>OY776133.1:34063493-35384743 GCA_963675135.1 Galeopsis tetrahit | reverse complement strand
CTTTTAACTTTTTCTAAAATGGTCCCAAGAAAGATAAATGTATCAATTTAGTTTCATTTTTTCGTAATTTGTTTTCTTTTAGTTCCAAAATTGAAAATAAAAATGAGAGGACTACATTGGTACATTTAACTTGAAAAAGTTGAAAGTTATGAGACTAAATTGAGCGTGTTAGTTTTTACTAATTCATTTTGGTTGTGATTGATTAGGGATACATATTGGGAAATCCTATTACTGATTACTCTATAGACTACAATGGAAGAATTACATATGCTCACCGAAAAGGACTGTTATCAGATGAACTCTACCAGGCAATTTTTATTCCTATTACATTTTCTTTATTTAAATTTATATACATAATCTGTAAAATTCCTTATCCATGCATTTTTTTTTTCTTCTTTCTAAAAAAATCAGTCTGCAAAAGAAAATTGCAATGGAAATTACGTGAATGTCGAGCCCAACAATCATCTGTGTAAGAATGTTATGGAAAGAGTAAATCAAGTGAGTTTTTTATTTTTCCGTCTCCAAATTAACTAGCTTCATTAATTAATTTGTTTTAATGACTAAAATATATATTGATGCATGTAGTGTATCGAAAAGATAAACATGTTTCATATATTAGAACCATATTGTGATATATTGGGTGGGAAACGAGGGTTGTTATCGCATCAAGAAGACGAAAATTATGGTCGATGTTTTCTGGAATCTTCCTCCACTCCCAAGTCATGGTGTCGAGTAATGTTTCCTTTTCGATCTCTTTAATTATAAACCCACGTTTTTTTTCACCTTAATAACGAGTTGTCTCTTGTGATTGTTTTCAAACTTTGGGTAGATATTGAATTATCTCGTCTTCTATAAATGGGCGAATATAAAAGTTGTCCAAGAAGCTCTACATGTTCATGAGGTATATATGTCAATCAAACAACCATAAAAACAATTAAATTTTATGCATATATCTATTGAAACATTCATATTGCCTAGGTAACAATAACTGAATGGGTACGTTGTAATCGTACCTTGAAAAATGTGGCATACACATACAATGTTGACTCCGTCGTGAATTATCACAAGAAGTTCGCAAATCAGAGCGATTGTCGAGTTCTAATTTATAAGTGATGGTGATTTCTTTATTGTTGTGGTTTAGTATATTATGTAATTTATTGTTTTTCTTATATAATAATTGATTATTTGTTGGTAAATTGATCAATAGTGGGGATCAAGACATGTGTGCTCCTCATTCGGCAACCGAAAAATGGATAAGATCATTGAAATTGCAGATTAAAAGTGGTTGGAGACCTTGGTTTGTTGAAGATCAAGTTGCAGGGTTAGTTTTGTTCCTATACAATATTTTGAAATTTCGATCAAATTTTGATGTTAGTCATGCTATATTTTTTGTTTGGGTTAAGGTATGCAACTGTATACTTCAACAAAGACTCGGACTTAACATATGTCACTGTGAAGGTTAGTAATTCTTGCTCATAAGTGAAAAAAGATAATGAATTTCAAATTTCAATTTGATGGCTATGTTTTCAGGGGGAACCGGTCATACAGCTCCAGAGTTTTTGCCCCAGAAATGTTTTTCCATGTTTAATACATGGCTAAGCGGCAACCTTCTCTGAAATGAGTATTCATTTGTTTTACTTTCTAATGAATAAATATTGTGATTTTTAATTTGTAATATTTGTAGCAAGTCACAAAAACCTTTATAATAATTTTGTGCTAAAATAAGGCTAGTGCATTCGTGTTGTAGTGAAAAAGTGTTTGAAGACTGGGTCAAATAGTATATTTTGGGAAATGAAATAATTCTGTCCCTGTAATATCTAAAATATGAATGCAATTTCCAGCAACTAAACACATGATCTGATTTAATCGAAAAAAGGCCATCCACTGCAGTAACCAGAATGGTCACATACACCTTCCCTCCGTCACATAGATACTAGATAAACACATATTAAAAAAGTGTAATAATGAGTAAAATTTTAAAGGATAATTTTACAAATCTTTATGTATAAAGTAAATAATTGAGTCGACTTTTATATATGTGAAAAAAAAATGATGATATATATTTGTGTAAAATTAAGGATATTGTGAGGGTAAAATTTATAAAAGATTTTTCATTTTAGATTGTGAATGTTATTGTGAAATGTCCTTATACGGAAAATGTGAAAATTATTTGGGAAATGATTTTTTTACATCCCATAACTTTACAACTTTTCCAAAAACGTCCCAAAAAAGTTAAGTTTTCCAATTACGTCCCAAATTTTAGCTAACTTTTTCAATTACGTCCCAAAGTCGCCGGAAACATCAAAACGACGTCGTAACCATGACGTAATACGACGTCGTTTTGATGTTTCCGGCGACTTTGGGACGTAATTGAAAAAGTTAGCTAAAATTTAGGATGTAATTGGAAAACTTAACTTTTTTGGGATTTTTGGAAAAGTTGTAAAATTATGGAACGTAAAAAAATTATTTCCCAAATTATTTTCCCACAGTGGACATACTTGGTCGATCTTCTGGATTCTGTTGTACGCATAACAGATCTACTTGGGTCGATCTCAACATTTGCGCCGACTGAACTTTGTCCTCCCACAGTTATCTCAGCAACGGCCTTAGTAGTTGGCACGTTTGTGAAGATGGACGGCCACACCTCGACAAAAACAATGATGCAGTACGCCATAATCTTGATTGAGGTGGATATGAAACAACCGCTTTTGGAACGTTTGGTGTTGGAACACGGTGATCGGTTTGTAAGTGTGAAAATGCATTATGAGAGGCTTCCGGCATATTGCAGCCACTGTGTGATTGTTGGACACTTGACTGTCCATTGCAATAAAGGTAAAGTATCACCGCCTCGTGACTAGGGGTGTAAACGAGCCGAGTCGAGTAGTGCTGAGCTCGAAACTCGACTCGGCCGAGCCTAAAATTTTAAAGATCGAGCTCGACTCGACTCGACTTGATAACCTATATAATTTTCAAAATTAAATATAAATCATATTTTTTTCTAAAATAAACTCGAGCTCGACTAGACTCAGCTCGATTACTTATATATAAATATTAATTATATATTAATGGCAAAATAGTAAATATTGTTTAAGCTCGATTAGGCTCGCGAGCCTTTCGAGCCGAGTATTTATGAGCTCGAACTCGCTAGCTACTCGAGTAGCTCGAAACTCGACTCGATTAACTTCGAGTCGATTTCGATCTTTTTTCGAGTCGAGCACGTATAGCTCGCGAGTTGGCTCGACTCACTTACACCCCTACTTGTGACTCGGGCAAACGTGGTAGGAGTTGTTCCCGTCACAAAGGACGACCGCCCTCGGACCCCTACTCGGCGCGGCCTCGCCTGCCGCATCCGATCCTACCTCGGCTATTGTGGTCGTGAACAACTCTTTTTTAAGTATTTCTAACGATTGCATGGATGAGTTCTCGGACAACACCCAAAAGGTGGTAAATGCTGCATTATTGGAGCCGTCTGTCGACGATGCCCTAGATTTTTCTCTTGCGGTTACTCCCAACTCTATAGAGAAGCCTGGATGCCCCAGTTAGCCTGAGGTGAGTGTATCACAACAACAACTATCAGAAAGCGTTATCAACAAATTAGAGGCTATCACCTTCACTATTGATCCATCAACAGAATTTGCCAATGAGATGCACTTTATCGTCTCGTATGTAGGCCGATGGGCCGATGTTTTTGATCCCCCATGATTCATTTTTCCTGTTTCGGTCATTTTGGGTTTGGTTAGTACTTGATTTAGAGAGGTGTACCTTTTTTCCTTGACTCGGATTTTATTCCTAAGGAAGGTTTTCTCGGATAAAATTTTAATGACGCTCTGACCTCTAATTTAACTTGTAAACTTATGGCTCTAAATTTTTTTTAAAATATATATCATTTATTCGTATAATTAGAGGTTTAAATACAAGTCCAATACAGAGTACATTAAATAAGGCCCAATAGCTTATTTAATCAAACTATATTAACAAATGTCTTAACGGGCCAAAATAAATGCATAATTAAAAAAACAACAACAGCATAAATGAAATATAGCAGCTAGGTGGGTTTCTTCTTGTCCAAACTGTCAAAGTAGGCGAAATCAATATCGTCATCACCAATACTGGTTTGTGCTCTTATGTTCTTAGAATTTTCTTTTTTATATAATATTGAATTATTCTACTCCATTAAATATATATATATATATATATATTTCTTGGTTTATAAGTTTTTCACTATTGTAAAACACATATACTAATGTAAATGATTAAATAATTGATATAGTACATCATAAATATCATTCCTGTATAGACGGGTCTTATTGTGAAAGACGTTAGTGGATAATAGAATTCATGAGTAGAGCCAATAGAGTGTGATGTTAACTATACAAGTTACCAATAACATTAATAAAATATTAAATGAAATAAAGGCTCCGGTGTATAGAGAAGACCTCACTGTTTAAAAAGTAATCATAGAAACGAGGAAACCCACTATTTCTTTATCCATTTAATTTCGGATGTGATTGATTTAGAAAAAAGTAAGATATAAAAAAAATATATATATATATATTACTTCCTTTCCAAGCTAGGATGGCAACGGGGCAGGTCCTGGGGCCCGCCAGAAAATTCCCATAATTAGGACCTGTCCCGTCCCGCTTGAATACCTGTCGAATCTTACCCGTCCCGCATAATTTTTTAATTTTTTTAAAATTAATTTTAATGTATACAATATATTTATTTTAATATTACATAATTTAAATTAAAAATATAATTGTTTAAAATAGCATTTCATTTTCATTTTATACTAAAAAAACTACATATAAAATATTTTTACAAACATATAAAAATTTTACTATATTCATATATAGCGGGCATTTCATATTCATTTTATATATATATATATATATATATATATAAATTTTACTATATTCATATATAGCGGGTCCGAGTTGGCGGGGCAGGTTTGGCAAAAATCACGAGCCGTTCCATACCCGCTTAACCGGGTCCATACAGTGTCCATGCGAGACGAGTTCAATGCGGGTCCGGGTTTGGACCCGTCCCATTGCCATCCTTATATCCCTTTGTCCATAATAAGCGTGTTCATAATTTTTGACAAAATATAAAAGATAAAATAAGAGCGTTATGTGGGTTGTTATGTGGTAAATATAAAATAACTGTTTCTATAAAAGAAATTGAACACATTTTTTGTGAATAAACAAATAAGGAAAGTGAGTATGCTTTTAGGCCCCGTTTGATACAAAAAAATATTTTATGAGAAAAAACCCTATATAAAAGGCCCGTAGAATAATTTAGGGTTAATTGTAAAAAAAAATCACCACCTTTTGAGTATTTATCAATTGCAACATATTCTTTTTTTCTTTGCAATTCGATGCACCATCTTTTTAAGTTTTGCAATTCAATGCATCGATATATTTTTCGATCAATTTTAATTTGACGTGGCTCCTAAAAATTGCAAATTCGTTGTGTTTTGCGCGATTATATATATATATATATATATATATATATTTTTTTTTTTGCAACATAACATAAAAAAATGTTTTATTTTTATTTTTTGTGATTAAGAAAAAACAAGTCAACATAATCAAGAAAAACAATATTAAGACAAGGAAAAAATATAATTTTGGTTAATGTACAACTTGTGTGATTAATTTTTTTTTTTTTTGCAAAACACGTTAATGCACATCATAGGAATAAATATGATTATAAAAATTATTTTATTTTGTAGAATTTTTTGATTGGATTTTTTTATATATAAAATTATTTAGATATTACATTTGTGTACAGGATAAGATAGAGAGATTTGAAATAGAAAACATCAAATCAATACTCATAAAATTAAAGCGTAAAGATGGAGAATTTTGCCAAAAAATTATAAAAAATTAGATGAATTCGGTGCGCAATTTATATGAAAAATGTTTTTTTAAATGTGAATGTGTCTTTCATTAAAAAAAAAATTATTAGTGGTAGTCTATGTGTCAACAACGTGGTGAGTTCGTTGTTTTTCGACGCCAAATTAAATTAAAATTGCTCGAAAAAATATATTTGTGCGTCGAATTGCAAAACTTAAAAATGTGGTGTATCACATTGCAAAGAAAAAAAGAATATGATGTAATTGATAAATACACTAAAGGTGGTGATTTTTTTTGCAATTAACCCAATAATTTAATACAGAATGGGGTATATAAAGTCAAATTCTTGTGTGATAGAATGATTTTTATTAAGTATAGAATAGAGCGGCGATTACATATTTTGTTAGGCGATTACGGATTCTGTTAATTTCTTCTGCGCTCTTCCATCATGGAGATTTCGGCCGCCAGTCTTGACCGGATCTCTTCGTTTGTTGCCCTATGCGATCGCATCCATGGCTCAAGGAGTTTCTAAATGTCCGATCCACAGTTCCACCGATCCCAGTAGCCAAGACTGCGGTACGGGACCCCGTACACCCTGGTTCCCCTTCTAGGGTTCAGAGTTCTTTCAAGGAGGCCCTAATGGCAGATTTTGTTCCGCCAATTGACAACGCGATTAGCATTGATCAACTTACTGACAACCCAATCCATATGCCCATCAAGAAAGGGGATTTCATGTCGATAACAGGTGACGAAAAAGAATATGCCGATCGAGTGGCTCTATGTCGCAACTCCTTCATTGGTCGCCTCTCGAATGCCCGTCGAGACAAGCCGTGGGCAATGGTGTTATGGTTATACTGGCAAGTATGCTTTTAGTGCTACTTATGTATACAAACTGATTTTTGCACTTATTAATGAGAATAAATTTTTGTCACTGGTTGCTTTAAATATAATGAATGGTAATTATTTATTGCATAAACGTTCAGATGTACTTTACATTGTAGACAATGTGGTGTGTAGAAGATCACATTGTCAGTTCCTTGTATATAAGTACAATTGATTCACAACTTAGATGGAATTGAACAATCCATTGGTAGAAGTTGAGGTGTAAGGCTCAGATTGGTTTGTCTTGACCAAGAGATTACACTAGTGCATTTTGATGTGCTGAATAGGACCTACAGAGAGGTAATTCTTCTAGACTGACTTAAGGAATGAAGAATTAGACCTCAGTGGTTGTTGATTTCTTAATCTCTGTCACTTAAATGGAATTGTCTGTAGTTAAGAAGTATTGCTTTGATTTATTATGGGTAAAGAATCAATGTGATTCAATACTTTATATTTTGGGCAATATTATTAATTATAGGACAGATTGCCAAAATTAATACAGAGAATCGTGTCTTGGAGTGTCAAGTTGATTATGTCCCCTTGGTGGGCTCAGAAGGTTTATCATATCAAATCTGATCAGTGGAATTTATTTCCGGTATGATAATAATGTTGAGTTGTCCTTACTCTAAGGAATAAAATATATTAATTAATTAAAGCATTCAGTAGCTTAAATTAATTGATGGACATTGAATCTTAAACACGGGAAATAATAACCGGGAGCCATATTTCGTAATTCTGCAAACGGTCCATCTTCTAATTCTGCACCGAAAGGTGGAAATAATAACCAAGGAACGAGCATACGGCTATGTTGGCAAACGGTCCATCTTCTAATTCTGCACCGAAAGGTGGAAAGAAGAAGAAGGCAAATGGCCAGAAACAAGCTAATAACAAGGAAAAGATACCAATTGAGGGAGGTGTCAAGAAAAAGACCACTAAGGGAAAGTGCTTTAGTTGCGGTCTGAAAGGACATTGGAAGTCAGCCTGTACCAAGCCTAAGAAGGCTGGTAAGCAAGGTAATTCTCACGCACTAGTAATTAAAACTTGTTTAGCGGTGTATTCTTCCCATTCGTGGGTGGTGGATACGGGAGCCACTGATCATATTTGTTTCGATTTTCAGGGGTTCAAGCTAACCCGACAACTTAGTGGGAGTGAGATCATCATCACCATGGGCAATGCTACGAAAGTGGCGGCTGTTGCAGTGGGAGATGTGCAACTATCTTTTAGTGATAGAATTTTAGTTTTAAAAGACGTTCTTTATGTTCCGAGTTTTAGAAAGAATTTGATTTCAGTTTCTAAACTAATTTTGGATGGATATTCAGTTTCTTTTAATAAGAATGTCGTTATTTGTCGTGATGACGAGATTATCTGTTCGGGAGCATTGGTGAATAATCTTTATACTATTAATTGTGCACATTCCACACAAAATGAATCGCATAACACATCGACTATTTCTAAGAAAAGAAAGCATTCTTCAGACATGAACGAAACACTTCTGTGGCATCTTAGACTTGGTCATATTAATCTAAGAAGGATTCAAAGGTTGGTGAACGACGGCTTGTTGGAATCACTCCAGGTTGAGCCGTTTCCAACATGTGAATCATGTTTAGAGGGTAAAATGACCAAAAGAGCCTTTGGGGCAAAGGGGAATAGAGCTAGTGAAGTGTTAGAACTCGTTCATACTGATGTATGTGGACCAATGTCAATTCAAGCAAAGGGAGGTTTTGAGTATTTCGTTACTTTTATCGATGATTACTCAAGATATGGATACATCTATCTAATGCGGCATAAGTCTGAGACATTTGATAAATTCAAAGAGTTTAAGGCTGAAGCAGAAAAGCATAGGGAAAATAGTATCAAGTTTCTACGATCAGATCGTGGAGGCGAATACCTCAGCAATGAATTTTTGGGCTACTTATCAGGCGAAGGGATTGTATCCCAATTAACTGCACCCGGAACCCCTCAACAAAATGGGGTTGCAGAGCGAAGAAATCGAACTCTTTTAGAGATGGTCAGATCTATGATGAGTTATTCAGATTTACCTAAGTCGTTTTGGGGTCATGCCTTGGAAACAGCGACTTACATTCTGAATTTGGTACCTTCCAAATCAGTTCCTAAAACCCCTACAGAATTGTGGACCGGGCGAAAGCCTAGTCTAAGACACATAAGAATTTGGGGGTGTCCTGCATACGTGTTGGACAAGGAAGCTGGAAAGTTAGACCCTCGTTCAGAATTAAGGCTGTTTGTAGGATATCCTAGAGGAACGAAAGGGGGTTTATTCTATAGTCCAAAGGATCAGCGAATTGTGATAAGCACACATTCTAGATTCTTGGAAGAAAACTATATGAGTAATAGAAAGCCCAAGAGTGAGATTACCTTAAATGAATTAAGCGGGCCAACTCATATACCAAGTGTACAAGTAGATATACCAAGCGATACACAAACACAATCGGAACCTCGTCGTAGTGGGAGGGTTGTGAGACAACCTGAGGGATTCATGTTCGTGGGAGAGTCTTCGGACTTGGTCCCCGGAGAGGATGAATCTGACCCATGGACATACGATGAGGCACTTCAAGACAAGGATGCAGATTCTTGGCAAACTGCAATGGAAGCAGAAATGGGGTCTATGGATCATAACAAAGTGTGGGAGCTTGTGGAACCACCCAAGGGTGTAAAGCCTATTGGATGCAAGTGGGTCTACAAGAGAAAAAGAGGATCAGATGGGAAGGTTGAAACCTTCAAAGCTAGACTAGTGGCAAAAGGTTATACTCAGAAAGAGGGAATCGATTATGAGGAGACCTTTTCGCCTGTAGCTATGCTTAAGTCTATCCGTATTCTCTTGTCGATTGCAGCTCACCTAGATTTTGAGATCTGGCAAATGGATGTCAAGACAGCTTTCCTAAATGGAAGTCTTGAACAAGAAATCTAAATGCGCCAACCCGAAGGCTTCATTGAAAAAGGCCAAGAGAATCTTGTATGCAAGCTTAAAAGGTCAATATATGGACTTAAGCAAGCATCGCGAGCTTGGAATCAATGTTTTGATCAGGTGATACAATCCTATGGATTTGATCAAAATGAATTTGAGAGTTGTGTCTATAAGAAGTGTATCGGAACTGCCTTGGTATTCTTAGTATTATACGTAGACGACATTCTGCTTATTGGAAACAATAAAAAGGTGTTGACTATGCTTATCCCAAACCTCATACATAGACACTATTTTGAAACGATTCAGCATGCAAAATTCCAAGAAAGGATTTGTTCCTTTTAGACATGGAATTCATCTATCTAAAGAGATGTGTCCTAAGACACAAAAGGAGATGGATGAGATGAGAAACATTCCATATGCGTCGGCAATTGGAAGCCTCATGTATGCAATGCTGTGCACGAGACCGGATATTTGCTTTGCTGTAGGCATGGTAGCAAGATATCAAAGTAACCCAGGGAAAGAACATTGGACTGCAGTTAAAAACATTCTCAAGTATCTAAAAAGAACTCGAGATAGAATGTTGGTTTATCAGTCAGACAGTCTATTTCCTGTGGGTTATACGGACTCAGATTTCCAATCAGACATGGATTCTAGAAAATCTACCTCGGGTAGTGTGTTTTGTTTGGGGGGTGGAGCCATGACATGGAGAAGTGTGAAGCAGAAATGCATCGCTGATTCTACCATGGAAGTCGAATATGTAGCTGCTTGTGAAGCAGCGAAAGAAGCGGTTTGGCTTAAGAACTTCTTAGTGGACTTGGATGTGATTCCGAATTTGCCCAGCACTATCACTATTTATTGCGATAATGCTGGAGCAGTTGCAAATTCAAGGGAACCAAGAGCTCACAAGGCAAGCAAACACATTGAAAGGAAATACCATCTTATACGAGAAATCGTTAAGAGAGGAGATATAGTGGTGGCAAAGATCGCATCGGAAGACAACCTAGCTGATCCCTTCACAAAGGGTCTGCCTCAGAGTACATTCGAGAGACATGTGGAAGGAATGGGGGTCAAGTGCGTTGCCGAGCTGCTTTGAGTATAAGTGGGAGAATTTATTAGGACATGTAGAACATGGACGTGCTGTAGTATACTTAAAAGCAGACTTTGAGTATAAGTGGGAGATTGTTAGGGTTATACTGGCAAGTATGCTTTTAGTGCTACTTATGTATACAAACTGATTTTTGCACTTATTAATGAGAATAAATTTTTGTCACTGGTTGCTTTAAATATAATGAATGGTAATTATTTATTGCATAAACGTTCAGATGTACTTTACATTGTAGACAATGTGGTGTGTAGAAGATCACAGAAGATCACATTGTCAGTTCCTTGTATATAAGTACAATTGATTCACAACTTAGATGGAATTGAACAATCCATTGGTAGAAGTTGAGGTGTAAGGCTCAGATTGGTTTGTCTTGACCAAGAGATTACACTAGTGCATTTTGATGTGCTGAATAGGACCTACAGAGAGGTAATTCTTCTAGACTGACTTAAGGAATGAAGAATTAGACCTCAGTAGTTGTTGATTTCTTAATCTCTGTCACTTAAATGGAATTGTCTGTAGTTAAGAAGTATTGCTTTGATTTATTATGGGTAAAGAATCAATGTGATTCAATACTTTATATTTTGGGCAATATTATTAATTATAGGACAGATTGCCAAAATTAATACAGAGAATCGTGTCTTGGAGTGTCAAGTTGATTATGTCCCCTTGGTGGGCTCAGAAGGTTTATCATATCAAATCTGATCAGTGGAATTTATTTCCGGTATGATAATAATGTTGAGTTGTCCTTACTATAAGGAATAAAATATATTAATTAATTAAAGCATTCAGTAGCTTAAATTAATTGATGGACATTGAATCTTAAACACGGGAAATAATAACCGGGAGCCATATTTCGTAATATGGGTTAGGATGGATAGTGCAATATTAATTCTATAGTGGAATGAATTAATATTAATGAGCTGGAAAAATATTGTGGCTCAATATTGATTTCTGGGCTCATTGGGAGGTCCAATCCTAATTCTCCTAAAGGCCCCTCAAGTAGCCCAATAGAAGTCCATTAACTAAGGTAATTAAAAAGATAAGAATTAATCTTGTTGCAAGAAAGAGAGGAAAGTAGCGCTTATTTTGGGGAGAGAATATTATGGAGAAAGATATGGAAATAATATAATATCTCTTGGAGAATAAAATATTTCTAGATCTCCTATATTTTCTAATAAATAAATTGACTATTCTCTCTCTTATAAATAGAGGAAAGATCGCTTGTTTAAGAGTTGACAAAGAAATCGGTTTTCTCTACAAAAGAAAAAAGAGAGATCTGTAATTTTCGAAATTACAGTGTGTGCAACAAGAGAAAATTAATTCTTCCTTGAGAGTTATTAGTTCGTGAGATCTCCCACCGGATCAACGGGCTAGGACTTAGGGAATACTCGAGAAGGCAATTGGGTTGAAGTTGTTATTCTTCTCAACGATATCTCTCCGATTCAAAGGTAAACACGTAATCCCTTAGTTCCGCATGTTTAGGGATTTAATTATTTACCGTACATTCATTACATGAATTAGTTGATTTAATTTGTTTAAATTATAAAATTAGATTTATGATAATTCATATTTAAATTACATCTCAAATAGATCCTGGTAATTTTAAAGGATTCCCGGGAGTCTCGAAAGATCCCTAGGGCATCTCAAAAGATTCTCGGGAGTCTAAAAGGACGTCTCAAATAGATCCTGGTAATTTTAAAGGGAGTCTCAAAGGATCCCTAGGGTGACGGTCCATAACCCACAAGTGCCAATAATTCCCCACAAAGGAGATGGGGAATGTGGTCCCATAATAATTTCCCACAAAGGAGTTGGGGACCACAAGAATTGGGGACCACATTGTTGGGGGACTATTATTAGGTATTGGGATAATTCCCAACAGATGGTATCAGAGCCAAGGTTTTGGGCTCTGTAATTTAAATTAGAATTTAAATCTATTTACATTAAATTGATATTTGGATGGTAGAATTGTTAGATCTTTTTTGCAGGTATCCAATTATCATGGTTTTAATGTATGTTTTAATTTATGTTGTTTGAATGTGGTTTTTAATCTGATTCGGTCAGATTTGTTTTTCCCGTGAGAAAATCCACGGGTAGATTAGATTATTTAATTTGTAATAAACTAGTCTAGATGTTAGATTTATTTTTTGTAAATAAATTGTAACGGGTCAAAGACGAAGACCGTTAGACGGATTAAAGAATCGGAGGCACCCGGACGACCAAGCCACACGAGTCGCTTGTAGGCGTGGCGTGATTTTTTTTGTTGCGGTCGTGGGTGTACGAATTCTCGTTCCTTCAAAACGAGAAAATTAAACCATGATAATTGGACGTGTTTGCCTAATTTGTGTTTAATTTTTGTTTTGTTATTATGCTATGATTATTTGTTAATTCTGCATGAGAATTCGTGAAAAACCTCTAGTTTAAAAAATTACTAAGTATGTTTTTTTTATTAATTAAATTTATTTAAGATAATAAATTGATTAAATGGCCTCCATAATTTATTTATTTGTGAAGTCTTTTGGCTACGCATTGGCAAGCGCCTCTCTCCCTATCGGATAGGTCAAAAGATAAGTTCACATGAATAAATTCCTTTAAGGATGATTGTGTATTATTACTAGTGGCGGTATGACCCTCCCATCGAGTGGCTTATTCAAAACGAAATAATAGTCCTGTATTTAATTATGGTTATTACTTAGGTATAAAATTGATATATTAACTCCCCATCGGAGTTCCTGTCAATTTTATATGGCCAGGTTGAAGCCAACTATTAATTTTGAATTAAAGGTTTGTAACTGCTTTGTTTGTAACCTGCTTAAATGTATTTGAGTAAACGATCACACTCATCGTGACTTACTTAAATTGGTTTTAAGATGTTGGCTGATGCATGTTTATATCGGTTTTTTGAGGTTTTTGATATAGTACATGTGATCAAATTATGTGATAATTTTTGTGTTAATAAGATATTAATACAAATTGTATATTTTATTCTCAGTTCAGCATGTCGTCTCCTTTTAACCCACTGTTTAGTATACTTAAAGAAAATAAATTGGAAAGAGAGAATTATGTGGATTGGAAAAGACATTTATTTATAGTCTTGACTGCACAACAGCATAAGTGGGTACTTGATGAACCTAAACCCCCTGCCCCTACGGATGAGACGAACCAAGAAGATAAGGAATATCATAAGGAGTGGATGAGATCCGATGAAATGGCTAGGTGTACCATCTTGGCTTCAATGTCAGATGTGTTGCAACACCAACACCAGAACATGGAATCCGCTTCAGCTATTATGATGAACCTTAAGGAACTTTTTGCTCATCAGAATCGTACGGCTAGACAAATGACCATGCGAGATATGTTATCACAGAAAATGGTCGAGGGAACGCCCGTGAGGGATCACGTTATTAAGATGATGGGTTTCCTTAACAAACTTGAGATTCTTGGTGCTGAATTCGATGCGGAAACGCAGATCGATTTCGTACTCCATTTTCTACCGAAAAGTTTTGAGCAGTTCCAACTGAACTATACGATGAATAATCAAGAGTATACGTTGGCTCAGCTCTTGCAAGCTTTGGTTTCGGCTGAGATGTTAATGGGACCAAGGAACGAGCATACGGCTATGTTGGCAAACGGTCCATCTTCTAATTCTGCACCGAAAGGTGGAAAGAAGAAGAAGGCAAATGGCCAGAAACAAGCTAATAACAAGGAAAAGATACCAATTGAGGGAGGTGTCAAGAAAAAGACCACTAAGGGAAAGTGCTTTAGTTGCGGTCTGAAAGGACATTGGAAGTCAGCCTGTACCAAGCCTAAGAAGGCTGGTAAGCAAGGTAATTCTCACGCACTAGTAATTAAAACTTGTTTAGCGGTGTATTCTTCCCATTCGTGGGTGGTGGATACGGGAGCCACTGATCATATTTGTTTCGATTTTCAGGGGTTCAAGCTAACCCGACAACTTAGTGGGAGTGAGATCATCATCACCATGGGCAATGCTACGAAAGTGGCGGCTGTTGCAGTGGGAGATGTGCAACTATCTTTTAGTGATAGAATTTTAGTTTTAAAAGACGTTCTTTATGTTCCGAGTTTTAGAAAGAATTTGATTTCAGTTTCTAAACTAATTTTGGATGGATATTCAGTTTCTTTTAATAAGAATGTCGTTATTTGTCGTGATGACGAGATTATCTGTTCGGGAGCATTGGTGAATAATCTTTATACTATTAATTGTGCACATTCCACACAAAATGAATCGCATAACACATCGACTATTTCTAAGAAAAGAAAGCATTCTTCAGACATGAACGAAACACTTCTGTGGCATCTTAGACTTGGTCATATTAATCTAAGAAGGATTCAAAGGTTGGTGAACGACGGCTTGTTGGAATCACTCCAGGTTGAGCCGTTTCCAACATGTGAATCATGTTTAGAGGGTAAAATGACCAAAAGAGCCTTTGGGGCAAAGGGGAATAGAGCTAGTGAAGTGTTAGAACTCGTTCATACTGATGTATGTGGACCAATGTCAATTCAAGCAAAGGGAGGTTTTGAGTATTTCGTTACTTTTATCGATGATTACTCAAGATATGGATACATCTATCTAATGCGGCATAAGTCTGAGACATTTGATAAATTCAAAGAGTTTAAGGCTGAAGCAGAAAAGCATAGGGAAAATAGTATCAAGTTTCTACGATCAGATCGTGGAGGCGAATACCTCAGCAATGAATTTTTGGGCTACTTATCAGGCGAAGGGATTGTATCCCAATTAACTGCACCCGGAACCCCTCAACAAAATGGGGTTGCAGAGCGAAGAAATCGAACTCTTTTAGAGATGGTCAGATCTATGATGAGTTATTCAGATTTACCTAAGTCGTTTTGGGGTCATGCCTTGGAAACAGCGACTTACATTCTGAATTTGGTACCTTCCAAATCAGTTCCTAAAACCCCTACAGAATTGTGGACCGGGCGAAAGCCTAGTCTAAGACACATAAGAATTTGGGGGTGTCCTGCATACGTGTTGGACAAGGAAGCTGGAAAGTTAGACCCTCGTTCAGAATTAAGGCTGTTTGTAGGATATCCTAGAGGAACGAAAGGGGGTTTATTCTATAGTCCAAAGGATCAGCGAATTGTGATAAGCACACATTCTAGATTCTTGGAAGAAAACTATATGAGTAATAGAAAGCCCAAGAGTGAGATTACCTTAAATGAATTAAGCGGGCCAACTCATATACCAAGTGTACAAGTAGATATACCAAGCGATACACAAACACAATCGGAACCTCGTCGTAGTGGGAGGGTTGTGAGACAACCTGAGCGATTCATGTTCATGGGAGAGTCTTCGGACTTGGTCCCCGGAGAGGATGAATCTGACCCATGGACATACGATGAGGCACTTCAAGACAAGGATGCAGATTCTTGGCAAACTGCAATGGAAGCAGAAATGGGGTCTATGGATCATAACAAAGTGTGGGAGCTTGTGGAACCACCCAAGGGTGTAAAGCCTATTGGATGCAAGTGGGTCTACAAGAGAAAAAGAGGATCAGATGGGAAGGTTGAAACCTTCAAAGCTAGACTAGTGGCAAAAGGTTATACTCAGAAAGAGGGAATCGATTATGAGGAGACCTTTTCGCCTGTAGCTATGCTTAAGTCTATCCGTATTCTCTTGTCGATTGCAGCTCACCTAGATTTTGAGATCTGGCAAATGGATGTCAAGACAGCTTTCCTAAATGGAAGTCTTGAACAAGAAATCTAAATGCGCCAACCCGAAGGCTTCATTGAAAAAGGCCAAGAGAATCTTGTATGCAAGCTTAAAAGGTCAATATATGGACTTAAGCAAGCATCGCGAGCTTGGAATCAATGTTTTGATCAGGTGATACAATCCTATGGATTTGATCAAAATGAATTTGAGAGTTGTGTCTATAAGAAGTGTATCGGAACTGCCTTGGTATTCTTAGTATTATACGTAGACGACATTCTGCTTATTGGAAACAATAAAAAGGTGTTGACTATGCTTATCCCAAACCTCATACATAGACACTATTTTGAAACGATTCAGCATGCAAAATTCCAAGAAAGGATTTGTTCCTTTTAGACATGGAATTCATCTATCTAAAGAGATGTGTCCTAAGACACAAAAGGAGATGGATGAGATGAGAAACATTCCATATGCGTCGGCAATTGGAAGCCTCATGTATGCAATGCTGTGCACGAGACCGGATATTTGCTTTGCTGTAGGCATGGTAGCAAGATATCAAAGTAACCCAGGGAAAGAACATTGGACTGCAGTTAAAAACATTCTCAAGTATCTAAAAAGAACTCGAGATAGAATGTTGGTTTATCAGTCAGACAGTCTATTTCCTGTGGGTTATACGGACTCAGATTTCCAATCAGACATGGATTCTAGAAAATCTACCTCGGGTAGTGTGTTTTGTTTGGGGGGTGGAGCCATGACATGGAGAAGTGTGAAGCAGAAATGCATCGCTGATTCTACCATGGAAGTCGAATATGTAGCTGCTTGTGAAGCAGCGAAAGAAGCGGTTTGGCTTAAGAACTTCTTAGTGGACTTGGATGTGATTCCGAATTTGCCCAGCACTATCACTATTTATTGCGATAATGCTGGAGCAGTTGCAAATTCAAGGGAACCAAGAGCTCACAAGGCAAGCAAACACATTGAAAGGAAATACCATCTTATACGAGAAATCGTTAAGAGAGGAGATATAGTGGTGGCAAAGATCGTATCGGAAGACAACCTAGCTGATCCCTTCACAAAGGGTCTGCCTCAGAGTACATTCGAGAGACATGTGGAAGGAATGGGGGTCAAGTGCGTTGCCGAGCTGCTTTGAGTATAAGTGGGAGAATTTATTAGGACATGTAGAACATGGACGTGCTGTAGTATACTTAAAAGCAGACTTTGAGTATAAGTGGGAGATTGTTAGGGTTATACTGGCAAGTATGCTTTTAGTGCTACTTATGTATACAAACTGATTTTTGCACTTATTAATGAGAATAAATTTTTGTCACTGGTTGCTTTAAATATAATGAATGGTAATTATTTATTGCATAAACGTTCAGATGTACTTTACATTGTAGACAATGTGGTGTGTAGAAGATCACAGAAGATCACATTGTCAGTTCCTTGTATATAAGTACAATTGATTCACAACTTAGATGGAATTGAACAATCCATTGGTAGAAGTTGAGGTGTAAGGCTCAGATTGGTTTGTCTTGACCAAGAGATTACACTAGTGCATTTTGATGTGCTGAATAAGACCTACAGAGAGGTAATTCTTCTAGACTGACTTAAGGAATGAAGAATTAGACCTCAGTGGTTGTTGATTTCTTAATCTCTGTCACTTAAATGGAATTGTCTGTAGTTAAGAAGTATTGCTTTGATTTATTATGGGTAAAGAATCAATGTGATTCAATACTTTATATTTTGGGCAATATTATTAATTATAGGACAGATTGCCAAAATTAATACAGAGAATCGTGTCTTGGAGTGTCAAGTTGATTATGTCCCCTTGGTGGGCTCAGAAGGTTTATCATATCAAATCTGATCAGTGGAATTTATTTCCGGTATGATAATAATGTTGAATTGTCCTTACTCTAAGGAATAAAATATATTAATTAATTAAAGCATTCAGTAGCTTAAATTAATTGATGGACATTGAATCTTAAACACGGGAAATAATAACCGGGAGCCATATTTCGTAATATGGGTTAGGATGGATAGTGCAATATTAATTCTATAGTGGAATGAATTAATATTAATGAGCTGGAAAAATATTGTGGCTCAATATTGATTTCTGGGCTCATTGGGAGGTCCAATCCTAATTCTCCTAAAGGCCCCTCAAGTAGCCCAATAGAAGTCCATTAACTAAGGTAATTAAAAAGATAAGAATTAATCTTGTTGCAAGAAAGAGAGGAAAGTAGCGCTTATTTTGGGGAGAGAATATTATGGAGAAAGATATGGAAATAATATAATATCTCTTGGAGAATAAAATATTTCTAGATCTCCTATATTTTCTAATAAATAAATTGACTATTCTCTCTCTTATAAATAGAGGAAAGATCGCTTGTTTAAGAGTTGACAAAGAAATCGGTTTTCTCTACAAAAGAAAAAAGAGAGATCTGTAATTTTCGAAATTACAGTGTGTGCAACAAGAGAAAATTAATTCTTCCTTGAGAGTTATTAGTTCGTGAGATCTCCCACCGGATCAACGGGCTAGGACTTAGGGAATACTCGAGAAGGCAATTGGGTTGAAGTTGTTATTCTTCTCAACGATATCTCTCCGATTCAAAGGTAAACACGTAATCCCTTAGTTCCGCATGTTTAGGGATTTAATTATTTACCGTACATTCATTACATGAATTAGTTGATTTAATTTGTTTAAATTATAAAATTAGATTTATGATAATTCATATTTAAATTACATCTCAAATAGATCCTGGTAATTTTAAAGGATTCCCGGGAGTCTCGAAAGATCCCTAGGGCATCTCAAAAGATTCTCGGGAGTCTAAAAGGACGTCTCAAATAGATCCTGGTAATTTTAAAGGGAGTCTCAAAGGATCCCTAGGGTGACGGTCCATAACCCACAAGTGCCAATAATTCCCCACAAAGGAGATGGGGAATGTGGTCCCATAATAATTTCCCACAAAGGAGTTGGGGACCACAAGAATTGGGGACCACATTGTTGGGGGACTATTATTAGGTATTGGGATAATTCCCAACAGATGGTATCAGAGCCAAGGTTTTGGGCTCTGTAATTTAAATTAGAATTTAAATCTATTTACATTAAATTGATATTTGGATGGTAGAATTGTTAGATCTTTTTTGCAGGTATCCAATTATCATGGTTTTAATGTATGTTTTAATTTATGTTGTTTGAATGTGGTTTTTAATCTGATTCGGTCAGATTTGTTTTTCCCGTGAGAAAATCCACGGGTAGATTAGATTATTTAATTTGTAATAAACTAGTCTAGATGTTAGATTTATTTTTTGTAAATAAATTGTAACGGGTCAAAGACGAAGACCGTTAGACGGATTAAAGAATCGGAGGCACCCGGACGACCAAGCCACACGAGTCGCTTGTAGGCGTGGCGTGATTTTTTTTGTTGCGGTCGTGGGTGTACGAATTCTCGTTCCTTCAAAACGAGAAAATTAAACCATGATAATTGGACGTGTTTGCCTAATTTGTGTTTAATTTTTGTTTTGTTATTATGCTATGATTATTTGTTAATTCTGCATGAGAATTCGTGAAAAACCTCTAGTTTAAAAAATTACTAAGTATGTTTTTTTTATTAATTAAATTTATTTAAGATAATAAATTGATTAAATGGCCTCCATAATTTATTTATTTGTGAAGTCTTTTGGCTACGCATTGGCAAGCGCCTCTCTCCCTATCGGATAGGTCAAAAGATAAGTTCACATGAATAAATTCCTTTAAGGATGATTGTGTATTATTACTAGTGGCGGTATGACCCTCCCATCGAGTGGCTTATTCAAAACGAAATAATAGTCCTGTATTTAATTATGGTTATTACTTAGGTATAAAATTGATATATTAACTCCCCATCGGAGTTCCTGTCAATTTTATATGGCCAGGTTGAAGCCAACTATTAATTTTGAATTAAAGGTTTGTAACTGCTTTGTTTGTAACCTGCTTAAATGTATTTGAGTAAACGATCACACTCATCGTGACTTACTTAAATTGGTTTTAAGATGTTGGCTGATGCATGTTTATATCGGTTTTTTGAGGTTTTTGATATAGTACATGTGATCAAATTATGTGATAATTTTTGTGTTAATAAGATATTAATACAAATTGTATATTTTATTCTCAGTTCAGCATGTCGTCTCCTTTTAACCCACTGTTTAGTATACTTAAAGAAAATAAATTGGAAAGAGAGAATTATGTGGATTGGAAAAGACATTTATTTATAGTCTTGACTGCACAACAGCATAAGTGGGTACTTGATGAACCTAAACCCCCTGCCCCTACGGATGAGACGAACCAAGAAGATAAGGAATATCATAAGGAGTGGATGAGATCCGATGAAATGGCTAGGTGTACCATCTTGGCTTCAATGTCAGATGTGTTGCAACACCAACACCAGAACATGGAATCCGCTTCAGCTATTATGATGAACCTTAAGGAACTTTTTGCTCATCAGAATCGTACGGCTAGACAAATGACCATGCGAGATATGTTATCACAGAAAATGGTCGAGGGAACGCCCGTGAGGGATCACGTTATTAAGATGATGGGTTTCCTTAACAAACTTGAGATTCTTGGTGCTGAATTCGATGCGGAAACGCAGATCGATTTCGTACTCCATTTTCTACCGAAAAGTTTTGAGCAGTTCCAACTGAACTATACGATGAATAATCAAGAGTATACGTTGGCTCAGCTCTTGCAAGCTTTGGTTTCGGCTGAGATGTTAATGGGACCAAGGAACGAGCATACGGCTATGTTGGCAAACGGTCCATCTTCTAATTCTGCACCGAAAGGTGGAAAGAAGAAGAAGGCAAATGGCCAGAAACAAGCTAATAACAAGGAAAAGATACCAATTGAGGGAGGTGTCAAGAAAAAGACCACTAAGGGAAAGTGCTTTAGTTGCGGTCTGAAAGGACATTGGAAGTCAGCCTGTACCAAGCCTAAGAAGGCTGGTAAGCAAGGTAATTCTCACGCACTAGTAATTAAAACTTGTTTAGCGGTGTATTCTTCCCATTCGTGGGTGGTGGATACGGGAGCCACTGATCATATTTGTTTCGATTTTCAGGGGTTCAAGCTAACCCGACAACTTAGTGGGAGTGAGATCATCATCACCATGGGCAATGCTACGAAAGTGGCGGCTGTTGCAGTGGGAGATGTGCAACTATCTTTTAGTGATAGAATTTTAGTTTTAAAAGACGTTCTTTATGTTCCGAGTTTTAGAAAGAATTTGATTTCAGTTTCTAAACTAATTTTGGATGGATATTCAGTTTCTTTTAATAAGAATGTCGTTATTTGTCGTGATGACGAGATTATCTGTTCGGGAGCATTGGTGAATAATCTTTATACTATTAATTGTGCACATTCCACACAAAATGAATCGCATAACACATCGACTATTTCTAAGAAAAGAAAGCATTCTTCAGACATGAACGAAACACTTCTGTGGCATCTTAGACTTGGTCATATTAATCTAAGAAGGATTCAAAGGTTGGTGAACGACGGCTTGTTGGAATCACTCCAGGTTGAGCCGTTTCCAACATGTGAATCATGTTTAGAGGGTAAAATGACCAAAAGAGCCTTTGGGGCAAAGGGGAATAGAGCTAGTGAAGTGTTAGAACTCGTTCATACTGATGTATGTGGACCAATGTCAATTCAAGCAAAGGGAGGTTTTGAGTATTTCGTTACTTTTATCGATGATTACTCAAGATATGGATACATCTATCTAATACGGCATAAGTCTGAGACATTTGATAAATTCAAAGAGTTTAAGGCTGAAGCAGAAAAGCATAGGGAAAAGAGTATCAAGTTTCTACGATCAGATCGTGGAGGCGAATACCTCAGCAATGAATTTTTGGGCTACTTATCAGGCGAAGGGATTGTATCCCAATTAACTGCACCCGGAACCCCTCAACAAAATGGGGTTGCAGAGCGAAGAAATCGAACTCTTTTAGAGATGGTCAGATCTATGATGAGTTATTCAGATTTACCTAAGTCGTTTTGGGGTCATGCCTTGGAAACAGCGACTTACATTCTGAATTTGGTACCTTCCAAATCAGTTCCTAAAACCCCTACAGAATTGTGGACCGGGCGAAAGCCTAGTCTAAGACACATAAGAATTTGGGGGTGTCCTGCATACGTGTTGGACAAGGAAGCTGGAAAGTTAGACCCTCGTTCAGAATTAAGGCTGTTTGTAGGGTATCCTAGAGGAACGAAAGGGGGTTTATTCTATAGTCCAAAGGATCAGCGAATTGTGATAAGCACACATTCTAGATTCTTGGAAGAAAACTATATGAGTAATAGAAAGCCCAAGAGTGAGATTACCTTAAATGAATTAAGCGGGCCAACTCATATACCAAGTGTACAAGTAGATATACCAAGCGATACACAAACACAACCCCCCCTCCCCCAAGGCTGTTGCGGAGGAGGGCCATCATGGAAGGCATGGAGAGCAGACCAAAGAACAGGGCTTTACTAGGCCGAGAAAATCCAATCGTGCGAGACATAATAACAAGCAGGCGGCTCAACAGGATTCCTCTGACACTAAGCTATCAAATAATTTTGACATTCTAGACAATGAGGGAGAGCAATTTCAACAGAATGAGGAGGTCAGCATGGACACTTCAGCCACCACGGAGCCTAAGGGCGCCAGACTTAAATCAGTTATCTGCGTTCCGCGGACTTACTCGGATGATATGGATGAACTAGGAGAGGCACTAAAAAAGGCTGTTGAGCTGGAGGTTTCATCCAAAAAGATGGTTGAGGAAATGCTCGATTATTCCCCAAAATATAGTCGGATGGCCTCGGCGGCGTTGGGGCGCCGGGGAGACTTGGATGGATCGGATATTGGAGAAATCGACTGTGAGCTAGAACCGCCTGAGCACGGTTTCTACAACGATGATCGATGATTGTGTTATTTTGGAATATTCAGGGTGTGGGCAATCCTGATTCTCAAGACCTTTTGCGAAGTCATTGTCTCACCCACAATCTAGATTTTTTGGCAATTATTGAGCCTAAAATCTGTTTCGACATTATAAAACCTAACTTTTGGAACACCTTGAATCTGGAACTTTTGGCTTCTAAAGATAGGGAGGGCATGCGACCCAATATTTGGGTGTTATGCAAGCCGTATTTAAAGCATATTTCGCATGTATGCGGCATCATGGAATAAGCTATTATTATCCGTACCTTAGTGCACAACCAGCATTTTCATCTCGGCTTTGTACATGCGGCAAATGATCACATCCGAAGACGCTCTCTTTGGCAGTACATGCTACATTTGAACCTTCATCCGATATGTATAATGGGCGACTTTAACTCGGTTTTGGGAGCACATAAACATTGTGGAGCTGCTCCCCCCTCCGGGCAGCATGTCAAGATTTTCGAAACTTCATTTCGGATTCTGAACTCTTAGACTTGGATATTACAGGCCCCAATTATACATGGGCTGTTCGTCGTAATGGTCAGCGGTGGCAGCGACGACTCTTCTGAGAATTAGCTCGGATCACCACCCGATCCGCCTTGAATGCACAATAGGCTCAAGCAAGAGAGCCTCGAGTTTCAGGTTCCTGAATATGTGGCTGCAAGATCCTGGTTGCTTAACAGTGATTCGTAACTCATGGGTCCCCTTTCTTACTGCCCCGGACCCAATTACTCTAGTTAAATTCAAGCTCAAACGCCTGAAAATTGCTCTACGGAAATGGAACGTCGAGGTCTTCAAAAATGTGCAAGTGCGGATCTCTGTAGCCAAGGACAACCTCCTCCTGATTCAGAGAGAAATATGCGCACACAAATATAATTGGGAAAACAAACAGCAAGAAATGGTGGCCAAGCAAAACCTTAATGATGTGTTACGCCAACAACACACATTATACGCGCAAGGGATGGTGATCGGAATACAAAGTTCTTTCACAAACTTAACCAATTGCGCAAGGTGCGGGCACCTCTTGAACACACGAACATCAATGGCACGCATAGTACCAACCAGGAGGCTATTGTGCGACATATCACTGGATTCTATACAAACTTATTTTCCGAGCCAAGTACTGATGAGATTGAGGCTGATAGTACTTTCTTGGCAACGACTCTGCAACCTTTTGTCACCCATGCTCAGAACAACACACTTACACAGGTTCCCTCAGCGGCAGATATTAAGAAAACAATCTTTGATTTGTCATCGGAAAGTGCACCTGGTCCAGATGGTTTTGGAGGTGTCTTTTACCAAGCGGCTTGGGAGATTATAGAGGCGGATGTGACGCGTGGGGCACAATATTTCTTCAGATTTAATTTCCTTCCGCATGGCCTCAACTCAAATCTGGTTGCACTCGTCCCCAAACATCAACGGGCTGACAAGATTGAAGATTCCAGGCCAATCGTGTTGGGAAACTTTATTTACAAAGCATTCACCAAAATAATTGCCTCACGGCTGGGACCGATATTGGAAAATCATTTCTCGCCATTTCAGTTTGGTTTCATACCTGGTCGGAACATACATCATGGGATAGCACTGGCTTCGGAGGGGATTAATTGTTTGGATCGTACCCGGGTACATGGAAACATTGCCTTGAAGATTGACATCAAAAAGGCGTTTGACACGGTACGTTGGGGCTTCCTGTTGGATGTAATGGCGTCGCTCGGCTTTGATAAAAAATTTCGTCATCTAGTTACATGCATTTTGGAGTAAGCTCGACTATCTATAATTATTAATGGAACTCCGCATGGATATTTCAATTGTACACGAGGGGTACGACAGGGGGATCCACTATCGCCTCTCCTTTATTGCTTTGCAGGTGAAGCCCTTATTAATTTGCTCAACGAGAAAATGCTCAAAGGCTCTCTACAGCCGGCTTTCATCCGTCTCGGGTTAGCATGTCCTCTTTCACTCATCTATGCAGACGACATTTTAATTTTCTGTAGAGCTAGTCGCTTAAGCATACGCTCGATCAGGGAGGTTCTAGACCACTATGGAGAAATATCAGGCCAAATTTTCAATCCGAATAAATCCAATGCTCTTGTTGGGAAGTATGTCACTCACAACAACAGAAAATACCTCAAGGAGATGATGGGCATGAACATAGGAGCTCTGCCATTTATCTACCTTGGCGCTCCAATCTTCAAAGGAGCTCCAAGAACAACGCACTTCAGGCCGATAATGGACAAAATAGTTGCCAAATTTGGCACGTGGAAAGGCACATCATTATCGCTAGCGGGGCGTTTATGTCTAGTTAATCACGTCATAATATCTTCTATGGTGCATACTATGATGGTGTACAAATGGCCGCGACTCCTACTGTAGCGTATGGAACGAGCAACGTGCAACTTTGTATGGACAGGAGATATCAACCGTAGTGGGTCATGCTCGGTGGCTTAGTCCAAAGCCATCACCCCAAATGCGGAAGGAGGCCTGGGAATACGATCGATAGTTTGCGCAAACGAGGCATACACTCGTAAGCTGGCTTGGCAAATCCTCACTAGCTCCGGAGCTCCAATGGAATTTCTGCGACAGCGTTTTTGTCCAGCAGTCTCTTTGAGACCCACTACCATAGCTTCCTCAATCTGGAGAGGTATAAAACCACAGCTGGCGGTGGTTATGGATCGGGCACGTTGGGTGCCGGGAGCGAACTCAAAAGTAAAGTTCTGGGTAGATAATTGGCTAGGGTACACTATTGCAGATCGCATTGGCATGCCTCATGAAAGTAGAAAGCACTTCCAAGAAACCATTTCAGAATATCTAGGCAATGGTGGATGGCAATTGGAGGCGACTTTTGTAGAGAAATACCCAGACATAGTGTCGGATATCGCTGCCACAGTGTGCGCACTAGGAGAGGATTTCAGGGTGTGGCCACACGAGACGCAAGGACACTGGACGACATCAATAGCATATGAGCAAATACGCCCTCACTATCCGGAGGTTAATTGGGATAAATGGATATGGGCACCGTTCATTCCTCCTCGCCGATCAACTGTTATATGGAGGGCCATTCACGGTCGTCTCCCATCTTGGGACAGACTGCGACTAATGGGCATCGAGGGACCAAGTGTTTGCATAATATGCCACTCCGCTGAAGAAAACCTGGACCACCTATTTAGCAGCTGTGAGTTTTTCTCATTCACTACACAAAAGATACTAGAGGTGTTCCAAATACGGCTGCATACTAATGAGGGCTTCCTCTCATGGATCATACAAGCGATGACAATCAATCACAGTCCACAGGTATCCGCGTTGTGGAAACTAGCATGGGTCACACTGATATGGCAAATATGGACGGCCAGGAACTCAGTCACATTTGACAACAAAGCAATCTCAAAAATAGGAGTTTACACCTCAACTTGGGCACTGTTGAGAGAATCTAACAGCCACATAATGGGAAGCATGTTTAACACACCAGCGGATCTTAGAGTGATAAAAGAATACCGTCAACCTTGCAACCCCCAGAAGGCCCCTCGGATTATACATATTAAATGGCGGTGCCCGCCCCATGGCACTGTGAAGGTCAACGTGGATGGAGCAGCTTCAAGAGCCCCCGGCCGTTCAGCGGGAGCAGGTATTTTCCGGAATGCCGCCGGATTGTTCATGGGAGCCTTTGCGATTAGATATGGCAGAGGGTATGCGTTCGAAGCGGAACTACTCACGGTTTTGCACGCGATTCGTCTGGCGGAAAACAACGGTTGGAAGACTCTCTAGCTGGAATCAGATTCCGAGTATGTAATCCAAGTCCTACAAGGGAAACTTACGCGCGTACCATGGAAATGTGCGGCACTATGGCAGCACACAACGGCTAAACTCAGGGACATAAAATCTGACAGTCTCGCACATCTACAGAGAAGGTAACGCCTCGGCAGACAAGCTAGCATCAATGGCCGAGACACCTTTTAAATGGTGGGATACTCCTCCGGAAACACTAAGGGTATGATTGGTATGTGGTAATAGATTTGAAATGGAATGAGCATTCACGAGTCTATTCCTAATCTCACGATTGGTATGTTTTTTTATTTGGAATCGCGATTCCACAGGGAATGGTGATTCCCAAAAATAAAGAATTGTGATTCCTCTCCATCCCCCTGTCTTTCCCCATTCCATTCTGTGTGGAATTAATTATTTTTTTATTTTTTAAAATAAAATCATCACTTATATTTTATTTTTACAAAATTATCCTTCATAATAATTAAACAAGATATTCATTAATCACGATCTTTAATCAAAACCTTGAACCCTAATTCACGCAATGATTTTCATAAACCTAATTCTCTAATCTCTACAACCCAATTGACGGCTTCACGCAAGAAAAAAGATGTCAAGGAGTGAAGGATGTTGATTCTCTAAGAAAGAAGAACTAGACAGATGAATTAGAGAAATATCCAGAAGTTCTGTTCTATACTATATATCTGCGCGTATATATATATATAACGATATATATGATATATGCATATATATATATATATACATGAATCGTTTCTTGATTGCAGAAGAAATCGTAAGATGTTCACTATTTTTTCTAAATTAAAAATTATTTATCTAAAATTTTATTATTATATTAATATTAATAGCATATTGACTAATTTAATATATTTTTATAAATATATATTGAAGGGTATTTTAGTCATTTAATATAAACCATGTACATTATTTTGCATCTCATTTATTATACCAATCATGAGAATGGAATCAACCAAGGAATGATTTTTCCATTCCTAGTTAATACCAATCATGAAAATTTCATTCAAACATTCATTCCATTCTGGCCTTCATTCCATTCATGAGTTTATTCCATTCAGTCACAATTTCATTCAGTCATACCAATCATGCCCTAAAGGAATTCTTGTCTAAGGATTTGTTTTCTGATTTTTATAGATTCACCTGATCTTTAGAGAAGTCCCCTTTTCCTTCACTGCGGCTTTATCCCTAAGGAGGGTTTTCCGCGGGAGGGTTTTTAACGGGGCTTCGGTCTCTTGAGCGAATTGTGCTCATATGACTCTAGGTTTTCAGTAATAAAAGATCTGAATTTATAACATGTATTAACAAATGTATAAACTTGTTTTTTTTTTTATAGAATTTATAACCCAACATATAAAAATGATGAAAAAATATTTCTACCCTCATTTTTCAGCATTCAATACATCGTCTTGATGGCCAATTTTATTTCGAACACTTCATAAACATAAAACGATCGATATACACTGCCCAGGGGCCTCTCACCCACATTTCCAATTCAGCCCAAAGGTGTCCAACACCAATTGAGACAAAGGTTTCTTCTTCTTTCTTCTCTAGTTCATCTGTCACTCTGGTTTCTCACATTAAAATCGAACCTCTTTTGCAGGTTATCAGGTGTATTATTCATTTCTAACAGGTATGTTTATCTTCGTTTTTACTACGATAACTCAACGCTCGCTCCCTTTTTGTTTTACATTTTAGCTATTCGTAGAACGATGAAAAAGACTCCGTTGTATTGTCGTTTTAATAGAGCAAATTTCATTTTTTTTGTAAATTATCACCTCTCTTCAACTATTGCCTAGGCTCGCGCTAAGAAATCCATAACTGAAGCTTCTAAATGTAATCGAAGAAACTGGACTGACCTTGAAGAGTCCATTCTTCTCAGTAAGTTAAAAGAGCTGGTAATGGGCGGGTGGAAGTCCGATAATGGCTTCCGACCAGGTTAGTAGCTAAATCTTGAAGAAATGATGATGAATGAACTCCCCGGCACCAACATTCGTGCCAACCCTCATATCAATTCCAAAATTATCATGTGGAAGAGAAATTATGGTTCCATCAAGACCATGCTTAAAGATAACTCTGGGATTGGTTTCAACAGCACCACATATCTCATTGACTGTAACAATGAGACGTGGGAGAAGATTGTGAATTTTGGATATTTTGTTGCTATTTTGTTGTTGATTATACTTTGTAGGTAACTCTTTGTGTTTTCATTTTGTAAATAAATCAGAAAGATCCGATTTTCACCATGGACAAACAACTCGAGAAGATCTTCAACGCGAAAGGCCGAAGGCTCGTGAAAATCGGCAGTGAGGAATCTCTAGTGAAGAAGAACGAACGTGAAGGAGGCTAGTGAAATAAACATAAGAGAACATCGAAATTAGGGCAAATATGGAGGGGCAATATAGTAATCAGGCTTATACATGACAAAAGCCTGTATAATAATACTAGGGGGCTGTACAAGAAATTCAAAAGGGAATGGTGAAAAGTATGTATAAGAGTACTTTTTAATATAGAGTTGAATTCACTGTTCAGGGCCACTATATTTGACTATTTAGCCTATCAAACAACTATAATGTTGTTATACAAAGTTTATATTCTGTTTATTTAGGCTATCAAACGGGGCCTAAATGTACAAATAAAAGTGAAGTGTATGAGAAATAAATTTAAACGATACTTATTAAAAAGAGTATGAGAAGAATGGAAAACTTATTGACATAGGAAAGAAAATGCTGAAAGTGTGTGTGCGTGTTTATCAGAGGTGTTGTCTGTCGTGTTGGCACTGTCCAGACAACATTTAAGCAACGGAAATTAAAAGTACGAAACAACAGAATGTTCAAAATTTGTATAGACTATAAATAAGTCTATATTGTTTCACTAAAATATTATTAGTAAAACGAAGCCAAAAACCTCTTCGAGGTACGGCAATGCCAATTCTACAAGGTGTTGACAACCCTAAAAATCTAAATAAAAGTTTATGAGACTGCCTCTCAATCTTGGCCTAACATAAACACTTCTAGATTCAAACAAATGTGTTAGTCTAATTGATAGAGATTACAATTATACTATCACACGAAAGGAGAGAAGAAACACAGATTTTCCTAAACTAGAAGCGCCACGCTTTCGATAGTCTTGTAATTGATTGTGTCTTCTTTCTTCTCTGGCTTAAAACGTTGAAGGCAGCCTCTATTTATAGATAAATTTCGTCAGCCTTCAACTCCCATAGATCACATGATCTATGTAACTTCCCCTTAACTCCTTAAAATAAGGTAACTTCCAATTTAGGCTTAACTTCCATTTGTGCTTGCAATTCTCTCACTTCTTATGCAATCTGCATGACCTGGACACGTCCACATCTTCTAACTGCATCAAAGGAACATTACAAACAACATAGAAAATTCGGAGTTAGGCAAATTATAATGTTGACCAAAGTGATGGAACATTCTGCACATCACGGGTACAACATCAGCAACAACCTTTTAGAAAAGTTTGAAAAATCTAATTGACTATATGAAACTACCTCCGTTTTAGGTCTATACATATAATCTGCTAGACGAACTAAGTATGATATATATGTTGATTGGGTCTACAACAATCTATCACACTGTTGCATTAGTCTTCTATTAATTGACAACGTTTTCAACTACATGAAACCTCCATATATCAGTTTTTACATGACCTATAACTTCCTCCACAAACTCCTTAAAAGTAGGAACCACCATGCATGCTCTTAACTTCTCACTCCTTGTATTTATGCAACCGCTTGACCTGGTAACTTCCACGTCTTCAATCCTACATACAAGGACATTAAGAACAACATCTAAAATCGGAGTTAGTGTTAGGAGAAAGGGCAAATTATGATGTTGACCAAAGTGATGAAACATTTTGTACAACACTCGACATACAGAGTTGCAAGGAGTGTTGGATCAAAATAAGCATCACATGTACAACATCAACAATCTCCCCCAATTTGGCCTTTCTACTACAACACTTCTGATGTTAAACATACATAAATATTCAAAGTAGAAATATACACACCAAGTAAATGACATAAAATCGTAATCACCAAATTAAGTAACAAGTCTTTCTCTAAACACTACAAACAATGTGTTTAGATTAAAAATAGAAATAATAAAGAACAAAATGAAATCCTAAATAATAAAGGAAATAACAGAAATATAAATCCTGCAAGCATTACAAACAAATAAAGGAGAGCATTGAGCTGAAGAACACTTCAGCTGCATCTTCATGGATCTGCAAAAACTCCCCCACACTTTATAACTTATCTAGTTTGTATGCTTTCATAAATCTCCATGCACTCTTTCAATGACATTGATATCTTGTGCATCTTCAGCTACTGCTTTATCACTTTCGTGTATAACTTCTGTTTCTTGATTGTCGCCATCAATGTTGATTGTGAAAGTAAGGACGAATTATTAATGATGTTGTGACATTCTTCACAACATTGACACAACATCAACAATCTCCCCCAATTTGGCCTTTCGACAACAACAAACCTGATGCAATAGAAGATAACAAATAAAGTAGAGATGTAAAACTAAAAAGCAATCATCTAAACTAAGAGACATCAAACTATCAATTCAAGTGTAGAATAGACAACAAGAACAAAATGTAATGTTAAACCGAAGTAAATTTGAACCATTGGAAACAACTCCCCCTTAAAACGATCTTTCCAAAACTCCCCCATAGATGTAAAACTCCCCATTTTATCAAGCAGGGTAATTCTCATCTACAACAATTTGCATTTAGGTGCAGCATCTTATGCAGCTTCTCCCCCTGATGGTGTGGAAAGGAGAAACATATAGACTAAAAGATCATGAACTATGGTAATGCTGGCATGATTGTTCCATCATTCTCAGAAACATTCAGTGAAATCGCCATTGGTGTAAGAAGAGTCAGAAGACTTTGATTAGCAGTAGGGTTTTGAGTGGTTTCAGGTTCATGGTTTCAGTAGGAGGGTGAATGCTTTGCATTTCAGAATGGATGTCTAATGGTTTGAAACGTCAAGGGTGTAGATGTTTGAGAAATTTCAGTGGAGGTTTTGGATTCTGGAATAAGTATTTATATCGAACTGACCATAAGATATGATGATCCCAGTGTCATTGTTTCAACATTTTCTGAAACACGTATGGAAATCGCCATTGAAGCAAGTAAGTTCAGACAGTTTCGGTTTTCTGAGGAAGAAGAGATTTGAGTATTTGAGCTTTGATCAAATGGTGAAGTGTTTTCCATCCTTTAAATACCTGTAAACTAGATTCGAATTAAATGAACAATTCAAAGTTTGGAAAATTTAAACACTTTTGAATTTAATTGCAGTGATGAGAAATCAATAATATGTGAAATACCACTGCATATATATACTTCAAAATCAGTGCATAAGTTATAGAATATAATAGCAATATAAATATCTAGACATTTCAATTTATTAAAAGAACTTAAGTAGAGAAGATCAATTGGAAGTTGTACGCATAATGCGAGTAATTCGAAAAAATAGGAAGTGAAATGAATAACTTCTCTCATGTAAGTGATGTGTGAAATTGGTGGGAGAGAAACAAGGAATTAAAAACTGCCCAAATTAAATAAAATACTGAAAATGCAATAAATATAAAAATAATGACCTGGAAATATCCTATTTAATAATTCTGAAAAATTAATATAATATTCAGAAAATAAATAATTCATAAAGGTAACTGAAATTCGAGTCATTTTCAATGTCGCTCATAATGTTGGCCCACATACATCTCAACACTGTTTTTACATGAATTTGCTTCATTTGTGTTGCACATATATATTTTTTTTTCACAATTTCACATTGATCCATCTTTTGAAAAGAGTGCATCGTAATAGCGAACTCCGTGCCCCATAGTTACTCAATGGATATATGAATAATTTGATACAATTTTTAATCACCTTTTGAAAAGAGAACATCGTAGTAGCGAGCTCCGTGTCCCATAGTTACTCAGTGATTTTTAAGCATCTAAATTGTGATCCTTTTTTGAATTTAAGAGATGTATGTCCAGAACAGAAATTTTTGCAACAAATTTTCCAGGCTCAAACAACATTTACACAGAAGAATTATCTAAATTCTAACACAGAAAAATATCCAGAAAAATTTAATAGACCATTCCATATGTTGTCTCAAATGTTTCCACATTTGATACAACATTTAGTCAGAATTTTTCAGATAGTGCATAATTCAAGAGATTTTCGAAGGGATGAAAACCTCTTATCATCAATGGCTTTTGCATAAATATCAGAAAGTTGTTTCTCAGTAGTAATGTATTCCAACTTCACAATCTCCTTCTCAACAAGATCTCTAATAAAACGATGTCTAATACTTATATGTTTTGTCAAAGAATGTTGCACATGATTCTTAGATATATTAACAACACTTGTATTATCACAAAATACTTTGAATTCATCTTTCAAAGCTTCTTTTATATTTTCAGGCTTAGTTAGGGAATTATAACACACATGGTTTACCTTGTTGCATATGGATGACATACATATAGACCTTACCACATCTTCTGTGTTCATACCCAATCTTCTTCTAGTTTGTACTCCAATATTCAGTTCTCCAATGATTTGGTCTGATGGATGATCTTTCAAAATTCTGGTAGATGGAGATCTCTGAGAATTATACAAATTTTCTGATAATTCTGATTTTTCAGAGAATGTTTGCTTAGATGTGGTCTCATCTAAAGCAACAATTTGAGTTTGATCAGAATTCTCAGAACTCTTTGAAATTTCAACGAGATCAGAGATATCATCTTCAATATTTTGACCTGTAAAACTAGCATCATCATCAAATACCACATTTACACATTCTTGCACAGTACATGTTCTCAAATTATAAATTCTAGATGTTTTACTATTTCTAGAGTAGCCTAAAAAGAATCCTTTATCACTATTTGAATCAAAATTTTGCAATTGATCTTTATCATTTTGAATGTAACATACACAACCAAACACATGAAAATATTTCAAGGTTGGTTTCCTGTTATTCAGAATTTCATAAGGAGTTTCAGTGGAATCAGTTCGAATATAGATTCTATTTGAAATATTGCATGCAGTGTTTAATGCTTCAGCTCAAAATCTTTTAGAAAGTTGTTTGGATAAAAGTATAACTTTAGCCATTTCTTGAAGAGTCCTATATTTCCTTTCACAAATATCATTTTGTTGTGGTGTTTTAGGTGAAGAAAACTCTTGCATGATACCTTTACTTTCACAAAATTCAGTAAAAAAACTATTTTCAAACTCTCTTCCATGGTCAGACCTAATTCTGCAAACTTTAGAGTTAAAAACAGTTTTGAATCTTTTATAAAGAATCTTGAAAGTAGAAAAAGTTTCAGTTTTTTCTTTTAGAAATTCAATCCAAGTGTATCTTGAGTAATCATCAACCACAACTAATGAGTATCTCTTACCACCAATACTCTCAGTTTCCATTGGACCGATAATATCTATATGTAGAAGTTTAAAGCAGTGTGTTGTTGAACAATGTCCCAACATTTTGTGAGATACGTTCACCTGCTTACCTTTTTGGCATGAATCACAAACTTTGGTATTTCTCAACTGAAGTTTAGGTAAACCTGTAACAGCTCCTAATCTCATCAATTTGTGAATATGTCTATAATTAGCATGACCAAGTTTATGATGCCAAAGAACATTCTCATAAAGTTTAGCACTATTGCATATATCTTTAGATTCAAGTAAGTAATAATTGTCAACAGATCTAGTTCCAGTCATAAGACAATAAGAATTTCTATCTAGAACATAGCAAGAATATTTATCAAACTTAACATGTAGATCATCATCACATAGTTGACTAATACTAATCAAATTTGTAAGTAATCCTTCAACATGTAAAACATTTGATAACTTTGGAAAACCAGAAACATTTAGTGTTCCTTTACCAATGATCCTACCTTTAGAACCACCTCCATATGTAACATTTCCACCATCATATGATTTATAATTTGATAAGAATTCAAGTTGACTTGTCATGTGTCTAGAACAACCACTATCAAAGTACCATAAATCAGAAACACATGCTTTTAATGACATATGAACAACATTACATGACATATCAAACTTTGAAACACATTCTGTTTTCTGTAAATGTTGTTTGAAATGATGAGTCATTTTAGGCAACTTTTCAAAAGAATTCATATCTCTTTTCAGTTTTAAGCAATATGGACGTTTATAACATTTTTCAGAACAGTAATAGCATGTAAAATCTTTTTCAACCTTACCAAGAGAGATTTGTGTTTTAGCAGAAATATTAGAACCATCTTTTACTTCTGCCTTAACAAACACAATAGGCTTTTTTTATCATAAGAAGGTTTAAATGTAACTCAGACTTGTTCTTTTTGTGTTACCAACTGGTGGGAAATAAAATGATTTTGATTAAAGATACCAAAACCCCTGATTGATGATGATCAGATTAGTTGAGATACACTCAAGTCTAGATCAGTCTAGTTGTCTCAGGATAGTTGAGAATGCTTAAGTCTAAATCTCAGAAATGTTGTGAGATTTATAGTTCAGGATAGTTGTCCAAAGCTGGAATGTTAGGCAGCTTGCTAAGTATTAGTGTTTTAGGACAAGTTTGCTGATTGTTCAAAACAAGCTTGCTGAAGAGGACAATATGGCTGAATGATCAAGAATGATAAAGCAAAGCTTCATGCTTTGATAAGAACTGTTTCAAATCAATTGAAGTCCAAATGATCAAGAGCATTGAATGCTATACTCACAGAAGACATATTTATTGAAGCATTTATTGCCATCAAGCCTGAACATGCATTGAAGACTTAGAAGCATTAAAGACTGAAGAATTGAATGAATGTTGGAACATTCTAGTTAGCAGCAGGAATGTTCAGGGCAGTTGTCCCATCTGACCGTTGGTTGAGTGTAAAGTCTGCCACAAATCAACCTTGGGAAATGTGCAAATTTGGAAACTGACATAAGTCATCTCAGCCGCATTTTTCAGAAGTCAACACATTCATTCAAGCAACCATTGAAGAGCCTATTACACAGTGGATAATAGAAGATCAAGCTTCATAACCGTTTCAATGGTGCTGCAAATATACAAGTTTGAATTGCTATCTCTCCAACGGATAGTTGATCAAATTGGTCTATAAATTCAGAAGTGATCCAAGGATTCAAGTATCTAACTACTTGCTATCAAACTATCATCAAGCAATCAAAGGAAACCAAAACTGTTCTTAAAGATCCCAAGTTTCCTGATCACTTCAAATAGCTAAGCCATTTCTTGTAATATCCCAAGCTTAGCATTGAGATATCCTAAGCCTTTACACTGCTCTTCTTGTAAAGGATATCTCTATTAGTTGGAACCAAACCTCAAACCCCTACCTCATTGAGTGAAGTAGTGTTTGTTGTAGAAGTGAGGAGTTAAGGACTGTTATTGAGAAACACAGTCTTAACTCAGAGAGATTGAGCACTAGGACTCAGATTATCCTAGGGATCAAAGCACTAAGAGAGTGTTGTTGATCAGTGCACCTTGGCACTATAAAACAAGCTAATTCCATTGTTAAGGAATTATCTTGTTCAATCAGGGAAAGTGGATGTAGGAGCTTGAGACTCTGAACCACTATAAATTGTTGTGTCATTTACTTACTGCACTCATTTCATCATTACATTACTTGCAATCAATCAATTCTAAAGAGTTTATTTCAGTAAGTGAAGAAAAACTGTTTTGGACAAAGTCCCTGATTAACTGTGTTTTCAGAAATTAACTTGGAGTATTCTTTCAAAGAAAAAGGCCAACCACATTCCGCACTTAGAAACTCTCTTAGATATTTATCCAACTGATCACTTAATAGTTTTCAGTAGGACAAGTATCTATTGTAGTTCACACTCAGGCTAGTTATGAGACAACCTCCCTGATAAGACCAAACCGTTTGAAAAAGAAAAGAATTTGCATACACAAGTGCATTCCCCCCCCCCCCCACCCCATACACTTGTGTCATACTCCACCAAGGACCAACAAGTGGTATCAGAGCAGGGGTTCAAAGACCACTGCTTCTGAAAATCCAACTGATTTTCAAATCATATTATTTCTGTGGTCACTGAACTGATCCAAATTTCTGAAAAGCCTATTTGTGTTTATCTAATCTATTTCTATAGAAATGGCTAACAATGCAGTTCCAGGAGATGCTGTAAATACCATCAACAACATGGGTCCAAATCAAGTGAATCATATTTCACATCATAAATTGCCAATGTTCTCAATTGAGAACTATAATTTCTGGAAGATCAGGATGAGAGCACATCTTGCCTGCTAGTATGATGAAATGCTCAAAGTCATCACCAGAGGGCCTTTCACATTCACCAAAGCAAATCCCAAAGTCACTGATGCACAAAAAGCAGATCCAAGGGAATTGCTACCAAAAGATGAAGATGAGTTTACAGCTGAAGAAAGAAAAAGGCATAATCTGAACTACATTGCCATGAATACTTTGTACCAGACTATTCCAGATGCAGTGATGGGAAGAGTGTACCACTGCACAAGAGCAAAAGAAATTTGGGACACCTTAGCACTTATGTGTGAAGGTACCCAAAAGATAAAGGAAAACAAGCTTCAAGTGGCTATCCAAAAATATGAACAATTTACTATGGAGCCAAATGAAACTATTGATCATCTTGATGGCAGATTCACTGACATCATGAATGAGATAAACTCTCTTGGCAAGTTCTATGCCAAAAGAGAAGTTTCTTTGAAAATTCTGAGAAGTCTCACATCCAAGTGGGACATATACTCTGTCATGATGCAAAACACCAGCAATCTTGACAACATGCTAATGCAGCAAGTGTTCTCTGAACTCAAAGCATACGAGTTTGATTTGAACAGAAAGAAAGTGCATGATGAGCCATCCTCCTCAAGAAAAGGTGTTGCTTTCAAAGCTGCTGAAACAGAAAAGAAGAGTACACAAAGATTTTCTCAAACTGTTTCCAAGTCTGAGATGAAGGAGGAGCTGGCACTCATGGCCAGGAGATTTGAGAAGCTCAACTCCAGATTTGGTAGATACAAGAAGTTCTACCAAGACAACAGAACCAGAAGGAGATTCAGTTCTCCTGACAACAAATCAGAGGACAAAGTCTCTGATGAAAAGAAAGAAGATAGATATGCTGACAGAAAGAAGTTCAGCAAAGCAGAACCATCATCATCAAGGAGGAAGGAGACCTCAAGCAAGAAGAATGATGATGAAGATGTGTGTTACAACTGCCAGAAAAAGGGCCACTTTCAGTATGATTGTCCTGACCTAAGCTCAAAAGAGAGAAAAGAAAGGCAGATCAAAAGAGATAAGAGACTGAACAACAGGAAGGTCATGGTAGCTGGGGAATCAGCTAGTGAAGTAAGTGTGTACTCATCTGATGATGGGCTATTCTCCAACAGTGACAGTGATGATGACTGTCAAATGGCTTTTGAAAATGAAGAGGTATGTTCATCTTCCAACTCTTCAAATAACACACATGAGTCCAGTGAAATCCACTTGAAACTCAACTTTGGGAAGTATGCAATATGGCATTGAGAGAAAATGAACTGTTGAATTCTAAAGTCCAAACTCCCAACTTTCCTGAACCAGAGTTTGACTTTAAATCAACTGAGTTGTATCAACAGACTGTGAGAGAACATGATGAAATGTCTCTCAAAGTCACTGAACAACAAAAGCTGATTGATGAACAAAATCTGGCTCTGAAGAAAAAGGATTTTGACCTTAGAACCCTTCAAGCTAAATTTGATAATCTCTCAAATGAATTTGATACTCTTAAATTAAGTGAGGGGAGCTTAAAAATGAAGATGTCTGCCTTGAACAAATCCGCTAAAGCAATAGAGGAAATTCAAGGGTTTCAAAGACAATTTGCTCAAAAAGGTGGAATAGGCTATAATCCATTTGAACCCTCACCTGGTCTTAGTATTGCTTCAACAAGCAATTCTAAGATGACCTTTGTAAGATCAGTGGCTCAACAAAATGAAATGAAAGTAAATCAACCACTGATAAAGGAAAAGGGTAAAGAAATTGATGTGCCAAAATTTGCACGGATGGATTGGATATCCTTGGAGTCGGATATCTGAGTTCCTAAACGCATATGAGTGATCCGGGTATGCTACTTCCTTCGGTACGATCCTCTAGAACCTGCAAAGAACATGCCGGAGGGGGGTCCGGCGCGGACACTCCGATGCCTAAGTCAGTATAGGGATCTCAATATATCACAAGGACTTCGAAGTCCTTGATTTATCAAATCAAGTTCTCAAAGGATCTCGCAGTGTATAATAAGAAATGTAATCAGTCTTGTAAAAAGTAAAGAGTCTAACCTGGAAATATACTACGATTTACCTATTTATAGGGAACTTCCTCTTAAGAGGAAGTTACGACTTCCTTCCATTTCGGAGCTACTCCTTGGACCCGGCCTTGCTGTGTTGACAAGGTCCTCAACTCTCTCACTCCCTAAAGAACCGGAATCACCCCCCCTTAGTGGACTTCATCCACTGAGATAAAGGAGGAAGGAGTCTTCCTTCAACCACTCTTGGGCCGCTTCGTGGGGCTCTCCTATATTCTCGGTCTACCAAGTCATACCAAGATTGAGTCTTTCTGATGTTTCTCTCCGGGTGGAGCTCCCTCCGGAAGGACTTCCAGAGGAGCCTCTATATCCAGAGAGTATTTCCAGAGGAGATTCTATATCCAGAGAGTATTCTTTAATCCAATGTCTCCTCCTTTATCTTATCCTCTATACACGTGTCGACTTCTTATTGGACGACATTTTTAGGCCGCATCATCTATTCCCCCCTACTCTCGTGAAAGGAGTATATCTTTTATGAGAGTAGAAAATTCGAGTGAGTCTAGCACATAGACGTTTCTGGAGAGACGTGTATGATTCTTGTTCCAGAGAGAAATTTCGAAAATGCTCTCCTCCGGAAATTTTTCCCGCTCCCAGCTCTGAAGACGTTTCGACTTCCGCGCCCGGGTCCCACGCAGTCGCCTTTTTCTCTCTCTGGCTATCTTCCCAAGGAAAAACCTCGATTCCCCCTTTTCTCATTTACTTCACACAACCTTTTCCTTTCCTTTTCTCTTTTCTGAATTTCACTTTCTCAAAAAATCCTTTGCTGTCTCCACTTTTCTTCTCAGGCGTCCTCCCTCCCGAGTCTCACCGTCGCCGGTCGCCCCGTCTGAATTCGTAGTTCTCTCAACAAGGTAACCCAGCTATCCTCTCTTCTTTTATTAACACTATTTAGTCAATGTCTTGCCCTTTTTCTCCACCTAAATCTTCCGGCCCAAACCCTTCTGAGTCCACCCCGCTTCTGATGGGGAGCCCCGAGAATAGGATTTTCACCTCTTCTTTACTCAATCATGCTCACCTAGCCAGTCTCATCCAAGCCCAAGTCTTTCCGCCGGAATACACTCTCCGAATTCCTCACTCAGATGAACGCCCCGATTTTCCTGAGTCTCGAACCCTAGCTTTTTTCGAAGCTCAAATTAGGGTGGCTCTTCGCTTTCCGGTTCACCCCTATCTCGCCGCTATATCTACTCGCATGCAGATTCCTCTCAATCAATTTACTCCAAATGCCATCCGTACTATGATAGGGTTTTTCCTTTTGGTGAAGGGGAATGGCGGTGAGCCTTCTACTGAACTATTTCTGAGCCAACATTCTTGCAAGTTGAACGACGGCTTCTTCTATGTATGTGGAAGAAGGTCTCGTGTCTGCAAGTTCATGACAAAACTCCATGAGGAAGAGTCATCTTGGAGAGATTATTACCTTTTCGTTACTAACCCCACTGGTTGGCCATTTCCCCATGAAAACTGGATATATCATAACCCGGGAGTACCTCCTCCTCCCCTTAAAGCTTATTCTGTCCCAAACTACACCGTTATGACTAGTCTCAATACTCATGTCCGCCAACACGATTTTTTTGATGTTCTTGGTATCTGCGAAAATCCTCGCATCTCTCCCACTTTGGCTTCTGTCCTCAAGATCTCCCTTTAGAACCTCGAGATGGTAAAAAATCCCCTGTTTTTGCATTCCGTTTCTTGCATGTGGTTATTTTTCTGAGTTCTGAAAATCCTCTTGGTTATCTGCAGCAATGAGTTGGTTAACTCATATTTCGCGGGATGCCCCTGCTCTCGGAATAGTGAAGGACCCTGCATTAGCTGCTCCTGAAGATCTCCCAAAAGCTCCTCAGTCTCCTGCTCTAGAGAGCTCAGTGAAGACCCCGGATCCAGAGAGTCCTTCAAAGATTCCTCCTCTCCCAAGCTCTTCTACCCAAGTCCCGGGCTCTGTCGCCAGGAGGACTCGCTCAGCTACTAATGCCTTCTTCTCTGACTGCGACACTTGTAAGAAGAAGAAGGGAAAAACTGCTCGAGCTCTTGCTGAGAAAGAAGTTCCCCTTTCTGCCTCGTACGAACCTCTTCAGCGCCTTATCAGCCAATGTCCTCCTCCTTCCAACATTGAGTTCTCCGACAAGCCCCTCCCTGAAGATCAACTTCTTCGTGGCACTCATCTTTTTTCAGAGGTATTTTCCATCACCTTCATGGCCTCTACCTTCTTTATATATTAAACATTGTTCTTTTTCTTCATGTAGTTTGGCCTTGTCTACACTAAGAAATTTGACCAAGGTGTTGAGATGGTTGCTGAGATTGAACTCCTTCGAGCTGAGGCATCCTCTTTTCAGTCAACTCTCAAGGGTGTCACCGCGGAGAAGGACAAAGCCCACAAACGAGCTCAAGCCCTGGCTGAGGAATTGCCTCTTCTACGGGCTCAGGGCAAGCAGGATGCAGCTAGGGTTAAGAATCTGGAAGAGGAGGTGGAAAGGATGGGAGCAGAGATGAAAAGGATGGAGCGTGAACTACCAGACATTGGAGTGCAAGCCTGCATCAAATCCCTGTTTACCTCTTCCTTGGGTCAAGAATTCTTGGGGACTCTTCATACTCAATGGCTGTCCAGCTTTTTAAAGAGCTCGAGCTTCCTATGCGCCATAGGGCCACATATTCCTCATTTCATCGACCATGGCTTCAGCAATGCCGTGGCCGAGCACTCAGCCCCAGGATTTGATGGGACCTACTCTCGTGCTTTCCGTCTGGACCAGCTTGCTACTCCTCCTAAATTCTTAAGGGATCCATCGAAGAGTGCCGATAGTCCTTGGTGGCTACCCGGAATGGGTCAGGCCATCGCCAAATTACAGGCGGCCAAGGTGGGTATGGCTGAGCTAGAGCCTCTGGAGTAGTTGGTCTATCCTTATGTCTCTGCCCCCAATACGGTAATAGGAGCAGATGGAGAAAAGGGTGTTGAGGCTACCTTAAAAGGTGAAGAGGGCCCAGAGGAGGGCGGAGGATCTAGCAGCCATGCTGCTGTGGAGGAGGCTGCCATTGAAGGAGCTGTGGTCGAGGGAGCTGTTGCTGAGGGGACTGCTGATGAAAGAGCAGTTTAAAATTCGTATTTCCATGGTCATAACAAACATTTTACCTTTCTTTTGTTTTGCTACACTCTTTTAATTTTCCGCTCATGGTACTTGCTTTACTTGCTTTTTTATACTCTATAGGGGACCCCACACTCCTGGATATGTGGGGGCTTTTTGTATTAGTTGTGTTAGCTTCATACCGCTTGCTTGTTGGCATGTTGTCTTTTCCTTTTCTGCTTACGTGGGCAACCTATAAGACCAGTAAAGAATATGTTGGAGGTGTGCTCTTCTCCCCCCTCTATTGGTTTTGTAGGTTGCACCATAATCGTTTCTCAGTTTCATAACCTTCAAAGAATTTTCTCAAGAAATTTAAGGAACCTCTCCCCCTTTCAAGGAATTGCCTCTGGTTTCAGATGGCTCAGGGAGGTCTTCTTCGACTAACACTCCTTTTTGTTTTCTAAGTACTCATCTTAGGTCTTGGTTACGGGGAGTTGCTCCCCAGTTCTCCTTGGATTTTAAGCCTCTACTTGTCTCTCACTTTCGTTTAAAAGATTTTGATTCATAAAATCTTTCTTTTCATTGAGTAACCCTTTTGGGTTTTAAGTATGGTGAGGGCTCTCCAGAACTCCTCGGCCTCTAGGTCTCTGAGTGTCTCTCACCCTCATTCTTAGAAGATTTTGATTCATAAAATCTTCTCATCTCATTGACTAACCCTTTTTGGGTCTTAAGTATGGCGAGGGCTCTCTAGAGCTCCTCGGCCTCTAGGTCTCTGAGTGTCTCTCACTCTCATTCTGAAAAGCTTTTGATTCATAAAATCTTCTCATTGATATGGTGAGGGCTCTCTGGAGCTCCTCGGCCTCTAGGCCTCTGAGTGTCTCTCACTCTCATTCTGAAAAGATTTTGATTCATAAAATCTTCTCATTGATATGGTGAGGGCTCTCTAGAGCTCCTCGGCCTCTAGGCCTCTGAGTGTCTCTCACTCTCATTCTGAAAAGATTTTGATTCATAAAATCTTCTCATTGATATGGTGAGGGCTCTCTGGAGCTCTTCGGCCTCTAGGCCTCTGAGTGTATCTCACTCTCATTCTTAAAAGATTTTGATTCATAAAATCTTCTTATTTCATTGACTAACCCTTTTGGGTCTTAAGTATGGTGAGGGCTCTCTGGAGCTCCTCGGCCTCTAGGCCTCTGAGTGTCTCTCACTCTCATTCTTAAAAGATTTTGATTCATAAAATCTTCTTATTTCAATCACTAACCCTTTTTGGGTCTTAAGTATGGTGAGGGCTCTCTGGAGCTCCTCGGCCTCTAGGCCTCTGAGTGTCTCTCACTCTCATTCATAAAAGATTTTGATTCATAAAATCTTCTTATTTCATTGACTAACCCTTTTGGGTCTTAAGTATGGTGAGGGCTCTTTGGAGCTCCTCGGCCTCTAGGCCTCTGAGTGTCTCTCACTCTCATTCTTAAAAGATTTTGATTCATAAAATCTTCTTATTTCAATCACTAACCCTTTTTGGGTCTTAAGTATGGTGAGGTCTCTCTGGAGCTCCTCGGCCTCTAGGCCTCTGAGTGTCTCTCACTCTCATTCTTAAAAGATTTTGATTCATAAAATCTTCTTATTTCATTGACTAACCCTTTTGGGTCTTAAGTATGGTGAGGGCTCTCTGGAGCTCCTCGGCCTCTAGGCCTCTGAGTGTCTCTCACTCTCATTCTTAAAAGATTTTGATTCATAAAATCTTCTTATTTCATTGACTAACCCTTTTTGGGTCTTAAGTATGGTGAGGGCTCTCTGGAGCTCCTCGGCCTCTAGGCCTCTGAGTGTCTCTCACTCTCATTCTTAAAAGATTTTGATTCATAAAATCTTCTTATTTCATTGACTAACCCTTTTTGGGTCTTAAGTATGGTGAGGGCTCTCTGGAGCTCCTCGGCCTCTAGGCCTCTAAGTGTCTCTCACTCTCATTCTTAAAAGATTTTGATTCATAAAATCTTCTTATTTCATTGACTAACCCTTTTGGGTCTTAAGTATGGTGAGGGCTCTCCAGAGCTCCTCGGCCTCTAGGCCTCTGAGTGTCTCTCACTCTCATAATTTTCATATTCATACATCATATATTCGAATAAGAGAAAGGTAATCAAGACACGATAATTCTGTATAAATCTTTTTCAAAAAGGGATAAAGCTTCATTGATTATTGTCAGTTTTCATTGATTATTGTATAAAATCTTCTTATTTCAATCACTAACCCTTTTTGGGTCTTAAGTATGGTGAGGTCTCTCTGGAGCTCCTCGGCCTCTAGGCCTCTGAGTGTCTCTCACTCTCATTCTTAAAAGATTTTGATTCATAAAATCTTCTTATTTCATTGACTAACCCTTTTGGGTCTTAAGTATGGTGAGGGCTCTCTGGAGCTCCTCGGCCTCTAGGCCTCTGAGTGTCTCTCACTCTCATTCTTAAAAGATTTTGATTCATAAAATCTTCTTATTTCATTGACTAACCCTTTTTGGGTCTTATGTATGGTGAGGGCTCTCTGGAGCTCCTCGGCCTCTAGGCCTCTGAGTGTCTCTCACTCTCATTCTTAAAAGATTTTGATTCATAAAATCTTCTTATTTCATTGACTAACCCTTTTTGGGTCTTAAGTATGGTGAGGGCTCTCTGGAGCTCCTCGGCCTCTAGGCCTCTGAGTGTCTCTCACTCTCATTCTTAAAAGATTTTGATTCATAAAATCTTCTTATTTCATTGACTAACCCTTTTGGGTCTTAAGTATGGTGAGGGCTCTCCAGAGCTCCTCGGCCTCTAGGCCTCTGAGTGTCTCTCACTCTCATAATTTTCATATTCATACATCATATATTCGAATAAGAGAATGGTAATCAAGACACGATAATTCTGTATAAATCTTTTTCAAAAAGGGATAAAGCTTCATTGATTATTGTCAGTTTTCAACATAGGCCATAGATAACCTACGCAGGTCTCATTAAAAACCTCTTTACGGAAAAACCCCAAAGGGGAAACCCGTAAAGAGGGAATAAGAGCTCCGGTGAAGCCACTAAATACATTAAACAAAATATGAATTGATGCAAAAATCACAAATGGTCTCAAGACCTTACACTTTCTTCAAACAAAGAACCTCTTCAAATGGCAAACGTTCCAGGGTCTGGCTATGTCAACTCCCTCCATGCTCTGCAATCTATAGGCTCCTCCCTTTAGTACCTGTGTGATTTTATAAGGCCCCTCCCAGTTGGGCTCTAACTTTCCCGTATTCTTTAGGGCATCAGCTCTTCTTAACACCAGGTCCCCCACTCTAAAGGACCTCGGGATTACCCTTCGGTCATATGCAGCTTTAATTCTACTCTTGTATCTTTCCGCACGTACTCTAACCATCTCCCTTTCTTCTTCCATTAAATCCAGGGCCTCTCTCATCAGCCTCTCATTCTGATGTTCTACAAATTGGGCAATTCGGTGGGACTGCAGCACGGCCTCTGGAGGTATCACCGCCGCGGCTCCATAGACCAGCTGGAAGGGGGATTCTCCAGTTGCTGTCTTTGGGATAGTTCTGTATGACCATAGCACATTGTCTAACTCATTTACCCATCCTCCTCCTATTTTCGTCAGCCTTGTTCGAATACCATCTACTATCGTTCGATTAATAACTTCCACTTGTCCATTAGCTTGAGGATGAGCTACGGAGGTAAATCTCTGTATTATGTTTAGTCTTGCGCACCATCCTCGTACATTTTCTCCATTGAACTGTGTTCCATTATCAGAGACCAATATTCTGGGTACTCCGAATCTGCAGTAAATCTGTTTTCCCAAGAATTTGATCACATTCTCTTCATCTATTGTAGCCAGAGGGGCAGCTTCCACCCATTTGCTAAAATAATCTACTACTACTATCCGAAACTTTCTTCCTCCTGAGGCTGGGGGGAAGGGTCCTACCAGATCAATTCCCCACTTAGCGAAGGGGCATGGAGAGTGCATAGTTCCCATCTCTTCCGCAGGAGTCCTTATCAGGGGACCATTCTTTTGACATTTGACACATTTCTTTACGAATTCTTTGGCGTCCTTCGTCATGGAGGGCCAATATAATCCGGCCCTCAAGGCTTTCTTCACCACTATTTTATATCCCTCATGACTAGCCACGTTTCCTTCATGGATTTCTTTGAGCGTGTACCTTGCTTCTCGGGTTGATATGCACCTCAAATATGGTTGAGTAAACGACTTCTTGTATAAGTGCCCTCCGATAATACAGTATTTGATCCTAAGAGCTCGGGCCTCTCGGGTGGTAGGGGCATCTGCTTCCTTGGTGAGTTCCACCCATATATCTTTCCTCCAATCATCTCCTTCCTCAATGGAACCAATGGGGTTTCCCAGAGTCTCTCTTTCTGCTACCACTAAGGTCACTGTTCCTTGTCCATCAAATTCTGTGGAGCTGGCAAGTTTGGAGAGGCTATCCGCCTGCATGTTTTCCTCTCGAGGTACTTGGACCAACTTACAATCTTGGAACTTGCCCATCACTTCTTTAGCTCGTTCTAGATAAGCAGCCATTCTGTTATCTTTGGCTGCATATTCTCCATTCACCTGTTGAACAACTAATTGGGAATCGGAGTATAGAATTACCTTTAGAGCTCCCAATTCCACCGCCATCTCCATTCCTCTAATCAAAGCTTCGTATTCTGCTCCATTATTTGAGGTCGTGAATTGAAACCTCACTGCAAATTGTAGGTCCTCTCCTTGAGGGCTCACTAGCACTATCCCTGCTCCACACCCGCTCAAAGTCACTGAGCCATCTACATATACCTTCCATCCCTCTGCTTCTTCTGGTTTGGTAGATTCTTGGATGAAATCAGACAAAGCTTGGGCTTTTATGGCCCTCCGTGGCTCGAAATCCACATCATATTCTTGGAGCTCTATTGCCCATCTCACCATCCTTCCCGAGAGGTCTGCTCGGCCAATGACCTGTTTCAATAAGTAATTAGTGCGGACCAGTATTTTATAAGAGAGGAAATATGGGCGCAATCTCCGCGCCGTAAATACCAGGGCCTGAGCAGCCTTCTCGATTTCCGAGTATCGAGCTTCGGCTCCTTGAATGATTTTACTAACATAATAGATAGGATATTGGATAGATCCTTCTTCTTTAACTAAGGCTGTGCTTAGTGAGAACTCCCCTACAGAGAGATACAAAATGAGAGTATCTCCCGGAGAGGGTTTAATCAACTTCGGCAGTTGGGACAAGTGACATTTCAAGTCCTCAAATGCCTTCTGGCATGTCTCATTCCATTCGAACTTGGCCCCTTTCTTGAGAATCTTGAAGAAGGGGTGACTTTTCTCGGCGGACCTGGCTATGAATCTACTCAATGCTGTGATCCTCCCGTTGAGCGTCTAGAGCTCTTTCACGTTCCTCGGTGGCTGCATGTCCAGTACAGCCTTCACCTTAGCTGGGTTCACTTCTATCCCTCTTTGAGTAACCATGTATCCAAGGAACTTCCCCGACTTCACTCCAAAAGAGCACTTGGACAAAAGAGCACTTGTATCCCACTTCCGCACGCTGCTATGAAGCACACTTTGGGGACATCTGAGGGGTCCAGCTGGATCTGGTGGTATCCTTGATATGCATCCATCATACTTAGTAGCTCGAATCCAGAAGCCGCGTCCACTAACTGGTCTATCCTTGGCAGCGGATAGTGGTCTTTGGGACATGCCTTGTTGAGGTCCCTGAAGTCGATACACATTCTCCATTTCCCTCCCCCCTTAGGTACTAACACTGCATTGGAGAGCCATTCCGGGAATTGTACTTTCACCACGTGTCCTGCTTTCAATAATTTCTCTACTTCCTCTTTCACAATACTATTCTTCTCAACTCCAAAGTTTCGTAACTTTTGTTTCACCGGCTTTGCCTTTGGGTCAACATTAAGGCAATGTATTGCTATCTCCGGAGGGACACTTGTCATGTCAGTTGGAGAGAATGCAAATATATCGGAATTTTGACGTAATGTAGAGATTACCTTCTCTGTGAGTTCAGGTCCCACCTGGGTACCTATCTTAGTAGCAAAGCCGAGTTTCCTTGGGAAGAGCTCCACATTCATCAGCTCCTCATCTATTTTAACATTCACCTGTTCAGGTGCTACTCCTTCCACTTTCTTTTTCTTTACCTCAGAGTCGTTGTTGGGATATAAATTCACCCTAAGCCCCACTTGATGTTAGAATAGTTTTGATGGCCAAAACACTTAAAGTTTATAAATGTAATAGGATTAGCTGACTTGTATAGAACATCTTAGACTAGTCTTGTGTGATCAACTGTATTGATATCAGCTGATCAGCACAACCCTGGCTTACATGCCTATCCTCAAGATGAGAAGAGTAGAAGACTTGAAGACTAGAAGATCCTTGAAGACCAGTTAAGTAAGGTGCTTGTATACCTACTTAACTGATGGAGTCCAAGATTGAAGATGGCCTAAATCAGCACAAAGATTTGCCAGATCAGAAGAGTATTACTCGACTGATATCAGAAGACAGAAGACCTAAGGCCAGAAGAGTAGTCAGAAGACTAGTAGTACAGATCAGAAGACTATGTACTCTTCCAGGACTCGGCTGATTCCAAAGTCATCTTGCAATTCAAATGAAGACCTACCTTATTTAGAAGATTGACATGATCCCAGGATTGAAGCAATCAAGCGGCAGGAATCAAGGAATCAAGCCAATATGGAAAGATTGCCCCAACGGCTAGTTGCAGCAATCACCATTATAAATACAAGAGGATGAGAAATCACAAACACGAAGTCACAACGAGAGAATTCAACAAGCTAAGCAAGCAATCAAGCAAAAGCCATATTGTTTTAAGAATTCTCCAAGAGCCCAGAAAGCCTTAGAATATTTGTAGGTCTTAAGTGATTTCTATCCAACCCATAAGAACCTGAAACCTGTTCATATTGTATATCCATTGTTTTAGGCATAGTGGTTAAGCAATTTATAAGCTTGAACCATTAGTTGGATACTCTTCAAAAACCCCAAACCCTCACCGAAAGGTTAAAGTTTTTGAACCCCTCAAAGTGCAAGTGCTTACAATCACTTGTGGAGACAGTAGCTGTTAGGACGGCTCAGATCTCAAAGTCCTATCCTTGGGACTATAAAGGTCAAGACCCTTGTAATTTTTGGTAAATTTAAGGGATTAAACATCACGTTAGGACGTGAGAGTGGACGTAGGATCGTATATCCGAACCACTATAAACCTGGTGTTATTTATCTTTCTACACTTTACATTTCTGTCTTTCCATATAATTTTATATAGTGCATACTGTGTTTTCAACATTCTTCAACTCAGGCCATAACTTTCAAACCAGCATCAGCTGAGTACTTTCATTAAGCAAAAAAAGTTAACACTTTCATAAGAAACTAAAAGAACGAGTCTAAACAAGGCCTACCATAATTCCGCATATAATCTCTTCATTCAGATCACTATAATCATCTGGACCAGCAGACTTGTAGTCCAGTTGACATAGCAATAAGAAGAGGTTCCCAACTCTCTTGAAAAAGTTTTAAAGTCTATTCACCCCTCCCCTCTAGACTTTAATCCCATTCACTACTCGTTCAGGGACCAACAAGTGGTATCAGAGTAGTGGTTCTAACGGACTACTGTCTCTAGATTATCAAGAAGACTTGAGGGAGTCTTTCTGTAGTCCTCTTGAACAGATCTATTCTTTTTGAAAACCTTGTTTTTGAAAACTCATACAGCATGAGTGCTAATATGCGAAAGTTGCCTAAGTTTTCAGTTGAGGATTATGATTACTGGAAGATCAGGACGAGGAAGAATCTCACATCAGTTCACTACAAGATGTGGTCAGTGATCACAGAAGGCCCAATCACCATTATGACAGTCAACACTGCAAATGGTGATCCAGAAGTTCCAGTTGGAGAACTTGTTCCCAAGCCCATGAAGGACCTCACACCAGAAGACATGAAGCAGTCAAACCTTGACAGCATTGCTCAAGATTACATCATGCAAACTCTTCCAAATGAGTACATTGCAAAAGTAATCCACTGTGAGCCAGCAAGAGATATGTGGGATGCATTGGCACTTCTCTGTGAAGGAACTGAGCTGATCAAGGAGAGCAAATTATCAACAGCAGTCAAGAAGTTCAAACACTTCAAGATGCAACCAGAAGAGTCTATTGATCAGCTAGACAATAGATTTACCAAGATCATCAATGAGATAGAATCTCTGGGCAAGAAATATACAAATAGAGAGAAAAATCTAAAGATATTAGACTCTCTAACCAAGAAATGGAGACTCAAGAAGACTATCATCAAAGATACTCAAGATATCAAGAATTGTTCTGCACAAACTCTATTTCAGAACCTAAAAGCCCATGAATATGATCTTGAAAGAGAAGAAAACTCAGGAAGTGATGAACCAACTGCCACCCCATCTACCTCCAAGATTGTAGCCTTCAAGGCAGCCAATACAAAAGCTGCAAGTACCTCATCTGGTAAGACCTCTCTGAAAACAGAAGACTTTGAAGGATCAGACATGAGTGTGAAAGAGCAAATGGCCCTTATGATCAAGAGATTCGAAAGGATGAACACTCTCAACAACAAATATAGAAAATTCTACAGGAACTACAAAGATAGGAGAGCCAGTTCACCCTCCAGAGGTTCCAGAGAAAGAACACCAGAAAGACATCCTAGAAAGGATGTGGAGTCATCTGACAGCCGAGGATCTAGAAGAAGAGATGCCACTCCTCCAAGGAAAGGCAACTCAAATCAGAAACCTGGATCATGCTTCAATTGTCGCAAACCAGGACATTATGTCTATGAATGCCCTGAGCTGGATTTGGATGACAAAGAAGAAAGAAGGCCAAGAAGAGACAGAAGAAATTCAGATAAGCAAGCAATGGTGACTGAAGAATCTGAATATCATAGTGATGAACTTCTTACATCACCAGACTGTCGAATCTTCTCAGATGATTCAGATGATCTAGCTATGATGGCCATAGGTGAAAATGAGGTAAATTCCTATACTACTACTTTCCATTCACCTATTTTTTCACAAACAGATGAGATAAACTCATCTGAAGGCGAATCAGAAGACACCTATTATCAAACTTTAAGAAAGGTAAAAGGTGATCTGGATATTGCCACTAGAGCTTTTATAGAGGTGGAAGAGGAGAACAAGGATCTAAGGAAAGAAATTGCTAAGTTGAAAAAGACTAAGTTTGATAACACCCCTGAGTTGGTCACAATGAATGAAAGATTGACCAGAGAAGTGGAACTTCTTAAGGAAGAAAATACCACAATAACTCAGTTGTATGAGGGGATGTTAGAAACTCAAGCTTTAGAAACTAAGGAATTTCGTTCACTACAATCCAAGTTCGATGACCTCTTCCAAGCACACAAGCTCTTAGAAAAGGAGAAGGAATGCCTAAATCAAAAGATATCAGATTTCAATAAAGCTTCTACTACTATTGAAAGTATCTCTGAATATTATAGATCAAATGGCAATAAGATGGGCTTTGGCTATGAACTTAATCCATCAACATCCTCTCCAGCTGGGGGTAGTACACCTAACAAGTGCACTACTCAGACACATGAAAAGGGTGAGTGTTCTAAACACAATGAACCTAATATGAACCAAAAGACATCTGTACCAGCTAAGGCTAACTATCCCAACACCAAAAATGGTAAAAGACAAGTTAATCCCAAGCCTGTACAGAGGAACAACAAACAGCCTAGACCATCTCGTTTGAGACAGTCTGAGCTGTATGCTGCTCCAGCCAAGAAGAAGAAGTCTTCTTCAAACAAATCTGTTCTCTTTGCACCCCCTATCTCTTATGATATTGTGAGAACAGAAGAGTATGGTCCATATAATCGTGTGCATCGTCCAGCTAATGCACCCAGGCCGAATGTAACTAGTCAAAAGATAATGTATGTACACTCCTATAAAGGGAAACCATTTGACTATTACTTAGCTGACACAAGTAACAAATCAGATCAGTCCAAGGTGCTAACTGGTAAGATTTGGTTCTGTGATGCCCGAGGGAAACAACTCAAGTGCTCAAGGTTGTTCAAACGACAAATGTATATGTGGGTTCCCAAGGGTAGTACTAACACCCAAGGACCCAAGACAAAATGGGTACCTAAGACTTAACCTTTCTTGCAGGAAAGGAGGGACCTATACAGAAGAGGAGGTCTAGCAGGAGAAACATGGTACATAGATAGTGGATGCTCAACTCATATGACTGGAACCAAAGCCCTGCTGACCAACTACACAGAAAAGAAAGGTCCAAAAGTCTTCTTTGGTGATAACGCGCACGGTAACACAAAAGGATATGGCACCCTTAAAAATGGTGACATTGAGGTACATGATGTATCATATGTAGAAGGTTTAAAGTTTAATTTATTATCTGTTTCTCATTTTTGTGACACTGGTTACTCAGTAAAATTTTCTAAAGATGAGTGTCTCATAAGTGATAAAAGAACAAAACAAAACCTTCTAACAGGATCTAGAAAGGGAAGTATGTATCTTGCAAATTGGAACAGCTGTCCTAAGGATACATGTCTGCTTGTGAAAAGCCCTAAAGATGTCAGCTGGCTATGGCACAAACGTCTTAGTCATCTGAACTTTAAGACTATGAACAAGCTAGCAAGGGAATCCTTAGTTGATGGTCTGCCTAATGAACTCTACTGTAAAGATCAGGTATGTGATGCATGTCAACAAGGAAAGCAAACAAAGGTCTCCTTCAAGACCAAGAAGACAGCATCAACCAGCAGAGTTCTTGAATTGCTTCATATGGATCTCTTTGGACCAATCACTCCAACCACATTAACAGGGAGAAAGTACACTCTCATTGTTGTAGATGACTACTCCAAGTTTACTTGGGTTATCTTCTTATACAAGAAGAGTGAGACTCAGCAGAAGCTTCTTGAACTATTGAAGAGGATCCAAGTAGAGAAAGGAGAACCAATTGTGAAAATTAGAAGTGACAAAGGCACTGAATTTATTAACTCTTATATTATTGCCTATTGTACTTCTAATGGTATTCAGCATGAGACAAGTGCAGCAAGAACACCACAACAGAATGGTGTAGCTGAAAGAAGAGTCAGAACACTCAAAGAAGCTGCAAGAACACTCCTTGCTGAATTCTCCACACCTAAGAAGCTATGGGCATAAGCTATCAACACAGCTTGTCACACTCAAAACAGGTCAGGTATTCACAAAATTCATGAGAAAACCCCATATGAACTGTGGAAAGGAAGAAAACCTATAGTATCTTACTTTCATATATTTGGCTGTAAGTGTTTCATTCACAACAATGGGAAGAGTAAGTTGAATGCTTTTGATGCCAAAGCAGATGAGGGGATATTCTTAGGATACTCCTCTACTAGCAAAGCATTTAGAGTACTCAACAAACGAACCCTTCTTGTGGAAGAAACACCTCATGTTGTTTTGGATGAATCTTGTGAAAAGAGTGCAGTAGAAACAAAATCAGCTGCAGAACAGATGAGACAGCTAGTGATCAAGTCCAGACCAGATGAGTTCATTGAAGTCAATGAACCTTTCCCTGAAGAACCAGAGGAGGATAAGCCTCATATACCTGTCACTAGATCTCAAACTCAAGCAGGGCAAGCTGACCAGAATCAAGATGCACCAATCCCAAATGCAAGGGGGAATGATCTCTTTGACACACAAGATACAGATGATGATCGACCAAATCAAGTCAACCCTCCAGATGGCACAAGAACAGATGAGAATCCAAGCTCATCTAATGCAGACACTCCTGTGAGGCATACATGGAGAAACAATCATCCATCAAACCTCATCTTAGGAGGAGCAGACTTAGGTGTCAAGACCAGAAGACAACTGAATCAGAACCCCCAATCATCTATGTTCTGCTGGTGTGCTTTCTTGTCCAACATTGAGCCAGCTGACATAGAAGAAGCAATGACAGATAGCAATTGGATCACTGCTATGCAAGAAGAACTAAATCAATTCGAAAGAAATGAAGTTTGGGAATTGGTAGACCGTCCTGAAAACCACAATGTAGTAGGAACAAAGTGGGTATTCAAGAACAAAAAGGACGAAAATGATGTGATAACTAGAAATAAAGCAAGGCTAGTTGCAAAAGGATATTCACAATCTGAAGGGATTGACTATGATGAAACCTTTGCTCCAGTAGCCAGATTAGAAGCCATTCGACTGTTTCTAGCTTATGCATCGTATATGGGCTTCAAAGTATACCAAATGGATGTCAAGAGTGCTTTTCTAAATGGTATTCTGGTAGAAGAAGTGTATGTAGAGCAGCCTCCAGGATTTGAAAAAGGAGATCAAGTATATCGTCTGAAGAAGGCTCTCTATGGTCTAAAGCAAGCCCCTCGAGCTTGGTATGACACATTGTCACAATTTCTACTTGACAATGGTTACACAAAAGGCAAAGTTGACAGAACACTTTTCAGAATACAAGAAGGAAAAGACATTCTAATGGTACAAATATATGTAGATGACATTATATTTGGATCACCCAATCAAGACATGTGCAAGAAGTTCTCTGAACTTATGCAAGGAAAGTTTGAAATGAGCATGATGGGTGAGATGAATTACTTCCTAGGACTCCAAGTCAAGCAGAGTCCAGAAGGGATCTTCATCAACCAGTCCAAGTATACCAAGAGCCTATTAGAAAGATTCAAAGCTCTACAAAGCAAGACTGCAAGGATTCCAATGATGACATCCTTCAAAATGGAACCAGATGAGTCTGGAAAGGCAGTTGATCAAGCTGAATATAGAGCATTAATTGGATCTCTACTATACCTTACAGCCAGCAGACCAGACATAACATTTGTTGTAGGAGTATGTGTTAGGTTTCAAGCAAACCCAAAGCAAAGTCATCTAGAAGCAGGAAGTAAGATTCTCAAGTACCTAAAAGGAACAATCAACTTAGGACTATGGTACCCTGCTGATGACAATCTAGAATTGAGTGGTTATTCTGACTCGGACTATGGTGGATGCAGGATAGATAGGAAATCCACATCTGGAACCTGTCAATTCCAAGGCAACAAGTTGATATCTTGGTTCTCAAAGAAGCAAACTTCAGTTGCAACCTCCACCACTGAAGCAGAATATATGGCAGCTGGAAGTTGTTGTAGTCAGCTGCTCTGGCTAGTTCAACAACTCAAGGATTACAATATAGAGGCAAGAGAAGTCCCTATCTATTGTGACAGCAGCAGTGCCATTGCCATCACTCAAAATCCAGTCCTCCACACAAGGTGCAAGCATGTCGACATTCGACACCACTAAATAAGAGACCACCTTGAAAAGAAGGACATCAAGATGGAGAAAATTCACACAGATATCCAAAGAGCAGACATCTTGACTAAGCCCCTAGCTGAAGAAAGATTCAAGACCCTATGCTACAGCTTAGGACTCCTGGATCCAAGCACATGAAGAGCAAAGATCAGCTGAAGACCTCAGCTGATACAATTAGAGCAGACTAGGAGCATCAGATGAGGTGAATAAACACCCTCATCTTCAGGTAAGTACTTTCCCAATGAAGACAAATAAAGCTGAGGGAAAACATAGAGTCATCTAATCAAGGGGGAATCAATGATACTTTAAGAATCCTTGATAAATTACTCTACAATCTGCATTACATTATATATACTTACATTCAGAAGACTTGAACAAAGTTACTTGTTATCTTTACTCAAGGCAATGTATATCTATGTATAATAATAAACTATTCTTCATAAAATACTTTATTTATATACATACATACAGTATATTATTGAGTTATACTTGGTTGGATTAATACACCATCCTCACCGACTCAACAGTATACATGCACTGTACGGATGTCAAATAACACTTGTTCAAAATTTATAATTTCTGCATTCCATAAGATAAAGTCTGAATATCTTTAAATGTGAACCCTTAGATCAAGAATCTCATTGTTGATCTTAACAAGTAACTTTTCAGAAATTCAGACCTATCACCTCTATAGTTTTGTCATCTTTCTCTCCACTACCTCATTTCTACCCCTATAAAAGGAGGAAGTTATGGGAACACCTAAGAACACAAATCACTAACTATTATTCTTGTTTCAGGTATGGAGACAATCGAAAGAAGAGATGGAATGGAAATCATCCCTCAACCAAGGTCTTGGGTGAAGGAGATGAAGATTTGTCCTGAAGATGAAGATGATGCAGATCAGCATACTTGGTTCACTCAACATAAGTATGTCTTTGAAAACTAGAGGAAGGAGAGACGTTCTTGTTGAAAACTAGAGGAAGGAGAGATGCAGAGGACAAAGTAGCAAGCGAGCAGAGCTTCTTCTCCAGGGGGAAGTTCTACATGGAGAGCTTGTTATCAAAGGCTACTATGTCAAAATAAATCAAGAAGACCAAGTCCATGGCTCTCTCTTCATACTCCATTGAAGCCTCTTCCAATCTTCCTTCCCTTTCAAGAGAAGCGAAGAAATTCAACAAGGACACATCAGATGCTACAACCCATCTGTTGATGAGGAACATCAGATGGTGAGGGCAACCTGAACCAGTGGGATATCATCCAGGCTGATCATCAACAAATTGATTTGATGGTCCTACATGGTTCAGAGATAGAGCTGGGAGATCCATCAAACCAGGTTGGATCATCACTCACAGCAAAGCTGAAAAGATCCATCAAACCAGGTTGGATCATCACAGCAAACCTCAATCCTCTACTCAGCTGATCAGAAGACCAACTCAGCTGACCAGAAGACTTTCAAGAAAAATCAGCAGACTTTTCAAGAAATCAGAAGACTTCACTCTGCTGATCAGATCACTTTATTTTAGAGTATAATGACTATCTTTGATCATGTAATTCATTCTAGATTTATTCCTGAATGTAATTAACGAAATTGGCCTATATAAGGAATGAAATTCACTTATAGAAAACGGCCTTGATGATCAATTCTTGCCACAAAATTAGTCACAACGGCTATTTTTGGTAATGATGTCATTAATACTTGATTACCATATCGCCAGCAAATCAACTATTGCCACATGGCAAATTCAGCCGGCAAATTTAAAGAAAGGCCCGAAATCAAAGAAGGAAATCTTGGGGACTACTCCACATTAAAATCATATCTGACCGTTAGATCAAGAATTGTTGGAGTATATATACAAACCCTTAAACCTCTCCCAAACCCTTTCGCTCACAATACTCAATTGCTCTCAAACTCTCTCGTTCTGCAAATTTCTTTCAAGCTTTCGATACCTTACACTCAAATACTCAGAATGGCAATCATTGAGATTTACGACGAGAAGACCAAGAGCACCGACACTCTAGATGCAACAAAGTGGTCTAGGGAAGGGAAGATTTTCACAGAGAATGCTCTGTTTTTCAAGGGCAAACATACAGCTGCAAACAAGGAGATCCTTCTTCTCTGCATCAACCTCAACCTTCGTGATTTTCTGGAAGCAGCACCAACAAACGTCTATGAACAAGATGTGCTGATCTTCTACTCAAACGCTGTGATGAAAGGATCTCAAGTTGAAAGTGTCATGGGTGGACACAGAGTTAAGATCTCAAGAGAGATCCTTCACGAATTGTTTGGCTTATCAAGAGGGGAGATAAACATCTCTACCTACATTATGGGAAGAGAAAAGGAATATATGGAGATGTTTACCAGTGGAAGAGTCAAGGCTGAGAATGCCTCTGGACTTAAGAAATCACAACTTGACCCCAAGTTTCAGACCTTGATGGACATTGCAGGAAAGATGCTACTGGGTAACACATTCAGTCATGACGCTGTTACTACTTTAAAGGTTAGAGTTATGGCTGCAATCTGTGATCAGATTGATGGAGATTGGCAAGGGCTATTTTTGGATAGGATTGCTCTTGAGGCCAAGAAGGTTACATTGGACCTCCAATCAAGAGAATGGCTGGTGACATCAACAGTCAGCTTTGTCAACAAGCTGAGTATCATCCTTCCAGAGATAATCCCAAGAAAGTACAAGATGGATCCTCATAAGACATTCCACACCTCCAAGTATTACTTGAGAAAGGAAGCTCTTCTTGAGGCAGCAAGACTGAAAGAAGAAAAGAGGAAGATGCTGGCTAAAGCATCCTCTAAAGATGTTGTTGAGGAGGCAGAAGAGTCTGTTCATGACTCTGCTGAAGAAGAAGAGGAGCTCTCCAAAGAAGAGGCCCAAAAGAAGGTTGCTGAGGAAGATGATGATGACAATCAGACCTTAGCACAAAGAAGATTTCTAATCAGATCAGGGCTCATCTCCCCATCTGATTCAGATGCCACTCCCACTGCCTCTCCCTTGAAGAAGGCAGGTACTTCTAATCCCTCCCTCACTATCACACCTTCTAAACAGTCAAAGGATCAGAAGAGAAAGAAGAACAATTCTTCTTTCACCAAGAAATCCAAGAAATCCAGGCTACCTACTCCTATGAGTATAGCCCCACTTGCGTCCTTTCACCCTTCTGACGAATCCAACCCATCTGAACCTTCAAACACTGATATCCAAATCCCTGCTGATACTCACACAGCAGAGGAACAAGCCCAGCCTCAAACAACCCCCGAGCCACAACTGCCTAACCCTGCTGGTTTACAAACAGCAGATGACCAAACTCAGGTCACCTCTACACCCCCTGCTGATATTCAAACAGCAGATGCCCAAGATCATCAAGCTCAACCATCTACTGATCTTCAAGTAGAAATAGAACCAGACCAGCAGACTCAAAACCCTGCTGATGAACAACCCACTGAAGATCAATCTCAACTTCCTACCCAACAAGAAGATATCACTTCCCAAATCCCTGCTGATACTCACACAGCAGAGGAAAATGTCCCAACCACTCAATCTCCTATCATCACTGCCCCTTCTGAACAAGAAGACTTGGCACCAGCAGACCTGGTTCAAGCAGACCCTTCTCAGCCTCACTACAGCATGGTGCACTATCCTATGTGCACAAGGGAGAAGATAATGAGGATGAAGATAGCCAACCTGCTCAAGTCTACAACTCCTGGTATTGATGAGAAATCAATCCAATTTGAACAAGTACTTAGGTTATGTACTTGGATTGAGCTCAGAAGAGATGATGTGGATGACCTTCTTGAGGTCAAGGAAGGAATGGGAGGAAAGGAAAATTTCCTCGATTGGGAAATGGAGCAAAAGGAAGTTGCTCAGGTTCAAACTTTTGCTCAGCTGCTATCAGCAGAGGCCCTGACTGCAGTTTGCAATAGGATTCTAGGAATCCACACTGATGATATCTCTGTCCCAGAAGGCTCATCAGATCAGCAGACAGCTGAAAAAGACTCAGCTACACCAACTTTGGCAGACGACTCAGCTGCACCAGCCTTGGTTGAAGACTCAGTTGCAACAGCCCCTGCAGAAGACTCAGCTGAACCAGCTGACAGAGTAGAGATTGAAAGAGAAGTAGTCAGAGTACCAGCTCACTTCATGCCTTCAGATAACCTGACTCACTTCATTGATAAAGGAGAAAAGATCATGACCCATCTGGTTAAGGCCACTACCTCATTCCTCAATGAAGAGTATCTTTCAGCTGAAGAGAGAGGCAAAGCTCTGATAGTTCATCCAAAGCCTCAAGGTACTGCCTCACCTTCTACTACATCTGTTGACTATACAGCAGACATCTGCTCTCAGGTCAAAGCTGCAATAGACTTGCACTTTGAGAAAGGTTTAGGCCTACAGCTTGGAAGATATGTTGAAAAAGCTGTTAAGGAGCAGAAGACCCGTCTTCATGACCAGATTATTGACATTGAAGACATGTTTGGAGAGTCACTTCACCATCAGATAGGTGAATACTTAAGCACCATTCAGAAAAGAGCAGGTGACACCTCCAACATGTTTGCTGATCTCTACACTAATGAGGTAAACCGCATGGAGACAACCTACAAGAAAAGAATTGAGGATGCTGAAGCAAGAGCCACTGAAGGTCAAGCTCTTCTTAAATCAGCTGTAGAGGAGAATGAGAAACTGCAGACTCAGCTGAAGGAGACAGCAACCAAATTGGAAGCACTTACAGCAACACTAGAAGCTACCTCCTCCTCCAATTCTCATGCTCAAGTCTTAGAGCACAGCATCACTCATCTGACCCACGTTGGCAAGGTCAATGCCATGGCCCTGAAGCAGACTCTGAAAGTGGAAATCATGAATGCCATGAAGCCTTTTGCGTCTGCACTTGCTGAAGCCAAAAAGGGGGAAGATGCATTGATAAAGGCTCTAGAGAAGTCTACTGCTCAGCAAGCTGAACTGGTAGTAGCACAAGATGACTTGACTGAAACCTTGGGTGGTTTAAAAAGCAAAATCAAGAGCAGGCAAGGCAAGGCAAAGGCAAAGAAATTGCTCAAGAAGACACCCAAGCTCCCACTCAAGCTCCTGCCAAGAGTCTACAGATCACTGCTCCTGTAGAACAAGCTCCTGAGAAGAGGATGACAAGGAAAAAGAAGGCAGATGAGCAAGCTCAGTCCTGCAAGAAGTCAACTCCAGCAGAGCCTACTGCAGAAGAGAAAGAGGCTCTAGAGTTGAAGAAAAGAAAGTTGCTTGGAGCTCAAGAGCTTAAGCAATAGAAGCTAAATGATGCGAAGGCAGTCAAAGCCAAATTTGAAAGGAAAATAGCCAAACTCAGGAAAACACTCAAGGACAAAGCAAAAGAAGACAGTGTCCTGGTGTTTGATAGCAATTATGTGGATTATTTAGCCCTTCAAGATGAGCTACCAAGATGGTATCCCCTGAAGAAGAAGTGGCAAATTCAACACCACATAGTAAGGAAATTTGGCCCTCTCCCTACTTATGAAGAAGAATTTCTTCAATTCTCCCAGTTCATGAACATTGAAGATCCAGAGTTCTGGGAAGAAATTGTCAAGACAGCCAAAGAACTTGACAATTGCAGAATCCTAACACCTGAAGAACCCAAATGGGATACACCCATTCTGGACTCAGGAAGAGTCAACTTGATTAAAGTCAAAAGGATTCTGTATAAGATCTATGAAGAAGAGAATGTTACAGACTTGCAGCACATGGAAGAAGTTCGAGTTCGTCTGAACCTTGCTTTCCGCATCTGAAGAAATCAGAAGACCTGATGAAGACTACTTTAGAAGTTTAAAGAAACTATTACTTGTAATCTGTAAAAGCTCTATATATATTCAAGTTCTAGTTCTTTTTGCTTACAAGACAAACTCTCATTGTCTTCATCAGATACTTCAGTTTTAAGAATTTTATAAACTCTTATCTTATTTCAGTAAGAGCATTTATCAAGTATAGTTTTGGCTTCATCAAAAAGGGGGAAATTGTTGGGATATAAATTCACCCTAAGCCCCACTTGATGTTAGAATAGTTTTGATGGCCAAAACACTTAGAGTTTATAAATGTAATAGGATTAACTGACTTGTATAGAACAGCTTAGACTAGTCTTGTGTGATCAACTGTATTGATATCAACTGATCAGCACAGCCCTGGCTTACATGCCTATCCTCAAGATGAGAAGAGTAGAAGACTTGAAGACTAGAAGATCCTTGAAGACCAGTTAAGTAAGGTGCTTGTATACCTACTTAACTGATGGAGTCCAAGATTGAAGATGGCCTAAATCAGCACAAAGATTTTCCAGATCAGAAGAGTATTACTCGACTGATATCAGAAGACAGAAGACCTAAGGCCAGAAGAGTAGTCAGAAGACTAGTAGTACAGATCAGAAGACTATGTACTCTTCCAGGACTCGGCTGATTCCAAAGTCATCTTGCAATTCAAATGAAGACCTACCTTATTTAGAAGATTGACATGATCCCAGGATTGAAGCAATCAAGCGGCTGGAATCAAGGAATCAAGCCAATATGGAAAGATTGCCCCAACGGCTAGTTGCAGCAATCACCATTATAAATACAAGAGGATGAGAAATCACAAACACGAAGTCACAACGAGAGAATTCAACAAGCTAAGCAAGCAATCAAGCAAAAGCCATACTGTTTTAAGAATTCTCCAAGAGCCAGAAAGCCTTAGAATATTTGCAGGTCTTAAGTGATTTCTATCCAACCCATAAGAACCTGAAACCTGTTCATATTGTATATCCATTGTTTTAGGCATAGTGGTTAAGCAATTTATAAGCTTGAACCATTAGTTGGATACTCTTCAAAAACCCCAAACCCTCACCGAAAGGTTAAAGTTTTTGAACCCCTCAAAGTGCAAGTGCTTACAATCACTTGTGGAGACCGTAGCTGTTAGGACGGCTCAGATCTCAAAGTCCTATCCTTGGGACTATAAAGGTCAAGACCCTTGTAATTTTTGGTAAATTTAAGGGATTAAACATCACGTTAGGACGTGAGAGTGGACGTAGGATCGTATATCCGAACCACTATAAACCTGGTGTTATTTATCTTTCTGCACTTTACATTTCTGTCTTTCCATATAATTTTATATAGTGCATACTGTGTTTTCAACATTCTTCAACTCAGGCCATAACTTTCAAACCAGCATCAGCTGAGTACTTTCATAAAGCAAAAAAAGTTAACACTTTCATAAGAAACTAAAAGAACGAGTCTAAACAAGGCCTACCATAATTCCGCATATAATCTCTTCATTCAGATCACTATAATCATCTGGACCAGCAGACTTGTAGTCCAGTTGACATAGCAATCAGAAGAGGTTCCCAACTCTCTTGAAAAAGTTTTAAAGTCTATTCACCCCTCCCCTCTAGACTTTAATCCCATTCACTACTCGTTCAGGGACCAACAGTCGTCTCCTCTCGTCCTCTCCAGGCCCTTGGTTAAAGCTCTGTCCGCCATCTTTACAGACTCTGCGTAGCACTTCCGTGCTTGGTATTGATCTCCTCTTACTTCTCCCACTCCTGTAGCCGTAGGGAATTTCATTTTCATATGAAATGTGGAGATGATCGCTTGAAAGAGGTTCAGGCTGGGTCGCCCCATTACTACGTTATATGATGAGGGAATATCCACAATGAGAAACTCCACCAAGTGGACCTTTCGAGCTGGAGCGTCCCCCAATCCTACCTGTAACACCACAGATCCCAAGGGTTGGATGGCACCTCCGGAGAAACCATACAGGGAGGTATCTGCAGGTCGCAGCTTCACACTCAGCTCCATCCTCTTGAAGCACTCAAAAAACATAATATCAGCCGAGCTTCCCGTATCTACAAAGATTCGGGCGACGTCGAACCCAGCTATGTCGGTAGTGATCACTAAGGCGTCGTTGTGATCTTCCTTAACTCCCTTTACATCCTCCGGCCCAAATCTGATATTGGGCGTCTCTGTCATACGTCCTACTTCTTTCAGTTGACCTCCTTGTCCCGCTTTTAGAGCTCGAACACTTTGTTTTCTCTTTCGGAAGGAATCCCCATCTGCTGGTCCTCCCACAATCATGTGGATTACTCCTCTCTTTGGCGGTGGAGGGGGAATATCTTCGGCCGCCTCCTTGGCCTCCTTTTCTTCCGGTTTCCTTTCATGTTCCTTCCGCTTCTGCCCTCGAGGGCACTGCCTGTCTCTAAATATAAATTATTTCAGATGCCCTGTCTGGATCATCCTTTCAATCTCGTCTTTCAGGTGATAACACTGATTCGTGTCATGTCCGTACTCATTATGAAATCTGCAAAATCGATCGGACTTGGGCTTTTGAGGTCCTCGACTTCTGGAATAAGGGAATTTCAAGTCGGGATGATCTCCTGCCACCTCCAGTACTTCGGCAGGTTCAATTCTCAAGGGTGTGTACTTCTCAAACCTTCCGCGAGGGCCGAATCGGGAACCTCCAGACGGATTGCTGTCTCTTGTTGAACCAGAGGTCCGAGGGACCTCTGGACTGGAACGCCTGGAGGGGCCCTCTCTTCTTCTCTCTCGATCTTGTGGCCTAGCCTCCAGTCTCTTGGCTTTACGAACCTCCTCCAAGGTGAGGTATTTCTCTGCTCCGTGTAGTAACTCATCAAAATTCTTAACTGGCTTCTTAGCCAAGGAGGAGAAGAAGTCTCCATCACGCAATCCGTTAGTAAGAGCATTGATCTTCACCTCCGGAGAGGCTGTAGGGACCTCCAGAGCTTCTTGATTGAACCTCCGGAGAAAAGCTCTCAAACTCTCGTTCTCCCCTTGCCTCAGATTGAAGAGGGTCAAAGTGGCCCGCGGCTGTCTCCGGGCACTTGCAAATTGATGAAGGAATAACTCACTGAATTCCTCCCAGGATCGAATTGTATTGGGTTCCAATTGGGTGAACCACTGTTGTACCGCTTTTGCCAGGGTAGTCAGGAACACCCTGCACTTGATTCCCTCTCCGTACCGGTGTAACAACGCAGCGTTTTCGAATCTCACTAGGTGTTCGTACGGATCCGCCGTACCATCATATTCGAAGTTGAGGGGCTTGAAGTTGAACGGTAGTTCATCTTGCAATATGTTAGGAGAGAACTGACATCCAGAAACATAAGCGGATCTACTTGCTCGATTGTTCATATGTTTCCTCATATCTCTCATCTCCTTCTGTAGGGCTTGTAGTTGGTCGCTGACTGGCCCTCCATAGGTATCATCGGTGCTTTCTTCTGCTTCAGGGAGCTCCGTCTCTCGGGGTGCCAAATCTGCATTCCTTCTTGTGTTCCGAGGGGGGATGCTTCTTTCCGCTCGGGAGGGCACCTTCTCATCTCCTTCTACCCGCATCCCTACCTCTTTGGATAGCACTTGGGAGGCTCCTGGTGCCTCTTCCTGGAGTCTCGGGGTAGGTATCTCCACATTCCCTGGTGTAGCTCTGGGGACTTGACCTCCTTGAGCCGCGAAAGCTCTCTCTACAGCCTGCTTGATGAGGGCATTCAATTGATCGGGAGAAACCAGGCATGGTTCCGAATTTGGAGTATCCTCCCGTTGGGGATCCGAAGTCCGGACCGCTGGGGCTTCAATGTTCGCCGTTATCCCCTCTTCGATCGGGAGGGGATGGTTTTCGTCACCTAGGCCTGTGGTAGGCGTCAATGGCGGTGTCACGCCCCAATTTTCATAAAAGTAGATTTTGTAGAAATACTTGAGAATTTCAAAATAAAGGGGCATGAACTAAAATTTTAACCTAAGAAATCATTTTACGAATTTATTTAGCAATAGAATTACTTAAATTGTAGCGGAAAACTTAATGAGTAAATAGCAATTTAAAAGAAATCTAGAATAATAATTTAATAAGTTTCAAAATCTCCTAAAAAGTTTAATACATGAAATGAAATAACTTAATTAATAACTTTACTAAATATTATTAGATTTTTCATCCACCGCTCCTCCTCGCCATCAGCTCCTTAACCTATAATGTTAAAATGAAGGGGTGAGTAATGCAAGCACACTCAGTGGGACATAATTATTCTAAACTAAATACTAAAAATAAACAAACAAGATGTCAATGCTAATTAAATAACATTCACATATTCTCATTGCCACGTAAACCTTGTAATATATACTTTGACACATTGCCCTTGTAACTTTGTCAATAGAGTTTTGTGGACCTTTCCAAAGCCAAACTAATGACTAAGGTATTTCCACACGTAGACTTCGCATGTTTGTGGGCCTTCCCAAAGCCAAATTAATGACTAAGGTATTCCCACACGTAGACTTCGCATGTTTGTGGGCCTTCCCAAAGCCAAATTAATGACTAAGGTATTCCCACACGTAGAGAGCACGGCCGGATAAACCCTGAAGACCCGTCGTTCCCGGACCTTATTTGGCCCCTAGCTATTAGAAACTTTGCCATTTGAATAACATAGGAACAACTCACATAGCAGACAACTCGAAATTTATTGAAAGCATTTAATAAAGAATAAACATGCAAAAATCACTACCAAACCACTATAGTAATTAAAGCGATTAAACCCCACCTTGCAATGTATGTCGTGGATGAATGAATGCAATAGTGCTAAAGCCTACTCCTCAGGATAATCGTCGCCTAACAATGAATTAAATATATTTAAAAAATAAAATCTCAAATAAGATCTATATAAATCCTAATTAATTAGAATTTTTAGAATTGGTTTAATCATTATTAAATTAAATAAATGACTCCCTAACTTAGTAAATCTAAACACGCGATGAAGCCAATCTCCTAAAATATGAAATGCGGTCACGTACTGATTTCATACCATAACTCAACCTAAATTTTCTAATTAAATTATTAGAATTAACAAATTAATAATCTGACAAATCATGAAAATAAAATAAGATAAAATAAATTGAGTAGAGATCCCAGAACCGACCCTAAAGATGTTACTAATTAGTTTTAGGAGATTATTGAATGAATATATGTTTTGATTCAAAAGAAAAATCCAATCTAATCTAAACATCTAAAACACAGTACGTATCTTTAAACTTAAAAATAACCATTTTAAATTCAAACTAAAATTAACTTAATAAAGAAATTAAACTAACATCAAACCCATTAACCATCATCTTATAAATTAAAAAAATAATAAACTAATCTATATTATATTAACAAAGCAACCCTAGCGCACACCACATTTTATATATATATATATATGATATAATAGAGAACCAATTTGCATTTGAAATGATTAATTAGATAAGGTATAATAATTGTGCAAACATACAGATCAAGATGGAAGAAATGGTACCGTAACATCCTGTTGGGGCGGCGAGTAAACCCTAACTCGTGTGATGAGTATTTTAAAAAATCAAAAGATTAGGGTAAAGCGCATATTTATAATGTATATTAGAATTGGGCTTTGACTTAAGTAAAAGTAAATTTTAAATGGGCTTTTAATACTTGTATCAATAAAATTAAAAATATAGTATAATTTTAAAATAAATAAAGTAAATAATTAAACATATACATATATATTACTATAAATTTACGGGTATTACAGGCGGATTTAATCCGGAAGGGGTATGAACTGGATCCTTCCCTCGGCCTCCCTTTGGTGTGGGATCAGTCGGCAAAGGGGGATTTTCCCCTGAAAGAGCCTTCTTTCCCGAAGTAGATGTGATCGTGTTATTTCCACCACCCATCACTCGAACAGATAGAAATTCGTGAGAAAATCTTTCAACTCTTTCCCACAGACGGCGCCAGTTGATGTGCCAAAATTTGCACGGATGGATTGGATATCCTTGGAGTCGGATATCTGAGTTCCTAAACGCGTATGAGTGATCCAGGTATGCTACTTCCTTCGGTACGATCCTCTAGAACCTGCAAAGAACAAGCCGGAGGGGGGTCCGGCGCGGACACTCCGATGCCTAAGTCAGTATAGGGATCTCAATATATCACAAGGACTTCGAAGTCCTTGATTTATCAAATCAAGTTCTCAAAGGATCTCGCAGTGTATAATAAGAAATGTAATCAGTCTTGTAAAAAGTAAAGAGTCTAACCTGAAAATATACTCAGATTTACCTATTTATAGAGAACTTCCTCTTAAGAGGAAGTTACGGCTTCCTTCCATTTCGGAGCTACTCCTTGTACCCGGCCTTGCTGTGTTGACAAGGTCCTCAACTCTCTCACTCCCTAAAGAACCGGAATCACCCCCCCTTAGTGGACTTCATCCACTGAGATAAAGGAGGAAGGAGTCTTCCTTCAACCACTCTTGGGCCGCTTCGTGGGGGCTCTCCTATATTCTCGGTCTACCAAGTCATACCAAGATTGAGTCTTTCTGATGTTTCTCTCCGGGTGGAGCTCCCTCCGGAAGGACTTCCAGAGGAGCCTCTATATCCAGAGAGTATTTCCAGAGGAGATTCTGTATCCAAAGAGTATTCTTTAATCCAATGTCTCCTCCTTTATCTTATCCTCTATACACGTGTCGACTTCTTATTGGACGACATTTTTAGGCCGCATCATAAATCTTTATACCTACTCAAGTAAACAATGATTCTAAACCCATACCTAAGGAAAAGGTTAAGAACATTGTATACAAGAGGTATGAGGTTCAGAAGGGAAGAACCAATGGAAGGTCAAACCATCTGAACACTCATCAGTGGAGTTGTCCAAAATCTGCTCAGAAAAGGCCAACTCAAATGAGGCAACCTCAACTGGACAGATTAAGGCCCAACCCCACTGATAGGTATAACAGCTTCAGGAAGCCTGGACCTTTCATGCCAAAAGGAAAAGGCCATCCAAGCCCCTATCCTCAAAGGTCTTACCAAGCTGCACCTAAGTCTAATAACTTCAGGAGACATGTCCCAAAGAAATTCACCAACTCTCCTGAACCTTACAAGACTAACACTTATGCACAGAAACCACCCAAGGCATTTAAGGGAAGGACTGTGTATGTAGATGTAAAGGGAAACCAAGTCAGTCACTTTTAGTCAATCAGAGTAATCAGGCAGATTTGGGTTCCAAAAGGCACATCTAACCCTCTAGGACCCAACATTCAAAGGGTACCTAAAGTTTGACTTTGCAGGACTGCAAGGACCACAAGAAGAAGCGAAGCATAAACAAGAAAACAGCATCGTACTTGGACAGTGGATGTTCAAGACACATGACTGGAAACAAGGAGCTTCTCTCAGAGTTCATTGAAAAAGATGGTCCTTCAGTAACCTTTGGAGACAGCTCTCAAGGGATCACAAGAGGTTATGGTACATTAAGCATTGGTAGTGTTAAAATTACTGATGTTTCATTTGTTCTAGGCCTAAAATATAATTTGTTGTCTATTAGTCAAATTTGTGATAAAGGATACAGTGTTGAATTTGCACCAAATGAGTGCATTATCAAAGATAAATCAACACAACAGGTGCTACTAACAGGGGTGAGAAAGGGAAATGTTTATTTTGCAGATTGGAGCAAAACCCCTGAAGCAGTCTGTCTTGTTGCCAAAAGCACAAGTGAGCAAAGCTGGCTATGGCACAAGAGACTGAACCATCTGAATTTCAAAACCATCAACAAGTTAGCAAGAAACTCTCTAGTAAAAGGGCTGCCAAATCAAGTGTTCACCAAGGAACATGTATGTCAGCCATGTCAGGAAGGAAAACAGATCAAAGCTTCATTCAAAGGAAAACCTGTCATTTCAACTGAGAGAGTTCTTCAACTACTGCATATGGATTTATTTGGTCCAATTATCCCAGTAAGTATAAATGGAAGAAAATATGCTTTAGTAGTTGTTGATGATTTTTCCAGGTACACTTGGGTGGTATTATTTCTTCTGAACAAAAAGGAGACCCAAGTCAAGATACCTGAATTGATGATTAGATTAAGCAATGAAAAGGGCCTAAGTATTGTCAAGATCAGATCAGACAAAGGCACAAAATTCATAAACTCATACATCAATGAGTACTGCAGCAAGAATGGCATCACTCATGAGACTTCAGCAGCAAGAACACCTCAACAAAATGGGGTTGCTGAAAGAAGGAACAGAACCTTGAAAGAGGCAGCAAGAACTTTAATTGCTGAATCCAAATTGCAAAAAAGGTTCTGGGCTGAAGCCATTAGCACTGCATGTCACACTCAAAACAGATCCTTTATCACCAAAGGTCAAGGTAAAACTCCATATGAATTATGGAAAGGTAGATTGCCTACTGTTGCCTATTTTCATATATTTGGTTGCAAGTGTTTCATTCACAACAATGGGAAAGAGCAATTGAAAGCTTTTGACAGCAAAGCTGATGAAGGAATATTTGTTGGATATTCACAAATCAGTAAAGCTTACAGAGTGTACAATTGCAAAACCCTTGTTGTTGAATAAACACCTCATGTTGTGTTTGATGAATCTATTAATGAGTTCAGGGATAGAAACCTGAATATTGATGAAATAACAGAAAGAACAACCAGACTAAGGCTTCAAAGCAAGGAAACAGTGTTTGTAGATGTTGCCCAGCCTGAAATTGATGACAATCAAGAACTGGACAACCTACCTGATGGCAATCAACCAGAAGTTAACCAACCTGAAGAAGAAATTGAACTGACTGACCCCATCCCAGTTCAAAACCAGGTAACAACTACCAATGAAGAAGCAGGCAATGCTGAGGTAGTAAATGGATCAAATATTCAAGGGGGAACCAATGAAAATGTCAACTTATCTGACAATGAGGACAACACCCCTGAATATGATCCTGAACTTGATCCTTCAATTAACTTTCCTGAATTTAATGAGTCTAGTGATCCAACTTCAGAAGAGGACAATCATCCTGAAGGGATCAGGTCTAGAAGGACTTGGTTGCATGACCACCCAACTAGCCTGATACTTGGTAATCCAAGTGAAGGGATCAAAACTAGAAGGTTTCATGGAGAAAGTGCTTTGTTTTGTTGTTTCCTTTCAGAACAAGAACCAAAAGATATTGAGGAAGCACTTCAAGACACCAACTGGATCATAGCCATGCAAGAAAAGCTGAACCAGTTCACCAGAAATGAAGTATAGGAGCTGGTGGATAGGCCAACTCATCAAGATGTCATTGGAACCAAATGGGTGTTTAAAAATAAGAAAAATGAAAATGACATCATTGTGAGAAACAAGGCAAGACTGGTGGCCAAGGGATATTGTCAATCTGAGGGGATTGATTATGATGAAACATTTGCTCCTGTGGCCAAACTTGAGGCAATCAGACTCTTTCTAGCATATGCAGCTCACATGAGATTCAAGGTGTATCAAATGGATGTGAAGAGTGCATTTATTAATGGGGTTCTCAAAGAAGAAGTGTATGTTGAGCAGCCCCCTGGCTTTGAAGAAGGAGACAAGGTGTACAGATTAAAGAAAGCCCTCTATGGCTTAAAGCAAGCTCCAAGAGCTTGGTATGACACCTTATCACAGTACCTTCTAGATCATGGTTTTGTCAAAGGCACTGTTGACAGAACCTTATTCAGAATCTGTGAAGGAGTTGATATTTTGTTAGTCCAAATTTATGTGGATGACATTATATTTGGATCTCCAAATGAGAGGCTGTGTGAGAAATTCTCCAAACTCATGCAGAGCAAATTTGAGATGTCCATGATGGGATTGATGAATTTCTTTCCAGGACTTCAAGTCACTCAATCAAAGAAAGGAATATTCATCAATCAGGCCAAATATACACGGGACATGATCAAGAAATTTGGATGTGCTACAAGCAAACCAGTCAGAATTCCCATGAATACAAACTGGAAGATGGATCCTGATGAAAGTGGAGAATCAACCAATTCCACAAATTACAGAGGCATCATAGGATCATTGATGTATCTCACTGCAAGTAGGCCTGATATCACATTTGCAGTTGGAGTTTGTGCAAGATTTCAAGCAAATCCAAAGAAGAGCCACCTTGATGCTGCCAAGAGGATTTTAAGATATCTCAAGGGAACTGAGAATCTTGGATTATGGTATCCAGCTGATGACAACATAGAGCTCACTGGATATTCAGATGCAGACTATGGAGGTTGTAGAATTGACAGAAAATCCACCTCAGGAGCATGTCAATTCTTAGGCAGCAAGCTAATCTCATGGTTCTCAAAGACGCAAAATACAGTTGCAACATCAACAACTGAAGCAGAATATGTAGCAGCTGGAAGTTGCTGTGCTCAGATACTTTGGCTCAGAAAGCAACTCAGAGATTACAAAGTTATCACAAATGAAGTTCCAATATTCTGTGACAACAATAGTGCAATTGCAAACATGTTGATATTAAGCATCATTTCATAAGGGATCATGTGGAGAAGAAAGATATCAAGCTTGTCAAAATTCACACTGATAAGCAAAAGGCTGATATCTTAACAAAACCACAAGCTGAAGCAAGGTTTCTAGAACTTTCAGCTGAATTGGGCTTACTTGATCCAGGGAAGATGGAGAAATGAAGAAGGAAGCTCAAATGAAGGGGGAAGTTCATTAAGTTAAACTTCAGCAAGGTTGACCAACCTCACTGAAGCTGTCTGCCAAAAAGGGAAACTCAGTAGAGTTGTCCATATAGCCTTCAGCAATGTTGGTCAAGAAGATTGACCTTGTGGGACCCATTCAGCAACATTGGGACCCACTCAGGCATGTTGGTCAGCTATTTTGACCAAAACAGAAGTCAAAACATCTCTCAGGATGTTTGTCCAAGTTAATAGGGTGATAATTGCTATTTTTAGCATTGATTGGACATTTAAAAGATTTCTTGGGCTAAGAGTAGGCTATTTTTAGGATGGCGTGTGATATTAAGGTTTTAGCCCACAAATGGCAAATCCGCATTTAATGCAAAATCTCTTTTAAGATTGCATTAATTACTGTGCTATCATCAAAGCCATTGATTAACCTTAAACCTTCATCTAACCGTTCCACAACCTAATACCCCACTTTATCCATTTGGTTTTATGATTTGTCCACCCTCAAAAGCTTTTGTCCAACGGTTAACAAAAGTCCTACATATAAACACATTCAGTTTTTACCCTCATTTCTCACGCTCCCATATCTTCAAACCCTTAAGCAATTTTGAAAACCTCTCTAAACCTTCAAACTCTCCAACTCATCCCTTTCAAAAATTATCCATGGCTCCTAAGATCAAAAGAGAAGAACTGGTAGATTTAAATGATCCATCACTGGATATTGACTTTGCCTATCTAAGCAACACAAATTCCCTATGGTTCGAGAAGCTTGTGGCCTTTGACAGCCCTGATGAAGAAGTACATCCAGTCCTACAATGGCTTAGGGATGCTGGGCTCAAAAAGTTCTTAGGCACAAAGCCTGATTTTTGCCTCAACCCATTTATGGCTGAATTCTTTGCTTACCTAAGGTAGAAGGGTAAGAAAGGAGATGTGTGCACCAAGCTCACATATGCAGAGGAAGATGAAGAGGAGGAAACCCAACACACCATCATCTTCACTTCTGAAGACCTTGATGCTAGCTTTGGGCTACCCTCTGAAGGCCTGAATCCAGAACTCTACAGAGAAGGAGAGGAACAAGAGTTCTCTGATCCATGGATGAAAGTCCCCAAGAAGCTGGTAGGTGCTCAAAATAAGAAAACATTGAAACCATTATATGAGCACTTGTTTGATATTGTTGTGAAAAGTTTGTTAAGTCATTCTGGGAGTGTTGAGCAAATTAGTTTGCCAAAGTTAAGAGTGATGGCTGCTGTGATTGACTCTGCTGAGAAGAGAGTTAAATTTGATTGGAAGAACTTCATTCTAGGGAAGATGATGAATGAGAAGTTCAAATTCAAGGAGGTGAAGCACCACAAGGTGGTAGTGGATGGGAAACTTTTGTTTTGTACAAGAGCAAGCCTGCTCTTGAATAGATTTGCTCATTACACACACCTACAAGCCAAACCAAAGCCCTTCCCAGCCCAGAAGGTGATGTTCAGGAAGATGTCCTCCAAGACTGAAAAAAGGAAGCAAGGGGCAGCATCCAAGCAAGCCCTAACTGTTGCACGTGTTGCCAGATCTTCTCCAAGGAAGAGGAAAGCTTAGACAGTGAAACTCAGCCCAAAATGAAGAAGATGAAACAGATTCTTAGTGAATCTTCTCCCGAAAGCCAGTCTAGAAGTGGAGGTGCCACTTCTGAGGAGATTGATAGAGTTGAAGAAGAAAGAGTCAACCCTCCTGAAGAGGGAGAAGAGTTCAGGGAGATTGTCCCTCTTCAACCTGAATCTGTAACTGAGTTCAGAGACCTTGAGAAGCCAACAAGGTCTGAAAGAAGAAGAAGGATAATCAAAACTTCTGAGAAGCAGAAGTTGGTGGAGGAGGAGAAACAAAGAAAGGAATTCTTCAAGGAGATTAGACAAGCCAGTAGGTCTAACTCCAAGACTAGGTCCAAGTCCAAGAGTCCTGAAGCCAACTCCCCTGATATTCAATCCCAAAGAATATCCCCATCACATGATGAGCCAAAGCCTGAGGAAGAGGAGTGCAAGACTCCTAAAGATGCTCCCATTGTGGCCAAAAAGACTTATTCTCCTGAAGGTGCTCCTGACAGGACAAATATTGATGTTTTGGCTGATATTGAAGATAAGCCATTCCCCCCCTTGATCCCAGACTTCTTTCATATACCAAACTTCTTGAATCTGCTCTTCAAGAAGGTGATCAATTTACTTTGCCACCCATTCAAGCCATTCCAATAACCTCCTCAGGAACATTGCTCTCTACAGCACCTGAGTCCCAAATAATTCTCAGTTCTTCTGAACCCAACCCTTCTGAACCCCAGCCCAACCTTCCTGAATCTCAATCCAACCCTCCTGACTCACAGGCCAACTCTTCTGATGAAGATGAAAGTGGAGAAGAGTACACTTATGAGGGGATGCTAAGGCAAATTGCCAAAGCAAATTTTGATCAGCTATATCCTGGATTGAAGGATTATCCTAGGCTACAACAACAGTTCTATGATCTCAGGGCCCTTGTTGAGATCAAAGATAGAACCATGGTGGAGATAGCTCAGGCTATCAAGGATAAGGGTACAAACTGGTGGCAGGTTGAAGAGAACAGGCTATTGCATTTTGCAAATGTGAAGAAGTCCAGTGTGTTGACCACTGAGGCCTTGTTCTGTACAATTGTTCATGAGAAGGTGTTTGCTGAGAGAGAGAGAATTGCACAAGGAGTCAAGCATCCTGACAGCACCTCAGATGATGCAGATGATGATGATAACACCAATCCCAACCCTCCTGGACTAAATTCTGCTCAGGTACATTACTTGACTTACCCTTCATTTAAGGACTCTGATAAATCAGAGGAGTTGACCAAGAGTGGTGACTCAGTCCAAGATACATTGGCCAAGGATGGTTCTTCTGAGCCTGAGGCAAAGCTTGACAATGTTGAGACTTCCATAGGAGAAGCTGGTTTGACTAAAGCCTCATCAATGTCAGACAAGTTGGACATTGACCAGCCTTTAGTCATTCAGGATGACTCAGTGGTCTTGGGATGCCCAAGCACTGTGATCTCCCAACAACTGCCCTCTGTGGATCCTGTTGAGGATATGGAGGTGTCAGGTTTAGGAAATGAAGGAGTTGAAAAGGAGAGTAGTGATGAAGAATCAGAGGGTGGTGAGGGAGATTGTGTGATTACTGGTAGTCTGAGTGCACCACAAAAAGAGGGTGAGGAAGTTGAAATGTTGGGTGAAGCCCAACATGAGAGTCAGGTTTTTCTTCAAGTCAAATCTGAACTTGATGAATCCCTTGGTGAAAGGAGGCCTGATTCTCCAGTGTATGTGAGTCCATCAATTATGAATGAAGAGAAAAATGTAGTTGAAAATGAGAGTAAAGGTGCTGATGAATCAGACCTTTTGGGAGATAAAAAGAAAGAGGGTGCTGAGGGAGATTTTTCTAACCCTTTGAGTTTTACAGATTCTGTAGCTGTTACAATTGAACAAATCTTTGCAGATGCTTCTCTAACTGACATTCCAGTTCATGCTGATATTGATCTTGAGGCAATCTCAGCTAATGTGTCCACTTTGAACAAAATCTACTTTGAGCAAGCAAATGCAACTGAGGCTGGCTTGCAAATTGCTACACAGACTGCAACTTCCATTGAAGAGCAATCAGAGAAGTTGGAAAAGCCCATGCTGAAACTGCTGACACCCTTGATGGCCAAGGAAAGACTCTAGCCTCTGTGGAAATGAGGCTCACAGGCTCTGAAGAAGTGGTTTTGCCAACCTTGGATGCAAGAATAAGTGGTCTTGAAACTGGTCTGCAAACAGTTTCAACAGAATTACAAAAGCCAAGGATGCAATGACAAAATTCACAAGAACTGTGAAGAGGGAGCAACAGGGTTTAAGAGACAGTTACAAGCACAATGTGTTGGCCTTAAAGAGGACAATCAAGGATGCCTTGAGGCAAAGGACAACAGCTCAGATAAGGAAAGCTGAGGAACTTAAAGCTGCATTGGTGAAGGAGGCTGCTGAGAAGTTCACAGTGGAACTTATGGCCAAGGTCTCTGATCAAGTTGTGACCAACCTCACTGACCAGCTACAGGCCAAACTTGATCAATCCTTGAAGGCCACACTTGATGCAATTGTTGCCCAGAAGATGAAGCCAGTCCATGCCTTTCTTAGTATGGCAGATGATAGGATGCAAAACGTCCATGATGAAAATGTCTATCTACTGCAAGAGTTGAAGTCCCTCTCTCATGCTCATTCCCATCTCTCTGTCACAATGAGTGAGCTGAAGCCCCAGTGTTTTGATAATGCCAAAAAGGGGGAAAGAGAGAGAGCTAGGGCAAAGGGAACCTTGAAGATAGGAGAGTCCAAGGGAAATGACAAGGTCCCTGAGGTTGAAGAGGAGGAAGAGGTAGACATTGGGAAAGGTAAAGGCCCAATGAATATTGAAGATCTTACTGAAGAGGAACAAATTCAGATTGCAGTGAAGGAATCCATGGCCTCTGTGATGGAAGATCAGGCCAGATGGCAACAAAGACCTGGAGGTGAATCTGCAGGCCTTGACCCCAAAGAAAAGATTGTTGAAGTAAGGGGGAAGGTCACCAGAGCCTCTGAAAGAAAGAGAAAGGAACAAGCCTTCACTGAATTTCCAACCAGTCTGACTTTACCTTCTGAGTTCCAAGCTGAAGAAACAACTCAACTGAGAAAATCAAAGAGGCTGAAGAAAGCAGTCATGTTGCCTGGAATTCAAGAAGAAGAAACTGAAGAAGCTGAACAGGTCAAGGAACCTGAAGTTAGAATGCCCAAACTTACTGATGATCCTTCTAAGTTGTTTGAGGAAGGATTTGGAAAGGATCCTGAAACTTAGGAGAAGCTGGCTCTTCAGAGAGCTAAGGAGAGAATGGATCAGTTGGTTGAGGCCAACAAAGCAAGGGATGAAAGAAGAGCAAATTTCAAAGCTCCAAGAAGAAGGGCATCTTACAGAAGGCTGAAGCCACAAATGCTTCAAAGATGGGACACTCAATACCCTCACCATGACAAGTGGGTGCCAATCCAACTGAATGATGCATGGGAGGAGGCCAAAATGAGTTTTGTTTATGACTTCTATGTCATAGGCAAGTGGCTTGGAGAAAATGTTGATGAAGTGTTTGTGCAGTTTATGTTTGAAAATCACAGGGACTTGTATCAGAAGCTGTTTGCAGCAGCTGACTTGGCAAGGATTGAGTTCAAAGCCCCTGGTCCCATTCTGTATATGCCTCCCAAGTTCAATGGGAACTTGATTGATGAAGGGAAGATTCTGGAGGAGTTTATCTCCATCATGAAGATGGAGAAGATGAAGCCTGGCCCCAAAGGAACCAATCAGAACATTTTGGAGCTGAAGAAGAGGGTCTGGGCTCAGTATGGAATTGCTCCTCAAGATGATGGCACTCTCTGAAGCATAAGTCCACTCTTTCCCTTCTATCTATGATTTCCTTGTTTGTTGTTATCTTAATTTATCTTGTATCTGTTTAGTGAGTCCTCTTGATGTTCTGCTTTGTAATAGCTTATGATATATATGAAAGGATCACTATTTTTCTATCAGAGATAACAACTCATTATCTCAACTAACCTGACATAACCTTATACTTGATTTATTATTGTGCTAACAGTGTGTTTCAGGAAAATTGACCAGATCATTCATCCTGAAGACAAAGCTTAGTATAAGTCAAGTTTCCTTTGTAATAGGTTTTGGCATCATCAAAAAGGGAGAAATTGTTGGGAAATAAAATGATTTTGATTAAAGATACCAAAACCCCTGATTGATGATGATCAGATTAGTTGAGATACACTCAAGTCTAGATCAGTCTAGTTGTCTCAGGATAGTTGAGAATGCTTGAGTCTAAATCTCAGAAATGTTGTGAGATTTATAGTTCAGGATAGTTGTCCAAAGCTGGAATGTTAGGCAGCTTTCTAAGTATTAGTGTTTTAGGACAAGTTTGCTGATTGTTCAAAACAAGCTTGCTGAAGAGGACAATATGGCTGAATGATCAAGAATGATAAAGCAAAGCTTCATGCTTTGATAAGAACTGTATCAGATCAATTGAAGTCCAAATGATCAAGAGCATTGAATGCTATACTCACAGAAGACATATTTATTGAAGCATTTATTGCCATCAAGCCTGAACATGCATTAAATACTTAGAAGCATTAAAGACTGAAGAATTGAATGAATGTTGGAACATTCTAGTTAGCAGTAGGAATGTTCAGGGCAGTTGTCCCATCTGACCGTTGGTTGAGTGTAAAGTCTGCCACAAATCAACCTTGGGAAATGTGCTAATTTGGAAAACTGACACAAGTCATCTCAACCGCATTTTTCAGAAGTCAACACATTCATTCAAGCAACCATTGAAAAGCTTATTACACAGTGGATAATAGAAGATCAAGCTTCATAACCGTTTCAATGGTGCTGCAAATAGACAAGTTTGAATTGCTATCTCTCCAACGGATAGTTGATCAAATTGGTCTATAAATTCAGAAGTGATCCAAGGATTCAAGTATCCAACTACTTGCTATCAAACTATCATCAAGCAATCAAAGGAAACCAAAACTGTTCTTAAAGAATCCCAAGTTTCCTGATCACTTCAAATAGCTAAGCCATTTCTTGTAATATCCCAAGCTTAGCATTGAGATATCCTAAGCCTTTACACTGCTCTTCTTGTAAAGGATATCTCTATTAGTTGGAACCAAACCTCAAACCCCTACCTCATTGAGTGAAGTAGTGTTTGTTGTAGAAGTGAGGAGTTAAGGACTGTTATTGAGAAACATAGTCTTAACTCAGAGAGAATGAGCACTAGGACTCAGATTATCCTAGGGATCAAAGCACTAAGAGAGTGTTGTTGATCAGTGCACCTTGGCACTATAAAACAAGCTAATTCCATTGTTAAGGAATTATCCTGTTCAATCAGGGAAAGTGGATGTAGGAGCTTGAGACTCTGAACCACTATAAATTGTTGTGTCATTTACTTACTGCACTCATTTCATCATTACATTACTTGCAATCAATCAATTCTAAAGAGTTTATTTCAGTAGGTGAAGAAAAACTGTTTTGGACAAAGTCCCTGATTAACTCTGTTTTTTCAGAAATTAACTTGGAGTATTCTTTCAAAGAAAAAGGCCAACCACATTCCGCACTTAGAAACTCTCTTAGATATTTATCCAACTGATCACTTAATAGTTTTCAGTAGGACAAGTATCTATTGTAGTTCACACTCAGGCTAGTTGTGAGACAACCTCCCTGATAAGACCATACCGTTTGGAAAAGAAAAGAATTTGCATACACAAGTGCATTCCCCCCCCCCCCATACACTTGTGTCATACTCCACCAAGGACCAACACCAACCATTAATGCATCACCTAGCTTTGACAAATCACAGTTGTGACTTTCTCTCGATGTACCTGTCTCATCATAATTAAATCTATTAAAACAGTCCAGACTAGTAATCGAAAATAATGGATACCTGGCAAATGTTGTAGCAGATGTTGGCACATCTGATGCAACATCAGAAGTCGAAGATTCTGAATCATCATCAGCTTCAGTCCGTGGTTGAATCCAGTCAGCCAGTAAAATCCTTCATGCTCGTTCATCAAGATATTTGATGTACACAATATAAGGTCTAAGTGCAGGAGAAATTGAATATTCCATTTCAATATACACACTCTAAACAAGATCTCTACTTAGTGTATCAAGTAGTTGGCTCTGATACCAACTGAAAGTGTGTGTGTGTGTTTATCAGAGGTGTTGTCTGTCGTGTTGGCACTGTCCAGACAACATTTAAGCAGCGGAAATTAAAAGTACGAAACAACAAAATATTCAAAATTTGTATAGACTATAAATAAGTCTATACTGTTTCACTAAAATATAATTAGTAAAACGAAGCCAAAAACCTCTTCGGGGTACGGCAATGCCAATTTTACAAGGTGTTGACAACCCTAAAAATCTAAAACAAAGTTTATGACACTGCCTCTCAATCTTGGCCTAACATAAACACTTCTAGATTCAAACAAATGTGTTAGTCTAATTTATAGAGATTACAATTATACTATCACACGAAAGGAGAGAAGAAACACAGATTTTCCTAAACTAGAAACGCCACGCTTTCGATAGTCTTGTAATGGATTGTGTCTTCTTTCTTCTCTACCTTAAAACGTTGAGGGCAGCCTCTATTTATAGATAAATTTCGTCAGCCTTCAACTCCCATAGATCACATGATCTATGTAACTTCCCCTTAACTCCTTAAAATAAGGTAACTTCCAATTTAGGCTTAACTTCCATTTGTGCTTGCAATTCTCTCACTCCTTATGCAATCTGCATGACCTGGACACGTCCACATCTTCTAACTGCATCAAAGGAACATTACAAACAACATAGAAAATTCGGAGTTAGGTGAATTATGATGTTGACCAAAGTGATGGAACATTCTGCACATCACGGGTACAACATCAGCAACAACCTTTTAGAAAGGTTTGAAAAATCTAATTGACTATATGAAACTACCTCACTTTTAGGTCTATACATATAATCTCCTAGACGAACTAAGTATGATATATATGTTGATTGGGTCTACAAACTCCTTAAAAGTAGGAACCACCATGCATGCTCTTAACTTCTCACTCCTTGTATTTATGCAACCGCTTGACCTGGTAACTTTCACGTCTTCAATCCTTTACAAGGACATTAAGAACAACATCTAAAATCGGAGTTAGTGTTAGGAGAAAGGGCAAATTATGATGTTGACCAAAGTGATGGAACATTTTTTACAACACTCGACAAACAGAGTTGCTAGGAGTGTTGGATCAAAATAAGCATCACATGTACAACATCAACAATCTCCCCCAATTTAGCCTTTCTACTACAACACTTTTGATGTTAAACATACAGAAATATTCAAAGTAGAAATATACAAAATTTACATCAAGTAAATGACATAAAATCGTAATCACCAAAATAAGTAACAAGTCTTTCTCTAAACACTACAAACAATGTGTTTAGATTAAAAACAAAAATAATAAAGAACAAAATGAAATCCTAAATAATAAAGGAAATAACAGAAATATAAATCCTGCAAGCATTACAAACAAATAAAGAAAAGTTATGTAAATAAGTAAAGGAGAGGATTGAGTTGAAGAACACTTCAGCTGCATCTTCATGGATCTGCAAAAACTCCCCCACACTTTATAACTTATCTAGTTTGTATGCTTTCATAAATCTCCATGCACTCTTTCAATGACATTGATATCTTGTGCATCTTCAGCTACTGCTTTATCACTTTCGTGTATAGCTTCTGTTTCTTGATTGTCGCCATCAATGTTGATTGTGAAAGTAAGGACAAATTATTAATGATGTTGTGAAATATGTTGTGACATTCTTCACAACATTGACACAACATCTACAAATGCCTTTTATTGCTATGTTCTATTCGCAACGCCCTTCTTCCTCTTTTCCGTTCTCATCCATTCCAATGAACATAGCTTCGAAGGTAAAGCAGTTACACGAACTGAGCTGTTTGAGAGCTCGGCTTGGCTTGGCTTGATAAGGTTCGAGTTCGTCTCGACCCGTTTGTTAAATGAGATGAGCCTCGACTTGCAGTGGCGGACCCAGGATTTCGAAACTGGGGGTACGATTAGTAGATAATTTTAAAATATTTATACATAATTAATAGAGAAAATTTCATTTTACGTCCTGTAATTTAGGCCTAATCCAATTTATATCTTTTAAGTTTTTACTTTTTCGATTTACATCCTTTTTGGTCCAATTAACGTCTTTTTCCGCCGGAAAATTTTAAAACTCACCGGAATGTGAGGAATAAATTGGGATTCCGGCCAAATAGTCCAATTTACGTCCTTTAAGTTTGAAAATTAAAATTTAATAATTAATTTTTTCTAAAAATCCCATTAAAGATTTAAAAAATCTAAAAATATCATTAAAAATCCAAAAACCTCCTAAAAATTAAAAAACATAAAATGTGTAAAATAAAATTCAAAATATATCACTAAAATTTCAAAAAATATCATTACAAATTATAAAATGTGTAAAATAAAAAAAAATCTAAAATTTTGGAAATATAAAAATAAAAAATTCTACAATTCAAAGAATGGAAAATGTGTAATTTAAAAATTAAGAAATTCAAAATCTCATTAAAATTTTTAAAAACTCTAAAAATCTCACTAATTTATTGAAATTGTGTAGATTAAAAATTACCAATTCTAAAAATCTAATAAGAATAATAAAATTATTAATATTTCATTAAAAATCAGACTTGATTCATACTCGTCTGCCATTAAAGTTTTGCTCGAACTCCTAAAAAATTTGGGTCCCACGAGATTTTCCAACTCACCGTCGAGGTTGAGTGGAAGTTCCACACCTTGATCGATTTTGGAATCGTCCCAAATTCATTTTCATGATATTTTTTAAATTGTGGAATTTTTTATTTTAAACATTTTTAAAATTTTAATTTATAGATTTTTTTTTATGAGTTTTTAGAAAAGAAAAAATTAAATTTACACATTTTCAGATTTTTTAAATTGTAGAAATTATAGATTTTTTTTATTTTTATGAGTTTTTTAGAAAAAAAATAAATTTAATTTACACATTTTTCAGATTTTTTGAGTTGTAGAATTTATAATTTTTTTAGATTTTTTATATTTATTTTACACAATTTATAAGTTTTTAATGAGATTTTTTAATTTTTAATGATATTTTCAGAATTTTTTAATTATTAATTTATAATTATCAAACATAAAGGATGTAAATTGAACTATTTGATCGGATTTCTAATTTTTCGGTGGAAATGACGTAAATTGGACCGAAAAGGATGTAAATTGGACACCCTAGAACGTAAATTGAAAATGTGAAAACTTAAAGGATATATTCTGGATTAGGCTTAAATTACAGGACGTAAAATGAAATTTTCTCTAATTAATATCTTATATTTAAAATGTGTACAATCAAATTAAATATGCAAATAAACAAAATAGTACACTAAGTCGAGTAAAATTAGAAGTACAATTATAACTCGATATGTAAGGTCTTCGTATTTTTAGAGCTATTTAGTACATCGTCATCAAGAATTTGTAGAAACACGTCATTTCTCAATGAAAGTGACCGAACAATTTGATATAATTGATTATCTATGGTCTATACTCCTTCACATTTATAGTACCAATATAACATGAGTGATATATAATAAATCAATTGAAAATTAAAATGATAACTCAAGAAAAAAATAATTATAAGTTTAAAACAAGTAATTTCATAAACCTATTAGGAAAATATACTAATCTATAATTAAAATATAATCAATTAGCATAATAATTTAATTAACACTAAAATATTGATAATGTGTTTTAAAATTGAAAAGGTAGACGGGTGGGTTAATTAATTCTTTGGGCAAAAAGGTGTGGCCTTGATTAATTTTTTGAATGGGCTAAAGAATTGGAAAAAAATAAATGGCCCAAACTTTTTTATTATTATATTATTTTATTTTACATAAGTGTTAGTATATCAAACGAAAAAAATGAGATTGGGATTTGGGGGTACAGTTGTCCTTGCCTGGTCCGCCAGTGTCGACTTGTTAGACTTGATATTTAATTTTTCTCTTTTAATTTTATTAGGCTCATTAGGTTCGCCTCGCTTCGATAGATTTGTTAAACTTTTTAACGAGTCGAGTCAAACTCGTTTCTTAGCTCGTCAATGTTATCGAGCCGAGCTCAAACTTCAAATACTCGGCTCGACTCAGCTCGAATAACAGCCCTATTCGAAGGTAAGGCACAAAGCGAGTTGAAATTGTTTTTATGTTTATGGAGTCTTAAACTTTATTTTAAATAAATATTCCAATCAATCACCCACTTATTTTTTTAACGTGACAGAGAACATAAATAAAAGAAAAGAAAGAAGGAAAGAAGTTTTAGATAATCTATTTTAAATTAATGTCAAGAGAGACAATGATATTTCAATACAAATACAGTCCAGACAACAGCAATCTGGGCAAATATATATTTAATTATTATTTTTATTTTTTTGTTAAATCTGTAAATCATCACTACATTCTAAAAAAGGCGCTGTTCATACAGTCATACGCACATGTATTTTGAATTTTGACAGTCCACCACTTCTTCCATCCCATACTCGTATGCTTGAAATTTAGAAAATTATATTCCATTTACAATTTGTTACTATTATATAGCAACTTGTACTTTTTTCACAAATATTCAAACAATGGGAAAATTGCACTTTTAGTTCTATAGGAATTTTTTAAAATCACTTTTGGTCTTGAGGTTTGTAAATGGTCCTTTTATTGCGGATTTGGTCCTATAAGATTGTTTTTGGATGGAAACTGTAAGGTGACAAAAAAAATATTCTTAAAAAATAATTATAATTAAAAAATACAAAAATATTTTTAAAACTAATAATAAATTATAGTTATAGAATTAAAATATAAATAAAGTCAATAGAATTTAGAATATTAATTTTTTTTACTATAAATCAAGAAATCTCGCCAAGTTATAATTTATTTATTTTTTTAGAATTTAAATATATTTTTTTAATTCAAGGATTTGAATATAATTAAAAATTACTAAAAAAAATAATGTAATCTAAATTTAAATAATTTTTAAGAAATTTTTTGTATTAAAATTGAAATATACACAAAAAATACAAATTTAAAAGTAAATTTTGAAAAATAATTTGAATATAAAAAAATATCAAATTGAATAATATATAATGTATATTCAAATATAATCTCTAAATTTAAATTAATTTTTAACCCCATATAATTTGAAAATACAAAAAAAAAAAAAAAAATCAAAACCCAAATCCTTTATTTATTTATTTATTTTTTGCATTGATTTTAGATCATTTTCAGATTTAATTGAATAATTTAATTTTAATATTATATATAATTTATTGAATTTTTAGATCATAAAATTATTTTAAGTAAATTTACTGATTTTAAATAATTATTTAAATAAATTGTTAAAATACATTTGGCAGTTTTATAATTTTAGTGATATTACCAAAATGTTAATCTTTTTTTTTTTTTTGATTAAAAGTTAAATACCCATCCCATTTCCCCTACCCATGACTCGAACCCAGGACCTAAGGCCTAGGTAGTGGTGCTCTAACCACTTGAGCTATCCCACTTTGTTATATTACCAAAATTTTAATCTGATATTAGGCTTCTGTGTGTGTTTTAAGGGATGCGTGACTTTCACACAATTTTCATCCGTTTAAACAAACATGAATTTACTATGAGACTAAAAATGTATGAAAAAGGACAGAGAGTGATTTAATCTTAATCTTACAGGACCAAAAGTGAAATCTTTAACGGTTTATGCAATTTTCATCCGTTAAAACTAACAAAAATATACTACAGGACCAAAAGTGTATGAAAAATGACCGAAAGTGATTTGACATCATTCTTACAAGACCAAAAGTGCAATTTTCCCATCAAACAATCATATATGTACAATGAGTATTAAATTTGAAAAATATATATATGGTATACAATATAATTTGTTGTTAAACTATCGTGGCTCTAGCATCGTAATCGTCAATTTATTCGTCGAACTTGTATCCTTGGTGCTAGTCGAATCATGACCTGTATTAACACCTCTTTCAGTGAAGAAACCTGGATGCTTTTTAGGAATTTCAGTTTCATGATTTCCTAGCATCCAAACTGATTCGGTTGGAATTTACACGCTTTTAATGCACATTTAAAGCTCATTTTGTTGATGATTTCATTATTTTATTGATCAATTACGGATGTTTTGGTCAAATTGAGAGAAAGGTAGTGTTTTTATCATTTTTGTAGAAAAAATGACTATTTTGGAAGGAAAAAAAATACTTACCTAATTTTTAGTGAAGTCACCGAATGAAGAAATCGAGTTCGTGGGTAAAACGAGCCAAATTTATTCATATAAATAATTTGGGCCCAATATGCAGCTTGAGCCCCAAACCAATGACCGAGAGAAGAAAAGGGAAAGAGGGGAGATTTGGAAATTGAAGAGAGAAAAGGAAATTATATTTTTGGAATTTTTATTTTTATAGAAGTTTTAGCCCTAATTTTCAAGTTATAAATAAATCCTCTAGTCATACTTTAGGGGGGGGGGGGGAGAAGAGGATGAGGCATACCTTCAAGAAGAGACTAAGCTTTTTTTTCCCTTTTATTTTATTTTTTTGTCATTTAAATTTTTCAAAATTTTGGTTATGTTGATTGTTGGATAGAACACTTTTGGTTCTAGGGCTATATATATGTTTACACTTTGGATGATATTTATGAATTAATTTCTTGTTTATTTGGTGGTTGTGTGACTTGTCTCGTTTTTCAACACTTTTTAAAGTACTTTCCAATACGAGTCCCACAAGCGTATGGGTTCGATTGTAGTACGTAAGTACGACCAAGTAGTTTGTTCGTTCCAAGGATTTAATTGAGTGAGAATGAGTCCCTAAAGTTACAATCTATCATGATATTGTAGTAACTAAATGTTGTTGTTTTTGGGAGCTTAAACGAAGAAATGAACTAAATAAGACTAAGAACAAGAATTATAAGGCAAATAAAGTAAACGAACTAACTAACTTTCTTTTGGAAAGTGCAAGGGAAGGGTATTGCCTCGGGTGTTTCCGTTTTGATAAGCAATTAAGTGAACTAGTGAACCAATTACATGAATGAGCTATGAATTCGGATTAAGCTAAAGGCTATCACATATGTGTGCAAACCCCCTCGAAAGGCATAGGTAAACAACGTGCATTGATTAGAAATTATAGGATCTAACCAAATACTATAAGCTCGTAAGATAGTGTTTCATAACCACTTTCAATACGGTTACTAATGCTTATGAAACTCCCTCTCACCAAGCTCCTAGACGACCTCTATTTGTTCGATGTCTAAAGTTATCGGTCTAGCAATTAACCCTCTCTCGGTTAAGCTAATTACTACTTAACTTCTATTCAATTAACCAAAGCTCACACTCACACTCCCAATCATGCTACCCAACTCTCATTGCAATAAACATAATTGAACATTGAAAGTGTGTGTATGTGCGTGCGAAATCAGAGATGTTGTCTGTTGTGTTGGCACAGTCTAGACAACACTATGCAGCGGAAATTAAATTGCACGTACTAAAAATGGAAGTATTCAAAATTTGCGTAGATTATAAAATAATCTACGATGTTCACTATATAAAAATATGTAAAACGAATTACAACCTCTTAGAGGTGTACAATGACACTATAATAAGTGTAGATGATTTACTAAGTTCTATAAAACTATCTCCCTCATAGATCTATACACATAATCTAGTAAATAAAACTATGTTCTAACACACTATTATTCGGGTTTATAATAATGTGAAGAACTACAAGAAGAAACAAAGGTTTTCCTAACTAGAAGCGTATATAGCGTTCAATAGAGTAGTAGTCGATTTTAACTTTTCTTCTTGTATATCTTGTGTTGAGGCAGCTTCTGTATTTATAGGCTTCATGCACGAACTGCCATCAACTCCCATGATCATCTCAACCGTGAGATCATGCGGTTAGTAACTTCTCTCCACCACTCCTAGAATTTAGGGACTTGTTATACCATGTCTAATAACTTCTCACTCCCACGCAATGGCATGACTTGGTGTTGCCCACGTCTTCTAACTGCTCTGGGGACATCATTAGACAACAAGCGTAAGATAAGAGTTAGTGAGAAAAGGAAGGGCAAATTTTGATGTTGCCATAAGTGTTGGGAACATTAAACACAACACTCGGTTGTTAGTGTTGGATCATTAAAAAAAACACTTATATCAACATCAACAATCTCCCCCAATTTGACCTTTCTACATCAACACAACTGAAGTTCGCACAACAAAAATATTGATTAAGAAGTTTACATAATTGATATTTCAAAAATATGAAGTAACAATTTGTAAGATCAAATTAAAGTAAAGAACATCTAAACCAAAAACTTTGTTTAGATTTAAATAACTTAGGCAAAAATAAATCATAAATAATTACAGAATGTAAATGAACAGAGTTTTTTTAAAAAATTAAACATAAGTACAAAACTTTTACAACTGGAAAAGAACTGAATCAACACATGGGAAAGGATTGGGCTGAAATGTGTTTCAACTGCATCTCCATAATCTGCATTTACTCCCCCATAGTGTAAGCTCTCCCCCTGTCTTCAAGCTCATCATGTATCCAGATCATCATAGAGATCCTGGATGTCTTGTCCATCTTCCTCAGTCATTGCAGTGTCAGCAGTAGGTTCATTAGTTCGGCCAGGAACTGAATCCGGTTCATCTACAGCAGGAGCAACAATGTTAGTGGGCTGGTTGTGTGAACTATCAGCTACTCCCCTGTTGAAGTGGAAAGAAGATCCATCCAAAATTTCTTTTGGATTAGAAGGTCCTCCACAGAATGCTGCAAATTAAGAATAGACCCATGCAAAATATCAATTTGCCTCATAATGTAGTGTGAAGATAAATAAATAAAGGAGGCAGCTCCTTCTGGAGGCAGTGTGGTATTGTGGAAGGGATCATTTGCTGGAACATTGTTGGCTGTACTTGGGCCTGCTTCACCATCATTCCTTCTCAAAGGAAGATCAACCACCCTGTCACCTTATACTAGGAACTGGTTTGAAATGCTGAAACCTGGGATATAGTTGCTCACAACCTCATCTTTATACCTCTCAAAGGCTTTGTCCAGCAGAAATTTGTACACAAGACATGGGTAAGGTAGTATGCCTCTTCCAGACATATCAGACTTAAAAGTCATCATATTAGTGAAAATAACCTGTCCTAGGTTAAGCCTTTTCAAGTGCCCAATCTTGTACATCAAAACAGTCTGTTCCAAAGTGAGAGTAGTGTTGTTTGTAGTAGGCTGCCAATTAAAACACACCAACTTATGCAAGACAGAATATAAAATAGTCAGTTTAGAGGCCAAAATTCTTCTCCTCCATTTGGTGATTACTCCCCCAGTCAAGATACTTATCATCACATCATGATCATTAACAATAGGATCCTCCATAATTTTTGTTTTAAGCGAAATATTGATCATCTTAGGGGTAATCATATGCATAGTTCCTCTAAACCAAAAATGTCCATATCTTGTAGAATTTGGATCACCAGCAAATTGAGGGATATTAGCATAGAATTCATATATCCAGTCAACAATGTAGGGACAAGCAAATTGTAAGGCATGTAGCAAAGATCTTTCTTTAAACCAATCAAGTAGATTCAACTCTTCAAAGTCAGGAACTTTAATCAATCTTTCACTCAAAATCTGCCTAGTTCTTATAGTTTTATACTGTATGCTTGTCTTATCATTATAGTTCTCTTCAGAGTCACAATCCCTATCATCAGAAGAGAAAGGTACCTCGTTTTCATCTTCTTCTGAAGAGTTGGATGACTGTTCAGGATCAGACGGTTCTGGTGTTGCCATCGGAGAGGCAACAATTTCGGGCTCTCGGAGTCTTTTAGATCGTCGGATCGGTGGAGTTGGGTCACGCTCCTCTTCCATTTCCTCAGCTACTTCGTCCACATCATCCTCATTGACTGTCTCTTCTTCCACCAGAGTTCAATTTGGTCAGGCTCTGTTTCCGGTTCTGCTTCAGAATCAGAAACTGCAATTGGCTCAGACGCATTCCCATCAGTTCTGGGCTTCTTCCCCTTTCCTGTGTAATCAACAACCTTGCCCAGGTTCCTTTGGGACTTTCTCTTTCCATCAGGCTACTTTCTTGCAGTTGGGACAGCAACAACCTTTTTCTTACCCTTTTTCTGTCGATGTAGTCTCTCGAACTTAGCGGCCATAACTTCTTCATCTGAAGATTCCTACATGTCCACATCGCCCTTGAACATGGCATTATCCAGTGTTTCACCTTCGAGCACTAAAACAGGGTGTGCTGTTTTTAGGCTTAGGGTTTCGAAGGCCTCTTTCAAGGTGTTGAAAGGAGTTCCTAGAGGAAAGTGTAAGGTTTCTGGTGCGATTTCAGGTATGGGAGCTTCAGATGATCGCTCATTTTGAGGCTTAGGGGCTGAAATTTCAGTAGCTGCGTTTGCATTCGCAATTTCTGTGCGAATGTCAAAGGGGTTGTAAGGAATTATCTCGAGGGGGGATGAGTGAGTAGGAGTTTGTTCATCAGCAAAGGGAACGACGATGGTTCCGACGGTGAATGTTGGAGAGTTTGGTGAGTTTGATGATGCCATTTCAGCGAGGAGATTGAGAGGATTTGAAGAAATCTTGTTGCTTGAGTTTGAGTTCGAATGTGCAGCAGAGATCTGAGAAGTGTTAGGCATAATAGGGGTTGTACACACAAAACAAGACACAAAGTTAATTCTGGAGACCTTTCAAATTCTTCAGATAAATGCAAAGCAGAATTCAAACAGTGTGAGTCGAAAAATGATGTGACATAGGAACTAGATATACTCGAGTGCTCTAAATAAAGTTAAGAATAGTAATTACCGGGCTTAAATGAATTAACAAAGCTTTTCAAGTATTTTCCAACACTATTATGGAGACTCATCTTATATGAACAATTGAGAAAAAAGAGTTACACGATTTTTTAGAGTGAGGGAAGTGGAGTAGTGGAAGTAACTTCCCCACTAATAGATCGTGGTAAGTTGGGAGAATATGAATTCTGAAAAATAAAAATTAATTTAATGCGGAATATATAATAACTGAATTAATAATATAAGGCAAGACTTAGTCAAATTAAATATTTCAGAGAATAATATTTAATAATTATAAAAAATAACTAATTCCACGAAAATTGGGATAAGAATCTGAGTTTACGTGTGTTTCGACTATTGTTGGCATTCTATACGCCTCAACACAGTTTTTTTATGATTTTACATCATATGTGTTGCTCTATTTTCTTTTTCTTTTTATCACATTTCACATTGATCCATCTTTTGAAAAGAGTGCATCGTAGCAGCGAACTCCGTGCCCCGTAGTTAATCAATGAATTTGTGAATATATTGATGCAATTTATATCACCTTTTGAAAAGAGATCATCGTAGTAGTGAGCTCCGTGTCCCATAGTTACTCAGTGATTTATAAAGCATCTAATATGCGATTTTTCTTTTGTAGCATTTGAGAGGTGTATGGGCTCTTTTAGTATTATTCACTAGTTACTCAGAATTCAAATATCAATCACAAGAAATTTCATTAGTTCAATAATTATGAAAATTAAAGCAAGGAAACACATAAGTGACTTATCTTAGTGTTGTCTCAAATGCTGCCGCATTTGATACAACACCCTTGATCATATTTTCAGATATTACACAAACCAAGAGATTTTCGAAGGGATGAAAATCTCTTGTCATTAAGAGCTTTAGTAAAAATATCAGCCAATTGTTTTTCAGTAGATATGTACTCCAACTTAACAACTTCCTTTTCAACAAGATCTCTTATTACGTGATGTCTTATACTTATATGCTTTGTTAATGAGTGTTGCACTGGATTTTTAGAAATATTTATAGCACTAGTATTATCATAGTACACAGTCAAAACATCACTAGGTAAGCCATAATCATGAAACATTTTTTGCAACCAAAGTAATTGAGTACAACAACTCCCTGTTGCAATGTATTCTGATTCAGCTGTTGATTGAGACACACAGTTTTGTTTTCTGCTGTGCCAAGAGATTAAGTTGTTTCCCATATAGAAGCAGCCACCACTTGTGCTTTTTCTATCATCACAGTCTCCTGCCCAATCTGCATCACTATACCCTATCAAGGTACAATTTGTATCTTTGCTATACTATATGCCAAGATCACATGTACCTGCAACATACTTAATGATTCTTTTAACAACATTCATATGTGATTTTTTGGGGTTAGCTTGGTATCTTGCACATAGACATACACTGAACATGATTTCAGGTCTGCTAGAGCTCAAATAGAGAAGACTACCTATCATTGATCTGTACAGTCTTGAGTCAACATTTTGGCCAACATTGTCTTTACTGAGTTTCTGAGTTGATCCCATAGGTGTTTTCATGTGTTTAACACTCTCTAATCCAAACTTTTTTACAAGACTTTTAGCATACTTACTTTGTGAGATAAAAATTCCATCTTTTTGCTGTTTGATTTGTAAACCTAGGAAGTAATTTAAATCACCAACCATGGACATTTCAAAAGTAGATGTCATCTCATTTACAAAGTGTTTAAGCATTTTGTCACAAGTAGAACCAAATACTATATCATCAACATAGATTTGAGCACTTGGATGATACTTCTGAATCCTTATAGATGGAGTTTTCTGGAGATTATACAGATTTTCAGGATCTGTATTATCAGTTGATTCCTCTGGTGTGTCATCATTCTTCTCAACATTCTGAACCTGTTCAACCTTTTCAGTATTGACTGGAACATCAATCAAGTTTGAAATATCTTCATCTTCAATGTTTTTACCTGTAATGCTTGTATCATCATCAAAAACAACATTTATAGATTCCTGTACAGTATCAGTCCTAAAGTTATAGATTCTGTAGGCATTGCTATTTCTTGAATAGCCAAGAAAGAATCCTTTGTCACTTTTTGAATCAAGCTTATGTAACTGATCCCTATCATTCAAGATGTAACAAACACAGCCAAAAACATGGAAATATTTAAGGTTAGGCTTTCTATTGTTCAGAATCTCATATGGAGTTCTAGTAGAATCTGTTCTAATATAAACTCTATTAGCAATATGACAAGCAGTATTAAGAGCTTCAGTCCAAAATCTTTTGGATAAGTTCTTAGAACATAGCATGACCCTAGCCATTTCTTGAAGTGTTCTATTTTTCCTTTCTGCAATGCCATTTTGTTGAGGAGTTTTAGGAGAAGAAAACTCTTGTATTATTCCTTTAGATTCACAAAACTTAGTAAAAGCACTATTTTCAAATTCTCTTCCATGATCAGACCTAATTCTGCATACTTTAGAATTGAAAACATTCTTGAATCTTTTATACAGAATTTTGAAAATGGAAAAGGTTTCAGATTTATCTTTTAAAAATTCAATCCATGTGAATCTAGAGTAATCATCAACCACAACTAAAGAATACCTTTTACCTCCAATACTCTCTGTTTCCATAGGACCCATAAGATCCATGTGCAGTAATTCGAAGCAATGTTTGGTTGAGCAATGTCCCAACATTTTGTGAGACACTTTGATCTGTTTGCCTTTTTTACAAGGTCCACAAACCTTGTTATCTGAGAATTTCAGATCTGGTAAACCTGTAACAACTTTCAATCTAACAAGATTATCAAGCTGTCTTTAGTTAGCATGTCCAAGTTTGTGATTCCATAGTATACTATCATCAACTTTAGCCTTATTACAAATAAGTTTAGATTCAATGAGATAGCAATTATCAGCAGATCTATTTCCCATCATGATACATTCAGAATCTTTGTCTAGCACATAACATGAGTCTTTGTCAAATTTAACATGCAAATCATCATCACATAGTTGACTAATACTTATAAGATTGGCCAGTAATCCATCAACATGCAGAACATTGGATAACTTAGGAAAACCAAGAACATTTAATGTCCCTCTACCAATGATTTTTCCTTTTGATCCACCACCATAAGTGACATTACCACCATTATAAACAGTATAATCAGTAAGGTAATCAATTTGACCTGTCATGTGTTTCGAACAACCACTATCAAAGTACCATAATCCAGGAACACATGTTTTTAAAGACATATGAACAACATTACAAGATGTATTTTCTCTAGGAATCCACGCAGACTTATTACTATGTGGTCTTGAATGTTGAGTCATTTCAGGCAATATAGAGGTTTTCAGATGATTTTTCTTCTTCAAACAGTGAGGACTTTTATGATCCTTTTTAAAACAGTAATGGCAAATCACATCTTTTATATTTATCTGAGACCTAGCAGAAATACTAGGATTGTAATTCACTTCAGCTTTTACAAAAACAGTAGGTTTCTTAAGATCATACTTCTTTGAATTTTTACCTTGATAGCCAATACCTGTTTTTCTTGAGTTGTTGGTCATAAGAGAGTCTTCCAGTTTCATCTTTCTTTCAGAAAATCTTTTAAAGCTCAGTGAGGCTTCCTTCAACCTTTCTTCAAGTTTAGATATCTCAATATCTTTTCTTGTTAAAATATCTTCAAGCTTGGTAATAGATTCTCTTAAATTAGAATTTTCAAAGTTTAGAGACTTAACTATGTGGTTAAGTTTCTCAGTTTCAGAAGATATCTTGCAAACTTTTTCATTTGTTAAAGGATTTCCATAAGAATATTTCTTAAAGTCAAGAACAGACACATCTAGTCTTTCTTTGAGTTTAGAAATTTCTTTATCCTTCTTTGTTAAAGACTTTCCAGTTTAAAAATCGTATTAGATAAGTCTTGAATGTCAGCATCTCTTCTGGATAAACCTGTTTTGCTTGATGTACCTGTCTCTGTAACAGAACTTGTGAAACAGTTAAATTTTGGTGCATTATTATTCAGTGATTTCCCAAATGATGGCTCATTTGTCCTCACATCGTAGTAATCATCCAGATCATCATCAAGAGTATCATCATATACAATTCTTGCAGAGAAAGCTTTTTCAATGTCTTTTTCAGGATCATGATCAACATCAGACTCATCACTTAAAGTAGCACATAAATTAAGTTTATTTTTTAGAATGGTGTTGGCACATTCATTAGCATAATGACCATATCCAGAACATGCATCACATTTAACATTTTTCCTATAATCTTGGTCAGATCTAAACCTGTTTCCTCTTTCTAATTGTCTAGAAGGATTAAAGTTGTTTTTCCTAATAGGCAATTGTTGAGTATTATTAATCTGAACCTTAGGTGGAATGTTATCCTTAAACCTATTGTTCTTGTTTCTCATAAATGTCTTAAACTGTTTAGTAATGAATGTCGTGTAATCAGGATTATTAAGATATTCCTCAATATCATCTTCATCAGAATCAATTTCAGTAACATAAGGAGACTTTCCTGAACCTGATGATGCACATGATGAGGCATCACCTTTGAAGACAAGCACTTTCTTTTCATTTTCAGTCTTTTCAGAAATGTTCATTTCATAAGTTTTCAAAATACCAATCAATTCATTTTGACTTAACACATCAGTATCCTTAGCTTCTTCTATAGCACATATCTTAGGTTCAAAACGTTTAGGAACTGATCTAAGAATTTTATGCACTAACCTTTGATTAGATATTGGATCACCAAGAGAATGAGCTTCATTTGAAATCTCAGTCAGCTTTTCATTGTAAGATGAAATGGTTTCATCTTCTTTCATCCTCAGGTTCTCGAACTTGGTTCCAAGCATACGTAGTTTGGTCCTTCGTACACTATCCGATCCTTCACAATGCTCTTACAGTCGATCCCATGCATCTTTGGATGAAATGCAGTTTGAGATGATTTTGAACATTGAGGCATCAGTCGAGGTGAAGATTGCATTCAACGCCTTTGAATTGTAACTTGCAGCTGTGATTTCTTCATTTGTCTAGTCCAACTCTCTCTTGATCCGTGCTTCATTATCTTCATCCGCCGTGGTTCTTGGTTGAGTCCAACCAGCAAGAACACTCCTCCAAGCTCGTTCATCAATGGATTTGATGTACATTCTCATCTTTGGTTTCCAAAAGGCATAGTTTGTGCCATCTAGAATAGGAGGTTTTAGTGCGGGTGAAAGTTGATACTCCATTTCAGATTAACACACTCTAAGCAGAATCTCTACTTAGTGTATCAAGTAGTTGGCTCTGATACCAACTAAAAGTGTGTGTGTGTGCGAAATCATAGATGTTGTCTGTTGTGTTGGCATAGTCTAGACAACACTATGCAGCGGAAATTAAATTGTACGTACTGAAAATAGAAGTATTCAAAATTTGCGTAGATTATAAAATAATCTACGCTGTTCACTATATAAAAATATGTGAAACGAATTACAACCTCTTAGAGGTGTACAATGACACTATAATAAGGGTAGATGATTTACTAAGTTCTATGAAACTATCTCCCTCATAGATCTATACACATAACCTAGTAAATAAGACTATGTTCTAACACACTATTATTCGGGTTTATAATAATGTGAAGAACTATAAGAAGAAACAAAGGTTTTCCTAACTAGAAGCGTATATAGCGTTCAATAGAGTAGTAGTCAATTTTATCTTTTCTTCTTGTATATCTTGTGTTGAGGCAGCTTCTATATTTATAGGCTTCATGCACGAACTGCCATCAACTCCCATGATCATCTCAACCGTGAGATCATGCGGTTGGTAACTTCTCTCCACCACTCCTAGAATTTAGGCACTTGTTATACCATGTCTAATAACTTCTCACTCCCACGTAATGGCATGACTTGGTGTTCCCACGTCTTCTAACTGCTCTGGGGACATCATTAGACAACAAGCGTAAGATAAAAGTTAGTGAGAAAAGGAAGGGCAAATTATGATGTTTCCATAAGTGTTGGGAACATTAAACACAACACTCGGCTGTTAGTGTTGGATCATTAAACAAAACACTTATATCAACATCAACAAACATGCTTGCTAATAGGGTTGACCAATCAAATGAATCAAGCAAAACACAACTCTAGAAACATAAACACCCAAATCCTAAGCTAATCATGCAATTAATCCACAATTACACTAAACACCCATCAAAACATCCACACCCAAGGCTATTGGAGATTAGCCCATGGTTCTAGAAGAGAATCCCATGGCTACAACAACAAATAACATCAAATTCATAACAAAATAGCAATAGAATGGAGAAGTTAAGAAAATACCAAATTGAATTGCAAAATAGATTAATATCACCTTGATCATGGAAATGTAGCTACAATACGATGTAATAGACGATACCCGATGATAATCGTAGCTTGATTCGAAGTAAAAACCACTAATCTATCTAATCTAATGAAGAAATTAAACTAATCTATGAAAACACCTACTACTATGTGAATGTGTGTGAGAATAACTTGTAAAAGGAGTTAGTCCCTTCTAGAATTCAAGAATGATAGTATTTATAGTGTTGGGAAAGGCCTTTGGGTGAAATTTGCACTTAAGTCCTTAAAAATTGGACAAAATACACAAAAAACGCCGAAAATAAGGGTGACTCGACCGAGTTGGGGTGTTAGAATTGGGTGGCATTTCTTCATGGCTCGGCCGAGCTGGTCAGCTCGGCCGAGTTGCTGCTCGAACTCCTCTTTGGTCGTCCCTTCTCCTCGGCCGATTCTGGGCGTTCGGCCGAGGAGTAATGCATGTCAAAACTCGCCAACTCGGCCGAGCTGCTGTGCAATTCAGTCTCTGGTCCTCGGTCGAGCTCGGCCGATTCTGAGCACTCGGCCGAGTTGAACTCCGAACTTGTTTCGTGCATAACTTTTACTTCCGACCTCCAAACAACTTGATTCTTTTGGCTATTCCACTCCGTTTTCCGAGACGAGTCCAATGGTTAACTTCTATTCTTGATCCATTGAAGTATGATAGATGTTTTACTTCCAAAATCCATCGTTTTTTCTATACAATCGACAAAACACTACCTTTCTCACAATTAAGGTAAATCATCCACAATTGACCAATATAATGTGAAAATACAAGAAATATAAGCTCTAAATATGCACTAAAATCATGCAATTTACACCCGAATTATTGTGTTGTCTATTTCTATTCGAATGATTAATTTTCATTGCAAGACATGTTGTCAATGGCCATGATAATATGTTTTAATTATTATTAATTGAAATTGGATTAAGAGGTCCTTTTCATTAATCTTACTTAAGCATTCGACCCAATTTATTGTGAGCTCGAGAGAGTATCAACTATTGGGAGGGTATTAGATGATCTTAGGAGCCTTTAATTTTAGGGTTATATGATGCATGCTTGGTAGAGATACATGCTTGTGTGATATTTCCTTTGGATTAATTGGATCGAAAGAACTTTTAATTCACTATTTAGTGATTAACCCTATAGAAATAAACACAACACCACTAAATAAGCTTTTAATCATAAATTGACCCCTTAGTGTGTGTCATATGCCTTGGAACCTATCTTCTATATTTGATTTTAATCCACCCTACCTTCTTTATTTTTGTGATTTTCATGAGCATACTTGATCGATTTTACTTATTACCTTTTTATTGTTTACTTGTGACAACTTGGTAGGCAATTTAGGGTAATCAAAAACTTAACTTTCGATCATGTCTATTTAGAACTTAATCAACAAACTCCACTTTTACACTCCCCTTCCCTGTGGGATCGACCTCGTACTTACTTCGCTACAATATACACCGTATACTTGCGGTCGTGTATTTTAGAGTTGTGAAATATGTGAACAAGTTTATGGTGTCGTTGCCGGGGAGGGTTTGGTAGTTCTAGAGTGTAGATTGAGATAATTTTAGTTTAGACACTTTATTTGCTTTCATTATTCTCAAAAATCAAAAAAAAAAAAAAAAAATTGTGTTTGTTATTTCTTATCTCGCTTGTGATAACCACCCTTCTTTGAAATTTTGTTTAGACATGGCCTATGATCACTCGAGCTAGGAGAAACCAACAAGAGTTGCTACCTCTAGATCCAGAAATCAAAGCTCATTGTCGAAGGTAAAACGCCTTGAAGAAGAATTCAAGATCAATCTTGTAAAAGAAAATCCCGAGGTGAAAACCAAGGATTTGGAGATGGGCAAGGAAGCCAAGTTTGGGGGGGTTTTTCTTAAAAACTCCCCCAACTCAAGAAAAGTCACTAATGCAAGTATGAGAGTGAATGAAACATCTCAATCTTATGAGAAGATGGAAGAATTGGATGGGCTAGCTTGTGGTTGTTTCAAGGGATTCAAGAAAATCGGATGGACAAAGAAGTATAAGAATAAGGATGATGATGATGATGGGGTGACTTGAAAAATCATCTCAAGAGAATTTGTCCGGCATAAGACGTTAAAAATAGCGCTACTTGGGAGGCAACCCAAGATTTTATTGCTTTCATTTATTTTTGCTTTACTTTTATTAGTTGTTTGATAGCTTAGTCGTTTTTGTAGATGTAGAGGATGAACATTTTGGATCTAACTTCTTGAAGAATGGAGAGGAAATCAAAGTCAACCTTGAAAAGAGAGAGCAATTGATGCAATGGTGATCCTTTAGAGAAGTTTTGGATGTGCAAGGAGAGAGGTAACAAATTGTAGCCCCAGATTTAGAATTTTTACATAGTAAAATTATATGTTTGGGGGAGTTATTTTTCTATTATTACTTCACTAGTTTGTTATCCATTGCACCGGTTCGTCATTCTACTTGTGTCACATTTTGCACCAGCGCACGATTGCATCTCATGTGCGTATATTGGTTGAGTTGACTTTGATCATGTTATTCGGTAGTGGGTATTTTTGGTAAAAGGTGAACATTGGTGGTTCTTGAAATCCATAATTGAGGAGTTGTGGTGATTTCTATTCTTTGAATGTGTTGCGATTGGTGATGGATTATAGTGCTTATGTTGTGTTCATCTTTGTTGGTTTTTGATGATATGAGTGCATGATGTGTTGTTGTTGGGGAGATAATTGATGAATGTATGAGTTCTATTGAATAAACCATTGAGAATTGAGCCCTAAATCGAACATTAAGCCGGTTTAGTTTATTTGAGAGTGCATTGAGTCATTGCTAGTGATCCTAGAACTTGCCCAAATTCTTGTTTGAAACCATGATTGTGTGAAACTTTGTGATTTGATTTAGGCCATCTTTCATACTAAAAAGTCACTTAGCCAAAATTTCCGTAAACCAAAGTAATCTTCCGTAGTTAGCCCATTTGAGCTTAATTCCTCATTTTCTTGGCAACCTACAATGTTGAACCACTTAGCCTTTTTAAGCCATTGATATCTAGTGGATGATAAAATATAAAGTGGAAAAACATGTGCTTGAATGTCATTGGTTTAAGAAAGATTGGAATGAGTTGAAAAAAAAAAGATGAAAAATAAAAAAGATCATGAGTAAAAGTAAAGAAATAAAAGAGCTAGGGACAAAGATCCCCAAGAGCTTGAAAAGAAAAACTTGGCTCAAAAGTATGAAGTGATGAATGTATGTGAGGGAACAATAATGAAAAGTGAGGATAAAAGTTGTAAATCTTGAAAGAGAAACCGAAAAGTTAAATAACGATCTTTGCCCTCCACTAGACGAGTCACATATCCAAATTCATCCCACCTTATCCAAAGAGCCAACGTCACGTCCTTGATTAAGTCTTATTGATCACATTGTTGAACATTTGAGTGGTGTAGAAAGTAGAATTTGGGCAAGCGTATGGTGATTGCAAAGCATGACTTGATTGTTGAGTGTACTTATGTCCTTAATTTGTTTGAGAGGAACACTTCATCTTGTGAGTAGAGAACTTGAACATTTAGATATTGTCTTCCCCTTCACATTGTGTTGTGTACTTGAGTTATCTTTGACCTATGAATGTGATTTACAATAATGAGCTTATGACCACCGTTGAGAAAAACATCGAGGCTTTTGTTAGGCAAATATTCGTAGATGAGTATACTTTCATCTTGTTGGATGCAACATCCTAGAAGCTTAACAAGATTTCGATGCTGAAGTTTGGCGATGAGGATGATTTCATTCTTTAGTTCATCCATCCATTGTCTTGATTCCTTCAACAATCGTTTCACAACAATTTCTTGCCCTCCATCCACCACTCCCTAAGATCAACAACTTGGGTCGGGTTTCTAATTCTTGGACATAATTTGACTCCTCTAAACCATTTATCTTTCATTCACTAATAATTCACGAATACGAAAAATAAATTAATTACCTTGTATACGGGACCAAATCCACCTTCCCCAAGAATGTTTCTGTTCGAAAAGTGATCTGTTGCTTTCAGAATTACAGACAAGTCCCAAAATGGCAAATCTGGATGATCCTCATCTTCTACTTTCAACAACTTCTTCTTCGTCGTCTTCCTCTTCCGATTACATAGATATAATCCGAGGAGCAAGAGAACCACAACCACAATCACACTGCAGGCTATCACTACTATTTCTCTTGATCTATTTCCTTTTGAATCTGCAAACAATATTTTGACTAATTCAATCAATTAAAATTAAAGAAATTTTTTTGTTCATCAAAATAATTCCTACCTGCCTCAGGAGAAGCCATTCTGATGTAAATATCCTGCCCATATTGAGACAAACCCCTAATATCAACCAACTCATTAAACCAAATCAAACATCCACTCCCTTGCATAATATCCAACTATGAGTACCCCATACAAGAACAGTTATTCAAACACTCCGATTTGCATTCATCAAGTCTCATCGTCGTATTGTGCCAAGAATTTCTTGCATCCGACAATTTAATCCCCGAATACTTTAAAAACACGTCTCCCTGGCAACTCAAATTCGTCCTTCGAACACATCCACTCGACCAATCTGATCCACTCCCTTGCCTAATATCCAACTATGAGTACCCCATACAAGAACAGTTGTTCAAACACTCCGATTTTCATTCATCAAGTCTCATCGTCGTATTGTGCCAAGAATTTCTTACATCCGACAATTTAATCCCCGAATACTTTAAAAACACGTCTCCCTGGCAACTCAAATTTGTCCTTCAAACACATCCACTCGACCAATCTGATCCAAGCCCAACCCATCTAGGCACAAACCTCTGATCAAGGTATTCACAAGGCCTACTTTTTCTGAGCTTGTGTAAGGAGAGGAAGTGTCAAGGGCAGTCGAAGAGGAGGCCATATGCGAGGAAGCACCAGTGTCGACAAACCAGTTTGGTTGATGAGGAGAGTGAGAGGAAGATGGGCCCAAGATAGAATCAACCACGTTGGCTTGGCGAATAGGCTGGGAGTCATAGCGTTGAGGACAAGAGCTAGCGAAGTTCCCATCAAAGCGACATATCTGGCAGCGAGGAGAGAAGCGAGAACGACCACGATCGCGACTAGGGAAAATTCGACCACGAGAGACAGGCTGGGCACGGCCACCTCCAGATCGAGAAGGACGACCACGACCCGAACTAGAAGAACCCGAAGAGCGAGCATATAAGGCAGGAGCCTGAGAGGAAGACGAAGGGGTTTCTAGAGATCTTGTGAACAGGTCGTGCGACTCAGCCTTTGCGAGCAGATCGGAAGGAGGGTGGTGAGGTTGATTTGAGACATGGAGAAACCATGAAATTCAGAATCTAGACCGCGAAGAAACAAATGAGACTTATTTGTGTTGTCAACAACACATCCCATGGAGGCAAGTTGGTCGCACAAATTTTTGAAGGCAGCCCCATACTTGGAGATTGATCTTGAACCTTTCTTGATCATCTGTAATTCGTATTTTAGGCGAAGCTCACGAGCCTTTGATGGCTGGTTGAAGCAGTATCAAGGGCGGTCAAGATTTCCAAAGAAGAAGAACAGCCAACAGTAACCGCCATGGCCTCTTCGGTGACAGTTGTGGTCAAGAAAACACTTACAATTTTGTCGCGAGAGTACCAAGAAGTATAAAGGGGGTTGGGAGAAGAGACTCTGGCTGTGGTGACCATTTTGGGGGGTGTCGGCGTCGAACCATCGATATATAGTAAGAATGCGTAAGAAGAAGAGGGAAAACTTGCCCATACCACATGAGATAGTTGGAGGGCTTTAACTTGATAGAAACAAGGTGAGTCATAGCATGTAGGTTAACGTCGCGTCGAACACGAACGTAACAGTTGGGTTTTCTTCCATGAAAAACGAGAGGAAAGAAAGAAAAGTAAGAGGATGAGGGGGAGGGGGAGAAAAGAATTGCCCAGAATTTTAGGATGATACCGTGTAGAATACCAATGCTCTCTCAATTGAGAGAGAAAGTTGTATATTGAGATGAATTTATAGAGTGTACATGAGGTAGTTAATAAGAGATGGCAAACAAACTAACTACTAACTTCTATATTAACTAACAGATCAAAAGATTTATTTGTAACATTTGCCTCTTCTTCCTTGTACGTTGTCGACCACCACTCCATGTAATAAAACGAATTACTTATATGTGTTATATACATTATGCATCTGATATATTCTTTAATTTTTTGACTTTATAATTTGTTGTTCTTAATTTCACTTTGCAATTGATTAATGAAATCAATCCAAACATTTCTTAATAATAGATATCTGGAACCTCTCAACGCAATTTCTCTCTCACTTGATATTAATTTGTTGGTACAATTTCAATCTTTAATTTTCTTGCCATTTTATATGTAATTATTGCTGGAATTTATTTCTCTTCGGCATCTATGTGTTTCATTATATGTAATGTATCTTTCGAAAAAAATTATGTATGTACTTATAATGTATGTGTGCAGGAAAAAAACATTATACTAGTTTGGAATGGTTATAATTAGTTGTACCCTTTCTTTTTTTAATTTTAGATTGAATTTTTATTTAATCCCTTCATAATTTTTGAAGTACATTTAAAACAATGGATGAATGCAAAAGCTCTCCTGGAGAGTAGCTATACAACAAATAATGAATGTTAAATCTTAATGTTTATAGGTTAAGAAATACAGAATGTTAAATCTAAATGTCTCTAGGTAAGAAATACAGAATGTTTTAACGGTTTAATATGAGATTGAGGATGTCCAATTTTATTATGCCCATTCCTCTTTTGGAAATAATACTATTCACACTACTTTATCTCCACCCTCCAACCATCACTTATTTACTCAAATTGCCACTAATTTTATTCATAAACATCACTTTATCTATAAATGGACCCCCACAACATCCCATCATACCCCCAACTTATCTACTTTATACATAAATTAATCAATATCCATTAAAACCCGTGTCCAAAGAAATGGGCATAATGAAATTGGACGGAGGGAGTATAATTTTTAATGGATTCTATATTAAAAGGGAATAATGTAAATATAGGAATAATATCTTTTTTATTTTGACCATATCTTTGTATATATGTTTTTGATATGGTTGTTGTATTTACCTTAATTATCTCTTTGTAAATACTCTTATAAACAGTGAATCATTCCTATCATCTCATTAACGGTGATCACATACCTATTCTCACATGGTATCAGTCTGACTCATCGAAACCCTAATTTTCTCTCTAAAGTCTCACGCTAAAATTTCTTCACTTCCCTCCTCATGGCGGCGGCGGCTCCTACTCCCCCCACCATCCCTCTCAACGTGTTGGTCCATCTCTTGACCATCAAGTTGTCCTCTTCCAACTATCTGCTTTGGCGTAATCAGGTAGTCCCGCTGCTGTCCAGCCATGATCTCATCTCTCACGTTCTTGGCACGACAACTGCTCCTGCAAAGTCGATCACCACTTCTGGTGAATCGGCTCCGAACCCAGTGTACATCGCTTGGTTTGAGAAGGATCAGAAGATCCTTAGTCTTCTTCTTTCCTTACTTTCTAAAGAAGCCATGTCCGAGGTCATCGGTTGTGACTCCTCGCGCTCCATCTGGGTCGCACTCGAGGCAGCCTACAGCCACACCTCGGTCTCCCGTATTACTCAACTGCGGAATAAACTCCTCTCTCTTCGTCGCTGATCCACCTCCGTCGACAACTTCAGCAAGAAGTTTCGTGCTCTTTGCGATCAACTCTCCTCCATCGGTAAGCCTGTTGATGATGACGACATGTGTCATTGGTTTCTTACCGGTCTCGGCCCCCAGTTCGCTGGTTTCTGTGACACTCGCATGGAAATGTCGCCCATGCCTGCCTTTCGAGATCTGATTCATTAAGCCTTAAACTACGAACAGTTTACTCGCTCAATGGACTCCTCGTCCTCGCCCGTTCCAGCATTTTCTGCTTCTGCTCGCTCGGGTAAGCCTTCTCGCCCTGGCACCAAATCCCGTAAATTCTCTCCTCAGAATTTTGGTGACCAGGCGACCACTGGATCCTCGGTTGGTGGCTCGGCCCCTGCTCGTCGCCCTTCTACTTGCCAGATCTGCCGATAACAGGAGCATTATGCGAATTGGTGTCCAGACCGTTATGCTCGCCCTGCCCCATCTGCGGCCAATCTTGCTCATGCCATTGATTCGCAATGTCGTGTCTCGCAACCTTCTGCTTCGGATTGGTTCCTCGATAGTGGTGTCTCCGCTCACATGACTCCTCGCTCGGCCGACCTGGACAATCCTCACCCGTATTCTGGTACCGATAATGTTATTGTTGCTAATGGTTCGACTATTCCGATCACTCATGTTGGGTCGTGTTCGGTCAATAAGGACGTTCGTTTGTTAGATGTGCTCGTCGTACCACATCTCACTAAGAAATTATTGTCCATTAGTAAGCTTACTTCCGATTTTCCTGTTAATGTGTTGTTTACTAATGACTCATTTGTCATCCAGAATCGGGCGACCAAGCATCCCTTGGCGAGAGGTCGGCATAGTCGAGGACTCTATGCCCTTGATTGGGTGTGAGATTTCTCGTATTTGTGCTCATTTTTGCTATATTATTGTAGCATTTTGATGTGATTTTGGTCGTAATCGATAGAAATTGTGCTACTAACCTTGTTGTCAAGAAATGTGTTCAAAGTGTAGGAAACAAGGTGAAATAGTCCATTTTAGGGGGAAAACGAGCATTGGTGCATGGGAGTTGAAGTTCGATTGGAGGACGAGCAAGGAAAGCCAAGAAAAAGTGTTATAAAAGTCCAAGGAGCAGAATTCACTCGGCCGACCGAGTGGCCTCACACTAGCGGCCGAGTGAGGGAGAGTTCCAGAGATTTTGAAAATTTCGCATGTCACTCGGCCGGCCGAGTGGTTTCACACTGGCGGCCGAGTGGGTTCTGCAGCCCAAAAACTCACTATATATCCACTCGACTCGGTTGACCGAGTCAACTTACGTTTTTCGAGGTTTTTTTGCGAATTTTGAAGAACTTCAAGGACCCAAGTGCTAATTTCGTCTCACACACTCTTGGAAGCTTTAAATAGCTTCAAAACTCAGTTTGTAAAAAGATCTTTTGCCTCATTTATTACAACTCATAAACCCTAGTTCATCCTAATCCCTTTTTCCACATTTATTGCACTTTCAATTCATAGTTTAGCTTGAAGATAGAGTACTTAGCATAGGTTTTTGAAGAAGAAGGCTCTACACTTTTGTATTAGCTAGGTATTTTGAAGAAACAACAAGGTGATTTCAAACCATACTCTCTTTTGATATTTAAATACAAGTTTGATGTTTATTTCATTCTCCGTTGTTGTTTTGTCCATGGGTGTTTCTCAAAACACCATGGGCTAAGTCTATTTATGCTTTGGGTGTTCTAAAACCATGTGAATATTAAGTTTGGAATTGTTTGAGCTTTGTTATTATTGATATTAGGTTTATTGCTTCTTTTATTGGGAATTATTGGTACTTTGTGTGTTAACTTCTATTAATCCATATTTAGATGCATGATTAGCGTAGACGAGAGTTACATGAACATGTTTATATTTATGGTGTGAGTTGTTGGTATGCAAATGTGTTAGTTATACTTTTGATTCGTCGAGAGAGAGTTAAGAGTATTGGAACCCCATTAAAGGACATTAATTACTTGAATGGTTGTTTGAGTAGTTGGTGAGGATTAGGAAAAAAACCTTATTACCGAGTTTGGGAACACCTTAGATTTAAGGCTATATTACCCGAAGGGAAATGGCTGTCATCCTAGCATTTAGGTGCTCTTAGCAAAACTTCATTGAAGCATTAACAAAGTAAAAACAATTCCTCTAAATTTCTCTAGGTAGAGAACACCCGAAGCATTCTCTCACCCTTGCACTTCTTCGAATTATATTTGTAGTTGTTCTTTGTTTTATTTGTCAATTTCTTGCTTTGATAGTAATTTTCCTTCTCAAGTTGTGGTGATTTTTCTTTATGATTATTTGCTTATTGATAGTAGTTTAAATCATTTGTTAGTTTTTTTGGTTGGTGTTTGATTTAATTTCTTGCATCTTGGTAGTAAGTTAGCTTAATTTTAGAAATCCAAAAACCCGAGCCCGTAGTTACATTAGTTATGACAACACAAAAATCTAGGGATCCATTGCACACACCCACCTCCTAGGTCGATACTACTTGGTCGAAATACTTACTTGCATACTACTACGATCCCTTATGCTTGGGGGGAGTAGTTAGTCAAAAACATATAGACTAAAATTCGTTCAAGTCAGCCCTGGAGCAGGGTACTCCGGCCTTGGTCGCTACTTTACGGAGCTCGTTGCTGAAGGCCTCTTTTGAGTGTTGGCATCGTAGATTAGGTCATGTTCCTATTTCTATAGTTAATTTGTTGAATAAATTGGGCTTATTGTCCCTTACTTCTGTTTTGCCCAAACCGGGCTTATGTACTCCGTGTCAATTGGCTAAGAGTAAACATTTATCTTTTTCCTTAAATGAGAAACGAGCATCTCGTGTTTTGGATTTAGTTCATTGTAATCTTTGGGGACCTACCCCTGTTGTTTCTAATGATGGTTTTCGGTACTATGTCATTTTTGTGGATGATTTCTCCAGATTCACTTGGCTCTACCCGCTGCACGCCAAGTCTGATTTCTATGATGTGTTAGTTCGGTTTCACACCTTTGTTTGCAATCAGTTTTCTACCAATATTAAGGCCTTCCAGAGTGATGGTGGTACAGAATTTGTCAATGGTCACGTTCGTGGTTTCCTCGCTGATCATGACATTCATCATCGCATCTCTTGTCTTTACACTCCTCAACAAAATGGTCGGGTTGAGCGCAAGCATCGTCATGTCACCGAAACTGGGCTCTCGTTGTTATTTCAGGCGAGCATGCTTGCCCACTTCTGGGTTGATGCTTTCTCCACTGCTGTCTACATTATTAACCGTTTGCCCACCCCTATCCTTGGGGATAGGTCGCCCTTTCAGCTTCTGTTCGGCACAGCTCCGAACTTTGCGAACTTCAGAACATTTGGTTGTCGCGTATTTCCATATCTTCGGGATTATGCTCTCCACAAGCTTGCTCCTCGCAGTGCTCCGTGTGTTTTTATGGGTTACAGTTCCTCTCACAAAGGGTTTCGATGTTACGATCCGATCGCTTCCCGCTTCTACACTACTCGCCATGCTCAGTTTGATGAGTCTGTGTTCCCGTTCTCGGCCAAGCCTGCTCCTTCCTCGCCTGTTGATTCCCTTGAGATCAGCTCTTTTTTGGAAGCACCAGCTGCTGCTCGCAAGCTTCCTTATGCTCTTTGTCCGGATCCTCAGAATCCGGTCTTACCTCCTGCTCGGCCAGCTAGAGTGCCTGCTGCTCTTCCAACTGATCAGCCCCCACGTGCTCGCCCTGCTCTCCAACCATTTTTTGCTCGCCCAGCTACCCAACCACCTGCTTCTCAACCAACACTTGCCTCAACTCACCTGTTGCGGATGGTATTGTTGATCGCTATAAAACTCGTCTGGTCGCACATGGCTTCTCTTAGGTACCTGGCCTTGACTTCTCACATACATTCAGTCTGGTCGTCAAAACTGCAACTATTCGCATTATCTTGTGTCAGGCTGTTCGGAATCAGTGGCACATGCATCAACTTGATGTACATAATGCCTTTCTTCATGGGAAGTTAACAAACACCGTTTACATGGCTCAGCCCCCTGGCTTTGTTGATCCTCGCTTCCCCGACTATGTTTGTCGCCTCAAGAAAGCTCTATATGGTCTTCGCCAAGCTCCGCTCGCCTGGTTTGCTCGCTTCAGTAGTCGAGCAGATCCCTCTCGCTTCTACCTCCGGCGTGGTAAAGTTACCTTGTATCTATTACTTTATGTCGATGATATTATTGTGACAGGGAGCGACGATACTGTCATTCGACGTTTTATTCATCGTGTCGACAAAGAATTTGCGATCAAGGACCTTGGTCGCCTAAGCTATTTCCTCGGCCTTGAGGTCTCGCACACTCCTGGTGGACTTTTCCTCAGTCAGGCAAAGTACGCTCATGACATCCTCGTCCGTGCCGAGCTGCTTGACTCCAAGCCTGTTTCCACTCCCCTTGCCGCGGGGGAATCTCTTGTTCGCTCCGGGACACCCTTCGACGATCATACTCTTTATCGTTCGCTCGTTGGTGCCATTTAGTATCTGACTATCACTCGCCCGGATCTGTCTTATGCTATCAATCATGTTAGTTAGTTTCTTCAGTCGCCTACTGATGAACACTTCCTCGCGGTAAAACGGATTTTACGGTATGTTAAAGGCACGATTAACTTTGGCCTTACTTTTGGTCGGCACAGTGACTACTCGTTGGTCGCTTACTCTGATGCCGATTGTGCCTGTTGCACCGACACTCGGCGTTCAACGTACGGTTATTCCATCTTTCTCGGCGGCAATCTGGTCTCTTGGAGTGCAAAGAAACAACCCACTGTTGCTCGCTCGAGCTGTGAGTCTGAGTATCGGGCACTCGCTAACACTGCTCAGGAGGTCGTTTGGGTCACCAATCTTCTTCGGGAGCTTGGCCAACTCCCAATATCCGCCCCAACTCTTATGTGCGACAACAAAAGTGCCTTATTGTGGAGTCAAAATCTGGTCGCCCACAAGCGAGCAAAGCACATCGACATTGACTGCCACTTTATTCGTGAGTTGGTCTCCTCGGGTCACCTCCTCACCCAGTTCGTCCCGTCAAACCTTCAACTCGCCGATGTCTTTACTAAGAGTCTTCCTCGGCCGAACTTCGATTTTTTACGATCCAAGCTCTGCGTTCGTCCTCATCCTTAACATCGCTTGACGGGGGGTAATAGGGAATAATGTAAATATAGGAATAATATCTTTTTTATTTTGACCATATCTTTGTATATATGTCTTTGATATGGTTGTTGTATTTACCTTAATTATCTATTTGTAAATACTCTTATAAATAGTGAATCATTCCTATCACCTCATTAACGGTGATCACATACCTATTCTCACATATATTAATTCAAGACTTGACACATTCATAATGTAATCCCGTTTACAATAATAAAACATTGATGCTTGAAGATGCGCTAGTGCTTGAATTAAAGATCTCTCTACATGAATAGAAGTGTCGCACATTACTGAATGATATGATCAAGGTGAATCAAACACGTTAAAACATTCAATGTTCCACATCCTCGTACTAAAATAAAAGCTCAGCCAAACACGACTGTAACAATCTTGCGTCTCCTTCTCCTCTTCTCTCCTCTCAAACTCAAATTTATCATCCAGAAATTGCTGGTGTTCTTTTTTCTCCAAGTTCCACGACCAAAAAGTGTTGCAGAATAGAGCAACTCCTATTAATTTCAAGAAATGGGCTGTAAACTAGTGGGTTGGACTTTTTGGGCCTAGATAATCAATCAACTCCATAGGGGTACGGTTATTGACACCTCCAGGTTTTTTAGATGCACTCCCCCTCCCATTTATTAATTTAATAATGATGTAAAAAATCTAAAATACCCTTTAAGTAAAAGTACAACTACTAAATACACTGTCCCTTCAATATTAAAACCATAACCCTAATTACAGCAGTTGCCGCTGCCACACACCATTCGCGTGCCACTCCCCACTCCTCTCATCCCCATCTCTAAAAAATAATTGACTTTATGATTTATGTGTTTTAATGAGTTTATTTTGTAGTATTTTTATGTGTTTTAATGGTAGGAATTTAGGATTTATAGTATTTTTGTATGTTTTTTCTTTAATTTTGATGATATAGTTAGAATAAAACTTTTTATTTGTTGGTGGAAACATTAGAATAAAGTGGTCAAATTTTTTTTTTAAAAATGGGGGGTTCTTTTTCGACAAACCAGTGTCGACAGAATTGATTTTGGTCGACAACTTATTGTTGAAAATATGTATTTTGGTCGACAATATACTACCGAAAATATGTATTATGGTCGACAACTTGTTGTTGAAAATATAGTGTTCTATCGGCAAAGTGTTGTTTAAAAAACTTTCAACAACACTTTGCCAACTGAACACTATATTTTTAGCAACGTCTTGTCAACGAAACACACTCTAGTCGGCAAATTCGTGTTGAAAATTTTAAAAACTGAAACCAAGAAATTTTGAACGCATAAAAACACCAACACACCATTTTCATCTCATTTTAAGTCGTAAGCTACCACAAAACATGCAAAGAATATTAAAGTGTGTGGGGGCGGCAGGGGTGGGTCGATGAGGCGGCAGCTGGGCGCGTCGACGGGGTGGTGGGAGAGGAGAAATTTTCTTGCAGAAGAAAAAAATGAAAGAATGGGAGAGAAGAAAAGAAAAGAAGAAATAGGAAGGGAGAAAGAAGAAATAAATTAGTATTTTTGGTGGGGGTGTATCTACCTGGGAGAGTGTATCGTCTAAAGTGCTCAAAAGATAGAAAATATTAATTTGAACAATTTATGGAGAGTGTATCTAACATTATCTTAGTTGGGGTGTGTATCAATCGGTGGAGTACATCTAACAAACTTGGAGGTGTTAATAATCGTACCCACTCCATATTTGTTTTCTACGGTGTACAGATATTTGCACCTCTAACATTGTTAGATACATTACACTTCAATTTTTATTATTTTAATGTAATTGTGAAATACCTAAAATAGGAATTAGTAGATACACGCACACTTAAAAAAAATGGGGCACAAACAATACGTACTCATGCATATTCAGGGAAAAGATGTACACGTTCATCCATATTCGTACACATGCAAACTGTATAAATTAAATTTGTACTTTTTTTTTTTTTGAGACAACAACACTCGTACTATACAAAATAATTGACAAATTACACTAAGTCCCTATGCTGTGGAACATCATCTCCAAACCAGCCGTGAGGCTCTGAAGAAGTTATAACCATACAAGCTAATTTATGTATTGCCTTATTATAATTTCTTGAGACGTATTGACAATACCACACTAGGAAGTCTCTCAGATAAGCTCTAATTTGATGAACAATCTTGTGATCTGGTCCTTCTATGATCTATCTAAATTTTATTATTAATAACATCAATGGCCTGAGTAGAATCAGATCTTTATCCATAAATTAAAATTCCTTCTTACATGCATGTTGAAAGGCCTATATTTATTACCATGAGTTCTGCGGCCAAAACAGAATTTGATAGAGTCAAGATGATCTAAAGAAGAAGAATGCACTCAAGAACGTAAGATAGAATTTCTCTTGCAAGGCCACGGAAAATATCCGCCACAACTTTGAGTTACTTTACAATTATAATTCTTAGATAATCCAAATAGGACTCTCAAGGCCCTATATATACATGTGTTCCCCTCTTAGCTCACTTCTAACTAACACTTTTGGCTCATATCCTGGCCTATATTATTTCTTTTGCGCCTAACATACTTATTCTTAAAACGTTCCATATCAATATCTCCACCCGTCGAAACAGCCTTGTCCTCAAGGCTGAATGTAGGAAATTGGGCCAGAATGTCCGATTCATCCATCCATGTGTTGTCTGTGTCGTCCAGCCCTGTCCATCGAATTAAAACCTGGGCGATCGGCCTCTCCTCACCTTGAACAATTCGGCGACCGACCACTGCTTCTGGGATAAACGGGGGGCTCCACCGCAAGGAGGTCTTCTGGAAAAGTAGGTAAAACTGTTGCATTCCCAATGGCTGGTTTAAGGAGCGAGATATGAAACACTGGGTGGATTCGTGAAGAGGGTGGTAATTCCAACCGATATGCGACCTTTCCAATTCGTGCTAGTACCCGAAACGGCCCGAAGAAGCGAGGAGCCAACTTTGCATTTCTTCCTGAATAGAGTGTGTGTTGCCTATAGGGATGAAATTTGAGATAAACCATGTCGCCGATCTGGAATTCCAACTCTCGGCGGTGCTTGTTAGCGGCCGAAACCATATGCTGCTAGGCCCTTTGTAGGTGGTTTTTCAAGTCCTTCAGTATCGCGTCCCGCTCCTGTAACTCGTGTGCGACAGACTGAACCCTTACTTCCCCTGGAATGAATGGCAATATCCATGGTGGGGGACGGCCATAAACTACATCGAACGGGGTGGTACCCGCGCTGGAATGGAAACTTGTGTTATAGCAATATTCTGCCCAAGGAAGCAAGTTTCCCCACGCCTTTGGTCTTTCGAATGTGAAACATCGTAAGTATGTTTCGAGGCACTTGTTTAAAACTTCTGTCCGTCCGTTTCCGGATGATATACCGAACTCATCCGGAGTGTCGTTCCTGATTGTTTGAAGAGTTCTCTCCAAAACGAACTTATGAAAATCGGGTCCCTATCGGAAACAATTGATGAGGGTATACCATGCAATTGAACTATTTCTTTCACGAACAATTCCGCGACCAGTTTGGCGGTGAATGGATGTTGGAGGCTACAAAAGTGGGCATACTTTGAAAAACGGTCCACCACTACCAAGATGCAGTCCGTGCCCCCTGAGCGTGGAAGTCCTGTAATGAAGTCAAGGCTGATGTCGTCCCAGATCCGTCCTGGAATCGGAAGTGGATTTAATAGTCCAGTCGGAGATTTTGCATCATATTTATTTCGTTGACAAGTTTCACATGCGCGGACGAAGTTGGTGACTGTTCGTGTCATCCCTGGCCAATACATATTTGCTGCAAGGCGTCGGTATGTTCGAAACGCTCCGGCGTGGACGCCCGTCGGTGTGGTGTGATGTTCGCGGATCAGTTGGGGAATCCATGTCGATGAGCGTGGTAACACCAGTTTCCCCTTATAGTACAGCATGTCGTGACTCATCGTATAATGCGGCGGTGCCAACCTGCCAAGAGACAAATTGTTAATAATTTTTGCAAGAAATGGATCATTACGTACTTGACGCTGGAGGTCGCTCCAGTCGAGCCACACCAGGAGGGATACCCCTTGCATTTTTACTTGTTTGTCTCGGTGGGAGAGGACGTCGACAGCCTTGTTTGTCGGTCCTTCTTTGTATTTAATCTCGAAATTGTAACCCAACAATTTGGCCGCCCAATTCTGTTGTGCCGACGTCGTGAGAGGCTGGTTGAGTAATTGTTTAAGGCTGCGTTGATCTGTTCAGATTTCGAACCGGCGTCCAAGAAGGTATGGTCGCCAATGTTGTACCGCGAGGACGAGGGCCATCATTCCGCGATCTTATGCTGACTTAGTGAGTAAACGGCCCGTCAGGTGCTTGCTGAAATATGCGATTGGCTATTGTTCTTGCATTAAGACCGCGCCGAGGCCCGAGCCTGAAGCATCGCACTCGATCACAAAAGACTTCTTGAAGTCCGGCATCCGCAATACCGATGTTGTTGTTAAGGTCGTCTTGAGGGTGGAAAATGTTGTCGCGGTATCCGAGGGCCATTGCTATTTTGGTGGGCCCTCCTTTCGAAGCAATTGGGTTAATGGTGCCGCAATAGACCCGTAAGTTTTGATGAAGCGTTTGTAGTAACCAGTGAGTCCTAGGAAGCCCCTCAAGGCGCGACAGGAGGACGGTGTGGGCCATTGTAGGACCGCCTCGATCTTAGTTGGGTCCATGTGGACGCCTTTGGAGGAGACGATGTGTCCGAGGTATTCCACCTGATTGTCCCCTAAAACACATTTTTTTGGGTTAATTAAAAGGGAATGGACATGAAGTATGTGGAATACCTGTCGAAGGTGGTGTAAGTGTTGGTGCCACGTTCGACTATATACTAGGATATCGTCGAAAAAGACCAAGATGAATTGACGGAGGTGTGGACAGAAAACATCGTTCATGAGACACTGAAAGGTAGCCGGTGCATTTAACAACCCGATCGGCATGACAAGGAACTCATAATGGCCGGAATTAGTTCGGAATGCCGTTTTCGGTACATCGTCCGGTGCCATCCGAATTTGATGGTACCCCGCCCTCAAATCCAATTTACTAAACCAGTGTGCGCCATGGAGCTCATCGAGGAGTTCTTGTATTACTGGGATAGGGTACTTGTCGGCTATAGTGAGTTTGTTAAGTTCCATGTAATCAACACAAAAATTCCACGACTTGTCTTTCTTACGCACAAGTAGGACGGGGCTGGAATAGGGGCTCGTGCTCGGCTGGATAATCCTGGCGTTTAACATGTCAGCCACTAGTCTCTCAATTTCGTCCTTTTGAGTGTGATTATATCGATAAGGTCGTACGGAAACGGGAGTTGTTCCCGGTTGAAGGTTGATATGGTGATCTGTGGGTGGTGGTGGTGGTAGTTCCGTGGGTGGTTTGGGTGATGTTTGTATATTAACGTAGTAGGTCGTCGAGGTCGTTGTGCTGTTGGGCAGATAGGGTGGTTGATCGATCGGTCACCTTGGTGTCAGGAACCCAAATGATCCATGATTGTTCCTTTGCGATAAGGTACGCTATTTCTTGGGGGGAGCAGCGTTTCTGAGTTAGCGAGGGGTCGCCCCGGAGGCAAACACGGTGGTCGTTATGGACGAATTCCATGGAAAGGCGGGCCCAATTTGCAGTAACATCGCCGAGCGTGGAAAGCCACATTACCCCTAGGATCACATCGATACCTGTTAATGGAAAAATAAAGCAGTCAATTGTAAACGAGTGAGTATCGAAGGAGATCGTAATTGATTGACAAACTCCCTTAGTAGATAGGTGGGATCCGTCGCCGAGGATGACTAAAAGGTCGGTTGTTGGTTGAGGATTGGTGTTTAGGGTTTTGGCCATCGCTGGGGAGATGAAACAGTGGTTGGCGCCGCTGTCGATCATAGTGAGAACCCTTGTGTTGTTGATGTGGCCCACGAGTTTCATGGTCTGGGCGCCATCGAACCCGGTGGAAGACATGTGCGATAGTTCCATCGCGGTGAGGTCCGGGGGGGCGTCGCCAAGAGACTCGATGTTGAGGAGTTCCTCGCAATTATCTTGCGCATCTAGGTCATCGTCGGATTCCGCGTCTACCATCAGACTAAAGTTCTTGGCCGGGCACTTGTGCAAGGGCGTGTACGGAAGGCTACATCGGTAGCATTTTCCCTTCGCGCGGTGCTCGCGAGCCTCCTCCGCGGTTAGATTCTGAACGTTTCTGTTGGGACGGCTGGTGAAGGAATCTTGTGGGTTCTGGTTTGAGATGGGCGCTCTGTTCGGAGGTCCTGGGCCGTTAGAGGATGGAGGGCCAGTTAATGCCAATGGTCGGTTTTGTGGAGACGGTTTGAACACGGACGTGGGTTGGAACGGCCGAGTGGTATAAGAAGAGGGCCGAGTCATTCGGCTTAGTCGTCGGGCCGCTTTGATTGCTGAAAAGACGTCCGTCAATTCTGTGTCGAGGAGGCGGTTGCGAATGGAGGTGTGGAGGCCCCCAAAAAACATTTTCAATACTGCTCGGGGGGAAGAGATGGAAGTTGGGCAACCCGTTCCTCATAAAGGGCCAAGTAATCCTCCAGAGAACCCATTTGTCTTGTTACGTAGATTGCTTCATACGCATTGAATGCCGAACTATCCCCAAATCTGTCAATTAATTCGCGCGAAAACTGATCCCAAGAAATATCCGCTTGACGTCGCAAGATCCATAGGGCCCAAAATATGGACTTCCCCGTCATTGCGATCAGGGCGAGCTGGACGCGTTCCGTTATTGGGGTACGGTAGACGAGGAAAAATTGTTCCACCTGTGCTAGCCATGCGATTGGGTCGGATCCGTCGAACAAAGGAAGATCGACCTTGGGTTTATGGGCGGAGCAAAAAACAGGGGGGGGGGGGGGATTGCTGGCGCTACGCCAACCTTTGGCGGTTGGACAGTCGGCTGAGAGGATGAGGAGAAGCCGATGTCGATGGGTTTGGGGTGGGCAGTTGGTGTCGGTTGTGACGCGGTGGCAGGAGCCATGTTTTCCAGTTTGTTTATTATCGCGGCGAACATGTCTTCGTGTGATTTCAAGGTTTTGCGGAGTGATGAGAATTATGCGGACATCGTGTCCTCAACGTTTGTCACGCGTTCTCCCACTTGGTTCTCCAGAGATTCGATCATCTTCTCCATTGCGTCGATTCGATCTTTCTGCGTCATTGTTGCGGAAAGTGGCAGGTAACGGACCAATTGATAGATTCAAGATGATCTAAAGAAGAAGAACGTACGATAGAATTCCTCTTGCAAGGCCACGGAAAATATCCGCCACAACTTTGCGTTGCTTTACAATTATAATTCTCAGATAATCCAAATAGGACTCTCAAGGCCCTATATATACATGTGTTCCCCTCTTAGCTCACTTCTAACTAACTCTTTTGGCTCATATCCTGGCCCATATTATTTCTTTTGCGCCTAACATACTTATTCTTAAAACGTTCCATATCAGAATTAGGGTTCAAAATCTTTTTAAAACCCGTCATAAGGACCTTGTTATAATCATTACACAATATACCCAACCGCATAAATATGCTTACCTGGATTAAAAGATGCATCAGTGAAAATGATATTTCTTGTGTTGCCACATTCTTGCTTCCTACCCCCTTTCTTTTTAGCACCGTCCCTCTTGTTCTTGCTCATATTTTCCTCTTGAAAATCTCTCACATATCTTAATGCCCAATCGATTGAAAAACCTTTGAAAATACAACGCTGCCTTTGTATATTATCAGCCTTATGGATAAAATTACAGCGCTCTTTCCAAATTGTCCATGCAATTACATAAAAGCTATCAAGATCCAACTTCAACTTGCTGAAATATTCTGCACTAAATTCACATGAGCAATGATTTCACAAAACTTTAATTTGGTTCAATATATAACTCATATTTTTTTCAGGCCTTTCTAGCCAATTGGCATTTAAAAATTGCATGGGCCATATCTGCTCTCTCAACACCACAACATCGACAATGCAGATCAATTGGAACATGGTGTTTAGCCATGTTATCTTATGTTGCTACTATATCTCAAATCATTTTCCATCCAAATATCTTGATTTTTGGCGGTATTCTCAGCTTCCATAATTTCTTGTATATCTTCCGTACATAATTAATATTAGATGGACCTGCCTTTCCACAATTTGAGTTTATTTCTTCCATTTTCAAGGCGTGTTGGTATCCAGTGGCAACTGTGAATTCTCCTTTCGAATCCCCCACCAACACACGATAATCCTCAATGTTTTCACCCATCAGTGGCGTACTCAGTATGACTTGTGCTTCGTAGGGTAGAAAAGCTTGTTGGATCAAATCTGCTTCCCATTGATAATTCTCATTAATAAACCTTACCACTTTTGATCCCCTAGCTATTCTTGAATGTATATACCCATCATGCAAATCTTGAACCCACCGATGTTTGTATATACCGATTGACCTTTCATTTCCAATTTTCCATCTTACATCACTTTCTAAAATTTCTCTTCCCCATAACATAAGATGGATTTGAGCCTACTTCTGCTTCCATGATATCAGTATGGCGAAAGTATCAGACTTTATTTTGAAGGGTTAGAAAAGAATTGAGGTGTGTATAGTAATAAAAAAAAATGATTTTTATATTTTAGTGTGGCGTGTTTAACTTTTGGGGGTGCGTATAACATTTTATGGAGTGTTAGTAATTTCGTGTGTGTAATAAAATAAATATTAAAAAGAAAAATAAAATAAAAAGTGACTTGTTAAACTTGTTGTAGCAAGTATAGCTTGACCAAAAAAAAATGTAAAACATAATGGACTAAATTTAAAAAGTAATAATCATGTGGACTAAAAAAAATTACTCCAATTGTTACTTAATTGTAAAACATAGAATTTCACACTATTTTCATGTGTGTTTTGATCCAATTGTTACTTAATTGTCGAGAAAAGATTTTTTGTATTTTTGTTGGAAAAATAGACAATTTTAGAAGACATGGGAATTTACCGTTCGAAAAATGGAATAGAAACAAGGAAGATATGAGAAAATGAAGATTTTTGAATATCACTTGACCATCCCGTACATACCAAATTAGATGATCCTACTTTAATGATGAAAATGCTCAACAATTGGAAGAGGTGCTTAAAAAGCTGAATTTTCACACCAAGTAGTCGACGAATGGCACAAAAATTTCAAAGATCCTGGTCAAGTGAATCTCGGAGCCGCTCAACCGGGTCAAGTAACATCACTCATTTTGGAACAAGTAATGGAGATTTGAGCTTGAAATTACATCTTTTATTTAAATACTTAATTACTATTTTTTAAAGCATGTTTTGTTCATGTCCAATAAATTATGACCGTATTAAGTGGAGGGTGTCTCCATATATATTTCTCATTTGATGAACTCATTAAATGTAAAATTCGATCTATTCACATATAACATAGACCATGTATATTGATATATTAATTTAATAAAATTCACAAAATACAATATATATAGAGTACGCATATCAGTTGTGTGGAATTAGGCATAAACTATACATAAATCTCGTTAAAGTTGAGGTTAGTGGCATAAAAAACCATTCCTGTAAAAAAAAAGGCTAAAAAAAATTAAAAATACTCTTTCCGTCTCCGAAAAATTTGCGGGGATTAATCTTGGACACATGTTTAAGAAAAAAGTGTAATAATAAAAGTGTTGAGAAGTAATTTTGTAAACTTTTATAATTAAAGTAAATAAAGTAGGTGTATTGAGTGTATGGTGGACCCAATTTAATGTAATGACATGAGGGGTAAATATATGTATATTGTGAGAGTGAGAATTATGATGATTATTTATATTTTGGGGTATATAAAAAAATTTTGATAGACAAACTAAATAGAAAAATATGAAAAGTTTTAGAGGACGAGTGTGTGTATAGTAATTGAAGTCATGCGGTGTGTATAGTAATTTTTTTTTTTTTTTACAGAGTGTATAGTAATTGAAATCATGAGGTGTCTATAATAGAATAAGGGTATATTTAGCCGTGGCCTAAGATATTTGATTTTGATTTTATTTTGTTAGTTAAGAACATTTGATTTTACACACCAAAGATGATAAAATTTTATTCAATTGACCCTTGTAACTATAAAATAATCGATCATACAATTAGAAAATGTTATGTCGGCAGTTGTACCTACTTCCAAGATAATCTTGAAGACTGAATTTTGCACATGTTCAAGACATATGCATACAAAATGAACGATTTACAAAATGATGGGTGGGATTTGATAAAATGAATTTAGATCTATCCGTTGCACTCTCTGGTCAAATAAAAGTTACTCAATTTTTTTTTTCCGTCCGTGCCAATGAAAATTATCAATTCTTTTTTTTTTAAACTATTTTCTCTCACATTTTATTATATTATTTTTTCACTCAACCACACCAACTCTAATATATATATCTATTTATTCTATCATATTTCTTAACCTTCGTACTCAAAGCTCTTGAATAGCTTTCACCGGAACGGAAGGAGTATAATATTGTTAAAAAGTACTCCCTCCGTCCAATTTTATTATTCTCACTTTTCTTTTTTGGTTGTCTAATTTTATTATGCTCATTCCCTTTTTGAAAATAATATTATTCACACTACTTTATCTCCACCCTCCAACCATCACGTATTTACTCAAATTGCCACTAACATTATTAAAAAACAATCACTTTACCTATAAATGGATTCCACAACATCCCATCATACCCCCAACTTATCTACTTTATACATAAACTAATTAATATTCATTAAAACTCGTATCCGGAGAAGTGTGCATAATAAAATTAGACGGAGGGAGTAATATATTTTCTCTTTCTAAATTAAAACTCCCTCCATTCTTATTTACTGTTTACACATTAAAAAAATTATTAAATGAATAGTAGAATATTGATACAAAGAGAGATATGTATAAGAATGAAAAAAGTTATAAAAAAATATAGAAAAGAGAAAATGTTGATAAAAATAGAAATACATAACATAGTCTGAGGTGCCCATCCTAAATGACAAAATGATTCTCATGAGGATCTTACTTTAGGATGGAGAGGATATATATTTTTTCTATAAACTAGCATAATAGTAATAGTAGTACTATTCCCTCCATCCCATTGAAAGTTATTCATGACTTTGGGCACGAAAGTTAAAATTATGATAGAATAAATAGATGTATTAGAGGTGATATTATTGAGAGAGAAAAGAATATAATAAAATGTGAGAGAAAGTGGTTTGTCAAAAAATTACTTCCTCCGTCCCTGAAAAGCTTTCATTTGATGGAACTGAGTTTAAGGAAAAAGTGTAATAATTAAAGTTTTGGGGGTAATTTTATAACATGATTTTTGTGAATAAAATTGAGTGATAATTTAAGTAATTAAATGGTAGTTGGAGGCTAAACATAAAATGAAGATAAAGTGATGTTTTCATAAAAGGAATAAACATACTTTTAGTGGACGGACAAATAAGATAAGTGAACATACTTTTCCTGGACAAATAGTATTAATTTAATAGTATTAGTTGTTCTATAAAAAAATAGTATTGTAGTATTAGTTATTTACTACTCCCCCATCTAATAAAAGCTACCAAACTTTCATTTTTCGTCTATTTCAATTAAAGTTGTTCATTCTTTTTTTTTTATTATTATTTGTCAAACTACACTCCCACATTTTATTATATTCGTATCTTTTTTAATCACATCACCTCTCATACAACTTATTCAGTATTTCTTAATTATGTGCTCAAAGCTCATGAGAAGTTTTTATTGGAACAACGGAGGATGGGTAAAATTAACTCGTGTATCATGTACTCATATTTTTCGATCTTTCATATTATAAATATTAGTCCATCAGCCCTCAAAGTCGGAAATCAATCTGAAGTAAACTTGCAAGAAAAAACAATGGCAATTTCTTCACTTTTTCTTACCATAATATTTTCCACTGTTATCCTCCATTGTTCATCATCATCCATTACTTCAGACCAACTGAAATTCTGGTCGGAAAATGTGCAAAACCCAATGCCAAACTCCATCCTCAAAAAACTATCACCCCTCAACCAAAAAAACTTTGTTTATTACACAAACATACTTTCCACAACAAAGGGTAGTGATGAATTCAAAGCTGATGCCAATTTCTGCTCACTTGCAAACCTGGCTTGCACATCTGTTTTTGACAGTGTCAAGACAGTAAAAGAAGTGTACACAAAAACAAATACATACGGAGCTTCGGCTTCCTCTGGTCTTCAAAAGATAAAGAACAATGAAGATCCTTTCTCTTTTTTCAGGCAATCAGTCCTGAGAAAAGGGAACCTCCTTCATCTTCCAAACTTGCAAGAATCCCTCCCAAATCGCGCGTTTCTCCCCAATCAAATCGCCTCCAGGATCCCCCTTACCTATGAAGCCATTGTCAAGATATTCCCTGAATCATCTAAAGAAACGGTACACTCTTCTCTTTCGTATTGCAGTGATGCTGCAATACAAGGCGAGACGAAAGGCTGCCCCGTATCCTTGGAAGAAATGGTGGGATTCGCAAAATCCGCATTTGGGGAGAAGAAGCTATGGGCCCTGACTTCGGGGCTGATGAGCTCAGAGATGATGATGATTACAAAGATGAAGCAATATCCTGTTGACAAAATCGTGGCATGCCATGAGGCTTTTCTTCCATTTGCAGCTTACTTTTGTCATTCGCTTCCATCCACTCGATTATACGCAGTGGAACTCGTGGATCCTAACAACGAATTAGGCACGATGATGCTGGCGATATGTCACATGGATACATCTTCGTGGCCTAAGGACCATGTGGCTTTTCAGATACTGAAATTTGGGCCTGGAGAAGGCGAGGCGTGCCACTGGTTCACGCAGCTCGATCTTGCCTGGATCAGTGGTGACTCTGTGTGACGACGATTATCGATGCAACACTAATCGTGTCATTTAATTTCAGTACGTGTTGTTTTGGTAGTTTGATTCCCCTGTTTTACTTTTTTGTGTTTAATGATATGTTCCAGTTTTCTATTATAGCACCACCATTGATTTTTTTTACAAGCGAACTCTTCGTGTCTTTCATATTTCTTGATTCAACAACTCCAATCTTCGTAAAGTTTCCATGTCTGCACCAAATTATAAAATTACTTGAACATTTCATCTAATATTTTATTCATTATATATTTTATTATACTGATTACATATCACCGCTGAAAAAGAATATTCCATTGATATACCGATCGAACTGAGACTCCAAAAAATGAAAAATCCACATACACAGAGAACAATTAGCAGCATGAAAAGGAAAACCCTTGTTAAGGCTGTTATATCTAATAAATATGCAAGGAAAACTCCGACGAGCCAATTTATATGAGGAGCTTAATCCCTAATATAGGAAAAACCTCTAAAGTTGAATATATTGAATATTTGGGAAGAGTAAAGATAAAGTTTTCATTAAAAAGTAAAGATGGTCATTGACCAATATATATACAAGAGTTGACTTGAACGATTTGCCGATGAGAAATCCAAAGACTCATAATCGGGATTCGGCTCCTTGGAGCCATCTTTGACAATGGTGGGCGGCAGTTGAGGTAAAGATCCATCAACATATGGGAGAAATTTTTGGGTGGTGAGGAGAAGAAGAATTTGGCTAGCTGCGCCACATCAAGAAATTCGTGAATTTAAGCTTGATAGTTATAAAGTGCGTCATGGCATGAAGAGTGAGGGTGGAGTCGAACACCGAGGAAGAAGAAGAAGATGGATCCACCATGGAAGCGACTTTCAAGAAAGAAAAGGAAAAAAGGAAGAAGTAGAAGGAGAAGGAGAAGAAGGGTTTAATTAGCAATTAGTATGATACCATGTGAGAGTAAAGATAAAATTTTCATTAAGATGTAAAAATGGTCATTGGTCAATATATATACAAGAGTGGGGGAAGTAACCAACTAGAGAGGTTACAATGTAGTTATAACTAACTACATTAGTGCATATGTATTGAAAATAAATGAATTCATGTATATTTCATTGATTATATTCATGCATCAACCAATTCTTTGTAAGTAATTAAATATATTCATTGTATACATGTTTACATTAATTCATTGCACTTAAATATATTCATGGTGAATGAAACATATACTTCACTATATAAATCTCAATATGGAAATAAAATAATTCATAACACCCAACCATGTCTTCTCATCTAAAAGGCATCGCAAAATCATTCATGAATGATCAAATGTGTAAAGTATTATTTGAGTATAAGAGAGACCATCACACATGCACTCAAAAAGATTGAGATTATTACCTAATAAGGTCACTTTTATAGACTATTAAACAACTAAAACATACAACTTTTAAAATTTCCTAATAAGGTCATTTTTGTGTCAAAAAACCGTATTTGCCCTTAATATTTATATACTCCTTTAATTTATATATTTGAAATGTAATTCGAAATTTAAATTCATAATTAATTGTTATCAATTAATTCCCAAATTATACAACACATTCATTCCCCAAAAGACAAAACCCTAGATCCCTCCCCCACCCCAATCGGTCGAGCTTCCTCCCCACCTTGCCGCCGTCATCGCTGCCCATGACCTCCTCGCCGCCCCCTCCATGGCCACGGTCGTCGCCCCCTTCGCCATGGCTGATCGCCGGAGAAAATTGAGCAAAAAGGAGGGTACGAAAATAGATGAGGCGGCACCCGTGGTGGCTGAAATCGTCGCTGATCTGTAGCCGGAATCGTGGTCGCCACTGACGGCGAAGAAGAAGGACGATCGTCGGCGATGCTGCGGCTTTTCCAGATCTGAAGACGCCGATGCCTTGTCGTGCGTGAAGAAGAAGGGGAATAAAGGCGGCGACCAAACCATCAGCAAAGTTTTTTAAAAAAAAATTGGGTTACACATTTTTTTTCTGAAAACTCGGTAGTGACCCGGTGGTTCCTTCACAGAGAAACGCCTCCACCCTCCAAATGATAGGAACGACAGAGGTATGTTGTCTGCTTATACTTCATGTCTCAATTGGTTTTAAGAATGGGATGAAATATATTCGGTTTATTATAATCTATATTGTTATTTTGACACTTATATACATTGATGCTCCAGCAATTCGTGTGGCTGCTCAGTGGTATCAGAATCATCTTGGGACTGCAGTACGAGTCTTGCTTATTACAAATGATAGAGAAAACAGGCAGAAGGCTATAAATGATGGCATTCTTGCAGAGACATGTATGAACTTGTTTATTGTTTCTGCACGGTTTGTATTTGCCTCCTGCATAATCTGTAAATTAAATTCAATTGTTTTATTTATAGGATTCAATTGCAATTGAGCTCCTCCGATGTCGTTTCATTCTTTTTTTCTTTCTTTCCCTCTTTCTCTCTCTTGGCTTTTTTTTCTCCCTTTGGGGGTGGGAGTTGCATCATCAGATAAGCTGTTGCATAGTTATCTTGAAATATCTGGTAATTAAAGTTCAATTTTTCATTGTAGTTGAGTCATATGTCAGATCACTTGGGTAACCAGCACTGCATGACTCGCTCTTGTACTTTCGTTTATCATTTATGCCCGTCTCTGGCCTCTCAGATTTAAATGAAATTATAAAACTTGTTGATCATAGCTGCTTTCAGTAATTCATCTCTTTGATATGTCTTTAGAATCAAAGGTTTTATGTGCTGATGGATGTGGTCTTGATTTCTCGTATATACGCATGTCGTCATGGTATGTAATTAATGTTGAGGACAAATATATATAGAATGATATAAATGAAAACAGAAGTGAGTGAAAGAACATCTCAGGATCAATGTTTTTTTTATTTTAGACTATATATATATGGCTATTTCAATTTGGTTAGAATTGTTGTTGGTTGTTATGAAGGTACGTTTTCACTAATTGTTATAGGTAAAATCCGTTGAATTCATTTGCCCTGATGGATATATTGTGCTCATTTGATTTATCATTGCTTTTGATTTTCTTGTGTAAAACTTGACAAAAATGTTTGCATGTTTTTTCTTTGAGGAGGTTTTGAGTTGTCTCAGTGATGGACTCGAATGAGTACATTCAGCTGGTGATGGACTCGAATGAGGCGGATAAGTACATTCAGCTGGTGAGAGGCCGTGAGGGTGCAACAGCATAGGGGTTTACAAAAGCACCATGGGAAAATAATGTAACATGTAATTTTGGTGTTGTTTTATGCGATTATACTTAAGTTTATGGAAAAAAAAGTTGTTTATTCACATGTTGTTTGGTTTACAATCAGCTTTTCCAGCTTGAATTTCGATAGACTTATTATTCAATTGCTATTCGCAGTGCATCTGAAAGGTGCATATACTACTCTTACAACTTCATATCAAAATGAACTTTCCATATGAAACATGGATACCGATGTAGGCATTATCATTGTATGTCTTCGTCTTATTATTCTGAACAATTCTTTTCAGTGATATTAACTGAATTAAGTATGAAATCCCTACATCACAACAAACCGCTGTTTGAATATGCCATTTTCAAATGTGCACATCTAGTTTGCATATTGATATGCATGTCACTCTATGCACATTGGTTCATGTTATTTTATGCATACCAAAAAATTCAGTCATGTATGCCGTTTTAAACTTCATATTGAAATGAACATATGTCTTCATAACCCATTTCTACATACCAAAATTCATTTCACTGTTCATATTAAAATTCATAATCTATTTCATATATATATATATATGCATATTCAACATATGGGGAATTGTATACTCTATGACATGCTTATTTCTGAATCATAAAATGCAATTAACAATTAATTCGAATTGTTTAATTTTAGGAATATTTGAATAATTAGAAGGATCATAAAATGCAGATTTTTTAATTTTATTTGTTTGAATAATTAACGATTAATTCGAATTGCTTAATTTTAGGAATTTTTTAATAATTGGAAGGTGCGTATAACTAGGAACTGCATTAATTCAAAATTATTAATTTCCAATTATTAATATTTATTAATTTTAAATTATTTAAATTGGTAAAGGGCAACAATGTCTTACTAGGTGCCATTTTGACTCTAATAGATTTAAAAAAAAAAAACCTATGCCCTATTAGATAAATCGCTTAGTGAAATGACCTTAACAATAATTTCCCCAAAAAGATTTACAAGAGTGGATTGATGAAAAATATCATTTGAAAGTTAGTTAAGGAACAATAGATTCATATTTTAGCAAATTACCATAATATTTATAATTGTAATATTTATGAATTATTAATTTAGAGTTTTATTGGGACCTAATATTTATAAAGGGATTTTTCAAAAAATTATTATCTTATTATCTTATCGAATTTGATGATTTTTTACAAAGGTCCAAGTTGGGATCAGAAGATTATATTATTTTAGAGAGTTTATAAATTTATAGAGATTTTACTGTATAACCATAAAAACTATTTGGTCACATGTGTGTATACTAAAAAGAACCGTGTCAAATAGAAGCTGAAATGGAGATTTATTGTCCAATAAAGATGATGATAGAGGTTTTTTTCAAAAAAAACAATGAAGAAAATAGAATGAGTATTTTAAGTTTTTTACATAATTATTAAATTAATAAATAGAAGGAGCGAGTGTAGTTAACTAAGCTGGAGGTGCAAATAACCATACCCATTACACAATTATTTGAGCCCAAGAAGCCTAAAGTCGAGGCCCGCTTAAAAGCCCATGTGATGAATTGATTAAGCCCAAGAAGGCAACCCATTTGCAAGGATTTGACTATTTACACCTCCATTTTGGAGAGATGCATTCTCCCGATTGATGCACCCTCCCAAAATCTGACTAGGATAGATGGACTCTCCCCCAAATTGTCGTAAATACTCTTTTGTATTTAAAAAAACATTTACTATACACATACCACACCCCCAAAAATCCTAATTTCTCATCTTGCTCCCTTCCTCCCTTCTTCTTAGGGTTGGCAACTAGGGGTGTGCACCGGTCCAAAACCGGACCAGATCGGACCGGGACCGGAATTTTCACTATTGCATGGACCGGAGACCGGGCCGTAATTAATCTGGTCCAGACTGGATTGGACCGGAATTTTCCGATCCGGTCCGGGTTTGGACTGGTTTGGACCTGATTTTTTTTTTTTTAAGTTTTTTTTTTTCAAGTTTATGGAAGCAAGAAAAATATTGATGAATTTGTGTATGAAAATCAAAGTGTTTCTCTTTATTTTAAATCAATCTACGCCAATATTAATTTTATTTATATTATTATTAATGATCTTTTGACCCTAAAAATAAATTAAATATATTCGTTAAATTATATATTTGAAAAAATGTAATAGATCTCAACAATTTTACTTCACATCCTCACCAATTACTTGATTTTGAAAAATAAGTGAGAGTGTATTAGTAAAAAAATATATAAAAAAAAAATTCCGGTCCAAACCGGTCCGGACCGGAAAACCGGAATCTAAAATTTGAAGGACCGGAGACCGGACCGGAAACTACCGGTTCCGGTCTTTTTTCCGGTCCGGTCTTATTTTGTGCACTCCTATTGGCAACGGGGCGGGTATGGCCTGTCTCAGGACTCGTCCCGCCTAATTTTTTTAGACCCGTTACCCGCCCCGCCCCGCCTCAATACCCGTCTAAATTCGTCTGACGAACCCGACGGGTAAACCCGCCCCGACCCGCCATCACCCACTTTTTTTTATTTTTAATTTATAGTTTTAAAATTGCTTGTAAATATGAAGATTGCATACTACCTGTAAATATGCAATTTAAATTACAAAATCTGTTAAGACTACCTAAAAGGCTAAAAGTCATATTACATAAGATTAATTGATTCTTAAGTCTTAACTATTTGTTTGATTTCTATAATCAGATTTAAAGTAACATTAATTAGTAGTCTTAGATATTATATTTCATACAAGATTTTTTCTACAGGAACATAATAAAACAAGAATCTCACGATTCTACACATTCACGCTTTGAGTTGTGAGAATTAAATTTATTCCAGCAATTCATTAACAATTTAGAGAGTATATTTTTTTTTAATGAATATATTATATATTTTTTAATACATACCTATAAGGGTCGGGTCCGGTATATATAAAACCATTATCCGTCCCAGACCCGACGGGTATTATTTGACCCGGGTATTAATTTGACCCAGAACCCATTTGACCGGGTATTTACCCGTCCCGTGCGGGCCGATTCATGGCGGGTCCCCATTGCCATCCCTACTCCTTCTTTTCTTCTTCTCCACTACCCTATTTCTTCTTTCCCACTTCTCCTTTTTCACCCAACCACCACTGCTCCACCCAAGCTCGTCGTCGCTGCCCTCTCTCCCTCTCCCTCTTTTCTACAGGTTCTCTTTTTTTTTTAATTTCGACACACTAGGTTCGACCATATACACTCTTGTCGACAAATTGTTATAGATGAGAGTGTATATGGTCGAACCTAGTGTGTCGATATTTTTTTAATTTATTCGACATAGTTTGTCGACCATATACACTCTCGTCGACAAATGGTTGTCGACGAAAGTGTATATGTTCGACCCCGGTCTATCGATAATTATAAAAAAAATTCTGAGATTACCAAATTTTTTTTCCTGAGATTGTGGTGGTGTCCGCGCCGCCGACAGTGGCGATGGTCGGAAGTGGTGGTAGTTGCTGTTAGGGCTTAAATGTTGAATGGGGGTGTAGATAATAGTAGGGGTGCATTTAGTAGTAGTATTTTATTTAAAGGGTATTTTAGGTTTTTTACATTACTATTTAATTAATTAATTAAAAGGGGGAGTGCATCTCTTCAAAATAGAGGTTTAAATAGTCAAACCCCATTTGCAATAAACACACGAAGACAATTTGAATTGGAAATTGGGTACAGTTATTTTGCACCTCTAGGTTCTTTAACCGCACTCTCCCGATTAATGCACCCAAAAAACTCCACCGACCACCATGTCTCCCCCACCCAAAACACCAAGCCGTTGCCGCCCCCACCGCCCAAGCCCACCATTACTGTAAAAAAGAAAAAGAAAAACAATCCATCCCACCCCAGCCAAGGGCGGAGGCAGGATTAAATTTTAGGATGGGCTAGAAGTTCAAAAAATATATAGTGCAAAAAACCTAAAAAAAAAAAATTTTTTTGCAGAAGTTGCGCGTCATGCGATTTTTTATCTGATAAATTCACCAATAAAAAAATCAGGATTAATATTTTCAAACCATTCTCTTTCAATATAGACGATCATGGTATCTGATAGATACTCACTCTCCATTTTATTTCAAAAAACACCCTTGACATATTTCATATTTAAAAATGCTTGCTTAGTCATCACGGTGGTAAGAGACGAAAGTGTCAAATACAAAATTAATACAAGCATCAAATATAAAATTAATAAAATGACTTAAATAATTAACAATACATAACATAATTATCTATTACTTATTATTCACTCCGTTCACATAAAATGTGTACTCCACATAAAGTGTGTTTGTTTTCTTTTTTTAGAAAATATACTATTACTAAATGGACCTCCACTACCCAAATTGTAGCCGCCGCCACCACCTCCGCACCATCAACTTTATGCAAACAGTGTGAAAATCTCGTAAAAAACTAAAAATTTCAAAAAATAAATTTTTGAAATCTAAGATTTTTTTATATAATTTTTGACAAACCAGTGTCTAATATATACACTTTCCTTGATAAATTATTGTCGACGAGAGTGCATATATATTTTCAACACAGCTTTTTCGAAAAAAAAAAATATCAATTTTTTTTAAAAATCGATAATAATTGATCGAAAATATACCTTCTCTTCAACAACAATTTGTCGAACAAAAATGTATATATTCGACATTGATTTGACAAATTTAAAAAAAAAAAAAAAAAACTTAACCGAATTAAAAAAATGTAGAGTCGTGGAGGCTGCTGGGTTGGGGGTTGCTGGGGTCAAGGGCAGATCTTCTATATGGCTAAGGTGGGCTACAGCCCACCCCAGCTTTTATTAAAAAAAATATATATATTATTTATTTAATTTATGAGTTTATTGCTGCTTAGGTGCAATTTCCACCACCCAATTCTATGTAGGTGCTACTTTTTTGAAAAGTTTATTTTAGGTGCAAAAACAATGTGAAAGACCCAAATTGCCCTTAATTACTTAAATTTTCTCTCTCCTTACACATTCCCACCCTCCTTACACAATTGCAGACGGGTCAAATCATCAAGATTAAATTTTCTCTCTCCTTACACATTCCCTCTTCTCCTAAATCCCCTTCAAAGAATCTGATTAGATTTTGATTTATCATCAAGTTAGGCATCTGTAACGGAGCACCGCCACGAGGAAGTCGAAGCGGCCCGCCCTAGCCTAGCACCGGTGAAGACCCCCACCATGGCCGTCGCCCTTGAAGACGAGGCTCCCCTGTTGCCGCCGTTGTGGAAGAGCTTGCAGGAGCCATCGCCGACGAGCCTCCCCCATCGATTTTCCCTTCGTTGTGGTGGCTCCTTGAAGGAGACGAAGTTTGCCGCCATTTTGCCGGAGACTGGAAGAAGATTTGTAATAGATCTGGGAATTTTGTTTCGCCGACGAGCCTCCCAGCAAAAGGTAGCATCATTTTGGTTTTTGTTTCGTCGAAATTCTTTGGGGGCGAAACAATGATTTGTTTGAATCTTTGATTTTTGTTTATAAATTTTTAGATTTTGTTCTGCAACAATTTTTTTTATTGTTTTATTTGATTCGTGGTGAAGACGAAGGGTCGGTTCGTGGTGGCTCCTTGAAGGAGACGAAGTCGCCGCCCTTTGCCGGAGACTGGAAGAAGACGAAGGCACCGTCGCGATCTCCTTGAAGAAGATGGTGCCCTTCGCCATGGCCGACGAACCTCCATCGCCATGGCCGACGAACCTCCATCGCCGTTGCCGGAATTTTCTTAGCCGGAGGCTAGGGTTTCCCACCCCCCACTTGGGACTGCTAGTGGGCTAGGGTTTTCCACCCCTAATGCGCACCCACTCTTGTAATCAATACACCCCTTGAAACACTTGAATTGCTTTTTTTGTATAGTCTTTTGAAGGTTAAGAGGGTGCAGATTTTTGTGATGGTGGTATTGAGTTTTAAATTTTTTGTGCTGAAGAAGATATAGGCTTTGAGTTTTAATATTTTCGTGTTGAGGAAGATGAAGATCTTCGTCCTGCAAAGTTTTTGTAATGGAGATTTTGAGTTTTAATTTTTTTTGTGTCGAAGAAGATAAAGATTTTGTCCTGCTGGTCTGTTTTTTTTTTTACTAAAAATAATTGTTGTGTTGTTGTGAAGTTTTGTTGTGTTGATGCAAAAAGCTTGTTCGATGATTCAAATTTATTTTTCGTTGATGCAAATTTATTTTTATTCGTTGATGCAAATTTATTTTTTGGGTAAAATTTTTGATCGTTGATGCAAATTATTTTCTCATAGATGCAAATTTTATTTTCGTATTTTTTGTGATTTTTTAGGTTTTATATTAATTTTTGTATTTTTGTGAATTTAGGGACTTGTCAAATTTATTTTTGGGTTTTATATTAATTTTCTCATTGATGCAAATTTTGTTTTTGTATTTTTTGTGATTTTGTTAGTTTTATATTAATTTCCGTATTTTTCTGCATTTAGGGACTTGACCACTACCAAATAAAATGTATGCGTCAAGGAAGAAAATATTTGCAACAAGGAATAAAATATTTGCATTTGACAGAAGAAATAATTTGAATCAAATGAGAAAATATTTGCACCAACAACAGTTCCAGTAAAAAAACGTCTTCTTCAAAATTATTACACAATCAGAACCAAAAACCATCCATTTTCGAGTCCCATGAAAAAAGAAAAATACAAAAATCTAGAAACTAGAGCACAAACCGGACAAATCAGTAAAATCGAAAAAAAAAGATGAACAATCTTCTTCATCGTCTTTTAAGAATTTTCCTTCAATATTTCATCCCTTATCTTTTTTCAACTTAACAAAAATGGAGTCTTACAACACAGTTTCAAAATTCAAAAAAATGTACTCCCTCCGTCCGCCTATAAGTTTCACGTTACTTTTTGGCACAGAGATTAAGAAAAGTGATTAAATAATAGATATAGTACAAGTGATGTGATTGAGAGAGGAGAGAGATAGAGAGAAAAAGTAAGATATAAAGTGAAATATAAGAAAAAGTACTTACCAAAAAAAGTATGGGAAGCTTATAGACGGACGGACCAAAATGGTAAAATGGGAAACTTATAGGCGGACGGAGGGAGTATTACCAAGAACTCATTCTTCACCACCACCATGACGATTCTTCAAACATTAGAAAGTGTAGGTGCACATTAGGGGTTAGAAAAAGTGGGTGTTTTGATTGAAAAAGTGGGTGCACATTAGGGGTGGGAAACCTAGCCCAGGCCCAATTGCCAAAACCCTAACCCTAGCTCTCCACCACCACCCCACGTTGGCTGCCGCCGCGCGCCCACACCACGAATGTCGTCGTCTACCGGCTCCCACCTTAGTCCTCCGTCGCCGACCGGCCGGCCCCCACCTTCGTCCTCCGTCGCCGACCGGCCCCCACCACGAACTTTCTTCGCCTTCGCCACGCACAGATCAAGGCTCCCTTCATCTTCGTCTTCGTCGGAGTGCTGCAGATCGACGGCCATGGCGTCTTCGTCGGAATTATTTAGATTCGAACATCCTTTGTGGTAACCAAACAACGTTGAAAATCACAGAAGAAAAAGGAGACAACGCGTTGAAAGTAACAGATCTGAAAAAACGAGAACAGGTATGTAACAAAATTGAATCGACGTCGGAGGAAAAATCGAGAACAGATCACAACAACTAAAAAACGAGAACAAAACGACACACACTCATTTTATCTTACAGGTGGGCGGCGGTGTTCGACGGTGGTACAGGTGCACGGCTTGGGCGGCGGCGGCAAAGGTGGGGGGCGGCCATGGAGTTTAAGGCCGACGGCCATGGTGGGGGCGTCGACGGTGAACAGCTTGGCCATGGCGATGGTGGTGGGCCGTCTACACCGGAGAGTTGGAGGCGGTCGGCGTTCGAAAATGGAGGGGAGAAGGTAATGTTTTCTTTTTTTTTGGGAGACGATGAGTTGTGGAGAGAGAGGGAGTGGGAAGAAGATATGAGATGACATCTTTCTTACTTTCCTCCTCTATAAGGGCAAGAATGTAATCTTGACCCCCAAATAGCACCTATAGGAGATTTTTTTCTTTTGTAGCACTTAATGTAATTTTGTATTTGACACTTTCGTCTCTTACCACCGTGATGACTAAGCAAGCATTTTTAAATATGAAATAAAAAGATATTTTAAACACAATTTGGGTAGTGGAGGTCCATTTAGTAATAGTAATTTACTTAAATGATATTTTAATTTTTTTTTATTATTATTGAATTAAAAATAAAAAGGTAAGAGAATGATATTTTAAGTTTTTTAAATAAAAAGATGGAGGTGCAAAAAGTTGTACCCTTTATCAGGAATGGAAAAATCGGGAAATATCACCGATATTTCGGTTTTTGGGACCCTCCAATATGGATATGCAATGGAACAAAATATTTTCGAAATATCGGTTAAATATTGGGAAATATCGGTATCGATATTGATTGTGTTTAGAACAATTTTTTCGTGATGTCGGCGATATATCGACGAAAAATCGGTAAAATATCGGGAATATCGAAGTAATAATGAGATACGGATAAATATTGGGAAATATCGGTATCGATATCGATTGTGTTTAGAACAATTTTTTCGTGATGTCGACGATATATCGACGAAAAATCGGTAAAATATCGGGAATATCGAAGTAATAATGAGATACGGATTTTTGTCAAATGGAGTATACATTATTTAGTTGACGAGAGGCCATATTTTGGAGAAATTTTATTTTAATCCTATAAGTTTGACACATCCCAAAATAAATCCTTTAAATTTCAACTTTACAGAATACGTCATTTACCTTTCAATTTTAATCATTTTTACATCAATCTTAGTCATTTATCTTTTTAAAGAATTAAAATTGTCAAAATGCATATTAAAAGCTACAATTTCATAACCTTTTACCATCTTATTCAATTAACAACTAAATTTCTAATTATTGATTTTAGTTTAAAATTAACTTCGATAATGATTTTTAATTTAAGTGAATTTTTTATGAGTTTAAAGGATTAAAATTTTTATTTTCACACATAATTATATGAAAATAAATTTTGCTTGTGGTGTAGTGCAATTTTTGGGTAGGATAATTTGTAATTATTATTTTTTAAAATACATATAACAAAAAAATTGAATGCAACCCATCTCATACAAATTTTTATCATTTAATGTACAATTATTTTTTAAACATCATTAAAATAATTTTTAAAATTAAATAAAAATATCAGTAAAATCTGAATTATGCTCAAATTCTACCCAATCATTTCCCTCCTAATTAATTAAAAATATAAAAAACTGAAAATAAAAACAAAAACAAAAATATATACTAAAATCTAAAAATCGAAAATTTAATTAATAATTCAATAAAAAATATACGCCCCACCACCCCTTCATGTTTCCAAAATGAAAATTAAATTGATAAATTTTTCTAGATTTTACTTTGAAAAGTGTATTAACAAAGCCTAAATTATATTAATAAATCAAGAAAATTATAAAAATATATTAAAAAGACAAAAAAAATGCAGATTTTACTTATGATTTATATAATATTTGGTACTACGGTGTATTATTTTGCTAAAATGCAGATTTATTTATGATTTATATAATAATTTTTATATTTTATTTTGTTGTTTTTAATTATTTTATTTTACTAAAAAAAATTATTAAATAAGTTTTATATTTTCAGATTTTTAAATAAATTTTTGTTAAACTGAAAATTTTGTACTTTTCAATTTGAGCAAATAATTTTTTTTAAAATATTTTATTTGAATATAAAGTTGAGACTTCTACCCAAATTTCAATTTTTTATTCTTTTCAAATTAATTTATTTAGTGTTTACTTTTTTTTAAACTTAAAGGACTAAATTTAATTTTAAAAAGGACTAAAACTAATAACTTATAAGATATATGATGTATTTTATAAAGTTAAAACTTAAAGAATTTATTTTGGAATCATTCAAACTTATAGGACTAAAAAAAATATTTCCCCCCATATTTCACATATACATATATATGCTGATTGTGGGTCGAATATATGATTAAACTATACATACATTATAAAAATTATACATACATTATAAAAATATACTCCCTCCGTCCCAGGATTTTATGTTATTTCATTTTTTAGAATGTGCAAATAATGTTGGGACGCCCGTTAAGAAAAGTGAGCAAATAATCACGGGGGACGGAGGGAGTATTTGACATAGATCATCTCTAGCTAGCTACTCGGTGCAAAAAAAAAAAAAAAACTCTAGCTAGCTACTTCAGATTTGAGCTTCTCCAATTTTTATCTGCGTATTTGATTTTGAGGCTCATATTTATACTAATGGATGACAGATTATATTAGACAGATTATATTAGTAAAACATTAGTGTGATAATAATGGTTTGAAATTTATTTATTTATTTTACTTAATTTTATATAATTAAATTTATTATTTATATTAAATTGAATAATTATACTTGAACACAACAAAAAAATGTTTTACTAATTTTATAGGTAAATTGAAATACATTAGAAGGCAAAACACATACCTATTATTTTGCTCAAGTTAACAAAGGAAAAGAACTTGATAATCAAGTAATTAGATACAAAAAAGAAGAAGAATAAATTGAGCTGAAATTTCAGTTCAGTTGCACAATGGGTACAATTATTTATACCTCCATCTTTTTTATATTAATAATACTGTAAAAATATCCACAATACCTTAGTAAAAGTTTCACTAGTAAATACACCTCATTAATAGATACACTCCCTAAAATAGACAAACCCTAATTTCTAATTTAGTATATACACTACTGTCATGTATTTTTCAATTTTTTTTTTTTTTTTTGAAGGTAGAATTACAAGATAGGAATATTGAAATTGCATCTCACGCTCACCTATCTATTACAGATAAACTCTACCAAAGACTCATGTTCCAAACTCAATCTTGAGAGAGTGGAGAGTCACACAAGCAATCCATCAGATTCTTCGATCAAGAAAGATAGCAAATCTGCTTCGAAAAAGAAACAAATTGTCGCCCACTACGACTCGCGCTACAAACTCCCCAAATCATAGAAGATGACCCATGGACAACCAGTGTCAAAGAAGAACCATTATCAACCAAACGCAACTTCCAAACAACAAGAACCCACAACAGGGGAGGAAGACCCACAACAGGGGAGGAGGACCCATAAAAGGGTGAAAAAAAAAAAAAACAACCGTAAATAAAACAGGAAATAAAGCATTAAAGAAAACAACAACAATAAAAAAAAAATGTAAAACGGGATCAACGGAAGAAACTCAACCATACGGTCACCGTGGCTCCGTCGAAGAGGATCTACACATTGATCCCAACAGGGAGACGACTCTTCTACAGGCCGGCGGTTTTCCAACAGTGGTGGGCGACGGTCTGACGACGAATCTACTCAAACGTTGGACGGCGACGATCGATCAAAATAGCTTCTAGAGTCGAAGAGAGGGAGAGGGAGAGGGAGAGGGAGAGGGATAAGAACAAGTGGACTGCCGATGAAGAAGGAAGAAGAGGAGCGGTGTGGGCGGTGGAGTTTTTTTGGGCGGTGCTTATTTCCTAAGCAACCCCGAGAGAGATGTTTTAGATAGAGAAGAGAGAAGAGAGACGTACTCCTGATGCTATTTTTCAAATTTCAATACTTATATTTCAAGTGTAAGAAGATCCTTATAATAATAGTAAATGTCCGTTTAAATTATTGATTTACGAAACTAGTTTACAAGTGTAACATTAGTGTTATGCGTCGTCACGTAATTATAGTCATGAAAAACATGGTTTATGCGATTGTAATTAAATGCAAAAATCAATAAAATAGATAATAATCAAGAAAAACAAGTAACATTAATATCAAATTGTGAGCGAGAGTGTTCGAACATTCTTCATTATATGAGAATCGATTCAAAATCTAACTTGGACGTTTAATTCCACTACAAAAAAAAGCTTGAGTTTGATACCGAAATTTTGAGACGGACACCTAATCCGTCTCTAATAGATACGGATTAGATACGGATTTGTTAAAAAATCGAGATTTGAAACCGAAAATAAAACCGTCTCTCATTATAAACAAATTAGATACGACTTTTAGTTTCAAGAGTTTTAGATACAAATTACATACGCGACTTTCAGTTTCGAGAGTTTTAGATACGGATTAGATACGTATAGCACCGTCTCTAAACAGTCAATTTTTTCTCCCCGATATAAAAGGAGACAAGGTGGTACACGAAATTTGTGATACAAAATCTAACCATCTCTAAAATAAAGAAACAAACCATTAAATTGTTCAAAAAATAAACTTAAAGACAAAGGAAAAGGCGACGACACAATAGGGCGACGACAGGACATGAGGAGGTATCCTGTGTACACGAGGATCCTCAATCGGAGGTCTGAGTGAACAATGACGCGCCCTTCCTCGTAAGTTACTAGTGATGCCACACGAGGAGTATTTGAAACCGAAACCGTAGGACACTGAGAGAGAGAGAGGATTCTTTTCTTGAGAAAGTGAATTCTTTTTTTTAGAGGTAAGTTGGGAGATAGAAATCCTTTTATATATATATATATATATATATATATATAGAGAGAGAGAGAGAGAGAGAGAGAGAGAGAGAGAGAGAGAGAGAGAGAGAGAGAGAGAGAGAGAGAGAGAGAGAGAGAGAGAGAGAGAGAGAGAGAGAGAATGGAGAATATGGACGGGTGAATTGAGTTATATTAATTAATTTATTACTCTTTTATAATTAATAAATAGTAAAAATAAAAAAATCAATTAATATATCTTCTATGTATCAGATGAACATAAATGTTAGAATAATACTTTGTAGATATATTTTAGGATAGTCATAGATATTATAATAATTATATTATATTATATCTTCAATTCCATATGACAATATATATATTAATTGATTTTCTAATGAAAATATTCCAAGAATTGATTCTCTAATCATATATCAATTAATTTTGTATGATGTCTTAGATTAAAAAAAGGAGGTGTACGGTGTCATTTAATAATTTTTAAAAGTTTTTAAATATCTTGACCATTAAAACTTATAAAGAAATTTGTATAGTATTTTTTAAAAAATTTTAGATTAAAAAGAACTATATCATCCATTTAGAAAAAGTATAAATACGTGAAGCATTGCTAATTGTAAAAGTCATTGTTTGGAAGTGATACAAGTTAGTCTAAAAGTTCTTTCATTTAATTTTACTAAATTAGTCTAAGAGTTGTTTAGGAGTAATACAAATTAGTCTAAAAGTTGTTTGGAAGAGATACAATAAGTTATCTAATTTATAGAAATTGAATTCATTTAATTTTACAAAATTTTAAAAAATATATCATTTCGTGTCAAAATAAACTTAAATTAAAAAGCGTCAAAATAAAATGAAGGGAGGTAGAGATACAAATTAAGTGAATGATTCATATATTAAAACTTTATTAAATTGGGTAGGTCTTGTAGACTCAATTCCTTATAAGGAATTGAGTAAATTTTAAAAAAAATGGTAGGATTGATAATAAAAATAAAATACGCGAAAAACATGTATGATAATTTACGTAGCTTAAACGGTTGAGAATAGTCTTTTTTATGTTGTGGTCTAGTGTTAACTCTTACATGTTAATATTTGCAATAATAATTTCAGTTATAATGACATACACTTGTTAGTGATGTTATGTTACACATATTTTGTTGCACTTTTCAGTTGTAGTGACTTACTATTTTCAACAATATTTTTTAGTTATATTGACTTACACTTTTTAGAAATGTTATGCTACACCTTTTAGTCATATTTTGTTGCACTTTTCAGTTGCAGTGAATTACAATTTTCAACAATATGTTCAGTTATAGTGACTTATATTACACTTTTTAGTAATGTTATGTTACACTTTTTACTCGTATTTTGTTACACTTTTCAGTTATAATAACTTACACTTTTCTTACAATTTTCAACAATATGTTCAGTTATAGTGACTTACACTTTTTAGTAATGTTATGTTACACTTTTTACTCGTATTTTGTTACACTTTTCAGTTATAATATCTTACACTTTTCATTAAAATATTGTGTTGCACTTTTCAAGTATATTGACATGCACTTTTTAATAATATTGTGTTGCACTTTCTAGTTATACTAACTTGCATTTTCTAGTTATAATGACTTATACTTTTCATTAAAAGTTGTGTTGCACTTTTTAATTATAGTGACTTACACTTTTTAATAAAAAAATGTGTTACACTTTTTAGTAATATTGTGTTACACTTTTTAGTAATATTAAGGGAAAATATCAATTTTGGTCACCCAATTTTACCTCTTTTCATATTTGGTCACCCACATTTAGTCACTATCAAAATTGGTCACCCACTTATTATATTCTATCAAAATTGATAATTCCGTTAGTTAATCTGTCATTGACTAACGGAGAAAGAGTTTTGAACTCAAAATTTTCAAAACGTTAAAAACTTCTGATGCATCTTCTAGAAACTAATGAAACAAATGCAGTAGTGAAACATGTGAACCTAACATTGAAGAATTTTAGCCCATCACAAAAATTATATATTATTTCTTATTTCAATTTAAGTTTTAAGTTTTTTTATGACAAAATTATTTTATTATATTTATCTTATAGATCACAAGATCTCATTATAATTATCCTATAGGTAAAAGGAATTCTCATGCATATTTTAGAAGAAATTTTCATTATATTTATCGTTGATCAGAAAGAATTCTCATGCATCTTCTGAGTAGTCAAAAAATTTCAGTAAATTTTTAATAATTATTTAACTCAATTATGAATTCATTTGTTGTTGGTTTACTTTCTAGAACGTGATTCAATCAACTTGCTGGTAGTCAAAAAATTTCAGTAAGTTTTTAATAATTATTTAACTCAATTATGAATTCATTTGTTGTTGGTATACTTTTTATTTTACAGGAAATGAGAAACTTAAGAGATAGAATGAAACTTTGTACTCTGGTTTTTTTTTTTTTGAACAATTGTACTCTGTTTTTCAATTCTTGGTTTCACATTAAATTTGTATAATAATTGGAGATATAAATTTATTTCAATTCATTTCCCAATTTATAATTATTGGAGCATAATTTGTGGTGAAGATTAATTGTAAAGAGGTTTCTAAAATTATTCATTCAAGAAAATTTCATAAACTTTTTTTAGTTCTAAATATTTTTCTACAAAGATCATTATTGCAGATTTATTGAAATGTTAGTCAAACAATTGGGCATTTAAAATTAATTGAAATAAATTTCTATCTCCTGAGTTTCTCATTTCCTAATTATCTATAAAATAAAAAGTAAACCAGTGGAAGATGCATCAGAATTCCTTCTGACCTATTATAAATATTTTTGTGGTTTTGAGAAATTTCACGGCTTAAAACTCTTTCTGGTGACCAATTTTGATAGTGACTAAATGTGAGTGATCAAATATAAAAAGAGGTAAAACTGGGTGACCAAAATTGATATTTTCCCTTATATTAACTTACACTTTTCAACACACACAATTTCGAAAAAAAATTATCAATAAAAAAAAATTACAAAAAAAATATAATAAAAAAAAAATTAACCAAGTCAAAATTTTTATTCACAATAATAGAATATTTAAGATTTAAGTAGGAATTGATTCTATATAAGATCCATCCAATCCATCCTATTAAATTGAAAGAAAGTGTTATATGGGTGAGACGATTACGGGATTATGGAAATTAAGAATTTCAGGTGTTTTAGGGCTACAATGTCGGGAAATTGAGGATTTCAAGTGTTTTAGGCCTACAATGTCGGGAAATTGAGGATTTCAAGTGCTTTAGGCCCACTTGGCAAATACAATGTGTGGAGTTGGTCAACGGACGAAGAGTAAAAAATTACATATACACACGCTGTTATTGAATTGTGCAGAAGTCTAACCTTACATTATTATTGAATTGTGCAAAAGTCCAACCCACGTAAGTAGTTTCATCCATGTTTATTCAATCTATAATTATTATTGATAATAATATATTTTTGTGAATTAGGAGTAATTAAGACAAGAAGAACAAAATATCTCAAAATGCAAACATAGTATTCAACATATTTTTTTATGGTTCCAAAAATATGTGAGTACCGATTCCATATGTGTTATTAGAATTATTATTATTATTATTAGTGTTAGTGTATATATATAAATAATTAATTTAAATTTATTCCATTTGAATTACAAGTTTGTAGATGTTCATCATCGACCACGTAAGAAGTAACAAAGAATGAATGGATCGTTGTTTGCAAAGTAAAGGCAAGATCCTCCGGTGGAAGGCACTGCAAAGAAGTTTTAAAAAAAATAGAGACTGAAACTAAAGTGTTTGCGAAAGATTTCAAAGTAAAGGATCGTTGTTTGCAAAGTAAAGGCAAGATCCTTGTTGGGATTGGGATTGGGATTGGGATTGGGATTGGGATTGGGTTTGGGTTTGGGTTCGGGATTGGGATTGGGTTTGGGTTTGGGTTTGGGTTTGGGATTGGGTTTGGGATTGGGATTGGGATGTTCCTCGTTTAGATACGGATTTAGAGACGAGAAAATGTCGTTTTTAATTAGGAACGACATTTGAAACGGATTTTTGACCCGGATATAAAACGGGTCGTTCATCGTTTAGATACGGGAATATAAAGTGTCAAATTCCGTCTCTCATTTTCTAACCTGTTCAGAGATCGTGTTTATGGTATCTAATCCGTCTCTGATGGGTTTGGGTTTGGGATTGGGATTGGGATGTTCCTCGTTTAGATACAGATTTAGAGACGAGAAAATGTCGTTTTTAATTAGGAACTACATTTGAAACGGATTTTTGACCCGAATATAAAACGGGTCGTTCATCGTTTAGATACGGGAATATACAGTGTCAAATTCCGTCTCTCATTTTCTAACTTGTTTAGATATAGTGTTTATGATATCTAATCTGTCTCTGATGAGAGCGTCTCTCATTTTCTAACCTGTTTAGAGATAGTGTTTATGGTATCTAATCCGTCTCTGATGAGAGCGTCTCTCATTTTCTAACCTATTTAGAGATAGTGTTTATGGTATCTAATCCGTCTCTCTGATGAGAGCAATTACTAACAAGGGGGTTCTACATAACTTATTCTAATCCATAATCATGTTACGAATATCCAACTCTCGTTGCAATAATCATGCACCAATATATGAATTAATAATCGAAATCATGTAATTGATCAATCAAATATACAATAATCTAATCAAGACACTAACAATAGAATAAACAATCCAAATCAAGCTAAAAATTAAATTTTATCATAAATTTCTGGAGCAGTTTCTTTTGCTGGTTAGGAGTGTTAGGACCAGGTTATGATGATAGGTGTGTGCTTTAATCCGTTGTTATTTTTATGTCTATCGAATTTCTTACCTTGAAAAAAAACTAGAGCTGAAATTTTAATTCAATTGCACAATTATTTGAGAGGAAAGATAATTATACTAAAATACTGAAATCAACCAGCCTTGAATGAAATATGGTTGTCCGGACTGGAGGACCACTTTTACAACCCATGTGATGCATTGATTGGTCCCAATTTGCATTAAACACCCACAATTACAAAGACCATTGATTCACGCGGGCGGGCCCCAGTTGCTCCACCAATGCACGTTGCGAGATTGGTCCCAATTTGCATTAAACACTCACATAAACAATTTTTAATAAATATTTAAATAGTAACGAGAAGAATGTTTTTTTTTTTTAAATGTATTCCGACAGAGTATACATTAGTATTGCATTATATTAACATCTAAACAGGTTATCTAAACAGGTTATGATAACAACTGAACAGATTGATACAAGACAGGGGGAGGGCTGAACATTATAAGTGATAATGTGCAGGAACATGATGCTGCAGTTGTTGATACAACAATATATGTCACTTGTTTGGTTTCTTAAGTATTTGTGTCTTTTATACTTCCCTTGATCTTATTCATTTATTCTGTGTTTAAGTTGATTTACATATTTTGCTTTTCCTTCCTAGTTGATAGGTTGTTCTTTATTCAACATGCTTAAATTATTTGCATTGATGATAATAGTTTACTGCATGTTGTATATGTTTATGTTTATATTTATGTTAGTTGTTGTCTGCTTTGTTTTTCTAACTTGCCTTATTATTCAATTTGCTTAAATTGTTTGCTTTGAGGATAATATAGAAGTACACCTCTCTTTAATTATCATGTGCTTACTGCTTAAATTGTTTGCTTTGATAATAATATAATTTAGAAGTACACTTATTTTTAATTCTCATTTGCTTACGGCTTATTGTCTAGGTCTTTGTTAGATATTGTTGTTTTTCACTTTTTTTGCTCTGATTATTTATTTTTAATCTTTGCTCTGATTTTATTGAGTCATACATAAGTTTTAGGTTGATATAGTACATATTCATATATGCTCTGATTTAACTTATGATTTTTGTAAGTTTATATGTTGTTCAGATAAGTATATTGTTTATACTTATTGTTGTTTTGAGTGAGATCACATTGCTCTTATGGCACGGACTATGTGAAATCATTCTCGGTCTTTCTTACTTTGATCCAAAAACTACAACAGATGTTGACTTGACTAGTACATGGATATGATGGTAATGCTCTAGCATGTACATAATACTGAGTATATATAGAAATATATGTGCATCAGGTGTGTTGTAGTCGAAAGGTCAAATTGGGGGAAATTGTAGATGTTGTTACTCTTAAATGTCTTAATATTCACAACAACATCTTAATTCGACCTTTCTTATTTTTCCTAAGTCCAAATTCACTGTTCTAGCTAATGCTGCTTTGGATGCAGTAACATCGCAGGTTGAAGATCTAGAAGTTTCTACACGGTTCCAGGCTGGAAGGTTCTGGAAGGTTGCAGAATGTTGTAGATCAGGCGGTTGCATGCTAGAGGCGTCCAGAATAGGCTAGAATGATCTAGAAGCGGTTGAATGAGGAGTGGGAGAAAAAGAAGGAATGAGATCCTAAATATTAGGGACATGTTTGCTTCATGGGTTGGGATAAGATGGATTTAGATGTGGTGGGTTGGCTAGATAAACCCAAGGGGGAGGCTAGATAAACCCAAGGGGAGGCTAGGTTGTCTAAACCCATGGAATCTAGTTTATTAAAACCGGGTCAACTTATAAACCCGGGTCAAGGTGTTTAAAGTTATGAGAAATCAAACATGGGAGAAGATAGATTTACATATCAAACCCATCACTAAACCCCCCTTAACCCATGAAGCAAACATGCCCTAGGAGATCATGGATGAAGGTTCTAGGCTCCATTTACACGCATATAAATAAGCCATAACGTCTTCATTATTCAGCATGGAGAATTAGTAATAATCGTATAATTTCTATGTGAGAGTTCTACCTACTTAGACGTTATATTGGTTATTATAACTTCTTCATCAGATTCTCGTTTGCCATGAAGATATACAAATCAGATCCGAGAGTCACATATTTCACGAAGTGCTATTCTTTAATTCTTAAACTAGCGTTCATCCTGTTAGGAATTAATTGTCATTAGCATGTTCATGTCGTTGTGCCGAAGAGTCCAAACTTCCTGTACAACATAGACTTTTCTATACTTCTTTGATAGATAGATCATAGAGTTAGATTAGTTTTTGGTAGTGTAATTTTACACTTAAGCCATCTTTAGACTAGATACATTATCGAGTCTTATTTCCGTTGTGAATATTTGTTCACACAACATATGTATTCACTCATTGATTAGTGAAAGTTTTGCCATGAGGCTCACGCATAGATTTTAAATTAAAATCTATGTAAAAATTATTTCCATTGTGTTCTGTTTATTTTTAGTGTTTTAGTCTTTCGCTGTGTCTGTTTTTTCTGATATTCTGTTTGAGTTTATGTTACACTATTTGTCTCAACATTCAGTGTAACATCGTTCTGTTTTTCACTTAAACACTAGTAATACCATACACACACTTTCATATACATACATTATAAAAATTATACATACATTATAAAAATATACTCCCTCCGTCCCAGAATTTTATGTTATTTCATTTTTTAGAATGTGCAAATAATGTTGGGACGCCATATCACTACAAAAAAACTGAGATTTAGATACCATAATTATTGTATCTAAACAGGTTAGAAACGGATTTTGGACGCATGGTATCTAATGTTAGGAACGGTTTTCCTTTTGGTCTATAAGTGTCTATTATTGAGCATCTGCCACTAGGACAGATAACTCTTTGGTTTTATCTTTTAATATTAATTGTATATGTATATTAAGTTGTTTATTTTACATGTATTCAAATTGTAACTTTTAAATTTGTAAATGTAAATTTTTTTTATTAATTTCTAAAAATTGTAATTACTCACCGCCGTCAATAAGCTGTAAAATATTAAGAACTATGCATAGTTTACACACTTTATTTTACTATATTAGTTTAACATATATAATTAATTGATTAATTTGTAACTTTAAAAATATATAAAAAAAAATTGTTATTGAATAATTTCAATTGTAAAAGTCGATAAAGGCACTTCAAGGACAACCACTAGGTTGTTGTCCTACCTTGAATAGGTGCAGTAGTATTTATATCTTTATATGTTTTTCCTAGGGATGTGATCAAACCACCGTGAGTTGGTCTCCTGTGCACAGTGTGCACGTGCACACTAATGCACAGGTCAATTGTTATAAATTAGGAAAATCGAAAATTAACAACAAATTAATTGTTAGTGTAGCGGTTACTGCAATCTAAGTTATGTATGAGGTCATGAGTTTGAAACTTTGTGAACTCAAATTTTTAATTACTAAAAATTAAATTTTTAATTACAAAAAATTTAGTACCACGTTACAGTAATTAATTTTTTAAATACTATTTTTATTAAAAAAATCAGTAATAATAGTTCACACTTTTCAATAACAAAATTCCACTTTTTAATAATAATAGTTACCATTTTTCAGTAACAAAATTTTCACTTTTAAATAATAATAGTTACCACTTTTCAGTAACAAAATTTCCACTTTTCAATAATAATAGTTACCACTTTTCAGTAACAAAATTTCCACTTTTCAATAATAATAGTTACCACTTTTCAGTAACAAAATTTCCACTTTTCAATATTAATAGTTACCACTTTTCAGTAACAAAATTTCCACTTTTCAATAATAATAGTTACCACTTTTCAGTAACAAAATTTCCACTTTTCAATAATAATAGTTACACTTTTCAGTAACAAAATTTCCACTTTTCAATAATAATAGTTACCACTTTTCAATAACAAAATTTCCACTTTTCAATATTAATAGTTACCACTTTTCAGTAACAAAATTTCCACTTTTCAATAATAATAGTTACCAGTAACAAAATTTCCACTTTTCAATAATAATAGTTACCAGTAACAAAATTTCCACTTTTCAATAATAATAGTTACCACTTTTCAGTAACAAAATTTCCACTTTTCAATAATAATAGTTACCACTTTTCAGTAACAAAATTTCCACTTTTCAATAATAATAGTTACCACTTTTCAAGTAACAAAATTTCCACTTTTCAATAATAATATTTACCACTTTTCAGTAACAAAATTTCCACTTTTCAATAATAATAGCTACCACTTTTCAGTAACAAAATTTCCACTTTTCAATAATAATAGTTACCACTTTTCAGTAACAAAATTTCCACTTTTCAATATTAATAGTTACCACTTTTCAGTAACAAAATTTCCACTTTTCAATATTAATAGTTACCACTTTTCAGTAACAAAATTTCCACTTTTCAATAATAATAGTTACCAATTTTCATTAACAAAATTTTCACTTTTCAGTAACAAAATTTCCACTTTTCAATAATAATAGTTACCACTTTTCAGTAATAAAATTACCACTTTTCGATAATAATATTTATCACTTTTCGGTAAAAAAGAATCACATTTCTCAGTAAAAAAGAACCACACTTTTCAATAACAAAATTACCACTTTTCAATAACAACAATTCCCACTTCTCAATTAGAAAGAACTACATTTTTATTATCAAAATTATCACTTCAATAAGAAGATTCTTACATTTTTCAATAAGAAATATCTACATTTTTCTTTAAAAAAGAACTACACTTTTTTTTTTTTTTTTTGAGCAAAAAGTAAAAATTTTATTACTCAAAAAACGCTTATCCCGGAAGGGAAAACGCCACCAAAAGTACAGATTCCTATCCTTAGATCTCTATACAATTCATCAACACTAACTCGACTACCAATCATGGTGTTATCTACGTAACCTTGATTACTATTACCAACGGACATGCCCATTGATGTTCCTAGTAGAAATATTACAAACATACACCTATCAAATACCTTTTTTAAGTGGATGATATCCTCCACTTCAGCCCTTACAATTGCATCACTACTGCTCCTCCACTGCCTCTCCATGATGTATTTGCCCAGAAATAATTACAGCCAACAAAACAACACGTAATAGGCCAGATACTTCACCACTTTATGTCGAAATTTAGCCATTCCTCATTCCGTGGTGCATCACCTTTCCTCCCCTTGTGTTGCTTTCTTTTTTGGCAACCTTTGAGACCTCTCCAACCTCCCAGCTGTCTCCTCTAATTTCCGCAGTAGTAGGCCTCGGTAATGGCCTGTTTCTAAGACTAGGCACTCCCTTTCTTCTTAGAACCAGATTCTGGCCAGTTTCAGCCTTGGTACCCTCCAGATTCTGTCCTCTCTTGGCCTCCATAGCCTCTTCCACCTCATTCTGTTTTTCCTCCATAATCTGGTCATTGTCCTCCTCCATATCCCCTAGGACATCAAACCTTCCACTCTTTATCTTCCCCTCCTTTCCCTCTTCATCGTCACCCTGAATTCTGCCCTCATCATCCTTAGGACTCCACTGACCTCCTCCCGTAGTCTTTCCCTTGATTTGAATGAAGCCTAACTCATCCACCTCCATTTCCTTAACCTCCTTGCCCCTCTTCTCATTTTCTTTACCATGGCTCTTCCTGCCCATACGCGTCATAGGAGTACATAAATTCGTAGAGTGTCCGAACTTGCTGCATTTCAATAAGACACTTTTTAGTAAGAACAATTACCACGTTTCAATAAGAAAAAAACTACATTTTTCAATAAAAATAATTACCACTTTTCAGTAACAACAATTACCACTTTTGAATAAGAAAAAACCACACTTTTCAATAACAACAATTGTCACTTTTCAATAAGAAATAACTACACTTTTGAGTAACAACGATTAGACTTTTCAATAAAACAATTAACACTTTTCAATAATAAAGAACAACAATTTTAAATAACAACAATTACCACTTTTCAATAAAAAAGAACTACACTTTTGAGTAACAACAGTTACACTTTTTAATATTACAATTAAGAATCACATGTAAGCTTAACAAGATAACAAAGCCAAAAAAAAAATGCTTCAAATATTCAAAAACTATCTACAAATGCAGACTTGGTAATGTTGAATAAAGACACATACATTAATTCTCAACGTTCATATGAAGAAGATGCAAGCAAATACTAATTTCTGGCAACTTCTCAAGATTTATAGCTTAATTATACCTATTGATCCAAGTCCCCATGGAAATAAAAATTCATTGTGGCTTCTCTTCTGCTCTCTTAGCTGTAAAACCGTGTTAATGGAAGAATGGCACACTACATCATGTAAAAGTACAACATTTGGGTTAAGAGAACGGACATATATCGATTTCTTTCATTTATGCTTGTCCAATTTAAAAGTAAATTAAATACACCTGAGTCATCGACGAGTTTAAAAATTACATCTCATCAACGATTGATGTTTCCTATTCCTAATCACGATGATTCTGTTTCATGAAGGAATTCTCATATTTTGTGTTGAAACACTATCAAACCATTATAAGCATTTGAAATAATTGAAATACAAAACCATGAATGGCCACAGAGCAATCACCGCGTATAGAGCAACTATTTTTACTTAAGGATTTAATAGTTACATAATATAGTGAGTGGCTCATCAACTTTAATATATAATGAAGTTCAATTCAATAAATAGAAATTTCTCAAATATCCACATGACAACGGTAGCGAAAAGAAATGACTTACTTGCAACGGATGATCATGGGGACAAATTTCAAAGCCTTTGTACCATTTCAAATACCTCTCTTATGTGGTGTAGTCTGGAAGAAGAATATCAATTTGAGCACTTAATGACTGCAGAATTCATTAATCTTGATGGGTTATTAGTATCTTCATAATGCTGGCCAAATCATATACTGTATAAGTCAACAAATTGAAGATCAAGAGCCAAATTCCTAACTACAAAAGTGATGAAAATAAGATTTCCAGATCTGTAAAGATAGCCTACTATCTGACACATTAAAAAGGCACAAAATAAGGAGAGATTAAGAAACCAAAACATATACTCCATTAATTAATCACACAAAACTAAAGAAATTCAGATTGATACTCCTACTTATTTTATTTCTTTTTAGTATTTTTTCCCCTTTTTCAAATCCAAGTCCCCATTGCAATAACAATTCACTGTGACTTCTCTTCTGCTCCCTTGGCTGTAAAAACGTGATAATGGAAGAATGACACACTGCATCAGGTAAAAGTACAACATTTGGGGTCAAGAGAAGGGACATGTGTCGATTTCTTCAATTTATGTTTGTCCAATTTACAAGTAATTAAATTAAATACACCTGAGTCATCGACTAGTCTGAAAATTATATCTCATCAAAGATTGAACAAATTATTTGAGGAAAAAACTAATGAATTCTGATATTTTCAGAAATTTAAACATCCTAAATTCAAAAATTAAACCAGTTCTTGACCCAAGAAGAAAAAAGACTAGTAAATCTTTTGAAGCGCGATTAGAATTAAACAAGTGAAAGATTAGCACAATACTTAAAACAGATTGGTCCAAGTTTGTTAAATCGATGTACATAAATTCCTAAACAAAATCAAATTCATGGAATTAAATCGAATCCCTAAACGAAATTGAATTACCAGATTAAGTCGAATTACAGGACACCGACGCGGCGAATGGGCACTGTTGCAGGCGGCGACAGGCGGCGACGATGTAGAGGCAACACAACGAAGAATCTAAGCTACGCGAGACGGCGACGGCGCGTTCCGCCCACTAAGGCGACGGAAACTAGCGGCTGCGCGCTAGGTTCCGCCTACAGAGACGGTGGAAAGGAAGGTCTGCGGAATTAATGGCTGAAAGAGACGAAGGAGATAAGGCGAATCCACGGCTGAGACGGAGAGAAATTTAGCGGAAGAGAAATGGAGGAGAAGGAAAGAAAAACGTCTTTGTTGAAGAACATAAATGGAAAGGGATGTTTTATATAATAGGGTAAAAAAAATCGTGTGCACCGGTGCATATGAGAATTTCTCAACCACCGTATATTCTACTTCAACGACTACAATCTTTGTTTGTACTCGATCTTCTTGATGCAAACTCGGATGTATGAAATTTGTATCCAACGAGTCCTAAATGAATCCTGAATTGAGTCAATATTATCTTGAGATTTACTCAATGTGACATTGAATTGAGTCAATATTATCTTGAGATTTACTCAATGTGACATTGATTCAAGGTGTTTGCCTACTTGAATTTAGTTATGTGTACGTGTATGTGTGTTCTAGCATGCGAATTGATATATTATAATAAAGGTTTGAGATGCACAACTTGCCTCTTCAATCTTAGAGACAACATTATTATTGCGTTCGATTGACCTACTTAAGAAATTCATGAATTATTGTTATTAGCCCATTTATTATATATATATTTTCATAATATATATATTTCCATGTAAAAGATATGGAATATATAACATAATATATATGGAATATATAACATAATATTATTATAATATCTCTATTTATTATATAAACTTATTTTCAATAATGGATATATATTTTCATAATATATATATTTCCATGTATTATTATAATATCTCTATTTATTATATAAACTTATTTTCAAGATAGAGATTAGGTACTCTATATTTATTTTCAAAAAATGGAAAAAAATTGACATTATTAGATAGGGATTAGGTTTAATTTCCTTTAAAATATATTTTTTACAAATTTAGTAAAATAAAATAAAATTAATTTCTATAAAAAGATTTTCAATTTTTATTTCAAGTTCATTTTGACCCAAAATGATTTTTAATTTTTATCTCAATTGATCGCTATTTAGACTATTTTACCATTCAAGTATTTATACTTTTTTTAAGTGGATGATATAATTATTTTTTAATCTAAAACTTTTTAAAAAATACTATACAAGTTTTTTTATAAGTCTTAATAATAGTTTTATAAAGATTTAGAAACTTTTAAAAATGATTGAATGACTCTTTTTATTTAATCTAACGTTCATACAAACAAAATTGATATACGTACGTTGATTAGAGAATAAATTCTTGGATAGTTTATACTTTTTCTAAATTGATGATAGAATTGTTTTTTAATCTTTTTAAAAAATACTATACAAATTTAAAAAATTATTAAATGACACCTCCTTTTTTTTTTTTAATCTACAAAATTGATATACGAGAATCAATTCCTGGAATATTTTGATTAAAGAATCAATTGATATATATATATATATATATATATATATATATATATATATATATATATATATTGGCATATGGAATTAAGATATAATATAATATTATTATTATTATAATATCTATATCTATCCTAAAATATATCTACATAGTAATTCTAACATTTATATTTATCCGATACATAGAAGATATATTAATTATTTTTTTTTACTATTTATTAATTAAATAAAAGAGTAAATAAAATTAATATAACTCAATTCACCGGTACATATTCTCTCATTCTCAATTCTCTATATAAATAAGGTTTTCTCAATTCTCTATATACATAATGTTTTGATTTATTTTTTAATTTAATTTTATCATTTGACTAATTAGATACAGATTAGAGATGGTTAGATTCCGTATCGCAAATTTTGTGTACCACCTTGTCTCGTTTTATATTGGGGAGAAAAAATTGATTGTTTAGAGACTGTGGTATATGTATCTAATCCGTATCTAAAACTCTCGAAATTGAAAGTCACGTATGTATCTAAAACTTTCGAAGTATCTAAAACTTTCGAAACTAAAAGTCGTATCTAATCTGTTTATAATGAGAGACGGTTTTATTTTCGGTTTCAAATCTCGATTTTTTAACAAATCCGTATCTAATCCGTATCTATTAGAGACGGATTAGGTGTCCGTCTCAAAATTTCGGTATCAAAATCAGACTTTTTTTTGTAGTGTATAAGAAAAGTGAGCAAATAATCACAGGACGGAGGGAGTATTTGACATAGATCATTTTTTTTTTTTTTTTTCAAAAAAAAAAAAGACATAGATCATCTCTAGCTAGCTACTCGGTGCAAAAAAAAAAAAAAAACTCTAGCTAGCTACTTCAGATTTGAGCTTCTCCAATTTTTATCTGCGTATTTGATTTTGAGGCTCATATTCATACTAATGGATGACAGATTATATTAGTAAAACATTAGTGTGATAATAATTGTTTGAAATTTATTTATTTTATTTAATTTTATATAATTAAATTTATTATTTATATTAAATTCTAATTATACTTGAACACAACAAAAAAATGTTTTACTAATTTTATAGGTAAATTGAAATACATTAGAAGGCAAAACACATACCTATTATTTTGCTCAAGTTAATAAAGGAAAAGAACTTGATAATCAAGTAATTAGATACAAAAAAGAAGAAGAATAAATTGAGCTGAAATTTCAGTTCAGTTGCACAATGGGTACAATTATTTATACCTCCATCTTTTTTATATTAATAATACTGTAAAAATATCCACAATACCTTAGTAAAAGTTTCACTAGTAAATACACCTCATTAATAGATACACTCCCTAAACTAGACAAACCCTAATTTCTAATTTAGTATATACACTACCTGTCATGCATTTTTTAAAAGAGTGTGTGTGCGTGTGAAATCAGAGGTGTTGTCTGTTGTGTTGGCACTATCCAAACAACATTTGGCAGCGGAAATTAAAATGCACGAAACAACAGAATATTCAAAAATTTTGTAGATTAAAAATAATCTACACGAATCACTTATATTAATTATAATATCAGTGAATCAAATCAACAACCTTATAAGGTTTTGAACAACTACAACTCGAATGAGTTTGAAAAGATTACTAGAAAATATGAAACTATCTCCCTTATAGATCTAACATAAAATTCTAGTAAAAAGACAATGATTAAGCACACAAGTATTCGGGTTTATAAGTGTGTACTAATCTACAAGAAAGAACAAATAATATTCCTAACTAGAAGCGTTGCGCATTCCATAGACTAGTAATCTAGTTTAGCTTTCTCTCTTGTCTATCTTGTATTGAGGCAAGATCTTTTTTATAGGCTTCAAATCCTACTGCCCCAACATCATGTAGATCGATTTTTACATGATCTACCATGGAGAAGAATCACAGATTTTCCTAAAGCTAAATGCACTAAGCACTCGATAGCTTTAGTAATGAATGTGTCTTCTTTCTTCTCCCGTTGAAACATTGAAGACAGCCTCTATATATAGATAAATTTCGTCAGCCTTCAACTCCCATAGATCACATGATCTATGTAACTTCCCCTTAACTCCTTAAAATAAGGTAACTTCCAATTTAGGCTTAACTTCCATTTGTGCTTGCAATTCTCTCACTCCTTATGCAATCTGCATGACCTGGACACGTCCACATCTTCTAACTGCATCAAAGGAACATTACAAACAACATAGAAAATTCGGAGTTAGGCGATTTATGATGTTGACCAAAGTGATGGAACATTCTGCACATCACGGGTACAACATCAGCAACAACCTTTTAGAAAGGTTTGAAAAATCTAATTGACTATATGAAACTACCTCCCTTTTAGGTCTATACATATAATCTCCTAGACGAAATAAGTATGATACATATGTTGATTGGGTCTACAACAATCTATCATACTGTTGCATTAGTCCTCTATTAATTGACCACGTTTTCAACTGCATGCAACCTTCATAGATCAGTTTTTATATGATCTATAACCTCCTCCACGAACTCCTTAAAAGTAGGAATCACCATGCATGCTCTTAACTTCTCACTCCTTGTATTTATGCAACCGCTTGACCTGCATAAAAGGACATTAAGAACAACATCTAAAATTGGAGTTAGTGTTAGGAGAAAGGGCAAATTATGATGTTGACCAAAGTGATGGAACATTTTGTACAACACTCGACAAACAGAGTTGCCAGGAATGTTGGATCAAAATAAACATCACATGTACAACATCAACAATCTCCCCCAATTTGGCCTTTCTACTACAACACTTCTGATGTTAAACATACAAAAATATTCAAAGTAGAAATATACAAAATTTACATCAAGTAAATGACATAAAATCGTAATCACCAAATGTAAGTAACGAGTCTTTCTCTAAACACTACAAACAATGTGTTTAGATTAAAAACATAAATAAATAACAAAATGAAATCCTAAAATAATAAAGAAATAACAGAAATAAAAATCCTACAAGCATTACAAACAAATAAAGAAAAGTTATGTAAATAAGTAAAGGAGAGGATTGAGTTGAATAACACTTCAGCTGCATCTTCATGGATCTGCACAAACTCCCCCACACTTTATAACTTATCTAGTTTGTATGCTTTCATAAATCTCCATGCACGGTCTTAATGACATCAACATCTTGTGCATCTTCAGCTACTGCCTTATCACTTTCTTGTACAACTTCTGTTTCTTGACTGTCACCATTAGTGTTGATTGATAAAGAAAGGACGAATTATTAATGATGTTGTCAAATATGTTGTGACATTCTTCACAACATTGACACGACATCAACAATCTCCCCCAATTTGGCCTTTCGACAACAACAAACCTGATGCAATAGTAGATAACAAATAAAGTAGAGATGTTATACTAAAAAGCAATCATCTAAACTAAGAGATATCAAACTATCAATTCAAGTGTAGAATAGACAACAAGAATAGAATGTAATGTTAAATCAAAGTGAATTTGAACCATCTAAAACAACTCCCCATCAAAATGATCTTTCCAAAACTCCCCCATAGATGTAAAACTCCCCTTTTCAACAAGTAGGATAATTCTCATCTACAACAATTTGCATTAGGTGCAGCATCTTATGCAGTTTCTCCCCCTGTTGGTGTGGAAAGGAGAAACAAATAGATTAAAAGATCATGAACTGTGGTAATGCTGGCATGATCGTTCCATCATTCTTAGAAACATTCAGTGAAGTCGCCATTATTGTAAGAAGAGTCAGAAGACTTTGAGTAGCAGTAGGGTTTTGAGTGGTTTCAGGTTCATGGTTTCAGTAGGAGGGTGAATGCTTTGCATTTCAGAATGAATGTCTAATGGTTTGAAACGTCAAGGGCGTAGATGTTTGAGAAATTTCAGTGGAGGTTTCGGATTTTGGAATAGGTACTTGTATCGAACTGACCATAAGATATGGTGATCTCGGTGTCGTTGTTTCAACATTTTCTGGAACACGTAGGGAAATCGCCATTGAAACAAGTAAGTTTAGGGTTCGATTTTCTGAGGTAGAAGAGATTTTAGTATTTGAGCTTTGATCGAATGGTGAAGTGTTTTCCATCCTTTAAATACCTGTAAGCTAGATTCAAATTAAATGAACAATTCAAAGTTTGGAAAATTTTAAACACTTTCAAATTGAAATGCAGTGATGAACAGTCAATACTCTGTAAAATACCACTACATATAATATTTTCAAAATCAGTGCATAAGTTGTAAAATATAATAACAATATAAATATCTAGACATTTCAATTTATTAAAAGAACTTACGTAGAGAAGATCAATTGGAAGTTGTACACATAATGGGAGTAATTCAAAAAAATAGGAAGTGAAATGAATAACTTCTCTCATGTAAGTGATCGTGTGAAGTTGGTGGGAGAGAAACAGGGAATTAAAAACTGCCCAATAAATAAAATAATTAAAACAGAAAATGCAATATATCTAAATAAAATAATGACCTGAAAAAAATCAAATTTAATAATTTCGAGAAATCAATCTAATATTCAGAAAAATAAGTAATTCATAAAGGTAACTGAAATTCGAGTCATTTTCAATGTCGCTCATAATGTTGGCCCACATATATCTCAACACTGTTTTTACATGAATTTGCTTCATTTGTGTTGCACACATTTTTTTTCTTCACAATTTCACATTGATCCATCTTTTGAAAAGAATGCATCGTAGTAGCGAACTCCGTGCCCCATAGTTACTCAATGGATATATGAATAATTTGATGCAATTTTTAATCACCTTTTGAAAAGAGAACATCGTAGTAGCGAGCTCCGTGTCCCATAGTTACTCAGTGATTTTTAAGAATCTAAATTATGATCCTTTTTTGCATTTAAGAGATGTATGTTCAGAACATAAATTTTTGCAACAAATTTTCCAGGCTCAAACAACATTTACACAGAAGAATTATCTAAATTCTAACACAGAAAAATATCCAAAAAAATTTAATAGACCATTCCATATGTTGTCTCAAATGTTTCCACATTTGATACAACATTTAGTCAGAATTTTTCAGATAGTGCATAATTCAAGAGATTTTCGAAGGGATGAAAACCTCTTTATCATCAAGGGCTTTTGCATAAATATCAGCAAGTTGTTTCTCAGCATATATGTATTCCAACTTCACAATCTCCTTCTCAACAAGATCTCTAATAAAATGAGGTCTAATACTTATATGTTTTGTCAAAGAATATTGCACATGATTCTTAGATATATTAATAACAATAGTGTAATCACAAAATATCCAGTTTTTATCATTCAAAGTTTTTTTTATATTTCCAGGCTCTATCAAGGAATTATAACACACATGGTTTACCTTATTGCATTTGGATGACATGCATATAGGCTTTACTACATCTTCTGTGATCATACCCAGTCTTCTTCTAGTTTGTACTCCAGTATTCAGTTCTTCAATGATTTGATCTGATGGATGATCTTTCGAAATTCTAGTAGATGGGGTCTTCTGAGATTCATGCAAATATTCTGATAATTCTGATTTTTCAGAGGATGTTTGCTCAGATGTGGCCTCATCTGAAGCAACAGTTTGAGTTTGATCAGAATTCTCAGAACTCTTTGAAATTTCAACAAGGTCAGAGATATCATCTTCAATATATTGACCTGTAAGACTAGCATCATCATCATCAAATACCACATTTAGACATTCTTGCACAGTACATGTTCTCAAATTGTAAATTCTATAGGCTTTACTATTTCTAGAATAGCCTAAAAGGAATCCTTTTATCACTTTTAGAATCAAAATTTCTATCCAGAACATAGCAAGAATATTTATCAAATTTAACATGTAGATCATCATCACATAATTGACTAATGCTAATCAAATTTGCACGTAATCCTTCAACATGTAAAATATTTGATAATTTTGGAAAACCAGAAACATTGAGTGTTCCTTTACCAATGATCCTACCTTTAGAACCACCTTCATATATAACATTTCCACCATCATATGATTTATAATTTGATAAGAATTCAAGTTGACCTGTCATGTGTCTAGAACAGCCACTATCAAAGTACCATAAATCAAGAACACATGCTTTTAATGACATATGAACAACATTACAGAACATATCAGGTTTATACACAAAAGCACTTTTCAGTGAATGTTGTTTAGAATGATGTGTCATTTTAGGCAACTTTTCAAAATAATTCATATCTCTTTTCAGTTTTAAGCAATATGGACGTTTATAACCTTTTTCAGAACAGTAATAGCATGTAAAATCTTTTTCAACCTTACCAAGAGAGATTTGTGTTTTAGCAGAAATATTAGAACCATCTTTTACTTCTGTCTTAACAAACACAATAGGCTTTTTATCATAAGAAGGTTTAAAAGACATATCATTGTAACTCAAACCTGTTCTTTTTATGTTACCAATCATTAAGACATTATCCAGCTTTGACAAATCACAGTTGTGACTTTCTCTTGATGTACCTGTCTCATCATAATTAAATCTATTAAAACAGTCAAGACTGGTAATCGAAAATAATGGATACCTGGCAAATGTTATAACAGATGTTGGCACATCTAATGCAACATCAGAAGTCGAAGATTCTGAATCATCACCAGCTTCAGTCCGTGGTTGAATCCAGTCAGCCAGTAAACTCCTCCATGCTCGTTCATCAAGATATTTGATGTACACAATATAAGGTCTAAGTGCAGGAGAACGCGAATATTACATTGCAATATACACACTCTAAGCAAGAATCTCTACTTAGTGTATCAAGTAGTTGACTCTGATACCAACTGAAAGTGTGTGTGCGTGCGAAATCAGAGGTGTTGTCTGTTGTGTTGGCACTATCCAAACAACATTTGGCAGCGGAAACTAAAATGCACGAAACAACAGAATATTCAAAATTTGTGTAGATTAAAAATAATCTACACGAATCACTTATATTAATTATAATATCAGTGAAGCAAATCAACAACCGCGTAAGGTTTTGAACAACTACAACTCGAATGAGTTTGAAAAGATTACTAGAAAATATGAAACTATCTCCCTTATAGATCTAACATAAAATTCTAGTAAAAAGACAATGATTAAGCACACAAGTATTCGGGTTTATAAGTGTGTGCTAATCTACAAGAAAGAACAAATAATATTCCTAACTAGAAGCGTTGCGCATTCCATAGACTAGTAATCTAGTTTAGCTTTCTCTCTTGTCTATCTTGTATTGAGGCAAGATCTTTTTTATAGGCTTCAAATCCTACTTCCCCAACATCATGTAGATCGATTTTTACATGATCTACCATGGAGAAGAATCACAGATTTTCCTAAAGCTAAATGCACTAAGCACTCGATAGATTTAGTAATGAATGTGTCTTCTTTCTTCTCCCGTTGAAACATTGAAGACAACCATTTATAGATAAATTTCGTCAGCCTTCAACTCCCATAGATCACATGATCTATGTAACTTCCCCTTAACTCCTTAAAATAAGGTAACTTCCATTTGTGCTTGCAATTCTCTCACTCCTTATGCAATTTGCATGACCTGGACACGTCCGCATCTTCTAACTGCATCAAAGGAACATTACAAACAACATAGAAAATTCGGAGTTAGGCGAATTATGATGTTGACCAAAGTGATGGAACATTCTGCACATCACGGGTACAGCATCAGCAACAACCTTTTAGAAAGGTTTGAAAAATCTAATTGACTATATGAAACTACCTACCTTTTAGGTCTATACATATAATCTCCTAGACGAAATAAGTATGATACATATGTTGATTGGGTCTACAACAATCTATCATACTATTGCATTAGTCCTCTATTAATTGACCACGTTTTCAACTACATGCAACCTTCATAGATTAGTTTTTATATGATCTATAACCTCCTCCACAAACTCCTTAAAAGTAGGAATCACCATGCATGCTCTTAACTTCTCACTCCTTGTATTTATGCCACCGCTTGACCTGCATAAAAGGACATTAAGAACAACATCTAAAATTGGAGTTAGTGTTAGGAGAAAGGGCAAATTATGATGTTGACCAAAGTGATGGAACATTTTGTACAACACTCGACAAACAGAGTTGTCAGGAATGTTGGATCAAAATAAACATCACATGTACAACATCAACACTTATATTTCAAGTGTAAGAAGATCCTTTTAATAATAGTAAATGTTCGTTTAAATTATTGATTCACGAAACTAGTTTACAAGTGTAACATTAGTGTTATACGTCGTCACGTAATTATAGTCATGAAAAACATGGTTTATGCGATTGAAATTAAATGCAAAAATCAATAAAATAGATAATAATCAAGAAAAACAAGTAAAATTAATATCAAATTGTGAGCGAGAGTGTTCGAACATACTTCATTATATGAGAATCGATTCAAAATCTAACTTGGACGTTTAATTCCACTACAAAAAAAGCTTGATTTGATACCGAAATTTTGAGACGGACACCTAATCCGTCTCTAATAGATACGGATTTGTTAAAAAATCGAGATTTGAAACCGAAAATAAAACCGTCTCTCATTATAAACAAATTAGATACGGCTTTTAGTTTCAAGAGTTTTAGATACAAATTAGATACGCGACTTTCAGTTTCGAGAGTTTTAGATACGGATTAGATACGTATAACACCGTCTCTAAACAGTCAATTTTTTCTCCCCGATATAAAAGGAGACAAGGTGGTACACGAAATTTGTGATACAAAATCTAACCATCTCTAAAATAAAGAAACAAACCATTAAATTGTTCAAAAAATAAACTTAAAGACAAAGGAAAAGGCGACGACACAATAGGGAGACGACACGACATGAGGAGGTATCCTGTGTACACGAGGATCCTCAATTGGAGGTCTGAGTGAACAACGACGCGCCCTTTCCTCGTAAGTTACTAGTGATGCCACACGAGGAGTATTTGAAACCGAAACTGTAGGACACTGAGAGAGAGAGAGAGAGAGAGAGAGAGGATTATTTTCTTGAGAGAGTGAATTCTTTTTTTTTTAGAGGTAATTTGGGAGATAGAAATCCTTATATATATATAGAGAGAGAATTGAGAATATGGACGGGTGAATTGAGTTATATTAATTAATTTATTACTCTTTTATAATTAATAAATAGTAAAAATAAAAAAATCAATTAATATATCTTTTCTATGTATCGGATAAAAATAAATGTTAGAATAATACTATGTAATATATTTTAGGATAGTCATACATATTATAATAATAATATTATATTATATCTTCAATTCCATATGACAATATATATATTAATTGATTCTCTAATGAAAATATTCCAAGAATTGATTCTCTAATCATATATCAATTTTGTATGATGTCTTAGATTAAAAAAAGGAGGTGTATGGTGTCATTTAATAATTTTTAAAAGTTTTTAAATATCTTGACTATTAAAACTTATAAAGAAATTTGTATAGTATTTTTTAAAAAGTTTTAGATTAAAAAAAATTATATCATCCATTTAGAAAAAGTATAAATACGTGAAGCATTGCTAATTGTAAAAGTCATTGTTTGGAAGTGATACAAGTTAGTCTAAAAGTTGTTTCATTTAATTTTACTAAATTAGTCTAAAAGTTGTTTAGAAGTAATACAAATTAGTCTAAAAGTTGTTTGGAAGAGATACAATAAGTTATCTAATTTATAGAAATTGAATTCATTTAATTTTACAAAATTTTAAAAAATATATCATTTCGTGTCAAAATAAACTTAAATTAAAAAGCATAGAGTGTTACATGGGTGAGACGATTACGGGATTATGGAGTTAGATCAACGAGTCTACTCAATGTGGGTGGAAATTAAGGATTTCAGGTGTTTTAGGCCTACAATGTCGGGAAATTAAGGATTTGAAGTGTTTTAGGCCTACCTCAGTGTGGAGTTGGTCAAACGGACGAAGAGTAAAAAATTGCACATACACACGTGTTATTGAATTGTGCAGAAGTCCAACCTAATATATTTTTGTGAATTAGGATGTATATTCAATAATTAAGACAAGAAGAACAAAATATCTCAAAATGCAAACATAGTATTCAACATATTTTTTTCATATGGTTCCAAAAATATGTGAGTACCGATTCAATATGTGTTATTAGAATTATTATTATTAGTGTTAGTGTATATATATAAATAATTAATTTAAAGTTATTTTAAATTACAGGGGAGGTGAGGTCAGATGACGTTGATAATCCATATTTAAGGGATCTTAGCAAAGGGACACTATTATTCAAATGTGATTGGTTTGATCACACCTCATTAGAAATAAAAATCCATTTGAATTACAAGTTTGTAGATGTTCATCACCGACCAAACAAGTAACAATGAATGAATGGACCGTTGTTTGCAAAGTAAAGGCAAGATCCTCGGTGGAAGGCACGGCAAAGAAGTTTTTAAAAAAATAGAGACTGAAACTAAGGTGTTTGCGGGAGATTTCAAAGTAAAGGATCGTTGTTTGCAAAGTAAAGACAAGATCCTTGTTGGGATTGGGATTGGGATTGGGATTGGGTTTGGGTTTGGGTTTGGGTTTGGGTTTGGGTTCGGGATTGGGTTTGGGATTGGGATGTTCCTCGTTTAGATACGGATTTAGAGACGAAAAAATGTCGTTTTTAATTAGGAACGACATTTGAAACGGATTTTAGAACCGGATATAAAACGGGTCGTTCATCGTTTAGATACGGGAATATACAGTGTCAAATTCCGTCTCTCATTTTCTAACCTGTTTAGAGATAGTGTTTATGGTATCTAATCCGTCTCTGATGAGAGCGTCTCTCATTTTCTAACCTGTTTAGAGATAGTGTTTATGGTATCTAATCCGTCTCTCTGATGAGAGCAATTACTAACAAGGGGGTTCTACATAACTTATTCTAATCCATAATCATGTTACGAATATCCAACTCTCGTTGCAATAATCATGCACCAATATATGAATTAATAATCGAAATTGTTAAGATCGAATGAAATATGCGCATAAAGAATTAGTTTTCTCATTGGTTCTGAAAGTGCCGCAGCATAACAATATTTATATATACAAGAGAAACCCTTTTCACCCCTTTTCACCGTAAAATAAGGGAGGAATATATCTTGTAAATAATATATACGTAAACCAAATCTAATCCATTCAAATATATTCAGCATATCTCAATATATTTGAAGCATATCTTCCAATACTCCCCCTCAAGTTGGAGTGTGTAAGTCTCGAACACCCAACTTGCTTCGAAGAAAACGAAAACGTTCGGCACCAAGAGGTTTTGTGAAAATATCGGCTATTTGGTTAGCTGTGGAAATCATGCAAGGCTTTATGTCACCATTCGCCACACGTTCACGAACAAAATAGCAATCCATCTCAACATGCTTTGTTCGTTCATGAAAAACTGGATTGACGACAATGTGACGAGCGGCTTGGTTGTCACAAAATAAAGGTGTGGGGCCGGTCTGATGGACACCAAAATCGTGTAACAACCACCGTAACCAAATTATCTCACAAACGGTGGTTGCCATAGCTCGATACTCTGCTTCTGCGGAAGATCGAGACACAACAGATTGTTTCTTGGTACGCCACGAAACGGGAGAGTCGCCAAGTGTGATAAAAAATCCCGTGGATGATCGTCGTGTGAAAGGACATCCCGCCCAATCGGCGTCGCAGTATCCATGAAGATCAAGACTCGCATGGGCAGAGAGAAAGATACCTTGCCCTGGATTTTGCTTGAGGTATCGAAGCACGCGGTATACTGCCATAAGGTGACTTTGTCGCGGCTTACTTAAGAATTGACTCAATTGGCTAACTGGGAGGACGATGTCCGGACGAGTAACAGTGAGATAGAGTAGGCGTCCAACTAAACGTCGATACTGAGTTTCATCACAAAATGGTGTATCGTCATCCGGTCGTAGTTTAAGGTTTTGCTCCATTGGAAAAGCACTAGGGCGACAACCTTGCAAACCACTTTCTTCAAGAATATCAAGAGCATATTTTCGTTGGCTTAACACAAAACCTTCGGGGGAACGGGCGACCTCGATTCCCAAAAAATATTTGAGCGTTCCCAAGTCTTTAATGCTAAATTTCTCATCCAAGTGTCGTTTAACAAAAGCAATATGGGTGGGATCATTCCCAGCAAGGAGTACATCATCAACATAAATGAGTGCGGAAACGTAAGTGGTCCCTTTTCGATAAATAAAGAGGGAATGATCGGCTCGGGATTGTCGGAAACCAATATTTGTAAGAGCACGAGTGAATTTTTCGTACCAATTTCGGGAAGCTTGGCGAAGGCCATAGATGGACTTTTGAAGCTTGCAAACTCGAGAATCACCTTCTTTTGCAAAACCCTGCGGCATACGCATGTAAACATTTTCATGCAAATCTCCGTGTAAAAAGGCATTGTTGACGTCAAGTTGGTGAACTTCCCAATTCCGCTTTGCTGCAACACTTAGCATACAACGGACTGTGACAAGTTTCGCCACGGGGGCGAATGTTTCATGAAAGTCGACTCCTTCAATTTGAGTAAAACCCTTGGCTACCAAACGAGCTTTATACCTTTCCACCTCTCCATTAGGTTTGTACTTGATCTTATATACCCACTTCGATCCAACAACCTTCTTTCCGGGAGGTAAATCAGTTATAATCCAAGTCTTATTTGCTTCCAATGCACGAATTTCCTTTTCCATGGCTTCGCGCCATAATGGGTCTTTGATTGCCTGGGAAAAGTGAGTTGGCTCATCACGAGACGTGATGGCCGCTAAGAAGGCCTTGTGAGCAGGAGAGAATTTATCATATGTAATGAAATGAGATAAAGGGTGTACCGTTGAGGCTACTGAATTGGCAGTGGGTCGTGAGTGGTCTATAGATGGAGGCAGAGTTGTGTCGAATGCGTCCAAATGCTTAGGACGTTTCTTGGTACGTTGACTAACCCGACACTCAACCGTCGGTGCTGAAGGAACAGGAGGGGCGACAGTCGGCGCATTGTCCAGTACGACTATATTAGGTTTGTGTGGCAACTGATCTTGATGGACAGACTGTATCGGGTCATGTGGCAGTGGTCGCCTGATGAAGGGACGTGCTGTGAGTGGCATGTGTGCATGGCTGGAAGGAGCTCGTACTCGGCCTAAAGCAGCCCGAGTAACATCATCAAAATCTAAGTCGGGCATCTCGCCAGCACCCCCCTTGAATGGAAATATATGCTCAACGAAAGTGACGTCACGTGAGCTAAAAAACTTTCAACGCTCCAAATCAAATACACGATACGCCTTTTGTCCATTTGGGTAACCCACGAACACGCATGCACTACCTCTTTCATCAAACTTATCCTTCCGTCGATTCTCATGGGCGTATACTAAACAACCAAATACTCTAAGATGATCGTAAATGGGAGGATTTTGAAATAAAACTTCATATGGTGATTTGTTTCCAATGATAGGCGAAGGTAGGCGATTTATGATGTATACTGCAGTCAAAATGCATTCTCCCCAAAATTCAATCGGTAATCCAGACTCAAAACGAAGAGCTCTGGCAACTTCTAATATATGACGGTGCTTTCGTTCCACAACTCCATTCTGCTGCGGAGTATCTGTGCAAGAATTCTCCAACAATATCCCATTAGTTGCATAAAAATTAATCAATGTTGAGGCCTTAAACTCGACTCCATTATCCGAGCGAACCCTCTTAACATGTTTATTGAATTGTGTGTGAACCATATTAATGAAATCAATAAGGGCAGCCGTGACCTCAGACTTTTGACGCACAAGAAATACCCAAACACCTCTACTATGATCATCAACAATTGATAAAAAATAACGGGCTCCACTAAAGGTATCACATCTATAAGGACCCCAAATATCACAATGAATCAACTCAAAACAATGCGAAGTAGTGGTGGTGCTAATAGGAAAAGGTAAGCGGGTTTGTTTAGCTCGAACACACGAATCACAGAAAGAAAGATTGTTCTTATACCCCTTCAAACAATTAATATGCTGTAATTTTCCATCCGAGGCATGACCCAATCGTCTATGCCATAATTCTGGATTACCAAAGACTGCTAGAATTGCCCCCTTCGTTAACAAAGGCTCCATGTAGTAGAGACCATCACGATGTCTACCCACTCCAATCAAAGTCCTCGAGGGTAAGTCCTGCAAGATGCAAAAATCCGAAAAGAAGGTGAAAACACAATTTAATTCTTTTGTGATTCGACCAACAGATAAAAGATTGCAATGAAATTGCGGTATATAGAGGGCACGACTAAGTTTTAACCCGTTCCCAAGATCAACACTTCCAACACCTTGAACCGGAATTGATTCACCATTGGGAATTCTTACTGATGGTTCACAATTTTTCATCACCATGTTAAGTAATCCATTAACTACACAAGAAATATGTTCGGTTGCCCCGGAGTCAATCACCCATGATTGAGAACTAAATGGCAGTGTTCCTGCCATATTTGCTGTCGGCTCAATGGACAATTCGGCGTTGTCATCCCTTATCACGCCCATAAATTCCGTGAGCCTCTGCAATTGATCATTCGAAAGGCCTGGAACAGAACCGCTGCCACTGGTTTTGTTGCCATCCGTCATTGATTGGCCGGCGAAATTCGTAACTTGCCGATTTTAAAATTTTGATTAGATTACCAGGTTTTTGGCTCTGATGCCATGTTAAGATCGAATGAAATATGCGCATAAAGAATTAGTTTTCTCATTGGTTCTGAAAGTGCCGCAGCATAACAATATTTATATATACAAGAGAAACCCTTTTCACCCCTTTTCACCGTAAAATAAGGGAGGAATATATCTTGTAAATAATATATACGTAAACCAAATCTAATCCATTCAAATATATTCAGCATATCTCAATATATTTGAAGCATATCTTCCAATAGAAATCATGTAATTGATCAATCAAATATACAATAATCTAATCAAGACACTAACAATAGAATAAACAATCCAAATCAAGCTAAAAATTAAATTTTATCATAAATTTCTGGAGCAGTTTCTTTTGCTGGTTAGGAGTGTTAGGACCAGGTTATGATGATAGGTGTGTGCTTTAATCCGTTGTTATTTTTATGTCTATCGAATTTCTTACCTTGAAAAAAAACTAGAGCTGAAATTTTAATTCAATTGCACAATTATTTGAGAGGAAAGATAATTATACTAAAATACTGAAATCAACCAGCCTTGAATGAAATATGGTTGTCCGGACTGGAGGACCACTTTTACAACCCATGTGATGCATTGATTGGTCCCAATTTGCATTAAACACCCACAATTACAAAGACCATTGATTCACGCGGGCGGGCCCCAGTTGCTCCACCAATGCACGTTGCGAGATTGGTCCCAATTTGCATTAAACACTCACATAAACAATTTTTAATAAATATTTAAATAGTAACGAGAACAATGTTTTTTTTTTTTTAAATGTATTCCGACAGAGTATACATTAGTATTGCATTATACTCCCTCCGTCCATTAAAAATAGTCTAATTTGTCTTATATTCTTTGTCCACCAAATGTAGTTTCATACACTTTATGGAAACTATCACCCTTCAACCATCACTTAATACCCTATAATACCCTTACTTTATCTACATTTTTCTTAAAACTTATGCCCCTCCTCAATGAGACTACATTTGGTGGACGGAGGGAGTATTAATATAAAATAGTAAGACAGGCTACTCTCTCTCTCTCATGGTTTTTTAATTTTTCTTAATTATTATTATTATATGCTGTAAAATATTACTCCCTCCGTCATATTTCATTATTCCCACTTTTCTTTTTTAGTTGTCCAATTTTATTATGCACATTCCCTTTTTAAAAATAATACTATTCACACTACTTTATCTCCACACTCCAACCATCACTTATTTACTCAAATTGCCACTAACTTTATTCATAAAGAATAACTTTACCTATAAATGGACCCCACAACATCCCATCATACCCCCAACGTATCTACTTTATACATAAACTAATCAATATTCATTAAAACCCGTGCCCGGAGAAGTGGGCATAATAAAATTGAACGGAAGGAGTATTATTTATTTTATTTTCACAATATTATTTTTCACTTTTAATAATATTAATAATTTAATATTATGATTATTAAATAAATAATAAAATATAATCAATAATAAAAATTTTAAAATCAATAATAAAAGTAGTAAATTAAAAAAATGAAATAATAATTTAATATATAATAATAAATTAAAAAAAAAATAATAATACATACAGTTAAAAAATTACTCCCCCGTCCTGCTATAAGTTTCCTTGGTTGTTTTGATTAAGAAATATGATTAAATAATATGTATAGTACAAGTGATGTGATGGTGAGAGAGGAAATAATAGATGAGTATTAGATGGTGTAAAATAAAATAATAGATAAAGTATAAGTGATATGATTGACAGAGAGAAAATCATATGATAAAAATAGAAAAAAAATGAAATGAGTAACTTATTGTGGAACATCATAAAAGGAAAGTTGGAAACCTATAGTGGGACGGAAGGAGTAATAATTATGAAAATATTTATTATTTGATAATAGTAATTAAACAGTCAACAATAATTTTTTTTATATATTATTATATAATAATACTATAATATTTAATAATAATAATAATTTCAACCATAAATCGTAATAATAACAAATAATTATTTTTCATTTTTTGTCCATACCAATAGTAACAATTGTCATTCCTAAAAATGCAAATTAACCATACGTTAATGATGTTGAATTGTTGATTGCTAATTTTTTTACCTGCCCATTATGTGTGGAATATATGATTAAACTTACATTCCACTCGTCTCATTTTTTTTTTTAACTTTTACTTTTTATATATGTTTTAATGTTGAAAATGTTTATTCTTATTAAAAGTAATAAATTATTATATATTTAAAGGGATGTTTTAATTTTTCAACTTTGTTTTTTTTATTTTTTATTATTGTGTAAAAAACAAGTACACATTTTAACGTGTAAGTAAAAGATGTTTAAATGAAAATTTTAAAAGAGTAAATAATTTATAATAAATATGTAAATATTTCTTACATTTTATAAGTGTTTGTACTACACAATTGACATAGGACAAAAAAATGTAAAACGTGCAAATGGAGTATACATTATTGAGTTGAGGAGAGGACATATTTCACATATACATTATTAAATCAATTTGCTCTGCTTTTCTCTCTCTCAATTTTTATGCCAAGAAAGATGTCGGCGGCGCATTTGATTTTGAGGCTAATACTCATACTCGTGCTAATGGGTTTGTGTAGGCATATGGTTTTGGCACAATACTCTGTAGTTGAATATCTTCCTGGTTTCCCAGGAAAACTTCCCTTCAACCTTGAAACTGGGTATTCATTCATTTTTTTCTTGATTATTTTGTTTGTTGAAATGTACGTATATATACTAATTAACCAGTTGTGTTGTAAAATAAATTAGATATATAGGCGTGGGAGAATCACAAGACCTACAAGTATTCTACTACTTTGTAGAGTCAGAAAGAAGCCCTGAAAATGATCCTCTTATTATTTGGATCCAAGGAGGCCCCGGCTGTTCTGGCTTTACTGTGGACTTGCTTATATCATAGGTTCCTACCTATCTATTTTTTCTTCATTTTAATTTAATTAATTATTTAATTTTTGCTTATACATATACTGTGTTGGGTAAGTCTCTTGTACACTCAATTCCTTATAAGCGAAAAAATTGGTAGGATTGATAATAAAAATAAAATACGCGAAAAACATGTATAATAATTTATGTAGTTTAAACAGTTGAAAATAGTTTTTTTTATGTTGAGGTCTAGTGTTCAACTCTTACATCTAACAATTTGCAATATTTTCAGTTGTAGTGACTTACTATTTTCAACAATATTTTTTAATTATATTGACTTACACTTTTTACTCGTATTTTGTTACACTTTTCAGTTATAATAACTTACACTTTTCATTAAAATATTGTGTTGCACTTTTCAAGTATATTGACATGCACTTTTTAATAATATTGTGTTGCACTTTCTAGTTATACTAACTTGCATTTTCTAGTTATAATGACTTATACTTTTCATTAAAAGTTGTGTTGCACTTTTCAATTATAGTGACTTACACTTTTTAATAAAAAAATGTGTTACACTTTTTAGTAATATTTTGTTACACTTTTTAGTAATATTAACTTACACTTTTCAACACACACAATTTCGAAAAAAAATTATCAATAAATTACAAAAAAAAAATAATAATAATAATAAAAAAAAATAACCAAGTCAAAAATTTTATTCACAATAATCTTGAATATTTAGGCAGTGTTTGGTTTGCGATTAGCCAATCCGGATTTGGATTGGCCCAATCCCAATCAAATTTCTCTCAATTCATCTCAATCCAAATACTAATCCACCCCTATAATACACCTATACACCTATTTTTATACAATCAAATCACTCTTTTCAACCACTCATTCTCTCTCCTACTTTTTTCTCTCTCATACTTTGATGTGACATAAAAATACATCTACCCCTACTTTTCAATCCTTAACCAAACACAACTTACAAATCTCAATCAAATCCACCTCAATCCAAATCCCAATCCAATCCACCTCAATCCAAATCCAATCCAAATTAATCCCAAACCAAACACCACCTTAGGGTTCACAATATTTTTGAATATTTAAGATTTAAGTTGACCAAGTCAACTCAATTCCTCGTAAGGAATTGATTCTATATAACCAATCCAGTGGTGTTTAATTAATTATTTAATTTTTGTTATACGTATAATATGGTGCAGGGCCTCTCAAGTTTGACTACACTAAAACCACCATCATACCTACTCTTGAATTAAATCCCTATTCATGGACTAAGGTTTATATTCTACCTAGCTAGCTCATTACTAAATTTATAAGACTGTATTTATTTAGATATTAAAATATCTATATGCAGGTGTCAAACATTATATTTATAGACCAGCCTGTTGGTACTGGATTTACTTATCCAAAAAGTCGTACTCCAAGAGCTTATGAATCTAACGATACAATTTCAGGCACTCTCACCTATGAATTCATTCAAAAGGTGAGAATTTAATTAATTAAACACCTAATTCAATTATCTATGGAGTTGTACTTGACACTACTCACGTGTTGCAGTGGATTATAAGTCATCCAAAATTTCATAAGAATCCCTTCTATGTAGCCGGTGATTCTTTTGGTGGCATGATTGTTCCTCTTGTTGTTGACCACGTCTATAATGGTAATTTTACTTTCATCCCTTAATTTAATTAATTATATATATATATATATACTGGACTATTTATCATTAATTTAATCACCTACCAAGACTTACAAGATATAATTAATCTTTATCTTTGTTTGATAGGCATTAAAGCAGGGAGTGAACCACGCTTGAACATGAAAGTAGTTATCATTATCTTCCCTTTTCAAATTGCTACTTTATAATGTGCATGTGTGTGGAGCTTTTACTAATTAATTTTAGTTGTGATTGATTAGGGATACATATTGGGAAATCCTATTACTGATTACTCAATAGACTACAATGGAAGAATTCCGTATGCTCACCTTATCAGATGAACTCTACCTGGCAATTCTTATTCCTATTTACATTTTATTTATTAATTATATACATAATTTGCAAAATTAATTCCTTTTTTTTTTTTTTTTTTTACTTTTCTAAAAAACTAGTCTGCAAAAGACAAATGCAATGGGAATTATGTGAGTGTCGAGCCGAACAACCATTTGTGCAAGAATGTTATGGAAAGTGTAAACCAAGTGAGTTTCTAATTAGTTTAAAATTTTGGCTTTTCCATCTTCATGACTTCATTTTATGCATGTGTTGTGCAGTGTGTTGAAAAGATAAACACTTATAATATATTAGAACCGTGGTGTAATATATTGAGTGGGAAACGAGGGTTGTTATCGCATCAAATGCCGTCTGAAGACGAAAATTATGCTCGACGTTTTCTACAATCCTCCACTCCCAAGTCATGGTGTCGAGTAATGTTTAACGTTCTCTTTATAAACCTATTTTTTGTTCACCTTAATAAAAAACTCTTTCTTATTTGAATTCAAACATTGTTTCTTGCTTCTTCTTAACAGGCATTAAATTATATTTTCTCGTACAAATGGGCTAATATAAAAGTTGTCCAAGAGGCTCTACATGTCCGTGAGGTAATCAACCAACCATAAAAAATTGCAACTTCCGCAATACACTCTCACAAAAAAAAAAAAAATTATGCATTTATCAATTGTAACACTCATATTGCGTAGGGAACAATAACTGAATGGGTACGTTGTAATCGTACCATGAGAAATGGGACATACACACAAAATGTTGATTCCGTCGTTAATTATCACAAGAAGTTCGCAAACCAAAGCGATTGTCGAGTTCTAATTTACAGGTGATGGTGATTTCTTTATTACTCTGATTTTTAACTATTGTGGTTTAGTATTATGTAATTTGTTGTTTTTCATTATAATAATTAATTATTTGTTGGTAAATCAATAATGTTATTGACAGTGGGGACCTAGACATGGGTGCTCCTCATTCAACAACGGAAGAATGGATAAGATCATTGGAATTGCAGATAAAAAATGGCTGGAGACCTTGGTTTGTTGAAAATCAAGTTGCGGGGTTAGTTTTGTTCCTATACACTATTTTGTAATTTTCGATCAAGTTTTGATGTTAGTCATGATATATTTTTTGTTTGGGTTAGGTATGCAACTCTATATTCCAACATAGACTCCGACTTTACATATGTCACTGTGAAGGTTGGTAATTCTTGTTAATTGTGTACTACTCTTTGGGATAAGTGAAAAAATATAATAAATTTCAAGTTTCAATTTGATGACTATGTTTTCAGGGGGCAGGCCATACAGCACCAGAGTATTTGCCCAAGGAATGTTTTGCCATGTTTGATAGATGGCTTAGCGGCAGCCCTCTCTAACATGGGTACTCCTTCGTTTTACTTTCTAATGAATAAATATTGTGATTTTTAATTTGTACTATTTGTAGCAAGTCATGTTATACCCGTGCCCTAATATTCCCACACACCCAAATTTGATACGATTCTTCTCCATCTTCAAGGAGTTCACGATATTATTCTACTGTTGCCTTTTTCTTTATTTATTTGTATTATTATGCATCGGAATTGACTTCAGTTTTTCCTTCTCCTACTGTATTTAATCGAAAATCTTTTATTTTCTTCTCATTATATTACGCGTGTGTGCGTATATATCATATTTATGTGCAAGTTTATTTTGTTGCAGAAGAAATATCAAGAATAATAGGAATGGTTGTACTGTGTTGGGGCGTACGTCACTTTTGTTACAATAGCAGTATTATGGTCATTTTCAAATAATATTGTCAAATGGTGGCTATTAGATTTGGTAATTTAAACTGTAAAATTTATTTGATAAGTTGATTAGATTAATGTAGTTAGAATTGAAATGGAAGTTTATGTTTGATGTATGTGTTAGTATAAATTTAAATGTCAGTTTGTGTAAGCCAAATGAGTTTCTAATTAATTACTTCCTCCATCCCACAAAGATAGCTATATATTCCTTTGTTGTTGGATGTCCCAAATTATAACTACATTTCCTCTTTTACCTTAGTATTAAATGTTTTATTGTCAATTTTACCCTTAATTAATAAGAGTAATTAAAACTTAGCAGATTTTGGAGTATGTGATTCCAAGGGCAAAATTGACACATTAGCTAAATTTGACTACATTTATTGATTTTTTTTTAATTTGTGTGTAGTCAAATATAGCTATTTTTGTGGGACGGAGGGAGTATAATTTTTTTGTTTTTTCGTCTCCTTGGGCTTCATTAATTAATTTATTCTAATAACTGAGAAGTTTTATGACCGGTATATAAACTGGAAAAAATACCAAGTCTTATTTTATCAAAAGGTATTTTATACAAGAGAATTATCATCTTATATAGATGATAATTTGTGCTGTTAATATAAACGGTTTTAGCACAAATTAAAACTAATTATAAGCAGTTAACAAAATTAATTACAAACAATTAACTATCGTATATATCCTTGAGACCCCCCTCAAGATGAGCATGTATTTTTGTCAAGGTCATCTTGGAGATGTAAAACTTGAATAGGTAAGGCCCTAAAGGCTTGGTAAACATGTCTGCAACATTGTCTTCTGCAGGAAGATGTATGAGTTTGATGACCCCCTCTTGAATCTTTTCTCTAGTGAAGTGATAATCCACTTGGATGTGCTTAGATTTATCATGCATGACCGGGTTGTGTGCCATACTATATGCGGACTTACTATCTGTGAAAACCAAGGCTGGAAAATCATGTGAAAATTTTAACTCTTGGAGTAGAAACAATATCCATTGGACTTCACAAGTAGTATAAGCCAATGCTCTATACTCAGCCTCTGCTGAACTCCTGCTCACGGTAGGCTGTTTCTTAAATTTCCATGAGACCAAAGTATTACCAAGAAAGACAGCATACCCAGTGATACTTCGTCTAGTAGTAGGGCATCTAGCCCAATCACTGTCAGAAAATGCCTTTAAAGAAAAATCTTCTCCAGCTTTTAAAAATAATCCTCATCCCGGAGTTCCTTTCAAATATCTCAACACTCTGTGGGCAGCAATCAGGTCTGCTTGTCTTGGGTTGCTTAAACTTTGACTTAAAGTCTATACACAATAAGATATATCAGGCCTGGTAACACGAAAATATAACAACCTACCTACCAGCCTTCTATAGACAGAAGGATCTTCAAGGGGTGGATAGTTTTGCGTGGTAAACTTCTGTTTAGGATCTATGGGTGTAGCACAAGGTTTTAAACCCAAATATCCTGCATCATTAATGATATCCAAAGCATATTTTCTTTGGCAAAGAGATAAACCAGACTTAGTTCTAACTATCTCTATACCAAGAATATATTTAAGAGTTCAAACATGCAAATGGTGTTTAACTTTAATGATTTCATCAACACTGTCACCACATAGGATGATATCATCAACATAACACAATAATGCAGTAAAAAAAGAATTATCAGATTTTAAGAACAAAGAAGAATCAAACTTAGATTGTGTATAGCCAAGAGAAAATAAACTGTTAACAAGTTTTTGAAACCATTGCCTAGATGCTTGTTTTAAGCCATAAATGCTTTTGTTCAACTTACAAACTCTCTTATCAGGAGGATCACAATATCCTGGAGGAGGTATCAGTCAGAGAAGCAGAAGGAGTCAATACATGAAGATATACGATAATTAGTTGTTTGTAATTAGTTTTGTTAACTGCTTATAATTAGTTTTAATTTGTGCTAAAACCGTTTATATTAACAGCACGAATTATCATCTATATAAGATGATAATTATCTTGTATAAAATACCTTTTGGGCCCCGTTTGATGAGGCCGATTAGGGGTAGATAATTCACTAATCTGGGTCAATCTTTTGTTTGATTTCAAATTGACAGGCCCAAGAGAAAATAAAGGCCCGTTCCATAACACTGTTGGTCTTTAGGAGAGTTCTCTTGAAAAAAAAGGGAGATTACAATCCATCATTTTTATCGCGTGCAAGATTGAGGAGTAAATTACTACTTTGCTCATGATATTTATATGTAAACCCTAATTTTTACCTTCACTTTTCACAGACATTTCGCCTCTCTTCTTTTTCTCTATGGCGATTTTTCATCGCCGCTCACGCTCTCTCTCTCTCCCTCTCTCGCGATTTTTCTCATCGTCTCCCCATCTGTCTCAGGTAAGTGTACAATAATACTTAGTTCTTACAATTTTATTTTACTTCTTCTGCCTTCGTTCGTCTCCCATGTCTGTCTCAGGTAAGTGTACATTTCCATTTATCTAGGGTTCTGTAGAAACCATACATTGCATCATCTTCTTATTGAAAATGGAAGAAGAAGAATGTAAACAAAGAAGAATCGAAAGTTGATTGAATTCTGCAGAATTTCAGTAAGTGGTACAATTGAGCCCTAATGTATATATAGGCTCTTAAGAATAGTAAATGTCATTAACTAACTCCTAACTACCAAAACTAAGTAGAAGAGGGTTTACAAGATGGGAGTGTATTTACTAAATCAGGGGGTGTATTTAGTAATCCTTTATACCCCCTCAAAATGGGAGTGGATATCAATTAACCCCATTTTGGCTTTGTGAGTGAAGAAACCAGCAGGAGGTAAGGGTTTGGTGAGGATGTCGGCCAAGTTCTCTTGAGTAGGAATGTGGATGAGGGTGAGGAGGCCATCCTTGATCTTTTCTCTAGTGAAGTGATAATCCAAGTCAATGTGCTTTGTTCTTTGGTGTAAACAGGGGTTGTGAGCAATTAAAAATGCACTCTTGCTGTCCGTGTACATAGATGATGGAGTGGAATGGCTGATCTTTAAATCCTTGAGGATATAGTGAATCCATTGGAGCTCACATGTTGTTGATGCCAAAGCCCTGTACTCAGCCTCTGCAGAAGATCTACTAACAGTGGTTTGTTTCTTGGATTTCCAAGAGATTAGTGCATTACCAAAATATATACTATAACCAGTGATGCTTCTCCTTGTTAGGGTACATCTCCCCCAATCAGAGTCAGAAAAGGCATGCAATTTAGCAGTGTTTAGTTTAGGATAGAAAAGTCCAGTACCAGGGTTACCTTTGATATACCTTAGGATCCTGTGGACTGCATCAAGGTGAGAGGCAGTGGGAGATTGCATGTACTGACTCATGGTTTGAACTGCATAAGATAGGTCAAGTCTAGTAATGGTAAGGTAGAGGAGTTTACCTACCAATCTTCTGTATTGTTGAGGGTTTGTCAATGGTGGAGATTGAGGATCAAAGCAGACTTTGGCATCCATAGGAGTGGAGGATGGTTTACATCCTAAGTATCCAGAGTCATCAAGCAAATCAAGAGCATATTTTCTCTGAGAAAGGGTAATGCCAGAGTGGTTCCTGGCAACTTCAATCCCTAAAATGTATCTGAGAATGCCAAGATCTTTTATAGTAAAAGAGTTATGTAGATGTGCCTTAATAGACTTTATGTCATCAAGGCTAGTGCCTGTTATAATCAGATCATCAACATAACACAAGACAACAGTAAAGGCATTAGCAGTTTGTTTTGTGAATAGAGAAGTGTCAGCCTGTGATTGAGTAAAGATAACAAAGAGGTGGTTAATTTGGAGAACCACTGTTTTGAAGCCTGTTTCAATCCATAAAGGCTCTTATTGAGTTTACAGACTCTAGTATCAGTTTTAGAACAATAGCCAGGGGGAGGTAGCATATATATTTCTTCATCTAAGTCACCATGCAAGAAAGCATTATTGACATCTAGTTGATGAATATGCCAATTTTTAGACACAGCAACAGCTAGAAGTATTCTAACACTGGTGATTTTAGCAACTGGAGAAAAGGTGTCAAAATAATCAATGCCCTCTTGTTGAGTGAACCCTTTAGCTACTAATCTAGCTTTGTATCTATCAATAGAGCCATCAGATTTGTATTTTACTTTGTAGATCCATCTACAACCTATGCAATGCTTATTAGGAGGGAGATTTACAAGAGTCCAGGTGTTGTTTTTGACTAATGCAGACAACTCTTGTTGCATGGCATTGACCCATTTAGTATTCTGAGCTGCTTGTTTGTAAGATTTGGGTTCCTGAATTTGGGAAATGGAAGTGGTGAAGGCTTTATAGCTGGGTGACAGTTTGTGAGAGGATAAGAAAGTTTGGATGGGATATTTGATGCTGGAAGATGTAGAGTGATTGGCATGATCCACTGAAGCAGGTAATGAAGTCTCATAAGATTGTAAATATGCAGGCTGAGTCTTGGTTATAAGAGGCCTAGTGTGAGTATCAATACCAGAAACAGTGGGATCATGCAAAACATTCAAATCATGTAAATCATGAATGGGATTGTGCAGCTCAGGGGGTGAAAGATTGGGAGAACTGAAGTGGTCATCATCAATGAAATCATCAAGGATGGGAGTAGCAGTGGGGAGGGAGGTTTTGAGGGGCTGTTATCTTTGAAGGGAAAGACATCTTCAAAAAACTTGACATTTCTGGAAATGAGAGTTTTTCAGTGTGTATGTCCAAGAGTTTATACCCTTTGGTGCCCATAGGGTAGCCAATGAATATACACTTGGTTGCCCTAGGGGCAAATTTGTGTCTGTGAGATGTGAGAGTGTTGGCAAAGCAAAGACATCCAAAAGTTCTAAACATGGAATAATCAGGTTTCTTGTTGTAAAGAAGTTCAAAGGGAGACTTGTTTTGAAGAGTATAGGATGGGATTCTGTTTATTATGAAAGTAGCAGTTTTGATGCATTCATCCCAATATTTAATAGGTATAGAAGACTGAAAAAGGAGAGCCCTAGCAACTTGAAGCAAGTGTTGATGTTTTCTATCAACTATACCATTTTGTTGGGGTGTTTCAACACAAGAAGTTTGGTGTAAGATCCCATGGGTATGATAAAAATCAGAAAGAATAAACTCAGTCCCATTGTCACTCCTTAAAGTCTTAATTTTAGTGCCAAAATGAGTTAGAACCATGTTATAGAAGTTTTGGAGGCAAATTTTGACATCACTCTTAGCACTTAGAAGGTAAGTCCATGTACATCTACTGAAATCATCTACAATAGTCAGAAAGTACTTATAACCAGAAGCAGATATGGTGGAAAAAGGGCCCCAAACATCACAATGTATCAATTGAAAAGCATGAGAAGAAACAGATGTACTCAAAGGGAAAGAATTTCTCTTTTGCTTAGCTAAAGGGCAAATGTAGCAGTTTGTATGAGCAGGAGAAGTAGCATCAATATTCAATTCAGGAATGTGCAACATACATTTCTTAGAAGTGTGTCCTAGCCTTCTATGCCATGTATCAAAGTTACAAGTATTTAGAACAACAGAACTAGAAGTGACAGTTGAACCTAAAGCAGGTAATGCACATGGAGCAGCAGTTTTCAAGAGGTAGAGGCCTCTCACTTGATCAGCAGTACCAATCACCATCTTGTTGGTGTTGTCCTGTAAAACACAATGTGAGGAGAAGAAACTCACAAAACAATTAGAGTACCTAGTCAAGTGACTAACAGACAACAAATTGAAGGTAAAATCATGGACATACAAGACATTATATAGAGTGAGATGTTTATTGATAACAATGTTGCCCATATGTGTAGCAGTGGAGAAAGCATTATTAGGCAAAGAAATCTTAACATTGGCAATGGAGGGAGGGGTGGAAAACAAGGACAAATCAAAGACCATGTGGTCAGTAGCCCCAGTATCTATAATCCAAGTAGAAATAGTACTATCTTGCAAGCAAATGTTAGAAATCATACCTGAATCAGTGGTGTTTTGGTTAACATCAGGTTGAGCAGTGGAGGCTCCTGCCACAGTGTGAGGCATAGCCATGTGTTCACCCAAATTCTGCATCTTAGAAAAACTTACAAACTTGTCATATAAAACCTGATCAAATAGAGGATTGGAGTCCAAGGGGGTGTTCCTCAAGGAAAGGTTGGCAGTTTTTTGAGTGAGTTTGTTTGGAAGAGTTCTAGGTCCCCTCCAACCAGGTGGAAAGCCAATGATGTGAAAGCACCTATCTATGGAGTGACCAATGCCATCACAGTGGCCACATTTTAGAGGTTTCTTCCTATCTTTGAAAGATTTGTTGTTTCTGGCAGTCATAGAAACAAAGTCTAGGTGGATAGGATCAGGGGTGTTGTGGAGGTTTCTTTGGGATTCCTCTTGAAGCAATATGCCATATAATTTGGAAAGAGGAGGAAATGGGGATTGCAAAAGGAATTGGCTTCGAAGAGCACCATAGGAATCATGCAAACCAATTAAGAATTTTAAAACAGCATCCTGTTCTTGAATATTGGTCATGAGTTTAGGCAATTCACAAGAGCAAGTATCCATAGCACCACAAGAGCATTTAAGAATAGGCCTAAAGCTAAGGTACTCATCCCATAAAGACTTGAATTGGTTGTAATAGGAGACTAAAGATTGGGAACCCTGAGTGATTGTACTAAGGGATTTCTCAAGGTGATATACCCTAGTGCCATCGGATAAGGCATATCTAACCTTTAATTCATCCCAAACATCTTTTGCAATAGAGAAGTAATCCAAAGTACGCTTAATTTCAGGCACAATAGAATTCAAAATCCACATAAGAACTAGGTCATTGGATCTTACCCAAGCAGAGTACACGGCTGGTTCATCTTCCTCGCTGGGAATATCCAAGGATCCATCAATCAGACGAACCTTGTTCTTCACACTGAGGCCGCGTTTGATCGCATGACTCCAGGAGACATAGTTAGTGCCGTCGAGGGGTTCAAGGGCGATGGCGACGGCCAGATTATCGTTTTGATGTAGGGCGAGCGGAGAGAACGGATTGAGGGCCGGGTCCAAAGAATCGGGATCAGTAACCGTTGGCGCCATGGATCATGGAAGAAAGAATCGCCAAGAAACGCAAGAAATTCGTGAAGCTTCAAAAGGGGCAGGAGAACGCGATGGTGGTTCGCAAAGAAATTGGCCCGAATACGATGGCTAATACTGATACCATGTAGAAACCATACATTGCATCATCTTCTTATTGAAAATGGAAGAAGTAAAATGTAAACAAAGAAGAATCGAAAGTTGATTGAATTCTGCAGAATTTCAGTAAGTGGTACAATTGAGCCCTAATGTATATATAGGCTCTTAAGAATAGTAACTGTCATTAACTAACTCCTAACTACCAAAACTAAGTAGAAGAGGGTTTACAAGATGGGAGTGTATTTACTAAATCAGGGGGTGTATTTAGTAATCCTTTATAGGATCTTATGGTTGTGAACCCTCTATCTTATTCTCTCTTTTTTTCGAACCCCGGGCGATGGAGACGCCGACAATCTGTACCGCAAAGGAAATAATTGAACCCAGCGGCGTAGATGGCGAAGAACCTAAAATTTCTAAAATTTCTATGCCAAACGAAACGACGAATCGAACTCTATTCACTACGATTTGTAAGGTAAGGCTTGACATGATTAATTCAACCTAACCTGTGCAAGAAAAACACACGAACAACAAACAAGGATATATGAAAATGGGGAATGGGCACTGTGTTAATTTGGATGAGGGGTTGAAATTGGTATATCCCAATTTGGATGAGGACAAAATAGTAGTTTTACATAAAAAAACTAATATCAAATCATGAGGCACAATTTTCACATCATACGGTTGTTTTAAAATTGGAGATAGCAAAACCAGGAATAATCTGCCCCATACTATTAAACGGAGGTATTGGCCCCATAACTAATGAGGTCTATCAAACGGGGCCTTGATAAAATAAGACTTGGTATTTTTCCCAGTTTATATATAGGTCATAAAACTTTTCATGGTATCAGTTTCTGATTGGAGTTTCTTGGGTGGGCTTATAAGCCTAGGCAATCCTCTCACTTAACACCTTGGTTTTAAGTGTAGAGTTAGGTCTTCTAATATTGGTATCAAAGCCAACTCTCTACTTCAATGTGTGGATCCACCTGTGGAACCACGTGTTGACATGGTCCCCGTTTGAGACCCCGTCTGAGCCGTCTCACGTGAGGGAGGGTATTAAGGTATCCCACATCGGATAGAGAGATGGTCTTGGGTGGGCTTATAAGCCTAGGCAATCCTCTCACTTAACACCTTGGTTTTAAGTGTAGAGTTAGGCCTTCTAATAGAGTTTCTGATCAGAAATCGCGAAGCTTTTGGTTTTTCTTCAATCCAGACATTCTTCCGCTTATAGCTTCAATTGCTTTCCCCATGAAATCACCTTTCCCCTAGTCTTACGGGTTTTACCCCTTCTTGGCTTTGCCCATTTCCTTGAGAATAACTAAAATTAATATATATTGATGCATGCGTGATATTCATATATCATATATTAGAACCGTGGTCTGATATATTGAGTGGGAAACGAGGGTTGTTAATACTTGTTATCGAATCAAATGCCGCTTGAAGACGAAAATTATGCTCGACGTTTTCTACAATCCTCCTATTGGGAATTAATATACAAGAATTAATTTTCAACCTCTCTAGCATGTACTTTTAACTGAGACAGAACTCTTTCATGGTATCAGAGCCTCCAGGACTTCCAAGTCTTGGTGTCGAGTAATGTTTCCTTTTCGATCTCTTTATAAACCAACCTTTTGTTCACCTTAATAAAGAGCTCTCTTATTTTTTTCTCGTGCTTGTATCCAGACTTTGTTCACCTTGTCGACATTGAATTATCTTTTCTTCTACAAATGGGCAAATATAAAAATTGTACAAGAAAGCTCTACATCTTCGTGAGGTACATGCACTACAAGAAATTACACTTTATATATATGACGATTTTTTTTGTGACGACAAAAAATTCTTCACACTATGTTAGTCAAAGGTGATAAATTTAATTTTTCGTCACTTAATAATTAGAATCCGTGAAAACTCTTTATTTTGTCACCAATAATAATTTAATTCGTGACGAAATATTATTTTGTTACCAATAATAAAAAAATTCGTGGCGGCACTTAGAAATTTGTCAGTAAAAAATTTGGCGACAAAATTTATAGTAATTGGCGACGATGTGCTATGTCATGAAAAATAATATTTTCACGACGATGCTATGTTTTGTCATTAATTATTCGAAATAATTAGTGACACAATTATTTTGTCACAATATTATTTGGCAACGATATTCGTCTTAATTAGTGACGATCATATTAGTCATATAATATATTATATTCATGACGAAATTATGTTTCTTCATTAATAGTTAATCAGAATAATTAGTGACATATTTTTTCGTCACCAATATTTATATATGGTGACGATTAATAATCATTTGTCACTTTTTGCGCAAGAGAGTCATAAATTCCATAACATTTTTTTGTGACAAATGAATTTCATCATAATTTGTTACACAAAAGTGATAAATTTGGATTTAGTCATTAAAAAAATTATATTTATGACATTTTTGTTGTTGTCGTTATTAATAATTTCATTTGTCACTAATTAGTAGTGTATTTAATGACGAATTCAATATATTCGTCCTAAAATTAAATAATGTATTCAATCAATAAGAGGTTACGAAATTCAAACTTTTGACATCTAAAGTATATAAGAAACTCGTACCTCTTATATAATATTTATGTTTACCAACTAAATCAATTACTATATATTATTTTGAATATCAGTTTTATTAAACACTTCTTTATATTAAAATTTTAAAATAATTATCTAATATAGAATTCCAATTCAATAGTATAAATAATTTTAAAACATAATTTTACATAAAATATTTGTGTATGATAAAATAAATACTCACGTAACATGTAACCTCTACCCTAGTTCAAACATATTAGAGACACTTATCTACTAAACTTTCTTTAAACCCACTTACCTACTAAGCTAGATAATATTTATATTGAATATTTAAAGTTTTGTATTTTTGTTTATAAAGTATATTAAAACTAAAATAAATATAGCTTTAAAAATTACGAGTTACCAACGACAATTTATTTATAATGCAACACTTATTAAAGAATTTGTAACACTAGAATTTGTAACACTTTCAATCTTTTAAAATTCATTAATTATATATATATGTATATTCAATGGAAGATATAAAATTATATTAATAGAAAAATAAATATATTAATAATTTTCTCAAATTTTATAATCATGATAGTAAATTAATGATTAAAATCTCATACATTGACGTTAATATAACACTGAGATATCTATAAATTTTGTATCTTGTTCAAAAGTAAAATTGCTATAACATAATTATCCTCCGACAAATCACCAAAAATCGTAAAAGAAATTAAACATGTACTTAACATAACCTAAATAATTACTCAATCATTTTGAAAATCCAAATCTCTGTAATAAAAATGACCAAATATGCAAAATTACCAAAAATGATAAACCAAATTCGAAAATTTAAACGTTAGGAACAAATCCGTTGGGAAAAATAATTCGACTTAATCAGAATTCAGAAATGGCATAAAAAGCTAATACTCGCACAAAGAGATAAAGAAGCCAAGATTGAAGAACTCTTTATAAAGGCACACACATAAACATGTTTTAACACAAAAACTACATGCAACATTGATCAATTAAGTCAATTGGGCTGAAAATATTGACTTATTAAGTCAATGGGTTGAAAATATATATTATTGGGCCACCATTAATTCATTTGGGTTAATTATTAATTTATTTGTCAACTGGCCCGCTTGTGTTCTAATTTTGACCAAAAATTTTAACCCATTTATTTTACCAGTTTCTGTGATTTTTTTATCTTTTATTTTATTGCCGAACGCGGGATATTAAATGTAGTAATTCAAATTATAATATGTAGTAACACACATTATTTTATGTAGTAATAACACAAACTATTTTATATAATAATACAAATTCTTTTATTTAGTAACACGTTTTTTTCTAGTGTTTTTTTAATGTAGTAACTCACATTATAATGCGTAGTAACATATAATATCGCATGTAGTAAACACAATAACCATGTTGTAATGCAAATCATTTGATAAAGTTACATATATTAACAAACGCATATTTATTGTAGTAATTTAAATTGTAGTATGTAGTAACATATAATTTTTTATATAGTAATACCAATTCTTTTATGTAATATTTTTTTCTAGAATTTTTATTGATTAAGTAACTCACATTATAACATATAGTAACATATATTATTGCATGTAGTAATATAAAATAACCTTGATCCATAATAATTAGTATTAAAGAATATTTAAAGATTAAGGCCGTCGTAAATTGCAGCATTCGGCCGCGGCTTGGGGTGGCCGAAAATTGTTCGGAGAAGACGACTAAGTACAATTTCTGTTATTGGGTGTATTTATAAAAAATGTGGGTTGAGCTGTTAGTGAGTGTATTTATAAAGAATATAAGTGTGAATGACTGAAATGCATATATGCAATATTTCACATAAGACTAGCCCATGTTTTAATATGCACAAAGAGAATATAACATGCATGTCGTATATTTCAACAAGTGCAATATGCATACATGACCAAAACCTATATCCAAAATCTAAAGTTTCCTGACCATCACCAACACAAACACATATACCATGGTGAAGTGTTTGCAGAGTGCACATTTAATATAAGTGTCTTTCATTTTCCTCCCAAACAATGAAAATTCAGTATAGATGCAATGAAATACTGCAATGCTTATAACGTTAATATAAAGATCTAGCAATCAACGTGGACATTCCATTGCTTAAAAAAAATATTCATGGCAATATTCTATATCATGTTTAAATTTTGACAACTGGATTAATAGATCAAATTTAAATAGCTAGACTTTGATCGATACAGGAACATAAAGAAGCTAAACTGCTAAATATCCAACTGATATACAAGTTTTTTTTTTTTGAAGTCAACTAATATACAAGTTAAATATGATTTGTGATGCACAAAAAATTAGTTTTAAAAAAAATGTATCTACTAAGAGAATGATCATTATCTGCACATTAATGGATAAATTTTTTAAATGTCAAACATGGGGTCACTCGTGTAAACAACTAATTGAGCGAAACTTACGGTTTGAGAATCTCTATCACAGCCTTCACTTGAACCTTCACTCGCACTCTCGGCACTGTAAATATAGTCAACGCATATGCCTTATATTGAGTTAGAAATCAAACATCACACATCTTTGATAGTTTTGTGTTTATAAAAAATGATTAAGAGATACTGATTAGGAAAAGGAAAAAAAAAAACAGAAAAAAAAAATTATAATATGTCTATTAAGAGAAGTTCATATACTTCTACTAGAACTATAAATAGAAATATAATTTAGTGGCTTCTCATATCTTCCATTAATTTTAGAGTGTGCGCCATTTTCTAGCACATCTATTATTTTCTCAAATTCATTATTCTTCTAAAATCAATTTTAAACAAGCTCAGGGTTTCTCTGGATATTTTGACGGGCAATTTTTCCTTTCTTATTGATGATTTGACATCCACTCCGTGTTGCTGAGAGAGTTACCTTAAATGTAAGACTGAATATGATCCGACCAGTTAAAGTGAAAAGCATCGATAACCAATACATCAATAAAAAAAGTATGAACAAATGAAAGAAACTATCAAACTTTGCAATACTCACAAAGGCTTCAGCAACACCAATCGTTACACCACCCCGAAAAACCCCGTTTGCAGAGCCCGGAGCAACAAAGAAAGCAAGAAGAGATAGTAAAGGTGTAGCGCCCCCAAAATTCCAGTGGGCGCTACGGTTTGAAAGAGCACTTTTTGACTTAAATAAGTTTAAGTGGAAGACTTTATATATATATACGTGTATCTTCATGTACATATCTATATGGGTGACACTATCATATATCAATAAGTTTAGAACATTTCTATTCAATTTCGTCACACCTCAAATGGTCAATTCTAGTTATGAATTAAGCTAGTTGAAATCACATAGAAATACACTTTGGAGAAAAATAGTTAAGTTAATTCTAATCACCTTCAAAGAGGATTATAAAAATGTTTCAAATACACACATATAATTCCAATTTTTTTATTCTGAAAAAATAATAACTTTTCAATAAACAATTTATTCACGAAATTTTGTTAAATGCATTTCGTACGTTTAAATTATCTAAAAAGACGGTCTGTAGTAAATTATTTATCATAAATCATAGAAAATCTTAAAATTCACAATTTTTGTATAGTAGACTCCAAACATACACTGGTGCACATAATAAAATTTTCATTAAAAGATAAGTCATATAATATTACTTACAAATTTATAAGACCATTGAAAAACAAGACCCGAAAATGGACTGTGACAAAAAATCTTCTAGAATTTGTCAAAACTTTTTCGTTTCTTATAAAAATGCAAGGCCAAATCCTACACAACTATAAGGGCCAGTAGCAATATCCATAAAAACATTACATTTTATATTATACATTGCTATTTAAGCATGCATTTCTTTTGAGTATTGATTAGTGTGAAAATTGCTTGAAATTCATGTGTTTATTTTGCATAATTTTGAGGATTTTGTTGCATTATTCACACTAAATTGACTAATTGCACTTGAAATGAGAAAGGTATGTGTTTTGCTATTTTTTAGGTAAATTGAACTTATTTGGAAGCAAAATACATGTCTGAGAATTCATGAAGTCAAGAGTATAACTGCACCATTGGATGCGTCTCGAAAAAATGAGTGGAATGAAAAAAAGAAGCAAGTCAATCGGAAGTCGGGCTCAAGATATGATCGAAACAAGAAAGTGTGAAGCTGCAACAGATTCCACTCGGGCAGCCGAGTCAACCCACTCGGTTGACCGAGTCAAAACTGCTTCCAAGTCATTTTCTGGACTTCCAACTCACTCGGTTGGCCGAGTCAACTTGCTGATGCGCGAAAATTCGAGAATTTTAAAGGATTCCAAGGGCCTAAGTGTAAATCTCGTCTCAAACACTCTTCCAAGCTATAAATATCTTCCCAAATCAGATTATTAGGGGGTTTTGGACTCACTTTCACACACTCAAACCCTACTCTCTTAGGTAGATTTTTACATATTTTGCAAGTTTCATTCAATAGATTAGTTTCAAATTTAGTATTTAGGTTGGGTTCTTGAAGATCTGGGCTACATTCACTTGTAATATTCTAGATTGTTGAAGAATCAAGGTGACTTCCACCCAAACTCTATTTTGTTATGCTTTTTATGCTTTGGGTGTTTAAAATCATGTGAATATTTAGTGTTAAAATTGTTTATGCTTTAATTATTGTTGATATTTGGATTGTTGCTTCTCTTATTGGGTTTTATTGGTGCTTTGTGTATTAACTTCTATTAATTCATATTTTGAGGCATGTTTAGCGTAGACGAGAGTTACATGAACATGCGTAAATTTATGGTGTGAGTTGTTGGTATACAAATGCGTTTATTATACTTTTAATTCGTCGAGAGAGAGAGTTAATCGTATTATAACCCCATTAAGAGACGTTAATCACTTGAATGGTTATTTTGGTAGTTGGTGAGGATTAGGAAGAAGTCTTATTACCGGGTTTGGGAACACCTTAGACGTAAGACTATAGTACCCGAAGGGAAACGATTTTCATCCTAGCATCTTGATGCTCTTAGCAAGTCCAAATTGACGCATAAAAACGATATAAACAATCCCACTCGATTTCACTAGATAGAGAACACTCGAAGCATTCCCAACCTTTGCACTTCTCCGAATTTAGATTCGTAGTTGTTCTTTACTTTAATTGTCATTTTCTCATTTTCTTAGTTTAGTAGTTAATTTTACTTATTAGGATTGTGTTTAGTTTAATTTATTGTCTTTAGATTATTGTTTAGCTTTAGTTTTGCATCTAAATCCGAAACCGTAGTTACATTAGTTATGACAACACAAAACTCTAGGGATCCATTGCACTAGCCCACCTCCAGTGGTTCGATACTACTTGGTCGAAATACTTACGTGAATACTACTACGATCCCTTATGGTTGAGGGGAAGTAGTTAGTCAAAACATATAGACTAAAATTCGTTCAAGTCAAGTATCAAAAGAGTCTACTTTTATAAAGAAGAAACACTGTTTGTTAGAAAAATTATTAAAAATATAATACAAATCCAAATGTGTCTAAGTAAAATTCTTATGACAGTAAGTTAACATAGTCGAAAATTAGTCCAAAAAACTAAACGAGTTGTCTAAGTAAAATTCTTATGACAGTAAGTTAACATAGTCGAAAATTAGTCCAAAAAACTAAACGAGTTGTGTGAGGAAATTTTTATAATCTCAATCGAGAAACAGGACAGTTTTTCACCTCTGTACAGTGCCTCAAAGGAGAATCATATAAAATTTTGGTATTTTAACCACATATCCAGGTTTCAATAATTACCTCAATGTGGTAAAAAGGGTTTGAACTAAAAACATTGGAAAAGGGTTGTACTCTTTTTTAAAAGTAACATGAAATAAGAAAAATGAATTTTCAGTTACCACAATACACATATATTTGTCTCAAAAGACCTCCCAACCTATTTTAAAACATCCAGGGATATGCAGTACCATAAGAAAAAGTGTATAAAATGGACTCAAATTACACATGCAATGACAAATACCATATGAAATCTAAATACAAGCTTCAATAAGTCACATAGTATGCAAATCCCATTCAAGGAAATAATCGTACCAGGAAAAAGGTGTACAGTAGGTAAAATGAACTCAGATCACACATGCAATGACAAATACCACATATCACATGCAATCCAAATATAAGCTCACATAATTCAAATCGCACAAGTTTAAGAGGAAATCAACACAAAATCCAATCCTTAACACATAAGACATTCTTATATTTCAAATAAAATGAATCAGTAACCACAGAGTAAGAATCCTGAGAAAATGAGAAAATAACAAAAGTCAGTATACATTGCTTAAGAAAAAAAAGAAATGGATTTATTTCTTTAAAATTATTTTAACAAAATAAGGTCTTCATACCTGGCTCTCTTGATAGTGAAAATAGAAGATTCTCAATCCTTCAGGAACTGGTTTAGGAGATTCTATTTTTTGTGTGATGAACAAACTTGAGAAGAAAATGTTTGAGTAGAATGTTTGAGAAGAAGAGTTTTTCAGGGAAAAGCGTGTGAAGTAAGTGAGGATGACTTCTCGCATTCCACGGTTTTAAATAGGAAAACTTTGATTTAATTTAAATTTTAAAAGGAATTTCAAATTTCAAATTTCAAATTTCAGAATTTAATTTAATTTAATATTATTTTATTAAATCGAGTGTGATCTGCTCAATAAGCTCTCCTGCAAAATTCTGTACAACTTATTGAAAACAATTAGTTCATAAATTACATAAAATCATATATCTTTAGGATTTCAATTAATTTGTCATTTAATACTTAAAAGAGATATTTTAATTTCTAAAAATAATGAAATGCAAATTTAAATTTAAAAAACGGGGTGTTACAAAAAGATTTTGCATTCACTTGTAAAATCAAAACACAGGTTGATGATCCATTGCTTTTCTAGCTTAAGAACCAAATTCCTAGAACACACAAAATTAGTAATTCAGAAAATTGTAGGCTGATACAAATTTCCAAATTCACTCAAGTAAAAGCAAAGAGAAGCAATGAGGTAGAGAAAAGAAAGAACTTACAAAGGGTTTTAAATAATTAACGGGTTTTAAACAAGTTGATGCCTACCTTCTCTCTTTCTCTTTTCAATAGTTTTTCTTCCTCTTCTTTATTTTTGCGAGCTTCCTGCTCCTTGAAATACAAAGAGTGGGAGAGCATAGCAAGCAAACATAATAAATAAATGCACAAAAAATTTTAACATGCTATAGAAGCCTCATCTGGAGTATGGAACACGGTAGGAAACTACTGATGACCCCACCAACAAATTCAAAATTAGTCAAAAATAGAGGGAAAAATAATTTGGAATATCGGGTTCATAGACTATAATATTATTCAAGTAAATGCCATATTTTGTCTAATTCCCCAACATCTTGCTGCATTATTGAATGACGAGAAGCTAATATTACTAATATGCCTATATGAACAAGCAAGAAGCATAGAGAAATTTAACCTCTTATTGCTTCTGTTTAATCTCTTCTAAATAAAACACAAGAGTAGAGAGCGACTGAGCAACATTCAGAATTTGAATAAAACACTTATTTCATTAAAGCAAAGAGCAACAACATAAAAGTCTTACGTTATGAGAGTTCAACTATTAGGACAATTACTCCATGACTTTTTAGAGAGGATTAGACAAACATATTTTGAACATATAATAGACTATTAGAAACACAAAAAACATATAGAGCAAGTATAATAAGTTAATATAATGATCTGCCTATATTCTCACATGAACTCACTCCCTAACTATCCCTTAGTTTCATTACTGGATTTATCGGATGATAATTAGGTGAATTTTGGAAAACAGAGATTGCAGATCATTCCCAAGCCCATCAAATCCTGATCCATATTATTTTCCTTTGGAGATTATCCAATAAAAAAGTAGTTCAACAACAGATCATGAATCTTCATTATGTATCTTCATTTGCTTTCATGCTTAGCCTTCGTATGAGATTGCAGAGCATTCCCATAAGGGAAGGTTCTGAAATACAACAAAAACAAAAATAAGTTTCTTGCAACAAAATACTAGTTAAGTTAAAAGAATACCAAGGCTTATCGTAAATATACTTGCTACATAATTTCCATGACAGTTGGGCATCATAAGATTCTCTGGGGTTTGCTCCTTCAACTAGTTTCCCACAACTTTTGATGAAGCCAGAGTTCCAGGACAAGCTTCAAGATTGATACTGGTTTCTCCGGATGTGTTTAAAAAGATAGTCCTCACTACCACAGGTTACCACTAGAAGACAATTCACCCCCTTCTTTCTCATTTTAAGAAATACCAACACTCTTCCTTACTACTAGAGCAAAATAATTCAAAGGATAGAAATACCAATACTCTTCCTTACGACTAGATCAAAATAATTCAAAGGCATGTAAATTAAATTAGGTTTTATTCTGGTCTTCATAATGACTGGTGCCAAAAGAAGGATGAAGTGGTTTATGGAATCGGAGAATTTGGTGATTTTCAACTAATCCACCATAACATTGAGACGTTAATTAATCTAAGAATTAGCAGAATCAACACAAACGACCGTATAAATATAAACTTATGCAATAATCCAAGAATTATCCGACTCAGTAGAATTAGCAAGAATCGAAGAATTAACCTCCAATAATTAGCAGAAACTTAATAGAATTATGACGGTCGACGATTTCTTGACGAAGAATAGCGAGCATCAACTGTGATAACTAAGGGCGCGTGACCGGCATAGGGCTGGACACCGATAGAGGTGGGGGAGACGCGACCGCAAGGATATCTGTGAAAAAAAGAACGGGCGTTTGTGTGGAACCACAGGCATGATCCTTCAAGAAAGCCAACTTCGATTCAACAGTCCCATTGTAAATTGAGACATGAACACAAATTGCAGAAAACGTTGGAAAAATGATCCTTCAAGAAAGCCAACTTCGATTCAACAGTCCCATTGTAATTTTGCCACTATTCAAAATTATTTACTAAAGTACTATCATTACTAGGAAAAATGAATGGCCACATTTTGAAATTTATATCAAAGTATATGATTTTGCAGTCGTAACACGAAACTCAAATTGGGTTTTTAAAAAGGTTAAAGGCCCATATGATTTGGGCAAACTAAATCATTTAATTGTTCTAGAATTACACCAAAATAGAAATAACAACAAGTGTTATGCATTGAGTCCCAAAAAGCAGTATTTTCGAAAATCACATATTAGAAGAAACCAAGTAAGCAGGATTGATGCCTATTTTCGAAAAAACATAATAGAAAGAAACATATTTTTCGTTAACTGGAATTTAAGAAGAAAAAGAAGTACCGTGTGTTTGTTTCTTGAGGAGGCCGCTTGATTTGGAAGATGAGGTGTCTAAACTTTAGGGCAAGAATTATATATATAGAGAATGAAATTGGGCTTAGGGTTTAAAATCTCAAGGGCCTATGTTTAAATGGGCTTTAAATATTATTTTAAAATACTAGAAATTATAATATAAACTTAAAATAAATTAAGTGAATAATTGAATATATATATATATATTACTCCCTCCATCCATGAAAAGTAGGGACATGGGGATGGGGCACAAGTTTTAAAAAAATGGTAGATAAAGTAGATAAAGTAAGGGTATTATAGGGTATTGTGGGGTCCATTGTGAATAAAGTGATTGTTTAGGAATAAAGTTGATGGCAAATTGAGTAATTAAGTGATAGTTGAAGGGTGATAGTTTCCATAAAGTGCATGGGACTACATTTGGTGGACAAAGAATATGTGTCAAATGGGACTACTTTTCGTGGACGGAGGGAGTATAAAATTTACGGGTGTTACATAAGAACACTGTCTAAAGAACTAATCTGATCTATGATTTACTCTCACTCGATACAAGACTAGAACTAAGTACACTAGAAGGTGTGGTATCCCTCGGCGTACGTTAAACGATACAACTACTGACCATAACTCCGAACTAGGGTTGAACTCTCAAGAAGGTGTTACTCGAATAGTGCATGCTTTGAAATGAAAGGCTTCAACGGTATTTATAGAGAAATAGCCGAATTCTAGATCCTTCCATTATGAGATCCTATTTTTTAGGACCTCAACTTCCATGATCTTTCTAGATCCTTCTTCCATCTTCCAGGTCGATCTACAATGCTCCAAGGCCTTCTAGCACGTTCTCCAACATTCTGGAATCTTCTAGGTTCCAGACTCTTGTAGAGGCTTCTAGAATCGTTCCTGATTGTGAGAGCATTTAGTACAACATTTAATGTAACATTTCAGAAAGGACTTAGAATAAATCAAGGAAGGTCAAATTAAGATGTTGTTGATAATGTTAAAGCATTTAAGAGTTAAAAACATCTACAATCTCCCCCAATTTGACCTTTCGACTACAACACATCTGATGCACATATATTTCTATACATACTCAATATTATGTATTTAGGTGAGGTTGACATCAAGTCTAAATACTAGTCAAGACAATACCTGTTGTAACCGTTGGATCAAATCAAAAGAAGATCAAGAACAATTTCACTGAGATCCGTGCCATAAGATCAAAGTAATCTTATTCAAAACCAAAACAAGTATAAACAGTACACTTGTTTACAAAACATATACCTTTACAAAAATCAAAGATTAAATCAGAGCATAAGAGTATATACCAGATTAGTTCTAAGACTTATGTAAGACTCAAAGACAAACAAATAAGGACTAAACAAAATAATCAGAGCAAAAACATGAAGAAAAAAAACATATTCATCATGCAGTAAACACTTAATGATAAGAAAACAAATTAAGCAAAAAGCAGTAATCAAATATCATTAGTGCAAACTAATTAAGCAAGATAAATATAAACATCCTATCAACTAGAAATAATAAATATTGTATCAGAATAAACAGAATTTTAACTTAAACATAACAGAATAACAAAAATAAAAGTAGGACTGAAAATGGCATGAATTGCTATAACAATAGCAGCAGCATCAAGGTCCTGCACATGTGCCATCTGTACTTCAGTACTTCCCCTGTCTTGCAGCATCTGTTCTAGATATCAGCATAGAGAATTTCCATATCCTCATCATCTTCAGCAGCATCTGCAAACTTGTCTTCATCAGCCTCTGGTTCCTCAATAAAACAAGTTGAAGCAAAGAGTGCAACAACATTGTTAGCAGCAGCAGTTCCTCCATTCTCTGTGGCAGCAGCATCAGGTACACCTCCAGCTTCAGGATTCAGCTCTTCAATAACAACTCCAGAAGCTCTAGCTGAAGTGGAAGGCAACTCCAGAAGCTCTAGCTGAAGTGGAAGGTGGTACTCTCCCTGTTGTAGTGGAAAGTAGCCTAGTCCACTTGTCTTTGATGAACTGGAGCTCATCAATTTGGTCCTGTAAGTGTTGTAACTGCAGTAAAATAAAAGATCTAGGAACAGAGAATGTGGTATCAGAGTTACCACCAATGTTCTCAGCATCTGGTGCAGCATTAGGTGCAGGTGTGTTCTGTTCAGGTCTCTGTGCTGGTGTGGGTTGAGGTTGAGGTTGAGCAGGAGCTGCTCATTGAGAAGAACTTCCAGGATTGTGCAAGGGCAGATCTTTCACTCTTTCACCAATGAGCAAAGCAGGTGAAATGGTGTATAAAGGAACCTTACCTCTAAGAACTTCAGTCTTCTTAGGGCTAAAACCATGCATCTTCAGGTATGAACAAATAAGCACAGGGTATGGAAGGTTTCCTTTATTAGAAATGTCACCACTAAACTTCATCATGTGGTGGAAAATGGCCAATCCCAAATTAAACTTCTTCAAAACCACTATCCTATAAAGCAAGATTGCTTGATCCTTTGTGACTTTGGTTGAGTTGGTAGAGGGTATCCAATTATAGATTATCAGCTTATGCAATACAGAGTAAAGAGATGTAAGGTCCTTAGCCAACATTCCATTTTTCCATCTAGTCAACAAACCACCAGTCATAGAAGCAGTAACAACATCCAAATCAGGTTCATCATCATCAAGTACTGGTTCTATTTCTAAGAAATCATTAATCAACTCTGGTGTAAATGGAATTATACTCCCCCTAAACTGTACATTCCCATACCAACGGGAACTCCTCCTACCATTACTCTTCCTCAGACATGCATAGAATTCATACACCCAATCAGAAACAAATGTATCACACAAGTTCAGAGCTTTCATCAACTTTCTATCCTCTAAGAATTGAATCAAATTCTTACTCTCAAAATCAGAAACATGAATTCTTCTTTCCATCAACAGTTTTCTCCTAGACAACCTAGTAATCTTATCAACCAAACCATCAATATCCGAATCTACATCGGGTTCAGAATTACCTTCCTCAGAAGTACTTTCCTTTGAGCTTGGTTCTTTCTCCTCCTCAGAACTGGATTCACCTTGTTGGTATATGAATCCTAAGACAAGTCCTAAATGATGAAAAGATAAGATGAGTTTTGATAAGCCAAAAGTAGACTTGAATATTTTCTAAGTGTTGACTGATCTAGTCTAGTTATGGAAGTCATCTTGAGCAGATCAGTAGAGTTCACAAGACAAGTAAAAGTTCAAAAGATAAGTTTAAGTATTCGAAAGACAAGTACGTTCTATAAGTACTTTGTTATATTTGTTTAGGATTTATACTGAGCTATTCAAGAATGTATAGAAGCTCATGTTTTGTTTTGTATTCGTGTATACTCAATGTATAGATCTTAAGTTGACTAAGCTATTTTATAAAGCTTAATGTAATGTAATAGTCTTGTTAAGATTAGATGATAGAATTAGATTAGTTCTATATTGAAGTCTACAGAAGAAGACCTACGTAAGACAAGTCAAGTTGAAACAAGACAGGTGCGCAACAACAAGACAAGAAGAATGAAAGAGTTAGTTACAAAAACGCGTGTGAAGAATTAGTTATGGAATAACTAATTAACTGAAGAAACGCGTGGATGGATAAGTTGAAGCAGTTATGAGTTAGTTTTCAAGAAAAGTTGGTTACATAACTGAAAGTTCTTGAAATTAGAAGTCTATAAATACCCCATGGTATTGTTCGATTCAAGACTACTGAAACTCGATATACTGAAGCAAATTTACGAAGTATTCAAGTGAAGAAAATTCGCAGAGTTCAAATTCAGAAAGAAGCCAGAAGACAAGTGAAGATTCAAAGAAGGATACGTACTACTGAAGACAAGAGAAGTTTTATTTTTGTTTCAAGTTGCTAGTTGCTTGTTAAATAGCTAGTTAGATCGAAGAAGCACTTGGTAGTGTTATCGAGAAGATCTAAGTCTTATTTCTTGGGACTTAAAGCTACAAGAACACATTACTCTATTGGACGAGTTAATAAGAATTTCACGACTGGTGTTGTGAGAGTGGATGTAGACAAGTTGTCGAACCACTATAAATCTCGTGTTTGATTTACTTTACTGTTTTATTTATGTTTGATTGATTAACTGCTTAATTGATTGAATTACATATCTGAACAAAACTAGTAGAGTGTTCATACAGAGTTCGCGAATTTAGTTGAGTATAAATTTTATTGGGCTCATTGTTTAATTCTGATATTCCGCATTCGTATTCTGATATATTGAAAGATTTTTGAAAAGTCTATTCACCCCCGTCTAGACGTTTTCACTAGCTTAATCAATATTATTAACTCAACTAGGGACCTACAAGTGTTATCAGAGCAGTAGTTTACGAACTGCTGTTTCTTGATAACCGACTTAAGACTTGGGTGAAGTCTTGGTTCTTGATTGTACGTGCTCTTACGTGTTCTTGATCGCTGTTCTTGACATATCTGTTTCTTGATCATAAAACTGCCTATTACTAATCTTCTTGAAATCATGTCTCTCGAAATAAGTGCTAACAAACTACCGAAGTTCCAGGTACAAGATTACGACTACTGGAAGTTGAGGATGGAAGCCATTTTCAGCTCCACTCACGACTTGATGATTTCCGTCGTCACCGAAGGACCAATCGTGACGATGATCCCTAACACTGCTGCTTTGGACAAAGACAAACCCGTTGGAGTTCTTGTTCACAAACCCAGGTCAGAGCTAACATCTGAAGAGATGGGGCAGAATAACCTGGACAGTTTGGCCAAGAATTACATTTTACACACCCTTCCTAATGAGTATCTTGGGAAAGTGTTAAAATGTAAGACTGCCAAAGAAATGTGGGACCGTCTTGCTATTATTTGTGAAGGGACTTCCCTAATCAAAGAAAGTAGGCTTTACAAAAATTATGAATGATTCAAGATGAAAACTGGTGAAACAATTGACCAGTTGGATACTCGCTTTACAAAAATTATGAATGACTTGGAAGTTCTTGGCAAATCTTATACTGCTCGTGAAATAAACTTGAGAATTCTTAAGAGTCTTGATGACAGATGGAAAATGGTGAAAATGCTAGTTAAGAATACTCAAGATATAGATGTGTGGACAGTTGAGACAACGTTTCAAACTCTGAAGGCTTATGAGTTTGATCTAGATGAAGACGAACCCATAGTCAGTAGTGATAGAGAGAATGTCGTGTCGAAGAATGTTGCTTTTGAGTCTAGTTCGTCTAAGTGCTCTAGAGTAGGCAAGTCTAAGTCTAAGACTAAGTCTGCTTCTGTGAAATACGAGTTAGATGGAACTGATCTGAGTCTGAAAGATCAGGTGAACCTTATGGTTAGAAAATTCGACAGGTTGAACAAACGTTTCGGTAGATATAAGAAGTTCTATAGAGATCATAGAGGGTCTGCTTCTAAGAACTCGTCTGAGACCAGACGAGACCGAAACTCGTCCGAAAGGAGAGACGAAGTCTCGAAAGGTAACAAACGAGATAGAGAGTCTGATGATAGGAAGATTAAGCGTTCTGATAGACGTGATAAGCGAAGGGATAACTTTCCTATTAAAAAGTCTACTAATGATCTTTTGTGCTATAATTGTGAAAAGCCAGGTCACTACATCTATGAATGTCCAGACCTGAGCACTGATGATCGTGAAGAACGCAAAGCACGAAGGGAAAGAAGATATAACCGTGGCAAGAAGGCAATGATGGTCAATGATGACTCTGAGTCGGATTCAGACGAGTTGCCATCGTCTTCGTCTAGCTACCCGTCTGATCGAGATCACGATGAAGCTTTCATAGTAGATGATAGCCTATGCTGCATGGCTAAAATTGATCAAGAGGTATCATCTGCAACTTTGTTTCAATCATGTGATGAATCGGATTCTGATGAAAGTGATACGGCCAGTAGTGAAGTAGGGAGTAGTCTTCATCACTCTGCTAGTGTGAATGAAGAAGACCTCCTACTTGCTAACCAGGCATTCATTGAAGTCAGCGACGAGAACATTGCCTTAAAACAAAAATCACTGATCTTAAGGAAGCTCAGTCTAAAGTAGATCCTAATGTAACAGTCCTAAATGAACGCTTGACTGAAGAGTTAAGACAACTCAAAGAAAAGTGTACATTGATAGACAGGTTATATCAAGACCTACTTAAGACACATGCAACTGAGAGAAATGAGTTCAATGTTTTAAAGAGCAAGTGCAAAAAGCCTGAAGAACGTAATAAGTTCTTAGAGACTGAGGTTGCCACTTTAGACCTTAAACTTACTGACCTGGTTAATTCTTCAAAGATTAATCTTGAATTGTCAGATAGGTATAGGGCTCCAGCTGACAAGACAGGTATAGGTGCAGATTCACCTAGCTCGTCTACTCAAGTCCTTAAGAACCCTACTACTTTCATCTCAAGTTCTTTGACTAATGATAAAGGAAAATGACCAATGATATACGATATTGGAACGCCGTCTGAAGGCACTGTACCTAAGCAGACTCGAGTTAACACTCCGATTACCAAGGGAGGTAAAAAGAATGTTAACAACAAGCCTGTTCCGTTTAGAACTAGTCTACAAAGGACCACTAGTCGTGGACGACCCAACCAGGTCAGATACGAGGATTGGTATCCTGAGGAGACGAGTACTAGACAAGTACAAACTAGACGACAAGAGCCTAGACCTCCTTTCATAAGGCAGTCTCAGCTCTACTCATTTAGGCCTAGGAAGGTTGCTCCAAAATATCGTACACAACCTGTCATATATCCTCCACCTTTGTCATATGATATTATAAGTGAGGAAAGACCCAAACGCGTCTATAAACCGTATGGACCTAATGCATACAAACCCTACTCTGACTATCATAGACAAGTGCCTGCTCAAGTAGAGATTAAGTCAAAAGGCTATCTCAAACGAGTAGACCCGAAATCGAATGATAGGCCAGATAAGGACAACAAGGTCTTATTTTGTAACAAGTATGGCAGGAAGCTTAAAAGATCAAACTTGTTCAGGACTCCGATGTACATTTGGATTCCTTTGAACTTGACTAACCCCCCAGGACCCCAATAAACAAGGTGGGTACCTAAATTATTGAATATCTTCATTGCAGGGTCGACTCGACTTGTATAAGAAGGGTGGATCAGTAAGAGAAACTTGGTACATTGATAGTGGTTGTTCACACCACATGACAGGTACTAAGGCTCTTCTATCGAGTTACCACGAGCAAGAAGGACCCAAGGTGATATTCGGTGATAGCTCCACTGCTGTTACGAAAGGCTTTAGTTACATCAGAAATGGAGATGTAGAGATACAAGACGTATCCTACGTAGAAGGTTTGAAATACAATTTACTATTTGTTTCTCAATTCTGTGACCGTGGTTATAAAGTGCAGTTTAAAAGCCGAAAGTGCGAGATCATAGACAAGAGGACTCACACTATCCTACTCGTCGCCATAAGACAAGGCAGCGTATACATTGTGAATTGGAATAACTGTCCGCGAGATACTTGTCTTCTTAGTAAGAACCCTAAAGAGCTCGGTTGGCTTTGGCATAGACGCCTCTGTCACATGAACTTTAAGGTAATTAATAAGATTTCAAGAGATTACCTAGTGGAAGGTTTACCCAACGAAATTTATTACAAATCACATGTATGCAATGCTTGTCAAAAAGGTAAACAGGTAAAAGGTTCTTTTAAGTCAATTCCTACTCTCTCAACAAGTAGAGTCTTAGAACTACTACATATGGATCTTCATGGTCCGATAACTCCTCCAACCTTGAATGGTAGAAGGTACACACTTGTTGTTGTAGATGACTATTCTAAGTTTACTTGGGTAGTCTTCCTACACAAAAAGAGTTGTTGGGATATGAATCCTAGAACAAGTCCTAAATGATGATTAAAAGATAAGATGAAGTTTTGATAAGCCAAAAGTAGTTTGAATATTTTCTAAGTGTTGACTGATCTAGTCTAGTTAAGAGAAGTCATCTTGAACATACCAGTAGAGTTCACATAAGACAAGTATAAAAGAAGAGTATAAGTACTTGTTATTATAGTTCGTGTATATTGATTATATTAAATGTTTAGGTTGTTATTGAGCTATATTAAACATTGTAAAGAAGCTCATTGTTTTTCATATGTAATATTCATTGTATAGATTTCTAAGTTGACTAAGCTATGTTATAAAGAGCTTAAAGTAATGTAATAGTCTTGTTAGGATTAGAATAGTCTACTACTGAAGAAGACCGCACAAGAAGAGAAGAGTAAAGTCTACTGATGAAGACAGGTGCGACCGCAAGACAACAAGACTCAACAGGACAAGTCAACTTGAAGTTAGTTATTCGACGCGTTTTGAAGAAGTATAAAGATAAGGATTAAAGAGTTAGTTAGAAATAACTAATTAAATACTTAAACGTGTGGATGGATAAGCTGAAGAAGTTATGAAGTTAGTTTTCAAGAAGAGTTGGTTACAACTGACAAAGTTCTTGAATTCAGAAATCTATAAATACCTCAAGGTGTTTATTGATTGAGGACTACTGATAAGCTGCATACTGAAGTGATATTGAAGATTCAAAGAAGCAAACACTCTCAGAGTTAAAGTTCAGAAAGCAAGTCCGCTAGACAAGTGAAGAAACCAGAAGGCTGCTACTGAATAAGTTTTTAGTTTTTGTTTACTGTTATCAAGTTGCTAGATACTTGTAAATCTCTAGTAAGATCGAAGATATACTTGGTAGTATAGTCGAGAAGATCTAAGTCTTTTTCTTGGGACTTAAAATTACAAGAACACACATTGTACTCGATTGGAAGAGTTAGTAGAAACATCACAACTGGGTTTGTGAGAGTGGACGTAGACAAGTTGTCGAACCACTATAAATTGTTTGTGTTGTTTACTTTACTGTTTTGTTTGTGTTTAATTGATTATCTGTTTACTTGTTAAACATACATATCTGAACAAGACTAGTTGAGTATACCTAAAACAGAGTTCTCGAATTAAGAAGTTGAGTATAAACTTGAATTGGGCTCATTGATATATTCTGATTTCCGCATTGTACTTTGATATATCGAAAGAATTTTGAAAAGTCTATTCACCCCCCCTCTAGACATTTTCACTAGCTTACTCGATATTAACTCAACTTTGGGGACCTACAAGAGTGATACACAAACTCTTCTACCTGATCTGTTGAAGAAGTTACAAGTTGTCAAAATTCGAAGTGATAAGGGTACTGAGTTCATTAATTGTTATATCCAAGATTTTTGTGCTAAACGTGGTATCCAACACCTTACTAGTGCATCTAGAACTCCACAACAGAACGGTGTAGCAGAAAGAAGGAATCGAACTCTCAAAGAAGCCTGTAGAACCATGCTAGTCGAATACAAGACTCCTCAAAAGTTTTGGGCCGAAGCAATCAATACTGCATGCCACTCTCAGAACAGAAGTGCGATCAATAAGGTACTAGGTAAGACACCTTACGAGGTTTGGAAAGGTAGAAAACCCAGAATTTCATATTTTCATATACTTGGTTGTAAGTGTTTCATCCATAACAATGGGAAAAGCAAGTTGAATGCTTTCGATGTTAAAGCAGACGAGGGGATATTCTTAGGATACTCCTCGACTAGCAAAACATTTAGAGTATTCAACTACTCAACTCTCTGTGTGGAAGAAACACCACATGTGGTTTTCGATGAATCTCGACAGGACTCGTCTGCCGACAAGATCAGTGAGAAGGTGACTGATCTAACGATGGAATCTGACAAAGAATCAGAAGTTTATGAATCCGTTCAAGCCTACAATCCATTCATAAAAGCTCTCGAGTCTGATGACAACGAGAAGGTAAGTGCTCAAGGTAAGTCCACTAGACCAGTTGACATGCCTGCTCTAGTTGACTCGTCTACCCCTGTTAAAGTTGTTGATACAAATGATGTTGATATGCATGATGCAATACCTGAGGTAGATGATGATAGTATTCCTGTTAAGAATAGAAAAACATGGAAATCTGCGGATGATACTGAGAATATCATTGGTGACTCTACTATTGGTGTGAAGACTAGACGACAACTCTTTGAGTCGCAAGAACAGCCTAGTCCAACTATGTTTTGCTGGTGTTGTTTCCTCTCTTCTATCGAGCCTACCACTGTTAAAGAGGCATTGGCTGATAGTAATTGGATCATCGCTATGCAAGATGAGTTGAACCAGTTTGTTCGAAACGACGTATGGGAACTTGTCGATAGGCCGGAACATCATAATGTAGTTGGCACACGATGGATTTTCAAAAATAAAAAAGATGAGAATGATGTAGTCGTTAGAAATAAGGCTAGACTAGTAGCTCAAGGCTATTCACAAGTTGAAGGCATAGACTATGATGAAACTTATGCTCCTGTTGCTAGACTAGAAGCCATTCAATTGTTCCTTGCATATGCTGCTTATATGAAGTTTACTGTATATCAAATGGATGTTAAAAGTGCATTTCTTAACGGTATTCTTGCGGAAGAAGTGTATGTTGAACAACCCCCAGGTTTCGAAGTCAAAGGCAACCAGGTGTACAGATTGAAGAAAGCCTTATATGGACTAAAGCAAGCTCCAAGAGCATGGTATGATACTCTCTCTCTCTTTCTATTAGAAAATGGTTTTACTAAGGGCAAGGTCGATAGAACCTTGTTCAGAAGACAAGAAGGGAAATACATTTTACTTGTCCAAATTTACGTAGATGATATCATTTTTGGTTCACCTAACAAAAAGCTGATATTTTCACAAAACCATTAACTGAGGCTCGTTTTCGTGAATTATGCATTAGTCCAGGACTAATTGATCTAGACCCTACTTGCCTATAGCTATGTACTAACCAGACAGGTACATCAAAGAGATAAGGAGACAAGATCACTGAAACAGAGCACTCGTCTACTCGCTCAACAGACAGGTATACAAGGACAGATAAGATGACTGTTGGTCCTGAAAGGAGTACATAACAAGTGTATGGGGGGGGGGGAATACACTTGTATGCAATTCTTTTCAACTTTTGATCAAACCAGAGCTCAGCAAGGTTGTCCTGGACAACTCTGCTGAAGATGATTAACTCTTCTAAGATAATCAAACTACTAAGTACTATTGAGTACTTAGTTGAATAACTATCTAAGGGAGTTATATGTGCGGAATAGTGGTTGGCCCTTTTAATTTAGACTCCTTTAGTTTCTGAAATCATTTTGTCAATACAATACAATCCAGTTTTCAGGGAACTTGTCCAAATAGGTTTTGCACAGTCTTTGAATGTTTAGCATTTGAAAGATCAGTTTAGTGTGCAGTGTTGAATGTATGTAAGTACTTGAAAGCAAATCAACACAAGAGTTTATAGTGGTTCAGAGACTCAAGCTCCTACATCCACTTTCCCTGATTGAACAGGATAATTCCTTCACTCTTGGAATTAACTTGTTTTATAGTGCCAAGGTGCACTTGATCAATAACACCACTCCTTGGTGAGTTGATCCCTAGGATGTCTAGAGTCCTAGTACCCTCTTCTCAACTCAGAACTGAACTGTTCTTCTCTCAACAGTCAGCTCCTACCACTTCTACTACTACAACCTTCTCACTTTCACTCTTGAAAGGTGTAAGGGTTGAAGTAAGGTTCCAACTAATGAGATATCCTTTACAATGAAGATCAGTGTATACGGATTAGGATATCTCTCTAAGCTTGTGTATGGATATACAATAGGTTCAGATTAGATGAAGTGTATGAAGACTAAGATAGTCTTTGAAAGCTAGAAAGCACTATGAGCTTCAAAATTCTTGTGTAGTTGGATTCTGTTAAGGTTCTTTCAAATGGTCTTCACACTTCTGTATTTATAGACAATTGAAGGATTTGCCCGTTGGAGAGGCAGCCTCAAATGTCCATAAATGTCTTCTTTTGGTTCTTCAACCTTGAAGACAGATTCTTGATAGTGACATGTCCTCATTTGGGAAATAAACGGTTGTATAAGCTTTGTCTTCATTCTACAGCACTCTTCCCAATGTCTGACTTTCAGATTCTCTTGTTAGGACATGGACATGGCTTCTGAAGGTTGTTCCAATGATAGAACAACATTCCTTATCAAATGGACAACTCTCCTTATCACTATCAGCAGTCTTGCTTATCAGCAAGGTTGGCTTGCTCTTCTTCAGATGACTTGGCTCATACCCTTTGCTTCACTTCAAAGTGATCTTAGCATGATTCATTGAGGATCTCTAGGGTGTAGTTGTCTCTTCAGCATGGTTGACCTCAAGCTTTCAGTACACATCTTCTGAATTGATTGTGCTGAGACAACTTGTCTGGACAACTCTTCTGATCAGCATATTTGTCCTTCAGCAGACTTGATCATGATTCCAGAATTTGAGCCTTGAGGGGACTTGTTCTTGATAGACTTCAAAGCATGTGTTCCCCCTCAAATTGTGCATCTAATCAACTAAGAGCTGCCTAACATATTAGCTCATCATCTAGCCTTTTTCTATATGTTCTAACATTCTTAGAACATAATCATCTTTGACTTAGGCATGTCTCAGGGGGTTTTGGTATTAAATCAAAACATATCTCATTTTATTCCCAACAATGACCAAACAAACCGATGAGGAAGCTGGTAAAGCTGAGGGTAACACTAAGGGAATAAACAATTAAGGGGGAATCTATGATTTCTTAAATATCCTTATGTTGACTCTTAAGTTTGTTAAAAGTCATCTTGTTCGAAACCTTGACCATTGCTTTAAATTGATATTCATATTTATTATTCTACTCTACTTGTACCTACACTCATACGTCGCATAAGATAAGACAGGTACATAGAGTTGTTCGAATTTCAGATAGACTAGCACAGTCAAAGGGGGAACTCGTCTTGTGCGCATTAGTCTACTCGTCTGTTTTGGATAGACTCGAACATACAAGATTTAAAGTGTGTGGAGGGCGGTATCTAGTGTTTAAGTAAAAAACAGAATAATGTTACATTGAATGTTGTGACAATTAGTGTAGCATTAACTCTAACAGAATGTGAATAAATAAACACAGTACACAGCGGAAGTCTAAAACACTAAAACAAAATAAGAACACAATGGAATAATTTTTAACATAGATTTTATTAATAACAAAACCTATGCTAAGCCTTACGGCGAAAAATAACTTAGTTCCTAAGTTATATACAAAAATGTCGTGTGAAATGTCTCAGCAATTACTTCAACATTCCACAAACAGAAACTACGATCGAGGCAGGTGCCTGAATCCGCAAATAGACTTAAGTGTAAGAATACTGTCTAAAGAACTAATCTGATCTATGATTCACTCTCACTCGATACAAGACTAGAACTAAGTACACTGGAAGGTGTGGTATCCCTCGGCGTACGTTAAATGATACAACTACTGACCATAACTCCGAACTAGGGTTGAACGCTCAAGAAGGTGTTACTCGAGTAGTGCATGCTTTGAAATGAAAAGACTCCTGCGGTATTTATAGAGAAATAGCCAAGTTCTAGATCCTTCCATTATGAGATCCTATTTTTTAGGACCTCAACTTCCATGATCTTTCTAGATCCTTCTGCCATCTTCCAGGTCGTTCTACAATGCTCCAAGGCCTTCTAGCACCTTCTCCAACATTCTGGAATCTTCCAGGTTCCAGACTCTTGTAGAAGCTTCTAGAATCGTTCCTGAATGTGAGAGCATTTAGTACAACAGTTAATGTAACATTTCAGAAAAGACTTAGAATAAATCAAGGAAGGTCAAATTAAGATGTTGTTGATAATGTTAAAGCATTTAAGAGTTAACAACATCTACAATCTCCCCCAATTTGACCTTTCGACTACAACACACCTGATGCACATATATTTCTATACATACTCAGTATTATGTATTTAGGTGAGGTTAACATCAAGTCTAAATACTAGTCAAGACAATACCTGTTGTAACCGTTGGATCAAATCAAAAGAAGACCAAGAATAATCTTACTAAGATCTGTGCCATAAGATCAAAGTAATCTTATTCAAAACCAAAATAAGTATAAACAATATACTTATTTACAAACACATATAACTTTACAAAAATCAAAAGTTAAATCAGAGAATCATATATATATGAATATGTATTAGATCAACCTAAGACTTATGCAAGACTCAAAATAAATCAGAGCAATAACGAAGAAAAGAAAAACAAACAAAGCAAAGACTAAAAATAAAAACAGAGCAAAAAATGTGAAAAACAATATCTAACAAAGACTTAAACAATAAGCAGTAAGCAAATGAGAATTAAAAAGAAGTGTACTTCTGAATTATATTATCATCAAGGCAAACAATTTAAGCACTAAGCAGTAAGTACATGATAATTAAAGAGAGGTGTACTTCTATATTATCCTCAAAGCAAACAATTTAAGCAGATTGAATAATAAGCCAAGTTAGAAAGACAAAACAAACAACAACTAACAAAGACCTAAAATCAGCAAGCAATAAGCAAATAAGAATAATTCTTTAAGGCAAACAATTTAAGCATACTCGATGCCGTAAGCAAATAAGAATAATTCTTAAGGCAAACAGTTTAAGCAAACTGAAAATAGAGCAAAGTTAGGGAAAAAACAAATATAATAAACAACTAACATATACAACATGCAGTAAGCAAATAATGATAAGTAAGAAAACAATTTAAGCATAAAAGCAGTAATCTATTATCATAAATGCAAACAAATTAAGCAAGTTGAACAAAAGACAACCTACCAACTAGGAAGTAAAAACAAAATCTGTAAATCAACTTAAACACAGAATAGATGAATAAGATCAAGGGAAGTATAAAAGGAAAAAATACTTAAGAAACTAAACAAGTGACATATATTGCTGTATCAACAGCTGCAGCATCATGTTCCTGCACATAATCACTTATAATGTTCAGCCCTCCCCCTGTCTTGTATCAACCTGTTCAGTTGTTACCATAACCTGTTTAGATGTCATAAAGAACATCCATACGTTCATCAACATCAGCAAATTAATCCTCCGCCTCTTCAACAACAGTGCACATTGTAGCAAAGTGAACTACAACATCTGGTTCAACAGTCTCTTCATGAATAGCATCAAGTACACAATCAGCTTCTGGTACATCTCCATGGAGCTCTTCACTTCGAACCCCAGAAGTTGATGGTGTTTCTCCCCCTGTGGTAGTAGAAAGCGTCTCTAACCACGGACTTTAAGGAACTGAAGGCCATCAATAGAGTCCTGTAAACATTTTAGTTGAAGTATAATAAAAGATCTGGAAACAGAAAAAGTTTGACCAATGTGACCATCAATGCGTTTCACATTTGGTGTAGCATTCCTCTATTCAGGTCTTGCTGGAGCTGGTCGAGCTGGAATAAGAGCATCTCTGTGATCAGAACCATCTGAATTTTATACGAGCAAATCAACAATCCTTTCACTAAGTAACAGATCAGGTGAGATAGTCATTAAGGGTACCTTGCCTCAAATAACCTCAGTTTCCTTAGGTTTAAAAATTCATGCCTCTTGAGGTATGAACATATCAACAATGGTAAGGTAAATTCCCTTTATAATAAATATCACTATAAGCTGCATATGGTGAAAATAGTTAAATCCAGATTGAAATTCTTCAACACAAAAATCATCTTATACAACAATGTAGCTTGATCCTTAGTCACCTTAGTGGAATTTGTAGAGGGTATCCAATTGTAGACAATTAATTTATGGAGTACAGAGTATAGATATGTTAGATCTTTAGCAAACATAAAAAATTTCACCTAGTTAATCTACCCCAGTTATAGAAGTAGCAACCAAGTTCAAATCAAGTTCATCTTCATCAATCACATGCTCTATCTCTAAGAGATCATTAATCAATTCTACAGTAAATGGAACTGATCTCCCCCTAAATTGTACATTCCCATATCATTTAGAGCTACATCTACCCGTACTCTTCATAAGTCAAGCATAAAGTACATATACCCAATCAAACATAAAAATATCACTCAAAGTTACAGTTTTCAACAATTTCCTTTCAAAAATTATATGAACCCTTTACTTCTCAAAATCAGCAATGTTAATTCTCTTTTCCATTAACAACTTTCATGTAGACAGTTTAGTTATTTTAGCAACTAATCTATCAGTCTAAAAATTATTATCAGGATCAGAATTACCTCCTTTAGAATTTGTTTCCTCAGCTGATTCAGAGTCTTTACTACTGCTCTTCTCAGAATCATCACTTCTACTGTCAACAGGGTCTGGTGTTGCGGCACTTGCTTCAGCATTTGATGCAGTATTCTTCCTCAGAAACTTCTTAATCTCACGCACAGTGGGATTATCCTCTGGATCAGAATTTTCAATTCCTTTGGGCAAGTCTCGTTCAGCAGCAACCATCTTTCCCTTTGGATCATACTTCCTTTTGACTCGTTTCTCAGTAACCACATTATCTTCCTCCGATTAAGAAAAGAACTTGAATCGGTTCATCATCAACACTACTTTTTTTCTTCTGTCTCCTCAGTGAGTTAGAGTAATAACTTTTGTGAACACAAATCCGGATCTCCTTCGTTGAACATGGACTAATCTTTTCTCTTTTCTTTCTTAACGATCTTTCTAAATGTGGGATTATCCTCTGGATCAGAATTTTCAATTCCTTTGGGCAACTCTCGTTCAGCAACAACCATCTTTCCCTTTGGATCATACTTCCTTTTGACTCGTTTCTCAGTAACCACATTATCTTCCTCCGATTAAGAAAAGAACTTGAATCGGTTCATCATCAACACTACTTTTTTTCTTCTGTCTCCTCAGTGAGTTAGAGTAATAACTTTTGTGAACACAAATCCGGATCTCCTTCGTTGAACATGGACTAATCTTTTCTCTTTTCTTTCTTAACGATCTTTCTAAATGCAATCTATTCAGATTCATCAGTATTAAAAAGAGAAAAGTTAGTTTCACCTGAGTTAGCATTCGCGTCGGCCTCCTTCATTTGAGCGTCCTCAGAATCGGATGTCTCAGCATTTGCAGACTCGTTTTGCTCAGCAACAGGAAAATCATCAATTTCCTTTTCACTCTCCCCTAGAGAGGAAGCTATCGAGGCATTTGCCTCTATTTCAGTATTAGGACTTGGAAATTGGGGCTTTTATGAGGTGAACGAATCAAGTGTAGTGGTGAGTTTTTCGATTTTCAGTAATGAGAAATGTCAATGGACATATTTCCAATAGTAGAAATAGATTCTCAGAATTCACATTCGATTGAGACATATTCTCAACAGTTTGGTTCAGCTCGTTAAGGGTCGAATTGAGTTGAATGTGAACAGTTGTAGGAATGGGTGTAACTGGAGTTATTTTGGGTACGTGTTTCAGCTTTTCTTGTAGCAGTTGGTGAGTTTTGTTGTAAACGGCCATGAAAACGAAACTATTAAGATTGAAGAGAGATGGAGATGACAGTTTCGTGGGAGTTTGAGTGTGGTGAGGTAGTTTCCTGTCATTTAAGCACCAAAAAATCGAAAAGATAATCACAATAACCGAGACAAACAAGGCTTTAGCAAATCTTAAAATGCAATACTCAAATCACTCGAAAAAAATGCAATGCTTAGTATATCATGTTATGAGAAGTATATAGGAGAGAATGCATAGTTGGAAGTAATACGTATAAAAATTAAAAACTAACTAAGGAAGTTTCTAGAAGAAATTCGATAATACTCCATAAACTCAGCCACAAAAATAGATCATGGTCAAGTAGTGGGTAAAATCATAATTAAATAATTAATTAAATTAAGAACATTCTAGAATATTTAACATTTAAATGTGTATAATCTGAAATAAAACAAGGATGTGGGTTAGTGTAATCTGAAATAAATAAAATAAATTTCCACAAATAATCAAATAATTACTACTTATAAAAATATAATCGAATCATCTAATGTTATGCTCAAAACTGTTACATACACCTCAACACGGTTTTTACATGAATTTACTTCATTTGTGTTGCACCATATTTTTTTTCTTTTGTGTTATAGCATCTAATTTGTATTGATCCATTGTTCCTGTAGAGTACATCGTAGTAGCGAACTCCGTGCCCCATACTTACTTAATGGATTACAAACCTCTTGATGTTTTTACCAAATATCACCTTTTGAAAAGAAGGCATCGTAGTAGCGAACTCCGTGCTCCATAGTTACTCAGTGATTTGGTACATCTTTTAGTATGCTAATAACATTCTATTTTTTTATGCATTTGAGAGGTGTAAGACATGTTTATTTTTGTACAACAAATTTTAGATTCAAGAATATTTTACAAAGGAATTATTCAACGAAAATAGGAAATAAATTAAATCTATAACAATTATACAACCTTATGATGTTGTCCCAAATGTTACGACATTTGTGACACCATCCATCTATGATTATTCAGATACTACACATACCAAGAGATTTCTTCAGGGATAAGAATGTCTCAAGGTCAAAACCTTAGTAAATAGATCAACATTGTGATTTTCAAAAGGTACGTATTCCAACTTTACTATGTTCTTCTCCACTAAATCTCTCATAAAATAATGCCTAATGCAAATGTGTTTAGTGAGTGAGTGTTGTACTGAATTTTTAGAAATGTTTATGCACTCATATTATCACAGAAAATTGTAAGGATATCAATTTCAATTTCATAGGCATGAAACATCTTGCTTAACCACAAGATTGTTTCTTATGTAGAAACATCCTCTACTCTTACTCTTTATGTCGTCTATATCTCATGCTCAATCCGCATCACTGTATCCAATCAAAGTGTTGTTGATGTCCTTAGTGTACCATATCCCAAGTTTTCTTATACCTGCATCAAACTTGATAATTCTTTTCAAAACATTCAGGTGAGATTCCTTTGGATTAGCTTGGTACCTAGAACAAACAAAAACATTATGCATAATATCTGGTTTATTAGAGGTTAGATAAAGTAAACTTCCTATCATGGATCTATACAATGTTGAATCAACATCCTTACCAACATTGCCTTTGCAAAGTTTTAAAGTAGATCTCATAGAAGTTTTCATTACTTTTGAACTATTAAAACCAAACCTTTTAACTAAATTCTTAGCATACATACTTTGAGAGAAGAATATACCATCCTTACATTGCTTGATTTGAAGACCTAAAAAGAAATTCAAATCTCCAACCATACTCATCTCGAATGTTGCTGTCATTGCTTCAACAAATCTGTTCAGCATTTTATCACAGGTTGAACCAAACACAATGTCATCAACATATATTTGAGCAATAAGTAAATCTTCTCCAGTGTGCTTAATGAACAAAGTTATATCAGTTTCTCCTCTAACAAAACAATCAGGGTATTGTGGATCTACAAATCCTTTAAGTTGTTCAACATATGCTTCTTCAATCAAAATGCCATTTAGGAATGCAGTTTATACATCCATTTGACGAAGTTTAATGTCAATAAAACATGCAATTGCTAGCAATAATCTAATAGATTCTATCCTAGCAACAAGTGCAAAAGTTTCATCAAAATCAATAACCTCAACTTGGGTGTAACCTTGTGAAACTAAACTAGTCTAAATCCTAAAAAATGTTATCAAACTCATCAGTTTTATTCTTAAAAATCTACTTTGTTCCAATGACATTAGTATGACTAGGTCTTGGAACAAGTGTCTATACTTCATTTCTTTCAAACTGATTAAGTTCCTCATGCATAACATTTATCCAATTTTCATCAGTTAATGTTTCATTCACATTTTTAGGTTCAATTTCAGAATAATAACACCCTGCATTCACAACATTGAAAATAGAAGACACGCATATTGTTCTTACCACATCTACCTTATTGATCTAACTTTTCCTCTTGTTTGCACTCCAACTGTAGCATCACCTATGATCTGGTCAGAATGATGACTTTTGCCTATTCTTGAAGAAGGATTCCTTTTGGGAACATACTAATCATTTTGTGAACTTACAACTGACTGTTCTGTAGATGTTGCTCCAGATGTGTTAGCATTTGGTGCAGCATTATCAAACTTCAGTGTATTCTCAGAATTGTCAGTCACTTGTAATACATCTTCTTCATCTTTGTCATCTGTAAGACCTTTATCATCATCAAACACAACATTAACAGATTCTTGAACAGTGTTAGTCCTAAGGTTATAAACTCTATAAGCTTTACTATTTCTAAAATAGCTTAAAAAGAAACCTTACACTTTTAGAATCAAACTTGTGAAGTTGATCCCTATCATTCAAAATATAACACACACAACCAAATACATGAAAATACTTCACATTTGGTTTCCTAATGTTCAAAATCTCATAAGGTGTTTGAATAGAACCAGATCGAATATAAACTCTATTAATAATATGACATGATGTATTCAATGCTACAATCCAAAATCTCTTAGCAAGACTTTTAGAAGCAAGCATGACGCATATCATTTCTTGTAGAATTATATTCTTTCTTTCAGCAAATTAAGACATTCCGTTGTGGAGTTTTAGGTGATGAATATTCTTGCAAAATACCATTTTTATCACAAAAATCATTAAACATGTTGTTTTCAAAATCCCTACCATGCATGATAAGTTCTAATACGGCTAACTTTCAAGTTAAACACAGTTTTGAACCTTTTGTAAAGAATTTTAAATGCAGCAAATTAATGTTTCAGATATATCTCTTAAAAACTCAATCCAGGTAAATCTAGAAAAATCATCTACCACAACAAGTGAATATCTTTTGCCTCCAATGCTTTCAGTTTTCATAGGACCAATAAAATCCATGTGCAAAACAATTCGAAACATTGATGTGTAGAACAATGTGACAACATTTTATGCAACACTCTTACCTGCTTACCTTTCTGGCATGGTCCACATACAGTAGTATTCTGGAAGCTCAGTTTAGGTAATCCTTTGATTGCATCTGATATGATTAGTTTCTTCATTGCCCTGTAATTTACATGTCCTAATCTTTGGTGTCATAAGACATTCTCATCATATTTTGACAAATTGCATACATTAGTTCCAATAAGATAACAGTTATCTGTAGACCTAGTACCAGTCATTAAACAATCATCATCTTCATTAAGAACATAGCAAGACTCTTTGTCAAATTTTACATGCAAATTATCATCACAAAGTTGACTAATACTAATCAGATTAGCAAGTAAGCCATCAACATGCAAAACATATTTAAGCTTAGGAAAACTTTCAACATTCAAAGTTCCTTTTCCTATAACATGTCCTTTCGAACAACCACCATATGTAACATTACCATCATTTAAGGTCACATAATCAGATAAGTAGTCAATTTGTACTGTCATATGTCTAGAACAACAACTATCAAACATACCATTGACCAAGTAAACATGCTTTCAAGGATGTGTGAACAACATTACAGGTAACTTTTGGTTTCCATGCTGATTTCAGAAAATGTTTTATAGGATGTGACATCTTTTTAGGTAACTTTTTCTCATATCTTAGATCATCAAACATTTACATGCATTAAGGACAAATATGATCAATTTTCGAAAAATAATGACATACAAACTTCTTTTCAATGTTTTTGACTTTGTGGGAATCTGTTTGTGCAGATGTTACAACAGATGTTTTAACATTTGCCTTCACAAACTTCACAGTATATTCAAAATTCTTAGAAAAAAAGAAGCAGTTTCACCATCATAACGTATACCACAATTATCAGATTTACCAATAGCTATAACATATATCAGAAGCACTCATAGAAAATTTTATGAAACTTAAAGTAGAGGTGATCAATTTCTCCTTCAGTTTACAAACTTCAAAAAATCTCTTCTGGAATGTATGACTTCTAGCTTGGTAATTGTTCCTTTCAGATTCTCATTCTCTTTATTCAAAGAATTAAGAGTGAGTTTCTGAGAGTTACAATCATCCAACAACTTTTGGTACTTATGATCATCAATCCTTATGCCTGCATCATCAACAAACTCATTAAAGCAATTCAAATCTGGGTGACTCTGTTTTGATGTTACCATAAATGTTATGACATTAGGTGCAACATCAGAATCTGTATCATCCAGATTATCATCTAAAGAATCATCATAATCAATCTTGGTATGAAAAGTAAATTCAACATCTTTTGATTCATCAAATTCATCATTTGATTCATCATTTAAGGTAGTACTAAAATTCAGTTTTTGCATAAGTCTAGTATTGGCACATTAATTTTCATAAAAACCATATACAGAACATGCATTGAACTGATTTTCTATATTAAAGATCATACCTTTTTGATAACCTTGGTTGAAATTGACTTTTTCTTCTTTCTGGTGGGGTGTTGATGTGTTGATTTGGATCTTTGGTACATCATAACCTGTAAGTACAGTCCTCCAAGCACGTTCATCAATCGACTTGATATACATGCACATCTTAGGCTTAAAATATGGATAATATGTTCGGGTGCCTAAGTGTAGTGGATATGTGATGTGTTTCCATTGCTAACATAAACTAAAACACACTTTAAGCAAGGATCTAAACCTAGTGTCGTCAGGTATTGGCTCTGATACCAACTGAAAGTGTGTGGAGGGTGGTATCTAGTGTTTAAGTAAAAAACAGAACAATGTTACACTGAATGTTATGACAATTAGTGTAGCATTAACTCTAACAGAATGTGAATAAATAAACACAGTACACAGCGGAAGTCTAAAACACTAAAACACAATAAGAACACAATGGAATAATTTTTAACATAGATTTTATTAATAACAAAACCTATGTTAAGCCTTACGGCGAAAAATAACTTAGTTCCTAAGTTATATACAAAAATGTCGTGTGAAATGTCTCAGCAATTACTTCAACATTCCACAAACAGAAACTACGATCGAGGCAGGTGTCTGAATCCGAAAATAGACTTAAGTGTAAGAACACTGTCTAAAGAACTAATCTGATCTATGATTCACTCTCACTCGATAAAAGACTAGAACTAAGTACACTGGAAGGTGTGGTATCCCTCGGCGTACGTTAAATGATACAACTACTGACCATAACTCCGAACTAGGGTTGAACGCTCAAGAAGGTGTTACTCGAGTAGTGCATGCTTTGAAATGAAAAGACTCCAGCGGTATTTATAGAGAAATAGCCAAGTTCTAGATCCTTCCATTATGAGATCCTATTTTTTAGGACCTCAACTTCCATGATCTTTCTAGATCCTTCTGCCATCTTCCAGGTCGTTCTACAATGCTCCAAGGCCTTCTAGCACCTTCTTCAACATTCTGGAATCTTCCAGGTTCCAGACTCTTGTAGAAGCTTCTAGAATCGTTCCTGAATGTGAGAGCATTTAGTACAACATTTAATGTAACATTTCAGAAAAGACTTAGAATAAATCAAGGAAGGTCAAATTAAGATGTTGTTGATAATGTTAAAGCATTTAAGAGTTAACAACATCTACAAAGATAAGTGTTCTTATGATTCAAATATTCTAAGTGTTTAATCAATGCGAAATTAAGGGTATTAATGTAATTTGATAATGTGAAAATTGGAAAACCTAGAATTGGATTTATACACTCCCTTTAATGAGGTGTATACACCCAGTTCGCGCCAAAACCCTACTACACTAGGTCAGATGAGTACACTCCTCTGCCTTAACCAATAGGAAGGGCGAATTCCAAATTTTACAATATCAAAACACGTAATATTCTCGATTCCGTAACTGAATACCAAGAGACTCAACCATTAGATCAAAACAATTTAATCTTGGTCGTTGATTCTTAAACTCCTTTTCACAACAAAACCCAACAGTAACACTCTTCTCTTCTTACAGTTTCTTAACTCTTCTACTCTCAAGCACTCATATTTCCTTGCAAATCATACCTGTTCGTTATCATTCAACCCTACTATCATGTCGATTGTGTCGCTTTTCGATGTTCGCACTAACATGCAGGCGAGATTCAACCTTGGCAAATATGTTTCAGAAAATAAGGTGCATGTAGAAGGGTCAGTGTTCTTCAAAGGAAATCACACCGACGACAATAAGGAGATTTTGATGAAGTGCTGCCGATGTGGTTTGAGGCCATATTTGGAAGCATTTCCGGAGATAGTGTTCGAAGAAGAAGTATTGGAATTTTATGCCAATGCTACCAGAAGAGGCGACATCATTGAGGCATTTGTTGGTAAAAGTCGAGTGCAGATCACTCGTGAGTCTGTGTTCGAAACATTAAAGCTACCTACGGGTACAATTGATGTGGAGAACTATGCCATTGGACAATAATTAAGATATTTAAGTATCTTTTGTGGTAAGAAGTTGAAGCTGGGTCGAGATGGCAAAATTCCGGCAGTCAAGAAGAAGGATTTATTGGACAAGTACAAGACTCTTCTTGACATTGCGTCCAAGATGTTGCTTGGAGTTACTGGAAGCTACGATTCAGTGACTCTTCAGAAGGCGAGAGTGATGGCCGCAATCTATGACGGCATCACAGAAGGAAATTGGTACAAGCTATTTATCGATCGCTTGATGTATTTTAAGAGGAATGTGCGAGTCGACACTGATTCAGCCGAGTGGGTGGTGTCTGCTGCAGTTAGCTTTGGAAATAAGCTAAGTATTTTGCTACCCGTCTTGCTGCCGAACAAGACGAGTTGGAGCAAGGGCAAACCATTCCATGCTCTAAAGCACTATTTGAAGAAGGAAGCTCTCGCGAAGCAAGCTGCTGGAAGAGCTATTGTACGCAAGCAAGTTCAGATTGATCCTCAAGACGCGATGTTTGAACCCGTCTCGTCTGGTGCTGAGGAAGATGAGTCGGATGATGAGGAATCTGAAGAGGTGGCTGAGGCTGGAACTAGTGGAAGACTAGTTCAGTATGTGCCAGAGGAGGCTATGTTTGAGGCTGCTGAGGATTCAGAAGAGACTCATTCTGACAAGGAGCCTGAGAAAGGGGTTGAGACAAGTGCTGAAGTTGCTGAAACCTATCGACTGGTTAGAGTCGAGTCAAGTCCCTCACCAGACAAGACGACTGATGAAAAGGTTGGTACTTCTTCCCGTATTCTTTCAATTCCTCTCTCTCTCTCCCCGTCAAAACTAAGGCAAGATCACTTCGATCTCGTGCCAGACCTGTACCCAAATCCTCGTTTGTGTTGGCAGTGCAACCACTTAGAGCCAACATTACCCAAGACACAACCATATTCGATACAACTGATACTCCTACAGTTGTCGAACCAAACCAAGCCACATCAACTCCCCCAGAAACCACCATCCAAATTCCCTCAACCTCAACAGAATATGTTGAACCCCCAAACCCATCTATTTCGGAAACTCTACTAGTTGCCACTGCAACAACTGAGCTAAGGACCTCACTTGCTCAGACCCCTTCCGAAACTAGATTTGAATCTTTGGTTTATTATCCTATGTGTCTTCGAGAAAAGAGATTGCGTGCGAAAGTAAGCAAAAATCTGCAGAAGATGCTTCCAACAGTCGAGATCGACACTTCTTCAGAACAATTTGAAAAATTACTTAGGATATGCACATGGGTTGCATTGAAGAAGGCCCCGACGGAAGATCTATTCGAAGTAATTGTTGGAATGGGCAGAATTTCTAATTTTCAAGACTGGGAGATGGAACAGAACGAAAACAGTGGAGTCAAAGACCACTCGGAATTGTTCCCAGCTCATGCCTTAACCGCTCTTGTGAAGACGATGTTGAATGTTTCGGATGATGTATTATCTTCAGAGGTTAAGTTTGATGTTGGAGTTCAAACTGATCTGCTGGAAGAAGAGTCGGAAGCTGAATTCGTTGATGTTGGAATTCAGACATCTGAGCCTTTGGTTGAATTGAAGGAAGTCTCAGATCAGTGTGAAGAAGATGCTGGAAGTGCTGAAGATGAAGACAACTTGATCTTATTCGCTAAGGAAGATGATGAGTTTGTTGAAGCTTTTGTCTTTGATGAAGATGAGATTGTTGCTATCAAAGATGATGATGAGTTCGCTGATACTCAAGATTCTCATATCTTTCCAGAAGGATTCTTAGACAACTTGAAGACAGACTTGAAGAATGTTGTTCAGTCTTCAATAGATGAGTTCTTAAATTCCAAGTTGAAAGAAGTTCTTATGGAGCAGAATCAATCTCTGGTAGACAGTTCGAAAGAATTGATTGTTGGAGAAGTCAACCAGATGGACTCAACCTTCAGACAGGAGATGTATGCTCAGATTGAAGACTTCTTGAAGAGACAAGTTGATTATTCAGAGAAGCGTTCTATTAACTTCGCTAGATCATTAGCTGAAGAGTCAAGCAAGATGGAACGACTCTACCGCGTGAAAATCGAGATAGCCGATGAGCAAAGAAGAGAAGCACAAGATCAGTTGGTGCATTCTAGAGCTGTTCTTACAGAGCTGGCTGAACAGAACAGATTTCTCAGACAGACTGCTACTCATTTCAAAGATGAGCTAATCTCAAGTTCAAGAAAATTGGAGCTTACTGCTGATCGTCTTGACAAGATGAGTCACGACAAGACGCATCAGAGGGAAATTGAGATTGCTACAGAAGCTATGAAGGAAGCTTTGAAGGAAGAGATGACTCGCTTTACTAGTCTATTCACTCTTAAGGCAAGTGATGAAGCCAAAAAGGGGGAAGAGACAAGTAGAGTTGAAGAAAAGGCAAAGTCTAGTGCTGAACCAGAGATGAAGGCTGCTGCGTCTGCAATAGAAGAGCTAAGAAGGCCCAAGAGAGGAAAGCTAGTCAAGAAAGCTGACCTTGAGAAAGCAAAGGCAGAAGAGCAGATGAGACAGGTGAAAGGCAAAGGTGTTGCTTCTCCTGAGGTTCAGATCAGACAAGTCAAGAGAAAGCTTATTATTGAAGAGCCTAAAGCTGAAGATGAAACTGCAATAGTGAAGAAGCAGAAGGTAGATGAGAAGATTGATGATTCTCACTATGCTAGCAAGAAGAAAGTTGGAAAGCATATTCGAAGATTGCAGAAGTTGAAGGTTAATCCAGATGAAGTAGAAGATGCGTTCATAGACAACTTCATTGACAATGAGCATAGAGATGCATGGCTAAGTGTCAAGATGAAGTGGGAACTGGACCACTGGATCATTAGGAAGTTTGGTGATGCAGACAGCAATGAAGAGCTATACGCAATATTTGACAAGTTTATGGAAGTTCAAGACCAGAAGCTTTGGAACTTGATTATGAGGATAGCTTCTGCTGTGAATTTTAATATTCTAGTTCCGATCTATCCCAAATGGACTACTCCTATGCTGAGTTCTGGCAAAAGGATCGATTTCAACCAGATCAAGAAGTTTGAAGAAGAACTGCTAGACAAGGAGAAGATCGAGAATGAAGATCATGTCTCAGACATTCATAGAAGACTCCTCGATGCATTCTGTGTTCCTAATCTAGAAGGAGGTAATATTACTGATTAGTTGTATTTTCTTTACTTATATTTTTTATTTTGATTTAGTATGTGTAATCTACTGATCTTTATGTGAATGAATGAAAAGATAAGTACTTTTGATGATTTAAAACAAGATAACTACTTAACTAGTCTACTATTGTGAAAAGATTCAAGTAGTTTTGGCTTCATCAAAAAGGGGGAAATTGTTGGGATATGAATCATAAGACAAGTCCTAAATGATGAAAAGATAAGATGAGTTTTGATAAGCCAAAAGTAGACTTGAATATTTTCTAAGTGTTGACTGATCTAGTCTAGTTATGGAAGTCGTCTTGAGCAGATCAGTAGAGTTCACAAGACAAGTAAAAGTTCAAAAGATAAGTTTAAGTATTCGAAAGACAAGTACGTTCTATAAGTACTTTGTTATATTTGTTTAGGATTTATACTGAGCTATTCAAGAATGTATAGAAGCTCATGTTTTGTTTTGTATTCGTGTATACTCAATGTATAGATCTTAAGTTGACTAAGCTATTTTATAAAGCTTAATGTAATGTAATAGTCTTGTTAAGATTAGATGATAGGATTAGATTAGTTCTATATTGAAGTCTACAGAAGAAGACCTGCGCAAGACAAGTCAAGTTGAAACAAGACAGGTGCGCAACAACAAGACAAGACAAGAAGAATGAAAGAGTTAGTTACAAAAACGCGTGTGAAGATAAAAATTGAAGAATTAGTTATGGAATAACTAATTAACTGAAGAAACGCATGGATGGATAAGTTGAAGCAGTTATGAGTTAGTTTTCAAGAAAAGTTGGTTACATAACTGAAAGTTCTTGAAATTAGAAGTCTATAAATACCCCATGGTATTGTTCGATTCAAGACTACTGAAACTCGATATACTGAAGCAAATTTACGAAGTATTCAAGTGAAGAAAACTCGCAGAGTTCAAATTCAGAAAGAAGCCAGAAGACAAGTGAAGATTCAAAGAAGGCTACTACTGAAGACAAGAGAAGTTTTATTTTTTGTTTCAAGTTGCTTGTTAAATAGCTAGTTAGATCGAAGAAGCACTTGGTAGTGTTATCGAGAAGATCTAAGTCATATTTCTTGGGACTTAAAGCTACAAGAACACATTACTCTATTGGACGAGTTAATAAGAATTTCACGACTGGTGTTGTGAGAGTGGATGTAGACAAGTTGTCGAACCACTATAAATCTCGTGTTTGATTTACTTTACTGTTTTATTTGTGTTTGATTGATTAACTGCTTAATTGATTGAATTACATATTTGAACAAGTCTAGTAGAGTGTTCATACAGAGTTCGCGAATTTAGTTGAGTATAAATTTGATTGGGCTCATTGTTTAATTCTGATATTCCGCATTCGTATTCTGATATATTGAAAGATTTTTGAAAAGTCTATTCACCCCCCTCTAGACGTTTTCACTAGCTTACTCAATATTATTAACTCAACTAGGGACCTACACACCTTCTTTTTCAGAGCTTTTGTCAGAAGCTGCACTGCTTGAATCATCTCCATCATCAGGTTCTGGTGCTGGAGCACTTGATTCAGCATGTGAGGCAGCATTCTTCTTCAGGGCTTGCTGCATATCCCTGAGACAAACCTCCATTTCAGAATCAGAATCAAGTTCTGGTTCTTCAGGCATTGTTCGAACAACATCAATCTTTGCCTTTCCCTTCCCCTTAGGATCAGCTTTCTTCTTGGTTGGCTTCTCAATCACCACTTCTTCTTCAGATTCAGAGAATACCTGAATCGGTTCAGCAACATCACCACCTAGCTTCTTCTTCCTCAAAGAGTCAGAATAATCAATTCGAGTGAAAACTCGGTTTGATCGTCTCCTTGGTACTGGGCTCCTCTTTCTCTTCCCTTTCTCAACATTCCTCTTGAAAGGAATCGGTTCAGAGTCCGACTTTGAGATATCGGAGTCAGTTTTATCGAAATTTTCGAGTGCTTCAGCATCCTCCATCTGAGCGTCCTCATTGTCGGATGTCTCCGCATTCGACGGCTCCTTTGACTCAACAACAAGGGATTCTTCAATCTCCTTGTCAGCCTCCCCCATAGAGGCAGCAGCCGGGGCCTCTGTTTCAACAATAGGGCTTGGATTTTGGGGCTTTTCGGATGTGGATGAAGAAGGTGCAGTAGTGATCACTTCGTTGGTGCGCAAGTAGTGAGAGATGTCTATGGACATATCGCCAATTGTGAGGATGGGTGGATTAGACGATCTCATCGATTGAGAAAAATTCTCAACCGCCTGGTTCAGCTCAGAGAGTGTAGCTTGGTTTGGGATGTGGATGGTTGTCGGAGTAGCTGGAGTGGGTGTGACGGTTGTGGCAGTTGGGGGTGAGTTTTCGTGTGAAGCAGCCATGGAAGCAAGTGTATGAAGATTCGAGAGGGATGGAGATGACGGTTGTGAGTTTGGAGAGTTTGGTTTCTGTGAGCGGGTTTACTTGTTTCCTGCCATTTAAACTCAAGAATTCGAAAGGATAATTATCACAAGAATCGAGACACACAGTTAGCTTATAACAAATCTGCAAAATTAATACTCAACTTACTCAATTAATTACAAAGCTTAGAAAATCATGAAATTAGAGTATTTATAGAGAGGCCTTAGTAGTTGGAATACTGTACGTGGGATTAAGGCTTGACTTAAAGAAAATTCTAGATTAAATTGATAATGCTCCACAAATTCAGCCACAAGTAAATCATGGGTGAGTTAGTGGGGTAAAATCTTAATTAATAAATTAATTAAATTAAGAATATTTTAGAATTAATTAAAATAAAAAATGTGTATAATCTGAAATAATAAAAGGAACGTGGTTAGTATAATTATAAATAAATAAAATAAATTCCCACAATTAATTAAATAATTACAACTTATAAAAATATAATTAAATCATGTAATGTTGCGCTCAAGGATTTGACATACACCTCAACATTTGTTTTTCACAGGTTTTACCTATCCAATGTAGCCAATTTTTTAGCATTTTTCTTTTCATTGCATTTCTTCTTTTAGTGCTACAGCATCTAATTCGTATTGATCCATTGTTCCTGTAGAGTACATCGTAGTAGCGAACTCCGTGCCCCATACTTACTTAATGGATTACGAACCTCTTGATGTTTTTACCAAAATTCACCTTTTGAAAAGAAGGCATCGTAGTAGCGAACTCCGTGCTCCATAGTTACTCAGTGAATTTGATACATCTTTTAGTATGCTGTAACATTCTCAATTTTTCAAGCTTTTGAGAGGTGTAGTACATGCCTATTTTTGCACAAACAAATTTCAGATTCAAGAATATTTTACAAAGGAATTATTCAACGAAAATAAGAAATAAATCAAATCTATAATAACTATACCACCTTAGGCTGTTGTCCCAAATGCTATCCTCTCAAGAATTATTCAGATATTACACATACCAAGAGATTTCCTCAAAAATGAGAATCTCTCATGGTCAAGAGCCTTAGTAAAAATATCAGCATTTTGATTTTCAGTAGGCACATATTCCAACTTAACTATGTTCTTCTCCACTAAATCTCTCATAAAATGATGTCTAATGCTAATGTGCTTAGTGAGTGAGTGTTGTACCGGATTTTTAGATATGTTTATAGCACTTGTGTTATCACAAAAAATTGTGAGGATATTGTTTTCAATTCCATAGTCATGAAACATCTTACTTAACCACAATAGCTGTGTGCAACAACTTCCTGCAGCTATATATTCAGATTCGGCAGTGGATTGAGAAACACAATTTTGTTTCTTGCTATGCCAAGATACAAGATTGTTTCCCATGTAGAAACATCCTCCACTCGTACTCTTTCTGTCATCTATATCTCCAGCCCAATCCGCATCATTGTATCCAATCAATGTGTTGTTGGTGTCCTTAGTGTACCATATCCCTAGTTCACTTGTACCTGAAACATATTTGATAATCCTTTTCACTGCATTCAGGTGAGATTCCTTTGGATTAGCTTGATACCTAGCACAAACACACACACTATACATAATGTCAGGTCTACTAGAGGTTAGATAAAGTAAACTACCTATCATGGATCTATACAATTTTGGATCAACATCCTTTCCACCATTGTCTTTGCAAAGTTTCAAAGTAGAACCCATAGGAGTTTTCATTACTTTTGAGCTTTCAAGACCAAACCGTTTGACCAAGTTTTTAGCATACTTACCTTGAGAGAAGAAAATACCATCCTTACATTGTTTGATTTGAAGACCTAAAAAATAATTCAAGTCTCCAACCATACTCATCTCAAATGTTGCTGTCATTGCTTCAACAAATCTGTTCAGCATTTTAACACAGGTTGAACCAAACACAATGTCATCAACATATATTTGAGCAATAAGTAAACCTTCTCCAGTGTGCTTAATAAACAAAGTCATATCGGCTTCTCCTCTAATAAATCCATACTCTAAAAGAAAGTCTGTAAGCCTACCATACCATGCTCTAGGAGCTTATTTTAGACCATACAATGCTTTCTTTAGTTTGTACACATGATCCGGGTATTGTGGATCTTCAAAACCTTTAGGATGTTCTACATATGCTTCTTCATTCAATATGCCATTTAAGAATGCAGCTTTTACATCCATTTGATGTAGTTTAATGTCAATAAAACATGCAATTGCTAGCAATAATCTAATAGATTATATCCTAGCAACGGGTGCAAAAGTTTCATCAAAATCAACACCTTCAACTTGGGTGTAACCTTGTGCAACTAACCTAGCTTTGTTCCTAACAATGTTTCCAGACTCATCAGTTTTATTCTTATAAATCCACTTTGTTCCAATGACATTAGTATGACTAGGTCTTGGAACAAGTGTCCAAACTTTATTTCTTTCAAACTGATTAAGTTCCTCATGCATAGCATTTATCCAATATTCATCAGTTAAAGCTTCATTTACACTTTTAGGTTCAATTTCAGAATAGTAACACTCTACATTCACAACATTGCAAATAGAAGACATGCATATTGTTCTTACCACATCTACCTTATTCGATCTTATTCTTCCTCTTGTTTGCACTCCAACTATAGCATCGCCTATGATCTGGTCAGAAGGATGACTTTTCCCCATTCTTGAAGAAGGATTCGTTTTGGGAACATACTGATCATTCTGTGGAATTACAACTGACTGTTCTGTAGATGTTGCTCCAGATGTGTTAGCATTTGGTGCAGCATTATCAGATTTCAGTGTATTCTCAGAATTGTCAGTCACTTGTGATACATCTTCTTCATCTTTATCATCTGTAAGACCTTTATCATCATCAAACACAACATTAACAGATTCTTGAACGGTGTTAGTCCTAAGGTTATAAACTCTATAAGCTTTACTATTTCTAGAATAGCCTAAAAAGAAACTTTTATCACTTTTAGAATCAAACTTGTGAAGTTGATCCCTATCATTCAGAATATAACACACACAACCAAATACATGAAAATATTTCACACTTGGTTTTCTAACATTCAGAATCTCATAAGGTGTTTGATTAGTGCCAGATCGAATATAAACTCTATTAATAATATGACATGCTGTATTCAATGCTTCAGCCCAAAATCTTTTAAAAAGACTTTTAGATAAAAGCATGACTCTTGCCATTTCTTGTAAAGTTCTATTCTTTCTTTCAACAATTCCATTTTGTTGTGGAGTTTTAGGAGATGAATATTCTTGCAAGATACCTTTCTTATCACAGAAATCATTAAACATGTTATTCTCAAATTCCCTACCATGATCAGTTCTAATACGGCCAACTTTCAAGTTAAACACATTTTTGAACCTTTTATAGAGAACTTTAAAAGCAGCAAATGTTTCAGATTTATCTCTTAAAAACTCAATCCAAGTATATCTAGAAAAATCATCTACCACAACTAAGGAATATCTCTTACCTCCAATGCTTGCAGTTTCCATAGGACCCATCAAATCCATGTGCAACAATTCAAAACATCGATGTGTAGAACAATGTGACAGCATTTTATGCGGCACTCTTACCTGTTTACCTTTCTGGCATGATCCACATACAGTGGTATTCAGGAAGCTCAGTTTAGGTAATCCTTTGATTGCATCTGATATGATTAGTTTCTTCATTGCCCTGTAATTTACATGTCCTAATCTTTGGTGCCATAAGACATTCTCATCATGTTTTGACAAATTGCATACATTAGTTCCAATAAGATAACAGTTATCTGCAGACCTAGTACCAGTCATTAAACAATCATCATCTTCATTAAGAACATAGCAAGACTCTTTGTCAAATTTTACATGCAAATTATCATCACAAAGTTGACTAATACTAATCAGATTAGCAAGTAAGCCATCAACATGCAAAACATTTTTAAGCTTAGGAAAACCCTTAACATTCAAAGTTCATTTTCCTATTATCTTTCCTTTTGATCCACCACCATATGTAACATTACCACCATTCAAGGTCACATAATCAGATAAGTAGTCTATTTGTCCTGTCATATGTCTAGAACAACCACTATCAAAATACCATAGACCAGGTAAACATGCTTTCAAGGATGTGTGAACAACATTACAGATAACTTTTGTTTTCCATGCAGATTTCATAGAATGTTTCCTAGGATGTGAAGACATTCTGGATGGCATAAACTCAGTTTTCATATCTTTAACCATTTTCAAGCAGAAGGGACGAATATGACCATATTTAAAGCAATAATGACAAATATACTTCCTTTTAACCTTGTGAGAATCTGTTTGTGCAGATGTTACACCAGATGTGTTAGCATTTGCCTTCACAAATTTCACAGGTTTTCTAAAATTTTCAGAAATAGAAGCAGTTTCACCATCATAACCTAAACCATAATTATTAGATTTACCAGTAGCTATAGCATCCTTCACATCAAAAGCACTCTTGGAAAATTTTCTGAAACTTAAAGTAGAGGTGATCAATTTCTCCTTCAGTTTACAAACTTCAAGATCTCTTCTGGTAAGTAAGACTTCTAGCTTAGTGATTGTGTCTTTCAGATCCTCATTCTCTTTATTCAAAGAATTCAGAGTGAGTTTCTGAGAGTTCCAATCATCTAACAATTTATGATATGTCTCATCATCAGTCATTTTTCCTGCATCATCAACAAAACCATTAAAACAGTTCAAATCTGGGTGACTCTGTTTTGATGTTACTGTAGATGTGAAGACATCTGGTGCAACATCAGAATCTGTATCATCCAGATCATCATCTGAGGAATCATTATAATCAATTCTGGTAAAATGAGCACGTTCATTAAACTCATCAAGATCATCATTATCAGATTCATCACTCAAGGTAGCACTAAAATTCAGTTTTTGCTTCAGTCTGGTATTGGCACACTCATTTGCATAATGGCCATATCCAGAACATGCATTGCATTGAACTGATTTTCTAAATTCAGGATCATACCTTGGTTTACCTTCACTCTTTGATGGTCTTGGTGTGAATTGACTCTTCCTCCTTTCTGGTTGTGGTGTTGATGTGTTGATTTTGGTCTTAGGCTGAATGTTTCCTTTAGATTTATGCATAGACTTATTAAGAAATTTATTAAAATGCTTTGTAAGAAGGGCAATGCTGTCAGGATTGTTAAGGCATTCATCAAGCAATTCCTCATCCGAATCAACCTCAGTAATGATAGGCTGAATCTCAGATTTGTTTGATGTTTCTCCTTTAAAAACAACAACTTTCTTATCATCTTTAGTTTCATCAATTTGATTAGTGTTTATTTCATAGGTTCTAAGAATACTCACTAATTCATTTTGACTCAACTTATCAGTATCTTTAGCCTCTTCAATAGCACAAATCTTAGCATCAAATCTTTTAGGAACAAACCTTAATATCTTACGTACTACTCTAACATTAGAAATAGGTTCACCAAGAGAATGTGATTCATTAATAATCTCACTTAACCTTTCGTTGTAGGATGAAATTGTTTCATCTTCCCTCATTCGGAGATTCTCAAACTTTGTCTCCAACATTCGAAGCTTTGTCCTTCGAACACTATCGGAACCTTCACAATGCTCTTGTAACATGTCCCATGCATCTTTAGAAGTAGAACAGTTAGATATAATTTTAAACATAGAGGTATCAACAGAGGCAAAAATAACATTTAAGGCTTTAGAATTGTATCCTGCTGTTGTTATCTCATCGGCCGTCCAATCAACTTCTTTCTTGAGTTGAATTTCACCATCGGCATCTGCTAGATTCTTTGGTGCGTCCCAACCTGTAAGAACAGTCCTCCAAGCACGTTCATCAATTGACTTGATGTACATACGCATCTTAGGCTTCCAATAAGCATAATTTGAACCATCTAAAACGGGTGGCCTAAGTGCTGTGGATATGTGATGTGTTTCCATTGCTAACATAAACTAAAACACACTTTAAGCAATGATCTAAACCTAGTGTCGTCAGGTATCGGCTCTGATACCAACTGAAAGTGTGCGTGGGGTAGTATCTAGTGTTTAAGTAAAAAAACAGAAAAATGTTACACTAAATGTTGTGACAATTAGTGTAGCATTAACTCTAACAGAATGTGAATAAGTAAACACAGTACACAGCGGAAGTCTAAAACACTAAAACACAATAAGAACACAATGGAATAATTTTTAACATAGATTTTATTAATAACAAAACCTATGCTAAGCCTTACAGCGAAAACAATAACTTAGTTCCTAAGTTATACAAAATGTCATGTGAAATGTCTCAGCAATTACTTCAACATTCCACAAACAGAAACTACAATCGAGGCAGGTGCCTGAATCCGCAAATAGACTTAAGTGTAAGAACACTGTCTAAAGAACTAATCTGATCTATGATTCACTCTCACTCGATACAAGACTAGAACTAAGTACACTAGAAGGTGTGGTATCCCTCGGCGTACGTTAAACGATACAACTACTGACCATAACTCCGAACTAGGGTTGAACTCTCTAGAAGGTGTTACTCGAATAGTGCATGCTTTGAAATGAAAGGCTTCAGCGGTATTTATAGAGAAATAGCCGAATTCTAGATCCTTCCATTATGAGATCCTATTTTTTAGGACCTCAACTTCCATGATCTTTCTAGATCCTTCTTCCATCTTCCAGGTCGTTCTACAATGCTCCAAGGCCTTCTAACACGTTCTCCAACATTCTGGAATCTTCCAGGTTCCAGACTCTTGTAGAAGCTTCTAGAATCGTTCCTGAATGTGAGAGCATTTAGTACAACATTTAATGTAACATTTCAGAAAGGACTTAGAATAAATCAAGGAAGGTCAAATTAAGATGTTGTTGATAATGTTAAAGCATTTAAGAGTTAACAACATCTACAGTGATAAAGTTGTTTTATCTTTAAATTGATTTCTTATATTTATATAAAATACTCCCTCCGTCCCCGAATAAGTTTCCCACTTCTTTTGGATGTTTTGATTAAGGAATATGATAAAATAATAGATGTAGTACAAGTGATGTGATGGTAATAGAGAAAATAATAGATTAGTATGAGATGAAGTATAATAAAATACTCCCTCCGTTTTTTATTAAATGTCACTTTACCTTTTTCAATATTTTTTAAGTAAGTGTCATTCTACACTTTTTTCTTCTAGTTTGACAATTTTACCCTTGTACATTGTACTCCCTCCATTTTTTTTACCTTGATTTATGTTTTTTCCCTTTTGAATATAGTACTATAACATAAATCATGCATAAACCTTAATTATTGTATAAATGAATATCATCTACAATATTGACCACATTCATTACTAACCACATTCATTACTAAACATAAATTCAATATTAAAATTAGTTATCATTAATGAAGGGTAAAATGGTCCATGATTATATATATTAATATGTTGAAATTTTTTAAAATGACACTTATTTAAAAATGGAGGGAGTAATATATAAAGTATAAGTGATGTGATTGAGAGAGACAAAATAATTATAGTGGGACATCCAAAAAAGGAAAGTGGAAAACTTATAATGGAACGGAGGGAGTACATTAGTAATTTAGTACTCCCTCCACTTTTTAATAAGTGTCGTTATAGCTTTTTTCAACAAATTAAGATTATAAATCATGGTCTATATTACCCTTCATTAATTATACTAATTTTAATATAGAAATTTTGTTTGATAAAGAATGTGGTCAAGAATGTAGCTAGTATTAATAAATCAAATTAATTTTGGTATAAACAATTTTTGTGGAATTTAATTATGAAAAATATTTATGGTAAATGAATAAGGGTAAAATAGTCAAAATTAAAGAAAAAACTCTAGAATGACACTTATTTTAAATTAATTAAAAAGTCAAAGTGACACTTAATAAAAAAACGGAGGGAGTATATACTATAGTTTGAACTTTTAAAAATATACTTATGATCTTGTCAAAAAAAAACATACTTATAATAATATGAAATTCTGGTCGGAAAATGTGCAAAACCAAATGCCAAACTCCATCCTCAAAAAACTATCACCCCTCAACCAAAAAAACTCTGTTTATTACACAAACATACTTTCCACAACAAAGGGTAGTGATGAATTCAAAGCTGATGCCAATTTCTGCTCACTTGCAAACCTGGCTTGCACATCTGTTTTTGACAGTGTCAAGACAGTAAAAGAAGTGTACACAAAAACAAATACATACGGAGCTTCGGCTTCCTCTGGTCTTCAAAAGATAAAGAACAATGAAGATCCTTTCTCTTTTTTCAGGCAATCAGTCCTGAGAAAAGGGAACCTCCTTCATCTTCCAAACTTGCAAGAATCCCTCCCAAATCGCGCGTTTCTCCCCAATCAAATCGCCTCCAGGATCCCCCTTACCTATGAAGCCATTGTCAAGATATTCCCTGAATCATCTAAAGAAACGGTACAATCTTCTCTTTCGTATTGCAGTGATGCTGCAATACAAGGCGAGACGAAAGGCTGCCCCGTATCCTTGGAAGAAATGGTGGGGTTCGCAAAATCCGCATTTGGGGAGAAGAAGTTGTGGGCCCTGACTTCGGGGCTGATCAGCTCAGAGATGATGATGATTACAAAGATGAAGCAATATCCTGTTGACAAAATCGTGGCCTGTCATGAGGCTTTTCTTCCATTTGCAGCTTACTTTTGTCATTCGAATCCGTCTACTCGAATATACGCAGTGGAACTGGTGGATCCTAACAAGGAATTAGGCTCTGTTAACACCATGCTGGCGATATGTCACGTGGATACATCTTCATGGCCTAAGGACCATGTGGCTTTTCAAATACTGGAGAAGGCGAGGCGTGCCACTGGTTCACGCAGCTCTATCTTGCCTGGATCAGTGGTGAATCAATGTGACGATGATCGATGCAACACTAATCGTGTCATTAATTTCAGTACGTGTTGTTTTGATAGTTCGATTTCCCTGTTTTACTTTTTTTGTTTAATGACATGTTCTAGTTTTCTATTATTTGGATTTTTAGCACGTGGATTAGTTTGTTGATTCAACGAGTAGGACAAGGCATAATGAATATAAATCACAAAAACTTACCTACAAATTAGGTCAAAATTCGTGGGTCAAACGCAACCTTAATTAAAATATTTATTTTCGCTCTAAAATATTATCGTAGAGTATGACAAAAACTATGTTACTACAAGACCTAAATTTTGTCACTACAAAGTCAAAAGTGTATTACTACAAGTCCAAAAATATTTTGTACATTTTTTTTTTGGTAAAATTACTAAAATAATTTTGATTTATTCGGATACTACATGACTAAAATAATGTTACTACGAGACCAAAATTTTATCACTACAAGGTCAAAAGTGTATTACTATATGTCCAAAAATATTCTGGACACTTAATTTTTGGGGTGAATTTATCAGAATGTTTTAATATATAGTATTAAATTGTTGGTCTTGTAGTGGTAATATTTTGACCTTGTAGTAACAATATTTTGATCATGTAATAAATTACATGTTTGTGATCCGCGAATTTTTTGGGCAACCCGAATCCGAACTTATGGCCCGCGAATTTTTTAAAATTATTTTAATTTGACTTTTAGGCTAAATGAATTTAAAGTTTTGACTTGATTAATTATGAAATGCATTTATATAACTAGCCCAATATAAATTGATGAAGAATCAAATGAAATGTAAACCAGAAGACAATTGTTGAGTTAATATACTGCAAATTTGTTAATAGCATCCTATTATTTTAGAGTTTTTTTTTTATTCATAGGTGCCTTTCACACTAGGTCAAAGCATTTAGGTGCTAATTTTTTTAATAGTTACTGTAAGAGGTGTAAAATGATACATGTATCTAAAATATCCTTAATCCTGTCAATTCACATTTCTCTCTCATGTTTGATTTTCTTTCTATTTCTTAATTTTTTTAATAGTTACTGTAAGAGGTGTAAAATGATACATGTATCTAAAATATCCTTAATGACGAAGTTGGATAGCTCAAGTGGTTAGAACACCACTACCTGGATTCGAGTCATGGGGAGGGAAAAAGGGATGGGTATTTGATGTAATTCAAAAAAAATCTAAAATATCCTTAATTCTATCGATTCACATTTCTCTCTCATGTTTGATTTTCTTTCTATTTCTCTATCATATTTGATTTCTCATTTCAAAATTCATATTCCTCCGAAGAACCAATAGAAAAGAGGACGGCGGCACAATCAGTTTTAAACAAGAAATCGAGAATTTTGTCGATGGTGGGCCATAGTGGTGAAGCCCGTGCTGCGAGGCTCTTCGGCGGCGCCCTAAGCACAGCCGCCGCCGTCTGTTACTTCCTCGGCCAAATTCGTCCAGATCTATACTTTCTGAAGGGAGCTATAGTGGCAGACAAATAAAAAATATATGCCAAATAGGGGTGGGAATGAGCCAGCCTACCCGACAGGGGTCTACGACTCGGCCTATTAAAGCTCGGCTCGTTTAATAAATAAATTGGGCTCAAGCTTTTTTAGAAGCCTATTTAGCTAAATAGGTCGGGCTCAAACTTTTTCGTAAGCATTTTAAGCCCAACAGGCCGGTCTATATAACTTCACACACACACATGTATATATATATATATATATATATATATATATATTATAGGTATATACTTATATAATACTAGTCATATGCCCGCGTTTTACGCGGGTCGATTTATTAAAATAATAATTTTAAATATTATATTAATTTTTATACATTTTTTATTGTTATAGTTTGTGGAAGTTATTATTATTTTTTATATATATTTATAATGTATATATTTCTATAAATTATTAATTTATAATTATTATATATTGTAATATTTTTAATATATGAAAAACTTATGCATTAATAAAATTATGACGGAGAATTTTTAAAACTGTTTTTCTGGTTTATTGGTTTATAAGATAATTATTTAAATTTGAATGGTTGTATTTCTTTACACTCAATATATTAAAAAAAAAAACTTATAAAACTTAAGAACCAACATATATAAGTAATTTTATAAATAAAATGAAACACGAATATTCCCCTTATAATAAGGAATTATAAGTTCAACATTAAAAAAAATTACACCTTAATCAAACTTAACAAAAATGGTCCAAATCAAAAAAGAAAATAGATATTTATTTCTCCTTCATTATCTACATATTCATTTTCATCAATTGCTAAAATAAAGAGAAAAAATATAACAAATTATTAAAAATTATTAAACTATGAAATATTAAAACGATCTAATAATAAAGTACTAAAAAAATATAACAATTTTTTTTTAATTTGATACTTTATTAAAGAGATAAAGATAACAAATTATTAAAAAGGGTTAATCTATAAAATATTAAAATGATCTATTAATAAAGTACTACTATTAAATTATAAATATAAGTACTTGAAAATTCTTCTACTAAAAAAACAATTAATGATTAAAACATAACCTAACCTACATTGCATAAAACAATCAAAATAAATTTGTAAAAAACGTTTTCTTTCCTCAACCTTCCCGATAACAGAGATTGGAGAATAGATTGACATATTCTATTCGAAAAGAAATTATATAACTTTAAAAAAAAAATTAAGTGACCGAAAATGAGATAATGACATGAGAGTTTCAATTTTTTTCAGAGAGTGACCGAAGATGAGATAATGAACCGAGAGTTTCAGCTATAAAAAGATTAGATAGTTGAGTTAGTTGAGAAAATGATTAGGTTATTCAAAATTTAAATTTAAAATTATTAAAAACTTATGAGTAAATAATAAGTAAATTATTATCAAATCATAATCACAGCCATATTAAGATAAAATAAGATTTAAAATTTTAAATAAATAATTTAATTATGAGTAGATAATATGTAAATTATTATTTTAATATTAAAATAGGTGAATTGGAAATATTTAAAATAGAAGATTTTGAAGAGAGAGATTGTAGTATATGGGTAAAATTGTGTTATTACCCATTATAATCTCACAAATATATAGAGTATTAAGATTAGATTAAAATTAAAAAATAAATTATATTGTAATTAAAGTTTAAAAAATAATTATGGATAGATTTTGAGATTATGAAATTATAACCGTTAATTTTAATATTATGAGTTAATTATTTTAAGAAAATAATTATTAGTAGATAATATGTAAATTATTATTTTGAGATTAAATTTAAAATATAAAATAAAAAGAATATTAAGATACGATAAGATTTAAATTTAAAAATAATAATTATGATTTAAATTTTAAAAATAATAATTATGAATAAATTATACGTAAAGTATTATTTTGAAAATAAAATAGGAAATTTGTAATTTTTTTTAATAAGAATGTCTAAAATACGACAGAAGAAGGGGAAGAGAGATTGGAATAGAAGAGTGAAATTGTGTTAAGTGTCTCATTATAATCTCACAAATACAGAGTATTAATATTAAGATAAGATACTGAATTTTGAAATGAAAGAATTTGAGTGAGAGATTTGAATAGAGTCAAATATAATTTACCCTTCATTCTTCCTAATATGCAATTAACAAAACTTTATCAAAATAAATGAATACACGTCCATGTATATTACATAAAATATATAACTGAGCAATTAAAGTGGTTACGTCACCTACAGTAAATTTATTTTTCTCAACAACTCTAATTTATTAAAAAAAAATCGATATTGGATACAATTTGAGATCAAAACAATAAAAGATACTCCTATTTTCTTTATTGAGACAATAAAGAAAATTAGATGTGACCTATTGATTGATTCTAATTAAATTAAAAAAATTATAATTAAAAATGCAACAATAACTACCAAGGAAATCCAATTCGTAAATCTATTAATTTACTGGACAGTCGAAAAAATAATTTAAGAGACCGTAAATCTATAAATAAAAGAGAAAGAGAGGATAGAACAGGTAAGTAAAATAATGGTGGATAAAAAATGAGAGAACAAAAAAAAAATTAAAGAAAAGTTTAAAAGAAAATAATTGAAAAAAGAAGGAAAATTTAAGGAAATTGTAAAAAAAAAAAAAAATTGTAGAAAATTGTAAAAATAAATATGTAAAAAAATCGAAAGAGAGAGATAAATATATGATCTAGTAAATCATATATCAGCTTAAAAACACGAAAGAATAAGAAAGAAGAATGAGATGAGTTGAAAGGAGAAGATGACCATTATATAGGAGATGAGATTAAGAATATACGGAATTCTGTTTCATTTAAATTTGAATATTAGAAGATAAGATTAAAATGATTTCAAATTTAAAAATAATAATTATGAGTAAATAATATTAAAATTATTATTTTGAATTGAAAATAGAAAAAATGGATTTTTTTAATTAGAATGAATGAAAATGCAGAATTTTTTTTAATCAGAATGCATGAAAATGCAGAGATTTTTAAATAGACAATTTTGGTGAGTATTAAGATATTCTAAATCGAACTTCATTTTTTTAATTATAATATTAAAGAATCAAATAAAGATATAAGATTAAGATTAAGATTTGAAATGGAAGAATTTGACAAATTAGAAGAATTAAAATTTTTAAATAAGAATGCTTGACAATATTGGGATTTTGAAATGGAAGAATTTGAAGGGGAGAGAGATTAAAAATAATAATTATAATTTAAAATTTTGAGATTAAAATAGAAAAAATGAATTTTTTTAATCTACCTAAGAATGCAGGAATTTCAAAATGGACGATTTTGGTGAAGAGAGAGATTGTGTAGAGGGATAGAATTGTGACACGTGTCCCATTATATTCTCACAATATAGAGTATTAAGATCATTAAGATTAAGATATTCTAAATCGAACTTCATTTTTTTAATTATAATATTAAAGAATCAAATAAAGATTAAGATTTGAAATGGAAGAATTTGACAAATTAGAAGAATTATTTTTTTAAAATAAGAATGCTTGACAATATTGAGATTTTGAAATAGAAGAATTTGAAGGGGAGAGAGATTAAAAATAATAATTATAATTTAAAATTTTGAGATTAAAATAGGAAAAATGAATTATTTTAATCAGAATGGCTGAGAATGCAGGGATTTTGAAATAGACGATTTTGATGAAGAGAGAGATTGTGTAGAGGGAAAGAATTGTGACACGTGTCTCATTATATTCTCACAAATATAAAGTATTAAGATTTGAAATATAAGAATTTGAAGGGGAGAGAGATTAAAAATAATAATTATAATTTAAAAATTTGAGATTAAAATAGGAAAAATGAATATTTTTTAATTAGAATGGCTGAGAATGCAGGGATTTGAAATAGACGATTTTGGTGAAGAGAGAGATTGTGTAGAGGGAAAGAATTGTGACACGTGTCTCATTATATTCTCACAAATATAGAGTATTAAGATTAAGATTAAGATTTTGAAATGGAAGAATTTGAAGGGGAGAGAGATTAAAAATAATAATTATAATTTAAAAATTTGAGATTAAAATAGGAAAAATGAATTTTTTTTAATCAGAATGCTGAGAATGCAGGGATTTTGAAATAGACGATTTTGGTGAAGAGAGAGATTGTGTAGAGGGAAAGAATTGTGACACGTGTCTCATTATATTCTCACAAATATAGAGTATTAAGATAAGATAAGATTTGAAATAGAAGAATTTGACGGGGAGAGAGATTAAAAATAATAATTATAATTTAAAATTTTGAGATTAAAATAGGAAAAATGAATTTTTTTAATCAGAATGGCTGAGAATGCAGAGATTTTGAAATAGACGATTTTGGTGAAGAGAGAGATTGTGTAGAAGAATAGAAATATGACACGTGTCCCATTATATTCTCACAAATATAGAGTATTAAGATTTGAAATAGAAGAATTTGAAGGGGAGAGAGATTAAATATAATAATTATAATTTAAAATTTTGAGATTAAAATAGGAAAAATGATATTTTTTAATTAGAATGGCTAAGAATGCAGGGATTTTGAAATAGACGATTTTGGTGAAGAGAGAGATTGTGTAGAAGAAAAGAAGTGTGACACGTGTCTCATTATATTCTCACAAATATAGAGTATTAAGATGTGATTTTCAAATAAAAAAATAAAAAAATTTAGTAACACTGGTTATATTTTTCTTTGTGATAGTTGAAAAAATAGTTGAATATTTTTTTTGGAACATTTTATTACTTCTATTTCTTCATTTTGAGATTTAAAGAGTTAATTTTTATAATTTGATTATAATACTGTTGTAGATTTTTTTTAAAAAAAATACGTTAATAAGATTAAGAGGCCTTTAAAAGGCTTTCGGAACCGGCCTTTATTAAAAAGACCAGACTTGAGCCTTTAAAAAAAGTCTATGACAGGCCATGGCCAGGCTCGGGCCTAAAAAATATATAACAGGCCATATTTTTTTTCTTAAAGCCTACCAAGGCCTGGCCCATTCCCACACCTAATGGCAAAGGTGCAAGACAACACTTTTTTATGGCACAAAAAGTAAGCTCATGTAAGTGAGAAGGGCTTACTAAAGTTGTCTAAGCAAGGTCTGCTTAGTGGTGACAAGATCACAAAGTTAGATTTGTATGGTCCAAAAAACGAGTGAAAAAGTGTTGGTCCCAGAAACAAGTGAATAAGATTAAGTGAAAAAGTTTAGAGAAGAGGGTGAATAAAATTTTTGAACTTTTCTAAAATATCAAAATAAAATATAGATTATATATTGATTTATACAACTCAACTTGTCTGGTCTAGTGATACTAGCTTATTAGCTTGTACAGCAAACTAATCAAACTTAACTATATCTATCAAAATATTTGATATTGTATTTATTATTTTGTAGAGAAAGAGAAATGAAAATTATTTGTAAGAAAATTAAAATTGAAGGAACATTGGAAAGTCCCATTATAATTCAATAATTCAAACAAGGGGTATAATAGTAATATTAAATGTCATTTTGCATCTATTAGTAACTTTTTAAAAAGGTGGCACCTAAATGTAATGGGGAGGAGTGAAGGGAACTAAAATGCAACTCCCCAAAAAAATAAATGAATGAATTTTAAATACTTAGGTTTTAACATATATTTTTTTAATTAAAATTGAAAGGATTTTAAATATTCATTAAAACCATGTCATTTATCTATTTTTAACTCTTTTCATTTAAAATGTCTCCTCAAATCAAATATTTTCATCAAAACACAACCTAAAATTTCAAAATCCAATGATTTTAGGTTTTGTACATGACCGGAAGACATTTCCCTTTTTTGTGAGAGTAAATTGCAAAATTGGTCTGCAGGTTTCACGTTTGTTGTAGGTAAAAACTTGTGTGAGACGGTCTCACGGATCTCGTGAGACCTTTATTCGTGAGACGGATCCCTTTTAACCCATATTCTAAAATTTTGGGTAGTTTTTAAAAAAAAATAAAAAAAATTGGGTAGTATAATCCTTTTTTTTTTTTACATATTTTGTTTGTAAAAAAAGTGATAGTGTTTAATTAAAAATTGATAATGTTTTTAACAAAAGTAACTATCATTTTTTATTTAAACATTAACACTTTTTAATTAAACACTGTCACTTTTTTTTTTTACATGAGGGTTAAATGAGACCCGTCTCAAGGATCTCATTCCGTGAGACGGTCTCACCCAATACTAGTCATTTATTGTAATTATGTCACCCCACTTTTTTTTTTTAACGCGACAGAGAACATAAATAAAGAGAAAGAAAGAAAGAAGTTAAATATGTTACAAGGGACCTTCTACATGTAGTCAGAGTGTCGTATGTTGTCGTATGACTACCGTAGTCAATTTAAATAGAACCATTAAAAATCAAACCTAAAGGCTTATATCTGATGACCTGTTACCTTTTGAAATTTGTGTTGAAAATATTCAACGTATGTGTCGCATGGTGTCATATTTATAATTAATTTAATTAATTAAAATATATAATTTTAAATTTACAGTTTCATCCTTAATTTAATAAAAAGATTTATTATATTAATTAATTTAATTAAAATATATAATGATAAAACTACTTATTTACCCTTATATTATTATTAAAATTAATAAAAAAAAAATTAAATTAAAGAAGTTATAATCTAGAACATATATAATAAGTAGGTTTTAACACGTACTCCACTTCAGCCCTTTCGCCGCCGACGAGCAGTTGCCCTTCTGTCGCCGACGAGCAGTTGCCCTTCTGCCGTCGACGCGCTGCTTCCCTGCTGCCGCCGACGATCATCTCCTCCCCCCTTAGTTTTCTTAATTTGTAAGTTTAATATTATTGTGGGGTAGGTGAATTACTACAACTGAACGTTGCTTATGTATATCTTCATATTTTTTCTTACTTCCGTCATTTGTTATGAATATTTGAATTAACATTGTGAAATTGTTAAAATTGTGGTTGAGTTGTTGAGTAGTAATTGTTTTTTAAATTGCCTCAAATCAAATAGAAACATAACTGCTCAACAAGTGTTTGACAAAATGCTTCAAAAAAAATTTGAAACAGAATTTAGCAAAGGAAGTGTCTATTGAATGCACATTCCTAACCATATTCGTTGTTTGAATCCTCTAGCTAAAAGGACATAATGTAGAGTTGAATCATCATGTAAAGTTTTGAATTTTATATTTAATATAGTGTTTAAATTGAATTTTATGTTTATAACCACATGGTATTCGTCGATTTTATGTTAGAAGCACATGTTGTTAGTTGTCGTAAATGACATTAAAATAGGTGATTGAAATATTCAGAAACATACCTGTTTGTGTTTTTATATAATGAAATCACAAGCCTTCTGTTGATTGTTTTTATTCTTTTGTGCGTATTGTTGATATATAGTATATAATATGAAGATGTTGCATAACATTGGAAAATGTAGTAAAATTGGAAGATGTTGCATAACATGTCTTTTAATGTGTTTCTGTTGCAGTTTGTATGTACAACAACGTTCCACAATGTTCTCAGACGTTGGATATGAAGATATCAAAGTGGATGATGAATCACACGAGGAGCACATGAGTTCAGAAGAGGGGTCGGATGAGGATTTTGGGTATGCCAATTTCAAAAATGCTCTCATAGACGACAATACAAGTTTGGGCATGACTTTCGCTTCGACGGAAGAAGCTAATGCATTTTATAAGATATACGCAAGACGAAAGGAATTTATGAGCCGAAAATGCCACACTGATCGGAGAAATAACATTATAAAAAATATGGCGTGGGACTGTTCCCGGTATGGGTTTTCTAAAGCTACTACAGGACATCCAGGACATAAAATTGGGCGATGTCCAAATAAAAAGAGCAACATTGATCGAGAGAATGATGAAGATCTCAACAAAGACGATGATTCTAAAAACGTTAATTAATGTTGATCCTACCAAAATAATTAGTGTTAGATTTTTTTTATGAATATTGATCATATGTATTTCAGGAATTTTATTGAATTGTTGGTTTTTTATTTAAATATTAATTTAATATTTCTTGTGTTGTTTAATCCACGTCATAAGATACGTTTATGCTAAAATTAAGTGTGAACAATAATCATATTGAATTGAGATGAAATATGCATTTTATACGAATATGAGAAAGATGCGTGTGTGTCTGCATTACTACTCTATTTGTGGCTCGAGCACGTGAACAAGAAAATAACTTTTTTTTTTCAAGGTTTACTTAACATCGATATCGACCGTGCAACCTGGCATGGCTGTTGGACCGTGAAAGTGAGCACCTACAACAAATTTTTTGGATTGCACGGTTTACTGAGTATCCACCGTGCAATTGAGAATTCTTCCAGTACATGTTTCTATTTACACGGGTGACTGAGTATCGACCGTGCAACTGTGCACGGTTGTTGGACCGTGCAACTGAGAATTCTTCCAGTACATGTTTCTATTTACACGGGTGACTGAGTATCGATCGTGCAACTGTGCACGGTTGTTGGACCGTGCACCTGAAAATTCTTCCAGTACATGTTTCTATTTACCCGGGTGACTGAGTATCGACCGTGCAACTGTGCACGGTTGTTGGACCGTGCAATTGAGAATTCTTCCAGTACATGTTTCTATTTACACGGGTGACTGAGTATCGATTTGGGGAAGAAGAGTCTAAAGTCGCGATTCGGAGGAGAATAATCTGAGGTCGCGATTTGGGGGAGAAAACACGAGGTCTTGATTTGGGGGAGAAGAATCCTAACTCGGCTTCTTCAATTCAGAATGTTAATTTATTTAATTGTTTATTTTTAGGTTTAATTCATTTTCGAATTAACAATTAAATTTGTATTAAAAAGGGTTGGATAGTAATTTTGTTGTTTTTCGTAAATTTTAGTTTTTAAAAATAAATAATTTTATAGAATATAATAGAAGGATAATATAGTAAATAACAAAATAAAATTTAAAAAATGATTTAATTAATTAAAACCTATATAACAGGTAGCAGGTTTATACGACACATACGACGCCACATGGCGCATTTCGACGCGCTGACTATATAGTCACTTTGTACTATTTGACTACACTAAGAAAAACCCATGTTACAAACATTTTCAAATGTTAAAACAAATCCCACAAAAATTGAAAAATCAATTTGTTTTACTAAACACACCCTAATTTATTCCTTTCATGCCCTTTTCCAATAAAAAGTTAGAATTTTTTTTTATCCATTACTAAGCACACCCCACATTTCTAGAGTTTATATGATTTATAGAGATTTTTTGAATTATTAAATGAGTTATAGTGTTTACATTGTACACAAAACATAATAAAATACATTAGATATGACTGCATAAAATACATTGAGTGATCTTGATGTTTTCTTATGTGATTTTTGCATTCTTGCTTCTTTCATGACTGTTCGTCCAAAAATACGGTCGCGCAGCGTACAATGTGTATGATCGAAACAATCGTACACACAAGAAGGTGCACTACCACACACACAGAATTATGCTGATAATATATGTAGTTTGTAATTTTATATTATTTTTTTTTTTTTGACGGATGTAATTTTATATTTTTAATGTTGAGTAAGTGTTGTGTTCGGGTGTGGATAACATGTAGTGTGTGTAATTTCTTGATATGTTTAAAATGACTATTTAATAAATTTAGTTATGCCTATTTTTGTCTTAAAATATTTGTACTGTTTATAACATATCTTGGGTGTTATGTTAGTAGCCCCACCCAAGAAGTTTTAGATTAATCTATTTTAAATTAATGTCAGAGACAATGATTTGCGTGAATCAGCATACATATATTTCAATAAAGATACAGTCAGACAATTACAGGCAGCAATCTGGGCAAATTTACAATTAATAATTCTTTTTTTTGTTTTGTTAAATCTGTAAATCATCACTAGATTCTAAAAAGGCGCTGTTCATACAGTCATACGCACATGTATTTTGATTTTTGACAGGCCACTAGTTCTTCCGTGTGTAGAAAATTATACTATTCCATTTACAATTTGAGGAGTATTATATAGCAACTTGCACTCTTTTCACAAATCAAACAATCATATACACTAAGTATTAAATTTGAAAAATAAGTATATAATTTGTTGTCAAACTATCGTGGCTCTGGCATCGTAATCGTCAATTTATTCGTCGAACTTGTATCCTTCGTGCTAGTCGAATGATGGCCCGTATTAACACCTCTTTCAGTGAAGAAACCTGGATGCTTAGCTTCCGGAATTTCAGCTTCATGACTTGCCAGCATCCAAACCACAGTGGACATACTTGGCCTGTCTTCTGGATTCTGTTGCACGCATAACAAACCAACTTCGATCGACCTCAACACTTGCGTCGACTCAAAATTTCCGTCTAGAGCTGCATCGACTACTTCCAACGACCTCCCTTCTTTATAAAGTTTCCATGCCTGCACGAAATTATAAAATTACTTGGACCATTTACCCTCGTATTTTGTTTACTACAAATGGTGTAGCCGACTTACATGGCCTAGAAGGTTGAGACTGTGTTCATTGTGGGAAAATCCTCTGTTTCTTTTTCCAGACACAATTTCCAGCAGTAGAACGCCAAAGCTAAATACGTCTGATTTAACCGAAAACAGGCCATCCACTGCATACTCCGGAGACATGTATCCACTGCATGCACAAGATTTGATAGTCACAACAAGCTTAAAACTTTTATATGAGAAGCAATTCAACAAGATTCTTACTATGTTCCAACGACGCGAAGTGTTTGAGCTTCAGTTTCGTTTCCTCCAAAACATCTGGCTAATCCAAAGTCTGATATCTTGGGGTTCATCTCAGAATCGAGCAGTATATTGCTAGCCTTAAGGTCACGATGTATAATTCTCAAGCGTGAATCTTGATGAAGATACAACAGCCCTCTAGCAATTCCATTGATGATATGGAAGCGCTTCTGCCAATCGAGCAACATACTTTTTGATTCATCTGTGCAACACATGTTGGCAACATTTCTACTTAAACATCGTAAACAAAGTGAAGGTACTATGAACTATAAGGATTAGAAGACTAACCAAATAGAAAAACGTCGAGGCTTTTGTTAGGCAAATATTTGTAGATGAGTATACTTTCATCTTGTTGGATGCAGCATCCTAGAAGCTTAACAAGATTTCGATGCTGAAGTTTGGCGATGAGGATGATTTCATTCTTTAGTTCCTCCATCCCTTGTCTTGATTCCTTCGACAATCGTTTCACTGCAATTTCTTTCCCTCCATCCACCACCCCCTGAGATCAACAACTTGGGTCAGGTTTGTTGGGCATTTCTCTTTCATTCACTAATTATTCACGAATACGAAAAAGAAATTAATTACCTTGTATACGGGACCAAATCCACCTTCCCCAAGAATGTTTCTGTTCGAAAAGTGATCTGTTGCTTTCAGAATTACAGACAAGTCCCAAAATGGCAAATCTGGATGATCCTCATCTTCTACTTTCAACATCTTCTTCTTCGTCTTCCTCTTCAGATTACATAGATATAATCCGACGAGCAAGAGAGCCACAACCGCAATCACACTGCAGGCTATCACTACTATTTCTCTTGATCTATTTCCTTTTGAATCTGCAAACAGTATTTTAAGTTTTTAACTAATTCAATCAATTAAAATTAAAGAAATTTGGTTTGTTCATCAAAATAATTCTTACCTGCCTCAGAAGAAGCCATTCTGATGTAAATATCCTGCCCATATTGAGACAAACCCCTGATATCAACCAACTCATTAAACCAAATCAAACATCCACTCCCTTGCCTAATATCCAACTGTGAGTACCCCATACAACAACAATTCTTCAAACACTCCGATTTGCATTCATCAAGTCTCATCGTCGCATTGTGCCAAGAATTTCTTGCATCCGGCAACTTAATCCCCGAATACTTCACAAACACGTCTCCCTGGCAACTCAAATTCGTCCTTCGAACACATCCACTCGACCAATCCGATCCAAGCCCAACCCACCTAGGCACAAACCTTTGATCAAGGCATTCACAAGGCCTAGATTTTCCAACATTACAACTACCATACGCACCACACTTATTATAATCATCACATAAGTCTGACGGAATCTGGAAATACGTCGCCCAACCACGACTCCCATCGCCCCAAGTCAGACGCTGTGCAACCCCGCTAAGGTTCAACGTGTACCTCGAAATAAACAATTTATCCACCACAGTCGAATGCAAATAAACCTTCCCATCATCCATCACAAATGACAGATTGTAAGTCGGATCCTGGATCGGGTTTGGCTGCCCTGGAAAACGGATTCCATTCCAGGGCCCGATTCGAAGTAGAGTAACTGGACCCCTCCTCATCACTATCTGCGGGTATCCAGTGGGATCCAGATGATAAGTATACTCCCCTGTCGCCGGGTCATCCCTGCTTTTCCATGAACAAAGATAATTCTCTTTACGACTCACTAAATTCCACCCCAAATTCATACCCGGTAAGTAGGTATCCGTCGGATGGTCGAAACTCTGCCACACGAAATTCTCGGGGCGGTCATCCCTCGCGTCCCTGACCACAAAATTTCCAGAGTCGAGCAGCTGCGCAACGGGGTTTTGCACAGAAGTCGTTGCATTCGACGTCCACACGGTTCCATTCGTGCTGTTGACGAGAAGTAGAATTCCGGGGTGGAGAAGTTTTAACACCCCGGAATTATCAGTGAGAGGAGAATCTCGGTTCAACACCCAAACAAAAGTGTTTTCTGTTACATTCTTGAACCAGAGGCCGAAGTACCATTTTCTTGAATCTCCAGGGCTGAAGAATCCCAGCTCGAATTTCCCACCAGTTGAAACAAGGGGTTTGCCGTATGTTATGCCTTGTTCATCAACCTTTATTGAATCTGTTGCAATACAAATCCTCTGAAAAAGGGAGAACACTACAATGAAATTGGAGAAATGCTTTGCAGCAGTAGTTGTCATCGGAAGTTGAAAATCCGATGAGAAAACGGCGGAGTTTGTGTTTAAATGGTGATTACTGAGTTGGAAATTGGAAGCATGTTTGTATGAGTCAAAAGTTTCCAGCTTTTGGGATTTATTCCAACTATGAATTCAATCAAGATCAAGTGTCTGACTTCTTTAATATTTTAAAATTTTGAGGCATTATACTTTCCAGCAACTTCATTTTGTTTATTCATTTCAAAAAAATTATAAAAATTCTTATTTGCGGCGCAGTTTTAAGTTGAATGTTTTTGCCCCTGTATTTCAAAGTTTGTTTTTTTGTTTTTGTTTTTTTAAAATAAAAACAAAAACTTATAGTGTAGTATGTAACGTTGGACTTGGACCAGTTGGACCTACCCATGCCATGATTCATATGATATTGTCCATCTTCCCACTTTCTACTATGCAGTGCTGTTTCTCAGGTTATATCCTGCATTTTATATTCTACGGGAGTATTATGTTTTCAATTGTCCTCGTACAACCGTATTTATATAATCTATTATCTATATGTATATTTTAAATATATAATTTTATTGTACTTTTGAATGAAATATATGCATAATAGTAGTATATTATAATAATCTTTGATTTTTTATTTTAATTTTCAATATTTTAATAAAATTTCCCAATTTTTGTGATATATTCGTAAAGTTAAGCGTATTGTTAAGTATTGTAAGATCCATTATAAATAAAGTAATTGTTTATAAATATAGTTGAATGACAATATTATTAATTAAGTGATGGACATGAGTATAAATAAAGTGATATTTTTATAAAATGTATGAGAACAAATTTGATAAAGTAGCTTTTTTATACTACCCTATAAAGCTGAGTTTTTTTTTCCCCCATAATCTCTTTATACCTAGGTAATTTCTTTGCATTTTTACTAGACTTTTGTTTAGGAATTCTACAACACATTAGTAGTGTATGATAAACAATAGTATTGATAATGTATAGTAATACATTGCCAATTAAAAATCGTGATATACAATTTCTTGATTGGTTGACTATTTATCGAGGCTCGGGGATCGTAATAGTCAAATCATTCATCGAATTCGTAACATTCGTGCTACTCAAAGCATGACCCTTAACACCTCTTTCAGTGAAGAAACCAGGATGCTTGGCTTCAGAAACTTCACCTTCATTTCCCAGCATCCACACCACAGAGGACATACTTGGCCTATCTTCTGGATTCTGCTGAACGCATAACAAACCTACTTCAATCGACCTCACCACTTCCGTACCCTCAAATTTGTCGTCTAGACATGCATCGACTAGTTCCAATGATCGGCCTTCTTTAAAAAGCTTCCATGCCTACAAAATAGAATTAATTGAACATTTCATCTCGTATTTTTTCATGTTAATATATAGTAGTTTTGAAGACTTACATGGCCTAGAAGGTTGAGATTGTGTTCATGATGGGAAAATCCTCTATTTTTTTTGCCAGACACAATTTCAAGCAGAAGAACACCGAAGCTGAACACGTCGGATTTGACTGAAAACATTCCATCAATTGCATACTCTGGAGACATGTATCCACTGCATTAAATAGAATAGTCACATATAAAATACTCCTTTCTTTAAGCTCTTAAATGTGGTTAGGATAAGATTCTTACTATGTCCCAACAACGCGAAATGTCTGAGCCTCCGTTTCGTTGCCTCCAAAACTCCTTGCCAATCCAAAGTCTGATATTTTGGGGTTCATCTCAGAATCGAGTAAAATATTGCTAGCTTTGAGGTCTCGGTGTATAATTCTCAAGGGCGAATCCTGATGAAGATACAAGAGCCCTCTCGCGATTCCATTGATGATATGGAAGCGCTTCTGCCAATCAAGCAACCTACTTTTTGATTGATCTGTGCGATCAAATATGTATGTTGTCAACAATACGACTAAAACATCATACACAAAGTGCACCTGGTACTGTGAAGTATTAGGATTATAAGACTGACCGAATAGGAAAAAGTCGAGGCTTTTGTTAGGCAGATATTCGTAGATGAGCATGCTTTCATCTCGTTGGATGCAGCATCCTAGAAGCTTAACAAGATTTCGATGTCGAAGTTTGGCAATGAAGATCACTTCATTCTTTAGTTCGTCCCGCCCCTGCCTCGATTCCTTCGACAGTCGTTTCACAGCAATTTCTTGTCCACCTTCCACCACCCCCTGTATAATAAGATAACCACTTGTGACAAACTAGACAGATGGATACTGTTGCAATAATATTATATATATGGACTATATAATGAAGCATTAATTTTTGTCCTTTAACAGATGGTCAATATTTTGACTCCTTGAAAGTATATTCTCTTTCATTCACTAATTATTTCACCACTTGCTACAAGTACAGTACAAAACTACAAAGTTTTTTTATAGAGATATTACCTTGTAAACGGGACCAAATCCACCTTCCCCAAGCTTGTTGCTACTCGAAAAGTTATCCGTCGCTTTGAGAACTACAGACAAATCCCAACATGGCAGATCTGACTCGTCCTCTTCAATTTCGTCTCTCGTTATCTTCTTCCGATTACATAAGTATAATCCAAGGAGTAACAGAACGATAGCCACAACCGAAACCACACTGGCTATGATCACAATGTCTAATCTCTTCCCTTTAGAATCTGAATCAAATTAAAGAACACAGCTTAATTATATAACAAACTAAATAAATAAATAACACAAATTCTTAATTACCTGCTTCAGAAGAAGCCATTCTGATGTAAATAACCTGTCCATCTACAGACAAACTCCTGATATCAATCAACTCATCGAACCAAATCAAACATCCACTTTGTTTCCTCATGTCCAAATGTGTGTGCGCCATACAAGAACAATTTCTCAAACACTCTGCTCTACATTCATCAAGTGTCATCATATCATTATGCCAAGAATTTCTCGCATCCGGCAATTTAATCCCCGAATACTCCACGAACACGTCTCCCTGGCAACTCAAATTCGTCCTACGAACACATCCACTCGACCAATCCGACCCAAGTCCAGCCCACCCATTCGGATCCTTGGGCACAAACCTATGATCAAGACACTCACACGGCGGAGATTTACCATTACAACTACCGTACACTCCACACTTATTGTAATCATCACACATGTCCGATGGAACACTAAAATAAATCACCCATCCGCGACTCCGATCAGCCCAAGTCCATCGCTGAGCAAAGCCGCTATAGTTCAACGTGTACCTCGAAACGAACGATTTATCAACCAAATCCGACCTATAATAAACCACCTTATCATCCATCACAAATGTTAGATTGTAAGTCGGGTCCTGTATCGGGTTAGGCGGCCCTGGAAACCGGATCCCATTCCAGGGCCCGATTCGATGCAGTATAACCGGACCTCTCTTCATCACTATCTGCGGGTATCCAGTGGGATCCAGATGATAAGTATACTCCCCTGTCCCCGGATCATCCCTGCTTTTCCATGAACAAAGATAATTCTCTTTACGACTCACCAAATCCCACCCCAAGTTCATACCCGGTAAGTAGGTATCCGTCGGATGGTCGAAACTCTGCCACACGAAATTCTCGGGGCTGTCATCCCTCTCTTCCCTGACCACAAAATTTCCAGAGTCGAGCAGCTGCGCAACGGGGTTTTGCACGGATGCTGTTGCATTCGACGCCCACACAGTTCCATTCGTGCTGTTGACGAGAAGTAGAATTCCGGGGTGGAGAATTTTTAACACCCCGGAATTATTAGTGAGAGGAGAATCTCTGTTCAACACCCAAACAAAAGTGTTTTCTGTTACATTCTTGAACCAGAGGCCGAGGTACCATTTTCTTGAATCTCCAGGGCTGAAGAATCCCAGCTCAAATTTCCCACCAGTTGAAACCAGGGGCTTTCCGTATGTTATGCCTTGTTCATCAACTTTTATTGTATCTGTTGCACCACAATTCCCCTGAAAAATCAGGGAAAATATTAGTACAAGAAAACTGGAGAAACGAATCCCTGCTTTTAGCATAATTATATTTTTGAGTGCTAATTGCGGATTTGGGACTATGTATATCACTATATTGGGTCAAAGTTCAACACATTAGTTTTTTTTTTTTCTAACAAGAATTATTACACCTATTTGTTTTTATTCCTCTAACAAGAATTATTCTAATTAGGGATTCAAGATGAAGATGAAGACTTGGACTCTTTAATATTTAAATTAGTTCTTGACAAACATTATCACCTATTAACAAATCATGTCGACCGTCCAGCTACGTAAACCGGCCTTTCCTGGAAATTGATTTTTAGTACTCTGGAGTGTAGATTTATTTAGAATGTATAATCCCATCAACCACCCCGCTTATTTTACTCCATGTATGTATGGATAATTTACATTTGAGATTTCTTGTATTGTAATTCTGACTAAATAACACCTACTCCACAGTCATGAGTCAAAGGAGGCGTTCTACTCGGACATAAATATAACATAGTAAATTTTTAGGGACCCATAAAAAAATAGACGGAAGATGCTGCCGCGACAACGAACACCATACAGGAAACATCGAAGAAAAATGCGACGGATATTCAAGTGAAAAAAAACAGTCAAGCAAACAACACACTGAATATGGATGTCTCCAAATATGATCTAATGGTAATATTCAGTTCTTAAGCTCAATTCAAAGATTCATATTCTTAGCTTAGAATCCATAGTTGGTTCAAACTTTTTGTCAGTAGAGTCATATCTTCGAGGAGAATATCTAGTTCAAAGTCTCTTTTTTTTTTAACTTAAAAATTATAAGTCCTTATAGTTAATGAATTAACTTCACTGTTGAAGTTTGAGGGTGGACGTAGGTCTGAAGACCGAACCACTATAAATTCTAGGGAGCTTTTACTTGCTTTTGATATTGTTATTCATTCATGATGTCATATTTATCAAACTGAATTAAATTCAGCTGATAAGCTTTCTTGCATAAAATTATAGTAGTTTTTCTAAGTACTTAAAACGACAGTTAAGTCTTAGTCTTAATTATTTATATTATAATTGTCAACACTATTTTATTTTCAACAAGAAAATTATAAAATAATGTGTTTTCAATGATTATTTTCAAAACAAAGAATGAAACAACCTCAATTACTTATTATTTTTATAACCTACAAATCAGTACACCTAATAACCCTACGAAAGAGAAACTGAATATAATAAAAACATGCATTAACTATCAAGAATAATGGTCAATACCTCAATATAAACAAGTTATTTGAAGTAACACTTCAATACAAGAGACCGCAATTTCGACCAACATTAGAATATTATTACTAAAAGGAACAAAAATGGTTTATTCTTTGCCAAAAATGCTTCTAATTGCTCTCATTCTCTCGATTGCAATTCATATTTCAATTGGTCATAGTGATAATTCAGAATACGAAGAATCCGAAACTCACTACGAATATGATTCAAGCTCTGGATATGATGGAGGCAATGATTCAGAAATTGAACATTATCTGAGAGATCTATGCTCCGATACCAAAAAGACAAAGCAGTGTTGGAAGATCATCAAACCAGAGCTAAACAGGTTCACCAACACGGACAGCCGGAATGTCGCCAGCGTGGTAATTGACCTGGCCATAAAAAAATCCGATGAAATCAATGATAAACTAAACCAACTCCAACGTGATTCCGGAGACGATGCATTGAAGGAAAAGTACAATTCTTGCTCGAATAATTACAACGATGCTAACCGTATCCTGGGAATCGCAAAGGGGAAATTGGATTCTTATTATTATCAAGAAATTTACGAACATGTGGATGATGTTGTTAAAGAGTTGAAGAGTTGCAAACATCAATTTGGAAAAAAATCATACGACCCAGCCCATATTTGGGAAAGGAACAAGGAATTCGAACGTTATGTGGAGATTGTTAAGGCTGCTACGAAACATTTATCAAGCTAAGGGATGGCACTGCCTGAAAAAATCCAATTTAAGTAATATGTTTATTCCAAAGCCGTCTGTTATTTAAGAAATTAATGTTATGTTCCATTTAGGAATTGATAAAGAAAACATATATATGAGTCTGATTGAGATCAAACTTGTTAAATATTTTATAATAATCCTACATAATTCTTTTCAAGCTTTTAGATGTGATTAGAATGAGAAGCAACTGGACTTTAAAGATTCTTACTATGTTCCAACGACACGATGTGTTTGAGCCTCCGTTTCGTTGCCTACAAAACTCCTTGCCAATCCAAAGTCTGATATTTTGGGGTTCATCTCAGAATCGAGCAATACATTGCTAGCTTTGAGGTCTCGATGTATAATTCTCAAGCGCGAATCTTGATGAAGATACCAACATCCCTCTCGCAATTCCATTGATGATTTATCTGTAGAAATTAAATATGATGTGCACATTAGTACTCAAACATCATAAGTAAAAGTGTAAGGTGTGAGTTTTAAAGATTAGAAGACTGACCAAATAAGATAACGTCGAGGCTCTTGTTAGGTAGATATTCGTAGACGAGCATGCTCTCGTCACGTTGGATGCAGCATCCCAGAATTTTAACAAGATTTTGATGCTGAAGTTTGGCGATGAGGATGTAATTCATTCTTTAGTTTGTCCAGCCCTTGCCTCGATTCCTTCGATAATCGCTTCACCGCTATTTCTTGTCCTCCTTCCAGAACGCCCTGAGATCAACAACTTGTTTAGATGATTTGTCGAATTTTTATCTATGATTTAATCTTTATTATTAAACTACCTTGTAAACAGGACCAAATCCACCCTCCCCAAGCTTGTTGCTACTCAAAAAGTTATCCATTGCTCTGAGAACAACAGACAAGTCCCAAAATGGCAGATCACATTTTTCTCTCATTAACTTCTTCGTCTTCGTCTTCCGATTACATAAATATAAAGCCAGCAAGAGTAAGAGAAGCACAGCCACAACAGAAACCACACTGGCTATCACAATTTCTCTTGTATTTAATTTCCTTTAGAATCTTCTGAATCGAATTCAAAAATGTGTTTAATTTGTACATCAAATGATCAAACTAAATACTAACTGAATAATATCTAAATAATCTTAATTACCTGCCTCAGAAGATGTAAACAATCTGCCCATCTTGAGACAAGCCCCTCATATCAACCAACTCATCGAACCAAATCAAACATCCACTTCATGTCCTTATATTCAACTGTGTGAACCCCATACAAGAGTAATTCTAATTCAAACACTCTGCTCTACATTCATCAAGCTTCATCTTATCATCTTGCATTAGACGCCCATTGGTGCTGTTGAGAAGAAGTAGAATTCCTGGGGGGTAAGTTTTAAGACGCTTGAATTGTCCGGGAGGGGAGAATCTCTGTTCATGACCCAAACAAAAGTGTTTTCTGTAACATTCTTGAACCATTTTGTTGAAGAATCCCAGTTCGAATTTGCCACCCGATGAAACAAGGGGTTTGCCGTATGTTATGCCCTGTTCCTCAACCTTTATTGTATCCTGAAATCGTCTTAAAAATCAGGGAAAGGATTACAAGGAAGCTGGAGAAACTCGTCAACCAAATCTCTACTTTTAGCATAGTTATATTTTTTATCGTATCGTATGTACGTGCTACATGCTCTAGCGATTTAAGTTAATTAAATTATTTTTTAATTTATATTTTATTATTTACTATATTACCCATCTCTTATATAAATTAAATTTCTTTAAAAAAATTTAAAATTTACGGGGAATAACAAAATTGCTATTTTACCATTTTTAATACGAATTTACAAATTTAATTATTAAAAAAAAAAATCGGAGTAATAAATTAGTACTCCCTCCATCCCATATTAATTTGCATAGGTAGATGGGCACAAATATTAAGAAAGTGTAATAATGAGTGGAGTTTTGAGGGGTAATTTTGTAAACCTTTATGTATAAAGTAAATAAATGAGTTGACTTTTGTGTATGTGTGGAGAAAAAGTAATGGCATTTGTGTAAAATTGAGAATATTGTGAGGGTGAAGTTTATAAAGAATTTTCCATTTTAAGGGTGTGAATGTTATTGTGAGACGTCCTAAAAAGGAAAGTGTGAAAGTTATTGTGGGACGGAGGGAGTAGTAATTAGGGTTCTTTCCCCAATTCGCAAATATTCCTCTTTAGAAAATTACAGAACAACAAATTTTAGAAATTAGAAATTAGGGTTCTTCTCCCCATTCTCTTCAGAAAATTCAGCCGATTTTTACTCTCCCAATTCTTCTTGCAGAAGATTCAGGCGGCTTTCTCCCCCAATTTCGTTGACTCCCTAAACGCAAGGACACGCATAAACATCACACAATTAGTTTCTTTCTCCCCCAATTCTCCCTTCCCTGCCTGCGTCGACTTTTGCAGGACGTCGAATCTCAACCTCCCAGTTCGCGATTGCTGCATACTACGGCGCCCGTCGCAACTCATCGCTACAAGGAATTTTCTCCGTTCGTTGTATTCACGCGAAGGTAGACAGATTTTCTCCGTCCGATCCCACTTCAGCCCTACTGAAGTATAGATATTTTCATGTAAGCCAAAAAGCCCTCAATTTATAGGTCAATGTTGAAGCAAATTACAACTATTCCTTAATTTTTTTTTTTATAGGGGTAAGATTGTAGGGGCCTGGGTAGACTAAGTCTAGCATGTTACATAATTCTTAGCTAAGCCTGGCCATGTCCTCTCAAAAAAATATTCAAATTTAGTATTAGTAAACTTCCTTACTATATTTAATTATCACATATATTATAGGGTTAATTGCAAAAAAAATCACGACCTTTACAGTTTTTATCAATTACAACATATCTTTTTTTTCTTTGCAATTTGATACACAACCTTTTTAAGTTTTACAATTCAATACATCTGTCAATTTTCTAGCAACAATTAAAATTATGATGTGATCGTCAGAATTGTCGAGGTGCCACATAAATGTCACGAATGATGAATAATTTTTTTTTTTTTTTTAAAACGTTTTTAATTAAAAATAATACTAAAAAAGTAATTTTAAACTAAAAAGAATACTAAAAAAATTATTTTAAACTAAAAACAATACTAAAAAATTGTTTAAAAAAAAACCATAAACCAATTTAATTATTAGTATCATTTCTCCAATTCTCCAAAAACTCAAAAGAATAAGACAGCGTCCTCCAAATCACAGTCCAAAAAAATAATGTAAAATTTTGTATATTATTTTTATTTAAAAAAGTTTTTAAAATAGAAAAAATACATTTTATTGATTAGTCATAACATTTATATAGACATTTGTGTAGAACTTTAATGTGGCTTCAGTGTATACACATGAATTGTGTTGGCGAAAAATAAATACATGCATCGAATTGCAAAACATAAAAAGGTGGTGTATCGAATTGCAAAGAAAAAAAAGATATGTTGTAATTGATAAACACCGTAAAGGTCGTGATTTTTTTTGCAATTAACCCTATATTATATATATATATATATATATATATATATATATATATATAGATAAAGTTAAATAGGTCGACCTATTGGATTTTGATGCGGACAAAATATGTCGCTCTTGGAGACGTCGACACGTGGATATGAGATAAATTAAAATAGTTTTAATAAGACGCTTGAATTGTCCGGGAGGGGAGAATCTCTGTTCATGACCCAAACAAAAGTGTTTTCTGTAACATTCTTGAACCAGAGGCCGACGTACCATTTTGTTGAATTTGCCACCCGATGAAACAAGGGGTTTGCCATATGTTATGCCCTGTTCCTCAACCTTTATTGTATCCTGAAATCGTCTTAAAAATCAGGGAAAGGATTACAAGGAAGCTTGGAGAAACTCGTCAACTAAATCTCTGCTTTTAGCATAGTTATATTTTTGATCGTATCGTATGTACCTGCTACATGTTCTACCGATTTAAGTTAATTAAATTATTTTTTAATTTATATTTTGTTATTTATTATATTACCCTTCTCTTATATAAATTAAATTTCTTTAAAAAAATTTAAAATTTACGGGGAATAACAAAATTACTATTTTACCATTTTTAATACGAAATTACAAATTTAATTATTAAAAAAAATCGGAGTAATAAATTAGTACTCCCTCCGTCCCAAAGGAATTTGCACCCTTGGGACGGCACACATATTAAGAAATGTGTAAGAAAAGGTGTAATGAGTGATGTTTTGAGGGGTAATTTTATAAACTTTTATGAATAAAGTAAAGTAAAAAGTAGATTGAGTGTGGAAAAGTAATGACATATGGGTAAATATGAGTATATTTTAAGGGTGAAGGTTATGAAGATATTTCCTTTTATGGAGTATGCAAATTGATATGGGACATCCATATATGGAAAGTGTGCAAATTCCTATGGGACGGAGGGAGTAGTAATTAGGGTTCTTTCCCCAATTCCCAAATATTCCTCTTTAGAAAATTACAGAACAACAAATTTTAGAAATTAGAAATTAGGGTTCTTCTCCCCCATTCTCTTCAGAAAATTCAGCCGATTTTTACTCTCCCAATTCTTCTTTCTCCCAATTCTTCTTGTAGAAGATTCAGGCGGCTTTCTCCCCCAATTTCGTTGACTCCCCAAACGCAAGGACACGCATAAACATCACACAATTAGTTTCTTTCTCCCCCATTTCTCCCTTCCCTGCCTGCGTAGACTTTTGCAGGACGTTGAATCTCAACCTCCCGGTTCGCGATTGCTGCATACTAAGGCGCCCGTCGCAACTCATCGCTACAAGGAATTTTTTCCGTTCGTTGTATTCGCTCGAAGGTAGAAAGATTTTCTCCGTCCGGTCCCACTTCAACCCTACTGAAGTATAGAAATTTTCATGTAAGCCGAAAAGCCCTAAATTTATAGGTCAACGTTGAAGCAAATTACAACTATTCCTTAATTTTGTTTTTGTAATTAAGTTTTTGTAGGGGTAATATGTAGGGGCCTGGGTACACTACAAGAAACAAGGGGACGAAAATTTTGCGACAAATATAAATTTCATCATTAAAATCAATTTTTAGCATCGAAATAGAATTTTCGTCGCTAAATTGTTAGATTTAATATTTACAACAAAATTTGTATATTTCATCGCTATATTAGCAATAAATTGCTTCATTTTGTTGTTAATAATCAAAACACCAATGAAAGTTATATTTCGTCGCTAATATTTTGAGATTAAATAGAAATTTTCGTGGCTAATTTCATGAAATTAATTTTTGCAACAAAATTTATATATTTTGTTGGTCCCTGAACGAGTAGTGAATGGGATTAAAGTCTAGAGGGGAGGGGTGAATAGACTTTAAAAACTTTTCAATTAAGAGTTGGGAACCTCTTCTGATCTCTATGTCAGCTGGACTACAAGTCTGCTGGTCCAGATGACTATAGTAATCTAATGAAGGAGTTATATGCGGAAGTGAGTAGGCCTGTTTATTTAGACTCGTTCTTGAGTTCTTTTGAAATGACCAACTTGTTTACTTAATGAAATACTCAGCTGATGCTGGTTTGAAAGTTATGGCCTTGTTTGAAGATATTTGAAAACACAATATGCACTATATAAAGATATGGACAAACAATAAAGTAAAGTGCAGAATGTAAAAGACACCAGATTTATAGTGGTTCGGATATACGTTCCTACGTCCACTCTCACGTCCTAACGTGATGTTTAATCCCTTTAATTTACCAAAAATTACAAGGGCTTGTCCTTTATAGTCCCAAGGGTAGGACTTTGAGATTTGAACAGTTCCTAAACTGCTACGGTCTCCACAAGTGATTGGAAGCACTTGCACTTTACAAGGGTTCAAAAACTTAACCTTATGGTGGGGGCTTTGGGATTTTTGAATGTATCCAACTAATGGTTCAAGCTTATAGATCGCTTAACCACTATGCCTAAATCAATGAATATACAATAAGAGTAGGATTCAGGTTCTTTGGTTGGATGGGAAATCACTTAAGAGCTAGAAGGGTGTTCTAATGATTTCTGGGCTCTTGGAGAACTCTCAACAGAATGTTGCTTTTGCTTGCTTGCTTGCTTGATTAGCCTTTGTGAATTCTCTCGTTGTGATTTCGTATGTTGTGATTCCTCATCCTCTTGTATTTATAGGGATGATTGCTGCAACTAGCCGTTGGAGTTGACTAGCCGTTGGACAATATTTCCATGTATGGTTGATTCCTTGATTCCAGCCGCTTGATTGCTTCAATTTTGGGATCATGTCAATCTTGTAAGTATGGTAAGTCTTTATTTGAATTGCAAGATGACTTTGGAATCAGCCGAGTCCTGGACGAGCTCCTAGTCTTCTGATCTTCACTTATAGTCTTCTGGCTGACTCGTCTGGCCTTGTGTCTTTTGTCTTCTGATATCAGACGAGTAACACTCTTCTGATCTGGCAATTCTTTGTGTTGTCTTAGGCCATCTTCTACTTGGACTCCATCAGATAAGTAGGTATACAAGCACCTTACTTATTTGGTCTTCAAGGATCTTCTAGTCTTCATGCCTTTTACTCTTCTCTTCTTGAGGCTATGCATGTAAGCAAATACTGTGCTGATCAGCTGAGATCAATACAGCTGATCACACAAGACTAGTCTAAGCTGTTCTATACAAGGTCAACTGATCCTATTACATTTATAAACTCTAAGTGTTTTGGCCATCAAAACTATTCTAACATCAAGTGGGGCTTAGGGTGAATTTATATCCCAACATATTTCATCGCTATACTAGCAACAAATTGCCTCATTTTGTTGTTAATAATCAGAACGACAATGAAAATTATATTTCGTTGCTAATATTTTGCGATGAAATAGAAATTTTCGTGGTTAATTTGTTGAAATTAATTTTTGCAACAAAATTTATATATTTCATCTCTATATTAGCAACAAATTGCTTCATTTTGTTGTTAATAATTAGAACAACAATGAAAATTATATTTCGTTACTAATATTTTGCAATGAAATATAAATTTTCGTGGTTAATTTCTTGAAATTAATTTTTGCAACAAAATTTATATATTTCATCGCAATATTAGCAACAAATTGCTTCATTTTGTTGTTAATAATCAGAACAACAATGAAAATTATATTTCGTTGCTAATATTTTGCGATGAAATAGAAATTTTTGTGGCTAATTTCTTGAAAATTACAACAAAATTGGAGTATATTTTATCGCTATATTAGCAACAAATTGCTTCATTTTGTTGTTAATAATTAGAACAACAATGAAAATTATATTACGTCACTAATATTTTGGGATGAAATATAAATTTTCGTGGCTAATTTATTGAAATTATTTTTTGCGATGAAATTAAAATATTCCATCGCTATACTAGCAACGCATTGCTTCATTTTATTGTTAATAATCAGAACAACAATGAAAATTATATTTCGTCGCTAATATTTTGCGATGAAATATAATTTTTTGTGGCTAATTTATTGAAATTAATTTTTGCGATAAAATTAAAATATTTCATCGCTATACTAGCAACAACTTGATTCATTTTGTTGTTAATTATAATCAGAATAACAATGAAAATTATATTTCGTCGCTAATATTTTGCGATGAAATAGAATTTTTTGTGGCTAATTTATTGAAATTAATTTTTGCGATGAAATAAAAATATTTCATCGCTAAACTAGCAACAAATTCTTTTATTTTGTTGTTAAGAATTAGGACAACAATGAAAATTAGATTTAGTCGCTATTATTTTGTGATGAAATATATTTTTTGTGGCTAGTTTCTTAGAATTAATATTTGCAACAAAATTAAAATATTTCATCGCTACACTTTCAACAAATTATTTTATTTTTTTGTTAATAATAAGAACAACGATGAAAATTATATTTCGTCGCCAAAATTTTAACGACAAATTTGAAATTTGCATGACTAATTTTGTGGATTTAATATGATGATGCAAATGAAGATGGACATAAAGATGAGAGGATGAAGATTTGATGTAATATATATTATTTTTTTGAAATTGTTAAAGTAACAATGATTTTTTACAATTGGAATTGTTTTAAAAATTACAATATATATTAAAAACTGAACCAAAGAGCAGTCTGGCCGAGTGGTGGGCGCCCATCCACCCGGGATCAATTCCCACGAAGACCAAATAAATAGTCATTTAAATAAAATGGGGGAAGGGGTATGTGGGTGCGGGTCAGTTTGGGTTGGGTTGGGGTTAGTTGGGGGCGGGTAGGTTGGGACTAGGGGTGTGCACCGGTCCAAAACCGGACCGGGATGTGTGCTAAAGGGTGGACCGGAGACCGGACCGGTAAATTCCGGTCCGGTCTGGGTTTGGACCGGTTGGACCAGATTTTTTTTTTTTTAATTTTTTTTTTAAGTTTATGGAAGCAAGAACAAGATTGATGAATTTGTGTATGAAAATTAAAGTGTTTGCTCTTCATTACGCCAATGTGAATTTTATTTACATTATTATTAATTATCTTTTGACCCTAAAAATAAATTAAATATGTTTGTTAAATTATATATTTGCAAAAAATATAATAGATCTCAACACATTTTCACCAATTACTTGGTTTTGAAAAATAATTGAGAGTTCATTAGTAAAAAAATAAAAAAATTCCGATCCAAACCGGTCCGGACCAGAAAATTCTGGTCTTGGACCGGACCGGAAGACCGGAATCCAAAATTTACCGGATCGGAATCTAACCGGTCGGTCCGATTCCGATCTTTTTTTTTGTCCGGTTTTTTTTTTTGAACACTCCTAGTTGGGACGTGTCGGGTGTGGGTGCGGGTTGGGGTGGGTCGGGTGTGGGTGCGGGTTGGGGTGGGTCGGGTGTGTGTGCGGGTTAGGTTGGTCGAGTGCGTGAAGTGGGTTTAGAGAACTATTGGGTTGGGGCGGGGCGGGGCGGGTGTGTGTTGAGTACGGGTCGGGGTGTCAGGGTGTGGGTGTAGGTTGGGTTGGTCGAGTGTAGAAGTGGGTTTAGAGAACGATTCGTAAATCGGATATCCATAGCCAAATATTAGCGATAAAAATATGAGTTTCATCACTTACATTTGCAATGAAATTAAAATATTTATCGCAAAAAAATTAGCCACGAAGTAAGGAGCTATTCCCTCCGTCCAATTTCATTATTCTCACTTTCCTTTTTTGGTTGTCCAATTTTATTATGTCCATGCCCTTTTTGGAAACAATATTATTCATACTATTTTATCTCCACCCTCCTACACTTATTTACCCACTTTGTCATTCACTTTATTCATAAACAATCATTTATTTACAAATGGACCCCATAATACCCTATCATACCCTCAACTTATCTACTTTATGAATAAACTAATCAATATTCATTAAAATCCGTGCCCAGAGAAGTGGGCATAATAAAATTGGACGGAGGGAGTACTATTTTAGACACGAAAAAATTTGTATGAAAGGTTCTTGTATACCTTTATCAGTTGACTAACTACATGAGATCAACAGACTATAAGATGTCAGCTAATATGGACTCGATCAGCTCTTGTCAAAGCCTTAAAGCTTAGAAGACTATTCATCTGATTGATCAGATAACAGATTTCATTAAAGAAGGCAAAGCTCACCAGAAGACAAAGAGAATGTCGGATAGCATCTGACAGACTTATCTAAAGACAACACTGCAAGCCTAACAACTCAACTGATGTGACCAATGAGAAGATGCCAACACAGCTATAAAGTTGACTTGGACTAAAGTTTCAGAGATTCTTCAGAGTTGTATAACAACATTTAATGCACACTAAATGCAAATTACCTTATTAGGTATTGTCGTACCAAAATCAAAGGAAACATCAAATCCATGAAGATCTCGACCCATACATAGAAGATTTGCTTGCAACGGCTAGTTCAACCAACGGTTAGTTTTTGCATCAATCCTTTATAAATACAAGATGTTTTTCATTGTAAAAACTTACGGAAACTATACAAGCAAGAACTCATACCAGATGTTATCAAGAATATTCAAGCATCCTATATCCTTACAAATTCTTTAGAGTTAGAATTTCACCTAAGTATTTTTAGCTCTAATTTACCTTCATTTAAGCCAGAATCTCATTCATATCCTAAGCTAAGAAAGTGTAGCTTTGAACCTTTTTGTTCAACACACAGTTGGTGACTCACACAAACCTTACTTTTCTTAGTTTGTTTAAGTTTGTTTTAGTTACACAACCCTTTGTAAGAGTACGTGTTCTCCTAATAACAACTAGATCCAATTGCACTCTAGGTTGAGTGTATCGAGATGACAAGTCTTCTCTTGAGACTATAAAGTAGCAAGAATCATTTTTAAGGAATTAATATCACAGTTGAACTGTGAGAGTGGACGTAGGACAAGTTGTTCCGAACCACTATAAATACTTGTGTCATTTATTATTTTATTGTTTTATTCTTTATTCATATTGCATATATATTCTTCATACATAAGTTTTGTAAAAGTGTCAAAATCTCACTAAGTATTTTATCATCATCAGAAGACATCAAGTCGACTGATAGCATCTCAAATCTTATAAAGTCATTATTTAAAGGTTTTCATTTCAACCCACGAGTCTAAACATTTAGGACCTACACATTTCTGCACCAACAGCTAAGTAGTTAGTTGTCCAACCGATCAACTTATAAGCAATCAGTAGGTTAGTTATCTATACCAGCTGCTATACACTCGCATTCTCACGGTCAAATTATATTATTGCATCAGGTGTCAAGATTATAACACTATGAGAATAGGTATGTGATCACCGTTCATGAGGTGATAGGAATAAATCACTATTTAAAAGTATTTACAAGGAGATAAACAAGGTAAATATAACAAACCATGTCAAAGAGATATATACAAAGATATGGTCAAAATAAAAAAATATATTATTCTTATATTTTCATTATTCCCTATTATCCCCCGCCAAGCGATGCTGAGGATGGGGACGAACGTAGAGCTTGGATCGTAAAAATTTGAAGTTCAGCCGAGGAAGACTCTTAGTAAAGACATCGGCGAGCTGAAGGTTTGACGGGACGAACTGGGTGAGGAGGCGACCAGAGGAGACCAACTCACGAATAAAATGGTAGCCAATGTCAATGTGCTTTGCTCGCTTGTGGGCGACCGAATTTTGACTCCAAAATAAGGCACTTTTGATGTCGCATAGGAGAGTTGGGGCGGACACTGGGAGTTGGCCAAGCTCCCGAAGAAGATTGGTGACCTAAACGACCTCTTGAGCAGTGTTAGCGAGTGCCCGATACTCGGACTCACAGCTCGAGTTAGCAACAGTGGGTTGTTTCTTTGCACTCCAAGAGACCAAATTGCCGCCGAGAAAGATGGAATAACCATACGTTGAACGCCGATTGTCGGTGCAACGAGCCCAGTCGGCATCTGAGTAGGTAACCAACGAGTAGTCACTGTGCCGACCAAAAGTAAGGCCAAAGTTAATCATGCCTTTAACATACCGTAAAATCCGTTTTACGGCAAGGAAGTGTTCATCAATAGGCGACTAAAGGAACTGACTAACATTATTGACAACATAAGATAGATTCGGGATAGTGATAGTCAGATACTGAAGGGCACCAATGAGCGAACGAGAAAGAGTGTGGTCATCGAAGGGTGTCCAAGAGCGAACAAGAGATTCCCCCACGGAAAGGGGAGTGGAAACAGGCTTCGAGTCAAGCAGCTCAGCACGGACGAGGATGTCATGAGCGTACTTTGCCTGACTGAGGAAAAGGCCACCAGGAGTGTGCGAGACTTCAAGGCCGAGTAAGTAGCTGAGGCGACCAAGATCCTTGATCGCAAATTCTTTGTCGACACGACGAATGAAACGTTGAATGACATTATGGTCGCTCCCTGTCACAATAACACCATCGATATAAAGTAAGAGGTACAAGGTAACTTTACCACGCCAGAAGTAGAAGAGATAGGGATCTTCTCGACTACACAGAAAACCCAAGGTCTTAAGGAAGCTACTGAAGCGAACAAACCAGGCAAGTGGAGTTTGTCGAAGACCATACAGAGCTTTCTTGAGGCGACAAACATAGTCGGGAAAGCGAGGATCAACAAAGCCAGGGGGCTCAGCCATGTAAACAGTGTTTGTCAACTTCCCATGAAGAAAGGCATTATTCACATCAAGTTGATGCATGTGCCACTGATTTCGAACAGCCAGACACAGGATGATGCGAACAGTTGCAACTTTGACGACCGGACTGAAGGTACTTGGTGGGCGAGGAACCAATTCCGCAAGATATTTGGTGCGAAAAACCCATTTCGAACCAACAATGTTTGTAGAAGGTGGGCGAGTAACCAATTCCCAAGTTTGGTTAGCATGTAGAGCATCAAGCTCAGATTGCATAGTAGCCAACCAGTGTGGATGCTTAAGGGCAGATTTGAAACCCTTAGGCTCGACAGAGGTGGAGAGGGCGGATAGGAGTCCGGTGGTCGCAATGTCGGCAATGTGTTGAGTCTTGAAAATCCCAGACTTGGAACGAGTGATCATCGGGTGAGTTGAGTCAAGTGTTGGTCGAGCAGTAGGTGGTTGGGCAGCTGGGCGAGCAATAGGTGGTTGGGGAGCAGGGTTAGCAGGTAGGGGCTGATCAGTTGGACGAGCAGCAGGCACTTGAGCTGGCCGAGCAGGAGGTAAGACCGGATCTGGAGGATCCGGACAAAGAACACAAGGAAGCTTGCGAGTAGCAGCCGATGGTTCTAAAAAAGAGTTGATCTCAAGGGAATCAATAGGCGAGGAAGGAGCAGGCTTGGCTGAGAATGGGAACACTGACTCATCAAACTGAGCATGGCGAGTAGTGTAGAAGCGGGAAGCGATCGAATCGTAACACTGAAACCCTTTGTGAGAGGAACTGTAACCCATAAAAACATACGAAGCACTGCGAGGAGCAGGCTTGTGGAGAGCATAATCTCGAAGATACGGAAATACGCGACAACCAAATGTTCTGAAGTTTGCAAAGTTCGGAGTAGTGCCGAAAAAAAGCTGAAAGGGCGACCTATCCCCAAGGACAGGGGTGGGAAAACGGTTAATAATGTAGACAGCTGTGGAGAAAGCATCAACCCAGAAGTGGGCAGGCATGCTCGCCTGAAATAACAACGAGAGCCCAGTTTCAGTGACATGACGATGCTTATGCTCAGCCCGACCATTCTATTGAGGAATGTAAGGACAAGAGATGCGATGATGAATGCCATGATCGGCGAGGAAACCACGAACGTGACCACTGACAAATTTTGTACCACCATCACTCTGGAAGGCCTTCATATTGGTAGAAAACTGATTGCAAACAAATGTTTGAAACCGAACGAACACATCATAGAAGTCAGACTTGGCGTGCAACGGGTAGAGCCAAGTGAATCAGGACAAATCATCCACAAAAAAATGACATAGTACCGAAAACCATCATTAGAAGAACCAGGGGCAGGTCCCCAAAGATCACAATGAACTAAATCCAAAACACGAGATGCTCGCTTCTCATTTAATGCAAAAGATAAATGTTTACTCTTAGCCAATTGACACGGAGTACATAAGACCGGTTTGTGCAAAACTGAAGTAAGGGACAACAAGCCCAATTTATTCAACAATTTAACTATAGAAATAGGAATATGGCTTAATCTACGATGCCAACACTCAAAAGAAGCCTTCAGCGACGAGCTCCGTAAAGCAGCGACCAAGGCTGGAGTGCCCTACTCCAGGGTATAGAGTCCTCGACTATGCCGACCCCTCGCCAAGGGTTGATTGGTCGCCCGATTCTGGATGACAAATGAGTTATTAGTAAACAACACATCAACAGGAAAATCGGAAGTAAGCTTACTAATGGATAATAATTTCTTAGTGAGATGTGGTACGACGAGCACATCTAATAAACGAACATCCTTATTGACCGAACACGACCCAACATGAGTGATCGGAATAGTTGAACCATTAACAACAATAACATTATCGTTACCAAAATACAGGTGAGGATTATCCAGGTCGGCCGAGTGAAGAGTCATGTGAGCGGATGCACCACTATCGAGGAACCAATCTGAAGCAGAAGGTTGCGATACATGACACTGCGAATCAAGGGCATGAGCAAGATTGGCCGTAGAAGGGGCAGGGCGAGCATAACGGTCCGGACATCGATTCGCATAATGCCCCTATTGTCGGTAGATCTGGCAAGTGGGAGGGCGGCGAGCAGGGGCCGAGCCACCAACCGAGGGTCCAGTGGTCGCCTGGCCACCAAAATTTCGAGGAGAGAAGTTACGGGATTTGGTGTCAGGGCGAGAAGGCTTACCCGAGCGAGCAGAAGCAAAGAATGTTGGAACGGGCGAGGACGAGGAGTCCATTGATCGAGTTAACTGTTCATAGTTTAAGGCTTGATGGATTAGATCCCTAAAGGCAGGCATGAGTGACATAGCCATGCGAGTGTCAGAGAAACCAGCAAAATGGGGGCCAAGACCGATAAGAAACCAATGACACTTGTCGTCATCATCAACAGGCTTACCGATGGATGTGAGTTGATCGCAGAGAGCATGAAACTTCTTGTTGAAGTCGTCGACGGAGGTGGATCCACGACGAAGGGAGAGGAGTTGATTCCGTAGTTGAGTAATACGGGAGACCGAGGTGTGACTATATGCTGCCTCGAGTGCGACCCAGATGGAGCGCGAGGTGTCATAGCCGATGACCTCGGCCATGGCTTCTTCAGAAAGGGAGGAAAGAAAAAGACTAAGGATCTTATGATCCTTCTCAAACCAAGCGGTGTAGGCTGGGTTTGGAGCCGATTCACCAGATGTGGTGATCGACTTCGCCGGAGCGGGTGTCGTGCCAAGAACGTGAGAGATGAGATCATGGTTGGACAGTACCGGAACTACCTGATTGCGCCAAATAAGATAATTGGAAGAAGACAACTTGATGGTCAAGAGATGGACCAAGATGTTGATAGGGATTCTGGGGGAGTGACGTCCGGCGGCGCCATGAGGAAGAGGGAATATAGTGTGAGGCTTTAGAGAGAGATTAGGGTTTCAGTGAGTCAGACTGATACCTTGTGAGAATAGGTATGTGATCACCGTTCATGAGGTGATAGGAATAAATCACTATTTATAAGTATTTACAAGGAGATAAACAAGGTAAATATAACAAACCATATCAAATAGATATATACAAAGATATGGTCAAAATAAAAAAGATATTATTACTCCCTCCGTCCCATATTAATTTTCAGAGGTTGATGGGCACGGATATTAAGAAAGTGTAATAATTAGTGGAGTTTTGAGGGGTAATATTGTAAAACTTTATGTATAAAGTAAAGAAATGAGTTAACTTTTGTGTATGTGTGGGGAAAAAGTAAAGGCATTTATGTAAAATTGAGAATTTTGTGAGGGTGGAGTTTATAAAGGATTTTCCATTTTAAGGGTATGAAAGTTATTGTGGGACGTCCCAAAAAGGAAAGTATGAAAGTTATTGTGGGACGGAGGGAGTATTATATTTACATTATTCCCTATTAATCACTCAGCTGATAACTCATCTGATCAAGCACGAAAAAGTTTGAAAATAACAAAGTCTATTCCTCCCCCCCCCCAAGACTTTGTCCAGCATAGATAGTCGTTTAGGGCACGTTTGTTTTGGGACTCACCCGTCCTTAGACATGGGCAACGGTTACAAACCGCCGGTTTCTAACAGAAATCGGCGGTTACGGTTTGGGGTTTCGGCGAACCGTAACCGAACCGCGAACCGCCGGTTACGGTTACGGTTTTCAAACCGGCGGTTCGGTTTGAAAACCGCCGGTTTGGTGGTTTAGGGTTTTTTTTTTTTTTTTTTAATATTATCTCCGTTTTCGCTCGTTTTCACTCCGTTTTCGTTCGTTTTTTATTCGTTTTAACTCATTTTTTAGAAAATACATTACTATAATTGAATAAAAATTATATAACTTAAATTTATACATTAAAAATAGAAGAATTGTGTATTAAAAAAAATTTTTTTTTTTTTTTTTTAATAAAAAACCGGCGGTTAACCGCCAAAACCGGCCAAACCGGCGGTTTGCGGTTTGTCAAAATGCCGAACCGTAACCGAACCGCCATTTTTCGGTTATGGTTCGGTTTGTAAACCGTAACCGGCGGTTAAAAACCGGCGGTTTGGCCGGTTTGGCGGTTCGGTTTTGCGCGTGTCTACCCGTCCTGGCGTGGGACGTAATGTCCCACGTCCTGTTCTACTTCGGGATTTCACATCCGGATTTTCCCATCCAACTATATCCAACCCTAAAAATACAAATACATCATACTATTACATCTCATCCAACTACTCTTAGGCTCCGTTTGGATGGAGGGATTTGATCTATGGATTTTAAATCCACCATTCAAATTCACTCCATTTGTTTGGATTATGAATGGATTTCAAATCCTTAATTTTTGTCCACACAATTTTTAGTTAAAATTGGGAGGATTTCAAATCCTCACTAAAACCATGTCATTTGAAATTCATCCACTTTTAAAACCTTTCATTTGAAATACCTCCTCAAATCAAATTCACCTATCCAAACACAACCTTACACAATTTGATTTGACATAAAGTTACATTCTATTCTACTCAAAATCCCAAAACAAACACAAACATTCCCTTATGTACCAACAAACTCTTATTTTCTTCCATTTTAATACTTTTTTTTTATTGTTTTTTTTTAATTACATTAAATACCCATCCATTTTCCCCTCCCCATGACTCGAACCCAGGATCAAAGGCCTAGGTAGTGGTGCTCTAACCACTTGAGCTATCCCACTTTGTCACTTTTTTTTTATTGTGTGTTAGAGTTAAATTAAAGCTTCGTCGAGAGAGTCAGCAGTGGTCCAATTAACGTGCAAACAACAAATAATACTATAAAATTAAGGTTGACGCTTTCAGAGTTCTAGTTAGACGGTATAAATTCACGAAATGTAATGTTGCAAATATTCCACTTTATTACAAAAGAGTTGAATTTAAAATAACAAAAAATTGAAATACCAACATAAAAGGATGTGCTTTTTGTGATACTTACACCGTCACACGGACACCCCTTTTGCCTCGTTCAACACGTGCTTTCTTAAACCCGGGATGTGAATTTCAACAAAATATTTTTTCCACTCTATTTTAGTTACATCTATTTCAAACACATCTTGCTCCTCTTTCGACATTTCTTCTAGTAACTTCCGCATATTTTCAGTATGGAACCTAACACAAATCAATCATATTGTGAGTGAGTGAATGAAATGAAAATTAAACTAGAATATTGCAATTTCATATGAAAATTAAGGAATCTAATACTCCTATTGTTTCCTGGTAATCTTTGATTTTTGCACAAAGATTAAGGACTATAATATAAAATGTATAATGAGTAGTTAAGGTAGAGAAAAATATATGAAGAATTAATAAAAGGTAAGAGAAAAATAAGAAATATAAAAAGTAAAGAGATATAAGAATGAGAAATGAGAATGAAAAATAGTAGAGAGAGAATTAATTTTACCATTTAAAAAATTGCAAATTAAGTTGAACGCCTAAAGTAGACAAATGAAAATCTTATTGCGAAACAGAGAGCATGATTTTCTTTAAACGAATGAATAATTGAGCTTGAAGCTTTATTTTTTAACGGTCAATTTACATAATGAATAATATATACCTAGCTTTGACGAATCCAATGAACGCATACATCTGGCAAAGTTGCTCAACATAAGAAACCTTTGCTTTGTATAATTTCTGCAGCTTTTGAAGCGTTTTATTTTCTTTACTAGGCTCCGGTACTAATGCAGCCCTTACATACTTAGACAAGTCGCTAAATTCATCGAACAACTTCATTTTCGTCAACTCACCACCACCTAAAGGGTTCATGCTAAAGTGTTCGTAAATGTAGTCGAACATGTCCGAAAATTGCAAAGGATTCACAAAGTCAGTAGCCACATGGTATATATTCAATTGCGGCTTGCTCACAATTCCATGTTTTGCAATTGCTGCTATTGTTGTATTCACCACCATGTCTACTGGAACCTAAACTTGTAGAAAGACGTGAGATTAATTTATTAAATGCAAAGAATTAAAATCAGTTTGTTCATTTAAACTTACAATGTCTGTATGCGCGTCAGGATTAGCTAAATAAGTCGGGAGCTGCCCTTTTCCATAAGATGTTATCACCGGATCGTACATTCTAACACCCATAAAAATATTAATTAATTAATATACTTCAAACGTTTCAAAAAGATTGTCGCTTTTAGTTTTAATTCTTGTTTATTTTTTCTTCCGTTTTAGTTATTTTACCACTGATCTCTCTACACTACCCCTGTGTAATCTCTACAATTTATCTTTTTTTTTTTTTATCTTTTTTTTTTTTAATTTTATTTGAAGCTAATTATTACTCATATATTTCATTTTATTTTTTCTCTTCATCTTTAATGATAATGGAGGGTAAATTTGTAAAAATTGTTCCTTAATTCTATATAAAATAATAAAAATCTATACCGATAAAACTAACCTGTTTCCTTGTATCCAACCAGGGATTGGGTCTTTGTAACTACTCTCAATAATGGATGGCCTCAAAATAAGCAGTGGTACATCTTCTCTGATTTCATTCAGGACCATCTCTGCCATGGCCTTGGTCATTGTATATGTATTATACCATCCAAAATATGCAGCTCTGCACATTTACCCCTAATATTGCTAAACAACAAGAATGAAAACATCTGGAGATATCCTCAATATATATTATTTTTTGTGGTCACCAGTATCGATATTATGAAAATTGTTATTTCAACGATATTTGTAAAAAAAAAATATATCAATAAATATAGGTATGCAATAGCAATAACAATATCGAGCCTAGCTAATATCATTAAAGAATCGAGAAAATATATAAAAATATAAAAGAAATCGAGAAGATGGGGATAAATTTCAAAAAAAATATCACATGAGACAACATTGTATATTATATTTTATGTAAATATATCACACATGTAAAATTTGTAAAAATTATTTTGTTATATTTATGTATTAAATTTTTTGTAATTTTTAAAATTTACTGATGTCGATGAATTTATCGATATTTCTATAAATTTAAGATCTTCATATTTCTTTAAATTTAAGATCTTCATATTTTCACTGATATCGATATTTTCAACATTGTTATATACACTTTTTCGCCGTAAGTACGTAAGAAAATCTATGATTTGTAAAAGGTTTAATTTTTCATTAAAAAAAATTCCAAATCAAAGTATATGATTTATTTCATTTTCTTTATTAGTAGGTACGCCGGAGTAAAAAGAAAATTAGATTAAAAATTAATAAATTAATAAAATTTTATTTATTTTAATTAATCAATTGAATAACTGCAAAAGGATGTCCAAAAATTTACGCCGGGTGGTTGACTCGAAGATGACCAGAGAGAGAGAGTGATTTTAAAAGAAGCTATATGGGGAAAATGAAAAATTAAAAAGTAAAAAATGTAAAAGTGTAAGAATTTAAAATTTTAGAAAATTAAAATAACATTATCGTATTGAAACACGTAAGAGTGAGAAGATTCAGTACTAACCTTTCTAAACCAAGCCTTTTCAAATGTTTAGTAGCATCATCAATAGTTGAGGCTTTCATGGCAATGTTCATCTCATTGGTTAAGTCTAGAGGAAATGAAGATGAAGATAAATTTCTCCCGTTTTGGCCCATCATCAACGTCTTCTCCTCAATTATCCCTTCTCGTGACCCATTAACATATGCTGCATTAATAAAAATTTACAAAATTAAATCCTAATTTAAAAAATTCTAAATAGTTGAGTTTTCAAAAAAAAAAAAAAATAGTTGATAAATAATTAAAAAGAAATTAATGATATTAAATATATATTTTTAAATCTAATTAAAAATATCTTAAAATATAAGAAATATATATATTAACTATAAAAATTTTAACATGTAAATTTTGAGATTAATTTAAATAAATCCTGAAAAAAAATTATAAAAAAAATAGTGATGTATTATAGAACAAGTACTTGATATTAATAATTCATTAAATATTATATAATTATCGAACAAGTACTTGATATTAATAATTCATTAAATATTTTTATATAAAACATGTATTAAATCTTAAAATTAATACTGAATAAATAAATAAATTGTAATTTACTTTATTGATAAGTGGACTCATTATATTTCACAATACTCTCCGTCTCAACCTATTGACTTTATACATAAACTAATAAATATTCATTAAAAATTGTCGTATAGAAGCATAATAAATTTGGAACAAAAGTGTAGGTATTAATAATTTTTTGCAAGCCATTACATACATACCAGTTGATATATGAACGAAAAGCTTGAGCTTCTTGCATCTTTTAGCAAGTCTCATTAGACGTTGAGGGGCATTCACGTTTGAATCCAGTAACAAATCATACCTTCAAAATCAAGTAATATTGGAATCAAGAATTTTTATTTAGGGAATTAAAGAGATTTGAGTTTTTGTATAATTATTTTCATAAAATTCGTTGCATTTGATCTTTATTTTTGTTTCAAAAAGTTCTTTTAGTTAATGATTCATTCTTTCTCACTTTCTTTCAAAAGGTAAGAATGTCATATTAAGAAAAATGTCAAAAGGGAGAGATAAAAATTAATAAAGGATAAATAATGCACAAATTTTATGAAATAGAGGGAGTAATTTAATTTATTTATTTATTAAGTAACCTGTCATTTAAGATTGTGCCAGCAGCAGACTGTATTATGACATCTACATCCTCCATGATTGTTTGTACAGAAAGTGCATCCATTCCCATATTTGGTTCGCAAATATTTCCAACAATGGGTATCAACTTTGTTCCAACAAATTCTTCATAAGAGTTTCCATATTCTTTGCGTAAACATTCAAACAAATCTGAGCCTATGATCTATAAGAGAGATTAATTAAAGAAACAAATTAATCTGACTAGCTAATTATTATGAGTGATCAACTAGGTGAAATTGAAGATGAGAAAATTAAGTTGAGTTGGAAAACCTACTTCTTTAGATAGCCTATCAAGGGCAGTTTTCTTATCATCAGCCTTCACTAATACATAGATTTTGCTCAAAGATGTTGATCGAAGTAACTTTTCTACCAGTGCTGTACATATAATAGTAACAAAAGTGAAGGATAAAATTTAAAATAATATACATCTAAAAATAATACTATTATAAATTAAGACTTACAAGTAAATATATTATTCAAGTATATATATAATTGAATGTACCTTTTCCAAGAAGACCGGTTGCACCAGTAATAAAAATATTTTTTTCTTTGTAGAATTTATCAATTCCTATGCCGCCACCATTGTCACCAAAGTCCGCAGGCCATGACGGTTTTGATTCAAGAGGGTTGTGAGGAGGGGTGGAATATGTATAACCATCAGAATGAACTTCCAATTTCCCATATTTTCTTGATTTTGACTTGCTAATTTCACTAGAAAATGGAAGTTTAGTATTGTGGGGATATTTTGTGAAAGAAAACTTTTGTGGAGAGCTGAAAAGTGTGCTTTGAGCTAGCGACATAGTTTACTTTTTGCTGTACAAATAAAGCAAGCGTACACCATCTACTTATATAGCCGAAAAAATAAAATTTAGCAATTCATAAATTTTTAATGAAATAAATATATTACAACTGGCTAGATTTGGCAATTTTATTTTTGAAATAAAATATTTAACTTATACCCGCACCTTTGGTGGAAGACATTTCACTTAAAATATACTCCCTCCGTCCGCTATAAACGTTCCCTTTCTTTTGGGTGTTTTGATTAAAAAATATGATAGGAGTAAAATAATAGATAAAGTATAAGTGATGTGATGTGATGGTGAGAGAGAAAATAATAGATGTGTATTAGATGAAATATGATAAAATAATAAATAAAGTAGAAGTGATGTGATTGAGAGAGATAATTAAGTGCTTTTTATTCTTTGTTTGAGAAAATATGTAAACAATTTTAGACCTTCAACTATGTTTGTCTTTACTCTAGCCGTCGCCTTCCTCAGTTAACTATTTTTTTTTTTTTTTTATGGAAGTTAAATACCCATCCCTTTTTTCCCCTCCCCATGACTCGAACCCAGGACCTAATTTCCCCTCCCCATGACTCGAACCCAGGACCTAAGGCCTAGGTAGTGGTGCTCTAACCACTTGAGCTATCCCACTTTGTCTGATAACTATTATTAGTGAAAAGTGGTAATCTCTAATATTGAAAAGTGGTAAGTATTATAAGTGAAAAGTGGTAAATATTATTAGTGAAAAGTGGTAACTATTATTATTGAAAAGTGGTAATTATTATTAGTGAAAAGTGGTAAATATTATTAGTCCAATACTGAAAAGTGGTAACTATTATTAGTGGAAAGTTGTAACTATTATTAGTGAAAAATGGTAACTATTATTAGTGAAAAGTGGTAAATATTATTAGTGAAAAGTCGTAATCTCTAATACTGAAAAATGATAACTATTATTAGTGAAAATTAGTAAATATTATTATTGAAAAGTAGTAATTTTGTTACTGAAAAGTGGTAACTATTATTATTGAAAAGTGGTAATTTTGTTATTGAAAAGTGGTAACTATTATTATTGTAAAGTGGTAATTTTGTTACTAAAAAGTGGTAACTATTATTATTGAAAAGTGATAACGAAAAGTGGTAACCATTATTATTAAAAAGTTTGAAAAGTAGTAATTTTGTTACTGAAAAGTGGTAACTATTATTCTTGAAAAGTGGTAATTTTGTTATTGAAAAGTGGTAACTATTATTATTGTAAAGTTGTAATTTTGTTACTAAAAAGTGGTAACTATTATTATTGAAAAGTGATAACGAAAAGTGGTAACCATTATTATTAAAAAGTGGTAATTTTGTTAAAGAAAAAACAGAAAAAAAGAAACAAAAAAAAAAAAAAACAGGTAAAAAGAACAAAAAAAAAAAAAAGATTTAGTTAACCATGGGATTCAAACCCATGATCTAATATTTATAAAAGGAGTCATTAACCGCTTGGGACAATAGTTATTAGATACTCCCTCCGTCCCTGAAAAGTAGTCCCATTTGACACATATTCTTTGTCCACCAAATGTAGTCTCATGCACTTTATGAAAACTATCACCCTTCAACTATCACTTAATTACTCAATTTGCCATCAACTTTATTCCTAAACAATCACTTTATTCACAATGGACCCCACAATACCCTATAATACCCTTACTTTATCTACTTTATCTACCATTTTCTTAAAACTTGTGTCCCATCCCCATGTCCCTACTTTTCATGGATGGAGGGAGTAATATTTTTTGCCAATATTAATATATAAAGGACTGATCTGTGCATTAGTGTGCACGGTGCACTCTACACACAGGAGACCAACTCGAGAAAATAATATGTCAAAAATGGAATGAGAAACTTATAGTGGAACATCCAGGAAAAGAAAAGTGGAAAACTTATAGTGGAATTGAGGAAGTAAAAAACATTGAAATATTATATTTTATAACAGGCGCGCTTGGAAGACACGCTTATTAGTTAATTCATGTCAAAGGGATGTGAATGTGATCATGTGAGGGGAAGTTGTTGCAATGCTGGATGTGTTTTATTTTTAATTAATTAAGTATTTTTATATGTTTATTGCCCACTAATGTGGGTTAGTGGGTGAGGTGTGCTAGTATTGTGTGTAATTAATATCTTAGTATTGTGTGTAATTAATATCTTAATTATGAAAAAGTCTTATATGCACCATACACACCAAAGTGATTTGGTGCACTCACTTTTTTATTTTTTTTATTTTTTTTGCTTTTTTTTAAACCGCTTTTTTCTGCTTTTTTTTTCCTGCTTTTTTTTAACGTTTTTTTTTTTTGCATTTTTTTTAAAAAAACAATTCTGCTTTTTTTTTTACCGTTTTTTTTCTGCTTTTTTTTTTTACCGTTTTTTTTAACCGCTTTTTTTTTCTCCTTTTTTTTAATTGCTTATTTAATTTTGTTGTGAATAAGAAAATTAGAATGGAATTTGAATAAGAGTTGGGTTTTTAATTATTTTGAATAGTATTGTTCTTTTTTATTGAAAAGTGGTAAAAAAATTTTTTGAAAAGTGCTTACTATTATTATTGAAAAGTGGTAATTTGTGGTAACTATTTTTATTGAAAAGTGATTACTATTATTATTGAAAAGTGTAGTTCTTTCTTATTGAAAAGTGGTAATTTTGTTATCGAAAAGTGGTAACTATTGTTATTGAAAAGTGATAATTTTATTATTGAAAATTGGTTACTATTATTTATTTTTTTTGACAGGATACTATTATTATTGTAAAGTGTAGTTACTCCTTATTGAAAAGTGGTAATTTTGTTATCGAAAAGTGTAGTTCTTTCTTATTGAAAAGTGATAATTTTGTTACTGAAAAGTGGTAACTATTATTATCGAAAAGTGGTAATCATTATTATTGAAAAGTGAAAAATTTTGTTATCGAAAAGTGGTAATCATTATTATTGAAAAGTGAAAAATTTTGTTATTGAAAAGTGGTAACCATTATTATTGAAAAGTATAGTTCTTTTTTTATTGAAAAATGTTAATCATTATTATTGAAAAGTGAAATTTGTATTATTGAAAAGTGGTAACCATTATTATTGAAAAATATAGTTCATTCTTATTGAAAAGTGTTAATAATTATTAGAGTTTATTAACAATAGAAGCTAAAATCCATACCCCTACAACAATTAAAACCAAAAAATTCTAGTAAAGAAATTAAAGTCAAATTCCTACTTAATATACCTAGTGTGCCCTTAAGAATTCATTTTAAACCATAAATACATATTAATATTTTCAAATCCTTCATAAATTGCGGAACCACTAAACAGAGTAGAATTCCTAATTAATTAGTCAAACGTTTCTACCTAATTAAATGCAACATTCCAAATTAAATTACACTCATAATTAAAATTTAATATCTCTAACTTCTAACATAAATATAGGAACTCTTAGTTGACTCCTAATTTTCCAAAATTGAAAACGTTTCTACCTAATTAAAAATGCAGTATTCCAACAAACTTATCATTTCAAAATTTGTTCAATTCGAATTCGAAATTGAGGACAATTTTTTTTTGGATGTACAACTATACCTTTTATCTAAATAAATTTCGAATTTTAAATATTGAATTCCATTAAAATTATTAATATATACTAAGTTTTTTTAAATACAAATAGAGTCAAAATCTGTAATATATATATATATATATATATATATATATATATCGAACGTCCATTTATTATTTATTTCAAAATTCAAATATATTTCTGCATTTATGTTATTTGTTATTTTTACATATGCAACAAAAATTGCATGTCGTAATTGCATAAATATACTTTTGTATTTATGTTATTTATTATTTTTACATATGCAACAAAAATTGCATGTTGTAATTACATAAATATACTTTTGTATTTATATTATTTATTATTTTTTACAACCATTTCTACACATTACATTTCGGGATCAACATCAACATGCACTCGAAATTCCATCTAAGGTAATTGAATTTTATACATCCTGAATGCATTTTCGATTTCTACAAACTACATTTTTTTATCACACTTCTGCATTAGTGTTGCCTGATGCAATTTCCAGGGCATTTTTTTGTATTATTATTCAATCTTAACTGCATCTGTTATCTCATCTGTCAATTTTACAAACAGCCATCATACGACATATAATTGCATCATGTGAATTCTTATGTGTGCAACCCATTACACCAATACATTTCATTAACCTACTAATATCACTTCAAAATTATCAAATGTAGATTCGCCAAATAGATATAACAAACTTTTTATATAAAAAACAATGAAATTGCATAACCTCAGTCAACATTTTTTTCAAAACCAGAATTCAAAACAAATATCTTTCAAAGCAACCACAATTAATCCAAAAAACACAAACGATAACAACGTGGAGTTCATTCATAGGTAATGAAAGAACCATATTAAATCCAATAAATACATAATCAAGCAAAAGCATACGTCAACAGTTTTAATATTAGGTACTAAGCGACACGACACACAATCTCTACATATTCAATCCCACGTGGTTCGAATCGAATCAACGAATGTCTTTGCCATTCTGATACGCATCTTGCTTGCATCATCTCGACCAAACGCTGCATTCGTTGGCTCTTCCCCTCTCAAAAAAATCTCAATTAATATGCAAACAACCACACCACAATCCAGCGTACCGTGTGTTTGCTGCATAAATTATTCCATCTGCATTAGTTCATAGCAAATGCAGATTTATACTTTTACACAAATTAATGTAATTAAGAGAAATTTTGCCGGAGTTTGAAGACAATCTACATTTTAAATAATTGTATGAAATTATAAAAATTGTCTTTAATATACCTTGTGAGTCTGGATCGTCGAAGGTTCTTCTTCTCCGATCAACCCGTTCAACTTGAGTTTCAAAGTCTATGGAATACTGTCCATAGTAAATGGAGAATTAAACTTTTAAATAAATTATTCCATCTGCTTCAGTTAATAGCAAATGCAGAAATACACTTTTACAAAAATTACTGTAAATAAGAGCAACATTACCAGAGTCTGAAGACGTTATGACTTTCTCAATATCCTTATCCACTGCATTTCACACAAAATTTTTGTTTTACTTACAATGATTTATTTATGAACAGTATTCTAATTGCACAGTTAAAGTAATGATACATTAATATGCACTACAGTTTGTCGAACCTTTTCGCTTTTCTTTTTTCTTTCCAACTGACTTGCTCTTGCTTGAAGACCCTTCAACAATCATATGACAGAAATTGTAAACCAAAAATTGTGTTATACGCAACAGCCTCCAATAAAAACATAATCAACTATGATGATCACATGTCGTGACCAACTAGAATACATAATCAACTATGATGTACATGTAATGTGCAATAATAAGATGCAAAATACAAGATCATCTTGTCAACTGGTAAATTCAAATGTCACGATAACAAGCTCAAAAACAATTACCTAAAGTGTCTAAACTATTAAACACAGGAATCTGTAAATAACCCTAATTTATTACTGATTTCAACCAAAATGCAAATTATATCGAACACATCTAAACATTAAGACGATCAGTAGGCATTATATACAAAATGAAATTAGTTAATCACTGCAATACTCAAACCCATACCGATCGCTCACTCATCGACACCGATTACACACCAAACAAATCAACATACTTATGCAGTTCATATGCGCGTTATATACAATACTAAGAGGCGAAATGCTAACCTTCACCGTTTTCTCCAGCCGCCGACTACTATTGTCTCCGCGAAAACTTTAATCACCGTCGAATATTATGCACAGCAAAACTCGTCTTCCTTTTTCGTAGGTTGAGTGCAATTTTGATCCAAGATTCTGTAAGATTGATTACAGTAAATGCACAAAACCTTTAGGAAGGTATGCAATTAAGGAATGTAGATATCTTGGAATGCGGGGAAAGTTTTCAAATTTAAATTTTAATTTCATTTGACTAATTCTACATTATCAACTATAAGGCAATTCAAGGGTATATGTGTCACAAATTTTCAAAATTGGTTCTAATTGCTTTATTAAAAGTCAATTAGTTTAATTAGTTAAAACACTTAGTGGGGTGTCTTTAGGTGCAACTTCCCCTAATTATTATTGAAAAGTGAAAATTTTGTTATTGAAAAGTGAAAATTATTATTATTGAAAAGTGAAAATTTTGTTATTGAAAAGTGTTAATCATTATTATTGAAAAGTGAAAATTTTGTTATTGAAAAGTGGTAACCATTATTATTGAAAAGTGATAATTTTATTATTGAAAAGTATAGTTCATTCTTATTAAAAAATGGTAATTATTATTATTGAAAAGTGGTGTCTTTTGTTACTTAAAAGTGGTAATTTTATTAATGAAAATTTATAACCAGTATTATTAAAAAATGGTAATTTTGGTATTTAAAAGACAATGTTTTATTGAAAATGTTATTTAAAAAAATAATGTTTTTTTGCTACAAGCAGGGTTTGAACCTGACTTCTTGGAGGAAGTGTTAGATTAACCACTGCACTAGTAGTTACTTTATTTTTAAATTGTGTCTTCTATAGTTCATAAGAGTTGATTGGCCAGTATAGTGTGCACGGTACACCCTATACACCAGAGACCAATCCCTTAATTATTGTTATAAAAAATATAAAATTAGAATTAGAAAACTTGATGGTGAAGAGAGAGAAGAAATATGAAAGAGAAAAAAGAATTTTAAAAAAATTAAAATTATAAAATTAAAGAGATTTGAAAATGGAATCATTTAGAGAAACTACATCAGCTTAAGCTAGAAAATTAATAATTAGTACATATATAGGAAAATATATACTCTCCGTTTTACTATAATTTTTTTTTTTTTTTTATATATTTTGAGAAACTTGATATGAAAAAATGAAATGAAAAACTTATTTTAACATGTAAATTTATTTATAGTGAGAAGAGAGAGTATCTCATATAATAAAAATACACTTAATATAAAAGGTTGTTTTATTAATAAATAAAATTATATTAAAGAATTAACCAACCTTATTATTCATAAAATAACAAATAAGCTAAGGGTAAATTTTTAATAAGGTCATTTCACTAAAACTTTTATCTAATAGGAATTAAGTTTTTAATTTTTATCCAATGGAGTCAAATTGGCACACTTAAGAAGACGAAGTTGCCCTTTTCCCATTTAAATAATTTCAAATTAATTAATATTAGACAAATTAACATCAAATCAATTTTATAAATGCATAGTCTTGAAAAACGTGAAAATCTCTCACCTTCCTTAATTCAAATATTTCTAAAAATAAGGCAATTCAAATTAATTAGCTGACTTTTATGATCTTAATAATTCTGCATTTTATGATTCAGAATTAAATTACACAAGACTCATAACACAATTAAATCACAAAAAGACTAAGGGAGGGGGGTGTATTCAATTGAGATTCTGTTGGATTTTTTTGGACTTTTAAAATATGGGGGTATTCAATCCGGATTTTTAAAAGTCTTTCAAAATTTTGAGGTATTCAATACGGATTTTAAAAAGTCTTTAGAAATCTTTAGGTATTCAACAATCTATGGATTTTAATACTCAATGGATTTCGTTGGATTCTCTTTCAAAAATATAAATAAATTTCACTATTCAAAATCTCTTCTAAAAAGTAGAGATTTCAACGAATTCTCTTAGAAGACTTGAAAGAGAAGAAAAAAAAACTTTTGTTAACTATGTTATTCGATAAGCATCACAAATTCTTCACCATCATTATTATCGTGAAAAAGATTACATCTCTGTATTTTAAAATTATGTTCTTTCTTTAAAAATTATAGTATATGAGACACGTTATCTAATCGACGTCAATTCCCCATTCCCCATTACGTGGTGTTCGATATATCTAAAAGATTTTGGTGTTCAAGGTCGTCACCCCAAAAATGCAATTATTCAATCGAATTTTTGGTATTTTCAAATTTTTGGTATTTTTAAATTGCAATTGATTCACAAGTTCCCATTTCAAACACAAGCAGAGTTAGTATTGACTCGTGTTGGATTACATAACTTTTTTCGGAAAAAATGTCGCTCTGATGAATTTTCAGTCGAATATAAAGAAGATCAAGATTCACCACATGATGGAAAAATGAGGCCGAGGTATAACCGTGATGGAAATGAAGATGAGAATAATAATGATGAATAATAAAAAAAAATTAACTAGTTTTAGGGGGGTAGTTTATGGAAATCCATGTAAACCAATAAAAAAATGTGTATTTCAGAATCGTGTCAAATCTATAAAAATCCATATAAATTAATAAAAAAGTCAGTCAAACTCTGCATAGAGTCTATAGATTTTCTAAATCCACTGACTTTTTAAAGTCCAAAAAAATCCAACAGAATCTCAATTGAATACATCCCCCTAAATAAGCGTGCCATAGTGGATGCAGTTCCCGGTTATTTGAATATGCATACATATATGAAAATAGATTATGAAGTTTAATATGAACAGTGAAATGAATTTTGGTATGTAGAAATGGGTCATAATAAAATTATGAGTTTATAAGCTTAGAAAAAGGTTCATACATTGATATGCATACTAATATGCACGAAAAACGGGGTATATGCATTTTACATATGTACATATGTGAAATGCACTATACGATATGCATGTATACATGCATACGGTAATATGCATATCTAATGTTCACCTCCATGTCAAGCTGTTGTATCCATGAAACTTCTCATTTTTTCGCCTAATCACCGAGTACTAAGTTGCACCCTAAAGACGTAATAATTAGGGCGATTCATCAACGCTTAATCGGGGTACATGCATTTTACATATGTGCATATTGGCATATCATATCTCTTCCATCTTCATCGTCATCAACACTTAATCTTTCTTCCATCTTCATCGTTCTGAAACCAAAAAATAAAATTGATCTCGACAAAAAGGAAAAATAGATCCCGAACATATTCAAAATCAAACTAATTAAAAAACTCAAAATAAAAAAACATAGGCAACAACTGAAATCTCGTCTTTGACCTCTGTTTCTTCAAAATCCACAGATTCAGTTTCTTCTTCAATGTCAAATTTCTTCATTGGATCAGATCTACACCTCATTAGCAACAGAGCATTTTTAGGAGGTATACAAATGCTCACTCTAGCTTCTTCTTCTTCATTTACAAAGATATCCTCGAAAACGTGGCTTCTAGAACTTCTAATCGACATCACCTCCTCGTCTCCGGCAACCACAACCTCAATCTCCGCCCTCTTCTCATCTTCACCACCGTCCGCCGCTCCCAGCCACCGCGCCAACACCGCCCCACACCCATTTTCACCCCATAGTAATCCCTTTCTCTCTCCGCCTCCTTCTCTCTCGCTCTAGAAGAAAAACAGGAACAACCACACGGTAAAAAACAACAAATCTCATCTCTAAACGCACGCAAAGCTTACCAAACAGAAATAGGCAAATGAACACATCTCACTAAAAAAACTAGACAACAACTCTGTTTCTGTAACCCCATTTCACTAAAAAAACTAGACATGAAGCTTTCTCGCCCAGAAAGGCTGAACCTTAAAATAAATTAGGGATGTTAAGAGTTGTTCCGGTGAGGCTTCGTCTTCTCCAGCGATCCGCGTGAGAGAAAGAATGAAGAATTTCTTCGGTCGGAGAAGATCGGAGAAGGGGGTAGAAGAACGGCGACGGAGAACAAATTTGTTACATTCGCGGCCGCTTCGTCTTCCTCATCCGCCACGAACAGATCGGCTTCCTTCGACTTCACAGCGGCAGCCACTAGGGCTAGGGTAGGGCGGCGACGGCGATCTGTAACAAAATCGAGTGAATCAAAGTGGGGCGGCGGCCATGGCGTTTTCGTCGGAGTGCTGCAAATCAAAATTCCAAAATACAAATCAAAAACACAAAATCAAAGATAAAAAAAAAACTCAAAATCCATTTATGTTGATGAAAAACTCGAAACGGGAGAAGACAGGAGAATCCATTTACAGATGATGATATGAAAAATTGAACAAAATTGATAGAAACTCCCTATTTTGGTTTCTGCAATGAGAGATTTGCTGAAATGAAATTTCAAGATTCGATTTTGGGAAGTCAAGAATTTTTTGAATATGCCCTAAAATTGGGGAATTAATGGGCTGCAATTAATTATGAATTTAAAATTCGAATTAAATGTTCAAATATATAAATTAAGGAGGTATATGAATATTAAGGGTATTTAAGGTTTTTTTACACTAATTTGACCCTATTAGAGAATTTTAAAAGTTGTAGGTTTTACTTGCTTAAAACTCTATAGAAATGACTCTATTAGGGAATAATCTCATAACCTAAATTAATACTCCCTACGTGCCACAATAACTTTCACACTTTCCATTTCGGGACGTTCCACAATAACTTTCACACCCTTAAAATGGAAAACCCTTTATAAACTCCACCCCACAATATCATCAATTTTACACAAATGTCATTATTTTATCTTCACAAATACACAAAAGTCGACTCATTCTTTACTTTATACATAAAATTTTACAAAATTACCCCTCAAAACTCCATTCATTATTACAATTTTTTAATTTACGTGTCCACCTACATATGAAAATTATTCCGGGACGGAGGGAGTATGGGATTGATACAGTACTCTAATATGGGATATATATAAATAATTTTAATAATTTTATCACTAATAACAAAAGTACTCTGATATGGGATATATATAAATAATTGTATCACTAATAACAAAAGTACTCTGATATGGGATATATATAAATAATTTTATCACTAATAATTGTACTAATAAATAGTAATATATTTAATTATTATTAATTAATACCTATATAATTATATCTACCATTAAAATATGTATTCAATTCAAATGAAAATTATAAAAATTGACGGAGTGAATATTACCATTACAATAAAATATATATATATATATATATATGTACATATATATATGTAGATGTTTTTTTTTAGAGGTTTACAAGATCAAAGTACAGTGTCAATACAATTTTTCAAGTTCAAAACTAATGATCTTTATCAACCCAATGTCATAGTCGCTGTCCCATCCAATCGTGAGGAAGAGGAAAACGAGTGTACCATCTGCTCCACATGAAAGTCCAGGCCTCCATTTTCAATACGAGTCAACCCCACACTAAGGTATTCTTATATCAATAATAAGGAAACATAAAAAAGGAACAAATTAAGCTCCACCAAATACCATGATTTTATCAAAACCACTCAAAAAAAAGTCCCACACAGGAGAAATGGCTCCACGACTGGAAACGAAAACATAAAAAAAAATTGGAAAAACTGAGATGACCGACAGCAACGGCGGCGGCGAGAGCTTTCCGATAAGAAACAAAGTAGATCTGAAGATCTACGGACTAAAACTTACGAAAAATCGAACAAAATAGACGATGGCGTTGGAACGATGGCGACGGCGAAAAAACAGCGACGACGGCAGCAGGATAATGCGGCAGAACGACGGGAGCGGCAGTGACTGACTGGCGGTGGAGGCCGGTGGAGTGGGGGAGAAGCCACTCTCTATAGAGAGAAGCTCTCCCCTCTCTCTATGTATATGTATATGTGTTGGTCCTAGGTGGAGTATGACACAAATGTATGGGGGGGGGGGGGGGAATGCACTTGTGTGCAAATTCTTTTCTTTTCAAACAATTTGGTCTTATCAGGAAGGTTGTCTCACAACAAGCCTGAATGTGAACTTTGATAGATACTTGTCCTACTGATTACTATTAAGTGATCAGTTGGCTAAATATCTAATAGAGTTACTAAGTGCGGAATGTGGTTGACCTTTTACTCAAAGAAATACTCCAAGTTGATTTCTGAAAAACACAGTGATCAGGGACTTTGTTCAAAACAGTTTTTCCTAACTTACTGAGTTTAGCTCTTTGAAATATGATTGAATGTAAGTGCAATAATAAAGGCAGTAAGTAAATGGCACACAATTTATAGTGGTTCAGAGACTCAAGCTCCTACATCCACTTTCCCTGATTGAACAGGATAATTCCTTAACAATGGAATTAACTTGTTTTATAGTGCCAAGGTGCACTGGTCAACAACACTCTCTTAGTGTTTTGATCCCTAGGATAATCTGAGTCCTAGTGCTCAATCTCTCTGAGTTAAGACTGTGTTTCACAATAACAGTCCTTAACTCCTCACTTCTACAACAAACACTTTCTTCACTTAATGAGGTAAGGGTTTGAGGTTTGGTTCCAACTAGTAGAGATATCCTTTACAATAAGAACAGTGTAAAGGCTTAGGATATCTCAATGCTAAGCTTTGGATGTTTACAAAGATTGGCTTAGCTAATTGAAGTGATCAGGAAACTTGGGATTCTGAAGAACAACTTTGGTTTCCTTTGATTGCTTGATGATAGTTTGATAGCAAGTAGTTGGATAATGAATCCTTTGATCACTTCTGTATTTATAGGCAAATTTGAACAACTAACCGTTGGAGGGATAGCAATTCAAACTTATCTATTTGCAGCACCATTGAAACGGTTATGAAGCTTGACATCCTTTTATCCACTGTGTAAAAGCTTCTTCAATGGTTGCTTGAATGAATGTGTTGACTTCTGAAAAATGCGGCTGAGATGACTTGTGTCAGATTCCAAATATGCACATTTCCCAAGGTTGATTTGTGGCAGAATCTACACTCAACCAACGGTCAGATGGGACAACTCCCCTGAACATTCATGCTGCAAGTTAGAATGTTCCAACATTCATTCAATGCTTCTAAGTCTTCAATGCTCAGTTCAGGCTTGATGGCAATAAATGCTTCATTGAATGTGTCTTCTGTGAGTATAGCATTCAATGTACTTGATCATTGGCACTTTAATTGATCTGATGCATCTACTATCAATGCATGAAGCTTTGCCTTATTGCACTTGGTCTTTCAGCCAGGTTGTCCACTCAGTAAGCTTGTCTTGGAAACTTCAGCAACTTTGTTCTAAAGAATTTAACACTTATCAAGCTGCCTAACATTCCAGCTTTGGACAACTATCCTGAACTCTAAATCTCACAACATTTATGAGATTTTGACTTAAGCATTCTTACATACTCAAGTGTCCTGAGACAACTTATCTGATCTATACTTGAGCATATCTCAACTAATCTTAACATCATCAATCAGGGGTTTCATTATCTAAATCAAAATCATTTTATTCCCAACAATTTCCCCCTTTTTGATGATGTCAAAACCTATTACAAAGGGAGCTTGACTTATACTAGACTTTACCTTCAGGATGAGTGATCTGGTCAACTTTCCTGAAAGAAAATGTTAGCACAATAAATCAAGTAAATATGTCATGTTAGGTTAGTTGAGATAATGAGTTGTTATCTCTTGATAGAAAATCAGTAGTCCTTTCATATATTCCATGAGGCATTACAAATCAGAAAGTCAAAGGACATATTAGCTGATACAAAAGAAAAACAGAATAACAACACACAATAAAATCATAGATCAAGAGGGAAGGAATGAACTTATCCTTCAGAGAGTTCCATCATCTTGAGGAGCAATCCCATACTAAGCTCAGACCCTCTTCTTCAGTTCCCAGATATCCTTGTTGGATCCTTTAGGGTCAGGCTTCGTCTTCTCCATCCTCATGATTGAGATGAACTCCTCCAGAATCTTTCCCTCATCAATAAGGTTCCCATTGAACTTTGGAGGCATGTACAGAATTGGACCAGGGGCCTTGAACTCAACTCTAGCCATCTCAGCTGCTGCAAACAGCTTCTGGTATAGGTCCCTATGGTTCTCAAACATGAACTGCACAAATACCTCATCAACACTCTCTTCAAGCCATTTCCCTATGACATAAAAGTCATACAAAAAGCTTCTCTTGGCCTCCTCCCATGCATCATTCAGTGAGATTGGCACCCACTTATCATGGTGAGGGTACTGAGTGTCCCATCTTTGCAGCATCTGAGGTTTGAGTCTTCTGTAAGAAGCCCTCCTTCTTGGAGCTTTCAAGTTTGCCCTCCTCTCATCTCTTGCCTTGTTGGCCTCAACCAACTGATCCATTCTTTGTTTAGCTCTTTGAAGAGCTAGCTTCTCCTGTGTCTCAGTATCCTTTCCAAATCCTTCTTCAAACAGCTTAGAAGGATCATCAGCAAGCTTGGGCACTCTGACTTCATGCTCTTTGTCCTGCTCTTCTTCTTGGATCTCAGGCAACTTGACTGTTTTCTTCAACCTCTTAGATTGCCTCAGTGGAGTTGAATCTTCAGACTGGAATTCAGATGGAAGGGTCAGGCTGGTTGGGAATTCATTGAAGGCTTGTTCCTTCCTCTTTCTCTCAGAGGCCCTGGTCACCTCCCCCCTTACTTCAACAACCTTCTCCTTGGGGTCAAGGCCTACAGACTCACCACCAGGTCTCTGTTGCTTTCTTGCCTGACTTTCCATTGCTGAAATCATGGACTCTTTAACTGCAATCTGGATTTGCTCTTCTTCAGTCAAATTTTCAATGTTCATTGGGCCTTTGCCTTTCCCAATTTCTTCTTCTTCCTCCTCCTCAACTTCAGGGACCTTCTCCTTTCCTTTGGATTCACCAATCCTCAAGGTTCCCTTTGCTCTAGCTCTCTCTCTTTCCCTCTTTTTGGCATTATCAAAACATTGGGGCTTCAACTCACTCATAGAGACAGAGAGATGTGAGTGAGCATGAGTGAGGGACTTCAACTCCTGCAGCAGATACACATTCTCATCATGAATGTTCTGCATTTCGTCATCAGCCATGCTCAAGAAGGTGTGGACAGGCTTCATTTTCTGAGCAACAATGGCATCTAGAGTGGCTTTCAGTGATTGATCAAGTTTGGCTTCCAGTTGATCAGTGAGGTTGGCCACAACTTGATTAGACACCTTGGCCATCAGTACCACTGTGAACTTTTCAGCTGCTTCCTTCACCATAGCAGCTTTCAACTCTTCAGCCTTCCTCCTCTGAGCTGCTGTCCTCTGCCTCAATGCATCTTTGATTGTTTTTCTTAAAGCTTTCACATTGTGCTTGTAAAGATCTTTGAGGCCTTGCTGCTCTTTCTTTACTGACTTTGTGAATTTTGCCATTTCATTTTTTGCCTTGGTTACCTCTGTTGAAACTGTTTGCAGCCTGTAGATGTTGTTAATCCTTAAATGCCTTAACATTATCAACAACATCTTAATTTGACCTTCCGAGATTTTTTCTAAGTCTTTTCTGAAATGCTACATTAAATGTTGATCTAAATGTTGTCGCATTTCTGGCAGGATCTAGAAGCTTCTACAAGGATCTGGAACCTGGAAGATTCCAGAACATTGGAGAACATGCTAGAACGGCCTGGAACCATTTGGAACGACTTGGAGCATTCAAGAAAGATCTAGAAAGATCATGGAAGTTGAGTTCCTAAAAAATAGGACCTCATTGTGGAAGCCTCTAGAATCAGCACCCCACTACTATAAATACCGATGGAAGGCTTCTCAAATCAGTGTACTCTATTCGATCAACTTCCTAGACCGAGCGTATATCCCTGTTAGGAATTGTGGCCAGTAGAACTACCTTTTAGATCATACGTTCGTATCCCACCCGTATGGCTGTGTGTCTTCTTATCTATTGAGAGTGTAATCTTTAGATAGACTAGGCATTTCGACAGTGTATACATTATACACTTAGTTCGTTTTTAGAACAAGGCACCTGCCTCATTTGTAGTTTCAGTTGTGAATGTTAATGCTGTAACATTTCACACAACATTTGTACTTGAAGATAAGTATTATTTTTCGCCGTAAGGCTAGCATAGATTTTTATTTATAAAATCTATGTGAAAATTATTTCCATTGTGTCACGTTTGTTTTTAGTGTTTCAAGTCTTCCGCTGTGTTAATCTTAATTTCTGATATTCTGTTAGAGTCAGTGTTGTACCAATTGTCACAACATTTAGTACAACATTATTCTACTTAAACTTAAACACTTCATATACATACCACAGCACACTTTCAGTTGGTATCAGAGCTGATACCTGACGACACTAGGTTAGATCTTTGGTCAAGTGTGTTTTTAGTGTAGGTTAGCAATGGAAACACATCACATATCCACGGCACTTAGGCCACCCGTTTTAGATGGTTCGAATTATGCTTATTGGAAGCCTAAGATGCGTATGTACATCAAGTCAGTTGATGAACGTGCCTGGAGGACTGTACTTACAGGTTGGGAAGCTCCAAAAAGACCAGCAGACGCAGATGGTGAAATACAACTCAAGAGAGAAGTTGACTGGACGGCTGATGAAATAACAACAGCAAGCTACAATTCTAAAGCTTTAAATGCAATTTTTACTTCTGTTGATGTTTCAATGTTTAAAATTATATCTAACTGTTCTACTTCTAAAGATGCATGGGACAGGTTGCAAGAGCATTGTGAAGGTTCAGAAAGTGTTCGAAGGACTAAGCTTCGAATGTTGGGGACAAAATTTGAGAATCTCCGAATGAGGGAAGATGAAACAATTACAGCCTACAATGAAAGGTTAAGTGAGATTATCAATGAATCACATTCTCTTGGTGACCCTATTTCTAATGTTAGAGTAGTTCATAAGATTTTAAGATCTGTTCCTAAAAGATTTGATGCTAAAATTTGTGCTATTGAAGAGGCAAAAGATACAGATAAGTTAAGTCAAAATGAGTTAGTGAGTATTCTTAGAACTTATGAGATAAACACTAATCAAGATGATGAAGCTAATGTTGATAAAAAAGTTGTGGTTTTTAAAGGGGAAACATCAAACACTTCTGAAGTTCAACCCATCATTACTGAAGTTGACACTGATGAAGAATTGCTTGATGTATGCCTCAAAAATCCTAACAATGTTGCCTTGCTCACTAAGCACTTTAATAAGTTTCTTAAGAAATCTGTGAACAAATCTAGAAACATTCAGCCTAAGATTCAAATCAATACATCAACACCTCAACCAGAAAGGAGGAAAGCTCAATTCACACCAAGACCATCAAAGAGTGAAGGTAAACCAAGGTATGATCCTGAATTTCGAAAATCAGTTCAATGCAATGCTTGTTCTGGTTATGGCCATTATGCAAATGAATGTGCCAATACTAGACTTAAGCAAAAGCTGAACTTTAGTGCTACCTTGAGTGATGAATCTGATGATGATGATCTTGATGAATTAAATCAGAATGAATATTCTAATTTTACCAGAATTGGTTATAATGATTCCTCTGATGATGATCTGGATGAAACAGATTCTGATGATGTACCTGATGTTTCAACATCTACAGCAACATCAGAACAGAGTCACCCAGATTTGAACTGTTTTAATGGTTTAGTTGATGATGCAGGAAAAAGGAATGATGACAATGAACACCAAAAGTTGTTAGATGATTGGAACAATCAGAAACTCACTCTTAATTCCTTGAATAAAGAGAATGAGGATCTGAAGGACACAATCACCAAGCTAGAGGTTATTCTTACCAAAAGAGATCTGGAAATCTGTAACTTAAAGGAGAAATTGATAAATTCCACCTTATGTTTCAAGAAATATTCCAAGAGTGCTTCTGAGGTAAATAATGCTATAGCTACTAGTAAGTCTAATACTCATGGTTTAGGTTATGATGGTACTACTGCTTCTATTTCTGATAAATTTAGAAAACCTGTGAAATTTGTGAATGCAAATGTTGTCACATCTGATGCAACATCTGCACAATCAGACCCTCACAAGGTTAAGAGGAAGTATATATGTCATTACTGTGCTAAAGTTGGTAATATTCGTCCTTACTGCATAAAATTGTTTGAAGAACAGAGAACTTTGAAAATGCTGCATAAAAAACTGTCACATTCTGGTAAACAGTTTATGAAATCTGCATGGAAACCAAAAACTACCAGTAATGTTGCTCATACCTCCTTAAAAGCATGTCTACCTGATTCTTGGTATTTTGATAGTGGTTGTTCTAGACATATGACAGGTCGTACTGATTTCTTATCTGATTATGTGACCTTGAATAGTGGTAATGTTACATATGGTGGAGGTTCTAAAGGAAAGATTCTTGGTAAAGGAACTTTGAATGTTAAAGGTTTTCCTAAGCTTAAAAATGTCTTACATGTTGATGGCTTACTTGCAAATCTGATTAGCATTAGTCAACTTTGTGATGATAATTTGCATGTGAAATTTGATAAAGATTCATGTTATGTTCTTAATAAAGATGAAGTTTGTGTCATGACTGGTACTAGGTCAGCTGATAATTGCTATCTTATTGGAACAAATATGTGTAACTTGTCAAAATATGATGAAAATGTCTTATGGCATCAAAGATTGGGTCATGCAAATTACAGAGCAATGAACAGACTAATCAAAGCAGATGCAGTAAAAGGAATTCCAAAACTAAGTCTTCACAACAAAACTGTATGTGGACCATGCCAAAAAGGTAAGCAGGTAAGAATGTCGCACAAAATGCTGTCACATTGTACTACACATCGATGTTTTGAATTACTGCACATGGACTTGATGGGTCCTATGGAAACTGAAAGCATTGGAGGAAAGAGGTATTCCTTAGTTGTGGTAGATGATTTTTCTAGATATACCTGGGTAGAGTCTCTAAGAGACAAATCTGAAGCATTTGCTGCATTTAAAATTCTTTATAAGAGGTTCAAAAATGTGTTTAACTTGAAAGTTGGCCGTATTAGAACTGATCATGGTAGGGAATTTGAAAACAACATGTTTAATGATTTTTGTGATAAAAAGGGTATCTTGCAAGAATATTCATCTCCTAAAACTCCACAACAAAATGGAATTGTTGAAAGAAAGAATAGAACTTTACAAGAAATGGCTAGAGTTATGCTAACATCCAAATGTCTTGCTAAGAAATTTTGGGGGGAAGCATTGAATACTGCATGTCATGTTATTAATAGGGTTTTTTTATTCGTTCTGGCACAAGTCAAACACCTTATGAGATTTTGAACAACAGAAAACCAAGTGTGAAATATTTTCATGTATTTGGTTGTGTGTGTTATATTCTGAATGATAGGGATCAACTTCATAAGTTTGATTCTAAAAGTGATAAAGGTTTCTTTTTAGGCTATTCTAGAAATAGTAAAGCTTATAGAGTATATAACCTTAGAACTAACACTGTTCAAGAATCTGTTAACGTTGTGTTTGATGATGATAAAGGTCTTACAGATGACAAAGATGAAGAAGATGTATCACAGGTTACTGACACTTCTGAGAATACACTGAAGTCTGAGAATGTTGCACCAAATGTTAACACATCAGGGTCAACATCTACAGAACAGACAGTTGTAACTTCACAGAATGACCAGTACGTTCCCAAAACGAATCCTTCTTCAAGAATAGGTAAAAGTCATCCTTCTGACCAAATCATAGGTGATGCTACAGTTGGAGTGCAAACAAGAGGAAGAGTAAGATCAAACAAGGTAGATGTGGTAAGAACAATATGCATGTCTTCTATGTGTAACATTGTAAATGTTGAATGCTATTTATCTGAAATTGAACCTAAGAGTGCTAAAGAAGCCTTAACTGATGAAAACTGGATTAATGCTATGCATGAAGAACTTGGTCAGTTTGAAAGAAATGAAGTATGGACACTTGTTCCAAGACCTAGTCATACTAATGTCATTGGAACAAAGTGGATATTCAAGAATAAAACTGATGAATCTGGTAATATTGTTAGAAACAAGGCTAGGTTAGTAGCACAAGGTTACACCCAAGTTGAAGGAGTTGATTTTGATGAGACTTTTGCACCCGTTGCTAGGATAGAATCTATTAGATTACTGCTAGCTATTGCATGTTTTATTGATATTAAACTTCATCAAATGGATGTAAAGGCTGCATTTCTAAATGGCATATTAAATGAAGAAGCATATGTTGAACAACCTAAAGGATTTGAAGATCCACAATATCCTGATCATGTATATAAACTTAAGAAAGCATTGTATGGTCTTAAACAAGCTCCTAGAGCATGGTATGGTAGGCTTACTGACTTTCTTTTGGAATATGGATTTATTAGAGGAGAAGCTGATAGAACTTTGTTCATTAAGCACACTGAAGGAGATTTACTTATTGCACAAATATATGTTGATGACATTGTGTTTGGTTCTACTTGTGATAAAATGTTGAGTAATTTTGTTGAGGCAATGACTGCAACATTTGAAATGAGTATGGTTGGAGACTTGAATTATTTTCTAGGTCTTCAAATCAAACAGTGCAGTGATGGTATTTTCTTCTCCCAGAGTAAGTATGCTAAGAACTTGGTTAAAAGATTTGGTCTTGAGAATTCAAAACCAATGAAAACTCCTATGGGATCTACTTTGAAACTTTGCAAAGATAGTGCTGGAACAGATGTTGATCCAACACTTTACAGATCCATGATAGGTAGTTTACTATATTTAACCTCTAGTAGACCAGATATTATGTACAGTGTGTGTGTTTGTGCTAGGTACCAAGCAAATCCAAAGGAATCACACCTGAATGCTGTGAAGAGAATCATCAAGTATGTTTCAGGAACAAGTGACCTTGGAATCTGGTATACTAAGGACACCAACAACATTTTGATTGGCTATAGTGATGCTGATTGGGCTGGAGACATAGATGATAGAAAGAGTACGAGTGGAGGATGTTTTTACATGGGAAACAATCTTGTATCATGGCACAGCAAGAAACAGAATTGTGTTTCACAATCCACTGCAGAATCTGAGTATATTGCTGCTGGAAGCTGCTGCACACAACTCTTGTGGCTGAGTAAGATGTTCCATGACTATGGTATTGAGAATGGTATACTTACTATCTTTTGTGATAATACTGGTGCCATTAACATTTCTAAAAATCCTGTACAACACTCACTCACAAAGCACATTAGCATTAGACACCATTTTATGAGAGATTTAGTAGAGAAGAATATTGTTAAGTTGGAGTATGTACCTACTGAAAAACAGAATGCTGATATCTTTACTAAAGCCTTAGACCATGAGAGATTCTCTATCTTGAGGAAATCTCTTGGCATGAGCACTATCTGAAAAATTCGGATGGATGTTGTCACAAATGCGGTAGCATTTGGGACAACATCATGGGTTGTATAAATTTTATAAGTTGAATTTATTTCTTACTTAGTTAAATAATTCCTTTGTAAAATATCTACGAATCTAAGAACCTTGGAGTGCAAAAATAAACATGTCTTACACCTCTCAAATGCATAAAAATGAGAATGTTATTAGCATACTAAAAGATGTACCAAATCACTGAGTAACTATGGAGCACGGAGTTCGCTACTACGATGCCTTCTTTTCAAAAGGTGATATTTGGTAAAAACATCAACATATTTGTAATCCATTAAGTAAGTATGGGGCACGGAGTTCGCTACTACGATGTACTCTACAGGAACAATGGATCAATACAAATTAGATGCTATAACACAAAAAGAAAAAATATGGTGCAACACAAATGAAGCAAATTCATGTAAAAACCGTGTTGAGGTGTTTGTAACAGTTTTGAGCACAACATTGCCTGATTCAAATTTATTTTTATCTGTGTAATTATTTAATTATTTATTGAGATTCATTTTATTTATTTAATTAATTACTGACCCTTATCTATTTTTTTCAGATTATGCGAAATTAATTCTGGAAGCTTCTTAATTATTTAATTAATTTAATTAATTTAATTAATTGATTTCTCCCACTAATTAACCATGATCTAGGTTGTGGCTAATAATGTGGAAGCACTTTCGAAAATTCTAGATTAATTCTTCTGTTTTATTTTCTTAAACTCCAACTACATTACTCTCTCTATAAATATCAAACATAAGATGTCATTTATTTGCTAATTGTGATTTCTGATTGTGTTGAGTACTAAGATTGCAGAATTGTTATTTGGTTGTGTATATCTCAAAGAAGTGTGTGCAAATTTCCATCCTTACCTTGAAATTCCAACCGCCTAACTTAAATGACTGGAACAAACTCGAATTCCTCACAATCTCTCTCTGATTCGAAAACCTCATCTCACTCTCGCACAAATCCTCTCGAAATTCTTGCTTCCATGGCTTCACAAAACTCTACCGCTTCAAATGCTGACTCAAATGTCTCTGCAACACCATCAACAACTGTTCCCACTCCTCAAACCACTCCTCAAACTGCTCCTCAAACAAACTTCCCTCAAGATGCAACCATTGAACAGGTCACTAGGGCTATCGAAGAAGTGTCTGATACTCTTCGAACTACAGGCCATTTGCCCATGATGACTTTTGGAGGTATAACGGTGGACATATCAAGCTATTTGGCTGAGCAAACTGCCCAAATGGCTTCTGCTTCAAAAAGCCCCAAATCACCCTCTGTTCACGAACCGCAAACTGAGAACGTTGAAGCTTCTATTGAAGAAGAAGCCACTGCCACGTCTGACCCTGAAGACGTTGAAATGGAGGATGCAAACATTTCTGAAGGTACAAACTCTTCACTCTCTGTTTCAGATGAGACTGCCCCCATTCCTCTTAAGAAGAATGCACAAAAAGGGAAAAAACAGAGAAGCCCTGTACAAAGAAGGAGGAGATCAAACCGCGTTTTTACCCGTGTGGATTATTCTGAATCCATGAGGAAGAAGAAGAAGGCTGGAGCCGATGCTGGCGAACCTATCCAAGTGTTCACAGATTCTGAAGATGAAGCTCCTGTTGTTGCTGAGAAACCAAAGAAGGCTAAGACTGTTGCTGCTGAAAAATTCAAAAAGAAGGTTGTTGCTGAAGAGAAAGGGAAAGGAAAGTCTGTTGCTGAACCAAAAGGCAAAGAAAAGATGATCACTGAAGATGAACCAGCTGAGTCAGAATCCAATTCTGATTCTGGAAGATGCTTGAGAGACATTCTGAAGTCTCTTAAGAAAAATGCTGAGCACTATGCTGCTGCAAAGGAAGCTGCACCAGAACCTGAAGATGGTGGCAGTGGAGATAGCTCTTCCAGTGCAGCAAGCAGCCCTGAACAGAGCTCTGTTAAAAGCTCTACTCCCAGCTCAGATAACCTTGCATCTGAAGAGGAAGGTATTTCTGATGATCTTGATACTCTAGAGAATAGATTGGCCATTTATTCTAAGAGAAAACTGCTGATAGAGAAAAGGATTAATATACCTGACTTTGATAGTAAAGGCATGGTTAGGTTCTTAGAAGAAAGGAATTTGATGCATGCTGTGAATTTTGGTGAATCTTTCTTGACAAATTGGGCATATGAATTCTATGCATGTTTGAAAAAGAGCACTGGTAGGAGATCTTCTAAGTGGTATGGGACTGTTAATTTTAGGGGGAGGGATGTACCTTTTACTCCTGAATTGATAAATGAGTTTTTAGAAATTCCCAATGTTGAGGTTGATGAAGAACCTGACATGGATGTGGTCATTTCTGCTATAACTGCTGGTAGGGTAGTTAAATGGACTAGACACATGCTAGCCAAAGACCTCACTTCCCTACACTCTGTGTTATACAAACTCATTATCTACAATTGGATTCCCACCACAAATACTACCAAGATCACTAAGGATCAAGCTGTTTTGATATATAGGATTTCTGTGCTTAAGAAGTTTAATTTGGGTCTTACAATCTTTCAACATATGATGAGATTTACTGGGAGAGTTTCTGAAAAAGGCAATTTACCCTATCCTGTTCTGATTTCTAACTACTTGAGGCATCATGGATTTGTTGCCAAGAACACTGATGTGTTGAGGGGGAGAGTTCCACTGTTGGCCATAGCTCCTGCCTTACTCACTGGGGATAGAGTAATTGATCTGCCTTTGCTTGCTCCTGGTACTGAACATCAGCCAAGACCCTCTACTTCTGCTCAACCAGAACCAACCAGACCCTCTACTGATCATCCTGAATCATCCAGATCAAGACACAGAAATGCAACCCCAAATGTTGAGAACATCCGCATCAACATTTCTGGTAATGTGTATCTTTCACAGGAATTCATCAAACTCCAACTCCAACACTTGCAGGAAACAATAGATGAACTTCAGTTCCTGAAGGACAGGTGGACCAACCTACTTTCACCTACAACAGGGGGAGTACCACCACCATCCAACTCCAATGTGGTCATTGAAGAGATTAATGATGATGGAGTTCCAGCTGCTGCTGATGCTGGAGGAGATGCTGCTGTTACTGATGTAGTTGCACACCTTGCATCTACTTACTTTGTTGATGAAGGAGATGATGATGATGCTGCTGAGATGGACACCTTGTATGGTGATCTTCCTGGAGAAAGATGTTAGACAGGGGGAGATCTGAATTCCACAATGGCTATGGTGCAGGAAGATGATGTTGTAGCTGTTACCACAGCAATATAAGCCATTTATTCAGTTCTACCTTTGTAACTAATGTTTAAGTTTGAAATTCTGAAATTGTGATACATTTGTTATTTACTGTTTTTAGATGGTAGGATGTTTACTGCAACTTGTTTATTAGTTCCACTTGATATTTGTTTACTGCCCTAATTTGTTTGCAGATTATCATGTGTCTATTGCAGGTTGAGTATAGTGTAGTTTCTGTTTTTTTTGTTTGTTTATATTCTTTATGTTTGCTCTGATGTTTGTTTGTTTTATTTTATTTATTTTTGTTGCTCTGATTTTTTTGTCTTACTTAGATTCTAAGTTAAATTCCTTCCAGTTTAATTTATGACCTTAAGTAAAGTTACTTATGTTGTGAATAAGTGTAGTGTTTATACTTGTTCTATTTTGGATAAAATTTATCTTGATCTTATGGCACGGATCATTGTAAAATTATCCTTGATCTTCATTCGATTTGATCGAACGGTTACAACAGGTATTGTCTTGACTAGTGCTTAGCAATGATGTTAACCTCAACTAAGTACATAATACTGAGTATGTATAGAAATATATGTGCATCAGGTGTGTTGTAGTCGAAAGGTCAAATTGGGGGAGATTGTAGATGTTGTTAATCCTTAAATGCCTTAACATTATCAACAATATCTTAATTTGACCTTCCGAGATTTTTTCTAAGTCTTTTCTGAAATGCTACATTAAATGTTGATCTAAATGTTGTCGCATTTCTGGCAGGATCTAGAAGCTTCTACAAGGATCTGGAACCTGGAAGATTCCAGAACATTGGAGAACATGCTAGAACGGCCTGGAACCATTTGGAACGACCTGGAGCATTCAAGAAAGATCTAGAAAGATCATGGAAGTTGAGTTCCTAAAAAATAGGACCTCATTGTGGAAGCCTCTAGAATCAGCACCCCACTACTATAAATACCGATGGAAGGCTTCTCAAATCAGTGTACTCTATTCGATCAACTTCCTAGACCGAGCGTATATCCCTGTTAGGAATTGTGGCCAGTAGAACTACCTTTTAGATCATACGTTCGTATCCCACCCGTATGGCTGTGTGTCTTCTTATCTATTGAGAGTGTAATCTTTAGATAGACTAGGCATTTCGACAGTGTATACATTATACACTTAGTTCGTTTTTAGAACAAGGCACCTGCCTCGTTTGTAGTTTCAGTTGTGAATGTTAATGCTGTAACATTTCACACAACATTTGTACTTGAAGATAAGTATTGTTTTTCGCCGTAAGGCTAGCATAGATTTTTATTTATAAAATCTATGTGAAAATTATTTCCATTGTGTCACGTTTGTTTTTAGTGTTTCAAGTCTTCCGCTGTGTTAATCTTAATTTCTGATATTCTGTTAGAGTCAGTGTTGTACCAATTGTCACAACATTTAGTACAACATTATTCTACTTAAACTTAAACACTTCATATACATACCACAACACACTTTCACAGCCCAGTTTCAACACCACAAATTCTTGCATCCAAGGTTGGCAAGATCACTTCTTCTGAGCCAGTAAGCCTCATCTCCACAGAGGCTAGAGTTTTGCCTTGGCCATCAAGGGTATCCACCGTTGCAGCATGTGCCTTCCCAACTTTCCTGACCAATGTGTCCAACTTCTCTGATTGCTCCTCAATGGAGGTTGCAGTCTGAGTAGCAATCTGCAATCCAGCCTCAGTAGCATTGGCTTGCTCAAAGTAAATCTTGTTTAAGGTGGACACATTTGCTGAGATTGCTTCAAGGTCAATGTCAGCATCAACTGGTATATCTGTAAGGGAAGCATCTGCAAAAATTTGCTCAATAGTAACAGCAACAGAATCTGCAAAACTCAAAGTGTTAGTAAAATCTCCCTCAACACCCTCATTCTTTTCTTCTCCCATTAGGCCTGATACATCAGCACCTACAATCTCATTTTCAACTTTATTCTTTTCTTCATTCACATAAGATGGACTCACATTCACTGGAGAATCAGGCCTCCTTTCACCAAGGGATTCATCAAGTTCAGATTTGACTTGAAGAATAGCCTGACTCTCATATTGGGCTGCACCCAATATTTCTACCTCAACTCCCTCTAATGTTGGTGCACTCAAGCTTCCAGTAATCACACAATCCTCATCATCTCCCTCTGATTTTTTCACACTATCAGCCTTTTCAACTCCTTCCATTCCTAAGCCTGACACCTCCATATCCTCAACAGGATCCACAGAGGGCAGTTGTTGGGAGATCACAGTGCTTGGGCATCCCAAGGCCACTGAGTCATCCTGAATGACTAAAGGCTGGTCAATGTCCAACTTCTCTGACATTGATGAGGCTTTAGTCAAACTAGCTTCTCCCATGGAAGTCTCAGCATTGTCAAGCTGTGCCTCAGGCTCAGAAGAACCATCCTTGGCCAATGCATCTTGGACTGAGTCACCACCTTTGGTCAACTCCTCTGATTGATCAGAGTCCTTAACAGAATGATAGGTCAAGTAATGTACCTGAGCAGAATTGAGGCCAGGAGGATTGGGATTGGTGTTGTCATCATCATCATCATTATCATCATCAGAGGTGCTATCAGGGTGCTTGAGGCCTTGTGCAATCCTCTCTCTTTCAGCAATCACCTTCTCATGAACAATGGCACAAAACAGAGCCTCAGTGGTCAACACACTGGATTTCTTCACATTGGCAAAGTGTAAAAGTCTGTTTTCTTCAACCTGCCACCAATTAGCACCCTTATCCTTGATAGCTTGAGCTATCTCCACTATTGTTCTATCCTTGATCTCAACAAGTGCCCTGAGATCATAGAACTGTTGTTGTAATCTAGGATAAGCCTTCAATCCTGGGTACAACTCATCCATATTGGCCTTGGCAATCTGCCTCTGCATCCCCTCATATGTGTACTCTTCTTCACTTCCATCTCCATCAGAAGAGTTGGCTTGGGATTCAGGGGGGGTGGATTGAGATTCAGGTAGGTTGGGCTGGGGCTCAGAAGGGTTGGCTTCAGAAAGGTTGGGTTCAGATGAACTTAACACAATTTGGGACTCAGTTGCTTTAGAGAGCAATGTTCCTGAGGAGGTAATTGGAATGGCTGGAATGGGTGGATAAACAACTTGATCACCTTCTTGGAGAACAGTTTCAAGAAGTTTGGTATAGGAAAGAAGTCTGGGATCAAGTGGGGAGAATTGCCTATCTTCAAGATTGACTAAGTCAGCCAACACATCAATACCTGACCTGTCAGGGGCACCTTCAGGAGAGTAAACTTTCTTGGCCACAATTGGGGCATCTTCAGGATTCTTGCACTCCTCTTCTTCATGCCTTGGAGATATTCTTCGAGATTGAATATCAGGAGAGTTGGCTTCAGGGCTGTTGGGCTTTGATTTTGACTTGGAGTTAGACCTACTTGCTTGTCTAATCTCCTTGAAGAATTCCTTCTTTTTCTTCTCTTCCTCCATCAACTTCTGCTTCTCAGAAGTTTTGATGATCCTTCTCCTTTTCTCTGACCTTGTTGGCTTCTCAAGGTCTCTGAACTCTGTTATAGATTCAGGTTGCAAGGGGACAAACTTCCTGACTTCTTCACTTTCTTCAGGAGGGTGGACCCCTTCTTCTGCCACTTTCTCAATCTCCTCAGAAGTGGCACCTCCACTTCGAGATTGGCTTTCCTGAGAGGATTCACTGAGGATCTTCTTCATCCTCTTCATCTTTGGCTGAGCTTTCACAGGTTGAGCTTTTCTCTTTCTTGGAGAGGATCTGACAGTTGGTGCAACAGTTAAGGCTTTCTTGGAAGCAGCCTCTTGCTTCCTCTTCTCAGTCTTGGAGGACAACTTTCGAAACATCACCTTTTGGGCTGGAAAAGGCTTTGGCTTGGCTTGGAGATGTGTATAGTGAGCAAATCTTTCCAAGAGCAAGCTAGCTCTTGTGCAAAACTGTAGTCTACTATCCACCACCATCTTGTGGTGCTTCACCTCTTTGAACTAGAACTTTTCATTCATCATTTTGTCTAGAATGAAATTTTTCCAGTCAAACTTGACTCTCTTCTCAGCAGAGTCAATCACAGCAGCCATCACTCTCAATTTTGGCATACTGATTTGTTCCACACTTCCAGAATGGCTCAATAAGCTTTTCACTACACAATCAAATAAGTGCCTATAAACTGGTTTTAAAGTGTTCTTGTTCTGAGCACTTACCAGCTTTTTGGGTACTATCATCCATGGATTGGAGAACTCCTGCTCCTCTCCTTCTCTGTAGAGCTCTGGATTTTGTCCTTCAGATGGTAGCCCAAAACTGGCATCAAGGTCCTCAGCAGTGAAGATGATGGTGTGTTGACTCTCTTCTTCCTCATCTTCTTTAGCATAAGTCAACTTTGTGCATACATCACCCTTTTTGCCCTTCCATCTTAAATGGGCAAAGAACTCTGCCATAAAAGGATTTAGGCAGGAATCAGGCTTGGTGCCAAGAAATTTTTCAAGCCCTGCCTCCCTAAGCCAATGGAGGACTGGATGAACATTTGTATCTGGGCTATCAAAGGCTACTAATTTCTCAAACCAAAGAGAGTTTGGATTACTGAGATAAGAGAAATCAATGTCCAAGGAGGAATCATTGAAATCTACTAGCTCTTCTCTTTTAATTTTGGGAGCCATGGATAAGTTTGAGAAAGATAAGTTTTGGAGAAAAGTTGCAGGTTTTGAGAGGTTTTCAAAAGGTTTAAGGGTTCGAAAATATGAGTGCTTGAGGAAGGTGGGTAAAACCTAAGAGTTTTTATATGAAGGCAAAATTATTAACTGTTGGTTAATAATTTGTGAAGGTGGATAAGGTTAAAAACCAATTGAATATTGTGGGGTAGTGGGTTTGGGGCGGTTTGATGAAGGTTACTTGTTAATCAATGGCTTTGATGATGGCACAGTAATTAATGCAATCTTAAAAGAGATTTTTGCATTAAATGTTGATTTGCCATTTTGGGGGCAAAATTCTTAATAGCACACGCCATCCTAAAATTGCCTACTCTTAGACCAAGAAATCTTTTAAATGTCCAATCAATGCTAAAAATAGCAATTATCACCCTATTAATTCGGACAAACATCCTGAGATGTGTTTTGACTTCTGTAAAGGTCAAAATGTCTGACCAACATGCCTGAGTGGGTCCCAAGGTTGCTGAGTGGGTCCCACTAGGACAGATCTCCTGACCAACATTGTTGAATACCATTGGGACAACTTTGCTGAGTTTCCCTTTTTGGCAGACTGCTTCAGTGAGGTTGGTCAACTTTGCTGAAGTTCAACTTAATGAACTTCCCCCTTCTTATGAGCTTCCTTCCTTCACTTCTCCATCTTCCCTGGATCAAGTAAGCCCAATTCAGCTGATAATTCCAAGAACCTTGCTTCAGCTAGTGGCTTAGTCAAGATATCAGCTTTTTGCTTATCAGTGTGAATTTTGACAAGCTTGATATCTTTCTTCTCCACATGATCCCTTATGAAGTGATGCTTGATATCAACATGTTTGCATCTAGTGTGTAGCACTGGATTCTGTGAGATGGAAATTGCACTATTGTTGTCACAGAATATTGGAACTTCATTGGAGATGACTTTGTAATCTCTAAGTTGCTGTCTGAGCCAAAGTATCTGAGCACAGCAACTTCGAGCTGCTACATATTCTGCTTCAGTTGTTGATGTGGCAACTGTATTTTGCTTCTTGGAGAACCATGAGATAAGCTTGCTGCCCAAGAATTGACATGTTCCAGAGGTGGACTTTCTGTCAATTCTACATCCTCCATAGTCTGCATCTGAATATCCAGTGAGCTCAATGTTGTCATCAGCTGGATACCATAATCCAAGATTCTCAGATCCCTTGAGATATCTTAGAATTCTCTTGGCAGCATCAAGGTGGCTCTTCTTTGGATTTGCTTGGAAACTTGCACACACTCCAACTGCAAATGTGATATCAGGCCTACTTGCAGTGAGATATAGCAAGGATCCTATGATTCCCCTGTAGTTAGTGGAGTTTGTTGATTCTCCACTTTCATCAGGATCCATCTTCCAGTTAGTATTCATAGGAATTCTGACTGGCTTGCTTGTTGCACATCCAAATTTCTTGATCATGTCCCTTGTATACTTAGCCTGATTGATGAATATTCCTTTCTTAGATTTAGTGACTTGAAGTCCTAAGAAGAAATTCATCAATCCCATCATGGACATCTCAAATTTTCTCTGCATGAGTTTGGAGAACTTCTCACACAGTTTCTCATTTGGAGATCCAAATATAATGTCATCCACATAGATTTAGACTAACAAAATATCATCTCCTTCACAGATTCTGAACAAAGTTCTGTCAACAGTGCCTTTGACAAAACCATGATCTAGAAGAAACTGTGATAAGGTGTCATACCAAGCTCTTGGAGCTTGTTTTAAGCCATAGAGAGCTTTCTTCAATCTGTACACCTTGTCTCCTTCTTCAAAGCCTGGGGGCTGTTCAACATATATATACTTCTTCTTTGAGCACCCCATTGAGAAATGCACTCTTCACATCCATTTGATACACCTTGAACCTCATGTGAGCTGCATATGCTAAGAAGAGTCTGATTGCCTCAAGTCTGGCCACTGGAGCAAAAGTCTCATCATAATCAATCCCTTCAGATTGACAATATCCCTTGGCCACCAGTCTTGCTTTGTTCCTCACAATGATGTCATTTTCATTTTTTTTATTTTTGAACACCCATTTGGTTCCAATGACATCTTGATGAGTTGGCCTATCCACCAGCTCCCATACTTCATTTCTGGTGAACTGGTTCAGCTCTTCTTGCATGGCTATGATCTAGTTGGTGTCTTGAAGTGCTTCCTCAATATCTTTTGGTTCCTGTTCTGAAAGGAAACAACAAAACAAAGCACTTTCTCCATGAAACCTTCTAGTTTTGATCCCTTCACTTGGATTACCAAGTATCAGGCTAGTTGGGTGGTCATGCAACCAAGTCCTTCTAGGCCTGATCCCTTCAGGAGGATTGTCCTCATCTGAAGTTGGATCACTAGATTCATTAAATTCAGGAAAATTAATTGAAGGATCAAGTTCAGGATCATATTCAGGGGCATTGTCCTCATTGTCAGATAAGTTGATATTTTCATTGGTTCCCCCTTGAATATTGGATCCATTTACTACCTCAGCATTGCCTGCTTCTTCATTGGTAGTTTTTACCTGGTTTTGAACTGGGATGGGGTCAGTCAGTTCAATTTCACCTTCAGGTTGGTTGGCTTCTGGTTGATTGCCATCAAGTAGGTTGTCTAGTTTTTTATTGTCATCAAGTTCAGGCTGGGCAACATCTACAAACACTGTCTCCTTGCTTTGAAGCCTTAGTCTGGTTGTTCTTTGTGTTATCTCATCAATGTTCAGGTTTCTATCCCTGAACTCATTAATAGATTCATCAAACACAACATGGGGTGTTTCTTCCACAATAAGGGTTTTACAATTGTAGACTCTGTAAGCCTTGCTGGTTTGTGAATATCCAACAAATATTCCTTCATCAGCTTTGCTGTCAAAAGCTTTCAATTGTTCTTTCCCATTATTATGAATGAAACAGTTACAACCAAATATATGGAAATAAGCAACAGTGGGCAATCTACCTTTCCATAATTGATATGGGGTTTTACCTTGACCTTTGGTGATTAAAGATCTGTTTTGAGTGTGACATGCAGTGCTAATGGCTTCAGCCCAGAACCTTTTAGGCAATTTTGATTCAGCAATCAATGTTCTTGCTGCTTCTTTCAAGGTTCTGTTTCTTCTTTCAGCAACCCCATTTTGTTGAGGTGTTCTTGCTGCTGAAGTCTCATGAGTGATGCCATTTTTGCTGCAATACTCATTGATGTATGAGTTTATGAATTCAGTGCCTTTGTCTGATCTGATCTTGACAATACTTAGGCCCTTTTCATTGCTCAATCTCATCATCAATTCAGGTAGTTTGACTTGAGTCTCCTTTTTGTTCAGCAAGAAAACTACCCAAGTTTACCTGGAAAAATCATCAACAGCAACTAAAGCATATTTTCTTCCATTTATGCTTACTGGGATAATTGGACCAAATAAATCCATATGCAGTAGTTGAAGAACTCACTCAGTTGAGATGACAGGCTTCCCTTTGAATGAAGCTTTGATCTGTTTTCCTTCCTGACATGGCTAGCATATATGTTCTTTGGAGAACACTTGATTTGGCAGCCCTTTAACTAGAGAGTTTCTTGCAATCTTGTTGATGGTTTTGAAGTTCAGATGGTTTAGTCTTTTATGCCACAGCCAGCTTTGCTCATTTGTGCTTTTGGCAACAAGACAGACTGCTTCAGGGGTTTTGCTCCAATCTGCAAAATAGACATTTCCCTTTCTCACCCCTGTTAGTAGCACCTGTTGTGTTGAATTATCTTTGATAATGCATTCATTTGGTGCAAATTCAACACTAAATCCTTTATCACAGATTTGACTTATAGACAGCAAGTTGTATTTTAGGCCTAGGACATATGAGACATCAGTAATTTTGACACTACCAATGTTTAATGTACCATAACCTCTTGTGATTCCTTGAGAGCTGTCTCCAAAGGTTACTGAAGGACCATCCTTTTCTATGAATTCTGAGAGAAGCTCTTTGTTCCCAGTCATGTGTCTTGAACATCCACTGTCCAAGTACCATGCTGTTTTCTTGTTGATGCTTCTCCTCTTCTTGTGGTCCTTGCAGTCCTGCAAAGTCAAAATTTAGGTACCCTTTGAATGTTGGGTCCTAGAGGGTTAGCTGTACCTTTTGGAACCCAAATCTGCCTAATTACTCTAATTGACTCAAAGTGACTGACTTGGTTTCCCTTTACATCTACATACACAGTCTTACCCTTAAATGCCTTGGGTGGTTTCTGTGTATAAGTGTTAGCCTTGTAAGGTTCAGGAGAGTTGGTGAATTTCTTTGGGGCATATCTCCTGAAGTTACTAGACTTAGGTGCAGCTTGGTAAGACCTTTGAGGATAAGGGTTTGAATGGCCTTTTCCTTTTGGCATGTAAGGTCCAGGCTTCCTGAAGTTTTTATACCTATCAGAGGGGTTGGGCCTTAATCTATTCAGTTGAGGTTGCCTCATTTGAGTTGGCCCTTTCTGAGCAGATTTTGGACAACTCCACTGATGAGGATTCAGATAGGTTGACCTTCCATTGGTTCTACCCTTCTGAACCTCATTCCTCCTGTAAGCCAATGTTCTTAACCTTTTCCTTAGGTATGGGTTTAGAGACATTGTTCACTTAAGTAGGTATATAAATTCCTTTACCCTTTTCCTTGATCAGTGGTTGATTTACTTCTATTTCATTTTGTTGAACCACTGATCTTACAAAAGTCATCTTAGAGTTGCTTGTTGAAGCAATACTAAGACCAGGTGAGGGTTCAAATGGATTATAGCCTAATCCACCTCTTTGAGCAAATGGTCTTTGAAACCCTTGAATTTCTTCTATTGCTTTAGCAGATTTGTTCAAGGCAGACATCTTCATTTTTAAGCCCCCCGCACTTAATTTAAGAGTATCAAATTCACTTGAGAGATTATCAAATTTAGCTTGAAGAGTTCTAAGATCAAAGTCCTTTTTCCTCAAGGCCAGTTCTTGTTCATCAATCAATTTTTGTTGTTCAGTGACTTTGAGAGACATTTCATCATGTTCTCTCACAGTCTGTTGATACAACTCAGTTGATTTAATGTCAAACTCTGGTTCAGGAAGGTTGGGAGTTTGAACTTTAGAATTCAGTAGCTCATTTTCTCTCAGTGCCATATTGTATACCTCTTGTAGCCTGGTGAAATCCTCAAGTAACTTCCCAAAGTTGAGTTTCAAGTGGATTTCACTGGACTCATGTGTGTTATTAGAAGAATTGGAAGATAAACATACCTCTTCATTTTCAAATGCCATTTGACAGTCATCATCACTGTCACTGTTGGAGAATAGCCCATCATCAGAAGAGTAGACACTCTCTTCACTTGCTGATTCCCCAGCTACCATGGCCTTCCTGTTGTTCAGCCTCTTGTCTCTTTTGTTCTGCCTTTCTTTTCTTTCTTTTGCACTTAGGTCAGGACAATCATACTGAAAGTGACCCTTTTTCTGGCAGTTGTAACACACATCTTCATCATCATTCTTCTTGCTTGAGGTCTCCTTCCTCCTTGATGATGATGGTTCAGCTTTGGTGTACTTCTTTCTGTCAGCATATCTTTCTTCTTTCTTCTGATCAGAGACTTTGTCCTCTGATTTGTTGTCAGGAGAGCTGAATCTCCTTCTGGTTCTGTTGTCTTGGTAGAACTTTTTGTATCTACCAAATCTGGAGTTGAGCTTCTCAAATCTCCTAGCCATGAGTGCCAGCTCCTCCTTCATTTCAGATTTTGAAACAGTTTGAGAAGATCTTTGAGTACTCTTCTTTTCTGTTTCAGCAGCTTTAAAAGCAATACCTTTGCTTGAGGAGGATGGCTCATCATGCACTTTCTTCCTGTTCAGATCAAACTCATATGCTTTGAGTTCAGAGAATACTTGCTGCATGGGCAAGTTGTCAAGATTGCTGGTGTTTTGCATCATGACAAAGTATATGTCCCACTTGGATGTGAGACTTCTCAGAGTCTTCAAAGCAACTTCTCTTTTGGCATAGAACTTGCCAAGAGAGTTTATCTCATTCATGATGTCAGTGAATCTGCCATCAAGATGATCAATAGTTTCATTGGGCTCCATAGAAAATTGTTCATATTTTTGGATAGCCACTTGAAGCTTGTTTTCTTTTATCTTTTGGGTACCTTCACACATAAGTGCTAAGGTGTCCCAAATCTCCTTTGCTGTTGTGCAGTGGTACACTCTTCCCATCACTGCATCTGGAATGGTCTGGTACAAGGTATTCATGGCAATGTAGTTCAGGTTGTGCCTTTTTCTTTCTTCAGCTGTAAACTCATCCTCATCCTTTGGCAGCAACTCCCTTGGATCTGCTTTCTGAGCATCAGTGAGCTTGGGATTTGCTTTGGTGAATGTGAAGGGCCCTCTGGTGATGACTTTGAGCATTTCATCATGCTGGCAAGCAAGATGTGCTCTCATTCTGATCTTCCAGAAATCATAATTCTCAATTGAGAACATTGGCAATTTGTGATGAGAAATATGATTGACTTGGTTTGGACCCATGTTGTTGATGGTGTTGACAGCATCTCCTGGAACTGCATTGTTAGCCATTTCTATAGAAATAGAATAAGATAAACACAAATAGGCTTTTCAGAAATTTTGGATCAGTTTAGTGACCACAGAAAATAGTGTGATTTTTTAAAATCAGTTGGTTTTTCAGAAGCAGTGGTCTATGAACCCCTGCTCTGATACCACTTGTTAGTCCTAGGTGGAGTATGACACAAGTGTATGGGGGGGAATGCACTTGTGTATGCAAATTCTTTTCTTTTCAAACAGTTTGGTCTTATCAGGAAGGTTGTCTCACAACAAGCCTGAATGTGAACTTTGATAGATACTTGTCCTACTGATTACTATTAAGTGATCAGTTGGCTAAATATCTAATAGAGTTACTAAGTGCGGAATGTGGTTGGCCTTTTACTCAAAGAAATACTCCAAGTTGATTTCTGAAAAACACAGTGATCAGGGACTTTGTCCAAAACAGTTTTTCCTAACTTACTGAGTTTAGCTCTTTGAAACATGAGTGAATGTAAGTGCAATAATAAAGGCAGTAAGTAAATGGCACACAATTTATAGTGGTTCAGAGACTCAAGCTCCTACATCCACTTTCCCTGATTGAACAGGATAATTCCTTAACAATGGAATTAGCTTGTTTTATAGTGCCAAGGTGCACTGATCAACAACACTCTCTTAGTGTTTTGATCCCTAGGATAATCTGAGTCCTAGTGCTCAATCTCTCTGAGTTAAGACTGTGTTTCACAATAACAGTCCTTAACTCCTCACTTCTACAACAAACACTTTCTTCACTTAATGAGGTAAGGGTTTGAGGTTTGGTTCCAACTAGTAGAGATATCTTTTACAATAAGAACAGTGTAAAGGCTTAGGATATCTCAATGCTAAGCGTTGGATGTTTACAAAGATTGGCTTAGCTAATTGAAGTGATCAGGAAACTTGGGATTCTGAAGAACATCTTTGGTTTCGTTTGATTGCTTGATGATAGTTTGATAGCAAGTAGTTGGATAATGAATCCTTTGATCACTTCTGTATTTATAAGCAAATTTGAACAACTAACCGTTGGAGGGATAGCAATTCAAACTTGTCTATTTGCAGCACCATTGAAACGGTTATGAAGTTTGGCATCCTTTTATCCACTGTGTAAAAGCTTCTTCAATGGTTGCTTGAATGAATGTGTTGACTTCTGAAAAATGCGGCTGAGATGACTTGTGTCAGATTCCAAATATGCACATTTCCCAATGTTGATTTGTGGCAGAATCTACACTCAACCAACGGTCAGATGGGACAACTCCCCTGAACATTCCTGCTGCAAGTTAGAATGTTCCAACATTCATTCAATGCTTCAATCTTTAATGCTTCTAAGTCTTCAATGCTCAGTTCAGGCTTGATGGCAATAAATGCTTCATTGAATGTGTCTTCTGTGAGTATAGCATTCAATGCACTTGATCATTGGCACTTTAATTGATCTGATGCAGCTCCTATCAATGCATGAAGCTTTGCCTTATTGCACTTGGTCTTTCAGCCAGGTTGTCCACTCAGTAAGCTTGTCTTGGAAACTTCAGCAACCTTGTTCTAAAGAACTTAACACTTATCAAGCTGCCTAACATTCCAGCTTTGGACAACTATCCTGAACTCTAAATCTCACAACATTTCTAAGATTTTGACTTAAGCATTCTTACATACTCAAGTGTCCTGAGACAACTTATCTGATCTATACTTGAGCATATCTCAACTAATCTGAACATCATCAATCAGGGGTTTTGGTATCTAAATCAAAATCATTTTATTCCCAACAATATGATATTTCTAAACATTTTTCTTTCACACGTGGCCTTCTAGATGTTGGTCCCAAAACGAGTATGGTGAGAAAGTTTAGAGGGGGGGGGGGAGAATAGACTTTCTATGTATTTTAAAGCTTTTTCGTGTTTAGATCAAATGAGACGATCAGAAGAGTTATATACTATATCGTCTGAATGCAAATAATATGTTCTGGTCTTAGAGTGCGATTGTATATAGCAAATCAAGATAACAAACCTACTAATTGCTTAAATCAATTGGTCAGTTGGAAAGCTATCTCAACAGCTAAGGTGCGGAAATGTGTAGACCCTAAATGTTTAGACTCGTGGGTATCTTATGAAAACCTTTTTATAGAATGGCTTTAAAAACAGATGAATGATATCAGCTGATATGAGATATCAGCTGATTTATAAAACTTATACTTAATGGAATTTTGACTCTTTTGAAAACTATGCTTTATTAAAGTATGAACAATATGAATGATATAGACAATAAATATGATGTACAGAAAGTAAATAAAACAATAAACAACACCAGTATTTATAGTGGTTCGAATCTCAATATCCTACGTCCACTCTCACTAATCAGATAGTGAAATTCACTGTCTTGCTAACTTTAGAGTCCCAAGAGAAGACTTTGTGATCAAGATCCTCAACTACTTTCTGAGAATATGAATCTACTTGTTGGTTAGGAAACACGTATCCTTTACAAAGTTTCTTAACAAATAAAATAAAGGATGTTAATAACCAACTCAATGTGTTAAAAACACACTGCTAATCTAAGCACTAAAGATAGGATTCTTTAAGCTGGCTTAGGATCGGAAACTTAGAGCTAACGATAAGAAATATTTGTTGGCTCTAAAGAACTCGATACTTAGAATATTTTCAGAGTGCTTGTTCTTGATATCAGCTGAATTTTGGGAATTCTTTGCTTGGAGTTTCCGTAAATTGTTCCAAAGAACAAGTGTTGTATTTATAGAGGATTTGGACTTTGAACTAGCCGTTGGTGAGAAACTAGCCGTTGCAAACAAATCTTCCATTTGTGGGTAGAGATCTTCATAAGTAGACGTTCGTTCTAAATCCTAGTACGATATTACCTGAAATGGTAACGGGCATTAAATGTTTGTACGACTCTACATAAAGGTCTCTGCATCCCTAGTTCAAGTCAACTTTGTAGCCTTGTTGTCGATTTGTCATTGGTCCACATCAGCTAACTTGTTGAACGAATTGTCTTGTCTTCTATTTGAGTAATTCAGAACTGGTCCGACATTCTCTTTGTCTTCTGTTATTGTTTCCTCTTCTTCCAATGACTTAGTATCATAAATGAACTAACACTTCTTCAAGGTGTCTTCATCTTAAATACTGTCATCTGAGATTCAGATGAGCTTGACTTTAATGCTTCTTGAGGCTTCTTTTAGACAAGATCAGGTGAGCTCATATCTGCTGAAAGGTCTTCTGAACTTGAATGCAGATTATCATATAGTTACTTTCATTCTATAAGGCATACAACAACCTTTAGATCTGATTTTACTAATGAGCTCTAGTGTCTTCTTGTCTTCAGTCTTCTTCTTTTAAATCTTGAGTGAACGCGTGTTCAAACAAATGAGTAATCAGCTGATATACATACAGTTGATTCCTCAAACATAGACTTAGTGGGTGTTTGCAAACAAAATTATGTGCTTAAAAGCACTTCTTTTTTAAATAGAATCACTTTTGAAGTGTTTGTAAACACAAGTAAGTGAAGCACCCCTCCCCATGCTTCTAACAACTTCTAAGTGCTTCTAATCATTACACTCATTAATTTTACAATTTTGCCCTCACAATTTAAACAATATTTTATTTTTACCCATTATTTATTCAAATGTAATAAGGGTGTTTTTTGTAAAATTATAAAAAAAAGTGATTTGTATGATATACACCACAACATTTAAAAAAATTGATTAGAAGTGCTTATTTTTAAAACACTATCTACTTTCAATTTTACTACAAAAATCAACTTTAATCACTTTGAATCAACTACTATTGTTTGCAAACACACCCTTAGACAAATTCAATATTTTTAAGCTTTATAAAAAAACAGATTAGGTAACCTATTTCTAGATTGCATATTATTATTCTAATCTACTCTACTGATCTGGTTTTAGCCATCAAAACTAAATTTATGTAATGCAATCAAATTAGGGGTTGAATGAATACCCCAACACTAGATTCACTTATTTTATTATACTAGTTTTTACCTGTGCGATGCACGGGTCAACTGTAATTTAGTGTTTTATAAAATATAGAAATATGTTCCTTTATTTTTGTTGCACCCGTTGTCATTTTATTTAGGTTCAATATTGATTCTAAATTTGATATATACCAATGAGCTTCTATGGAATTATTCCAAATGGTAATTCCAACCAATCAATTTTCTCCCTAAATAATACAATCAATATTTATTTAGCATTCTTCACTCAAAATCTGAGTTCATGATCAACCGAGTATTAGGAGTATTATATTCTTCTTGCCTCACTTTCCATATGTTTACTTTGGATGGTTTTTTTTAGGGGATTTACTTGGATACTTTAGATGGTTTTAAGAGTTCTTGCATAGTAATTGGTATGTGTGTTGGATTGGTATGCAACAACACAATTGTAGAATCATATAGCCATGAAATTGCGCGATTCAAAACTTCTTGATATAGTAGAAGTATATTGCTCTAAAACTCCTTGATACCTTTCAATCTAAATACTTCATTTACTGATTTCTTTAATGAGCATAAAGAAAGTAAAAATCATTGGTTTGGTTTAAATAAACTCTTCCGTTCAAGAAACTAGATTTTACATTTCTTTTAGATTTAAAAATCAAAAGATTCAAAACTTACCACTAATGAATAGTAATTCTTTCACTATAAAAATAACAATATATAACATACTTTTAGGGATAAAAGTTCATTAACATTGATTGGTAAGACAATTTGGGTATCCCGAGTCTCATCTTTTACATGATTATACTTATAATCGACATCACATGGAAAATTTACAAAACAAACTAATCACCTGGCTAGATGTACAAAATTTCTAGGAAAATGGTGTAATTATTGAGATGTATGGTAAATAAATAAATTAGTGCAAATCTCGGTGCTCACATTCATATGCAACCTCGGCTATGGCGAGTGCCAAGATGACCTGCAGTATAAAATAAAAAAGGATAATATTAATGCTATCAGCTAGATAGGAGTAAAGTCTCTAATCAGTAAACATTTTCAAAAAAGCTATTGAAATTTTCTTCTTACCAGTTTTTTTCATTTTCTTCTGCTTGCTCCAAACGTTGTTAAAAAAATCGGAAGCTTTATCAAAACCTTTCTACTTCACCATCCTCACTCTAGCTTGTGCATGCAATAAATTAGAATTGTTTTCAGGCACTCTGTTTTTGTAAGATTTATCCATTCAAAACCCAAATTTAGAAAATAAATAATTGTAACGTTAAATGAATTCAAAATCCAATTTAATATGTCTGCAACTGAGTTCCACAAGAAACCGAAATTCAATTTTAGATGTCCTGCAATTGAATTCGGATCGCATTGCCACTCATGACAGGCGACCGCGGTGTCTTCTCCCGCTTGGATCTGAAACTGATTTCTTTACTCCCTTGACTATCCCTTGAAACTCCGACGTCCGATTCCTAATCGAAGCATTCCTACTCTTCGCAGACATTTTTGTAAAAGGAACAATACTATTTTATATATATATCCTTTACAATTTTTCAAATCAAATTAGCAAGCCTCAATAATATAAATGCTTGAGAATAACTTATGAAAATCGAAATAGAAAAAATAGGATTTATAGGAACTTTTTTGTCAGATCATGAACCCAAAACATTAGTGCTCTTTTACTTTACTAATCAATTAACTCTATTTAAATCCCCTTAAGAATCGTATACGGGGGCTTTCAAATGTAAGCTGCAGAACGATCACCAGAACAAATATACTGAAAGCGTGAAAGAGCATATATAATAATATACAGATAAATGGCATTTGCAAACCTGTCCCAGTTGATCTCGGTGTAGGCAAGAGCAAATCCTGTTGCGGCAGGGTCTGCTGCTTCCACGGCCATTTTGTTCTTTTAATTACAACGTTTCACTGAAAACCTTCTCTGTAATTACGTTGTAAACTATAATTCCGCGTGTAATACGAAGGGCAGAGTTGTTGCAAGATATTTTTTTCAGTATTACGAATTTACAACATGAAACAAACAAACATAAGATAAGAGCACATATTATAGATTGTCACTATTATCAAGAATCACAAGAAAAGTTTTAGATACAATGTCAATTTCCCTTAATTTTGATAAGAAGTTTTGGAAAAAAAACAAAAATAACCTCCCCAAGCATAAGGGAATTCAAGAATCAACTTGATGGTCTTTCTTCTCGGTGGCAATTTCACAAACACCATAGATGCCCTTCTGAAAAGCATACAGAGGCAGCTTCGATCCTAACCCAACAAAAAATAAACTGATAAATTGTAACACAATAAATGTTTAAACATACAGTACGTGTGCGAGTGCACCTGGAAGGCAGCAAGTTCTGAGGCAATTGTGTCATTCTATCTAACCTCATCAACAAACTCACAAACAGATGCACCTAAATGCACCATCTCAAAATTCCAGAGAAACTCAGAACATAAAATAACAAAATTCATACCTTGAAACCCTTTTCCAATCGTAGTTCTCGAAACATCCACTAAATCGCCTTCCTGAAAATAACACCACATGGAAAAAAATGCAGAAACCAAGCAATGAATACCATGTTGAAAACTCAAGAAGAAAACCCAAAAAATGGAATGGAGTGCTACCAGAACCTGCAAAAAGAAATTGATAAATATCCAAAAAATAGAGAAGCTAAGGAACAAAAAAGTATTAAGAAAAGAAACAAAGAACAATAACCATAAGAATTTTTAGTGAGAAACAACGATTCAATGTAATACAAACTACTTTTTCGAGTGTAATAATAAATCATACTTGAACAAACAATTAAGTTTCGAGCAAAGCAAGAACCCTGCAGACAATTTGTCAATGCATAGAGAAATAAAAAGTCCCACCTATTATATCAGATACAGAAGTCCTTAGATCCAGAAGCAGGTGAACAGTTTCTGGGTGCCCATTCAGTGCAGCCATATGAACGGCAGTAACACCACCATTAGCAGGTCTATTGATGATTGAACAGATCGAGTACACTAACAATAATAAAAAATAAAAACAGATTACTCAGAAAACAGCAAATAGACACTTACAACAAAGATAAATTTTGACAAAAAATACTCTTTATCAAACTCTGAAATAGATTCATCATTTCTCAAGAAACTCATAGTCATTATAATACTCAGAAATTGAATGAAGATAAGGCTCTTAATCCAACTCCAGACATGGAACCTCTGTTTTCAAATGTCCAAAACACGCATATAGAAATGAGTTTTATGTTCCCTAATCATTGAAACAACTATAACATAATGTTCATCACATATTGATCAAAACTTTCTGCATATTTTTTAACCTAGCTATATTTGCACAACTCAAGCACAGCAATTACAGCCCCCGAAATATCAGTGATTAGGCGGCGGCCGAAGCTAATGCTAATTTAGTCGGCGCAAGCGAGGAGAAGAAGAAACTTGAGAGGCAAGACGAAACAAAACGGTGAAATAACACAAAATGAAAATAGCAAGTGAACAGTCGTAGGAAAACCAGTTTGACAATGAATTGTAACCGTTCTGAATTCAATTTTCTGGCCCTTAATATTCTGTAGTCCTTTGTGTTTTTATGTACTCTTAAATTCTTAATCCACTCATATAAATAACGTGGCAGAAGATGGCAACGTGGCAACCGTAGCGAGTTCACATATCAAGAGCTGGAGAGCCACGTGTCAAGCTCAGGAGAGAACTTTCCTCCTTTTATTATATAAGATTAGAATTTTACAGAGTATTATTTTTTCTCTCTCTCCTTTGTTCTCTTTTATGGGCTATTCTTTGACAATTCTAATATTGAAATCTCTTTAATGAAGAAAATTGCATTTGTGGTCCCATTAATCATGGCCACGTTGGAATTTGATTCTTGGCTTTTGAACTTGGTCTCATTCGATTTTTTTACGCATTATTGGTCCTGTCGTTAACTCAACTGTTAAATCTCGTTGCAGACGTGGTCCCATAGGATCCAACAATAAACCCTTGTTGCATTTTTTGTCCCGCACGATACAAACCTTAACATATTTGTAGGTTCAATTCACATGATTAAAAACTATTATTTTACATTTATTTTTTCCAAGGTTGAAAATATTGGACCATAAATTTGTAAAAATATTGATAAATAAATTATAAAAATTTAATAACAAATTTTTAATATATAAATTTAACAAAACAATTTGAAATTATCGACATTTTTTTCAAGAAAAAAATTTAATATTCTCTTGATACTTTATCAATATTAGCTAGACTCATTATTATTAATTTTGGATACCAATATTTATTAGAAATAAAGATATTTCCATAATATTTGTAAAAAATTAAAAATATCGATAAATATCGGTATGCAATAGCAATATCGATCAAACGCCTAATATCAAGCGTCTCATTGTTCAAAATTGAAAATATTGTTTTTTTTAAATGTCGATAAATATCATATGAAATAACAATGTATATTACTTTATATTCTATGTAGGGCAATTCTTACGGCAGTCACATTTTACGAATTGACTACATAGTCACTTTATCGAATCGCGTCACGTGGCGTCGTAAACGTCGTAACGACCTGCTATCTGTTATACAAGTTTAAGTTATTTATATCATTTTTTAAAATGTATTTTGTTATTTACTATATTACCCTTCTTTTATTTAAATTGTTTTTAATATATATATATATATATTAAGTAAAATTATTGTTCTACCCTTTCTTTTTAAATTTTACTTGTATTTTACATGCACCCACTAATTTAATGAGTGCACCCCCTAATCATATTTTTACTACAATTATCTACACCCGCTAATTTAATGAATTCACCCCCTAATCATGTTTTTACTATAGTTGTCTGCACCCGCTCATTTAATGAGTTTACCCCCAAATTATTTCTTTTTTACAACATTTATCTACACCCGCTCATTCTATGAGTTCACCCCCAAATTATTTTTTACCACAATTATCTACACTCGCTCATTTTATGAGTTCACCCCCAAATTATTGTTTTACCACGGTTATCTGCACTGGCACATTTTATTAGTGCACCCCAAAATATTTTTTTAAAAATAATCACATTTAAAAGACTATATTATCCTTTTATTAATTTACACAAAATATAATAAAATAAACTCTAAAAAATCGATTCACCACCAAATCACCTATATTTTAAAAAAAGCGTAAAAATATAATTAATAAAAAACTAACGAAATTAGCCACAAATCTCGATTTTTTTTCTTTTTAATTTTTCTTCTCCCTCCTCTTTTTCTTTTTTCTTCCCATTTTTAATTTCTTTTTAAATTTTTCTGTCTTTCTTTTCCATTTTTTGCATGTGTATTTTTTAAATTTTAATACAAAATAATATTATAGGTATAAAATTATTATAGTCAATCAACGGTGCACCTAAATTTTAATTTTAATTTGATGAGTAAAGGACCTGCCGAAAATCCATGCATGTCGGCGGGTGACCCAGCCACCACCATGCCCGACCACCCCCTCGATGACGACGGCGGCGCTTCGGTCTCGGACGTTGAAGCCCGAGACCCCTCCTCGAATCGCAATCGCGATTCTTCACTTCTATAACAATCGACATAATCTTCCATCTCGGCCACAATCCATGGCAGCCGAAATACTCTCCTCATTTAGACCACCGACGCGACTGCTTCGATCAATCTCCCTTGTGTTCGCGATTTCGCAGCTTCTCCTACATCAACGGTGCTCGCCTGGAACACTCGGATCGACGCTGCCTCTCTCTCGTCGTTCATCTCTGTCCAAATCGAAGCTACATTGCTTCATCCGTCTTCTTCACCCTGCTCCTGCGCAGCCTCTTCCTCCGGCTAACGACGGCCCGATGGAGGACTGCGAGTATGTTGCTGATGGATCTCTAACCGGACGACACTCAGAGCCGGTGACCTTGCTGATGAAATCTCAAGCGACGACTGCTGACCTAGGGTGCCCTCCCATTGGGCTTGGTAATGTGCACCCTCTATTTTCTTTAATACACCTCGATCTGCACTCTCTCCACTTTTTTTTATGGTATTATTGTTATTGGTATTATTGATACTAGTATTACTAGTTATTGATTGCGGTATTACTATTAATACACTATTGAATTAATATTAATGATTATTGATTATTAATTGTAGTATTACTGATTATGTGAAATTATTTATTACTGATTATTATTATTTTTATGGTATTACATATTATTGTTTATGGTATTACTATTAATTGTTTTTTGTATTATTGAATATAATTAGATTTGTGGAATTATTTGTTATTGTATGAGATATTATTATTCAATGTTCATGGTTCATGGTATTACTACTTACTGTTCATGGTATTACTGATAATTATTTTTTGTATTATTGAATATAATTAGATGTGTGGAATTATTTGTTATTGTATAAAATTTTACTGATTAATATTAATAGTATTACTGATTAATGTTCGTGGTATTATTAATTATTGTTAATGGTATTACTGGTTATTACTTGTTGTATTACCGACTACTCCCTCCTTCCTATTGAAAGCTACCCCAACTTTCCTTATTCGTTTGTCCCAATGAAAGTTACCCATTCCTTTTTTGCCAAACTATTCTCTCTCACATTTCATTATATTATTCTCTCTCTCAATCACATCACCTCTCATACATCCACTTATTATATCATATTTTTTAACCTCTGTGTCTGAAGCTCAAGCGGAGCTTTCACTGGGACGGATGGATTATAATAAAATCATACATATAATATTATTTTGTATTAAAATTAAAAAATATACTAATGAAAAAAAAGTAGGAAACAAAAAAAACGAAGAAATAAAAAATTTGGAATAAAAATTGAAAATGGGAAGAAAAATTAAAAAGAAAAAAAATCGGAATTTGTGCCTAATCTCAATAGTTTTTTTAAATTATGTTTTTACGATTTTTTTTCTAAAAATATGAGTGATTTGGTGATGAATCGACGGTAACTCGGCAATGACTCGGCTGTAGATTGTAAATGTATAAATTATGGTTGATTTTATTATATTTTGTGTTAATTAAAAAAAAATAATATAGTCTTTTAAATGTAATTATTTTTTAAAAAATATTTTGGAGTGAACTCATAAAATGAGCGGGTGCAGATAACTGTGGTATAAAAATAATTTGGGGTGAACTCATAAAATGAGCGGGTGCAGATAACTTTGGTAAAAAATAATTTGGGGGTGAACTCATAAAATGAGCGGGTGTAGATAACCGTTGTAAAAAAGAAATGATTTGGGGGTGAACTCATAAAATGAATGGGTGCAGATAACTATGGTAAAAAATGATTTGGGGTGAACTCATAAAATTAGCGGGTGTAGATAATTGTTGTAAAAAAAATGATGTGGGGGTGAACTCATAAAATGAGTGTGTGCAGATAACTGTCGTAAAAATATAATTTGGGGGTGAACTCATTATATTAATGGGTGCAGATAAAATATAAATAAATAATTAAAATTAAAATAAGGGGTACGGTACATGCGAGTGTACCCAAGTATCACCCTTTTTTCTTCCCCAATTCCAATTAGTCGGCACAATTCTTAAGATTTTGAGAATGACTTATTTCTCCCCAAATTGATTTAATTTGAAGCTCTCAATCGCCATTAAGAGGTTTGAAGCAAAGGTTTGAAGTAAGAATGAGTTTTTCTCACTGATTTGGTTTGTTTTATTGTTAATAAATTGATTTGATTTATTTTTTGTTATTAATTTCATTAATATCATAAGGGTAAATATGTAATTTTAACATTACATATTTTAATTACATTAACAAAAATATAATAAATTATTTTATTGTATAAGGATAAAAATGTAAATTTACAATAATATATTTTAATTAATTTAATTTAATAGAAAATACAAATTTACGACATATTACGACAATACATATCGCTAAATTTACAAAAGGTAACAGGTCATCAAATCTAAACATTTAGATTAGATTTTTAATGACTTAGATTAACTGACTACGGTAGTCATTACGACACGTTACGACAGCCTGACTACATATAGAAGATCCCTTCTATGTAAATATATCACAAATGTAAGATTTGTTCAAATTATTTTGTCTAATTTTATGAATTAAACTTTTGTTATTAAATTTTCATTATTTTTTAAATTTACAATTATCGATATTCGATATATGCATTGATATTTTAAAAAATTTAACGTCTCGATATTTCTAAAAATATCGATATTTTCAACCTTGATTATAATTACTATTAGGCCATGTTTGGTTTAAAGGAAAAACATAGACAGACTATTTAATACTACCTAATCTAATATTTGGTTTGCAAGAAAAAAGCCCGAGGAATAATCTAGGCCCGCCAATTAATCATCTAATTGAGTTATTTTTTATCCTGGGGGGTAAGTTTAATAATCAGTTTGACTCATTAAAATGGTCTTACTAATAAATTCCCGAAACTGACCCTTAACATTTCATTAATTACAAAAATACTTAATCATTGTGCAACCCTAATTCACTCGCATATAAAAGGCTGAAACCCTTCTATTTTCAGTTTTTCACCGTGTCTTTTGTAAAAGAGAGAAGGGTAATTTTCGCCCTCATGAAACCCTTTACCCATTTCATTGCAGATTTGATTTCAATTTCACCTTCACCCAATCTTTGCAGATTTGATTTCAATTTCACCTCCACCCAGTCTTATAAATTGTTCTAATGTCACTCATTCTTGTTTTGCAGACTGTAATTTTTTTTTTTATGGTTGTAAATCATCCAAAAACATAACTTCACTTCATCACAGATTTGCATTGTGAAAGTAAAAAAAAAAAAAACAAATTTGTTAAAAGCGGCGAGATAAACAAGAGAGATCTTGAAGTTGCATCGTGTGTGAATGGGGATTTTTTAACCTTTACATATTAGTATTAGTATTTCTATGAATAAATACGAGCTTATTTTAGTCATTTGACATGAAAATTCAATATTATCCCACAATACAAACAAATGGGTATGAATTATCCCATACAATTTAAAAATACAATCCATCAATCCAAACATATAAATTAATTCAAAATTTCAAATTGTGAACAGTATAATCCTAATAAATCCTATCCAAATATATCTATCCTATCTATCAAACCAAACGAGCCCTTATTATTATTATTTTTGGAAATGATTATGGGCCTACGTCATTTATTTTTGTTAAATTTTTTTGATGTATCCAATTTTCGTAGTCAACGATATCGATATTGGGAGGAAGAATTTCCACGATATTTTTTTTTTTAAATTGAAAATATCAATATGTAATAACAATATCGAGTCTAATAATAATAAAGTATCGAGAGAATATTTGAAAATATAAAAAAAATCGAGAAAAAATCGATAAATTTAAAAAAAAAAATGTTGATAAATTTCATATAAGCTCAAATAACATCGTATATGGTATTTTATGTAAAATTATCACTAGTGTAAAATATGTTCAAATTGCTTTGTTAATTTATGTATTAAAAGTAATTTTATCACGGATGTAAAATATGTTTAAATTGTTTTGTTAAGTTTGTGTATTAAAAGCTTGTTATTAATTTTTTTTTTTAAATTTACCGATATTAATATTCGATACCGATATATCCATTGATATCTCCACAAATTTAAGTAAGGTCTTGATATTTTCAACGTTATGAATATGATTTATGGTCAATTTTGCATTTTTCGTAACGTTTGGGACCAAGTTTACAACAAATGTTTCGTATATGATCAAATTTGCAAAAAATACACTTAACAGCCACGTGACACTCTCCGTTAACTTTTGACGGAAGTTGGGATCAAGTTTACAATACAAATTCGTGTAGGACCAAGTGTGCGTAAAAAATATCGAATGGGAGCAAGTCTAAAAGCCAAAGTCAAATCTCAACGTGGTCATGATTAATGGAACAAAAAATGCAATTTTCTCCTCTTTAATTCTATAACTTGATTTTTTTTTAATCATTTTTTTTCTCAATTTTAACTTTTTAATTTTTTTTTAATCATTCATTCATTTTCTTCTTTAATAAAATAAATAAAATTACATACATTTATATTTAAAAGAATATATTAAATTTTAATAAATAATAAGTAATTTTTACCAAGTCTTACACTAATTATTAATTAATTTTAGTATAGTAATTACACGCACACCTCACCCTCTAACATACATTAATTAGTAGGCAACAACTTTCCCTCACATAATCACGTCTCTTTCTTTTATTTTCTCACATTTTTTCATCTTACTCAATCCTCAAATGCGCACATGAGAAGAGAAATGAGTGTGGGGAATGTGGTCGTGACCTGTCACTTGGGGAGAATAAAATAATCTGCTGACTTTTTTATATATAATTTCAAATTATATCTGCTATTACAATTGTAATTAAAAATATTACTCTCTACATACTTGAAAAGTTTGCTGTGTTTTTGGACATAAAATATAAGGAAAAAATATAACAATTAGAGTGTTAAGTCGTAATTTTATAAATTTTTATATATAAAATAAATATAAAAAAATCAACAGAAAGAAAGATTTTAACTAAAATCAACATAAATATAAAACCCTTTTCCTAACAAAAATATTGCAATACTAAAAATATGGGAACATCAAATTCGTTCATAATACAAATAGAGAGAGAGATTTTAACAAAAAATCAACATATAGAGATGAATCCGTGGTAAAAAAAAAAAACTGGTTCAATCAGTGGAATGGTTAAATGATGGTTTGGTTAGGTTAAATGATTTGGGTTGAATTGGGCTAATTTAATGGGCTGGGTTTATTTAATGGGTTGAGTTAATTTAATGATGATTTAGGTTTAATATGATGAGTTAGTGTGTTTAATTGTGTGAAAAAGTAATAGTAAATGAGTAAATAAATGAGTATTCTGAGGGTAGAGTCTTCTGAGAGAATCATTGAAATCTCTAGTTTTTTAGAAGAGAATTTGGATAATGAAATTTATTTAATTTTTTTAAGGAGAATCCAACAAAATTCATAGAGTATTAAAATCACGGTTGTATACCTAAAGATTTTTAAAAACTTTTTAAAATCCGTATTGAATACCTCAGAATTTTTAAAGACTTTTGAAAATCCGAATTGAATATCCACAGACTTTGAAAGTCCAAAAAAATCCTACAAAATCCACAATCAATACACCCCCTAAGAAAACAATTGACTTCTCATTTTACCCTTAATCAATGCTTGTAATTTTCATTAAAAAAAACATGTATGTAAATATTTATTGATCTCAAGGGTAAATTTAGAATAAATGCAATTAATTTGCATTGAAAAGTGCAAAACGACTTATATTTTGCAAAGAAAACGAAAAGTCAAAACGACTTATAATATGAATATGAGGAAGTACAGTACAAGTGATGTAAGATATAGAGAAAAAATAAGAAATAAAGTGAAGTATAAGAATAAAAAATTAAAAACATTTACTAAAAAAAATATGAGAAGCTTATAGATGGATAAACCAAAATGATAAATTGAGAATTTATAAGCAAACGGACAGAGTAGTTAGTATTCTTTTCTTTTTAATGTGGTGTGTTGTTTTATCCATTTCTTTGTAACTTTTTTGATTGGGTACGGATTCTTAATACTCTTTTAATAAAAAATTTGGTGATGTTTACTTTAGATTTCGAATGATTTTAAAAATTGGTTTTTAAAATTTTGAGATTTTTAAATTTCGTTGATCAATAGTAATATATGTGTTTCTTTTGAGTTTTTTAATAGTAGAAGATTTAATTTTATTTTAAATTAATGTGTAAGATTGAATAAAAGTGAGATTATAATGATTAATTGATTGCTTAATGTTTGAATGTATTATTGTAGTATTATTAAATATTATTGTTAATAAAAATTATAGTGATTAAAGTAATATTATATAAATTTAACTTTATATCAAATTAATATGTTAAGTGGATTTTAAAAATCAATTTTTAAATCTCAAAGTAAAAAGGGTGTAAAATCTTAAAATCCAACCTAGTTTTTAAAACTAAAAGTAAACCCCACCTTAATAAATTTGTTAGTTCCCAAAAAAAAAAGGGCAATCTTCTTGTGTAAAATATTGAAATTGTTGTTTCTCGAGAACTCAACTGCAACTTCTACCAAATCAGGCAACAGGGTGGCCGAGTTGTCACCACTAAAAAAAAAAAAAAGGGTTAATTGCAAAAAAAATCACGACCTTTATAGTATTTATCAATTACAACATATTCTTTTTTTTTTTTGCAATTCGATACACCACCTTTTTAAGTTTTGCAATTTGATGTATGTGTTTATTTTTCGACAACACGTGAATGATATATATACCGAAGCCGCATTAAGGTTCTACACAAATGCCAACATAAATGTCTTGATTGATCAATAAAATATTTTTTATATATTTTTTTATTTTATTTTTTTGTATTTTAAAAACGTTTTTAAATAAAAACAATATAAAAAACATCACATTATTTTTGTGTACTATGATTTGGAGGACGCGATCTTATACTTTTGAGTTTTTTTTTTTTTGGAGGGGATGATAATAATTAAATTGGTTTATGATTTATTTTTAAAAATATTTAGTATTGTTTTAAGTTTTAAAATGATTTTTTTATTATTCTTTTTAGTTAAAAATGTTTTAAAAATTAAAAAAAAATTATTTATCATTCGTGACATCTATGTGTGGCACCTCGACAGCTCTGACAATCAAATTATGATTTAATTGTTGTTAGAAAATTGACATATGCATTGAATTGCAAAAATTAAAAAGGTGGTGTATCTAATTGCAAAGAAAAAAAAGATATGTTGTAATTGATAAAAATTGTAAAGGTCGTGATTTTTTTTGCAATTAACCAAAAAAAAAAAAAAAACTCTGAAATAGTGAATAAAATTTTAATGAGGGATTTAGCGAGGAACTTTTTTCCCTCGCTAAGGAAATTAATATATATATATATATATATATATATATATATATATATAAAAAGATCGCCTAAATCCCTCGTTAATTGAGGAAAATTAATAAAAAAAATTAAAAAAGATTGCCCTCATTATTTATAAAATGTGAAAATATAATGTGTTCAAAATCACACTTCTAATTCTAAACTTTAAAGATAGGAATCTATATACGGGCTTAAGATCGGAAACATAGAGCTAAGGATAAGAAATCTTTGTAGACTCTAAAGAACTCGATACCTAGAATATTTCAGAAGGCTTTGTTCTTGAGGACTTCTGAAATCTGGGAGTTCTTGTTTGGAGTTTCCGTTAATTGTTCCAAAAAACAAATGTTGTATTTATAGAGGATTTGAGCTTCAAACTAGCCGTTGGTGAGAAACTACCTGTTGCAAACAAATCTTCCATTTGTGGATAGAGATCTTCATGAGTTGATGTTCATTCTTCATTCTGGTACGATATTACCTGAAATGGTAACGTGCATTTAATGCTTGTACGACTCTGAATAAAGGTCTCTGCAATCCTAGTTCAAGTCAACTCTATAGCTTCGTTGTCATCTTCTTATTGGTCCACATAAGCTAAGTTGTTGAAGAAACTGTCTTGTCTTCTGTTTGAGCAATTCAGAACTGGTCAGACATTCTCTTTGTCTTCTGTTATCATTGCCTCTTCTTCTCATTATCATAGCATCATAAATGAACTACAACTTCTTCAAGGTGTCTTCATCTTAAATGCTAACTGTCATCTGAAATGCAGATGAGCTTGACTAAAATTCAGTGTATTCAAGTCTTTAGTCTTCTACTCTTTAAGTCTGAGCGAGCACGCGTTGAAAACAGATGAGTAATCAGTTGATATACATACAACTGATTCCTCAAACTTAGACTTAGACATTTCAACACCTCTAAGATTTATAGAACAACTTAGGTAACCTACTTCTAGATTACAAATTATTATTCTAACTTGTACTCTATTGATCTGGTTTTGGCCATCAAAACTAAACTTAGAAATTACAATCAGAATAGGGGCTGGATGAATAACCCAACAATTTCCCTCTTTTTGATGAAGCCAAAACAAACTAAGCTAAGTTATCAGATCATTTAGTTAATAATTTGAAATTCATCAAAGGTTAGAAATAATGAGTATCAGAGCGATAAACATATCAGAGCAAACACAAGGCAGATAACTTCTAAAAAGGACAATGAGTTATTGTCTGAAGCTGGAAAAGTAAGTTCTTGTATTATATAAAAGCATAGAGAAATGTGATTACAAATACAAAGAAAATTACTTAATACAAAGAAATGAGTCTTCAGTAGATGCCATAAGCTTGGTAAACTCTTTTCTTGATTTCGTGAACAACATGTTTGTTTCAAATCTTCTCTCTTAAAACAATGTTCTCAGCAAGCAGATCAGCTTCCCTCATATCTCATTTCCCATTGACAGTTTCAGCTGCCTTCCAACATGGAAACTCGGGTAGAATGATGTTGATATTCTTGTTAGCTACTTCTTTCATTATAATGCCTAAGAACTCTACATCCTTTTCAGTGAGAAATCCTTCGAAACAATTGAAGGCCGTCTGTTGATCTTGATCTCCCCATCTATGTGCAAGATAATAAATTATCTGCCATTGCTTCTTCAGATTCAGCCACCTCAGATTGTGAACCGGATCAATGAAATCATCAATCTGCTGATTTGATTTCTCTGGGAGTTCAACTTGATCTTCTTCTTCTACACCGTCCTCGATGCCGTCTGGGACTGGCTCTTCAGTAGGTTTCTTCTTCTTTTCAAGAGTCTTCCTTCTCTTGTAATTCACATCTAAGTGGGCAGCCTTCTTCCTTTTCAACTATACTTGACGTCGTTCCTCATCTGTAAGTGTAGGGCGTTGAATCCCTTTTCTTTGAGCAATAGGAACACTGTCTTCATCATCTTCAGCTTGAGTATAAGGTAAGGCAAGTGCTGCTGGTTGCTTCTGTATTTGGATATCTTCATTTCTAGTAATCACAACATCAACCATTTGTGCTAAGGCCGGATCAGATAAGTGATGAGTAGATGAAGAAGGAATTTCAGAAATTCCCCCTTGAGAGTTGTATTTCTTCATCTGTTCCACCTGAATTTGAGTTGCTCTTCTGCATCTGCTAATCTCTTAGCCAGATCAAATTGAGCTTCAGCTGACTTCTTCAAAATTTCAGCAACTTCCATCGATAACTTAGTTCTGGCCTCTTTCCCCTTTTTGGCTTTATCAATATGGAAAGTGAGCGCTTGAGTAAGTATCTTAAATTGGTTTGAATTTGCAAAGTTGGCATTGTTTAGAATAGCAGTTGTTGTCTTCTCTAATCGTTAAGTGGCCAATTTCGCAGCTTCAGATGCGATCTGCTTGATGTCTAGAACAGCAAGTGCAAGCTCAAGTCTTTCTTTCAATTCTTCCACAAGTAATGAGAGTTGGTTCTTGGTCATCTTCAAGTTCTCATTTTCTTGTTCCATCTGAAAGTTGAGATCTTTTGTCTTCTCTAGCTGCTTCAGAAGATTAGTCTTTTGATCAGACACAATCTTCTCTATCTCCTTATATTTAGCTTGTAATTGCTCAGTAGAAGAGTGCTCTTGGGCCATACTTCTTTTCAGTTCTTGTTCCTTGCTGTTATATATGATCTTCATCAGTTCAGCTTTGCCCTCTTTATCCATCTCACCTATTTTATTTGCCATCGTCTCTCCACACTTAGCGAGAAATTCTTCTACTGATTTCATAATGGCAGAAGTAAGATCAGCATCAAAATACTTCTTCATGTTATCACGAACAACTTTGTAGATGTTATCATAAGTTGTCTTCTCTGCATCGACAATTCTGCGCGAGGAATCTCGAATCTTGGGAGCAAGATCCTCAAAAACAACTTGGCTGAGTTCACTTACCACTTGGCCAATCATAGGTATATCCACATCATCTGAACCCATCATCTTTAACTTGTACCAGATAACATCTGCTAAGTTAGGACAAGTAGACACAATAGTAGTAGATGGTCTTGCCTGCTAATCTTCTGTCTGTTCAGCAAGAGCTTGTCTAACTTTTTCAGCAGTTCTCTTTGGGACTATTGCACTTCGAGTAGGAGCATCTGTCTCGTCCAACATGAGAACATCATCATCTTCATCAAGATCTACAACATCAGCAGCTTGATTTTTCTTTTCTTCTTCTTTCTCTTCTTCATTCTCCTTAGCTGTTGAAGCTGGTAACTTCTCCTCAGCTCTAGGAGCTGGCTTTTCATCACTTTTAGATCCCTGAATCTCTGAGATCGGGGGCTGGGAAGATTCAGCTAACACAATTTCTTGTGTTTAATCATGATGAACATTGGGCGGTGCATTTTCTGTTTTGACTGTCTCCATCACTAGTTCAGATACAAATTTGAGCACTAATGCCTCCGAGTCCAAAGTCTCATCTTGGGCAAGGACTTCAGCTGTTTTCACAACATCTATCTCTAGCTCTGCTGATTTCTCAGCATCATTGCCAGACTGTTTAGGTGAACTCCCACCTAAATCAGTTGTTGGGTCAGTTGATCTCTCATTAGCGTTCGCTCCGATTTGATCTTTGGAAGGATATTCATCATTGTGCGTGCCCATATCAGCTCCGGACGTAGGTCCATCGTCGCTGTGATTTATATGTTCCTTAGCAATCTCTGGAACTTGTAACTTCGAAAGTTGTCCAAGCTTTCTAGCGACAAGGTCTGAGAGTGCGTCATTAGAAGCCAAATCATAGGCACAATCAATTTCAGCAGACTCGATATACTCTAACTCCCAGTCATAGAATACATCTAGACCTCCCTTCTCTTCGATAGCTTGAGCGAATTGATGAACACTCGAGTTTCGAATTTCTCTCCATGACCAGATTCTCAAAATTTTCTCGAAGAGAGCTTTGTGTTCCAACAGCTCTGGGAACTTCTCTTCAAGTTCTGCTTCTATCTGCTGACGATAGAACTGTTCTCCGGCACCAATGGGGTAGGTTTAAAGGGTTGAGTTATAAGGCTTTGGGAGTTGAATTGAAGGAATTGATGTGTCGACTGGTTCTGGTCGAGCAACATCAAAAGTTGTCTCAATATGGGTTGGGGAAGGAGAAGTAGACACTTGTGCATATATTTCAGCAACTGTAGGTCCCCAAAGTTGAGTTAATAACGAGTAAGCTAGTGAAAATGTCTAGAGAGGGGTGAATAGACTTTTCAAAAATCTATCGAAATATCAGAATACAATATGCGGAAATACGAAATTAACAATGAGCCCAATTCAAGTTTATACTCAACTTCTTAATTCGAGAACTCTGTTCTATACTCAACTTGTCTAGTTCAGTTATGTATGTTTAAACAATTAATCAGTTAATCAATTAAAACAAACAAAACAGTAAAGTAAACAACACACAACGATTTATAGTGGTTCGACAACTTGTCTACATCCACTCTCACAAACCCAGTTGTGATGTTTCCACTAAACTCTTCCAATCGAGTACAAAGTGTATGTTCCTGTGATTTTAAGTCCCAAGAAGAAGACTTAGATCTTCAAAGAATATACCACCAGATATATCTATGATCTAACTAGCTATTTAACAAGCAACTAGCAACTTGATAAAAACAACAATAAAACTTCTCTATTCTTCAGTAGTAGCCTCCTGGATTCTTCACTTGTCTTCTGGCTTCTTTCTGAACTTCAATAAACTCTGAGAGTAATTCTCTTTTTGAATGCTTCGATAATGCTTCACTTGAGTATGAACGTCAGTGTATCAGTAGTCTTCAATTGATCAACACCATGAAGTATTTATAGACTTCAATCTTCAAGAACTTAGGTAGTTGTAACCAACTTTTCTTGAAAACTAACTTCAACTGAATCTTCTTATCAATCCACGCGTTTCTTGTTACGAATTAGTTATTCCCATAACTAACTTCTTCATCCTTATCTTTCCACGCGTATTTGTAACTAACTTCAAGTTGTACTTGTCTTGAGTAGTCTAGTAGATGCACTCGTCTTTGTCTTGTAGTCCATCTGTCTTGAGTAGTAGACTCCAAGTCTCCTTGTCTGGTCTTCTCATGCAATCTTTAGTAGTAGACTATACTAATCTATCAAGACTTATTACATTACTTTAAGCTTTTATAAAACAAGCTTAGTCAACTTATAATCTATACAATGAATCTATCTATTACATTCAAAACATGAGCTCTATACACCATTTATCATAGCTCAATAACAATCTAACAAATACAAATAGCATATATGAAGTACTTATAAATCTGTACTTATCTTTTAATATAAAACAGTACTTGTCTTTCATGTGAACTCTACTGGTCTTGTTCAAGATGACTTAACTCAACTAGACTAGATCAGTCAACACTTAGAAAATATTCAAACTACTTTTGGCTTATCAAAACTTCATCTTTTATCTTTTCATCATGTAGGACTTGTTCTAGGATTCATATCCCAACAATTTCCCCCTTTTTGATGAAGCCAAAACTACTTGAATCTTTTCTCAATAGTAGACTAGTTAAGTAGTTATCTTGTCTTAACATCAAAAGTTGTTATCTTTTCATTCATTCAAAAATAAGATCAGTAGATATTACACATACTTAAAAAAAACACAACAAGACTAAACTAAACTGACAGATTACCTCTTTCAGATTCTGGAACACAGAACGCATCTAGTAGTCTTGTATGAATAGCCTTGATATGGTCTTCATCTTCAACCTTCTCCTTCTCTAGTAGTTCTTCTTCATACTTCTTGAGCAAATTTAGATCAACTCTTTTACCAGAACTAGTCATGGGACACTTCCATTTCGGAAAACTAGGAACGAGTATGTTAAAGTTTGCACCTGCAAATATCCTTATGATCAAATTCCATAGCATCCTATGCTGTCCTTCCATGAACTTATCAAATACTGAGTACAAATCTTCAGAATTATCAGAATCTCCAAACTTCCTGATAATCCAGTGATCTAGTTCCCATTGCCTTTTCACTTTTACCCATTCTTGACGATGTTCTTTGTCAATGAAATGGTCAATGAACTTGTCTTCCATAAGCTCTTCATCAGACTTCAGCTTCAGCAAATTCTCTATGTGTCGTCCAATTTTCTTTTGACTAGCATAGTGAGTTTCATCACTTGGATCAACAACCTTTTGTTTCTTCATGACTGTTGTCTCAGGAGTAGGTTCTTCTATAACAATAGACTTCCTTTTCGATACTTGTCTTGTCTGAACTTCAACTTCAGGAGATGCAATAGCCTTGCCCTTCTCCCTTTTCAACAACTCATCTGCTTCAGCCTTAGCTTGCTTAGCTTGTTCAAGTTCAGCAGTTTTCACCAACCTGCCTTTGCCTCTCTTAGTCCTTCTAAGATCTTGAATGGCTTCAGCAGCATCTTTAGCCTCTGGTTCAGCACTAGACTTGTCTTTATCATCAACTCGACTCATCTCTTCCCCCTTTTTGGCTTCATCAGATGCCTTGAGAGAGAATAGAGAAGTGAACCGAGTCATCTCTTCCAGCATAACTTGCTTCATCAGAATTGTAGCTTTCTCGATCTGTCTTTGATGAGAACCATCTTGACTCAACTTATCTAGCTTGGTTGCCACCAACTCCAGCTTTTGAGTAGATAAGTTCAACTCATTCTTGAAATGGGTTGCAGTTAGTCGTAGCTTCCGGTTCTCCTCAGTCATAGCACTTATAATCTCTCTAGCTTGTGCTAACTGATCAAAGACTTCCTTTCTCTGAACATCAGCTACTTCGATTTTAGCTCTATAGACTCTTTCCATCTTTCTGGATTCAGTAGCTAGAACTCGAGCAAAATCGACTGAGCTCTTCTCCGAATATTCTACTTGATTCTGGAGAAATCCTTCAATTTGATTGAACATCTCTCGTCTGAAATCGTTGTCCAGCTGGTTGACTTCATTCATGATCATCTCCTTTGAACTTGTCACAAGGACACTATTCTGTTCAACAAGAGTTTTCTTAAGTTCGGACTTGAGGAACTCATCGATAGACGACTTGATGATAGCCTTCAAATCTTCTTTCAACTCATCTATTGAGGCGGCTGGGATAGCTTGAGACGACTGTCCAACCTCAACATGAGTAGCGTCTATCATGACCTCATCTTCAGTAGTAGCAAGAGAGATACCTTCAATCAACTGACCTTCTGGAGCAGTAGCTAAGACCTCGTCTTCTACTACTTCAGCAACAAACACACTTCCAGCAATCGCCTTCAGACTGGGCAGAGGACAATAAGGCACCATAGCTAACTTAGCTTCCTTAGTCCTTCTTTCAGCATCAACAAAGTCCTTCTTTAACAAGGCGTGCAGCTTCTCCATATATCCACAAATTTCTATAGGAAGCAATAGATCAGTGTATCGATTAATAAACTTGAAATCTGACCTCGGACTGTCAGCATGATCCATTTGAAATTTGAACACAATGCCTCTCAACTGGTTTGAGACATTGTCTAGCTCTACGACCGGATCAGTGGACTGGATCAACTTAGCTTGTCCAGCTTCAATCATCTCAATGTCTTGCACAAAGTCAGATTCTGAAACCTGAACACCAACATCAAACTTGAATTCTGAACACATTAAGTCATCAGAGATACCCAGTAACCTCTTAGCAAGAGCAGTGATAGCATGATTTGGGAAAAGCTCTGAGTGATCACGAACACCACTATTTTCCTTCTGCTCCATTTCCCAATCCATGAAGTTAGAGATACCACCTTTCCCTAAGATGACTTCGAAGAGATCATCTGTACTTGACTTCTTCAAGGCCACCCAAGTGCATATTCTAACCAGTTTCTCAAACTGTTCTGAAGAGTAGTCGACTTCGACAGATGAGAGCTGTATCTTCAAATTCTTGCTCATCTTCGAACGGATTCGCTTCTCTCGCAGACACATAGGGTAGTAGACCAGGGATTCGAATCTAACTTCAGACGGGGTCTGAGTAGATGGGGTCTCTATCTCAGTTGTTGCAGTGGCAACTGTTGTCTTATCTGAAGTAGATGGGATATTAGGATCAACATGTTCTGTTGAGGGTAAGGATAGAATTTGGTCTGTGGTTTCTTGGGGCTTTGACGTGTCTTGGTTTGGTGTGATAACTGTAGGAGTATCAGTTATATCCATTTTGGGAGTGTTTTCGGGTAGGCTGACTCTCAGCGGATGTGCTGGCAGCACTTGTGAGGTTGAGGTAATAGGTCTTGGCCTAGATCGATGAGATCTTGCCTTGGTTCGAACAGAAGGGAGAGAGAGAGGAATCGATAAATCATAAGAAGAGGAACCAACCTGGGAACTCAACTCTTCTGGTGGTGGAGGTGTTCCAATTCTCACTAGTGTATACATCTCGGGTTCTTGAGAACTTGGATCTAACTCCTCTTCCGACTGAGTCTTCTCAGAATCATCTGCACTAGACGAGTCTTGTGCAGCTTCCTTTGACTCTTCTCCAGCAGACTCATCTTCTGAAGAACCAGACGCATCACCATACGGCAAGGCTTCCATGGGGTCAATTCGAGCTTGCCTAGGTGCAGCTGACCTTCCTGCAACTTGCTTTCTCACTGCCTCCTTCTTAAGGTAGAATTTCAAAGGATGGAATGGCTTTCCTTTACTCCATTCCGTCTTGTTTGGCATCAAGAGAGGGAATAGGATACTTAGCTTATTACCGTATCCAACAGCCGTAGACACCACCCAATTTTGAGTATTGTCATCTACTCGAACACTTCTTTCAAAATACATTATTCGATCCGCGATTAGCTTGAACCAATCACCTTCAGTAATACCATCGTATATCGCAGCCATAACCCTTGTCTTTGCAGAAGTCACAGAGTCATGAGAACCAGTAGAACTTAGCAAAATTTTGCTGGCTATATCCAGTAGTGTGCGATACTTGTCTAGAAGATCTGCCTTCTTGACTGCAGCATACTTGCCATCTGGTTTTGGTTTCAGCTTCCTGCCACAGAAAATGCTCAAAAATCGAACTTCTTGCCCTAGAGCGTAATTCTCAATATTAATCGTTCCGATGGGCAGCTTTAGATGTTTGAACATCGCTTCTCGAGTAATTTGCACACGATCTTCACCAATGAAAGACTCGATAATATCACCTCGTCTGGTGACATTCGCATAAAACTCTAGCACCTCTTCCTCCAAGACGACTTGAGGAAATGCTTCTAAATACGGCTTTAGCCCACATCTGGTGCATTTGGTCAGGATCTCGGTATTCTCATCTGTGTGCTGTCCTTTGAAAAATACAGATGGTTCAACATTCACTTTATTATCGGAGATGTACCGGCCTAGGTCGAATGTGACCTGCATGTTGGTTCTTAGATCGAAAACTGATCGAGTAGACATAGTGTTTTACGAGTATAAGCAGATAATCTTGAAGAATAGCAAACAAATCGAATGCTTAGTAGTAGAGGAGTTTAAGAAATTGTGAGGCAAGACGTGTGAGAGTGTTTGGGTTTTGTTCAAAACTGAATTTTAGATCCAATGGTCAAGATCGAAGGATTAGATCCAACGGTTGAGACTTTTGGAATTCGGTTACGGAATCGAGAATATTATGTGATTTGATATTGTAAAATTTGAAATCCGCCACTTCTTAGTTAGGTTAGAGGAGTGAACTTATCTGACCTATTGTAGATGAGTGTGAACTAGATGTATACACCACTTAAATGGGAGTGTACAAATCTAATTCGAGGGTTTTCAACTTATCAATACCTAATTACTATAATATCCTTAATCCGTTTTGATTAAAACACTTAGCATGTAGAATCAAAAGAACACTTAGCTTGTCTGTTCGAGTCTATCCAGAACAGACGAGTAGACTTAAGCTTCACAAGACGAGTAGACTTAAGCTTCACAAGACGAGTAGACTTAAGCACACAAGGCGAGTTCCCCCTTCGCCTGTGCATGTCTACTCAGAACGTCGAACGACTTCATGTACCTATCTTATGATTTGCAATGTGTAATCATTGGTACAGGTAGAGTAAAATAAATAAGATGAATATCAATCGAAAGCAATGATCAAGGTTTCGAACAAGATGACCTTTTAACAAACATAAGAGTCAACATAAGGATATTTAAGAAATCAAAGATTCCCCCTTAAATGTTTATTCCCTTAGTATTACCCTCAGCTTTACCAGCTTCCTCATCGGGTTGTTTGGTCATCTAGTCTAGCCTTGTATACCTGTCTATTGCGTGAGTAGTCGAGTGTTCTGTTCTTGTCTCCTTTTCTTTGATGTACCTGACTGGTTAGTGCATAGCTATAGGCAAGTAGGATCTAAATCAATTAGCCCTAGACTAATGCATAACTCACGAAATCGTGCCTCAGCTAATGGTTTTGTAAAAATATCAGCTCTTTGAAAATCAGTATGAATCTTTTCCATGCGGATGTCCTTCTTTTCTACATGATCACGTATGAAATGATGCTTCACATCAACATGCTTACAACGTGTGTGCAAAACAGGATTTTGTGTAATGGCAATTGCACTATTACTATCACAGAAAATAGGAACATTTGATTCATATATGTTGTAATCTCTAAGCTGTTGTCTGAGCCAGAGTAGTTGACTACAGCAGCTACCAGCAGCCACGTACTCGGCTTCAGTAGTAGAAGTAGCAACACTAGTCTGCTTTTTAGAAAACCATGAGATGAGTTTTGTGCCTAAGAATTGACAAGAACCAGAAGTAGATTTCCTATCTATTCTACAGCCTCCAAAGTCTGAGTCTGAATACCCACTTAAGGATAGATCATCATTTGAGGGATACCATATACCACGATTGATGGTCCCTTTCAAATATTTCAAGATCCTTTTGGTGGTTTCCATGTGACTTTCTTTTGGATTGGCTTGGAATCGAGCACAAACACCAACAGAGAATGCAATGTCTGGCCTACTAGCAGTTAGATACAGTAAGGAACCAATTAAGCCACGGTAATAGGATTGGTCAGCACATTTACCGTTCTCATCTGGATCCATTCTGTAAGTTGGTTGCATTGGTACGCCAGTGGACTTACATGTTTTGATCCCGTACTTGTCTAGAAGGTTTCTTGTGTACTTCGCCTGATTTATGAAAATACCTTCTGGAGTTTGTTTTACTTGAAGTCCAAGAAAGTAGTTCATCTCACCCATCATTGACATTTCAAACTTACTTTGCATGAGTGTAGAAAAACTTTCACTCAGCTTTTTGTTAGGTGACCCAAAAATGATGTCATCTACGTAAATTTGGACGAGTAAGATGTCCTTCCCTTCTTGTCTTCTGAACAAGGTTCGATCGACCTTGCCCTTAGTAAAACCATTTTCTAATAGAAAGAGAGATAGAGTGTCATACCATGCTCTTGGAGCTTGCTTTAATCCGTATAAGGCTTTCTTCAATCTGTACACCTGGTTGCCTTTGACTTCGAAACCTGGAGGTTGTTCAACATACACTTCTTCCGCAAGAATACCGTTAAGAAATGCACTTTTGACATCCATTTGATATACAGTAAACTTCATGTGAGCAGCATATGCAAGGAACAATCGAATGGCTTCTAGTCTAGCAACAGGAGCATAAGTTTCATCATAGTCTATGCCTTCAGCTTGTGAATAGCCTTGGGCGACTAGTCTAGCCTTATTTCTAACGACTAAATCATTCTCATCTTTCTTATTCTTGAAAATCCATCGAGTGCCAACTACATTATGATGTTTCGGCCTATCGACAAGTTCCCAGACGTCGTTTCGAACAAACTGGTTCAACTCGTCTTGCATAGCGATGATCCAATTACTATCAGCCAATGCCTCTTTAACAGTGGTAGGCTCAATAGCAGAGAGGAAACAACACCAGCAAAACAAAGTTGGACTCGGCTGTTCTTGCGACTCAAAGAGTTGTCGTCTAGTCTTCACACCAATAGTAGAGTCACCAATGATATTTTCAGTATCATGCGCAGATTTCCATGTTTTCCTATTTTTAACAGAAATACTATCATCATCTATATCATGTACAGCATCATGCATGTCAGTATCATTTGTATCATCAATTTTAATAGGAGTAGATGAGTCAACTAGAGCAGGCATGTCAACTGGTCTAGAGGACTTACCTTGAGCACTTACCTTCTCCTTATCATCAGAGTCGAGAGCTTTTAGGAATGGGTTGTAGGCTTGAACGGATTCATATATCTCTGAATCTTTGTCAGATTCGATTGATAGATCAGTTACCTACTTACTGATCTTGTCGGCAGACGAGTCCTGTTGAGATTCATCGAAAACCACATGTGGTGTTTCTTCCACACAAAGAGTTGAGTAGTTGAATACCCTAAATGCTTTGCTAGTCGAGGAGTATCCTAAAAATATCCCCTCGTCTGCTTTCGCATCGAAAGCATTCAACTTGCTTTTACCATTGTTGTGAATGAAACACTTACAACCAAATATATGGAAATATGAAACTCTGGGTTTTCTACCTTTCCAAACCTCATAAGGTGTCTTGCCTAGCACCTTGTTGATCGCGCTTCTGTTTTGTGAATGGCACGCAGTATTGATAGCTTCGGCCCAAAACTTTTGAGGAGTGTTGAACTCAGCTAACATGGTCCTACAGGCTTCTTTAAGGGTTCGATTCCTCCTTTCTGCTACACCGTTTTGTTGTGGTGTCCTAGCTGCACTAGTTAGATGCTGGATACCACATTTAGTACAGAAATCTTTAATATAGCAGTTAATGAACTCAGTTCCCTTGTCACTACGAATCTTGACAATAGACTGGTTCTTCTCAACTTGTAACTTCTTCAACAGTTCAGGCAGTAGTGTTTGTGTATCACTCTTCTTGTGTAGAAAAACTACCCAAGTGAACTTAGAATAGTCGTCTACAACAACAAGTGTGTACCTTCTACCATTCAAGGTTGGAGGAGTTATTGGACCATGAAGATCCATATGTAGAAGTTCTAGGACTCTACTAGTTGAGAGAGTGGGAATTGACTTAAAAGAACCTTTAACCTGTTTACCCTGTTGACAGGCCGTGCATACATGTGACTTGTAGTAAACTTCATTGGGAATACCTTCAACAAGGTAATCTCTGGCTATCTTAGTAAGAACCTTAAAGTTTAGATGAAAAAGGCGTCTATGCCAGAGCCACCCAAGCTCTTTAGGATTCTTAGTAAGTAGACAGGTGTCCCTCGGACAACTGTTCCAATTCACTATGTACACACTTCCTTGTCTTACGCCGACTAGTAGGACTGTGTGCGTCCTTTTGTCAATGATTTCGCATTTGCGGCTCTTGAACTGCACCTTGTATCCACGATCACAAAACTGTGAAACAGAGAGTAAATTGTATTTCAAACCTTCAACATATGAGACAGCTTGTATCTCAACGTCTCCATTCCGAATGTAACCAAATCCTTTAGTGACAGCAGTGGAGCTATCACCAAATATCACTTTTGGTCCTTCTTGCTCATGGTAGCTTGATAAGAGAGCCTTGGTACCAGTCATGTGGTGCGAACAACCACTGTCTATGTACCAGGTTTCTCCTACTGAGCCACCCTTCTTATACAAGTCAAGTCGACCCTGCAATGAAGATATTCAATAATTTAGGTACCCATTTGTTTATTGGGGTCCTTGGGGGTTAGTCATGTTCAGAGGAATCCAAATATACATTGGAGTCTTGAACAAGTTCGATCTTTTAAGCTTTCGCCCATATTTGTTACAAAATAAGACCTTGTTGTCCTTAACTGGCCTATCAGTCGAGTTCGGGTCTACTCTTTGGAGATAGCCTTTCGACTTAATCTCTACTTGAGCAGGCACTGGTCTATGATAGTCAGAGTAGGGCTTGTAAGCATTAGGTCCATACGGTTTATAGACGCGTTTGGGTCTTTCCTCACTAATAATATCATATGATAAAGGTGGAGGATATAGGACAGTTTGTGTACGATTTTTCGGAGCTACCTGTCTAGGTCTAGACGAGTAGAGTTGAGACTGCCTTATGAAAGGCGGTCTAGGCTCTTGTCGTCTAGTCTGTACCTGTCTAGTACTCGTCTCCTCAGGATACCAGTCCTCGTATCTGACCTGGTTGGGTCGTCCACGATTAGTGGTCCTTTGAAGATTAGTTCTAGATGGACCAGGCTTGTTGTTAGCTTCCTTTTTACCTCTCTTGGTAATCGGAATGTTAACTAGAGCTTGTTTAGATGCAGTACCTTTAGAAGGAGTTCCAATATCGTATATCATTGGTCCTTTTCCTTTATCATTTGGCAAAAGTCTCGATTTAATAGTAGTAGGGTTCTTAATGACTCGAGTAGACGAGCTAGATGACTCAGCACCTATACCAGTCTTGTCAGCTGGATCTCTATACCTATCTGACAATTCAAGGTTAATCTTTGAAGAGTTAACCAGGTCAGTAAGTTTGAGATCAAGTGTGACAACCTCGGTCTCTAAGAACTTATTACGTTCTTCAAGTCTGTTGCACTTGTTCTTTAAAACATTGAATTCATTTCTCTCAGTTGCATGTGACTTAAGTAGGTCTTGATATAACCTGTCTGTCAATGCACACTTTTCTTTGAGTTGTCTCAACTCTTCAGTCAAGCGTTCATTTAGGACTGTTATATTAGGATCTACTTTGGACTGAGCTTCCTTAAGGTCAATGATTTCTTGTTTTAATGCAATGTTCTCATAACTGACTTCGATGAATGCTTGATTAGCAAGTAGAAGGTCGTCTTCAACAGCACTAGTCGAGTGCTGCAGACTACTTCCTACTTCACTACTAGCAGTGTCACTTTCATCAGTTTCTGAATCATCACAAGATTGAAAAGATGTAGCAGATGAAACCTCTTGATCGATTTTAGCCATGCAGCATAGGCCATCATCTACTATGAATGCTTCGTCGTGATCTGGATCAGTCGAGTGACTAGATAAGGACGATGGCAACTCGTCTGAATCCGAATCAGAGTCATCATTGGCCATCATTGCCTTCTTGCCACGATTATATCTTCTTTCTCTTCGTGCTTTGCGTTCTTCACGATCATCAGTGCTCAGGTCTGGACATTCATATATGTAATGACCTGGCTTTTCACAATTATAGCACAAGAGATCATTAGTAGCCTTTTTAATAGGAGATTTGTCCCTACGTTTATCACGTCTATCAGAACGTTGAATCTTCCTATCGTCAGACTCTCTATCTCGTCTGTTACTTTTCGAGACTTCATCTCTCCTTTCGGACGAGTTTCGGTCTCGTCTGGTCTCAGACGAGTTCTTAGACGTAGATGCTCTATGATCCCTATAGAACTTCTTGTATCTTCCGAAGCGTTTATTGAGCCTATCAAACTTTCTAACCATGAGACTCATCTGATCCTTCAAACTAAGATCAGTATCTAACTCATCTTTCACAGAGGCAGACTTAGTTCTAGACTTGGACCTGTCTACCTTAGAGGACTTAGAAAAGCTAGACTTAAAGGCAACGTTCTTAGATACAGCATGTTCTCTATCACTACTGGCTAGTGGTTCATCTTCGTCTAAATCAAACTCATGGGCTTTAAGAGTTTGAAACATGGTTTCAGCAGTCCACGTATCTATATCTTGAGTGTTCTTAACAAGCATCTTTACCATTTTCCAACGACTATCAAGACTCTTCAAAATCCTAAGATTGATCTCACGAGCAGTATAAGATTTACCAAGTACTTCCAAATCATTCATGATCTTAGTAAAACGAGTATCCAGCTGGTCGATAGTTTCTCCAGCTTTCATCCGAAATGATTCAAATCTTTGGACAGCTGTGGAGAGTTTGCTCTCTTTGATTAGGGAGGTTCCTTCACAAATGATAGCTAGTCTGTCCCACATCTCCTTGACAGTTTTACATTTTAACACTTTTCCTAGATACTCGTTAGGAAGAGTGTGTAATATGTAATTCTTTGCCAGATTATCCAAATTATTTTGACGCATTTCTTCTGAGGTTAGATCTGACCTGGGTTTCTTGACGAGAGTACCAATTGGTTTGCTTGGGTCAAGAACAGCAGTATTTGGAATCATTGTAACAATGGGTCCTTCTGTGATAACAGAGATCATTAGGTCGTGCGTGGAACTGAAAATGGCTTCCATTCGCAGCTTCCAGTAGTCATAGTCCTGAACCTGGAACTTGGGTAACTTGTTAGCGCTGATTTCAAGAGACATGATTTCAAGAAATAAGTGCTAAGTGGAGTTATGATCAAGAAAAACAGATGAGTCAAGAACAGGGAGCACGAAGCAGATATAACAGGAGTATTGATCAAGAACACGTAAGCAACTACAATCAAGGACCAAGACTTCACCCTAAGTCTTAAGTCGGTTATCAAGAAACAGCAGTTCGTAAACTACTGCTCTGATACCACTTGTAGGTCCCCAAAGTTGAGTTAATAACGAGTAAGCTAGTGAAAATGTCTAGAGGGGGGTGAATAGACTTTTCAAAAATCTATCGAAATATCAGAATACAATATGCGGAAATACGAAATTAACAATGAGCCCAATTCAAGTTTATACTCAACTTCTTAATTCGAGAACTCTGTTCTATACTCAACTTGTCTAGTTCAGTTATGTATGTTTAAACAATTAATCAGTTAATCAATTAAAACAAACAAAACAGTAAAGTAAACAACACACAACGATTTATAGTGGTTCGACAACTTGTCTACATCCACTCTCACAAACCCAGTTGTGATGTTTCCACTAAACTCTTCCAATCGAGTACAAAGTGTATGTTCCTGTGATTTTAAGTCCCAAGAAGAAGACTTAGATCTTCAAAGAATATACCACCAGATATATCTATGATCTAACTAGCTATTTAACAAGCAACTAGCAACTTGATAAAAACAACAATAAAACTTCTCTGTTCTTCAGTAGTAGCCTCCTGGATTCTTCACTTGTCTTCTGGCTTCTTTCTGAACTTCAATAAACTCTGAGAGTAATTCTCTTTTTGAATGCTTCGATAATGCTTCACTTGAGTATGAACGTCAGTGTATCAGTAGTCTTCAATTGATCAACACCATGAAGTATTTATAGACTTCAATCTTCAAGAACTTAGGTAGTTGTAACCAACTTTTCTTGAAAACTAACTTCAACTGAATCTTCTTATCAATCCACGCGTTTCTTGTTACGAATTAGTTATTCCCATAACTAACTTCTTCATCCTTATCTTTCCACGCGTATTTGTAACTAACTTCAAGTTGTACTTGTCTTGAGTAGTCTAGTAGATGCACTCGTCTTTGTCTTGTAGTCCATCTGTCTTGAGTAGTAGACTCCAAGTCTCCTTGTCTGGTCTTCTCATGCAATCTTTAGTAGTAGACTATACTAATCTATCAAGACTTATTACATTACTTTAAGCTTTTATAAAACAAGCTTAGTCAACTTATAATCTATACAATGAATCTATCTATTACATTCAAAACATGAGCTCTATACACCATTTATCATAGCTCAATAACAATCTAACAAATACAAATAGCATATATGAAGTACTTATAAATCTGTACTTATCTTTTAATATAAAACAGTACTTGTCTTTCATGTGAACTCTACTGGTCTTGTTCAAGATGACTTAACTCAACTAGACTAGATCAGTCAACACTTAGAAAATATTCAAACTACTTTTGGCTTATCAAAACTTCATCTTTTATCTTTTCATCATGTAGGACTTGTTCTGGGATTCATATCCCAACAGCAACTTTTGCAGCAAGTTCTTGGGGATCAGCAGACGTGAGGTCTACTGAGTGTTGGGTTTCAGAGACTAAAATAGGTTCTTTGGAACCAACAGATGGTCCTTCAGAGCCTAGAATAGGTTCTGGGATTGAGTTAGAAGGAATAACTGGAACAATGGCTAAGGATTCCTCATATGTTGATGTATCAGCTGAAGATGGGGTAGGTTTAGGCTTAAGATTAGAAGGTGGAGAATTGATAGAAGGTTGGGCTGAAGTAGGGAATAGGTTTGAGAGGGTTGGAAGAAGAAGAAGAAGAATCAAAGGTAAGTTTGCGGTTTACCTTGGATTTGGGTTTGATTGGCTTGGTTAGTGCAGGAGCATATACAACTTCAATTTCCTTGACTTCATCTTCCGATTTAGTTGATTTAGAGGATGACGATTTAGAGGGGGCAGCAGTTGGAGTAGGTCTCACCACCTTCGACTTCAACTTTTGTTTCTTCTGAGGAGCTTCTACTACAGACGAGTCTCGTCACTTCTTCCTCTTAGCTGCCTCAGTTTTGTTGGCCTTTGTAGCTGTTAACATCCACTTGGAACCACGAAATACAGTACTCGAGCCCCAACTCTTCATGCAAGGAATGTGGGAAATAGCCTGGCAAAGACATCTTCTATAGATGGACCAAAACCGGACCTAAAGAATTTGCCTGGGGCAGAAAGTGAAAGTGGTTAAAAGACTTCACCCGCACCAATTGCTGCTAACGATGCTTCTTGTTTTGTGTTTACTGACACAACGAGCCCAATAGGAACCTCTGAAAAATAGGAATTCAAATCATTCATTCGGGTGCACAGTTATATGTATATCCTTGAAATGCTCATGATTTAATATTTCTTGAAATAAATTTGCTTAACGATTAGTAAATGTTATAGTTTCTGCATCAGTATCCAAATCACACACACACACATATATATATATATATATATATATATATATGATGCAATATATTCCCACCAATCAATGTTGAAGATGAATACTTTGTATTTTTTTATCCTTGCAAAATCAGATATCGTTTTTCAAATCATCTTTTAAAAGGTTTTAATGTCTACTAATTACTCTATACCTCCACTTCTACATATCCAATTGAGTAAGTGACATTCCCTATGTTATCACTTGCAATAGTCTTTTACTGGATCTCATTCAAACTCAGCACCTTTTAGGTTTAAAAGATAATAGAAAATTAATTTTCAGGACAAACACAAAAGTAGGTCATATTAGGGGCATCTCCAATGACTTGTCTATCCATCCAACTTCTCTCCTCTACATCATTTTCATATCACCATTTCATTAAACACTCAATTTTATAAATTTACATTCACAATGGTTCATCCATCCATAACTATTTTTATGGATCCCACCATCAAATCTTTCTACTTTATTCATATTTTACATTTTTAATAACCAAATATTTTTTAGTTATAGTATTATTTATCAATTGTATTAGATAAAATATACTAGTAATTGATTATAAATTAATTGACAACTAACAAAATATTCAAAAAAATTATTTGTAAATATTGAAAATTTGTTTGTTAAATAATGCAAAAATTCAAATTAAAACAATACAAATAATTTAAAAAATTAAAGAGTACAATATTAAAATGTTACAAGAAATTAAAGCAAATTATAGAGTACAACATTCAAATTAAAACGATTAATTGTTAATTGTCCAAATATGCTCAACCAAGTCGGCCCGCAGTTGGTGATGCACGTCGCTATTACGTAGTAGTTCAGAATTCCTCCGTAAAAAAATCTCGAAATTCTCCATTGGGGCCTTGGACAGGTTGTGCGGGCTCATCACCTTCATCGTTTGGAAAATTTCCAACCATTTCCCCTTCATCCTCAACAATCATGTTGAGTAAAATAATGCATGTTAACATAATATATTTTAGTTTTTTCTTATACCATTGACGAGCTGGTCCTCAAACAATTGTCCATCGAGCTTGGAGCACCCCAAAAGCTCGTTCACATCTTTTCTTGCAGCCTTTTACATTTCTTTAAAAAACTTTCTTTTCGGATCGTCAAGACAAGGGAAAGACTTCACGAAAGTGGCCCATGTTGGATAGATTCCATCAGTTAGATAGTACCCCTTTGTATAATGTGTGCCGTTCACCGTGAAATTGACCTCTGGTGCATTTCCTTGCAGCACGTTGTTGAATAATGGTGATTCATACAACACATTGAGATCGTTACGTGATCCCGCGACCCCAAAGAAAGCATGTCATATCCATAAGTCTTGAGACGCAACAACTTCCAACACGATTGTAGGAGAACCATGTGCTCTCGTGAACTGGCCTTTCCAAGCAACCGGACAATTTTTCCATTCCCAGTGCATACAATCTAGACTTCCTAACATTCCTGGGAATCCATGTCTTACCTCATGCATATGAAGTAGTCGTTGGACGTCTACATCATTTGGCATTCTTAAATAATGATTGCCCCATATTTCAACAACATTTTGACAAAAATTGAAAAGACAGTCGATTGCAGTTGTTTCCCCCATTTGTAGGTATTCATCAAGATGATCAGCTGGGACTCCATACGCCAATTGACGAATAGCCACTGTGCATTTTTGAAGTGGCGATAAACCTTTTCGATAAGCTGCATCAATCCTTTGTTGAAAATATGGTGAACGATTCTCAAGTGTGCTCACTATACGAAGGAACAAGTCTCTTCAGAATCGTCGTCGGAATATGTGATCGGGATATACTGGTACATCAGCAAAATAATCATTCACAAGCAATACAATTCCAAAATGTCTCCTCCTTTTGGTCATTACCAATGATTGGATCATCGAATATATTGCAGTGGTCTTTTGTTAGACGAACCGCCTCTTCAGTTGACCAAATAGTCCGCTTCTTCGTGGCTCCCTTGCTAGAAATTGGTGATTCACGATCAGAAAGTTGAGCTTCTGGGATTGATATTGGAGTGACCGCTTCTTTTCCCTTAGAAGACTTGCATTGTTTGCTTGTTGATTGTGGAGTAGAAAATCCCATAAACATTTGTGGTTGCTTTCCAAATTGATCGTTTTCATTTTGAAATTGAGCTCCGATAGCAATATTTGGAATATTCATCATATTGGAAGTGAAATTTGGATAATTTGTCATGTTCCCAAAATTTAAATTTTGGGAATATTGGTTTCCAAAAGGAAAATTTGGCGAAATTTGTGAATGAAATGGTGTAGGATGATTGAATTGAGAGTATGAAAAATTTGGAGGAAGTTGAGAATTTGGAGAAGATTCATCTTCATCTTCATCTATATTTTGAGAATGAAGTAAATTACTACTCCCTTTGTCCACCAAAAGTGTGCTTACTTTTTTTTATATATGCTTTTAAAAAAATCATATTTTAATTATAAAGAATATATTTAATATAATTAGTAAAAAATATATTTGGTAAAGTAGAAAAAATATTCAAAAGTTAATTATTTAAATAGAATAAGCACGTTTTTTGTGGACAAAAAAAAAAAGAAATGAGCACACTTTTGGTGGATGGAAGGAGTATAATTTTTATCCATTTTTGGATAAAAATTAAAGTGTGAAGATGGATTGCAAATGAAATGTGAGAAGTGAAAATGAAGAAAATTGATGTGGTAAACATGCTCCACACAAACATGTATTTATAGGTAAAATATAATAATATTTTATTAATTAAAATAGACGTTAGATCAATTTTTTTTTTTATTGATAGAATTCTATTTCAAACGGTTATTTTGTTACTGCTTACAATTTTAATTAACATAATTAATAATTAATTGTATATTTAGATTTTAATGGGTGGAAACGGTAATATTTTAACAAATACAGTTAATTTAAAATTTAAATTTTAAGTTTATTAATTTAATCAAACCTAAAATAGATAAAAAAGGAGAAAAAAGGGAATCAGAACGGCCGTCTGCAAATGCAGAACTTTTCCCCCAAAACAACGCACTTCTTCTTCGCGTGAAATGCACGCGCCTAGGGGTGTAAACGAGCCGAGTCGAGCCGAGCACTGCTCGGCTCGAAACTCGACTCGATTGTTATACTCGAAGCTCGAAACTCGACTCGACTCGGTCGAGTCTAAAATTTTGAAGATCGAGCTCGACTCGAAAAGAAACTCGATAAACTCGAGCTCGGTTCGACTCGACTCGATTACCTATATAATTTTCAAAATTAATTTTAAAACATATTTTTTTCTAAAATAAACTCGAGCTCGACTCGACTCGATTACTCGTATATAAATAAAATTTTTATATTAATGGCAAAATAGTAAATATTGTTCAAGCTCGATTAGGCTCGCGAGCCTTTCGAGCCGAGTATCTATGAGCTCGAACTCGAACTCGGTAGCTACTCGAGTAGCTCGAAACTCGACTCGACTCGATTAACTTCGAGTCGATTTCGATCTTTTTTCGAGTCGAGCACGAGTAGCTCGCGAGTAGGCTCGACTCACTTACACCCCTACACGCGCCAATCAATTAATGTGTGTTTTCCTCACGCAAGGTAAGTGGGTTGCATCTTCTTTTCTCTCTCCCTGCATCCATGGATGTCCAAAACTTTGGATTTTTCTCTCTCCTCTCTCCCCATGGATGTCTCACAATGGCTCACTCATGTTTGTCCACTCCATAGACACTTTCATGGACAACCACTATGGTTGCTCTTACACAGTATGCTTCTTGATAGCTATTGTAGACCACAAAGAGAAAATGGAATTAGAATAATTCTAATTCTTCAGAAGAAAAGGAGGAAAATTTCAAGGATTTAACATAAGAACTGAAAACATAATTGTGATTCAACCAATATTGATATTGACAATGAAGGTAAGGTAAGTTAAAGTCAAAATTCGTTGATCAAACGCGGGTCAACCGTAATTAGAATATTTATTTTCGTTCTCAAATATTATTTTACTACATTATCAAAACTATGTTACTACAAGACAAGGCCAAAAGTATATTACTATAAATCCAAAAATATTTTAAACACTTTTTTTTTTTGGACAAAATTACTAAAATAATTTTTTTTGACTTATTCGGCTATACATGACTAAAACAATGTTACTACAAGAATTTATGAGTTTATTTATAATATAGACCAAGATCCAAGCCCATCTTTTAATTTAAGGCAAAAAAAATTGATATTACAACTTAAGACAAATCTATATTTTATATCCCTAATATGCCCTCAAACCTAGGAATCGAATTATTATTATTTAGCTAGAGAATTAATATTAAATTTGAATAAGTCTCCCTTACTTATAGGTGACCTTTCCTTTTATACGGTTAAATTCTAATTTAATCACTCATTTCCTTTTTTTCATTACGCATGTAATCAATGCATCATAATCTTTCAATGTTTCCAATCTTTCAATTCAGCATTATCTCGATGCTAACCTCTATCAGCTTCACACTCTTTCTCCGTTTCCAAATATTTTCAATCAATTTCAGCATAATCTCCATGAATCGATGATAACCTCTATCATCGTCATGCATTTCTGTTAAAATTTGGGGATAATCAATTCACACGGTTACGTCATCATATAGCATCAATTGCCTTATCAATTTCAAGCCCATCTGCCATGGATTACACTGTGTTCCTGAAGGTTGATTTCGAAGAAAAGTGTAAAATGATTCTTGTCACCGCCGGATCCTCTTTCCAGGAGATTGTTGATCAAATTACTGCATCGTGGCCTTATATATCTTCAGGTAATCTGGAAATCTTATACTCGGTTGGTGACATTAATAAATGTTGTTTAGAATGTGATTCAAATTTATTGGGGATGATAGAGTTATGCATATATTTCAGCTATATGCACTGCACTATTACATACTATATTACATATGCACTACTTTGTCTATAATAGTTATGCATATTATATATTATAAGTATTGTTTGTATTTCCAAATAACAATACCGAAACTATTAAATTAAAGTATATATATTCGATCTTTTTATGTATAATAGTATTGCATATTATATAATATATGTATATTTCTATGCATATATTTCAGCTATATGCACAACATTATAGCATGCTATATTTTATATGCACTACATTGTGCATATGTTATGTACCCCTACGTTTCTTTTTCTGTACATATTTAATTATACTAAAACAATAATAATGTATATACCTTTTGTTTGTACCTTTTTATGTTTCTAAATAATTTTAATTAAAAGAAGTATATATTCATTGTGGATAATAATTTTCGTATTTATCCATATGATTGTATATACCGAATATTTAATTTGAAAAAAATATGTATTAATTAATGAAATAGTTTTTCTTGTTTTGCATGAGATGATTTTTACACTAAATACCTTGAAGGATTCTCGGTGCAAGGGTTCTTCTTGTTTTTTGTTTTCTTCTTTCAGCTTTAATGGAGAGAGAATGATCAATGTTTTAGGAATTAATGTTGGCTGATGTATTAGGAAAGTATTTTGAATTAAGAATCATGCGCGATTATGGAGCAAAAAAATTTTCCAGATTTTTATTAATGTTTTTTATTTTAGTTGACTTTCCATTAATTAAATTATTTAAATCTAATTATTTCGAAATTGAAATTCTTATCAACACAGTAGGGATAAAATTGTACTTCAATTGGTTAATTTGCCTTGATTTGTAACTACAATAAAATTTTCCTCGATTTACAAAGACTTAGGGTGAAATGTCCTATAGTGTAATTCTCCCAAAATTTATCACTATAAGGTCAATAGTGTATTACTACATTTTTAAAAATATTCTGGACACTTAATTTTTTGGGTGAATTTGTCAGAATGTTTTGACATGTAGTATTAAATTTTTGGCCTTGTAGTGGTAATATTTTAGCCTTGTAACACTGTTTGCGACCTGCAAATTTTCTGGACAACCCGGATCCGGACTTATGACGGCAAATTTTTTAAAGGGTTGCACTCTTGTGTACCAGTTACATACATGTAACTTGTTTTTATTTAATATTTAAATTAATACTATACAATATGTGAGGTAATACTATACTTTATTTGAACTAATATTATAGTACTGTATTTGTTACTCCTATAACTTATAGATAATATTCACTTCATTTAAAAAATTGAATCAAATGTTAATTTGACTTTTTAACTAAATGAACTTAGGGTTTTGACTTGGTCTAATTAAGATAGAATGCAAACATGCACTATTTCATATAAGAATAGCCCCAAAATATTTGCCTTCAATTTTATATTTGAATGATATTTTTGTTTGAGACTAGGGGTGGGAATGGGCCAGGCTACCCGACAGGGGCCTACGGCTCGGCCTATTAAAGCTCGGCTCGGCTCGTTTAATAAACAAGTCGGGCTCAAGCTTTTTTAGAAGCCTATTTAGCTAAATAGGCCGGGCTCAAGCTTTTCCGTAAGCCTTTTAAGCCCAACAGGCCGGCCTATATAACTTCACACACATATATATATATTATAAGTATAGAGTAGTGATATAGAACCAACCTTCGGGTTTTTTATGGAACCAGATTAGTGAGGTGTCACTCCGCGTCATTATCCACGTAATTCTTATTAATATAATTTAAAAGATAATTTAAAATAAATCTTATCCATTAAAATATATTTTAATTTTTTAATATTTAATCTCTCGCTTAAACTTAATCGTTAGTAAAACCAGAAAACATTTCCAAAGCAAATCAAATCTTCCATCTGTCCACCAACATGCAGAAAGCTTTCCCACAACAAAGCAAATCAAATTTTCTGCAATTATTACTTATTTTCTCAGCAAAAAATAAGCAAATCAAGTTTTCTGCAATTATTACTTATTTTCTCAACAAAAAAATAAATTAATTTCATACCTTAATTTTCAATCTTGAATGTCACACATTAAACCGTTGTTTCATAAAATATTTTAGAAAGATTTGATGTATTGAAAATTCACTTGTATATAATGGATAAGTTTTTATCTATGATTTTTTTTTTTTCAATTTACTAACACAAACAAATAGTGGTGATGGATGACAAAATTTATAATTTAGCAATAAAATGATAAAAAAAAAATGATAATATTGAATCAAAACAGTGTCATTCAACAGTGCAATGTGGAAAGCTATCACTCAAGCATTCCCACATACATATTATAATGTGAAAAATTCAAGTATTCTCACATACATATTATAATATGAAAAATGTAATATTATATTCCGAGACACCTCATTCATGAATTTGAAAATATTATATTCAGAGACAATTTGAACTAAGGTAAGGTGGTAAAACTACAAAGTTAGAAGATAATGAGTGGTTGCAAAATGTGTGTCAATATGACCCATGGAAAGAAATGATCAATTTGTTTTGTGTTTCCAGAAACAAGCAAATTTGTACTAAAAAAAACTTTATGTGTTTCTGAAACCTCAAAAACCTTTTGTTTTTGTGCTTACAAGAAACAAACAAAGTTGATGATGCATTATATTAATCTTGAGTCTAGTTGCAAAGGGCTCACACACTGTAAAAGGTAAAGTAAATCCTTCATTTTCGATCCTCCATAGAGAATGCAAAGGTGTAACCGACAAAGGTGGTACAGATCAATTTTTATTCAATATTATCATTTTATTTATCATGTTACTGCTAAATTATAAATTATGTCATTCATCACCACTATTTGTTTGTGTTAGTAAATTGAAAAAAAAAATCATAGATAAAAACTTGTTCATTATATACAAGTGAATTTTCTAATTTATAATACATCAAATATTTCTAAAATATTTTATGAAATAACTGTTAGAAAAATATACATATACAAGGACAATAAAATTAAGTTAGGAAATTAATTTATTTTTTACTGAGAAAATAAGTAATACAGTGAAACCTCTCTATAGTCATATCCTTGAGACCACAAAAAAATATTCCTAAATGGGGGTTATTCCTAAATAGAGTTATAAGGTTTTTTTTTTTTTAAATGCATGTATATTATATAATGGTATAATTAGTAGATACATGTACATGATGTAATGTGTTGAACTTAATTGAACTAATTTACTCACGTAATATGAAAAGACAATACTCAAGAGTCACCCACCATAGATGCATGTACTTGCTTTTGATTGCTTTAATTTTTTCATCTATAAATACTATGTATAATACATTTTTTTTAAATCAACTTAAATCTATTGTAAAATTATTGTCACAATCAACCTTGAACAAGTATTTTAAATCAACTTAAATCTATTGTAAAATTATATATATTATTATGATTTATTCCTAAATGGAGGTGTATTTCTTTATGTTGGGACTTGAAAAAATATGAATTATGACAGGAGTTTATTCCAAATTATAACTAGTCCCAAGTTGGGACCATGAATTTTTATTCCTAAAGAGAGTTTATTCCTTAATAGAGTATTCTTTTTTAGAGGTTTTACTGTAATTGCAGAAAATTTGATTTGCTTTGTTGTGGGAAGGCTTTCTGCATGTTGGTGGACAGATGGAAGATTTGATTTGCTTTGGAAATGTTTTCTGGTTTTACTAACGATTAAGTTTAAGTGAGAGATTAAATATTAAAAAATTAAAATATATTTTAATGGATAAGATTTATTTTAAATTATCTTTTAAATTATATTAATAAGAATTACGTGGATAATGACGCGGAGTGACACCTCACTAATCTGGTTCCATAAAAAACCCGAAGGTTGGTTCTATATCACTACTCTATAAGTATATACTTATATAATATGTGATTTTCAATTAAATAAATAAGTAAGAAAATTTAGTAATACTAGTTATATTTTTCTTTGTAATAGTTGAAAAAATATTTGATTTTTTTTTGGAACATTCTATTATTTCCATTTCTTCATTTTGAGATTTAAAAAGTTAATTTTTATAATTTGATGATAATACTGTTGTAGATTTTTTTTAAAAAAAATACGCTAATAAGATTAAGAGGCCTTTAGAAGGCTTTCGGGCCAGACCTATTTATTAAAAGGTCAGGCTTGAGCCTTAAAAAAAAGCCTATGACAGGCCATGGGCCAGGCTCGGGCCTAAGAAATATATAACAGGTCAGACTTTTTTTCTTAAAGCCTACCAAGGCCTGGCCCATTCCCACCCCTATTTGAGACATTTTGTCAAACACCACTCAATTTTTTTTTTTTTTTTTATTTCACCTATATAACTTAGTTTTGATAGATGGGTTAATTGTTTTTTATCACTCTAAACTTTTAGATTTGATTCACAATACCGACAATCTGATTCATGTAAAATGTCTCATCTTAGTTTGTTAGCTCACTGTATTTGGGAGCTGGTTTTTGAGTGTTGATTGCTGTCCAGCTAAGCTGAACATTTATCGATAACGCTGAATTTGGGGTGCTGAGGCAACCTGGCTAGGAGGGATGGTCTTTGAAGGATAAGAGTAAATTACTATTTTCTCCGTTCCACGTTTTATTGAAAACTATTCAACTTTTTTTTTGATCCGTTTCAATAAAATTACTCATTCCCTTTTTTTTAGGGAGTAACATTTTATTATCCATTAAAAAAGTCGAAAAACTTGTTTTCCCCAAATCTTGAAACACACACAATTGAAATGGGGCTCTCACCTTCCAAGAGAGTTCAAAATACCCTCCGAACATCGTCGGAGTTCAACTCCGCCTGCTCCGCCGTTTTCGCCGAATGCCTCTCCCTAGCCCAGCACGCCTTCACCGGAGTCAGGCCATACCAGCTCTTCTCCGCCGCCCAACGCCTCCACGGAATCCTATCCGACTCTCTTCCCATCGTCTCCAAGTGGGTCCCAGTCCCCCCTGATCGGGCCCAAGTAGATCGGGCTCTAGAGACCCTTTTCTCTAATCAAGAACAGCTGGATGAAGCGGAGTTTAAGGAGTTCGCGGTGGCGGCGTTTGCGGACGCCGCCGTTTCGAATGCTGGGAAGGAGGTTTTGAAGAGGCTGCCGCTGGGTGTGGCGGGGATTGCGGGCTTTGGGGTGGTGGTGAGGCCCGGAAAGGAGGTTGTGGCGGCGGTGATTGGGGCTTACGCTCTTGGCGTCGTCACCTCCATTTATCTTAGCTTGGATACTTAATTAATTTGTAAATTGTAATTACAACTTGAAATTAGCTTCAAGAGTGATTTGTTGATCAATTGTGGTCTTTTGGAGTGAGGGAGAATTATACTCATCAATTCGGTTGTATCTGCTCTACATTTCATAGGTATTAGAGATATTAAACTGTTTAACATGTCTCTATTGTTCAAGTTCAAATGGGTGTGGAGGATAATAATATGGGGATCATTTGTTAGGAGTAGTCGATAGGAATGGATCATACTGGTGGAGAGACTTGAAAAATCTAGCTAATAATTTTGAGGGGTGCTTATTTTTCAATAACATTGAGTTCTCACTAGGTGATGCTTCTATAGTCAAATTTTAGGACCCAAAAATAAAATGACCGTGTGAGTGATTTTTACAATTGGGGTAGTAGGTGTTGGGTCTTTGGATGGAGTAGATTACTTATCTATGTTGGAATTTGTTATGCAGGTTGGACTCAAGAATAATTCAAAAGATTCATGTTTTTGGAAGGGAAGCAAAGATAAGAAATTCAACTACTGTTGGACAAAGGTATCGACTCATTCTTGGAGAGTGTTCCGTGGGAGATTAGCTTATCTATACAATGGGATTTTGGTGAATGATGGAGATGACTCTTGTCCCATTTGTTTTTTCGTGGGTGAAATCTATTCAACATGTATTCTTCTCTTGTACAGGAGCTTTCAATATATGGTCGTTTATCAGTTCATGGTTGGGGTGTTCATTAGTATATTCGCTTATTCCAACGGCCCAATTCAACGACTGGAGGAAAATTTACTCATTGATCTGATAATGTGTGATTTGAAATTTTTTGAAGATGAGAAACATGTGGATCTTCAAGGGTGTCCAGTCGTCAATCTCAAAATGTATCGAAGGAATAATCTTCTGCTCGTGAAAATGGTTGAGAGCATGTTTCCCATCATCTTTTGCTATTCTACATACGACTGGGCGACTGTTCCATCCATCCATATGCTTTCCAACAAAGATGCAGTAAAATTGTTTGCCTTCTATGAGTATTTCAGCTGCTGTCCAATAAATATATTACCTATACCAATATTAAATTTTCTTACACCGTCCAAAAAAAAAAAGCTTTATTGTATTTAGGAATTCAAGATGAAGAGTAGGACTCTTTAATATTCAAATATTCTCGACACAGTATAATTAACACAAATCTTACTTTGTTGTCTGTATTTGTATCTTGGAGCTGATTGCTGTCCACCAAAGTTGAACATTTAGGTAAAGTGTTGTATGCACTCTGCACTCGTGCACCCTAATCTAAAGAAAAGTGTATGTTATTAAACTGAAAAATAAAACACAATATTACTAAAAAGTGTAAGTCACTATAACTAAAAATATTATTATACAGTTTAATAATTAAAAAGTGCAACACCATTTACCAAAAAGTGTAAGTCAGTAAAACTGAAAAGTGCAACATGGACTAGGGTGCACAACATGCACTCGAATCCATAGCAGACCAAGAACATTTATATTTAAAAATATTTTCTCCGAGATGTAGTTTTATATTTTTCATTCATAAAATGTAATTTTGCACACTTTATGTAAATCATCACTCTTTAACGGTCACTTAATTATTTAAATTGTTATCAATTTTATTCACAAATAACCACATTATTCACAATAAATCTCACAATACCCTTACTTTATTTACATTTATCTTATTTACTTTATTTACATTTTCCTTAAAATATTTATCATACATTTGATGAATAGAGTACTACCTCCCTTCAAAATTAATAAATCTATTTTTACTCCGTTCATATTTAATGTGCACATAAATAAAAATATTTATTCTTTTAATAAACAAATACATTCTTCAATTTTTATTTTACAAATTTATTTTATATATAAATAATTAATATTTTTAAAACTTATATAAAAAATGCCATACTCCTTTTGTTCCACAATCGTTTACATTTTTTTCTTATTCATCCATGCCATTTCATAATTATTTTGCATATCCCAAAATGGAAATTTTTTCATAAACTTCATCCTCAGTTTCTCACAATATTCATATATTTACAAAAAATGCATTTTTTTTCCTTATTTGGCCGTTTCATAATTGTTTGTATATCTCAAACATAAACTTTTTATTAAACTCCACCCTCACAATATTCACATATTTACACAAAATGTCATTACTTTTACTCTCAATTCAATCATTTGCTTTAATTTATTTATAAAAGTTTACAAAATTATCTCACAACACTCCACTCATTACATTTTTTCTTAGTTTGTTGTCACATCCCAAATTTAGAGTTTAGACGAAAACACCATACATTCTACTCCCTTCGTCCCATAATAATTTTCATAGGTAGATTGACACAAATATTAAGAAAGTGTAATAATGAGTGGAGTTTTGAGGGGTAATTTTGTAAACATTTATGTATAAAGTAAAGAAATGAGTTGACTTTTGTGTATATGTGAAGAAAAAGTAATGACATTTGTGTAAAATTGAGGATATTGTGAGGGTGGGGTTTATAAATAGTTTTTCATTTTAAGGGTGTAAAAGTTATTGTGAAATGTTTTGAAGAGAAAAGTGTGAAAATTATTTTGGGATAAAGGGAGTACTATTTACTATTAACTAGATTAATTAAAATTATTATGGCAAAACATAAATCAAACGCATTTATATACTGACAAAGTGGGATAGCTCAAGTGGTTAGAGCACCACTACCTAGGCCTTAGATCCTGGGTTCGAGTCATGGGGAGGGGATAAGGGATGGGTATTTAACTTGTAACAAAAAAACGCATTTATATACTGCTTACGCCATTTACTTTAAAATTAAAAGACCATTTGATACTAATAATTGAAAATTTATTTGAAGCAACCAAAATATTTTAATTCAACTAGAGATAATTCAATGCGATCACTAAACAAGTAAAAATGAAATAGTTTTCATGCTACCAATTAAAATCAACATTAAATATGAATTTGAGTTCTTTAATTTGCTAGTAGTTTTTCACCGCCTTGTCACCGCGTCTAAGCCTCATCAAGGGTGAGCAACACAAATGCATGGTCACTCACTCTGACATTATCACGGTAAGGTTAAGAGAAAATTTATGACTACCCTCTAGTTGTGTGTTATTTGAGAGCTATGGAAAAATCGAAACGTCAAGATATTTACGAAGGAACGCCAAGATACTAAGAAGACAATTGAGAATATAAAGATAAATCTTTGAGTGTGGATAGGAGGTCAAAAGCTATTGGCTCTAAATTCCACTGTTTCTACTTGGTTTCATGATCCATTCCCTTGTATTACTCAATAAATTATAAGTAGACTAGGCGGCAAACACTGTTTCATTTGGATGTAATATAGACCTTGTACATGGGTTGGATACTTTGAGTATTCATGTTGATATAAAATTTTCTTTACCGTTCAAAAAAAAAAAAGGGTGAGCAACACAATTAGTTTAATGGGAACCCGTTTGTCAATATTAAATACAAATTATGAAAATTATCATCAAATATTACAACATACTGTAAATTTAGCAAAGACGCGCAAGTAATCCGAGCTACTATAGAAACTGTTGAACATATTATAACATATAACTGTAGTTGTTGACTATGAAATGTTGCATTTAGACAATAACAATTCACACTCAAAGTATTTAATACTCCCTCCGTCCGCCTATAAGCTTCCCATTTTTCCATCTTGGTCCGTCCGCAGCTTCTCATACCTTTTTTTGTAAGTATTTTTTCTTACACTTCTCTTTATATCTTACTTTTTCTCTCTATCTCTCTCTTCTCTCAATCACATCACTTGTACTATATTTATTATTTAATCACTTTTCTTAATCTTTGTGTCAAAAAGTAACGTGAAACTTATAGGCGGACGGAGGGAGTAGAAACAAACATAAGTTGAATAGAAATTCCCACCTCGAATACGGAAAGAAAACATGCAATGCAATCAAAGTGTTCCAAGATAATTTTCATAGGTAGATGAGCACGTATATTAAAAAAGTGTAATAATGAATTGAGTTTTGAGGGGTAATTTTGTTAAACTTTATATATAAAGTAAATAAATGAGTTGACTTTTGTGTATGTGTGGAGAAAAATAATGACATTTGTGTAAAATTAAGAATATTGTGAGGGTGTAGTGTATGAAGAGTTTTCCATTTTAAGAGTATGAAAGTTATTGTGAAAGGTCCCGAAAAGGAAAGTGTGAAAGTTATTGTGGGACGGTGGGAGTGATTAAATAATCTGTGTCTTAAAATTATTCATAAATTAAGAGATAATTAATATCTTACTACTATATACTCTTCACGAGTTGAGCTCACTTCTTTTTATATATATTTTTTAAAAAATCATATTTTAATTATAAAGAATATATATAGGATAATAAGTAAAGAATATATTTGGTAAATATGTTAGTAATTTGAAAAAATATTTAAAGATGAACTATTTAAATAGAATAAGCATATTTGTGTAAACTCTAAAAAAGAAATGAGTACATTTTTTTGAATGGAGGGAGTACTTCAAATTTGCAACAACTTCACGGACACTCAACCGTATAATTTTTTTTTATAGGAGTAGATAATAATAATAATAATAATAATAATAATAATAATAATAATAATAGTTTTGAAAAGGCAAATCGACGGCTTTGGCTTAAGAAGGCAAAAATGGTGTTTTGTTAGGCATAATTAATAACCCAATAAGTTGGTTGTACATCATTGAAATTTTTTTTTTTTTGAAAATATACAAGGAGTATACAAAATTTAAAGATAACATATCTCCTTAATATATTGAGAAATATCCTTTTTAACCCAATCGTAAGGTGCTGAAAAATTCCAAGCTTCCTGAGCCATTGTATGCGCTGCAAAATTATTTTCTCTTGAGATAACATCACAATCCCAAACCACAAGAATTTGCAGGGATCTCCTAATTTCTTCCACCAAATCATTTTCCATCCCTTCAAAGCACATAGAAGCATTAATAGCCCCAATTGAATCAGCAGAATCCATTCTAAGGCTTGATATCTGAATTTTATGCTTAATGCAACATTCCATTCCTTTTTTGGCCGCAATTAATTCCGCTGCAACGACAGATCCTGGATTCATAATGCGCTCACCCCCAGCCAATACAACATTCCCCTTACAATCATACACCACAAAGCCTACAGCAAAAAAATTATTTTCAATGTTAAAAGCTGCATCAGTAAGAAGGGTACCTTGGCTATGTTGATTGACACTCGCTTTCCTCCCCTTGCAAATACCAGACTCCATTTTCAGTTCCAGCCATCCCAGGTTTTGAAAATCATTCCAATAATCAATTGTCCATTGCACTTTAAAGATTGTACATGGTGGCTTGGGCTAATTATTAACAACATCCGAGTGTAACCAACTACATCTCTCTCTCCAAATCGCCCACGCAATAATAAGAAACAAAGAGAATAAATTCTGATCAAAACGTTCCTTAATATTGTACAATAACTGAAAAATTGTAGCTTTAGTCGATCCTTTTATCTGTTCCCATAAACCTTGATCCTTCCATACTCGTTTAGCAAACACACAATGAAAAAGGACATGTAAGGTATCAGCAAAATAGGCACCACATCACAGACATGATGATGCAATTGGAACATGATGCTTCACCAGATTACCTTCCGTTGCTAGAGAATCATTCAAAATTTTCCACAAAAAAATACGAACCTTTGGAGGAATTTTCAATTTCCACAAATAATTCCATAACAACTGAATATGATTACGCCCAGATGAGCTTGGCATAGAGTTGAGCCATGGTTTTATGGATATTCTAGAAATAAACTTATATCCCGATGCCACCGAATAATTACCCGAAGCATTTTCTGGCCAGAATTATTGATCATTTTGACAATCCCAAATAAAGGAATTTTGAGAATTGCCCCCGCTTCATTAGGCCAAAACGCTTGACGAACAAGATCCACATTCCATTCAGAAGTTGGCAATATATATCGGCTAACTGTAGATGCACTTGCAACTCTTGATTTTATCAAACCATCCTCCACTCCCCCAACCCATCTATCTTTAAAGATATGCACACCCATACCATTTCCAATACGCCATCGAATACCTTTTTCCAATAAATCCTTACTCCACATCATAGACCTCCACACGAATGATGGGTTAGACCCCAAATCAGCATTCAAAATGTCCGTTTGTCTGAAGTATTTTGCCTTAAAAATAGTACTCACAAGAGAATTCGGACGAAGCAAAATCCTCCATACCTACTTAGCCAGGAGGGCCTTATTAAACATAACCAGATTGCGAAAACCCAAGCCCCCATCCTCACGCGATTTACACAATTCACTCCATTTTATCCAATGAAGCTTGTTGTGTTTCTCATTTGTACCCCACCAAAAATTGAAGTTGGAATCCTGAAACATGACATTGCATAACAAGGGATGGCTTGTAAGACAGACTTAATGAGAACCTCTTTTCCACCTTCCGAAAATTTATTGTGGCTCCAAGAGTTAATTTTCTGTCTTACCCGGTCTACCAGATATCCAAATTGATGACGCTTTGTTCTGATTGAAAAGGTAGGCAAACCCAAATAAATGTCATGGCCATTCGTTGAACGAACCCCCAGTACTTGCTTCAATACATCCCGATTCGCCATGTTAGTTAAAGGACTGAAGGTAATGGCAGACTTATCAAAATTAATCAATTGACCAGAAGCAGCTTCGTATGAACGAAGACATCCTTTCAATATCTCAGCCTCACGTTGTGTAGCCTTCAAAAAAATCAAGCTGTCATCTGCAAAAAATAAATGAGAGATAGAGGGAGCACCTCTTGCAATTCTGATACCAGAAAACACTTTCTGTTCCATAGCAGCTTGAATTAAAGAAGACAACGCTTGAGCACAGATAACAAACGGGAATGGTGATAGCGGATCACCTTGACGAAGACCCCTAGAAGGTGTGAAAGATTCAGTAGTCGATCCATTAAAACTTACATTATAAGAGACCGATGAGATACATCTGAATATAAGCTGCCTCCATTTATCAGAAAATTCAATCTTCTTCATAACCTGTAATAAAAATGGCCATTCCACTCGATCATATGCCTTGCTCATATCCAATTTCAGTGCAGCATACCCTTCACGACTTTTCGACGACCGGACCCAATGTAAGCATTCAAAAGCAATCAAAATATTGTCCGAAATAAGCCGTCCAGAAACAAAAGCACTTTGAGAAAGATCAATGATATCATTCATAACAACCTTCAACCGGTTCGTAATAACTCGCGAGAGAATCCGATAGCTAACATTACAAAGACTTATGGGCCTAAATTGTAAAACATTAACCAGATTTTTTACCTTTGGAATGAGAACAATCGTAGTATGATTCCAAGAATTTAAAGGTTTTCCATTGTTCAAGTGCAACAAAATTTGCTCACCAACCTCATCCCCGATCGTACTCTAATTGACTTGATAAAACGAAGCCGGAAAACCATCTGGTCCAGCAGCCTTCCATGGATTAATATCCTTGATAGCTTTATTCACTTCCTCTCTAGAAAAGGGAACATCAAGCAATCTCATATGCTCACTAGTCAGCTGTCTATCCATCTCATTCGTTGCATCATGAATTACTTGGGGACTAGGGTTGCATGATTTAAAGATATTTTCAAAGTACGTAACAATTACCTTCTTGATTCCATAGTCATTATACATCCATTCACCAAAATCATTCTGGATTTTAGTGATTCGATTTGTGCTTCGCCTCTGATTAGCCCGACTATGAAAAAATTTAGTGTTTCTATCCCCTTCTTTAATCCAAGAAACCCTAGACCGCTGTTTCCAATACCATTCCTCTTGTGAATACAAATTCTCCAATTCTTTCTCCAATTTCTTCACCTGTTGCACGTCCGGAATACTAGATTCATTATCCACCTCCTCCTTAATTTGAGATTGAATGTTCCCAATACGGGTTTTCAACGTACCACCCCTTTCAATTGCCCACCGTTTAATTGATTCCCCACATTTATTCAAACATACTGATAAATCTGACTTCTTCCCCTTAACAACCCAAACCTTTCCAACCATTTGCTTAAAACCAGATTCTTTTATCCAATGGTTTTCAAAACGAAAACCCATTCTTGAATGATCAGAAGTAGAGCCATTGTTCATGTTACATGTGAGTAAAAGAGGTCGATGATCTGAGCCCATAAAATCAAGCACTTTTACTTCATAATTTGGAAAAAATTGAATCCATTCATTAGTAGCAACAAATCTATCCAACTTTTCTTGAATTAAATCCATTCAAATCCTCTTATTCATCCATGTAAATTTTGATCCATTAACTTTCAAATTAAGCACACAATTGTGATTAAGAGCATCTTGAAATTTCAATAATCTGGACAAAGGTTTTTTAACTCCCCCCCCCCCCCCTCTTCTCAGAATGAAACAAAGTTTCATTAAAATCCCCACCCACAAGCCAAGCTTTGTTTGCAAATTGAGAATAACTACCAAGTCTTTTAAGTAATTCCCATGAAAACTTACGGTCTTCCAATTTCGGACTTCCTTGGAATCCCGTAAACCTCCAATGAATATCTTGGGATGAGATCAAAAAATCAATATGTGTAGAGGAGTAAGAGACAATATCAAGCACAATATTCTTCCAAAACATCAACAAACCACCAGAAAAACCTTTTGCATTAACAGAAAAGCAACAACTAAAACCAAGTTTAGATTTCAAAAGATCGGCTCTAGCCGATGAACACCTAGATTCAGAAATAAACAACACGGATGGTCGAAATTTTAAAACTAATCTACTAATGTTATTGAATGCCCGAGTACCACGAACCTCTCGAGCATTCCAGCAAATCACAATCATTCCCCATGGCGGGGCTGATTCACTTTAGCCTCCGCCGAGTCTCGAATCACAGGAGGTGCCCCATATGTTTCAAACATACTTCTAGCCCTCTTACAAGTACCCTCCACATCCTTCACTAGTTCACCCTCAGACCAACCCTTGCCATCACCCCAAAACTCCATAACTGCACCCGAAGCATCTGCCCATGGCCGCTTCTTATACGGAGCCACATAACTGTTAGCTGAATCTGCCTGAACCGTAACCTCCTTATCTTGAAACACCCTTTCATTTTCAGGAGCTGCATGCTTAGGTAAAGCTATCGTTTCATAGACCGGAGCAAAAGGTTTTTCTCCGTCATAAAGGATCTCAACATAAGAGGCATAATAAGAGGTACTAAGATCTCTTCCCACAAAGTGAACCACACGATAATCACTCCCATTTTCCACACCATATATGCAAAGGTTCCTTCATAAAACAATGTTGAAAACCCATAGGAACAGTAAAAGAAATTGGTTCCAGATACTTACCTGTTCTTGGATCAAATCTTCCCATCTTGTCAGGCAACCGGCTACATCGACCCTCCTCCGATCCACCCTTTTCTGGCATGAGGTCATCATAACACCTCACTATCTGCCTTCTCTGTGGGCCAATCTCCAGCCTAGTCTCCACTTCTTCATTTTCCACCACCATCGCCTTGCCCTTCATAACCCTTCTAGCCTCCTCCTCCGAATGAGAAGGCAAGTGAGCTTGCTCTCCGGCCCCGATTTGAAGGAGATGGAAAAATTGATTCAGCTCATCCACTGTTGGACTCTTCTTTTTGTCCGCTTGGAGCCACAAAGGGAAAAACCTATGCTCCTTACACCACTCATCAGACTTTCCACATGCAAGCAAACATTCCTTCTCCGAGTGATCCAACATCCCACATAACGTACAAAACCCCGACAATCGCTCATATCGAAAAACCGCAATGATCGGTTCATCTTCCACCGTAATGTAAAAAAACCTACAAAGGGGCTTAAAGACATCCAATAACACCCGAATCCGAAGACATTCACCCCACGCCTCTTCGCCTTCCTTAGCATCCACCTCAACAACTTCACCCACAATGCTACCAATTTTAAGGCCTAAAATTTTGCTCATGGCAAACAGCTGGAGGCCATGGACCTAAATCCAAAATGGAACAAAGTTTAACTTGAGTTGGACTAATCTTTCTCCCCCATGCATCCTCTCTAGTACAACCAAGGACCTTCTGACATTCCAAGCCTGCTGAAGCAATACCTCATTCATTTTAGCAGCATCTACAAAGGTAATAAGAAAAAGGCCTTCTCCAGCACTCACAATCCTCAACGGGGTACGCATCCGCCACGCTCTTCCCAATATCTCAGTCAGTTCAGCAATACTGATTGGTCTCCTCGCCACAAATCGCATGGCCACCGTATTTTGTGGAATCGCTAGTTCATTCCGTTGCGCCACCAGATGTGTGGCTTCTCTTTGTGAAATGCGAAAGTTCTCCATCATTTGGTTGATAGATTCCGCCATAAGAGTAAGAAAAGAAAGATAGTTGTAGAAGATAAGATTGTATTGGAAGAATGGGTGAGAGAGGAAGCCTTCCACCCAATATATAAAGGAAGATAACTCAACAGCCGGTGGTAAAAATAAAACCACGAACACAAAACCGTCAACACCCCCCAAACCATCATTGTGAAAGAAGGAAGACCCCCCAAATTTTGTTCGGCCAATCATCTTATTTGCTTTCAAAAATTGTCTCCAAGAAAATTATGAAGCCTAACTTCTCCCCCAGTGTATGCGCGAGTAGTCTGCAAAATCTGATCAAAAACCTTCTAACCCAAATCTAATGATTAGAGAATTTTTGAGAGCCAATACAATCAAAACCCAGTAGTAGAAGAAAAGGATTCACACAAACCAAGAAATCCAACAAAGATCAAGAAAAAGAAAACAGAATTCGAAGCAGTGTAAAAAGTTTTACAAGAAAACTTCGGAGTTCAAGAAAACTCTCTTAAAGGAGAGAGAAATCTCGGAGAGATCATTGAAATCATATTTTAATGAAGGAGAAATAAGGATTTGTTTGCTGTGCCGGAAAATTAAATTAAATGGCTACAGTGATTGTGTCAATTCTTAAACTATAAAAATTAATAGTAGAAGAAATGAATATGAATTAATAAAGTAATAGATAACATAGTTATACAGGTTCGATTATGAAATGCATGGATAGATAATAAAAAGAATTAATCCAAATAAAAGAGAGGAAAATATATTGTGTATTGTGTTTATGAAATGCATTAACCGATAATGAAAAAAATTGACAAAGATATATTTTGGTTAAGAAAATATTGGGATCACATAGGTAGATAATGGTAATCTTAATTAAAATTGATAATAACAAATTTGAGAAATTTAAGATAAAGATTTGTCGAAAATATTTAATATCATGATATCTATAAAAATATTTTTAAATAATATATAGAACATCATTAGTTTAGAACATTCCGTAGTTTAATCGATAAGGATGAATTCCTAAAAAAAAGGAATAGGGATGCCCATTTGAAGTAGCATTATAAAAGTAGTCGAAAAACCCTCCCCTCCAACCAAATACTCATAGTCCATACTAGCTAGATAGTATCTGAAAGGAAAGGAAAGCAAAGCAAAGCAATGGGGCAATTAATTTCGAAGCGAGTTCAAAATACCTTCCGAACATCGTCGGACTTCAACTCCGTCTGCTCCGCCGTTTTCGCCGAATGCCTGACCCCAGACCAGCACGCCTCCAAGCCACACCAGCTCTACCCCGCCGCCCGCTGCCTCCACAGAATCCTATTCCACGCTGTTCCCGTCTTCGCCAATTTGGTCCCACACCCTCCTAATCGGGCCCAAGTAGATCAGGCTCTACAGACCCTTCTCTATCATCAAAAAGAAGAACTGAATCAAGAGGAGTTTAAGGAGTTTGCGCTGGCGGCCTTTGCGGAAGCCGCTGTTTCCAGTGCTGGCAAGGAGGCTTTCAATATGCTGCGCCTCGGTGTTGTCGGGATTGCGGGCTTTACGCTGGTTATGAGGCCCGAATACGACCTTTTGGGGGCCGTCATTGGGGGATACGCTCTTACCCTCGCCACCTCCATTATTTTTTTGTAATTACAACTTTAATTAAATTACATTCAATACTGTCCATATTTTTTAATTCTTATTTCTTGATTTATTTTGGGATTGATTTTTAGTGAAATTTACAAGTGTGTCAAAACAATAGTTGAGTGAATTTTGTTGGTCAAAACTTTACATACAGCACTGAAGTAGAGGTTCATAATGTTTCCCAGTTTTAAAGCATACAACAGTGTAAATTCAAAAGAATGAAACAATTAAAGTAGTGCACAATGGTGCAAAAATATTAATTGATCACCCAACTTTACTCCTCAACATCCTCCAGCCCCGGAATGTACTCGAGACTAACGTCGAAGATCACCGGGCTATTCGGAGCCACTCTTGGCCTTCCCGGAGCTGATGTCAGACCTTTTGGAAACGCCAACTGATCAAACAATTTCCACATGTTAACGATACTATAATGCAGGAAATAACGCATCATATTTTAAAACAAGAATATAGGATTCAGACTTCACTTCTTTACTCTCAGAGTTTTCATCATCCCTATAAATTAATGGAACTAACAAAGATGAAAGAGATAATTCATGTGTTCTTACTGGTCCGGGGATGTAGAGTCTCCGTTTTCCTCCAGCTCTCATGCTCAGAATCCCTTCATCAAGCCCCTTGATTACCTATTCATGGCATTCACTTTGAAAGTTGAAAATCATGCTTCAAAGAAAGTGAATTTGATGGACAGAATTTAACGTCTTATTATTAGAACTCGGGAATCAATCTCACCTGACCCGAGCCCACCCGGAAAATGTAAGGAAGGCCTTTCTCCAGTGAACTATTAGTCATAAAAAAGAGAGGATAATAATTGACAAACGAGCATTTAATGCTTCGAGATGTGAAGAAGAATTTCCAAGCTAGTAAATTTTTTCAGTTCCTCTTTTTAGAAAAAACAAATAAGGTGTTTCAGTTCCTGAAAAATAAAAAACCATGGCTAATATTTTTAACCAATTTCAATGACAACAAAAACGACGAATATATTTGAGCAGAAAAAAGGCATAACACGTCTGCCTAAATTTCCATTACCTGTCAAATATTTGGCCAGAAGGAACCATGGCAACATAATTTGCAGCTACCTGATAAGATGGAGATATAACATGTTAGGGAGAGATAGCATTTGGATGAGGTTAAGTTAAATTTCCTGAAAAAGGGAAAGCAAAATGAATGGAGAAAATTTGGTTCCCTACAGTTATTTGTTCTTTCTGTTTCAGACTCACATTAACAGAATTTTCTTTTATACAAAAACAATGCAAAGTAATGCCGAATATCTAAAGATTCCAAGATTTATAGCAATCACTGCTGATAATGCAATTTTTGACACTAAATTTTGAGTTTTCCATTAAGTAACATAGACAACTCACTGATACATATAAATCGGTTGATAAATTCCTAAAGGGAAATAACATTTCTGTCTACCAAAATAAAACAAAATCACAAGAAGATATAGAAAATTGGCATCTCAAGGTTTTTTTTTTTTTTTGATGATAATCTCAAGGTAATTCAGAAATCAGAATGCATTTATTTTGGGTAACATGTATATTAGTAAATATGATAGTTGCTAATTTTCAATAGCTTAAAAAGAAATCAATCGACCATATTGTTTCTCAAAAATTCGTACTCTGCTTCCATCTCATTATTGAATGTCGAACATTTGCAAAGAAGAAAAGAATTGCATATACAAAAGGCATCATTGTTGGTACATACCTGAAATCCAACAGGTGGATTGGGTCCTCCACCAACTTTTATATCCTTGAATTGCAACCCAGATTCAGTAGTTACTATTGGTACCTTCAAGAACAGATCAGATCAATCTTACAGTTAGACAACACATCATCATCCATGGACCATAATGTTTAGCATAAATTTACTATATGGTATAAGTGCTCCAATATAATAGAATTTAGAGCTTCAAGATTCTTTAAGTTTAGTAGCTCGGCTATGAACTGAACAGAAAAAAAAATCAAAATATGACAAATTACGTCTTATAGTATAATTATGTCAAGGACAATGTCTAATGTGGTGGTGTCGAAAAAAAGGTGGGCTTGGATACTTGATTTCAATGTGCAAGTGATAGAACAGTGATTAGAATAGGGCTAGGAATTTATTTCTATAAATTCTCATTAAAAATAAATATAAATTCACATGTCTTGATGGAAATTCTGTCAAGACTAGCAGATAATTAAGGCATCAAATTAGTCTTGTTTTCAGGAATTTCATTCATAAGTTACAATCCAGTTCATGAAAATCAGTATATGACAGGAGATACTAGCATAAGCACTTGGAAATAAACCAGGTGTGATAATAATAAGTTTCGGGAGCCACATTCAAGGTTACCAATGAGTAGTAACACACCACTCAAATCTGGTTCTCTGAAATTGTTTATAAAATCAGTAAACATTTCAGTACAACATGCATCTATTTAGACTGTTAATCAATGTTTCTCCTGTGATAACTATCAAAAGAATGTGTTTATAACAATAATGCATGGACGGACTATGTCCATTGTGGAAATAAGGGATTTTCACTCTCAAGTGTGTAAACATCGCATTCTCCCTAGGAATTTAGTATTTCAAGCCTCTGTTCCGATTTTTTTATCTTTTTTAGTTTGACAAGAAACTAATTCATTAGCATCAATCAATAACCAATCAGCTGAAATGTCTTGACCAATTGATTATGTAATAGTATACATTCAACTTTCAGAAATTGCAAATAAAAGAGCAAGGAGATTGAAGAATGGTAGATTTATGCACACGTGTAGGAATGTGTCATGATGATTGATTTCTTACATAAGAAAAAAATTTACTCAAGTAAAAAATGTAAAAAGTTTAGGGAGCTATGTAATCTCACCATACATTTTCAAGCTCTTTCTCACACGCATCATCACATAGCTTTGGTTTATCCTCTGGGGGCAATCCAGCCGCTTCACTAAAAGAAGAGCTGCTAAATAAGCTTAAAAGTCCAAATCCTAAGTTGATTAAGTTTCTACGGTTCATAACTGCACGCTCATCCAGACGATCAGTAGTGTTTAATTCTTGAAGTCTACGTTCTGAGGCTAAGGATTGTACTCCAATACCATTGTTGATTTTGTACACTCTTTGACGATTGGTTGATTTGCTTTTTCCAAATACGTAACCTAAACAAAAAGAATCAAATGTAAACAAAAGGTACTTCTGCATTCATCTCTACATGAAATTGTTTTGAAGAACCCTCAAATATGTTTAATAACACCAAACAATTGAAGTAGAAGAAGCCAATGAAAACACACAAGTATATGGTCCACCTGAATGTAGCCTACGATTTTGAGCAAAGAAAAATCGATAACAAACAAATAAACCAAGTCTTTAATCCCAAATAAATTGGTGTAGATTAAGCAAATAAAAATCAATAAAACCAGAAAATTAACTGGAGATATTTGGTGCAATCTCAACCAGATTATCATTTCATCAAAATTCCCTACAAATATACTTTTAACACTTAACACGAAACCATAAAAACAAATCAGTAGTTTCTAAGAAATAGAAATGTAGGTGAACTTTCAATCCAGATACCTAATAATGCCCAAAATTCATCATCTCATCTAACTTCACCAACATACTAAACCTATTGAACCCATTTATTTGGATTTAATAAATTCACCAGAGAGAAATTCAAAAACCCTTGTCGTAATTCAGTGTCATCAAGCTTCAAATAAACAGTTAACGATTACTATTAGGATACAGAAAATCTAGATAATTAAACTATTTATATTAATTAAAAAAAAAAGATTGAATTGCGTGATCTAACCGAGTGGAAGTAGCAAAGATGGTGAAGCCATTTTCTTTGTTGTGCGATTGTGATGAATAATAGTCTGTTATCAGTCGTTTGCATTTGAATGGATAACAATATAACTGACACTCGATTTTTTCAGATGCTGTTCCTTAATTTACTGAAATACCCCTGATTCCATGGAAATGCTACTATTTGGGCCCCAACTGCAATTTTTGAGAATAGGAACCCCTTTCCATAAATTGGAAATCATCAGCTCGGCTCAGTTCATTTAATAAATAAATTAGATTTAGACTTTTTAAAAAGTTCGTTTACATAAATAAATTAGATTTAGACTTTTCGTAGGTCTTTTAAGTTCAATATATCGACCTATTTAACCTGTATAAAATTTTAATGTATAGTCTCTCCATTCCACCATAAGCTTTTCACTTAGACTGCGTTTGGTTGAGTGGATTTGGGCTCATGGATTTCAAATTCACCATCCAAATCCACTCCACTTGTTTGGATTATCAATGAATTTCAAATCCTTAAATTTTTGCTTACACAATTTATAGTTAAAATTGAGAGGATTTGAAATACTCACTAAAACCATGTCATTTGAAATACATCTATTTTCAAAACCTTTCATTTGAAATACCTCCTCAAATCAAATACCTCCATCCAAACACAACCTTATTAATTTTTGGATGTCACTTAATAAGTTTTCCAATTCTTTAAGGTTGCGTTTGGATGGAGGGATTTGATTTGATGAGGTATTTCAAATGAAAGATTTTGAAAATAGATGAATTTCAAATGACATGGTTTTAGGGAGGATTTAAAATCATCTCAATTTTAACTTAAAAAAATATGCTAGGGATTTGAAATCCATTCATAATCCAAACAAGTGGAGTGGATTTGAATGGTGGATTTAAAATTCATTGATCAAATGACAAAATTCATTACTCCCTCTACATTTTTTTTTTTTCATTTTTATCTCTCTCTCCCTTTTCTTTTTCCTAAACTCAAGCCATTACGGATTTTATATGATATTCCTTAATTCTCAATGAATTACTGTATATATTTAATTTCGAAGACAGGAATAAGTCACAATTCGCTTTTGTCAATTAATTCTAACATTGTTTTTCATCAAGTTCTATAATGACTTATGATTAATATTCAATTCCATCATCACCAAGTTTGGGTACCATGCAAATATGTCCAGCTTGAAAGTCCCAACAAATAGTTCATTAGCTTGTAATATTCTTTTTTAAACATAGTAAGATACTTGTGAAATATGATTCCCAACAAATATTTGGTATATATGTAGTCCGTATATAAATAATCTTGTGAAATATGTTACACGTGACATATTTTTTTTTAACATATATAGTGAGATATTCAATATTTATGACCATTTAATATTAAAATCGAAGAAATCTTGACATTTAGTAATTGATTGTACGTAATTAATTATTTTTCGTCGATACTTGTGACCATTTAATATCAAATACTTGTGACCATTTAATATCAAAATCAAAGAAATCTTGTTTTAATATTCGACTGTGTGTAATTAATTATTTTTCGTTACGATTTTTCTATGAAATCAACATCAGATATATATATTTTTAGCGAATATAAATATGTCGTTGGAGCGACTCACTCTGCGATAGAGTCATGAGTAGCAAACATGACAAGAAGCCGAGTAAATCATGAAGAAAGCTAATGATTTATCCACGTCTGTGGGGGTATATAGACATAGCCATGCATAGTCACTTGTATATATATAACTCAATATATATATATAATATATGCTTTTTTGGCCTATGTCAACTTCACATATCCACTCATACTCTCAACTTATATATCCACCTTTATATATGTTTATCTGAATTGATATATATATGTATATATATAAAAGTAATGATATAGAATTCAATGGTGAGTTTCTTATAAAATCAATTAATCACATGTACAAATTACTTATACACTTTAACATGTACAAGTATTTTATGCATGTGGTTTGTTCTATAAGAAACTTAATTTCTGGTTCCATATAAAATCTATATATATATATATATATATTAAATAGGTGAATTAATTTATGAGATAGTTTCTATTTTTGAAACTTCTTCTGAATCTCAATGTCAAATTAAATTTAAAAGTTGAGATTTTTTTTGCATTCTTTCTTCGAAAATTTGTGGTGATGGCTACAAAACTGCATTGTCCTCAAATGTATTAATGTGAACTACAATGACAATATCTACCCACACAGTACTGAGAGATCATTGGCCTGTTTTGTTAAACTTTCCATTTTTTTACTCAAGACTTTATTTAATGAGATTATTTACAGTTAGGCTCCCTCTTTTGGCCAACTATAGCAACCCACTCCCACCATACTCATTCAAAAAAAAAATTGCAACTAGCTTCTGAAATGGGATACAATTTTACAATTATAACCCTGAGTTGATTTTTGATTTATAAAATAATAAAACCACTTTTTGCCTTTTGCTTTTCCCCTTCCCTAGGCTCACACATCCCAACTTCTTCCCTTAAATATTTTCGGCAATGGAAGCTTATCGTCGGGCTGTAAATAAATATGAATATGTACCACCACTGATCGCCGCGCTTTCCCACCGGAGAAGAAAGTATATCGGAGGAGACATTTCGATTCGTTGAAATCTTGGAGAAAAGGGTCATGCTGTCAAGATAAACATTTTTCATATTTCAATTTTAGTAATTTAAATACTAAACTTTAAATCTTAAATTAAATTTAAATATTACTCCCTCCGTCCCGGAAGTGTTTGCACCACAAAGTGGGCACACTTTTTAAGAAAAAAGTGTAATGAGTGGAGTGTTGAGGGGTAATTTTGTAAAGTTATATGAATAAAGTAAAAAGGTGATTGGAAAGAGAGTAAAAGTAATGGCATTTTGTGTAAATATGTGAATATTGTGAGGGTGGGGTTTATGAAGAAGTTTCCTTTTATGGGTGTGCAAACAATTGTGGGACGGACAAATAAGGTAAGTGTGCAAACAGTTGTGGGACGGAGGGAGTACATAAGAGATTTAATAAGAAAATTAAACTTGTTGAGATGATTGATAAAATTTTTATCTTATTTAAAATGGATAGTGATTTTATGTGACACGTCGAGAATGAGCAATGATTCAATTTCAATCTCAATTTCAATTTTAGTAACTTATGAAACACTGAGACAATTATTGTGACGAAAGAGGGCTTTTTTTTTGTAATTAATTATGCGCGGATTGATTAATCCATTCATTTCTAATATTCAAATTCAATATAATTAGGATTTAGAGTTTAGTAACTTATGTAAACTCTACATTGAATTGAGTTTGAATATTACATTATCTAAAGTTCTAAATCCCATAAACCTTAAATCCTATATTACTAAAACTTAAATTAAAATTGATTTTGAATATTACATAAATTACTAAAACTAAAATATTTGAACACCATGTGAAATCCCCTAAAACAATTAACTTTTTTTTCAATTCTTCTCTACTTAAATTTATTATCAGAAGAAAAGTTCAAAAACAGACTCTCTTTGTTCAGATATTTACCCTCTATGTTCAAATATTTGTTTTAGGTTTAAGGTTTATGTTTAGTATCTTGTATACCATTTAAGTTTAGTAACTTATTATGTTATATTCAAATTCAATTATATAATATTCAAACTCAATTAAGGTTTAAGGTTTAGTTTATATTTGGTACCCTTGAATAGGATATAAGTTTACTAACTTATATAACAATTCAATTTAAGTTTTAGTAACTTATATAATATTCAAACTCAATTTTGGTTTAAAGTTTATGTTTAGTACCTTATATTCAATTTAAGTTTAGCAACTTATGTAATATTTCAATTTCAATTTAAGTTTTGGTAACGCATGTACATTAAATTTATATATGAAAATTTAATGAATGAATGAATCAATTTCAATTTTACATTTAAGTTTAGTACCTTATATTTTAAATTTAATCTATATATGTAAATTTAATAAATGAATCAATCAATTTCAGTTTAAGTTTAGTATCGTATATAATATTTAAATTTAATTTAAGATTTAGCTGAACGTTAAATTTATTATTTATTAGGTTTAAGATTTAGTACCTTATATGTATTTCAATTTAAGTTTAGTAACTTATTAATATTCAAACTCAATTTAGATTTAAGGTTTATGTTTGGTACCTTATAAAACATATAAAAGTTTAGTAACTTGTGCAGTAATTCAAATTTAATTTAAATTTAACTTACCTTACAAAATATATAAAAGAGAAAATAATAGATGATGACATGAAGTATAATAAAATAAAAATCCATTTATCATTTCCAAAATTAATTATTCAAAATAAAATTCAAAAAATTACATTCTTTGTTCAAATTTTCATCCTCGGTGTTCAAATATTCGACAACCCATTAAAACTTTAAAAAGTTTAATTTAAAAAAGTATCATGCTAGTTGAGTAGCACGGTGCTCTAACCCATTACAAAGATGAATCAACAAGAATTATTTGGCAGCTGTAATTTTCATTTTATATATATTCACTTTCCTGTTTATATTATGAACCATTTAGTTAATTCTATTAATGCTCCTCTCTCTTTCCACACAATTTTCTCTCAGCCCATTGTGTAACTCCACAAACAGTACAACTGCCTTCATTACTCAACAGAAATTAGTCGAACAAACAAGCGCCTCATCATTCTTCATTTTCTGTCTATTGTTCCGCACAACCTCCTCCTCCTCCAGCTGACCAGCTTGACCGGGTCGGGCTTCCGGGTCGTGAAATTTGGGATGGCCCGAAACCCATTTCGATTATTGCATCCACTGGCCGTTAAAATTGTATATTTTCAACTCAATTTGCAATGTGTAGTATGTACAATATATATAGAAGGAGACTCACATTCTAGAGTCTTCCATCTAACTAACTAACAACTATTAGTTAGTGTGATAACTACTCTTCTTCTAGAAACTACATTAGTTAGTAAGGCATGTGTGTGTATTAGTGTTGAGTTAGATGTTGGCACATTTGCACACACATAAAACATACTTCAATACTGGCTCCATTGATTCTGGTTACGCTTTCATTGCATCTTTCTGAGTTTTACACTCAGATTTTATCTCTGAGCGTTTCTTACTTTTGATTTATATTTGATTTCATCTCTGCAAATTTTATATAACCTATTTTCAATTGGGGGGTTTTCGACCCAATTGAGATTAGAAATGAACTCAGGATCGCTCACCCTGATAAAGTGGCCCCATGATCCGGGTCGGGTCACGGGAGCGACGACGGGGCATTTGGGAGTCTCAGAAAGAATGACGAACCTTTAATGGCATTTTTTGATCCATCGTCTGGTAATTATTGTTATTCGAAGAATTTAGATAAAAGTTGGGAAATGGAACCCAAATCTGCTTCAACTTTTTGAAGATATATCATCGGTTATCGTTTTTTTTTGCCGGACGTGGGAATTGTTATTAGGATAGGAGGCGGTAGATTGGACTGATTTAGTCATTGGTGTTGCCGGAATACTTTTGGGGTAGGTAGGTGGAAGGACTTTGGGAAGACCAAAAGCAAAAAATAAAAAGCGAAAATAGACTTTCTTCATTTTTAAAAGGTTAATTGATTCCAGGGGTATTTCAGTCAAAAGCGCCCCTCATTTGGAAGCTCCTTGCAACATTTTGCTACTTTTTTTTTTTGTGGGAGTGGGTTGCTATAGGTCACCCCCACAAGGGACCTTAGGGTGAGGCACCCTTATTTAATTCTCTCATCTAGGTACTACTTGTTCACTTCTTGCTTTTTATTGCCATATGTTTGTCACTAAACTAATGTTTTATTATTGGGTTATTTAATTCTCTCATCTAGGTACTACTTGTTCACTTCTTGCTTTTTATTGCCATATGTTTGTCACTAAACTAATGTTTTATTATTTTATATAATATGAATGTGAATTAACAATAGTTTTTCAATAGTATATATACATTCTACTGAGAAACTGAAAATTCATATTGTACAAAATATTAAAAAAAAAAAAAAAAAACCACTAGATTAAGTAGGAAACATGGCAAGAAAAAGAGCAAGAAGTGGATAAGTAAGTAATAGACGAAAGAAGGAAAAATAATATTTTCAGAAAAAAAAATGGAGAGTCTGGTAACACTAATACAGATTTGACTTTGCACAGCTCTTAAAAAGGGTCTTGGAGAGCTCTTAAATAGCTCTCCAAGTAACAGCTGTCTAAGCTTAAATGTGTAGTAGTGCAAAACAAGCCAATGAATTCTCAGTTCTGTGTGGAGTCGAGATTGACATTGTAGTTCACAATCCAATTGAGAACAATCATGTTTTGTGGCAGTCTCCACAAATATTTGAAGAAAGAATGCAAAAATTTCTCGACCTTTCTAAAACGGTAAGCACAAGAAAAATGATGATCAACCGAGAGTACATAGAAGAGAGGCTAAAAGTTGAGAGAGAAGTCACGTTGAAATCTCACCAAAAGAATAAATTCATAGAGTCTCGTCTCCTGATGAAAGAGCTAGTAACACAATAGAAGACTTTTCAGGAAGTCGATTTGATTCAACTGAATGATCTACAACTTTTGGCCGTAGAAATGTTAGAAAAAACTTAAAATTAAGGATGATGAGATAAAAAATGTTCAAGATTTGTAACATTTTTCTCTTTCTTCCACGCTACTGCCATTCTTGTAATAAAAAGGATTGCATTTATGTACGTTGCAGTTATACCCAGGGACAAACCTATGTGTATATTTGGGGTCAGTGACGGAGCCAGAAAATCTTAGTAGGGGGGCCCGATTAACATTACTTTAAAAATAAAATAATACAGTATGTATTTATTATACTCATCGAAATTTAATTTATATGATAAAATTGTCAATACATTTCATTAAATTAAATTAAATTGAAAAAGGTGACTTTCATTTTGTTTTGAAGTTTTGATAGTTCGATTCAAAATAAAGTGAAACAATTTAAAAATGAGTTGGTCTCCTGTGCATAGTGTGCATGTGCACACTAATGCACATGGAGACCCTCTATGTACCAATAAAAACAGAATTATACAACAAAGTAAACATTCTCCAAGTGGCCATAGATACTTATTATAAATATAAGGTCATGGGTTTGAGTCTTATGACTGGTTTCTCGGTTTTTTTACTATTTTTTTCTTTTTAATAACTTTTCACTAATAAAATTTTCACTTTTCACTAATACTAATATTTACCACTTTTCAGTAACAAAATTTCCACTTTTCACTTATAATATTTACCACTTTTCAGTAACAAAATTTCCACTTTTCACTAATAATATTTACCACTTTTCAGTAACAAAATTTCCACTTTTCACTAATAATATTTACCACTTTTCAGTAACAAAATTTCCACTTTTCACTAATAATATCTACCACTTTTCAATAATAAAAAATACACTTTTCAGTTAAAATATCTACCTACCACTTTTCAATAATAAATTTACCACTTTTCAATAACAAAAATTCCCACTTTTCAATAATAAAATTTCCACTTTTCAATAACAAAATTATCACTTTTAAAAAATAAATAAATAATTCATATTCCCTCTTTTCTTCCACTCAGAAGCTCCTTGAAAAGTCTGCCTTGAAAAGTGATGATGTGTTGGAAACAAACAACAAAATATACAATGAATGGAGCATCATAAATGCCCTAAACAAAATCGTTCTGTACAAAAAGAAATTAAAAAAACAGAATGAAAGAAACTACATAAAAAAAGCAAAAACACTCACCTCCTTCGATGCTTCGGCGACGCTCTCCGGTGCGACGGCAGTAGGAGCGGCGGCGGAAGGAGCACTCACCTCCTTCGATGCTTCGGCGACGCTCTCCGGTGCGGCGACAGTAGGAGCGGCGGCGGAAGGAGCACTCACCACCTTCGATGCTTCGGCGACGCTCTCCGGTGTGACGACAGTAGGAGCGGCGGCGGAAGGAGCGTCAATCGCAGCAATGAAAGCACCACCACCAGATCTGCGGTTGCGGAGGAGAAGAGAGGAGAAGAGAGAAGAGGAGAAGAGAGGAGAAGAGAGAAGAAGGGGGGAAGAATTTGTAGAAAAAAAACGGTCAAAAAAGCGTGTGCACAGAAAAGGGATCTGTGCACACGGTGCATATAAGATTTTTCCTTTTAAAGTTGCTAAAATATTAAATTTAAAAAACATTTTATTTCTTCGGTTGTAAATGTCTTTTAATTAATACATTAATGTGTTCCAATATTCTATTATTTGCACCCGCACAATTAATAAGAAAAGTGAATTTAGTGATTAATGAATAAAGTATGAGTATTTTGGGTGATTTGATGAGGTGTAAAGTGAATTTGGTGATCTGTAAAGTAATATGTATAAAAAATATGAGTGACAATTTTGAGAATAAAAATGATGTTGGGAGGGTATTAATTTTATTGGGTATTTTCATATTAAGAGTGTGTAAATAATCCTGTGACGTTCCAATAAAAAAAATATATAAATAATTACGAAACGGAGGAAGTATATATATATAAAAAAAAATAAAATTGGTGGGGGGCCACCATTGTGGCACCGTCCTTGTTTGGGGTGATCATGGCCCCCCTTAAATATTTTTACTACTACATTTATAATAATGAGTTAATTTATAATAAACTTTATGTTTATTGGTTTTGGCTCATACTTAACTAATGTGTATATGATATATTAATGATTTGGACCTTTGAGATTTGAGTTCAAGGATCAAGTCAGTTCAAATTGTATAAATAGATAAAATATTTAAATACACACTAAAATTGAGAATTGAAGATTACTATGCTTTGCATTTCAAATTATTTAATTTTTTATTTCTCTTTTTATTATTAATTGTTATACATTAATTCTTCAATGTTTTATTTTAACAGATAAAGTTTGAATAATTTTGAGCATAATTATGTAGATTTAGGGTTCTACGTTCAATTTCTTTTTCCATTTTTTATGTTATTTTTTTTATCATTGTATATTGTTTAATTATTTAGATTTATTAGATCTCACTTAACCTATATAAAAAAAAAAGTCAAAATTCACAGGTATACATATATGCATAACATGTTAGTGTTAAATTGTATTTTTTGGTCCCCTAATCCTGGTTCCATCCCTGGTTATACCAAGACACATCTGATATCTTATGAGTTTCTTCAATTCCTTTTTATTTTCTTTAAGCAACACTCTCCATTGCCCGAGCGCCACCACCGTAGGGGTTGCTGCGTCTGAAATACACCGTTGTCGCGCTCGTTTTGAACAAGGTGTTTCCGCTGCCCCTGCGTCCGCAACCCTCCATCAATGCCCTCTGCAAGAACGTAAATATTAGGTTCACTATACTAATTTATCTTGAATTCGAAACCTTCCTAAAAAGTTAATGATTAAACCCTAACTTTTTATTTGAAATTGAATCGAAATTGTTGATGATTGAGCATGGATATGTAATATTGCTTTCAATTTTGTGATTAAAAGTTAATTTTCTTTCAATTATTTTCACAAACACTTGATGTGCACTTATTTTTCAAAGCATGGTCTCAGAAAACTTTGCATTTTTTTTTATATAATGTTGAATATGTGTTGTAGGTCATTGAATAGGGGTGGGAATGGGTCAAGCTACCTGACATGAGTCTACCAACTTGATCTATTAAAACGTTTGACTCGTTTAATAAACAAGTCGGACTCAAGCTTTTTTAGAAGCTTGTTAGCTAAATAGGTCGGGTTCAAGCTTTTTCGTAAGCCTTTTAAGTCCAACAGACCGGCCTATTTAACTTCACACACACACATATATATATACTCATATAATATGTGATTTTCAAATAAATAAATAAAGTAAGAAAGTTTAGTAACACTAGTTATATTTTTACATTTCTTCATTTTGAGATTTAAATAGTCAATTTTTATAATTTGATGATAATACTAGTGTTGTAGATTTTTTTTTAATGCACTAATATGACTAAAAAGTCTTTAAAAGGTTTTTGGATCAGACTTATTTATTAAAAATGCCAGACTTGAACCTTTAAAAAAAGCCTATGACAGACAATGGATCAGACTCGAGCCTAAAAATATATATCAGACAAGACTTTTTTTCTTAAAATCTAGCTAGACCTGGCCCATTCCCACCCCTACCATTGAACATCTTTTCCTAAGCAGACTTTTTCTTGGATCATCAAAGAGAAATTATTTCTGATAACATCTTAACTCTTATTTAACCGATGGAAATCAACATTTAGATTGTTATAATATTGTGTTGCCTATCAACTAATGATTTCAAATCCATGACAACATATTAATTGCACTAGAAACTACATTGTTATATACTCCCTCCGTTTTTTTATATAAGATGTTTTAGGCCTTTTATCTTGTTTATAAATATAAGATGTTTTAGATTTTTTACAATGTTTATTCCAATTATGCCCCCTTTTTAACTTTAGAAACAATCATAATTTCTAAATTACTCTAATTAACTAATCTTCAAGGCAAATCTTTTTTCTCTATAAACTTGCCTTGTATGTAAAATATTAATGTAATTAGAAATTTCCTTTATTATCTGAGGGTATATTTGTCAAAACATACATTTTCTTAATTTTAGTCAATTACTCTATAACATCTTATATAAAAAACGGGAGGGAATATCTTTTATCACATATTAATTGCACTAGAAACTACATAGTTGTATATCTTTTATCATCATGTGGATATAAGTATAGAAATTATTTGACATGGTTAGTTGCATATCTTTCCTTAGACTTAACTAGAATCTTATAATCTTTGAAAATATTGGCTCGTGATAGGATACACCCTTGGTATATGTCGGTCTGCTGAACTTTTAAGATATATAAAAAAAATTGAGCTCAACTTATAAGGTAAGTCTGTCTAGAACGAATAAATCCGCTTGTGTATAATTAGAATCAACTAGTAGTAAAATCATCATGGACGAATTTAAAACGAATTAAAAATTCTTTAAAAAAAAAAATGTAACTTCTTTAAGAAAAGTAAAACCTGAACTAAAATTCTCTAAATCAAAAAATAAAAGGGAAGGTTTACTTTTGGTTTTAAAAATCAGATTTTGAGTTTTAAGATCTTTTGTTTTTTATATTTAAAAATCGTTTTCAAAATCTACTCAAAATCACTCTATCAAATATAATGATTTGACATAAAGTTAAATATATAATAATATAATAATACACCAGTATAATACATTTAATCATTATACAATCAACTAATCATTATAATATTATGTCACCCAACAACAATATAATAATATAATTTCATTCCATTTATACATTGATTTGATATAAAGTTAAAACTTACATATTACAAAATTCAAAAGAAACGCAAATTACTCATTCCAAAAGTTAAAACTTACCTATTCCAAAAGCCCAAAAAGTCTAATTCTTTTACGAAAAGAAAATACAGATTTAAAATTCTGTCAAAGGTGTGCCCCTTTTGATCATGACCTTCTTAATTACTTGTTGAATCCATTTTGCACGATCCGAAGACATACTCTGCAAATGTGATAAGAGACGCAGGAGGTAGCCGGCGCGCAAAATGATCGGAGGAAATAATGGACTGCCACGATTTACATACTAATTCAAATTTTATTGCGGATTTGAAAGGTAGTCGTAGAAGAATCTCCGTCAACACATCATCAACACATCATCGTTCAATGGCACCATTCTTCTTCTCTTGCCACAAAAACACCACGACAATGCTATATGCACCCGTTCAATAATCTGCATTATCATAACACATAATAAATACATTATTAAATTAAGATTAATTTGTAAAAACTTGTTTTACCTGCTTAAGTGCCTCTCTTTTTTTCATCATCGTCCCAAATTTCTGTTAGAAAATAAACACACTCACACGATGACGAAAAAGAAAATAACACGAGATTTGTTTACCCAGTTCGTCTTACGACTACGTCTGGGGGCGATGACAAGCCATATATTTCACTATGTTTTTCGGATACTGATTACAATGAAAGAACATTTATTTATAATAGAAAATTTGTTCTAGTAATAAACTTGCTCCCTACTCCAAGCCCATTAGGAACAAACTTGCCATAATTAACCCTAAGCCTATTAGGAACAAACTTGCTCCCCACTCCAAGTCCATTAGGTTAATTCAGGCTCCACACTCCAACAATCTCCCACTTGGAGACTGAATCCTTCATATAATCATATTGTAAACACAAATTCGTGAATTAAATATAAAAACGCGAAAATGCGAACAATTTTATTTAATTTCGGATTAAACCGATGAATATTGCGGGTTACAATCTCTAATTTCTCCTCTGATTCTCTCTTCTTGAACTTCACTTGAACTTTTGGAGCTGGATCCGCAGCCGAATCCTTTCCGATCTTGTATTTGGGACTTTTATAACGTTAATCCAAAGGTTTAGCACCGTATTTTGGATTAAACGCCGAATTTAGGGACTTTTTGGATGAACGTCGTTGAAGATCGTTCTTGAATTTTGGACTTTGTAACGTTAATCCAAAGGCTTGACGCCATATTTTGGATTAAACGTTTGATTTTCGGGACTTTTCGGGACTTTTTCGGGACTTTTCGGGACTTTTCGGGACTTTTCTGTTGAAGATCCACGAAGAACCTTGAAGAAACACCGAATCGAAGAGGCTTAGCACCTTGATCTCCACTCGAACACTGCTTCTTGCTGTTTTTCACGAAGAACGCCTTGAAGAAACGCCGAATCGAAGAGGCTTAGCACCTTGATCTCCACTCGAACACTGCTTCTTGCTGCTTTTCACGAAGAACACCTTTGAATCTCCTCCAATTGCTGAAGAACACTCTAAAATCTCTACAGAGAATTTTAGAGTCTTGAATGCTTCTGATTTCTTGATGATGAAATGAATGAAATGAGGCCTCTATTTATAGGTGTAGGCCTGGAGATATTTGTGCAAGTGGTTAGGGCTTAATTCAAATTTTGAATTACTTGATGGGCTAAGAATACCATATCTGGGCTCAATTTGGTTTGTTGGACTTTAGAGACCCATCTTCATTTATGGGACTTTAGAGGCCCGTCTTCATTTATCGGACTTTAGAGGCCCGACTGGCTTTATTGGACTTCAGAGGCCCGTCTTGATTTATTGGACTTTAGAGGCTCGTCTTGAATTTTAAATTAATTTATTGGGCTTTAGAGGCTCAAATCAATTGGAGGGACCGATAAAATTTAGGTGTTTACAAATGCCCCCTCGCATTTCGTTCACGAGAACGTTTGACTTTGATGTGGACGAATTGCGAATTACTTTCAAATGATTTCCCACATGCGGGCCAGGAGTGACTATTCTTTAACTACTTTTGATAAAGTGGGGATTTAATTATTTAACCACTTAAAACGCCTTTAGTGGAATAAGTTAACAGTTTAACCACATGTATTTACCTTTGGTGGTCGTCGTACACAGTTTAGACTCATGCGGACCAGGAGTAATAAGCAGTTTAGTCTCGTGCATAATGGAGTAACAAGTAGTTTAGGCTCGTGCGTTCTTGAAGCAACAAGCAGATTAGACTCATGCGTTTACGGAGCAACAAGCATTTTAGGCTCGTGCGTTTATGGAGCAACAAACAGTCTAGGCTCATGCGTCTATGGAGCAACAAGCAGTTTAAACTCATGCGTTTATGGAGCAACAAGCAGTTTAGGCTCGTGCGTTTATGGAGCAACAAGCAGTTTAGGCTCGTGCGTTTATGGAGCAACAAGCAGTTTAGACTCATGCGTTTATGGAGCAACAAACAGTTTAGGCTCGTGCGTTTATGGAGCAACAAACAGTTTAGGCTCGTGCGTTTATGGAGCAACAAGCAGTTTAGACTCATGCGTTTATGGAGCAACAAGCAGTTTAGGATCATGCGTCTATGGAGCAACAAGCAGTTTAGACTCATGCGTTTATGGAGCAACAAGCAGTTTAGGCTCGTGCGTTTATGGAGCAACAAGCAGTTTAGGCTCGTGCGTTTATGGAGCAACAAGCAGTTTAGACTCATGCGTTTATGGAGCAACAAACAGTTTAGGCTCGAGTTAAGCTTGACAATTGCTCCTCAACAGTCGTAGTGTCTGTCGCCATTGCTGAGGCTGTGCTTGAATCCGATGAGCTCGCTGTGGAACGAGTAGGGGAACATGCTGGATTGTTCTCGTCATTCACAGTGTTGGGTGGTGGACCCTCTACAGTAGCCTTCTCTGAAGAAGACGATGACTTGGAGCTTCTTGACATACTCCTCGTGACTACGTTCACGTCTTCGAAGTCAAGACCAGCTGATCCGGATGCAACACCTCTCTTGATCTTAATCTTGATTGGTGTCATCGTCGAGACTTGATTTGCTTGAAGAGTAGAGATGAGAGGTAGAGATTGTCCCACTGGGCGTGCCAATTTGTAAACACAAATTCGTGAATTAAATATAAAAACGCGAAAATGCGAACAATTTTATTTAATTTCGGATTAAACCGATGAATATTGCGGGTTACAATCTCTAATTTCTCCTCTGATTCTCTCTTCTTGAACTTCACTTGAACTTCTTGAGCTTTTGGAGCTGGATCCGCAGCCGAATCCTTTCCGATCTTGTATTTGGGACTTTTATAACGTTAATCCAAAGGTTTAGCACCGTATTTTGGATTAAACGCCGAATTTAGGGACTTTTTGGATTAACGTTACAAAGTCCAAAATTCAAGAACGATCTTCAACGACGTGAACATAGTCACGAGCAGTATGTCAAGATGCTCGAAGTCATCATCTTCTTCAGAGAAGGCTACTGCAGAGGGTCCATCACCCAATACTGCGAATGAGGAGAACAATCCAGCATGTTCCCCTACTCGTTCCACAGAGAGCTCATCAGATTCAAGTACAGCCTCAGCAATGGCGACATGCACTACGACTGTTGAGGAGCAACTGGCAAGCTTAACTCAAGCCATAGAAGGACTCACAAAACATGTCCACGAACAAGATGCTCGGATTGCTAAACTGATGAGCAATGCAGATAAAGGAAAGCAAGTCGAAGGGCATGATGCTGAGACGTCTGGTGAACGCCATCCAATGGAAGTTGACCAAACTCTTAAGGATTTACAAATTTCTCCCGATGGTTTGGTGCCCGTTGACCGACTGAAAGAAATCATACTTGGGGCAATCAAAGATAAATTGGAGGAAAATCCCAAGTCTTCATTTACCTACAGCAAGCATTATACGAAGAGGATTGACGGTTTGAAGATGCCAGCTGGTTATCAACCTCCAAAGTTGCAGCAGTTCGATGGAAAGGGTAATCCAAAGCAGCATATTGCGCACTTCGTAGAGACTTGCAACAATGCTGACACTTACGGAGATCACTTGGTAAAGCAATTTGTACGCTCTTTAAAGGGCAATGCATTTGATTGGTATACCGATTTGGAAGCTAGCTCGATTGACAGTTGGGAGCTAATGGAGCAGGAATTTCTCAACCGATTTTACAGCACTCGTAGAACGGTGAGCATGATTGAATTGACAAACACTCGTCAATCAAAGGAAGAGCCGGTGATCGATTACATAAATCGATGGAGAAATCTAAGTCTAAATTGCAAGGATAGATTGACTGAAACTTCAGCTATCGAGATGTGCATCCAAGGAATGAAGTGGGGTCTTCGATATATCCTTCAAGCAATTCGACCAAGTTCATTCGAGGATTTGGCTACAAAGGCCCATGACATGGAGTTGAGCATATCTACAAGTGGATTTGAAGGGCAACTATCTCAAGAGTGGGGGCAAAGGAAAACGAGTTTGAAAGAGTTGCAACGAAAGCAATATCCATTTCTAAACTCAGACATCCCCGAAATTTTCGATGACTTGATCAATAATGATCTCATTGAACTACCACAAATGAAACGACCCGATGAGGCTAGGCGAACGGACGACCCCAAATATTGCAAGTACCATCGATTGGTAGGACATCCAACCCAAGACTGTTTTATACTTAAAGAGAAAATTATGCGGCTAGCCAAAGAAGGGAAGATCTTGCTAGAAGAAACTGAAACAACGGCGAATCACGGCACAGTTGAAGACAATCAAATTAAGGAAGTTTACGCAAATGGCACCTACAAATTGATTTCTGAAGACGGCGTATACATTGGTCCCACTGGGCGTGCCAATTTGTAAACACAAATTCGTGAATTAAATATAAAAACACGAAAATGCGAACAATTTTATTTAATTTCGGATTAAACCGATGAATATTGCGGGATACAATCTCTAATTTCTCCTCTGATTCTCTCTTCTTGAACTTCACTTGAACTTCTTGAGATTTTGGAGCTGGATCCGCAGCCGAATCCTTTCCGATCTTGTATTTGGGACTTTTATAACGTTAATCCAAAGGTTTAACACCGTATTTTGGATTATACGCCGAATTTAGGGACTTTTTGGATGAACGTCGTTGAAGATCGTTCTTGAATTTTGGACTTTGTAACGTTAATCCAAAGGCTTGACGCCATATTTTGGATTAAACGTTTGATTTTCGGGACTTTTCGGGACTTTTTCGGGACTTATCGGGACTTTTCGGGACTCATCAGGACTTTTCTGTTGAAGATCCACGAAGAACCTTGAAGAAACACCGAATCGAAGAGGCTTAGCACCTTGATCTCCACTCGAACACTGCTTCTTGCTGCTTTTCATGAAGAACGCCTTGAAGAAACGCCGAATCGAAGAGGCTTAGCACCTTGATCTCCACTCGAACACTGCTTCTTGCTGCTTTTCACGAAGAACACCTTTGAATCTCCTCCAATTGCTGAAGAACACTCTAAAATCTCTACAGAGAATTTTAGAGTCTTGAATGCTTCTGATTTCTTGATGATGAAATGAATGAAATGAGGCCTCTATTTATAGGTGTATGCCTGGAGATATTTGTGCAAGTGGTTAGGCCTTAATTCAAATTTTGAATTACTTGATGGGCTAAGAATACCATATCTGGGCGCAATTTGGTTTGTTGGACTTTAGAGACCCATCTTTATTTATGGGACTTTAGAGGCCCGTCTTCATTTATCGGACTTTAGAGGCCCGACTGGCTTTATTGGACTTCAGAGGCCCGTCTTGATTTATTGGACTTCAGAGGCCCGTCTTGAATTTTAAATTAATTTATTGGGCTTTAGAGGCTCAAATCAATTGGAGGGACCGATAAAATTTAGGTGTTTACACATATCTTCAAGTTCCAAGGCCAATTGAAGCTATGCATAGCTTCAACTTCTCTAAGGTCACTACCTTAGTAAACATGTCTGCTGGATTCTCACTTCCAAGGATCTTCACAAGCTACAAGATCTTCTTCTCTAAAAGGTAACGAATGTAGTGGTACTTCAACCCAACATGCTTTGTCCTCGAGTGGAACGCCGGATTCTTTGCAAGAAATATAGCACTTTGACTATCACTGAAAAGAGTGATATTCTCATGCTCCTTCCCAAGTTCTCCCAAGAAATTCTGCAACCACACCATCTCCTTACTTGCCTCTGTCACAGCTACATATTCTACCTTAGTAGTGGACAGTGCAACAACCTTCTGCAACTTAGAAGTCCAAGAAATAGCAGTACCACCATAAGTAAAGACATACCCGGTTGTACTTCTTCTCCCATCAAGATCGTTTGATGCCAAGTCTGCATCCACATAACCCACCAGCTCCATACTCTTGCCTTTGAAACACAAGGCCTTGTTTGTGGTACCTCTCAAGTATCGCAAGACCCACTTGACTGCTTCCCATTGTTGTTTGCAGGATCACTCATAAACCGGCTTACTACTCCCACTACATGCGCAATGTCTGGCCTCGTACACACCATGGCATACATGATGCTACCAATCGCTGAGGCATACGGAACATTCAACATATGGGCACGTTCCTCCTTGCTCTTAGGGGACTCCCTTCTTGAAAGCTTGAACTGACTGCCCAACGGAACACTCACGGGCTTCGACTCTGAATGTAACTCGCCTGCGAAAGATACACACTTCCTGTCGCCTTAACACGTTCAATCCTCATACCCAAAATTTGTTTGGCCTCTCCGAGATCCTTCATAGAGAATCGTTCAGACAATTGCCCCTTCAGCTTATTCACTTCTCTTGCATCAGCTCCTATGATCAACATGTCATCAACATATAGCAAGAGAATAAGAAAGCTTTTGTCAAACCTCTTGTAGTAGCAACAATGATCTGCGTGGCATTTCTGGTAGTTGATTTCCATCATGAAGCTGTCAAACTTCATGCACCACTGCTTTAGAGCTTGTTTCAGGCCATACAAGCTCTTCTTTAACTTGCATACAAGTTCCTCCTTTCCTTTCTCTACGAACCCCTCAGGTTGTGTCATGTACAACTCCTCCACCAAGTCACCGTGGAGGAATGCTGTCTTCACATCCATCTGATGCAACAACAAGTTTTCTGCAGCTACCATACTCAACGCCATTTTAATAGTGGTCAGTTTCACAACAGGATTAAAGACATCAGTATAATCAATACCATGTCCCTCCTCAAACCCTTTGACAACCAGTCGGGCTTTGTAACGTTTGCTACCATCAGCTTCATTCTTGATTCGGTAGACCCACTTGCAGTGCAAGACCTTCTTGCCCTTTGGGAGATCAACAAGTTCCCAAGTGTCGTTCAACAGAAGAGATGCTAACTCATGATCCATAGCAACTTTCCACTCCCTTCTATCTGCACCATGTTCTGCCTCTACATAGCATCATGTTTACCACTATCAGTAAGTAACAAGTAGTAGTTAGAGGATAAATACATATTAGGTGCACGTCGCTCTCTAACGGGTCTTTGTAGCGGATTTTCTCCGGTGGTGGTGGGGTCCTTGGTTCTTCAATAAGAACCTCTTCTTCATTCTGACTCTCCTTACTCCCACTCGAGTTTGAGATGTCTAACTCGACCTCTTGGGTATTGGTCTTGTCAGAATCTGATGCCTCCAATCTGTTCTTGTACATAACCTGTTAATTGAAAACTACATCTCTACTACGAATAATCTTTCGGTTATTCTCATCCCAGAGTCTATAACCGAACTCATCACCACCATAACCAATGAACGTACACTTAACAATTTTAGCATCTAATTTACTTCTATCAACAGAGCTAACATTAGCATAAGCAACACAACTAAAGACACGCAAGTAAGACAGATTTACCTCTTTTCCCGTCCATGCTTCCTCAGGTACTTTGTTCTCCAACGGAACTAATGTACCTCTGTTAATCAGGTATGCTGTTGTGTTTACTGCATCTGCCCAAAACGTCTTAGGCAACCCACTCTTCAACCTCATGCATCTGGCTCGCTCATTCAACATTCTGTTCATTCGTTCTGCCACTCCATTCTGCTGGGGAGTTCCTCTCACAGTCTTCTCCATGCGAATCTCATTCCCAGCACAATATTCCTTGAACTCACGGAGTTCATATTCACCTCCATTGTCAGAACGAAGACACTTTACTTTCAGCCCTGTTTCATTCTCTACAAGAGCTTTCCACTTTCTGAAGGTATCAAAAGCATCTGTTTTATTTTTCAGAAAATAAACCCATACCTTTCGAGTGGAGTCATCGATGAAGGTCATGTAATACTCCGAACCACCAAGGGACTTCACGGGCGCTGGTCCCCATAGATCGCTATGCACCAGCTCTAGCTTTTCTGCCTTCAATGCTCTTCCACCTTTCGAGAAACTCACCCTTCTTTATTTCCCAAAAACACAGTCCTCGTATAGGCCAACTTCAACAGATTTCAGCCCTGGAAGTCTCCCTTTCGAACACATTACCTTCATCCCTTTCTCGCTCATGTGACCCAGCCGACAGTGCTACAAATCAACGTTGGTCGTAGCTCCCACAAGGTCAATACAATCCTTGGGGTTAGATGTAGTATACAACGTACCTTCCTTCTTCCCCCGAGCTACTATCATGGCTCCTCTACTGATCTTCCAACTATTGCTGCCGAAAGTCACTGAGTATCCTTCTACATCAAGCTGCCCCGATTGAAAGCAAGTTTCTTTTCAATCCTGGAATGTGCCTCACACCATTCAACTTCAACATCGATCCGTTTGGTGTGGTTATCCGGACATGTCCTTTACCCACGATTTTCAAGGGCTCATCATCAGCAAGGTAGACTTGTCCGAATTCGCCAGACACATAATTTTCCATTATTTCAGCATCACTGCAAGAGTGGAATGATGCTCCAGAATCCAACACGCACGATTCTAGCGGACTACTGACACTCAAGACCAGCGCGTCTCCAATATCATCTGTGGTTGCGTTTGCTGTCTTCTTCTCGTTCTGTCCCTTCTTATTTTTCTTGGGTGCTAAACACTGGTTCCTGTAGTGACCAAACTCATCACAATTCCAGCACTGGATCGAGTCTTTATCTTTCTTGGATTGACTCTTTCCTCTGGACTTTGATCTGCCACGATTTTGCCTACCCTTCGATCTGCCCCTTTCCTCCGTGTTCAGCGCTGACCCTGAAGTGGATCCAGACTCTTTCCTGCGAACCTCCTCGCTAATCATCAGATCCCTCACTTCGTCAAACTTCAGTTTATCTTTCGCGGATGACTCGCTAACTGCAGTTACTGTGGCAGCCCAATTGTCAGGCAAAGAAGATAACAAAACTAAAGCAAGTACCTCGCCACTGAATTCGATCTCGACAAAACACAAATGCCCAATGATCATGTTGAACTCGTTCAGGTGTTGTTGCACGGGTGTGTTGTCCGACATCCTGAGGTTGAACAACCGTCTGATCAGGTGAACCTTGTTCGCCGTTGTGGGCTTCTGATACATCTCCTCCAAGATCTACAACATCTCCCTTGCAGACTTGGCTTTAGTCGTGTGGTAGGCTACGTTCATGGACAGCGATAAACGTATCGCACTCATCGCCTTTCTGTTCAATAGATTCCACTCATTCTGTTCCATCTTTTCGGGTTTCTCCTTCTCCTCTAAGGGCACATACAAATCTTTATCATAAAGGTAATCCTCGATCTTCATCTTCCAGAACCCGAAATTCGATTCGTCAAACTGCTTGATTGAAATCTTGTCGTCGCTCATCGTGACTGCTCCCTCTGAACCCGAGGCTCTTGATACCAGTTGTTAGGAAATAAACACACGCACACGATGACGAAAAAGAAAATAACACGAGATTTGTTTACCCAGTTCGTCTTACGACTACGTCTGGGGGCGATGCCAAGCCAGGTATTTCACTATGTTTTTCGGATACTGATTACAATGAGAGAACATCTATTTATAATAGAAATTTTTTCCTAACCCTAAGCCCATTAGGAATAAACTTGCTCCCTACTCCAAGCCCATTAGGAACAAACTTGCCATAATTAACCCTAAGCCTATTAGGAGCAAACTTGCTCCCCACTCCAAGCCCATCATTAGGTTAATTCAGGCTCCACACTCCAACAATTTCTTTCTCTTCAGTCTACGGAGTACAAAACAGAATATCTGTTATTATCCTTATCTTATTTCATTAATTTCAATTTAATAAATTTGGTGAATGAAGAAGGCCCAACAAACCCAACACTAAGGTTCAATCTTATCTCGAATCTCAATCTAATCTAAGAATATTATCCTAAAAATCTAGAATTGTTTCTTAAATTTAATTAAATAAATGTACGACCCCAATTAATATATCCTTACGAATAACCCTAAATCATGTATTCGTGATTTAATTCGAGGAAGCATTAACAAACCAAAAAAATAGAATAAAGTAGACTATGAGTACGAAAAATTTGTATCATACCATCTAATCGCTATTATATTGTTCAGCCCTAGTTGCTAATATTTTCACAATATTAACAATTACATATTATTAATCGTGAATTGGATAGAATCGATAAATGAATAAATTGGAGTGATCAATCCTATTAAATTTCTTAATCAAATAATAACAAAATCGAGATTAGAATTGAGATAAATAGTAAATCACTTAATTAAAAAGACATAATTAAATCAAGATTTAAATCCTTCGGTAAACTAATTAACCAAATAATAAAAGTAAATAAATATTGATTGAGACACACTTATGTAAAATATTTTACATATGAAATGTGTATAACTAAGATAGTTTTAAAAAAATTCAAATCATATTTACATATAAATTTATATATAATATTACTTTAATTAGCTATATTTCATAATGTGATATTGATTCATAATATCTCAAATTTCAAATAAAAGTCAATTTACATGTATAAAATCAATTTGATTTTACATGTAGCTAGGTTTTCTTTCTTTGGGGGTGTCAGACGCATTTTGCCGTCAATTGTCAGTATATTGAAGCAGTGCCGGACGCAAGAATTCTCGATTGGGGCCTGAAAGAATAAGAGAAAATATATTTTACCTCAATTGAGGATTTTGATTTAGTCTATTCAATATATATATAGATTACAATTAGGGTTTACAGAGTAACCTACAAGTAATTATAGATATGGAAAATATATACAAATCTCTAAAGATCTTTGACTAAATCAATTATGGACTAAATCATTATTCCTATTACCCCCCCTCAAGCAAAGCGGATGTGGAGATACGCGAAGCTTGGACCGAAAGAATTCAAATAGCGGTCGCGGAAGACTCTTGGTGAATATATCAGCAAGTTGAAGATTTGAGGGGACATAATGGGTAGATAGACGACCCGAAGCAACCATTTCCCGAACAAAATGATAATCAATATCAATGTGTTTTGCACGCTTATGAGCCACCGGATTTTGGCTAAGAAAGAGCGCAGACTTATTATCACACATGAGCTTTGGTGAAGATGAAGGCATGGCATGAAGTTCACGCAAGAGTAACGTGACCCAAATAACTTCAGAGGCAGCATTAGCCAAAGCCCTATACTCAGACTCATAGCTGGAACGAGAGACAGTGGGTTGTTTCTTAGCACTCCAAGAAACAAGATTCGGACCCAAAAATATGGAATAGCCATAAGTGGAGCGGCGAGTGTCAAGGCAACGAGCCCAATCAGCATCAGAGTAACCCAAAAGATTGAGAGGTCCACGAGTGAAATCCAGACCAAATGTAAGCGTGCCCTTGACATAACGAAGAATGCGCTTGACAACCTGAAAATGAGCAACAGTGGGTTTCGATTGAAACTGACTTACAGTGTTCACAGCATATGATAAATCCGGCCTAGTTATAGTGAGATATTACAACGCACCCACCAAAGAACGAAACTCAGTAGGATCGGAGTGAGGATCACCATCAACTGTAAGAATTTTCGATGAGGAAAGTGGAGTAGACACTGGCTTGACATCGAGAAGAGCAGATCGAAGAAGGATGTCTCGCGCATACTTGGACTGACCCAAGAAGATACCAGATTTTGTATAAGTTACCTCCAAGCCGAGGAAATAATTCAGCCGCCCTAGGTCTTTAATCGCAGATTCACGGCGAATTCGAAGAATAATACGATCAATAAGTGACTGGTCACTCCCAGTGATAATAATGTCATCCACGTAGACAAGTAAATAAAGCAAAAAACGATCTTGGCGAAATACAAACAAAGAAGTGTCAGATTTGCTTTCAAGAAAACCAAGACTTACCAAGAAGGCACAAAAGTGTTGAAACCACGCCCGAGGAGCCTGCTTCAAACCATAAATCGCCTTATTTAGCTTGCAAACAAAGGAAGAACGAACAGAATCAATGTAGCCAGGTGGTTGCTCCATGTAAACAGGCTTTTGAAGAACACCATGTAGAAAAGCATTGTTTACATCCAATTGACATAATGACCAATTATTAATAACCGCCAAAGAGAGTATGATACGAACAGTGGAAGCTTTGACTACAGGACTGAAAGTATGATCGTAGTCGAACCAGGAAGCTGAGAAAACCCTTGAGCAACTAAGCGAGCTTTATAGCGATCAATAGAACCATTCGCCAAATACTTGGTACAAAAGACCCATTTAGAACCAATAACATTTTCAGTAGCAGGACGAGGGACCAAAGTCCAAGTGTTGTTGGCATGAAGAGCCTTAAGCTCGTCGTCCATTGCAGAAATCCAGTGAGGTGATTTTGCAGCTGATTTGAAACCCTTGGGCTCCTTAGAAGAGTGTAGAGTGGAAAGAAAACCATTATGAGCCAAGTAAGAAGTTGAAGGAGGATATTTTGGCTTGAAAATGCCATCCTTGGCACGTGTTCGCATAGGATGAGTTGATACCGAAGCAGGTGGCGGCAAAGGGGCCAATGGCGAAGGCGGAGGCGAGGCCGGTGGTGAAGGTGGCGGAGAGGCCAGGCGCTCCGGAGATGCCGTAGACGTGAGATCCGGACATGCTGAACAAGGAGTCGAAGCAGCCAAATCCATCGGAACCACTGCTGGACTCAAAGGCGAAGAAAAAATGGGAGCCGAACCAAGATCCCTATAAACCGAAAAATCCAACGAGTCGGCTGAAGAGGACCGTGTGGAAGGTGCAAAGGGAAAATATTCCTCATCAAACCGAGCATGTCTGCTAATATACAAACGAGACGATGTTGTATCGAGACAGCAAAAACCCCTATGCCTGGAACTGTAACCCAAGAAAACACAAGGAATGCTGCGAGGAGAAAACTTGTTAGCAGCATAATCTCGTAAGCATGGATAAACTCGACATCCAAATGCATGAAGATTATCATAACTTGGAGGAGAGGAAAATACCAATTGAAACGGTGATTTATCGGATAACACAGAAGAGGGTAAACGATTAATCACATAAACTGCAGCACCAAAAGCTTCAACCCAATATTCCATAGGGACAGATGAATGAAACAACATAGATAACCCTATTTCTGTAATATGTCTATGTTTTCTTTCTGCACGGCCATTTTGAGCAGGGGTGTATGGACAAGACATGGTATGTAGAATGCCACAAGTTCTGAAAAGGTCTTGCAATTTGTTATTTTTGAACTCGGTACCCCCATCAGATTGAAAACGTTTGATAGTTGTGGAAAATTGATTCTCGACCAAAGTTTTGAACTTAACAAACGTATCATAAAAATCTGATTTCAAACGAAGCGGATAAAACCACGTAAAACTAGAGAAGTCATCAACGAAAACCACATAGTAGAGAAAACCATCACAAGATTTCACAGGAGACGGACCCCACAAATCACAATGAATAACATCCAACAAACGCAAAGCGTGTTTTTCATTATTGATAAAAGGAAGTCTTTTACTTTTAGCCAACTGACAAGAAGAACAAGCAAGAGGCCTAGGTAAAACAGAAGTAACTGACAAAAAACCAAGTTTGTTCAACAACTTAATAGTATCAAAATTTACATGGCCTAAACGACTATACCACAATTCAAAAGAGGCACGTGTACGACGATTCCATAAAGCTGCCACCAAAGCCGCATGACCACGCTCCAAAATATATAATCCATTTTCACATCTGCCTCGTGCCAAAGGAATCCCTGTTACCCGATTCTGAATTTCAAAATAGTCGTTAGAAAAAACAACATTCACCGGATTATCACTCGTAAGTTTGCTAACAGAAAGAAGGTTCTTCGTGATATGAGGAACCACGAGGACATTCAGTAGAGATAAATAACGAGATAAAGTATGAGAGCCAGTATGAGAAATAGAAAGAGTGTTACCATTTCCCACAACAACCCTATCAGAACCAGAGTAGTTCGATGTGGAGTTCAAACCATCAGTAGAATTAGCCATGTGTGATGAGGCACCCGTGTCGACATACCAATCAGGAGAGTTCTGATTTATCGAACAAGCGTTTTGAAAGGCATGAGCAAGATTGGCTTGTTGCGGAGGAGAAGAGTAACGTTCTGGGCACACTCGAGCATAATGTTCACCACGACAGATTTGGCAAGTAGGGGGATAGCGACCACCGGAACGACCACCACAGCCAGGATTACCGCCACGATTAGAATTAAAATTATATCCCCCACGGCCAGATTGATGGAACGAACCAGACTGGTAAACATTACCAGATTTCTTATTTGATCGCTACTGCTGAGCAAGGAAAGCCGGTGACTGAGAGGAGGCAGAAGCGGAGTCGAGCGATTTTGTAAACAGATCGTGCGACTCGGCTTTGGACAATAACTCAGGGAAGGAGGGCAGAGGCGTGAGATTAATTTGAGAAGTAGAAAAGCCATGAAAATCCGTACCTAATCCGCGAAGGAACCAATGGGATTTGTCAGTATCGTCGATTGAACAACCCATGGCAAGAAGTTGATCACACAGATTCTTGAACGTGGCACCATATTCCGTGATAGAACAGGAGTCTTTCTTGATAAGTTGCAATTCGTCCTTGAGACGAAGCTCTCTAGCCTTGGATGGCCGATTGAAAGCAGTAGCCAAGGTAGACCACATAGCAGCGGACGTTGAACATCCAACAACAACAGCCATGGCATCTTCAGTTAGGGTTAACGAGAGAAAAGCTCTAACTATTTGATCTTTGCCAAGCCACTCATCGTAGGCAGGATTAGAGGAATCACCAGAAACAGTGGGGATCTTGGTAGATGGAGCGGGCAGCGAGCCATCAACGTAGGGAAGAAATTTCTGAGTGGCAAGAAGAGGATAGATTTGACCATACCACATGAGATAGTTTGTGGGTTTGATTTTAATGGTGACTAGGTGAGTCATAACATGTAGAGTAAGAGTCGAATAAAAAACGGAGGTGGAAGAAGAAGGTGTATCACCGACCATGATGAAGAGAACTTCGGTAAAAAAAAAACTAGGGTTTCTCAGCCTTGTTAGGCTGATACCATGAAAGAATAAGATAAAATATATTTTACCTCAATTGAGGATTTTGATTTAGTCTATTCAATATATATAAAGATTACAATTAGGGTTTACAGAGTAACCTACAAGTAATTACAGATATGGAAAATATATACAAATCTCTAAAGATCTTTGACTAAATCGACTAAATCATTATTCATATTAGGGCCCAATTTGCATTACTATAAATACAAAATAATATTATATCTACAAAAAAAATTCATTTTATTTATTTAAATTAACGACTTTTGTTATATTTCAAAATAAAATTAATTTTAATTGTTCCAACTCATAATAAGTGAAATGGTGTTAAAATTTAACGTGCATTCTCGTTAAGACATTAGTCACTATTAGACAAATGTAGAATTTAAAATATACTCTCCTTATCTCGTGATGACTTGCATACCTTAACAAGCTCACTTTTTAAGAAATGTGAATTTTTAGTGATGTGTGAGGTCAAATAAATGAGAAGTATTTTGAGTGATTTAGTGATATTTAAAGGGAATTTAGTGAGGTGTGAGGTCAAATAATGAGAAGTATTTTGGTTGATTTAGTGTGGTTTAAAGGTGATCTAGTGAGGCGTACGGAAGAATGTTGACCCAAAATGAGTGATGAAAGTGTGCGTGGTATCTAGTGTTTAAGTAAAGACAGAAATGTTGCACACAATGTTGAGACAAATAGTGCAACACTGACTATAACAAAATATAATAGGAGAAATTGTTATTAGGGTCATTTCACTAATACTTTTTTCTAATAGGGAATAACTTATTGTTTTTTATCCAATATATTCAAATTGGGAACTAGAAAGACAAATTTGCCCTTTTTCCATTTAAATCATTTCAAATTCTTTAATATTCACCTTCCATAATTCAAAATTTCCTAAAAAGACGCCAATTCGAATTAATTACAGACTTTGTGTACCTAAAAGATTTCTTTCCAACATTTCTGCATTTGACACTTAATTAATTAGATATTTTATAATTTGAATTTTTTTTAATTAATTAAATTTTTAAATTTATTTAATAGGTTCATTTAATTAACTTCCCAAAATAAATCATTTCTTACAATTTAATTAAAATATGATGATTATTTTGCATATAACGTTATGCATAATTCAAAATATGATGATTATATTTCATATCACGTTATGCATAATGCATTCGATTGAAATATGATGACTATTTTGCATATCACTTATACACAATTCAAATAATTTCTTACAATTTAATTAAAATCTTATGATTATTCTGCATATAACATTATGCATAATTCAAAATATGATGATTATATTGCATATCACATTATGCATAATGCATTCGATTGAAATATGATGATTATTTTGCATATCACTTATGCATAATTCAAATAATTTCTTACAATTTAATTAAAATCTTATGATTATTTTGCATATAACATTATGCATAATTCAAAATATAATGATTATGTTGCATATCACGTTATGCATAATGCATTCGATTGAAATATGATGACTATTTTTGCATATCACATTATGCTTATGCATAACGAAAATTACATAACACTTAAGTATAATAATTGTTGCTTTTTTCATACAAAATGTGTGACAAAAAATGGCATGATAATAATAATGAAGACTGAATATCTTAGAAGATAATGTTAACACATTCCTATTCCATCAAAGAACAAAACTGTTGAGTTTTTGTAGATTCAATACAAACGGAAAAAAAGATTAACAAAAAAGATTCACATAACACAAAACAGTCTAGATATAAAACACTAGATACCTGGAATGCCAAACATTGATTTTCAGCTTTGGCATTTTGCAATTTCACAAAATTATAGTGTGCATAACAAAGAAGAATTTATGTATAATATTAATAATCAGAACCTTGGACCAGCTGTATGGATTAAAGTGTAGTGTGGGAAGGCTACCTATAACAACATTATATACCTATAACAAAACAATGTCAGGCTCAGTTTGACCCTTACACCACAAATATACAGTCATATATGGAGTAGACAATACCATAAAAAAAGAATGACTAATACACTTTAACATCCCCTTTCTGAGGCCCCAACTAAATTGGCGATCATCATCTCGTTTGGATTCTTGCAGCGGTTTTACCTTTGGTTCTTTTGGTTGAAACATAACATATATTTGATAATGCTTTAAGCTTGCCCACTAATCTTCAATAATCTGAGCCAACAAAATAAAATAACTTCGTAAATATGACCTCAATGTACACACTTGAAGAGTCCATATAACAAAGACAATTTCTTAAAAAAAATACAGCCACGGAAACGACTTTCACAAGTTTTAGCTAAAGCAGAACAATTGGAAGGTGTCTAAAGTCCATGCAATTAACAGAGACAAAATTATTTTACTTATAAAAATATCAGATCACATATCAACGGAAATTGGAAGGTGTCTAAAGCAGATCACATATCAACGGAAATCCCTAAGTAGAGAGCTGCATACAAACAATTGTACTAAATGAACTCAGTATTATTTCAGAAGCAAACAAGGTACCCTTCTAATTAAAAGTCTTCTCATCATCACATGATTGGATAATCTATTCTTTGTAAATGCCCAAGTATTTCCATAATATTTGACTATTTTACATACTAAAGTCTTCGGAATAATGTTTTGCACTCTCATCCACAATTTCATCTTTTAATACCATAACCTCCCGAGTATGTAGAAAATGAGAAAAAAAAAATGATAGTATATCAAAATTCCCGAAAACAAAACCCTCATTTACACATTTTTCTCCTTCATGGGTATCATCTATCTTTGATCCTCCAAACCAAAACACACAATACACTAATAAAAAAACACAATACACTAAGAACTTCACTCAGTACAAATAAGCCCTAAAATAGAAAGATTAAATGTAAAAAAGAAGCAGAAACGCGTAAAAACGCATACAAAATCAAGGAGTACTTGCACAATACTTACATAAATTGTTTTACCGCCGCTAATCTCCGCACAATACAAAATCGGCTGCGTCTCCTTGGTAGGCGCTAATCTCCGCCGCTCTGCTTGATCGCCGGCCTTCGCTTCCCTGAGCTTCTCCGCTGATGCTACTGGAGGCATCTCCGTGGAGGAAGATCGTCGTTTCATGGGCGGCGCCTCACTGTGTGTAAATCTCACACAGTGAAGGTATGGGATTAGGGTTTCACCGTGCATAATTTTTAAAAATGGAAAGTCAGTTGAATTAGGGGGAATGTAAACTAAATTATAGGATTTTGAATCAGTAATATTTATGGAATTTAAAATATGCAGTTAGTTTTTTTTTTACGAAAATATATTAAATAATTAGATTAAGGGTATAATGGGCTTTTTGGCTTAAATTTGACTCTATTAGAAAATTATACAAATTGGTGTTTCTATGAGCTTAAGAGGTTCTAATAATGACCTTATTAGGAAATAATCTCAATATAAGAATATAAATCACACAGCAGAAGACTAAAACAATAAAAACAATAAGAACACAATGGAATACTTTTTAACATAGATTTTATTAATAACAAAACCTATGATATGCCTTATGGAGAAAAGGACTTAGTTTGTAAGTATAAAATTGTCGTGTGAAATGACTCAACAATTACTTTAACATTCCATAAACCGAAACTACAATCGAGGCAGGTGCCTGAATCTGTAAATAGACTTAAGTGCAGAACATTGTCTAAAGAACTAATCTGATCTATGATTCACTCTCAATCGATACAAGACTAGAACTAAATACACGGGAAGGTGTGGTATCCCTCGGTGTACATTAACAGATACAACTACTGACCATAACTCCTAATAGGGTTGAACACTCAAGAAATGTGTTACTCGAATAGTGCATGCTTGAAAGTGAAAGCCTCCATCGATATTTATAGAGAGAAATCCGAATTCTAGAGTCTTTCATGTAAGATCCTATTTTTTAGGATCTTAACTCCCATGATCTCTCTAAATCCTTCTTCAAGGTTTCAGGTCGTTCTAAGCTACTTCCAGACTCTTCTAGCACTTCTAGCACGTTCTCCTAGGTTCTGAAATCTTCCAGGTTCCAGACTCTTATAAAAGGTTCTAGATCGCCACTTGAAATGTAATCGCATTTAGCTCAACATTTAATGTAATATTTCAGAAAAGACTTAGGAAAAATCACGGAAGGTCAAATTAAGATGTTATTGATAATGTTAAGGCATTTAAGAGTTAACAACATCTACAATCTCCCCCAATTTGACCTTTCGACTACAACACACCTGATGCACATATATTTCTATACATACTTCAGTAATATGTATTTAGGTGAGGTTAAAATCTACTCTAAATACTAGTCAAGACAATACCTGTAGTAACCATTGGATCAAACCAAAAGAAGATCCAGAATAATTTCACTAAGATCCGTGCCATAAGATCAAAGTAATCTTATTCAAAATAAAATAAGCATAAACAATATACTTATTTACAAAAACATTTAACTTACAAAAATCTTAAGTTTAATCAGAGCATGTGAGTGCTTAAGTATGACTCAAAAAGAAATCAGAACATAAGAGGGAAATAAATACTATCAGAACAAGGGGAAAAAGAATAACAAAAAAACTTAACTAAGCTCAGTATTCTCATGCCGTAAGTAAGTAAAATTAAAAACTTTAAAGCAAACATTTTTAAGCCACTTGTAGCAGTAAGCCAAGTAAGAATCAATTTTCAAAACAAACATATTTAAGCAATTTGAATATAGATCAGAGTTAGAACAAATAAACACACACAAAAAAAAAAAGGTACATAACAACCATATTCATCATGTAGTAAACATATAAGGATAAAGAAAATAAATTAAGCATAGAAACAGTAATCAAATATTTTTAATGTAAACTAATTAAGCAAGCTGAATAAAAACAACCTATCAACTAGAAAATATAAATAATGTATCAGAGTAAAACAAAATTTTAACTTTAACACAACAGATTAACAAAATCAAAGGTAGAACTGAAAAATGGCATGAATTGCTATGGTAATAGCAGCACCATCAAGTTCCTGAACATGTGTCATTCAGCACTCCCCCAGTCTTGCAGCATCTGTTCACCACTTAGAGATCCACCATACAATGTCTCCATCTCAGTAGCATCATCATCTACCTCTTGAACAAAGAAAGTAGATTCAAAGTGTGTAACAACATCAGTTACTGCAGCATCTCCTCCATCATCAGGTCCTCCACCAGCTACATCAACAACTGTAACTCCTTCATCAGCCATCTCTTCAATTACCACATTGGAGTTAGATGGTGGTGGTACTCCCCCTGTTGTAGTGGATAGCATACGGGTCCACCTGTCCTTCAGGAACTGGAGTTCTTCAATGGATTCCTGCAAGTGCTGTAATTGTTAACTGTAGCATAATAAAATCTCTTGTAATGAAAACATTCCCAAAAATGTTGATATGGATGTTCTCAAAATATGGGGTTGCATTCCTCCATCTTGGTCTGGATGGTCCTGGTTAATCAGAAGTTGATGGTCTATGCTGATGTTTAGTACTAGAACCTGCTAAAGTTAAATCAAGTACTCTATCCCTAGTGAGTAAGGCAGGAGCAATTGCCTACAATGGAACTCTCCCCCTCAACACATTAGTGTTCTTGGCAACAAAACCATGGTGCCTCAAGTAGTTTGAAATCAAAATAAGATAGGGTAGATTACCTTTCTCAGAAACTTTCCCAGTGAATCTCATCATGTGGTGAAAGATAGTGAGGCATATATTGAACTTCTTAAGTACATAAATCCTATACATAAGAAGAACTTAGTCTTTTGTGATCTTGGTAGTGTTGGTGGTTGGGATCTAGTTGTAAACAATGAGCTTATATAAAACTGAGTGCAAGTAGGTAAGATCTTTGGCAAACATCTTCCTAGTCCATTTAACCTTCCTACCACCAGTTATAGCAGCAATTACCACATCCATATCAGGTTCCTCATCTTCCTCAACATTGGTAATATGCAAAAACTCATTAATCAACTAAGGAGTAAAAGGTACATCCCTCCCCCTAAAGTTTACAGTTCCATACCACCTAGAAATATCTAACCATTCATTTTTTTCAAAATCAGGTATGTTTATCCTCTTTTCTATCAACAATTTTCTCTTAGAATAGATAGCCAACCTATTCTCTAAAGTGTCATAGGGATCAAGAATACCTTCATCTTCAGAAGCAAGGTCCTCATCATTAGGGGTGTGCACCGGTCCAGAACCGGACCGGGACCGGTTTGGACCGGGACCGGAATCTTAAAAAATTTCGGACCGAGGACTGGACTGGAATGTAACCGGTCCAGATCGGACCGGAACGGTAAATTCCGGTCCGGTCCGGGTTTGGACCGTTTCAGACCGTTTTTTTTTTTTTTTAAATTCCTTAGTGTATGAGAAGAAGTGGAAAGTTTTGCCAATAAGCTGCTCTTCTTTTGCCCTTTCTATTGATGTACTTTCGTCCCTCTGTTAGTGTCTTACTCGGAGGTAGGGACTTGCCCAACTCTTCGAGTTCTTCATTAGTAAGGCATCAACCGATTGATCAGAAAACACCGGTATTCTTTTTGATTGAGATTGTGACTGAGTACTATCCATCTAAAATTTTGAAATAAGAAATTAAAAATAATTATTACAATTATAAGTATAGAGTAAAATAGGTTAAACCTTCTCAATAACTCAAGAAAACTTACATTGCAAGATGGGTGAGTCACAAGTCACAACTACAACAATCAAACACTCACACTGTTACACAAACAATTGCAAGGTGGACGCAGGTCGACGGCGCGGTGGCCACTGCCGAGCTGAACGGAAAGAAAGAACGGAGCTGAACGAGTAGGAGTGGAGAATGGAGATTGGAGAAGAGTTGTCGCGGTTGGGTGAGCGCCGTTTCAGATAAAGGTTGAAAGAATTTTGAGAATGGTTAAAAAGGGGAATTAGGTTTAAGAAAGTGGAAGAGGAATGAGATTTGTAATTCAAATAATAAAAAAAAATGTAAATCCGGGTTTCCGGTCCTGGACCGGTAAATTCCGGTTTTAGACCAGACCGGAACCCGGAATCTTAAAAAAATTCGGACCGAGGACCGGAATCTAACCGGTCGGTCTGGTTCCGGACCGGTCCGGTTCCGGTCTTTTTTCCGGTCCGGTTTTATTTTGCACACTCCTACTTATCATGATCAGAACCATCATCCTTAGAACTTTTTGCAGAGCTTTCTGCACTGGAAGAGCTATCATCTCCACTGCTACCATCTTCAGGTTCTGGTGTGGCATCATTTGCATCAACAAAGGCCTCAACATTCTTCCTTAGAGCCCTTTGAATGTCTCTCAAACACATGTCAGAATCAGAATCTGATTTGGTTGGTTCTAGATCAAAGACAACTTTAGCCTTTCCTTTGTCCTTGGGATCAGTCTTCTTCTTCTTTGGTTTTTCAACAACAGCAAATGTAACAATTTCCTCTTCAGACTCAGAGAAAACTTGAATGGGTTCCTCAGGGACACTTCCACCTTTCTTCTTCTTCCTCAAAGACTCAGAATAGTCTACACGGGTAAAAACTCTTCTAGACCTCCTCATTTGAACTGGACACCTCTTTATTTTCTCAACATTCTTCTTAAAATAAACAGGGGCAGACTCATTAGAAGAAGTGAGTGAAGAATTTGTCTTACCACTATTAGAAGCAGGGGCTTCTTCCATCTCTACATCCTCAGCATCAGATGTATCATCATTATCCTCAGCAACAGCCTCAACATTCTCAGCATTCGAGACAGGGGTCTCTCCTTCAGTAGTAGGGTTTTATGATTTGGGGTTTTCGGTTGTAGCAGCAGTTTGAGCGGTTTGAGAAGCAAGATAGCTCGAAATGTCTACAGAGATATCACCAAAAGTCATCACAGGAAGATGACCAGTGGTTCGCAGAGAATTAGAGACATCCGCGACGACCTTGTTCAACTGCTCAACGGTCGAATCCAGTGGAATGTGGGTAGTTGGATACGAAGTTACATATGGGATAGGAGCGGTTTGGGGTGTTGATGGAGTTGTGTGGACATTCGATTCAACATTTGGGGAATTTTGTTGTTGGGAAGCCATTGCAGCAAGTGTTTCGAGTGGGTTCATGAGAGAGGGAGAGGAATTTTTCGAATCAGAGAGAGTTGGAGGTGAGTCTGAATTGCTTCTTCCAGCCATTTAAATGGGACGGTTGGAATTTCAAGGTAGGTGATGAGAATTTGCACACACAATTTTTGGGAAGTACACGGCCAAAATCAATTCTGCAAACCTATTACTCAACAAACTGAAAAATCACAATTAGCAAGAAATAAAATCTTATGTTTGATATTTGTAGAGAGAATATCGTGTAGTTGGAGGTTACAAAAATCTGATAGAATTTTTCAGAAATATTCGATAATGCTCCACATAATTAGCCACAAAGTAGATCATGAGTAATTTAGTGGGTAAAATACATTTAATTAAATTAATTAAATTATTAAGAAGCTTCCAGAATTTAATTAAGTAAATCCCGCATAATCTGAAAATAAGAACGTGGGTTAGTAATTAATTAATTAAATAAAATAAATCTCAATAAATAATTAAATAATTACTACTTATAAAAATAAATTTGAATCAGGTAATGTTGTGCTCAAAACTGTTACATACACCTCAACACGGTTTTTACATGAATTTTCTTCATTTGTGTTGCACCATATTTTTTCTTTTTGTGTTATATCATCTAATTTGTATTGATCCATTTTTCATGTAGAGTACATCGTAGTAGCGAACTCCGTGCCCTATACTTACTTAATGGATTACAAACCTCTTGATATTTTTACCCAAAATCACCTTTTGAAAAGAAGGCATCGTAGTAGTGAACTCCGTGCTCCATAGTTACTCAGTGATTTGGTACATCTTTTAGTATGCTGATAACATTCTATTTTTATGCATTTGAGAGGTGTAAGACATGTTTATTTTTGCACTCCAAGATTCTTAGATTCGAAGATATTTTACAAAAGAATTATTTAACTAACTAAGAAATAAATTCAACTTATAAAATTCATACAACCCATGATGTTGTCCAAATGCTAACGCATTTGTGACAACAACCATCCGAAATTTTCAAATAGTGCACATGCCAAGAGATTTCCTCAAAATTGAGAATCTCTCATGGTCTAAAGCCTTAGTAAAAATATCAGTATTTTGGTTTTTCGTGGGAACATACTCCAATTTAACAATATTCTTCTCTACTAAATCTCTCATAAAATGATGTTTTATGCTAATGTGCTTTGTGAGTGAGTGTTGTACAGGATTTTTGGAAATGTTAATGGCACTAGTATTATCACAAAAAATTGTAAGTATACCATTCTCAATATCATAGCCATGGAACATCTTATTTAACCACAAGAGCTGTGTGCAACAACTCCCAACAGCTATATATTCTGACTCAGTTGTGGATTGTGAAACACAATTTTGTTTCTTGTTGTGCCATGATACAAGATTATTCCCCATATAGAAGCATCCTCCACTCGTACCATTTCTATCATATATGTCTCCAGCCCAATCAGCATCACTGTAGCCTATCAAAATGTTGTTGGTGTCTTTAGTGTACCAAATCCCTAAGTCACTTGTACCTGAAACATATTTGTTTATCCTTTTCACTGCATTCAAGTAAGACTTCTTTAGATTTGCTTGGTACCTAGCACAAACACAAACACTATACATAATATCAGGTCTACTAGAGGCTAGATAAAGTGAACTACCTATCATGGATCTATACAATGTTGGATCAACATCCTTTCCAACATTGTCTTTGTAAAGGTTCAAAGTAGAATCCACAGGTGTTTTCATTACTTTTGAGTTATCAAGACCAAACCGTTTGACTAAGTTTCTAACATACTTACCTTGAGAGAAGAAAATATCATCCTTATATTGCTTGATTTGAAGACCTAGAAAGTAATTCAAGTCTCCAACCATGATCATCTCAAATGTTGCAGTCATTGCCTCAACAAAGTTACTTAACATTTTGTCACGGGTTGAGCCAAAAAAAATGTCATCAACATATATTTGAGCAATAAATAAATCTTCTCCAGTGTGCTTAATAAACAAAGTCCTATCGGCTTATCCTCTAATAAAACCATATTCTAAAAGAAAGTATGTTAGCCTACCATATCATGCTCTAGGAGCTTGTTTTAGACCATACAATGCTTTCTTTAGTTTGTACACATGATCAGGGTATTATGGATCTTCAAAACCTTTAGGCTGTTCAACATATGCTTCTTCATTTAAAATGCCATTTATAAAAATAGCTTTTACATCCATTTAATGAAGTTTAATGTCAATAAAACATGCAATTGCTAGCAATAATCTAATAGGTTCTATCCTAGCAACAGGTGCAAAAGTTTCATCAAAATCAACACCTTCAACTTGGGTGTAACCTTGTGCAACTAACCTAGCTTTGTTCCTAACAATATTTCCAGACCCATTAGTTTTATTCTTAAAAATCCACTTTGTTCCAATGACTAGGTCTTGGAACTAGTGTCCATACTTCATTTCTTTCAAACTGATTAAGTTCTCCATGCATAACATTTATCCACTTTTCATCAATTAATGATTCATTCACATTTTTAGGTTCAATTTCAGAATAGTAACACTTTGCATTCACAACATTGCAAATAGAAGACATGCATATTGTTCTTACCACATCTACCTTATTTGATCTTACTTTTCCTCTTGTTTGCACTTCAACTGTAGCATCACCTATGATCTGGTCAGATGGATGACTTTTTCCTATTCTTGAAGAAGGATTTGTTTTGGGAACATACTGATCATTCTGTGTAGTTACAACTGACTGTTCTGTAGATGTTGGTCCAGATGTGTTAACATTTGGTGCAACATTTTCAGACTTCAGTGTATTCTCAGAATTGTCAGTGACTTGTGATACATCTTCTTCATCTTTGTCATCTGTAAGACCTTTACCATCATCAAACACAACATTAACAGATTTTTGAACAATGTTAGTTCTAAGGTTATAAACTCTATAAGTTTTACTATTTCTAGATGTAGGTCCCCAAAGTTGAGTTAATATCGAGTAAGCTAGTGAAAATGTCTAGAGGGGGGTGAATAGACTTTTCAAAATTCTTTCGATATATCAAAGTACAATATGCGGAATAACGAAATTAATCAATGAGCCCAATTCAAGTTTATACTCAACTTCTTATTCAAGAACTCTGTTCTAGTATACTCAACTTGTCTTGTTCAGATATGTATGTTAAACAATTAAACAGTCAATCAATCAAACACAAACAAAACAGTAAAGTAAACAACACACAACAATTTATAGTGGTTCGACAACTTGTCTACGTCCACTCTCACAAACCCAGTTGTGATGTTTCCTTATCAACTCTTCCAATGGAGTACAGTATGTGTGTTCTTGTAATTTTAAGTCCCAAGAAACAAGACTTAGATCTTCTCGAATATACTACCAAGTATATCTTCGATCTTACTAGAGATTTACAAGTATCTAGCAACTTGAAAACAGTAAACAAAAACGTAAAACTTATTCAATAGCAGCCTTCTGGTTTCTTCACTTGACTAGCGGACTTGCTTTCTGAACTTCAAAATCTCTGAGAGTAACTTGCTTCGAACGCTTCAGTAATTCTTCAGCATGTAGCTTATTAGTAGTCTTTAATCAATAAACACCTTGGAGTATTTATAGACTTTAACTTCAAGAACTTTGTCAATTGTAACCAACCTTTCTTGAAAACTAACTTGCAACTTCCATACTTATCCTTCCACGCGTTTAAGTAGTTAATTAGTTATTTCTAACTAACTCTTCAATCCTTATCTTCATTCGCGCTTGAATAACTAACTTCATGTTGACTTGTCTTGTCTTCTATGCGCACTTGTCTTGTGTAGACATCTTCTCTTCTTGTCTGGTCTCCTTCAGTAGTAGACTATTCTAATCCTAACAAGACTATTACATTACTTTAAGCTTTATAACACAGCTTAGTCAACTTAGAATCTATACAATGAATATTTACATATGAAAAACATGAGCTTCTATACAATGTTTAATATAACTCAATAACAACCTAAACAATTAATATAAACAGTACTTATAAATCGTACTTGTCTTTTCTTTAGAAACTTAAACTTGACAACACTTGTCTTATGTGAACTCTACTGGTCTACACAAGATGACTTCTCTTAACTAGACTAGATCAGTCAACACTTAGAAAATATTCAAACTACTTTTGGCTTATCAAAACTTCATCTTTATGTTTTATCATCATTTAGGACTTGTTCTAGGATTCATATCCCAACAATTTCCACCTTTTTGATGAAGCCAAAACTACTTGAATCTTTTCTCAATAGTAGACTAGTTAAGTAGTTATCTTGTCTTTAACATCAAATAGTACTTATCTTTTCATTCATTCAAATAAGAACAGTAGATATTACACATACTTATCAAAAATCAAATACTAAGTACCAGAGCAAAAACAACTAATCTGAGAGAGTACCTCCTTCTGGATTAGGAACACAAAATGCATCTAGGAGTCTCTTGTGTATCACTCTGATATGCTCTTCATCTTCAATCTTCTCCTTGTCTAGCAGCTCTTCTTCATACTTCTTAATTTGATTAAGATCAACTCTTTTACCTGAGCTAGTCATAGGATTCTTCCATTTCGGATAGATCGGCACTAGAATGTTAAAATTTGCAGCAGCCGATATCCTCATGATCAAATTCCAAAGCAACTTGTTCTGGCCTTCCATGAACTTATCAAAGATTGAGTACAATTCATCCGAGCTCTCAACATCACCAAATTTTCTGATTATCCAGTGGTCAAGCTCCCATTGTCTATTCACTTTGCACCAATCTTGACGATGCTCTTTGTCAATGAAATAATCAATGAACTTATCTTCCATTTGATCTTCATCTGCCTTCAACTTTTGCAGCCTTTCAATATGCTTACCAATCTTTTTCTGGCTCGCATAGTGACTTTCATCATTAGGATCAATCACCTTCTGCTTCTTCACTATCGCAATAGGTTCTTCAGCTTCTTCCAAAGCTAACTTCCTTTTAGTCTTTCTTTTCGTCTGAACCTCAACTTTTGGAGATGCAACACCTTTGCCCTTCTCCAATCTTTTCTGCTCATCTGCTCTAGCTAGCTCAAGATCAGCAGTCTTCACCAACTTGCCTCTCTTAGGCCTTCTAAGATCTTGTATAGCTTCCGAAGCCTCTTTCGCTTCTGGTTCAGAACTGGACTTAGCTTTTTCAACTTTCTCAACTCTACTCGTCTCTTCCCCCTTTTTGGCTTCATCAGATGCCTTGAGAGTGAAAAGACTAGTAAAGCGAGTCATCTCTTCCTTAACAACTTCCTTCATAGCTTCAACAGCTAGCTCTATCTGCTTCTGATGCGTCTTGTCGTGACTCATCTTGTCAAGACGATCAGTGGCCAACTCTAGCTTCCTTGAACTTGAGACTAGTTCATCTTTGAAATACGTAGCTGTCTGTCGAAGGAGTCTGTTCTGCTCTGTTAGCTCAGTTAGAATAGCTCGAGAACGCACCAACTGGTCTTGTGCTTCTCGTCTCTGCTCATCAGTAATCTCTATCTTTACTCTGTAGAGTCTCTCCATTTTGCTCGACTCTTCAGCCAAAGATCTAGCAAAGGTAATCGACCTTTTCTCCGAGAAATCAACTTGCTTCTTCAAGAAATTCTCAATTTCAGCATACATCTCTTCTCGGAAAGATGAGTCTATCTTGTTGATTTCACCAATCATCAAATCTCTAGAGTTGTCACCAAGCGACTGATTTTGTTCAACTAGCACATCCTTCAGTTTTGAGTTTAAGAACTCATCTATAGCAGACTGGACAACAACCTTCAAGTCCGTCTTCAGCTCTTCTAGATAGCCTTCAGGAAATACTTGAGTAGACGACTGAGCTTCAGCGATAACCTCTTCTTGAACTTTTTCAATCAGCTCATCTTCATCAAACATGATGGCTTCAACAAACTCATCATCTTCTTCTCCAAGCTCAACTGAGTCGACTTCTTCAGCACTTTCAGCCTCTTCTTCAAAATGATCAGGGGCATCTTCTAACTCCAACATAGGTTCTGAGGTCTGAATGGCAACATCAACAAGTTCTGCTTTCGACTCTTCTTCCAGTAGGTCAGTTTGAGTGCCAACATCAAACGAGAACTCTTCACACAGAACACCATCTGGAATGCTTAACATTCTCTTCACGAGATCAGTTAAGGCTCGATGAGGGAATAGCTCAGAGTAGTCTTTAACACCACTGTTCTCTTTCTGCTCCATCTCCCAATCCATGAAATTGGTGATACCACCCATTCCCAAGATGACTTCGAAAAGGTCGTCTGTTGGGGACTTCTTCAATGCAACCCACGTGCATATCCTAAGAAGCTTCTCAAACTGCTCTGACGAGTAGTCTATCTTGATAGATGAGAGTTGTTTCTTCAAATTGTTGCACATCTTCGAACGAACCCTCTTCTCTCTTAAACTCATCGGATAATAAACCAGGGTTTCGAATCTAACTTCAGACGGGGTTTGAGCAGGTGGGGTCCCTGTCTCAGCTGTTGCAGTGGCAACTGGAGTCTTCTCTGAAGTAGATGGGTTAAGAGGTTCAACATATTCTGTTGAGGGTAAGGAGGGAGTTTGGTCTGTGGTTTCTAGGGGCTGAGATGTGGCTAGGTTAGGTTCGACAACTGTAGGAGTATCAGTTGTATCAATTATAGGAGTGTTTTGGGGAATGCTGGCTCTCAGCGGATATGCTGCCAGCACTTGTGAGGATGGGGGTACAGGTCTAGGACGAGATCGATATGATCTTGCCTTGGTTCGGACTGGAGGGAGAGAGAGAGGAATTGAAATAGATTGAGCAGAATCACCAACCTGAGGAGTCGACTCGTCTTGTGTAGGACTAGACACTCTTACAAGACGGTATGCTTCAACAATATTTGCACTTGGCTCCTCAGCCTTCTCGATCTCCTCATCGGATTGAGTCTCCTCCGAGTCATCTGCACTAGATTCACCTTGTGCAACATCTTCTGATTCTTCATCTTTTAACTCGTCTTCTGAAGAACTAGACGAGGCAGTATATGGCATCGCATCCATAGGATTGATCTGAACTTGCCTGGGTGCAGCTGGTCTAGCAGCCACTTGCTTCCTCAAAGCCTCCTTCTTCAAATAGAATTTCAAAGGATGAAATGGCTTCCCTTTGCTCCATTCCGTCTTTGTTGGCATCAAAATGGGCAGAAGTATAGACAGTTTATTTCCAAAGCCAACCACGTTTGACACCACCCAATTAGCCGTGTCGGTGTCGACTCTAACACTTCTCTCAAAGTACATAATTCTATCAGCAAGCAACTTAAACCAATTTCCTTCAGTTATTCCATCATAGATGGCAGCCATCACTCTTGCCTTCTGCAAGGTGACTGAGTCATAGGAACCAGTGGAACATAGCAACATCTTACTAGCTATGTCCAGGAGGGTTCTATACTTCTCCAGCAACTCCTTCTTCTTAACTGCTGGAATTTTGCCATCTCGATTCAATCGAATTTTCTTGCCACAGAAAATGCTTAAATACCTCAGCTCTTGGCCAATCGCATAGTTCTCCACATCAATCGATTTGATGGGCAGCTTCAAAACGTCAAACACAGCTTCACGAGTGATTTCCACTCGACTTGCTCCAACAAACAATTCAATTATGTCTCCTCGTCTGGTGGCGTTGGCATAGAATTCCAACACCTCTTGCTCCAACACAACTTCCGGAAAGGCCTCCAAATAGGGTTTTAACCCACATCTTATGTATTTCGTCAGAATCTCTTGGTTGCCTTCAGTGTGTAACCCTTTGAAGAACATAGAGGGCTCAACATGTACCTTGCTTTCGGCGATGAATTTGCCAAGGTCAAACCTGGCCTGCATGTTAGTCCTTACATCAAAGAGTGAGATGATCGACATAGTGATAGTTTGATTAAGAACAAAGGAGTGAAATTCGCAAGAGTTTGAAAGCTAGAGTAGGGGAGTTAAGAAAAACGTGGGGCAAGTAGTGTGTAAGTGTTCGGTTTTGTTAGAACTGATTTTACACATCAACGACCAAGATTGAAGCAAATGATCCAACGGTTGGGGCTTTTGGTATTCAGTTACGGAATCGAGAATATTATGTGATTTGATATTGTAAAATTTGGAATCCGCCTTTTCTATTGGTTAGGACAGGGGAGTGTACTCATCTGACCTAGCGTAGTAGAGAAGGGTGCGAACTGGGTGTATACACCTCATTAAAATGGGAGTGTATAAATCCAATTCTAGGGTTTTCCAATTTTAGCATGATCGAATTACTATAATACCCTTAATTCGACTTGATTAAACACTTAGCACGTTTGAATCAAAAGAACACTTATCTTGTCTGTTCGAGTCTATCCAGAACAGACGAGTAGACTTATGAACACAAGACGAGTTCCCCCTTCGACTGTGCTTGTCTATTCTGAACGTCGAACGACTTCATGTACCTATCTTATCTTATGCAACGTATAATCGTAGGTACAAGTAGAGTAGAATAATTAAGATGAATATCAATCTAAAGCAATGGTCAAGGTTTCGAACAAGATGACTGTTAACAAACTGAAGAGTCAACATTAGGATATTTAAGAAATCAAAGATTCCCCCTTAAATGTTTATTCCCTTAGTATTACCCTCAGCTTTACCAGCTTCCTCATCGGGTTGTTTGGTCATCTTGTCTAGCCTTGTATACCTGTCTGTTGAGTGAGTAGACGAGTGCTCTGTTCTAGTGATCTTGTCTCCTTATTTCTTTGATGTACCTGTCTGGTTAGTACATAGCTATAGGCAAGTAGGGTATGTTGGTCCTGAAAGGAGTATATAACAAGTGTATGGGGGGGGGGGAATACACTTGTATGCAATTCTTCTCAACTTTTGATCAAACCAGAGCTCAGCAAGGTTGTCTTGGACAACTCTGCTGAAGAAGATTAACTCTTCTAAGATAATCAGACTACTAAGTACTATTGAGTACTTAGTTGAATAACTATCTAGGGGAGTTATATGTGCGGAATAGTGGTTGGCCCTTTTAGTTTAGACTCCTTTAGTTCTGAAAATCACTTAATCAATCAAACAGTCCAGTTTCAGGGAACTTGTCCAAATAGGTTTTGCACAGTCTTTGAGTATGTATCTTTTGGAAGATCAGTTTTGTGTGCAGTGTTGAATGTATGAAAGTACTTGAAAAGCAAATCAACACAAGAGTTTATAGTGGTTCAGAGACTCAAGCTCCTACATCCACTTTCCCTGATTGAACAGGATAATTCTTTCACTCTTGGAATTAACTTGTTTTATAGTGCCAAGGTGCACTTGATCAATAACACCACTTCTTGGTGAATTGATCCCTAGGATGTCTAAAGTCCTAGTACCCTCTTCTCAACTCAGAACTGAACTGTTCTTCTCTCAACAGTCAGCTCCTACCACTTCTACTACTACTACAACAACCTTCTCACTTTCTCACTTGAAAGGGGTAAGGATTGATGTAAGGTTCCAACTGGTGAGATATCCTTTACAATGAAGATGAATGTATAAGGATTAGGATATCTCTCTAAGCTTTGTAAGGATATACAATTGAGTTCAGCTTAGAAGAAGTGTATGAAGACTAAGATAGTCTTTAAAAGTTAGAAAGCACTCTTGCTTGTAGGATAGTTGGATGTTCTTGTCAATTGTTGAGGTGCTTTCAAATGGTCTTCACACTTCTGTATTTATAGACAAATGAAGGATTTGCCCGTTGGAGAGGCAGCCTCAAATGTTCATAAATGTCTTCTTTTAGTTCTTCAACTTTCAAGAAAGATTCTTGATAGTGACATGTCCTCATTTGGGAAATAAACGGCTGTATAAGCTTTGTCTTCATTCTGCAGCACTCTTCCCAATATCTGACTTTGAGATTCTCTTGATAAGACTTGAACATGTCTTCTGAAGGTTGTTCCAATGATAGGATAACATTCCTTATCAAATTGGACAACTCTCCTTATCACTATCAACAGTCTTGCTTATTAGCAAGGTTGACTTGCTCTTCTTCAGATGACTTGGCTCTTATCCTTTGCTTCACTTGAAAGTGATCTTCGCATGATTCATTAAGGATCTTTAGGGTATAGTTGTCTCAAACTCTTCAGCATGGTTGACCTCAATGCTTTCAGAACACTTGATCTGGTTTAACTGTGCTTAGACAACTCCTCTGGACAACTCTCCTGATCAGCATAGTTGGTCTTCAAAAGACTTAGTGTTGTTTCCAGAATTTGAGCCTTGAGGGGACTTGTTCTTGATGGGCTTCAAAGTATATGTTCCCCCTTCAAATTGTGCATCTAATCAACTAAGAGCTGCCTAACATATTAGCTCATCATCTAGCCTTATTCTATATGTTCTAACATTCTTAGAACATAATCATCTTTGACTTAGGCATGTCTCAGGGGGTTTTGGTATTGAATCAAAACATATCTCATTTTATTCCCAACAATTTCCCCCTTTTTGATGATGCCAAAACCTATACAACTTATGCAAAAGTGACTTAGCTACACTTATTACATTTATCTTCAGAAGACATGACTAAGGTCAATTATCCTGAAAAGCAATGTGTTAGTGTACTCACTGTTTATGTTGCAAGTAGGTTTCAAAGATTGGCATAGAGAGATTTCTGCAATAATGTATCTTGATTCAAAGGTAGTTCAACTATCATTCATATAAAAATCATTACAAACATGTTGATAGTTGAAGTTAACATATCAGAGCATAAATTCAAGACACTATTACTATTGATTACAACTATTCAGAGCATATTCTAAGCATAAGATCTAGAGTATCAGAGCTTAAACAACTAATCACTTCAAACATGTCTAGATCTTCAAGTATCAGAGCATCTTCTAGTATCAGAGCAAACACCAAAGCACTTAACAGTATTTGGATCTTCAAGTATCAGAGCAAGATCAGATATCAAAGCAAATACTTGTATCAGAGCAACCAATGCATATCAGAGCAATTAGATTATCACACCACATCATCAATCTTGACCAAGTTTCAGCACAGTTGACTAATCAAAAAGGTCAGAAGACTTAGCCATTTCAGAGATCATCCTCAGGAGGTAGCACCATCCCATATTGTGCCCACACTCTTCTTTTCAAGGCCATGGCTTCTTGGTTTGTTCCCTTGGGTCCAAGAACCATCTTGTTCAGCTTAAGGATTTCAGTAAATTCATTCAAAATTTTTGACTAATCAATCCATCCATCAAGCTTTGGAGGCATGTATATGATTGGCTTGGGAGCTGTGAGTTCAAATCTTGCAATATCAGCAGCTGCAAGTAGTTGTTGATAAAGCTCTCTGTAATACTCTATCATGAACTCAACAAAAGTGGAGTTGGCATCTCTTCCATTCCATCTGTCAATGACATATTGATCATAGACAAACTCCCTTTTGGCTTCTTCCTCTCATGAGTCATTCAGTTGAATTGGCACCCATTTATCCAAGTGAGGATATTTGGTGTCCATTGGGATCAGTAGCTGTGGCTTCATCTTATTGTAGGTTGCTCTCTTCCTTCTTGGCTTCTGGAAGTCTGCTCTTCTTTTATCTCTTGCTCTTTGTGCTTCATCCATCAAATCCATCTTTTCTTGGGCCCTCATCATGGCCAGCTTCTGTTGAGTTTCAGGGTCTTTGCCATACCCTTCATGAAACAGCTTTGATGGATCATTTAGCACCACCACTTTCTTCTTCTTAGGTCCAGGTCTAAAACCTTCTTCATACAACTCCTATAAATCTTCAGAAGTTTTGGCACCTTCAGTGGATTTGGTCTCAGTAGACTTTTCTTTCTCAGAAGACTTGACCTTTTCAGCAATCTTGGACATTTCAGCAGTCTTGTCCTTTTCAGCAACTTTGGACTTCTTGGAGATTGGTTCATCATCATCAATTCTGAATTCAGGAGGCAAATCAAGGCTGTTAGGAAAGTCAGTAAATGTCTCAGCTGATCTTTTCTTTCCTTTGGCCTTCTTGATTTTTCCTCTAGTTTGGACACCTTCATCATCTTTGTCCAAACCAGACACCTCTCCTCCTGGTCTCTGTTGTAGCCTAACTCTTTCCTCTTGAGCTAAGGCAATTGAGTTCTTCAAAGTAAGTGCTAACTGCTCCTCTTCATCCAATTCTTCCAAGTTCAGCACTGCTGGTTCCTTTCCTTTTCCCTCAGGCGCTTTGTCTTTACCCTTGACTGGGCTTCCAATCACTAAGGCACCTTTTGCCCTTGCTCTTTCCCTTTCCCCCTTTTTGGCAGCATCAAAACATTCAGGCTTCAGTTCACTCATAGTTGATGCCATCAAGGACTGGGCTTGGGTTAGAGACTTCATCTCCTCCAACAAGTATACATTTTCATCATGTATGTTCTGCATTCTGTCACTGCTCAAGTTTAGAAAAGCTAGAACAGGCTTCATCTTTTGTTGGACAACCTCCTCCATGGTTGCTTTCAGAGATGCATCTAATTGGGCCTTAAGGAGCTCAGTGAGGTTGACCACTGCACCTTCAACAATGTTGGCCAACACTTCTTGGGAAAACTTTTCTGAGGCTGCTTTTACCATAGCTAGCCTTTGCTCTTCAGCTCTTTTCCTCTGCAGGGCTGTCTTCCTTCCAAGAGCTTGCTTAACCACTGATCTCAAGGTTTTCACATTCCTATTGTGGTTATTCCTTAGTAATGTTTGCTCTTTCTTGACATCCTTTGACACTGACTTCATGGTATTCTTGGCTTTGATGACTTCAGTGGAGATGGTTTGCAAACCAGTCTCAACTCCACTGATCCTAGCTTCCAAGGTGGGTAGCACCACATCTTCTGAGCCAGTTAGCCTCATTTCCACAGATGCTAAAGTTCTTCCATGCTCATCCAAAGCTCCAGTGGTTTCTTCATGAACTGTTTGGACTTGATGAGACAAGGAGTCCAACTTTTCTAACTGTAATCCAAGCAAGGCTTGTGCTGATCCAGTATCAACTTGGATGGGAGCATCTGTCAAGAAGTCATCTGCAAATATTTGTTCAAAACTTATACCTGCAATATCAGACAAATCAAAAGAGTCAGTAAAAACACACTTATCTCCCTCAATTTCTTTTTCACAAGACTCTGATACATCAACAGCCTTCTCCTCATTTTCAACTATTTCTTTTCTCCCTTCAGTAAAAATTTCCTCACACAAGGAATCAGGCCTCCTCTCATCAAGGGATTCTTGAAGTTCAGATTTGACTTCAAGAATAGCCTGTCCTTCCTCACTTATATCACCCTCATTTGGTGGTACACTCACTATTCTAGTAATCACCACCTCTCTATCATCCTCTACTCCCTCTGGTTTTTCCACTAGATTTTCCTTTTCAACTCCATCACCTAGACCTGCAGCATCTCCACCTTCAACAAGGTTCAAAGATGGCAGTTGTGGGGAGATCACAGTGCTTATATCAACAGCCACTGAGTCATCCTGAATGATTAAGGGCTGATCAGTGTCCAACTCTCCTGACACTGAATAGGCCTTAGCCAAACCAGCCTCTAATACAGGAACCTCAACATCTTTAGGTTGTGCCTTGGGTTCAGAAGAACCTTCATTGGCAGATGTGTCCTTGGTTGTGTTACCACCCTTGGTCAACACCTCTGATGACACAGAGCCTTTCCTATGATAGGTTTTAGGAGGGTTGGAGAGTCTGCCTGATACAGAAGGCTTAGGTTGAAAAGATTCAGGGAGGTTGGCTTGAGGGGTTTCAGGAGGGTTGGGTTTTGAAGGATTTGAGGGATCTTCAGGGGAATCATCATCATTGGAGCTACTATCAGGGTGTTTGATGCCCTTATCTTTCCTTTCCTTCTCCTCAATGATTTTATCCTCCACTAACTTTGCAAAAACTTCCTCATCAATCAGGAATCTTGTCTTTAAAACTCCAGCAAAGTGAAGCAATCTGCTTTCCTCTACTTGCCACCAGTTTGCACCCTTATCTTGGATGACTTGTGATATCTCCATAATAGTCTTGTCCTTCACATCAACAAGCATCCTTAAATCATGGAACAACTTCTGAATTCTTGGAAATTCAGCAAGTTGTGGATACAAACTGTCCACAGTAGCCTTGGCTCCTCCTCTGAGCATACTTTCATAAGTATACTCCTCCTCATCTCCACTAGTATGGGGACTTTGGGTTATAGGGGAGTTGGCTCTTGGTTCTCCTAAGGTGGCTTCAGGAAGGTTGAGTTCAGGGATGTTGGCTTCAGAAGAGTTGGGTGCACTTGAAGGTACTTCAGTTGCTTTTAAGAGCAATGGATCTGAAGGGGCTTTACTAACAGGGGTTGGCTCATGTAGTGCAGCTTCTAGAAGCTTTGAGTAGTTGAGCATAGATGAATCAAGGGGTGATTGAAGCCTTGTCTCATCTACTGCTAAATAAGTTAGCACATCTATCCCACTTCTTTGCACACTCCATTCAGGAGAGTATCTCTTTGTAAGATTGATGGGGGTGATTGGTTGGTTGGTTGAGGTTATGTGGGTTTCAGGAGAGTTGGGCTCAGGGTTCTGAATTTCAGGGATGTTGGCCTCTATTGGTTGACCTTCAGGGACCCTGGATTCTGGAGTTCCAGAACCAGATGAGTTGGTCCTTGACTTGGACTTGGTCCTGCTTTCAGCCCTGCTCTCTCTTAGAGCAAGTTGGAGAGATCTTTCCTCCTGAAGCTCCAATACTTTATCAGTAGGCTTAGCCCTTCTTTTGCTAGCCCTACTGCTCCCACTACCTTCACCATCCTTCTCAGGGACAACTTCCCTGATCCTCTTATCACCTCTAGACTTCTGTCTAGTCTCATTATACTTCTGTCTCAACTCTTCTGAATGATCAGAAGGCACACTTACTCCCTCTTCAGCAACTTCTTCAATCTATGTTGAAGCTCCTGAAGTCTCTTCTGAGGGGATCTGAGACATTTTCCTTGTCTTCACCACTCTGTCCTTTGTCCTCTTTTTCAACTTTGGCTTCTCCTCCACCTTTTCTTCAGCAGGCTTGGCCAGTAGCATCCTCCTTTGCTCAGTTTTCTTGCTGAGCTTTCTAAACATGATCTTCTGGGAAGGGAGAGGCTTTGCAAAGGTTTGCATCTCAGAATAGTGAGCAAACTTTTCAATCAGGAGACTTGCCCTTGTGCAATATCTCAGTTTGCCCTCCATCACAACCTTGTTGTGAGCTTTGACTTTGAACTTGGCCTTTTCCTTCATCATCTCAGACAGGATGAAGGTCCTCCAATTGAATTTGATGCCTTTGTCACTAGCATCAATCACAGCAGCCATGATTCTAATTCTGGGGTGGCTGACCTGCTCCAAGCTCTCAGTGTTGCTAAGCAAACTTTTAGCAACAACCTCAAACAGATTAAGGAATTGTGGCTTGAGAGTTATCTTGTGTTGTGTAGAGGATAGTGGCCCTGGAGTAATAAGCCATTCTTGAGCAATTTCTGCTCAAGTCCATTTCCATAGAATTCTGGATTCCTTCCCTCTAAAGGCAATCCAAAAGCAGCATCAACTTCTTCCACTGAGAATTTCACTCTATGAAATCTTTCCTCCTCTTCTCCCTCTGCAACAAAAGATAGTCTTGTTGAAACTTCACCATCTTCAGGTTTGCCTCTCCATTTCAGAAAGGCAAAGAACTCAGCCATGTAGGATTCAAGGCAAGAATCTGGCTTCTCTTGCATGAACTTTTGGAGTCCTGCTCTCCTCAGCCATCTTAGAGTTGGAGTAACTGCAGGTTCTTCACTCTCAAAAGAGAGGATTGGCTCAAATGTAAGGTTGTTTTTGTGACTTAGATACCCAAAATCAAGGTCTAAGTCTCTATTGGTGAAATCAACAACCATTTCAGACTTAGCTTTGGGAGCCATTGAAGGTTACAGAGATGAATTTGAGAGAGTTTTGAGAGAGTTTGAAGAAGATGAGAGCTAGGGTTACGAATACTTGGGGAAGAAGAGTTTGTGGGGGGTCTTAAGGCTTGAGAATATTCTAAAAAGAATGTTTGTCAATGAGTTGGTGAGTTTTGTGTGTTTTCAACGGTTGTCAAAAATGGAAAACACATTTTGGACGACCAGGATTAACTTCAGGGGAGTTGGCCAGTTTTGATCCAATGGTCAAAAATCAATGTAACAGTGAGTTATTGGTTTTATTCAAAACGTGTAAGTTTTTTAATATTAGTTAATGGTTGGGGAGTTTTCAAGGTAGATCATGGCTTGAAAAGTGTAATGCAAACAAGAGTTAAATCTTGACATTTAATGCATGGAAAGTGACCTTTTGGGTGGGGGACAAATTAAATCCTATAAGGATGATATCTGTAATTGGGATAGATATCGAAGTAGGCAATGATTACTCAATTTAGGTGCTTATCAAACCAAGAAAATGGTTTGATAGCTAAGACAACTTATTTGACCCCACTTGGACAAGTGTACTGAAAAGATGTGGACAAGTGTCCTGAATAGATGTGGACAAGTGTCTTGAATGATTTAGGTCATCTCTTCTGAATTTCAGTAGACTTGACCAAGTCTGCTAAAAAACCTTTCCATTAGCCATTTCTCCATTAACTTCAGTGGATTTTACTTGTCCAACTTCCCTGGATCAAGTAATCCCAACTCTGTTGATAGCTCCAGAAACCTTGCCTCTACAAGTGGCTTTGTTGGAATATCAGCTTTTTGATGATCTGTGTGGATCTTGACTAACTTTATATCTTTCTTCTCCACATGATCTCTAATGAAGTGATGCTTGATGTCCACATGTTTGCATCTTGTGTGCAATACATGATTTTGTGATATTGCAATTGCACTATTGTTGTCACAAAATATTGGCACTTCAGTGGAGTTGACTTTGTAGTCTCCGAGTTGTTGTCTCAACCAAAGGATTTGAGCACAACAACTTCCAGCTGCAACATACTCAGCTTCAGTGGTGGAAGTAGCCACTGTGTTCTGCTTCTTGGAAAACCAAGAGATAAACTTGTTGCCTAAGAATTGACAAGTCCCTGAAGTGGACTTTCTATCAATTCTGCAACCTCCATAATCACCATCTGAGTAGCCAGTTAACTCAATGTTGTCATCAGCAGGGTACCAAAGGCCTAGATTCTCAGTGCCTTTGAGATACCTCAAGATCCTTTTTGCAGCCTCAAGATGGCTTTTCTTAGGATTTGCTTGAAACCTTGCACAAACACCTACTGCAAAGGTGATGTCAGGTCTGCTGGCAGTGAGATAGAGGAGTGAACCAATGATTCCTCTATACTCAGTAGAGTTGGTTGAAATACCATTCTCATCAGGATCCATCTTCCAATTGGTGCTCATTGGGATCCTCACTGGCTTGCTAGTTGCACACCCAAACTTCTTGATCATTTCTCTGGTGTACTTAGCCTGGTTGATGAAGATACCTTCCTTTGATTGCTTGACTTGAAGACCCAAAAAGAAGTTCATCAACCCCATCATGGACATCTCAAACTTGCTTTGCATAAGCTTTGAGAACTTCTCACACAGCTTTTCATTGGGGTATCCAAATATTATGTCATCCACATAAATTTGGACAAGCAAGATGTCCTCTCCTTCAGAGATTCTGAAGAGTGTTCTGTCCACAGTTCCCTTGGTGAATCCATGATCCAAGAGAAATTGTGACAGAGTGTCATACCAAGCCCTAGGGGCATGCTTGAGTCCATATAGAGCTTTCTTCAGTCTGTACACTTGGTTTCCAACTTCAAAACCAGGTGGTTGCTCCACATAGACTTCTTCTTTCAAGACTCCATTCAAAAAGGCACTCTTGACATCCATTTGGTACACTTTGAACCTCTTGTGGGCTGCATAAGCTAGAAAGAGCCTTATTGCTTCCAGCCTTGCCACAGGTGCAAAGGTTTCATCATAGTCAATGCCTTCATGTTGGTAATACCCCTTTGCCACAAGTCTTTCTTTGTTTCTGACAATCACATCATTCTCATTCTTCTTGTTCTTGAACACCCACTTTGTTCCAATAACATCTTGATGTGAAGGTCTATCCACCAGCTCCCATACTTCATTTCTGGTGAATTGATTCAGTTCTTCCTGCATGGCTGTGATCCAATTGGCATCTTGAAGTGCTTCCTCAATGTCACTTGGTTCTTGTTCTGACAAGAAACAACAGAAAAGAGCACTTTCACCATGAAAACTCCTTGTTTTGACTCCTATACTTGGATCACCAAGTATTAGATCAGTAGGATGGTCAGACAACCAAGTCCTTCTTTTTCTGATCTCTTCAGTAGAGTTGTCCTCTACTGAAGTTGAGTCATTTTGATCATAAAATTCAGGGTAATTGAATGCAGGATCTAATTCAGGATCATAATCAGGGGTGTTGTCCTCAATGTCAAGGACATTGGCATTTTCAACATTTTGAGTTCCCCCTAGATTATATGACCCATTAACTACCTCAGCAGGAACTGCTTCTTCATTGGTAGTTGTTACCTGGATGTGAACTGGTATTGGATCATTCAGTTCACCATTTCCTTCAGTGGGATTTGCCTCAGGAGGATTGCCTTCAGGATTGTTGTCCAAAGTGAAGTTTTCAGGAAGGTTGGCTTGGAAAACATTTATGAATTCAGTGTCTTTGTCCTTTAGGCTCAGTCTGGTTGTCCTCTGTGTGATTTCCTCTGGTTCTAAGTTCTCATTCCTGAACTCATGAATAGATTCATCAAACACAACATGAGGTGTTTCCTCCACAATAAGGGTTTTCTTGTTGTAGACCCTGAAGGCTCTACTGATTTGAGAGTATCCAAGGAATACTCCCTCATCAGCTTTGCTATCAAAGGCTTTCAACTGTTCTTTCCCATTATTGTGAATAAAACACTTGCAACCAAAAATGTGAAAGTATGACACTTTAGGCAATCTTCCTTTCCAGAGTTCATAGGGGGTTTTGCCTTGCCCCTTAGTGATCAAGCATCTATTTTGAGTATGGCATGCAGTGTTTATAGCTTCAGCCCAAAACCTCTTAGGTAAATTTGAATCAGCAATTAAGGTTCTAGCAGCTTCTTTTAAAGTTCTATTTCTTCTTTCTGCAACTCCATTTTGTTGGGGAGTTCTAGCTGCTGAGGTTTCATGAGCTATTCCATTAGATGTGCAATACTCATTGATGTATGAATTTATGAACTCAGTGCCTTTATCAGATCTTATCTTGATAATGCTAAGGCTTTTCTCATTTGACAATCTCTTTAGAAGTTCAGGCAGTTTGACTTGAGTTTCCTTCTTATTAAGGAAAAATACTACCCATGTGAACCTAGAGAAGTCATCTACTACAACCAATGTGTATTTTCTACCATTTATGCTTGCAGGGGTAATTGGTCCAAATAAGTCCATATGTAGAAGTTCAAGTACCCTTTCAGTAGAGATGACTGGTTTTCCTTTAAATGAGGCTTTAATTTGTTTTCCTTCTTGGCATGGTTTGCAAACATGCTCTTTAATGAAAACCTCATTTGGTAGTCCTTTAACTAATGCATTCCTAGCAATCTTGTTCATTGTTTTGAAGTTCAAGTGGTTTAATCTTTTATGCCATAACCAACTTTGTTCACTAGAACTCTTAGCAATGAAGCATGCAGCATCAGTAGACTTGTCCCAGTCTGCAAAATACACATTTCCTTTCCTAGTTCTTTATCACAGAATTGACTGATACTTAGGAGATTATACTTGAGACCAACCACATAAGACACATTGGATACTTTGATGTTACCAATCATCAAAGTACCATAACCTTTTGTAGTTGCTTGTGAGCTGTCTCCAAATGTGACATTTGGGCCTTCTTTTTCAATAAAATCAGTGAGAAGTTCCTTGTTTCCAGTCATGTGCCTTGAACATCCACTGTCAAGGTACCATGCTGACTTTTTGCTCATGCTCCTCTTCTAGTGGCCCATTGGTACCTGCAATTAGATAGGTTTAGGTACCCTTTGAGTTTTGGGTCCTGAGAGGTTAGCTGTACCTTTAGGAGCCCAAACTTGCCTAATAACTCTGATTGATTCAAGGTGGCTAAGTTGTCTCCCTCTAGCATCTACATACACTGTCTTTCCCTTAAATGCCTTGGGGAAAGTATGTGTGAATGTGTTAACTCTGTAAGTTTCAGGAGAGTTGTCAAATCTCTTGAACTTATGAGTTCTTTGTGCTACTTGAGGGAATCTTTGAGGAAAGGCTTTCTTATGACCATTACCCTTTGGCATGAAGGGTTTTGGTTGTCTCATTTTATTTTGCCTTTGAGGATAGTTGTCCTTAGGTCTAGTCAGCTGAGGCTTTCTCAGAAGAGTTGGCCTAGGCTGATTATACCTTGGATAACTCCTCTGAATATTGTTCAGGAGAGTTGCCCTTCCATTGGGTCTACTCTGCTGACCAACATTCCTCTTATGTTCAGGAGCTTTGGCCATTTCCTTAGGTTTTGGCCTAGTCTCCTGAAGCACTTGAGTAGGCAGATCATCCATTTTGCCCTTTCCTTTGTTCAGTGGCTGAATTACTTCATTTTCAGTTTGTGCCACTGACTTAACAAAGATTCTCTTAGTGTTACTTGTAGAAGCAACACTAAGACAAGGTGAAGATTCAAATGGATCAAAACCTAATCCACTTCTTTGAGCCATAGGTCTTTGATAACTCTGAATTTCCTCTATTGCTCTAGAGGATTTCTTCAGAGCAGACATCTTTAGTTTCAGGCTCTCTTCACTTGATTTAAGAATATCATATTCATGTGAGAGGTTTTCAAACTTAGCATTTAGAATTTTCAGTTCAAAATCTTTTCTCTTCTGAGAGAGAAGTTGATCATCAATCTCTTTTTGTTGGTCAACTATCCTGAGATTTGCTTCCTCAAGCTCTCTCAAGACTTGTTGATACAACTCAGTAGATTTGACATCAACAACTACCTCAGAAGTTTTGGCAAGTTCAATGGCCAATCTTTCATTTTCTCTCACACAGTTATCATGAAATTCTTGTAGCATAGTGAAATCTTCCATCAACTTTCCAAGGGAAAGCTTCAGGCTGACCTCACTATTGTTTTGTGAGATGAATGATGGTGAACTAGAAGTAGAGGATACCTCATCATCCTCAAGAGCCATGTTGCAGACATCATCATCATCATCACTGTTGGAGAACAGTCCATCAGAAGAGTTGAGGCTTTCAGCACTATCAGATTCTTCACCAGCCATCATGGCCTTTCTATTGGTGAACTTTCTGTCTCTTTTGGCTTGTCTCTCTCTTCTTTCTTTAGAGCTCAGTTCAGGGCAGTCATACTGGAAGTGCCCTTTCTTTTTGCAGTTATAGCACAGGTCTTCATCATCATCCTTCTTTGGTTCTTCTCTTCTTCTTGATGATGAAGGTTCAGCTCTATTGGACCTTCTCCTATCAGAGTACTTGTCCTCTGATCTTTTCTCATCAGGCTTTTTGACCTCAGCCTGAGCTTCAGGAGAGTTGTACCTTCTCCTGAATTTGTTGTCCTAGTAGAATTTCTTGTATCTACCAAACCTTGAATTTAACTTTTCAAACCTCCTAGCCATCAAGGCTAGTTCCTCCTTCATTTCAGTCTTGGAGACTGACTTTGATGATCTTGGAGTGGACTGCATTTCTGGTTCAGCAGTTTTGGCTTTGAATGCCACTCCCTTAGTAGGATTTGAAGGTTCCTCAACAGGCTTTCTTCTATTGAGGTCGAACTCATAAGCTTTGAGTTCAGAGAAGATTTGTTGCATGGGCATGGTGGAAAGATCTTTGGTATTTTGCATCATTACAGCATAGACATCCCACTTTTGAGTGAGACTTCTCAAGATCTTCAAACCAACTTCTCTCTTGGTGTAGACCTTGCCCAAGGAGTTGATTTCATTCATCACATCAGTGAATCTACCAGCAAATTTATCAATGGACTCCTCAGACTCCATTGTGAATTGTTCAAACTTCTGCACTGCCACTTGGAGCTTATTCTCCTTGATCTTCTCAGTTCCCTCACACATTTCTGCAAGAGTATCCCATATCTCCTTGGCAGTTGTGCAGTGGTAGACCCTTCCCATGATTGCATCTGGAATTGTTTGATAGAGGGTATTCATTGCAAGATAATTTAAATTATCCTTCCTCTTTTCATCAGCAGTGAATTCATCTTCATCTTTGGGTAGCACATCTCTTGTGTCTGCCCTTTGAGCCTCTATGACTCTGGGATTGACAAAGGTGAACACAAAAGGACCTTTTGTGATCACTCTTAACATATCAGTATGAAGAGATGCAAGATGAGCCCTCATTCTGATTTTCCAGAAATCATAATTATCTATTGAGAACATGGGCAATTTGTGATGAGATATATGATTGACTGGATTTGTTGCCATGTTGTCCAATCCTTGAACAGCAGGAGGTGGAACTGCAACATTTATGTTTTGATCAGGATTTTGCTGCTGGTTCTGGTTGTTGTTGTTTCCTCTTGCCATTTCTTCAATAAAAGGTTAGACAATAGATACAAAGGATTTCAGACAGATCAGTTCAGTGACCACACTAAATATATGAGTTTGAAAACCAAGATGGTTTTTCAGAAGCAGTGGTCTTTGAACCCCTGCTCTGATACCACTTGTTGATCCTGAAAGGAGTATATAACAAGTGTATGAGGGGGGGGGGGGGGGGGAATACACTTGTATGCAATTCTTCTCAACTTTTGATCAAACCAGAGCTCAGCAAGGTTGTCTTGGACAACTCTGCTGAAGAAGATTAACTCTTCTAAGATAATCAGACTACTAAGTACTATTGAGTACTTAGTTGAATAACTATCTAGGGGAGTTATATGTGCGGAATAGTGGTTGGCCCTTTTAGTTTAGACTCCTTTAGTTCTGAAAACCACTTAATCAATCAAACAGTCCAGTTTCAGGGAACTTGTCCAAATAGGTTTTGCACAGTCTTTGAGTATGTATCTTTTGGAAGATCAGTTTTGTGTGCAGTGTTGAATGTATGAAAGTACTTGAAAAGCAAATCAACACAAGAGTTTATAGTGGTTCAGAGACTCAAGCTCCTACATCCACTTTCCCTGATTGAACAGGATAATTCTTTCACTCTTGGAATTAACTTGTTTTATAGTGCCAAGGTGCACTTGATCAATAACACCACTTCTTGGTGAATTGATCCCTAGGATGTCTAAAGTCCTAGTACCCTCTTCTCAACTCAGAACTGAATTGTTCTTCTCTCAACAGTCAGCTCCTACCACTTCTACTACTACTACTACAACAACCTTCTCACTTTCTCACTTGAAAGGGGTAAGGATTGATGTAAGGTTCCAACTGGTGAGATATCCTTTACAATGAAGATCAATGTATAAGGATTAGGATATCTCTCTAAGCTTTGTAAGGATATACAATTGAGTTCAGCTTAGAAGAAGTGTATGAAGACTAAGATAGTCTTTGAAAGTTAGAAAGCACTCTTGCTTGTAGGATAGTTGGATGTTCTTGTCAATTGTTGAGGTGCTTTCAAATGGTCTTCACACTTCTGTATTTATAGACAAATGAAGGATTTGCCCGTTGGAGAGGCAGCCTCAAATGTCCATAAATGTCTTCTTTTAGTTCTTCAACTTTGAAGACAGATTCTTGATAGTGACATGTCCTCATTTGGGAAATAAACGGTTGTATAAGCTTTGTCTTCATTCTGCAGCACTCTTCCCAATATCTGACTTTGAGATTCTCTTGATAAGACTTGGACATGTCTTCTGAAGGTTGTTCCAATGATAGGATAACATTCCTTATCAAATTGGACAACTCTCCTTATCACTATCAGCAGTCTTGCTTATCATCAAGGTTGGCTTGCTCTTCTTCAGATGACTTGGCTCTTATCCTTTGCTTCACTTGAAAGTGATCTTCGCATGATTCATTAAGGATCTTTAGGGTATAGTTGTCTCAAACTCTTCAGCATGGTTGACCTCAATGCTTTCAGAACACTTGATCTGGTTTAACTGTGCTTAGACAACTCCTCTGGACAACTCTCCTGATCAGCATAGTTGGTCTTCAAAAGACTTAGTGTTGTTTCCAGAATTTGAGCCTTGAGGGGACTTGTTCTTGATGGGCTTCAAAGCATATGTTCCCCCTCAAATTGTGCATCTAATCAACTAAGAGTTGCCTAACATATTAGCTCCTCATCTAGCCTTATTCTATATGTTCTAACATTCTTAGAACATAATCATCTTTGACTTAGGCATGTCTCAGGGGGTTTTGGTATTGAATCAAAACATATCTCATTTTATTCCCAACAGGGTCTATATCAATTAGCCCTAGACTAATGCATAACTCAGGAAAACGAGCCTCAGCTAATGGTTTTGTGAAAATATCAGCTCTTTGAAAATCAGTATGAATCTTTTCCATGCGAATATCCTTCTTTTCTACATGATCACGTATGAAATGATGCTTCACATCAACATGCTTACAACGTGTGTGCAAAACAGGATTTTGTGTAATGGCAATAGCACTATTACTATCACAGAAAATAAGAACATTTGATTCATATATGTTGTAATCTCTAAGCTGTTGCATGAGCCAAAGTAGTTGACTACAGCAGCTACCAGCAGCCATGTACTCGGCTTCGGTAGTAGAGGTAGCCACACTAGTTTGCTTTTTCGAAAACCATGAAATGAGTTTTGTGCCTAAGAATTGACAAGAACCAGATGTAGATTTCCTATCTATTCTACAGCCTCCAAAGTCTGAGTCTGAGTAGCCACTTAAGGATAGATCATCATTTTAAGGATACCATATACCACAATTGATGGTTCCTTTCAAATATTTCAGTATCCGTTTCGTGGTTTCCATGTGACTTTCCTTTGGATTGGCTTAGAAACGAGCACAAACACCAACAGAGAATGCAATGTCTAGTCTACTAGCAGTTAGATACTGTAAAGAACCAATTAGTCCACGATAATAAGATTGATCAGCACATTTACCGTGTTCATCTGGATCCATTTTGTAAGTTGGTTGCATCGGTACGCCAGTAGACTTACATGTTTTAATCCCGTACTTGTCCAGAAGATTTCTAGTGTACTTCGCTTGATTTATGAAAATCCCTTCAGGGGTCTGTTTTACTTGAAGACCAAGAAAGTAATTCATTTCACCCATCATAGACATCTCAAATTTACTTTGCATGAGTGTTGAGAAACTTTCACTCAGCTTTTTGTTAGGTGACCCAAAAATGATGTCATCTACGTAAATTTGGACGAGTAAAATATCTTTCCCTTCTTGTCTTCTGAACAAGGTTCTATCGACCTTGCCCTTAGTAAAACAATTTCTAATAGAAAGAGAGAGAGAGTATCATACCATGCTCTTGGAACTTGCTTTAGTCCATATAAGTCTTTCTTTAATCTGTACACCTGGTTGCCTTTGACTTCGAAACCTGGAGGTTGTTCAACATACACTTCTTCCGCAAGAATACCGTTAAGAAATGCACTTTTGACATCCATTTGATATACAGTAAACTTCATGTGAGCAGCATATGCAAGAAACAAATGAATGGCTTCTAGTCTAGCAACAGGAGCATATGTTTCATCATAGTCTATGCCTTCAGCTTGTGAATAGCCTTGGGCTACTAGTCTAGCCTTATTCCTAACGACTACATCATTCTCATCTTTCTTGTTTTTGAAGATCCATCGAGTGCCAACTACATTATGATGTTCCGGCCTATCGACAAGTTCCCAGACGTCGTTTCGAACAAACTGGTTCAACTCGTCTTGCATAGCAATGATCCAATTACTATCAGCCAATGCCTCTTTGATAGTGGTAGGCTCGATAGATGAAAGGAAACAACACCAGCAAAACATAGTTGGACTAGGCTGTTCTTGCGACTCAAAGAGTTGTCGTCTAGTCTTCACACCAATAGTAGAGTCACCAATGATATTTTCAGTATCATGCGCAGATTTCCATGTTTTTCTATTCTTAACAGGAATACTATCATCATCTATATCATGTACAGCATCATGCATATCAACATCATTTGTATCATCAATTTTCACAGGAGTAGACGAGTCAACTAGAGCAGGCATGTCAGCTGGTCTAGAAGACTTACCTTGAGCACTTACCTTCTCTTTGTCATCAGACTCGAGAGCTTTTAAGAATGGGTTGTAGGCTTGAACGGATTCATATACCTCTGATTCCTTGTCAGATTCGATCGTTAGATCAGTCACTTTCTCACTGATCTTGTCGGCAGACGAGTCCTGTCGAGATTCATCGAAAACCACATGTGGTGTTTCTTCCACACAAAGAGTTGAGTAGTTGAATACCCTAAATGCCTTGCTAGTCGAGGAGTATCCTAAGAATATCCCCTCGTCTGCTTTGGCATCGAAAGCATTCAACTTACTCTTTCCATTGTTGTGGATGAAACACTTACAACCAAATATATGGAAATATGAAACTCTGGGTTTTCTACCTTTCCAAACCTCATAAGGTGTCTTGCCTAGAGCTTTATTGATCGCACTTCTGTTTTGTGAATGACATGCAGTGTTGATAGCTTCTGTCCAAAACTTTTGAGGAGTTTTGTACTCAGCTAGCATGGTCCTACAGGCTTCTTTGAGAGTTTGATTCCTTCTTTCAGCTACTCCGTTCTGTTGTGGCGTCCTAGCTGCACTAGTAAGATGCTGGATACCACGTTTAGCACAAAAATCTTGGATATAACAATTAATGAACTCAGTTCCCTTGTCACTACGAATCTTGAAAATAGACTGGTTCTTCTCAACTTGTAACTTCTTCAACAGATCAGGCAGAAGTGTTTGTGTATCACTCTTCTTGTGTAGGAAGACTACCCAAGTAAACTTAGAATAGTCGTCTACAACAACAAGTGTGTACCTTCTACCATTCAAGGTTGGAGGAGTTATCGGACCATGAAGATCCATATGTAGGAGTTCTAGGACTCTACTAGTTGAGAGAGTAGGAATTGGCTTAAAAGAACCTTTCACCTGTTTACCCTGTTGACAAGCAGTGCATACGTGTGACTTGTAATAGACTTCGTTGGGAATACCTTCCACTAGGTATTCTCTTGCTATCTTATTAATCACCTTAAAGTTCATGTGGCAGAGGCGTCTATGCCAAAGCCACCCAAGCTCTTTAGGGTTCTTAGTAAGTAGACAAGTGTCCCTTGGACAGCTATTCCAGTTCACTATGTAAACACTACCTTGTCTTACGCCGAGTAGTAGGACTGTGTGCGTCCTTTTGTCAATAATCTCACATTTGCGGCTTTTAAACTGCACCTTGTATCCACGGTCACAAAACTGAGAAACAGAGAGTAAATTATATTTCAAACCTTCCACGCATGAGACATCTTGAATCTCTACGTCTCCATTCCTGATGTAACCAAATCCTTTAGTGACAGCAGTGGAGCTATCACCAAATATTACTTTTGGTCCTTCCTGCTCATGGTAACTTGATAAGAGAGCCTTGGTACCAGTCATGTGGTGCGAACAACCACTATCAATGTACCAAGTTTCTCCTACAGAGCCACCCTTCTTATACAAGTCAAGTCGACCCTGCAATGAAGATATTCAATAATTTAGGTACCCATTTGTTTATTGGGGTCCTGGGGGGTTAGTCGAGTTCAGAGGAATCCAAATATACATTGGAGTCTTGAACAAGTTCGATCTCTTAAGCTTCCGGCCATACTTGTTACAGAATAAGACCTTGTTGTCCTTATCTGGCCTATCATTCGAGTTCGGGTCTACTCGTTTGAGATAGCCTTTCGACTTGATCTCTACTTGAGCAGGCACTGGTCTATGATAGTCAGAGTAGGGCTTGTATGCATTAGGTCCATACGGTTTATAAACTCGTTTAGGTCTTTCCTCACTTATGATATCATATGACAAAGGTGGAGGATATAGGACAGCTTGTGTACGATATTTTGGAGCAACTTGTCTAGGCCTAGACGAGTAGAGCTGAGACTACCTTATGAAAGGAGGTCTGGGCTCTTGTCGTCTAGTCTATACCTGTCTAGTACTCGTCTCCTCAGGATACCAATCCTCGTATTTGACCTGGTTGGGTCGTCCACGATTAATGATCCTTTGAAGATTAGTTCTAAACGGAACAGGCTTGTTGTTAGCATTCTTTTTACCTCCCTTGGTAATCGGAGTGTTAACTCGAGTCTGTTTAGGTACAGTGCCTTTAGATGGAGTTCCAATATCGTATATCATTGGTCCTTTTCCTTTATCATTTGGCAAAAGTCTTGAGTTAGTAGTAGTAGGGTTCTTAATTGACTCGAGTAGACGAGCTAGATGACTCAGCACCTATACCTGTCTTGTCAGCTGGATCTCTGTACCTATCTGACAATTCAAGGTTAATCTTTGAAGAGTTAACCCGGTCAGTAAGCTTGAGATCTAATGCGATAACCTCGGTCTCTAAGAACTTATTACGTTCTTCAAGTCTATTGCATTTGCTCTTTAAAATATTGAATTCATTTCTCTCAGTTGCATGTGTCTTAAGTAGGTCTTGATATAACCTGTCTGTCAATGCACACTTTTCTTTGAGTTGTCTCAACTCTTCAGTCAAGCGTTCATTTAGGACTGTTACATTAGGATCTACTTTAGACTGAGCTTCCTTAAGATCAATGATTTCTTGTTTCAAGGCGATGTTCTCATCACTGACTTCAATGAATGCCTGATTAGCTAGTAGGAGGTCGTCTTCAATAGCACTAGTAGAGTGATGAAGACTACTCCCTACTTCACTACTGGCAGTATCACTTTCATCAGAATCTGATTCATCACAAGATTGAAAAGAAGTAGCAGATGATACCTCTTGGTCGATTTTAGGCATGCAGCATAGGTCATCATCTACTATGAATGCTTCATCGTGATCTCGATCAGACATGTAGCTAGATAAGGACGATGGCAACTCGTCTAAATCAGACTCAGAGTCATCATTGGCCATCATTACCTTCTTGCCACGATTGTATCTTCTTTCCCTTCGTGCTTTGCGTTCTTCTCGTTCATCAGTGCTCAGGTCTGGACATCCATATATGTAGTGACCTGGATTTTCACAGTTATAGCACAAGAGATCATTAATAGCCTTTTTAATAGGAGATTTATCCCTGCGCTTATCACGTCTATCAGAATGTTGAATCTTCCTATCATCAGACTCTCTATCTCGCCTATTACCTTTCGAGACTTCGTCTCTCCTTTCGGACGAGTTTCGGTCTCGTCTGGTCTCAGACGAGTTCTTAGAAGTGGACGCTCTATGATCCCTATAGAACTTCTTGTATCTTCCGAAACGATTATTCAGCCTATCAAACTTTCTAACCATGAGGTTCACCTGATCCTTCAGACTAAGATCAGTATCTAACTCGTCTTTCAAAGAAGCAGACTTAGTCTTAGACTTCGACCTGTCTACCTTAAAGGACTTAGACGAACTAGACTTAAAGGCAACGTTCTTAGACACAGCATGTTCTCTGTCACTACTGACTACAGGTTCATCTTCGTCTAAATCAAACTCATGCGTCTATGTTTTGGGTATTCTTAACAAGCATCTTTACCATTTTCCATCGAGGATCTAAGCTCTTAAGAATCCTAAGATTGATTTCACGAGGAGTATATGACTTACCAAGGACTTCCAAATCATTCATGATCTTAGTAAAACGAGTATCCAGCTGGTCGATAGTTTCACCAGCTTTCATATGAAATGATTCAAATCTTTGGACAGCAGTGGATAATTTGCTCTCTTTGATTAGGGATGTCCCTTCACAAATGATAGCTAATCTGTCCCACATGTCTTTGGCAGTTTTACATTTTAACACTTTTCCTAGATACTCGTTAGCTAATCTGTCCCACAAATGATAGCTAATCTGTCCCTTCACAAATGATAGCTAATCTGTCCCACAAATGATAGCTAATCTGTCCCACAAATGATAGCTAATCTGTCCCTTCACAAATGATAGCTAATTCTTCGCAAAACTATCCAATTTATTTTGACGCATTTCTTCTGAGGTTAGATCTGACCTGGGTTTCTTGACGAGAGTACCAATTGGTTTGTCTTTGTCGAGGGCAGCAGTATTTGGGACCATTGTCACGATCGGACCCTCGGTGACAACATAGATCATTAGGTCGTGCGTGGAGCTAAAAATTGCTTCCATTCGCAGCTTCCAATAGTCGTAGTCCGGAACCTGGAACTTGGGTAACTTGTTAGCACTTATCTCGAGAGACATGATTTTTCAAGTAAATCAGCGCTAAATAGATTTATGATCAAGAAATGGATAAGTCAAGAACATGGAACAAGAAACAAATATAACAGAGATGTTGATCAAGAACACGTAAGCAAATACAATCACGGACCAAGACTTTACCCTAAGTCTGAAGTCGGTTATCAAGAAACAGCAGTTCGTAAACTACTACTCTGATACCACTTGTAGGTCCCCAAAATTGAGTTAATATCGAGTAAGCTAGTGAAAATGTCTAGAGGGGGTGAATAGACTTTTCAAAATTCTTTCGATATACCAAAGTACAATATGCGGAATAACGAAATTAATCAATGAGCCCAATTCAAGTTTATACTCAACTTCTTATTCAAGAACTCTGTTCTAGTATACTCAACTTGTCTTGTTCAGATATGTATGTTAAAAAATTAAACAATCAATCAATCAAACACAAACAAAACAGTAAAGTAAACAACACACAACAATTTATAGTGGTTCGACAACTTGTCTACGTCCACTCTCACAAACCTAGTTGTGATGTTTCCTTATCAACTCTTCCAATGGAGTAAAGTATGTGTGTTCTTGTAATTTTAAGTCCCAAGAAACAAGACTTAGATCTTTTTGAATATACTACCAAGTATATCTTCGATCTTACTAGAGATTTACAAGTATCTAGCAACTTGAAAACAGTAAACAAAAACGTAAAACTTATTCAGTAGCAGCCTTCTGGTTTCTTCACTTGACTAGCGGACTTTCTTTCTGAACTTCAAAATCTCTGAGAGTAACTTGCTTCGAACGCTTCAGTAATTCTTCAGTATGTAGCTTATCAGTAGTCTTTAATCAATAAACACCTTGGAGTATTTATAGACTTTAACTTCAAGAACTTTGTCAGTTGTAACCAACCTTTCTTGAAAACTAACTTGCAACTTCCATACTTATCCTTCCACGCGTTTAAGTAGTTAATTAGTTATTTCTAACTAACTCTTCAATCCTTATCTTCATACGCGCTTGAATAACTAACTTCATGTTGACTTGTCTTGTCTTCTATGCGCACTTGTCTTGTGTAGACATCTTCTCTTCTTGTCTGGTCTCCTTCAGTAGTAGACTATTCTATTCCTAACAAGACTATTACATTACTTTAAGCTTTATAACACAGCTTAGTTAACTTAGAATCTATACAATGAATATTTACATATGAAAAACATGAGCTTCTATACAATGTTTAATATAGCTCAATAACAACCTAAACAATTAATATAAACAGTACTTATAAATCGTACTTGTCTTTTCTTTAGAAACTTAAACCTGACAACACTTGTCTTATGTGAACTCTACTGGTCTACACAAGATGACTTCTCTTAACTAGACTAGATCAGTCAACACTTAGAAAATATTCAAACTACTTTTGGCTTATTAAAACTTCATCTTTATCTTTTATCATCATTTAGGACTTGTTCTAGGATTCATATCCCAACACTAGAATAGCATAAAAAGAAACCTTTTTCACTTTTAGAATCAAACTTATGAAATTGATCCCTATCATTCAGAATATAACACACACAACCAAATACATGAAAATACTTCACATATAATTTTCTAACATTCATAATCTCATAAGGTGTTTGATTAGTGCCAGATCGAATATAAACTCTATTAATAATACGACATCATGTATTCAATGCTTCAGCCCAAAATCTTTTAGAAAGACTTTTAGATAAAAGCATAACTCTTGCCATTTCTTGTAAAGTTCTATTCTTTCTTTCAACAATTCCATTCTATTGTGGAGTTCTAGGAGATGAATATTCTTGCATAATACCTTTCTTATCACAAAAATCATTAAACATGCTATTCTCAAATTCTCTACCATGATCAGTTTTAATACATCCAACTTTCCAGTTATACACATTTTTGAACCTTTTATAGAGAATTTTAAAAAGAGCAAATGTTTCAGATTTATCTCTTAACAACTCAATCCAAGTATATCTAGAAAAATCATCTACCACAACTAAGGAATATCTTTTGCCTCCAATGCTTTTAGTTTCCATAGGACCCATCAAATCCATGTGCAACAATTCAAAGCATCGATGTGTAGAACAGTGTGACAACATTTTATGCGGCATTCTTAGCTGCTTATCTTTTTGGCATGATCCACATACAATGGTATACTGGAAGTTCAATTTTGGTAATCCTTTGGCTGCATCTGATATGATTAGTTTCTTCATTGCCCTGTAATTTACATGTCCTAATCTTTGGTGCCCTAGTACATTTTCATCATATTTTGACAAATTACAAACATTTGTTCCAATAAGATAACAATTATCAGCAGACCTAGTACCAGTCATTAAACAATCATCATCTTCATTAAGAACATAGCATGCTTCTTTGTCAAATTTTACAAATGACTCCTCGATCCACTGATTTGGATAACCTTCACCCGTATTCTGGTAACGATAATGTTATTGTTGCTAATGGCGTTTCTATTCTGATCACTCAACAAGCACATCTAGTTGTTTCTCAAGATGAGTTGGTTGACAAAATTGAAGATCTGAATAATAGGTTCAGAAGAAAGAGAAAACACTTAACTTCTCAAGAAGGTCCAAGTGACAATGCAATTATTCCAGTCAACCCAGCAGAGCCACAATTCATGAGGCCACTGTAGCCAAACCAGCTGAGAAGCAGAAGAGAGCTGAAATTGCAACAAAAACAGTGACCAAGAAGAGGAAGGCAGATGAGGTAGTAAATCCTGAAAGAGCTAAGGAAGAAGAGCTCAGACAGAAGAAGTTGAAGGATGCTACTAGGGAGAAGAATACAAATGAAAGGAAGCTTACCCTACTGAGAAAGGAAAAGAAGACATTGATGAAGACACCTATATGGATATGGTGGTGGATCCAGATGAGCTACCAAGATGGTAAAACCTCAAGAAGAAGTGGCAAATTCAGCACTTCATCGTTCAGAAGTTTGGACCACTTTCAAATAAACATGATGAGTTCTTACAGTTTCAGCAATGGATGGAAGTAGAAGACAAAAGGTTGTGGGATGAAGCTATGAAGACATCTACTGATGTTGGATATAACATCCTAATCCCTGAAGAGCCACTACGGGAAGCTCCAAGAACAATTTCTAAAAGGGTTGATTATATGGAGATCAAGAAGATTGAGACAAAGATTATTGAAGAGGAGCAGGTAACAGACGTAGATCACATGAAAGCCATTCATGATCGTCTGATGCTTGCAATCCGAGTCTAGATGGAGATGAAGATCAGAAGGAGATGAAGACATCTTTTTGTTAGCTGGTAGGAAAAACTTGTAATCTGTATTCACTGCTTATTAATAATACAAGTATTTTTCCTCAACTTATAAGACAACCACTCATTGTCTTCATCTAAAGTCTTCTGTGTGTTTTATTGCTTTATAAACTGCTTTAATTTATCTTACTTCTTAAGTTGGGTAGATTAGATTAAGTGGTTTTGTCTTCATCAAAAAGGGGGAAATTGTTGGGATATTCACCCACCTCCAAGGGTATTAATGTAATTATGATGTAATAGTTTTGATGGCCAAAACACTTAAAATAATTTAGTTAGTATTTAGTCATCTGATAGGATAAGTTGAGTTGTATAGAACAACTTATAGAGTCTTAGTCTAGTCACTGTGAGATCAGTTGTATGTATATCAGCTGATATCACATCTTGGGCTTACACGCGCTCACTCAAGATTTGAAGAGTATAAGACTAGAAGACTAAGAAGACCTTGAACATTGGAAGAAGACCATATTGAAGAATCATATGAGAAGGCCATTGTATGTCTTATCAGCTGATATGGACTTCTAGAGATGTCTACTGATCGAGCTCTCAAAGTATAGAAAGAATCAAGACAAAAAGAGAAGACATAAATATGATCAGATGGGGTGGACTCAGCTGATATCAAGAAAAGATCAGAAGACTACTTCATGACAGATAAGGTTACTGCACTTACAGGATTAGAACAGTTAAAGTACCAGATTAAATGAGTACCAGACCAGAAGAGTACTAAGATCAGAAGAGTACAAGACCAGCCAACTGAAAATTTGCATGAAAGACTAAGTGTACTCGAGCATTTGACTTTCCATATCCAAAGAAGGCAAGTTCAAGATTTGATGGAATCAATATCAATCAAGATAAAATCAAGAGATTATGCTGCAATTAAGGATAATCACAACGGCTAGTTTCTCCAAACGACTAGTTGATTGAAGATTAGTCCTATAAATACAAGATCAACTTCATGTGTGAAGACACGGGAAAAAGACGGAAACTATACACAATTATCAAGCTTTACGAAGAACACACCCAGCTGATTGCAAGCCTGTTTTGAATTTCTAGTTTCCTCACCAACCAAGAAACCAAACCTTTTTTATCGTTAGATACATTCATTGGTTTAGGCATAGTGGTTAAGAATTTTTTTGCTTCAACCATTTGTTGGAGATAGATAAAAACAACTCAAACACTCTAACTAGTATAAGACCTAAGTTGTTAAACGTTGTAAAGAGTACAAGTGCTCTCAAACACTTATGGATACCATAGCACTTTGGAAGTTGCTCAGAGCTCAAATTCCTTCTCTTGGGACTCTAAAGGACAAGCCCTTTAATTTGGTGATTAAAGGATTAATATCACGAGCAGATCGTGAGAGTGGACGTAGGATCTGATATTCGAACCACTATAATCCCTAGTGTTATTTACCTTATTGTCATTTCAATTCTAGCATCTTATCATTCTTATTGTTATTCATTCATACATCATATTTCTTTAAAAGTGATTGTGAAAAGAGCCCATATCAGAACTGTTTTTAAAACCAGCAGACTACAAGTCAGCTGAGTATTTTAAATTTGGCTAAGAAAGGTTTTTCTATAGTACGAACGAGTCTAAACTATGGGCCCAACTATTCCGCAAAATTATATTCAGTAGAGTACCTAGTAAGTTGGATCAGCAGACTAAGTATATCAGCTGAGTAACTCAACTTTGTTTCGAAAAAGTTTTTAAGTCTATTCACCCCTCCCCTCTAGATTTTAAACTCATTCACTATTCGTTCAGGGATCAGCAATGTATGTATCTTAACATGTTTTATTGTATTTTATTTAAAGGGTAAAATAGATATTTTGCATAAATATTTAATTAAAAAAATGGAGGGGGAGTGCATTAAACAAAGCTGGAGGGGTATATACCCCACGTCTTTTGCAATTCACTTGTTTAAGTTGCCCAATTCAATAATGGGCTTTGGGTACGATTATCTTCATCTCTATCTTTGTTAAATACACAACTCTGTATATTTTTTTATTTTAAAATAATTATGAAATGTCTAAAATGCCTTTAGTAGAGACGTACAGTCGTACACCATTTACCTCATTAACTTTTTAGTAGATACACTTTTACTTCACTTTTGTTCGTTCCCAGACCAGTCCCATCCACCCTACAATGTTGTTGCCTCATCATCCCCTTATCGTCGACTTCACTTTCGACCAGTTAGATACAAAATAATTAATTCAAAAAATTTAGATTCAATTTTTAAAAAATACAAATTTTCAAAAAATCATTGTTGAAATTTACGTTTTTTGGGATATTTTTTTAAATTTTTTATTCTTTCTAAAAAACACAATATTTCGACAAATATTGATCGAAAACTACCATATTTTGTGATAAAAATTGTCCGAAAAATCACTACTTTTTTGACACAAATTGATCGAGAATAAAATAAAATATTTTTTAAAAAAAGAACATTGTCATCATATGCAATAAAACAGTGTACAGAAAGGCAGCGTACATATATTACTAAATATGCAATAAAATTCAAAAGGATTATAAAACAGCGATGACATCGTCGAGAGTGATTGGGTGGGGTAGGGAGAGCAGTGACATGTAATGGAGCGGGGGATGAAAAAAAAAAAATGAAATTAGGGTGTATTAGCTCAAGTGGTTAGAGCACCACTACCTAGGCCTTAGATCCTGGGTTCCAGTAATGGGGAGGGGAAAAAAGGGATGGGTATTTAATGTAATTCAAAAAAATATAAAAATGAAATGAGGGTGTATCTACTAAATGGATTAATGAGATATTGGGTATAGTTACTAAGGTGATGTTTATTTTTTGTTTTAAAATCTGATTTTGGGTTTTAAGATCCTACACCGATTTTACTTCAGGGTTTAAAAATCAATTTTAAAAAATCACTCATACTAAACCTACTCATTGATATGACATCAATTTCAATCCTCTCTAATAAAAAACCTTAAAAAACACACATATTTCTATTTATCAGAATTTCAAAAATCAGTTTTCAAAATCCGAAGTAAAAAATCATTATTATTTTGAAAGAAAAAATATACTTCCTTTGTCCCTTACTCAAGGATTCATAACTTTTGACCATATGTTTTAAGGGTTTTTCTTACTATAGTCAAATTATACAAACTTACTACCGTAGTCAGTGTGTCGAATTGTGTCACGTGGCGTCGTATGTGTCGTATGAACCTGCTACCTGTTCTACAGGTTTAAATTAATCAAATTATTTTTTAATTTATATTTTACTATTTACTATCTTACCCTTTTTATTATAAATTAAATATTGTTGGGATATGAATCCTATAAACAATGTTCTAATTGATGATTATATGTTTTGATGGTCAAAAGCAAGTTATGAAGTTAATGGTATATGTGGTTATATGTTATTATATGTGAGTTATATGGAATAAGATTACTGATCTTAATGTGATATGAAGTTTGAGTTTACTGATCTTAGTGTTTTACTAATCTGATATATGAACTGTTTAAGAACTAAGCTGATAAATGATTTGTATAGACAGCTTATAGTATAGGATTTAGTTATACTCATCTGTATATAGTTCAGTTGATGTATATATAGGTTTTATATTTGTAAAGTTGTATTCTATTGTATTCAGCATTGTAAAAGTTCAGAATAGTAGATTAGATTGAAGTCAGAAGACTAAAGAAGACTAAGAGATATCAGAAGACTACTTCAGAGTATGAAGAACTCAAGAGAAGTATTTTTGAAGGAAGCTGAACAGTTTTGGAGAACTGTGCTGATTGACCAAGAGCAGTAAAACTAAGAAGAGTAGTTTACTGTGCTGAGTTGGTTTGTTTGAAGAATAAGTTTGGATAACTTATTTGAAACGTAACTGAAGATATATATGAAGATATGCTGACTTGGAAGATAAGATAAGTTGGTTACAAAGAAAGAAGTTACAACAAGAAACGGTTATGAGTTAGTTGAGAGTTAGTTCACAAACTGCTAACTGTCTTACTAATACTTATAAATACCGTGTGATCTTCTACTTGAAAAGAATACTGAGACTACTACTACTCAAAGTATTCAAGAGCAATCAAGAAGCATTCAAGTATTCAAGAACTCACAGAGTCAAGAAGATCGAACTGAGAAGAAGCCACATATCTGATTTGAAGAATCAAAGGCTACTGCAAAGAGAAGTTTTACTTTTGGTTTTAAGTTTGTATTGTGTAAATAAGTGTGCTAGTTACTTGTGAAATTATTAGTAGATCGAAGATATACCTGGTGGTATAATCGACAAGATCAAAGTCTTAATTTTGGGACTCTAAGCTACAAGTACTCAAGAAGGAAAGAGTAATAAAACATCACGACTGGAGTTGTGAGAGTGGATGTAGACATTTGTCGAACCACTATAAAATCTTGAGTGTTTTACTTTCTGTTTTGATTAACTGTTGATATATTTGTTGAACCAAGAACAGTAAGTTTTCTAAGAAAAGATTTAAAGAAAAGTTGAGTATAAAAGCTAACTGTTGAGTACTGATCTGATTCTAAGAACAGTATTGTACAGAACACATTTCCGCACTAAAAACTCTAATATTTTGATAGAATTTGAAAAGTCTATTCACCCCTCCCCTCTAGACTTTTTCTTAGCTTACTCAATCTTAACTCAACTTTTGGGACCAACAAGTGGTATCAGAGCAGTAGTTCTTTGGACTGCTGTTTCTAGATAACCTTGTAGACTTTGGGGAAAGTCTAATTGTTTCTCATTACTGATAATTGTTTCTTGATCTTACTTGTATATCTTGACCTATTTGCCATACTACTGATCTTAACTGTCTGTTCTATCATGGAAGAAATTAACATCAATAAACTTCCAAAGTTCAAGGTTGCAGATTACGATTATTGGAAGCTGAGGATGGAGGCCATCTTTAGTTTAACCCATGATCTAATGATGTCTGTGATCAAAGAAGGGCCTATTACTACCATGATACACAACACTGCAACTCTGGAGCCTTCCAAAGCCATAGGTGTTCTCGTGCCAAAACCCAGGTTAGATTTAACTACTGAGGAAATGAGGCAGAACAATCTAGACAGCTTGGCCAAGAATTACATTTTGCATACCCTTCCCAATGAGTATCTTGGGAAAGTTGTTAAATGTAAATCAGCCAAAGAGATGTGGGACAAGTTAGCTATCATTTGTGAGGGAACTTCTCTTATAAAGGAAAGCAAACTATCCACTGCTGTCCAGAGGTTCGAATCATTCAAAATCAAGACTGGTGAAACAATAGACCAGCTCGATACTCGTTTTACAAAGATTATGAATGACTTGAATGTTTTAGGTAAGACTTACACCAATAGGGAGATCAATTTACGTATCCTTAAGACTTTAGATGATAGGTGGAAAATGGTCAAATTGATCATTAAAAACACACAGGATATAGATAACTGGTCTGCTGAAACCACCTTCCAAACCCTACAAGCACATGAGTTTGAATTGGATGAAGAAGATCCAATAGTAAGCAGTGATAGGGTTAAGGAAATCTCTAAGAGTATTGCACTTAAGGCATCTACTTCTAAGAAGTCTAGATCATCTATGTCTAAGTCCTCAAGCATAAAAGATGAAATAGAGAGTACTGATCTTGATCTTAAGGATCAGTTGAACTTAATGATAAAGAGGTTTGACAAACTTAACAAGCGTTATGGTAGATACAAAAGATTCTATAAGGACACTCAGGGCTCTAATAACAGGGACTCTTCTAGGACCAGAAGGGATCACAAATCTTCTGAAAGGAGAGATGAGATCTCTAGTGAGAAAAGAAGAGATAGGAACTCTGCTGATAGGAAGGATAGAAACTCTACTGATAGAAAGGACAGGAACCGATATCATTCTCCTTCTAAACGTTCTACTAATGAACCTCTTTGCTATAACTGTGAAAAGCCAGGTCATTACATCCATGAATGTCCTGATCTGAGTGCTGAAGACAGAAGAGAAAGGAAAGCAAGAAGAGATCGCAAATATGCAAAGGGTAAGAGGGCAATGGTGGCCAACAATGAATCTGATACGGATTCAGATGAGTTGCCATCGTCTTCTTCTGATTACCCTTCTAGCAGTGAGAAAGAAGTTTTCATTGTAGATGATGGACTAGTCATGATGGCAAAAATAGATCAAGAGGTATCATATGTCACATCTTTTCAATCTTGTGATGAATCTGATTCTGATTCTGATTTATGTGACACTGCTGATAGTAGTGTAGGGAGTAGTCTTCATCATTCCAATGGAATGAATGAAGAAGACCTCCTACCAGCTAACAAAGCATTCATGGAAATCAGTGATGAGAACATATCTTTAAGACAAGAAATCATGAGTCTTAGAGAAGCTCAAATGCAAGTGGATCCTAATATAACTGTTCTAAATGCACGGCTATCAGAAGAGTTGTCTCAACTCAAAGATAAGTATGCATCTATGGACAAGTTATATCAGGGTATGCTTCATACACAAGCTAAAGAGACAAATTAGTTCAATGACTTAAAGATTAAATGTGAAAAACTTGAAGAGCGCAATAGATTCTTAGAATCTGAAGTACTGAGCTTGGATCTAAAGCTATCTGATATGATTAATTCTTCTAAGATTAATCAAACATTATCAGACAGATACATAGCTCCTTATGATAAGAGTGGAATAGGTACTGATCTGCCTAGTCCCTCTACTTCAGGCATTAAGAACACTACTGGAGCTAGTTCAAGTTCTTTACAATTAGATAAAGGAAAAGAACCTATGATCTATGATAATGAACCAAAATCCAAAGTACAGTCTAAATACATTCCTCCTACTACCAAGAATGGTAAATAGAAGAATGGATCTAGACCAGTACAGTCAAGACCATACCAGAAGAGTTCTACTCCTCTGAACAGAGAAGAAATATCCTGGAATCAGAAGAGGCAGACTCAGAACAGTAGGTCAAGACAAGTACAGGCAAGTTGGAAACAACCTAGACCTCCTTTTATAAGGCAGCCTCATTATCATAACAAACCTGTTCTTTATCCTCCACCTTTATCTTATGATATCATTGGAGAGGAAAGACCAAAACGCATCTATAAGCCGTATGGTCCACAGGCTTTTAGGCCATATGCAAACTATTACAGACATACTGATCTTCCTGAAAAAGGGATAGAACCAAGGAAAGGCTATCTCAGAAAAATAGATCCTAAGTCTGCTGATAATTTGGATAAGGTCAACAAAGTATTGTTCTGTGATAAGCATGGTAGAAAACTTAAGAGGTCTCAATTATTCAAATCTTCAATGTTTATTTGGATACCTCTTACTACTAACCCCCAAGTACCCCAGTAAAGAAAGGGTACCTAAATTATTAAGATCACTACTTGCAGGGTCGACTGGATCTTTACAAGAAAGGTGGTTCAGTTGGAGAAACTTGGTACATAGACAGTGGGTGTTCTCACCACATGACTGGTACCAAGACTCTTCTTTCTGACTATCATGAGAAGGAAGGACCAAAAGTGATCTTTGGAGATAGTTCCATGGCAATCACAAAAGGATTTGGATACGTCAAGAATGGAGATGTAGAGATTCAAGATGTCTCATATGTTGAAGGTCTGAAATATAATTTGTTATCTGTCTCTCAATTTTGTGACAGGGGCTACAAAGTTTACTTCAAAAGCACCAAATGTGAAATATGGGATAAAAGAACACACACAATTCTACTAGTTGGAGTTAGACAGGGCAGTGTCTACATTGTAAATTGGAATAGTTGCCCTAGGGATGCTTGCCTTTTTTCTAAGAGTCCTAAAGAAATCAGCTGGCTATGGCACAGACGCCTATGCCATATGAACTTTAAGATTATTAACAAGATTGCAAGAAACTACCTTGTTGAAGGTATCCCTAATGAAATCTATTTCAAATCACAAGTGTGTGATGCTTGCCAAAAAGGTAAACAGGTAAAGGTTTCCTTTAAGTCAATTCCGACTCTTTCTACTTGTAGAGTCTTAGAACTCTTGAACATGGATCTACATGGTCCAATAAAACCCCCTACACTGAATGGTAGAAGGTACACTTTGGTTGTGGTAGATGATTATTCAAAATTCACTTGGGTAATCTTCTTACACAAAAAGAGTGATACACAAACCCAACAACCAGATCTGTTAAAGAGGTTGCAAGTAGAAAAAGGTCAGCCCATTGTCAAGATCAGGAGTGACAATGGGACTGAATTTATAAACTGCTATATTAAAGAATTTTGTTCTAAGTCTGGAATTCAGCATTTGACAAGTGCAGCCAGGACACCCCAACAAAATGGTGTAGCTGAGAGAAGAAACAGAACACTAAAGGAAGCATGCAGATCAATGCTTGCAGAGTACAACACACCACAGAAGTTCTGGGCTGAGGCAATCAACACTGCCTGTCACACTCAGAACAGATGTGCATTCAACAAGGTACATGGTAAAACTCCTTATGAGGTATGGAAAGGTAGAAAACCAAGAGTTTCATATTTTCATATCTTTGGATGTAAGTGCTTTATTCATAACAATGGAAATAGCAAATTATATGCTTTTGATGCTAAAGCTGATCAAGGAATATTCTTAGGATATTCTTCTACTAGCAAGGCATTTAGAGTGTTTAATTACTCTACTCTCTGTGTAGAAGAAACACCCCATGTTGTCTTTGATGAAGTTGTACAGGAATCTGCTGATCATCAGATCAGTAAGAAAATTGATCTGACCATTGAAACTGATAAAGACAGTGAAGAAACTGAAGTCTATGAATCTGTACAAGCCTACAGTCCATTTCTAAATGTTCTAAACAAAGATGATGATGTAGAAAAGGTAAAAGACAAAGGTAAGTCTTCTAGACCAATTGACATGCCTGAATTGGTTGACTATTCTCCTGTGAATAAACCTGCTGAAAATGATGATATTGATATTGATGATTCTGATATACATGATGTGGATGATGAAAGTATTCCTGTTAAAACTAGAAAAACATGGAAATCTGCTCATTCTACTGATCTGATTATTGGTGAATCTAATAAAGGTGTTAAGATCAGAAGACAACTGTTTGATTCTAAGCCTGAACCTAGTAATTCTCTGTTTTGTTGGTGTTGCTTTTTATCTGCTATTGAGCCTGCAAATGTGAAAGAAGCTTTATCTGACAGTAACTGGATTATGGCTATGCAAGATGAATTAAATCAGTTTACTCGAAATGATGTATGGGAACTTGTAGAGAGACCTACTGATCACAATGTGGTAGGTACAAAGTGGATTTTCAAAAATAAGAAAGATGAGAATGATCTTGTTGTGAGAAACAAAGCCAGATTAGTGGCTCAGGGCTACTCTCAAGCTGAGGGTATTGACTATGATGAAACATTTGCCCCTGTAGCTAGACTAGAAGCTATAAGATTGTTTCTTGCTTATGCTGCTTATATGAAATTCACTGTGTATCAAATGGATGTGAAAAGTGCATTTTTGAATGGTATACTTGTTGAAGAAGTTTATGTAGAACAACCTCTTGGATTTGAGGTAAATGGTAATCAAGTATACAGGTTGAAGAAAGCACTATATGGTCTGAAGCAAGCCCCAAGAGCCTGGTATGACACTCTCTCACTATTCTTAGTTGAAAATGGATTTACTAAGGACAAAGTGGATCGAACTTTGTTCAGAAGACAAGAAGGTACAAACATTTTATTAGTCCAAATTTATGTTGATGATATAATATTTGGATCCCCTAATAAAAGCATGAGTGAAAGCTTTTCAAAACTCATGCAAAGTAAGTTTGAAATGTCAATGATGGGAGAAATGACTTATTTTCTTGGACTTCAAGTAAAACAATCATTTGAAGGTATCTTTATCAATCAAGCAAAATACACAAGAAATCTGTTAGATAAATTTGGTATCAAGACCTGTAAAACAGTTGGAGTACCAATGCTGCCAACATACAGAATGGATCCTGATGATCAAGGTAAGTGTGCTGATCAATCCTATTACAGAGCTTTAATTGGTTCTTTACTCTATTTGACTGCTAGTAGGCCAGATATTGCATTTGCAGTAGGTGTATGTGCTAGATTTCAGGCCAATCCCAAAGAAAGTCAGGTGGAGACTGCTAAAAGGATATTGAAATATCTAAAGGGTACCATTAATCGAGGTTTGTGGTATTCTGCAGATGATGATCTATCCCTAAGTGGTTATTCAGATTCTGACTTTGGTGGTTGCAGGATAGATAGAAAATCAACTTCTGGTTCATGCCAATTTTTAGGTTCTAAGCTCATATCATGGTTTTCAAAGAAACAAACAAGTGTGGCAACATCTACCACTGAAGCAGAATATATGACTGCAGGAAGTTGTTGTAGTCAGCTTCTTTGGCTAATGCAACAACTTAGAGACTACAACATTGTGGAATCTAATGTACCTATATTCTGTGACAGCAATAGTGCAATTGCCATCACTCAAAATCCCGTTTTACATACTAGATGCAAGCATGTAGATGTTAGGCATCATTTCATTAGGGATCATGTTGAAAAGAAAAACATAAGGATGGAAAAGATCCACACTGATATTCAGAGAGCTGACATTTTTACAAAACCTTTGGCTGAAACTAGATTTGGAGAGTTTTGCATAAGTTTAGGATTGATAGACATGGATCCTGCATGTGTATAGAACTGTATCCTAACATTTCAGGTACTGAGCTGATATCAAGAACAGTACTCCAAAAAGGGTAAATCTGAAGAACAGACCATGTCAAGACCTCTACATTCATCACAACCAGGTAAAAAGGTTAATAAGGTGCCTAAATCCCGATGAGGAAGCTGGCAAAGCTGAGGGAATTGAGAATATACATTTAAGGGGGAATCTATGATTTCTGAAAAATCATGTATGTTGACTCATAGCACAAGTCACCTTAGAACAAACCTTATAAAGACCTATTTTAATTATTCTTTACTATTTTGTACTGTATTTCACCATCTATGCATGAACTAACACTTCTACCAAGGTGAAACAGGCACAGAAGAGGAATTCTCCACTGGAGGGGGAACCGATCTGATTACAGATGTGATCTGTCTACAAATCTGATCTGGTTACAGCATATATCTGTCTACAGACATGTTCTGATTATTGAATTGATTTGTCTGCAGGACTGTTCTGATTACAAAGTTAATTTGTCTACAGAACTATTCTGGCTACAATATCATTCTATCTACAGAACTGGTCTGATTATTGATTAAACTGTCTACATAGCTTATTTGATTACAGGGAAATCTGTCTACAGAATTGAACTGATCTAAGTTACAGTGTTGGTCTGAAAAAGTACTGTGCTAGTATCAAAAAGGTGAAAATCAGAAGAGTTGGGGAACTGATCTGAGGATTACTGAGCTGGCCCAACTACTGATCTGATCTTCAAGAGAGTACTCAGCTGATCACAGTACTCAGGTGAACCCAGATAAGTAAATTTCAATAAATTTTAAGTAAGAAATTGAAGTAAAGTGTGCATGGAAACAACTGTGCTGATACACATCCGAACGGGATTATTGCCTTAGAATTGTTCTAAGTCAAGATCTGTTCAAAATTAGTTTATTTATAGAGAAGATTAATACACTCCTCTATTCTTAACCTAATTTTAAAAGGTGTATTTATCAACACAAGTTGACTCCAAATTGGAATTGAGTTTGTATGAATCTGGAACGTTTTCTCTAAAATTACTCTTATCTAAAAACTCAATCCAAACCACACAAAGTGGGAATCTAAATCAATCCAAGCCCTAGATTTGCTTTGATTTTAGATTAACACGATCACATTTACTTCTTCTTCTTCCTCACTTGAAACCTTTCTGCAAAACTCCCTAAGCTCACGATTTCACGATACTCCTACTCTTTCATCTACACTTCTACATTTCTACTCCATGGCGATTATTGATATCCTTAACGAAGAAAACGAAGTTGTAGGTACTTTTGATTCAACCAGATGGATTCGTGAAAAAGGAATTTTTGTTGAAAATTCAGTCTACTTCATTGGACGTCAAAAGAGCGAGAATCAAGTCATTCTCACCATGTGTGAAGAAAGCAGGCTAAGGAAGTACCTAGAATCATTCCCCAAGATGGTTTTTGAACCTGAGGCAATGGAATTCTTTCTACAGGTGCAAGGTGATTCGAATAGCATCCGTTCGACGGTTTCGGGTCACAGGGTTGTTATTTCCAGAGAAACCCTTGGAATCGCGTTCAATTTACCAGACAGGCCGGTAAACATTCTGAGCTATATGGCAGGGCAAGAAAAGGCATGCGTGGGTAGATGGTTGAATGTTGACCCAGCGACTCTCACCAATTTAAAGAAGGACATCCTTCCAGAAGGTCTTCAATTGCTGATGGACATTGCTGGAAAATGCATGTTAGGTCAACAATTCAGTCAAGATGCCCTCACTAATCTCAAAATTCGTATTATGGCCGCAATCACTGATCGAGTTGATGGTGATTGGCAAGGATTTATTTTGGGCAGATTGTTGGCTGAAAGAGAAAAAGTGTTGTTTGATGAAGACACTAGAGAATTTTCCATTAAATCCTGGATGGGTTTTGGAAATAAATTGAGCATCTTGTTGCCTCAATTAGCTGACAAGAAGGTGGATTGGAGCCCTCAGAAAAGATTTCATCAGGGCAAGTTTTTGTTCAAAAAGGAGTCTGTCAAATTTGAACAAGAACAGAGGAATCGTCCTCAACCTCAAGAATCTGGTGGTTCTATGTTCCGTTCTGACAATGATGATCCGGAGTTAAGAACTAAGGCTAGGCATGACCCTCACAGAGCTGGATTAAGAAGAGGCAAATCAGCTAGGGTTGTTTCTGAGAAATCAGAAGAGTCAGTTGCTGCTGTGAAGGAGCCAGCTGTAGAGCAAGAGGTAAGTTCTTCGAGCCTCATTATTTCGCATAAAAGATCAAAAGTTTCTGGTGTGCTGAGACCCAGAAGAGTCCTCAAGAGCACTACCCCCACTCTCTCAACCTCTGATTCTATTCAAAGCCCAACCCCTTGAAGCTGAGCCTACCTGTTCTGAGGAGTCAGTACACTACTCTCCTATTCGACAGAACACTCCTCCCTCACCCCCTCAGAACACTTCATTTCATCCCACTCCACAATCAAGTCCTCACCATAATCCTACTCCTCATTTCTCTCATGAACTAGAACCAGTTCATGATCACTCTACTGAGCATATAACATATACCTTCTCCTGAACCTGTTGAGATTACCTCTTCACCAGAACCTGAAGTTATCCAACCCAATTCAGTGTTCTTGATGGACTATCCTGTATGTGATAAGGAAGAGAGAATAAGATTCAAATTGAGAAATGCTCTTCTCAAAAGCTTTCATGGTTTAGATGACAGCTCTATGACATTTGAGCAACTTCTAAGGATAGGCACTTGGGTGTATCTTAGAAGAATAGGTTATAATGAGTTGATGATAGTAGCAGAAGGCATGGGTGGTTTATCTGTGTTCCATGACTGGGAACAAGAGAAGAGAGAAGCTGCAGATGTCAATTCTTTTACAGAATTATGTTCTCTTGAATCGGTTATCCAGTTGATTGAGAGGATAACTGGATGCAAGAATTCTATGGTCAAGTCTGCTGATGAAAATGTTGATACTGATGTCAACATGGAAGCTGAGGATACTGGTGTTAGAAATTCTGATAATGAAGCTGATATGGAAGCTGACTATGAAGCCGATACCAATGCAACTGAGGTGTTTGAGAACACAGTTGTAGTTGATGAGACTAAAGTCTTAGTGGAACAAACTTTGGGTGCTGATGAGTTGGAGAGCACACCAATCAATGCTGCTGAAGATACTGTGCTTGATGATGTTCAAGACACTGAAAGAAATGTTCCTACTGAGATAGTGCATGATAACTCTAGCTTTGAGATTTTGAAAAAGCATAATGAAGAGTTACAAAGCAAGCTGGAGGCTACTTTGAAACAATTTCAACAAGCCACTGAGAAATTGAAAAGTTTGATTGCTGCCAATTCGTATGAGAAAGTATTGGAATTCACAATGTCTAAGATCTATGATCTGCATAGATTGCAAGAGAAGAAACTTTCTACTAAGTTGCAAAAGAAAGTTGAGCTGCTTATGACACCCTTGAAAGAATGGCAGGATGAAGCCAAAAAGGGGGAAGTAAAGGTCATGAATGTGATGGAGCAGACTCAAACTCAACAAGCTCAGTTGGTTGTGAGTCAAGATGAGTTGAAAGCTAGTATTGATGATTTGAAAGAAGAAATCATTAGTTTGAAGCTGAAAAGAGATCTCAGAATTTTGTTGTTTTGTATTGTAATTTTGATGAGAGGGTTTATTCTTGAATTTTTGTTGCTTTGATACCATTTAAAATTTTGATAGTTCAATAGATGTTCGTTGATGGTTTCTGCTTGAATATTTTGCATAAACATTGATTACAAATATTTTCAATCCTATTTCAATGACTGTTTCATCTAGCCCGAAGAATGTAATTTGAATCATAGGATGCAAATAAGGATTGTCTTGTCTTCTAATTCTGCAACTTCAATTAACGCGTTTTGAGTAAATTTTTCTTATACGTTATTCCAGATGTGAGTGTTTTCGGGGATATATATGGATACTCCCATTGTTGTATCGACTATAGAGAGCATGTTCCTCTATATTACTGGAAAACAAATCATATAGCTAGTCCATTGTAGGGTTGCATTTGGATTCTTGAATTTGAGCTATGGAATTCAAATCATTAATAAATAATAACAAATTGCACATCCATTCATATTGGTCTGATAGGTTCATTTTCTGATGGAGTTGAAATGTATAGCTCTCCGATTTAGATAACTTTAGTGATTCCTTCCCCTCAAATCAAATTCCTTTAATTCAGATGCAAGCTAATAGCATTTGAAAACTAAATGTGTAGTAAAGAAAAGAACACATCAATAAGAAGAGAATCCTTTTCATTTCTTCACTCACGGGAATAAAACATAGCATAGAAGGAATCTATAAATTTCATACAAGCAACACACAATATACATATAATGCAACTTATAGTGAACGTAAACTTTATCAGGAATCATCTTGACAAATTGCGCAGCTCCATATTTCAAGTCTGATTTGCTGTAAATTGTAATAACAGACGAGTAGAAACCGTGTGAAACCGTGAATAGCAAATAAACGTGAAAATATTCAATTAGAAAAAAAGTAAAAAACACCATTTTCTTGGCCTATACCATCAATTTTGTATGTGATCTTCATTAGGCAGTAACACTTTATCCACACTCATGCACAAAAGAGTAAACCTTCTATAGTTCACAACGATTTTTTGAGGGATACATTAATGGCTAAGGTGAGTAGTTGAAACATACTTATCTGTCAGTATTGTCTTACTGTTAGATTAGATCAATTTTGTTTCTATTATATATTTTGATATTTTTGAATCCATTAAGAATTGTTCCCTAATCAACCAGTACGATTTTTTTAGGTATACATTAATGGTTAAGGTGAGTAGTTGAAACATACTTATCTGTCAGTATTGTCTTACTGTTAGATTAGATCAATTTTGTTTCTATTATATATTTTGATATTTTCTGAATCCATTACGAATGTTTCCCTTATCAACTAGTGCAATTCTATTAGCCTATCTTTTGTGCTTCGCCACGGATTATTGTTTGCTAGTAATAATATTTTTTCATATCTTGCTAATTATTGAGTTGTTCATTTTCAATCTCTCTTATACATTACTTTTGAAAACCCTTTTTTCCATAGACAAACTTCTACAGGAATTATGATATCGTCAACTAGTCTGAACAATTCAAATAAAACTTGGATGGTATTACTTTGATAGAATTTAATAATTAAATATTTGTTTTTGTTGCAATGTTGCATATTGTTGTGGTTGCAGATAAAATATAAAGTTTATGAATTCACTCTCTAAGGTGTTTAACATAAGAATATGAATCTCATAGCATTATGCAAATTATGGATTGTCCACTATTTTATATCATTATAAAATGCATGCATTATAATTATGAATTTAATAATTATTTTATATTATATTATTTTTTGTTGGTGTATTTATATGTTACTCTTGAGTTTGAGGGTGCAGCTCTAGCTATAGCGACAGTTTTCCGTGTTCTCTTTTTTTTTTTTTTTTTTTTTTTTCTAATTGTGTGTTTTATGTGTGTTGGAGTGTGTGTGAGTACAAGATTTACAACACTTTAGGAGACATTGTTCTTGAAAGACCAGTCTTTATAATATGAAAAAATGAGAGTATAATTTTTTGTTAATTTTAAGAATTTTAATGTGTAATGATATGATTTCTTTTTCTTATTTTCTTGCAGGAATTAGAGCCCGAAAAGTTGTCTAAAGACCTATCATATATGAAGAAGTTGTGTGAATGAGTTCGAAAATATAGTTGGTGTTTAATTAATTGGAATTTGAAATCTTCAAATCAATGTAATTTGTGCAAATTTTGTGTTATGTGAATATTTGAATCTTGCAAATTGCAGATTTTCTAAAAATTTGATTGAATTCTAGGATAATGGATTGTTCAATTTTTTATGGATTGGGCAAAAATGATGAGAAAACATGAGATCAAAGATTGTAGCCGGGTTCTTATCTTTTTCGATAAATTGCAGAGTTTAAGTTTCTTAAAAGTTTGGGAAAAAGTAGTGTTACAATGAGATTTGCCACATAAAGATGAGTAGATGGTGAGTATATAGTCGTGAGTTCTATGGTCCTCATTCAGGTGAACATGACATTCATAATACATTCAAATTCTCTAAACATGTCTAAATGTTGAAAGTAGATACGACGTTAGTGCCCATAACAATTTTTATTCTGTTATAACGTCACATAGGTCGTTATTCCTTTTTTTAGAGTTTTAAAGTTCTCTTTTATGTTCATATCCACATTTTACACACTACTCATAGTAACGACCATGTGAAGGTGAGCGAATGGTGAGTATATAGTTACAGTATTAGTGATCATAATGACCTACGTTTTGTTATAACGTTACACATGTCGTTATTATGTTTTCTTGAGTTTTCAGTTCTTGTTTTATGTCCATATCCCAATTTTACACAATAGTCGTAGTCATGTGCTCGTTACCATAACTAATGTATAAAATGAGGGATAAAAATATAAGTAAATGTATTAAAACACTAGAAAACATAATAACGACTTGTATGACGTTATAACGTAATTCAAATAATTATGGACACTAACGACTATGTATTCACCATTGACTCACCAATGACTAATGTATAAAATGCGTTTAAAACATAAATAAACACATTATAACACTATAAAAGTAAAATTAGAAGGATAATAATAAAAATGAGCATCGCCGAAAATCTAGAAACGTCTGATTAAAGTCAATTAAACATGCTATCAATATATTCTTATTTAGAAATATAAATTCATTATGATTCAGAAACACATTGGTTTAGTTATAACGTGGTGGATGTCGTTATTTCATTTTCTAAATTCAAATGCACTAAAACTCTCTAAACATGTCTAAAACAAGATTCTAGAAGTTATATGATGGTCGAATAGTAGATACGAAGTCATCAGTGTCCATAACGACATGCGTTCTATTATAATGTCACCGAGTGGTTATTCCATTTTTAGAATTTTCAGGACTTATTTTATCTCCATACCGACGTTCTACACACTACTCGTAGTAACGACCACGTGAAGGTGGAAGAATCGCTAGTATAGAGTTGTTAATGCCCATAACGACCTTCATTTTGTTATAACATCAGACGAGTCGTTATTTCGTTTTCCTGAGTCAAATAGAAAATCTATATTTCTCGAGGTCATATTTTTACGACTTTATAATATTTTACACAAAGAAAACTATGTTTGAAACTGAGAGCTGATTTTATTGAGAAACGTTATATGATTTATAACTCACCGTACGGTTACAATGTGAAAAAACTTATTATTAATCAATGGTGTACTGTGCAATGAAATGACATACAAAATGCACTAAACCCCTACAAACACGTATAAAACAGATTTATGAAAATTATAAAACACCCGTACACAATATGCGATATGTTAGTGCCCATAACGACCTTGATTTCGTTTTAACGCCACATGGATTGTTATCTCATTTTATGTAGTTTTCAACTCTTGGTTTTTGTCGATACCCACATTCTACACAATACTCATAGTAACGACCACATGAAGGTGGGAGAATGATCAGTATACAGTCGTAGTGCCCATAACGACTGGTGTTTCGTTATAACGTCACACGAGTTGTTATTTCATTTTCCCTAGTTTTCAACTCATGTTTTATGTTGATACTCTCGTTCTACACTATACTCATAATAATGATCATGTGAAAGTGAGAGGAGGCCAATACAATGTCATTAGTGCACATAACGACTTTTGTTCCGTTATAACGTCAAATAGGTCGTTATTTCATTTTTCGAAGTCAAATAGGAAACTTACGTTTCCCGATGTCAACATTTTTCAACTTTGCAATATTTTACTCAAACAAAAATATGTTTGAAAGCAATAGATGGTTTGATTGAGAAACATTATATTATTTATAACTTACAATAGAGTTGCAATGTGAAATAACTATATAATGATTAACCCAGGGTGTAGTGCCCAATAAACATGACTTTCGAAATGTAATAAAACCATTTAAACGTATATAAAACAAGGTTATGGAGGTTATACAACAGTCGTACACAATATACGATGTCGTTAGTGTCCATAACGACCTGCATTTTGTTATAACGTTACACGAGTCGTTATTTCGTTTTCTAGAGTTTTTAACTCTTGTTTTATGTCCATACCCATGTTTCACACAATACTTGTAGTAAATACCACGTGTAGGTGGAAGAATGGTCAATATAGAGTCGCTACTCAATAACGACCATTGTTCTGTTAGAACGTCACACGGGTCGTTAGTCCGTTTTTTAGAGTTTTCAAATCTTCTTTTATGACCATATCCACATTTTACACACTAGTTGTAGTAATGAGCATATGAAAGTGAGCGAATGATGAGTATATAGTCATTAGTGTTCTTAACGACCCGCCTTTTGTTAGAACGCCACATGTGTTGTTATTCCGTCTTCTAGAGTTTTCACGGCTTTATGTCCACAACCCCATTTTACACACTAGTAGTAGTAATGAGCACGTGAAGGTGAGTAAATGGTGAGTATATAGTCGTCCGTGCTCATAACGATCCACGTTTTGTTGAAACGTCACACAAATCGTTATTCCCTTTTCTAGAGTTTTCAAGTCTTGATATGAGTTTGTTGTTTCATTCTATAGTATTTTAATAACTTTGTTTATATTTTTATCCATATTTATACATTAATCATAGTAACGAGCATGAGTATTTCAGCAAATGATGAATACATACTATATGATTATCATTCTATCTTTACAAATCTCATTTCAAGAACTCGTGTTTACCATGTGTTTCCCATTCACTGTTGCTCTTGCAATTGTACTCTTAACCTTCATTCCCAACACATTATTGAAATAAACTTGATAAACTTTTCATTTTCTGCTCCAATTGCAAATGTTACACAAATTATTAGTTTATTAGGGGACAATCATTCAATAAAATGGAAAGGGACGAGTATATTATCGCAACTCTAAGATAAAATAATAGACACACACAACATATTGAAAGAGTCAATTGAAATAAAACGAAAATTCATAACTAGAAATATTTGATCAGGCAGCATATTTGATTAAAATAAATATGCTTAACGTATAACCTCATGATCTGCCAATAGATGTTCATCCAGCACATAAATTAGAAAACTCCCTCTTATCAACCCTAAAGTTGAAACCATTGCAAGTATGAAGCTAAAATTCACTTTCGCATGCCAATATGAGCATCATTTTTATTCCTCCCTCCCCAGTAGAACCCTCCTCTATAATCACATCCTTGGCTCCATTAAGTTTTGCCCCAAGTTTGACACGAATTTGGCCTATTTGAAACAAAGAGCATTTTATTTTCATTAACATGATTTGCATAAACCACTCCACCCCACCCCACCCCAATCAAAGTACTGAATCCTTATATCCAATATATTTGAGAAAATTCACATGTCAATTTAGAATTAAATCTTACAACATTTCTTTTCAATCTTCCATGAAAAAATAGAAGGGTACTTCGCTTTGACTCTGACAAACATTTGGAATCATACAAATCGACATTGGAAACATATGAAAGTATCAAGTCTTTCTCAGGGTAACTTGTCCAGGCTTATACCTGAATGATCAAGATAGAAATATATCAGCTGGCGCATGTATACAATTAAATAATATGTTTTGAATCATTAAATTTTTTTTAACGGTAAAATAATTGTTTATTCATGAATACAAGAGGTACTATATCCATAGAAAGTACATGAGACTATAGTCCCTTCACCACACACAAATAAATCCTTAAGATAAGCCATGATTACCCATAACATATTCGTACAGTGGGTCAAAATTAAATGAGATGTTTAGTTGGTCTATTCTTGTAATAATACTTTATCCAATTAATTTTTATTCAATTATAGAATGCAGTTATAATTTCACAACTTCATTTATAAGATATTTCTCACGAATGGTGTCTAGAAACATGTAATAGGCACGCCACCCACTGGGATCTTCATATGTCCTTACGCTTTCAGTTCTTTTCTCAACTCCTCTCATACTAAGTCAAAAGAACAAAATTAAACAATAAATAAAGACTAGGTGTCCACTTTATTCAACCTACTTTATAATGCAATAATTTCTCAAATCAGTGCACCCTTATTGTGAAGAAAATTGAAAGTGAAGGAGCTCTTACATGTCAAGTATGTCAAGCACAGGAAGTTTGGAAATAAAATGCAGCACTACACCATCCATGAATGACAATTGTTTTGGAGGATGTGAAAATGCATAATTGATGCCTCATTTGACAATATTCAAAATTTCAGCTTTATACTTGTTTCGAGCAGCACCCACATACGATCCAGATAGCTGAGTAGCAATGTCTTTACATTCTTGACTGATCATCATCGCTAGAGGAAACAACTACCAGATACCTTTCGTAAGTCTAGACGAACAACATAAATACAGTCAGATAGATTTAATTACAAAAAATTGATCTATGATGCTCAGGTTCTTTAACAATGTGATTATGCATCTAAATTGGATGTAATCCACACACACATATAAGACCAATGATTAGTGGCCTTACTCTTTTCAAGGCTTCTAAAAGAATAATTGAAAATGTCCCTCTTTTTGTTTAAGGCAGTGGGTAGGTGCACGCTTAACAATTTCACCAACACTCGCACCATTATTCTCCAAATGATCTCTGATGCAAGATGCTCCTACAGTCAGAACACAATTACGAACTTTATAGGCAAAGAACAAAATGCATTTGCAAATCAAAGCAGTTTAATTTTAAAATAGCTTTTTTGTGGTGGGGGTGGGATATACCTACCTTAGGAACCGAATCAGTAGCCACTAATCTGGAAAGGGCAAACATAATTGTATCTGCATTATTCTCCTCCATATATTCTTTGTTTTCTTCTTCATCCTCTACATATATATTACCTAAAAAAACAGAGACGAGACAATTGGTAATCAATATAGGAACTCAGAAGTAGGATTGAAAATATTGGTAATCAATGTTTATTTAAAATATGCAAGCAGAAATCATTAACTATCATTTTTTTTTTAAATTGTATCAAAGCAACATAAATTCAACAATAAACCCTCACATCAAAATCATAATACTAAACAACAAAATTTTGTTGTGTTCATTAAGAAAAACACAGCACTAAGAACAAAAACGAGTATCAAAGACGAGCATATAAAAGGAAAAATCACGTATACGTTATTTAGAGTCCAACTCGCGGCTACTGAGTTGTGGTACGCCATCGACGGAGCGGCTGCAGAGGCAGCTTGGTGTGATGACGGTAGCGGCGACTTCGTGCGACGACGGTAGTGCGACTTTGTGACTAGTGCGTTGTGGCAGGGCAAGTGCGATTTTTTTCTTTTCACGAGAAGTAGAGAAAAACGATTCAATTCATAATTTTTTTATTTTTAATTAATAATTTTAATTTAAAAAAAATATATATATGTAATTTTTATTCTGATTATTAATTTTTAAATTAAATAAATATAATAAAATATTTTATTGTATAAGGATAAAAATGTAATTTTATAATTATATATTTAAATTAATAAAATTAAATATAAAAATACAAATGTATGACATCATAGGACACATACGATGAATACATACAGTACATTATACAAAATGTAATAGGTCATCAACTTTAAGCCTTTAGATTTTAATTTTAATGGCTCAGATTAACTGACTACGATAGTTATTACGACATCATACGACACCCTGACTATAGGTAGGAGGTCCCATGTTTTAATGTATGAATTGTTTATTAGTATTATTAGAGAGAAAAGTGAGTGTATATAGTAAAAAAAACTCAACTTTAAAAGTAATAAAAATGCTTTTTAATGTGAATAAAGTTGTAGCATTTGATTTAATATTGAGATATTTTAAGGAAACAGAAAATGGTAAAATAAGTCATTAACTAGAAGACGGAGGTAGTACATAAAGGTGGTGTGCATGTCGACATGTGCAAAATTGAAATCGGAACCGGAATCGGCCGCTTTCAAACCGCTGGTTCGTTTTTTGGTTCAAAAATCGAATTGTAACCCTAAAATTAAGGTTCGATTTTGGTTTCAAATATGTGAAACCTAAATCGACTCTTCAGATTCAACCGTCAATTTTTCCTTTATTATTTTTTTTTTTTGGCTTTTTCTTATTCGTTTAGCTCGTTTTTTAGAGTTTTGTAACTTATGTTATATTTATATTCAATTTTAATAGTTTATTTTTTTTAAAAGAGTGAAACGAAAACAACAAAACGAGCAAAAAAATGAGATTTATAAAAAAAAAAAGCGGATGTGCCCTTGCCAGGTCCAGTTTTAAATCAACTTGCATCTTTTCTCCCTCAGTCTCTTCGATCTCTTTCTGCAAGTGATTTTGCTCACACTGTTAACACCGAGAAATTGCCATCATTCATGTTTAGTTGCTCGAAATGAACGAAACCAGCCGGTTCAATCACAGTCGGCTGGTAATCTCTCTTTTTTTTTTCTTTTTTTTTTTTTCATTTTATAAGCAGTTTTTATTGAATTCTTGAATCTGCATGCAAAGGTTTCAGAACTCGGGCTACGACCAATGTTGGTATAATCTTGGTATAATAGGATTGGTATATAATGTTGGTATAATCTTGGTATAATAGGATTGGTATATAAGGGAAGACACCCAGGATAGGTATTATCGATTTCTTGATATTTAATTTTATTGTTGGGTTTAATTTGCTAAATCTTGTGGGTTACGTAGACATAGAAGGTTGTATATTGAATTTCTTACTTAATGAAAAGGATCCTTCCCTTACCTACTATTATATTAATTAGCAAAACATTTTCCCTTACCTACAATTATATTATATTAGTTAGCAAAACATTTTGTTAGATACCAATTTAAATGGGAAACTTATCCTTTCAAATTACACAGTCGATCAGTGGTAGGGAGCACAGTCGATCAGTAGGGATAGGGGAGGGGTAGGGGCATACGCTAACCGAAGGTTACGCTTCTCCTGAATATGTTGCCCATGGAATACATACAACAAATGTATATAACTTCGGACATCACGATGTAGAATATGTTGCTCATATAGATTCGGGTTCTCTTGATGCGTGCATCCATTAATGAGCTCAGGTGATGGGTAATGTTTTTAATTAAGGTTAAATTAGTTTATTGACATGTTTCATTAAGTACTGTTTTATATTTATATAGTTTGACGTTTGCTATACCAAATGAAATACCTTGCTGCTATGATTGTCTGACAATTCAAAAGAAAATTAAATGAGAGTTTTACTATTTTTTTTGTTACATGCATAGTCTTCTTCTAAACATTTGAATTTTGACATATAAAATAGGGCGGAAATGATATAGACCAGTGGCACTATTTTTGTGCCCATATTCAAAACATTTAATGAAGATTGTGATGAATGAAATTTTATTAAATGGATTATCAAAACATTTAATGAAATGAAGGATGTGATGAATGAAATTCTCATTTGATAACAGCATTTCTATATATATAGAAAGTGAATTATAGAAGTGAATTTTTTAATCTATGATAAATCAAATCTTTCTAAAATATTTTAAATGATAACTACAAAAATAATATAATATATTATGTCGAGAATGATACATTGTCTTGTTTCATCCAAAAAAATCTTGACTCTTGAGAGTATCTACCCATGTTTCGACAACATCATACAAAACAAAACAGCACGTTCCCAAAATGATGATAATACTTTTGTTATGACAATGAGATTAATTTTTATTTTGTTTAATTTCTTTTTGTGGAGAAAAGATTTTGAGAAAAAATTAATGGCAATGAAAAGATTTGAGAAAAGAATTAAAAAGATTAATGGTAGTTAGTGTAATTTGATAGAGATAATATTAAATTAAATATAAAAAATTTATAATTTTAATATGAATAAAAAAATAAAATATTAATATTAGATTACATTTAATTAAATATAAATAAAAATTTATTGACGTGACACTGCTGTGGGACAAAAAATAGTGCCCCACCACCGGTGGACTCTATATCATATCATTGTAAAACAAAGTTAGATAGTTTTATTTATTATTATTATTATTATTATAATAAGCCGCATATATAGTAATTGTACTATATATAGATTATTATAAAAAAGGTTAGATATATATCATATGGCCAAAATAATCAAGTTATATGAATAAAATCAAATATTATCGAAACATATCCAAAATGTTTTTTCTTTTTCAAAATCAACAAGGGCAATTCTTACGGTAGTCATATTTTACGAAGTGACTACATAGTCACTTTGTCGAATCGCGTCACGTGGCGTCGTAAACGTTGTAACGACCTGCTACCTGTTATTAATGTTTAAGTTATTTATATTGTTTTTTAAATTGTATTTTGTTATTTGCTATATTACCCTTTTTTAATAAAAAATACAAAATGTTAAATAAATAACTAAATTACTATCCTACCCTCACCCTTTTTAAAACAAATTACATTATTTTAAAAACTAAATAAACAAATAAAAAATTTAATAAAAATACACTAATTAATTAAATGAGGAATTAGGCCATTAGGGTTCATCCTTCCAATTCTTACGGTAGTCACTGTAGTCTGTACTCCCTCTCCCCAATTCTCCCTCCGTTTTCCCCTTTCTCCCTCCCCGTCCGTAATTTCTCCGTACTCGCGTGATTCTCTGGTTCATCATTGCTCGCTCACTCTTCTCCCCCACCAAATCACGGGCTCACTCTTCTCCCCCAAATCACTAGCTCACAAATTTGTGCATTCTTCATTTTTCTACGCGGCCATGATTGACTGTTTTGTGCCCATAACAATTTCGGTTGTCTCTAAATAAAAGAAGTAACAAGAAAAGTGAATATTTTGGACTGGTTCTTCAAGAGTTTGATTTTTTGTAAATTTGCCAAAAAAAGGTACAAATTTCTCATTTGTTAGGTGTAAGTTTGAGTTATGTTCGATTATTAAGCATGGGTAACATGGTTTTGCTTTCAATTTTGTATTTGAATACGATTTTTCTTTGAGACATTTCGTCAAACACTTGTTGAACGGTTGAATTTCTCTTTGAGGCAAGTTGAAAGCATAAAATTATGAGTTTTTTTATAGTTGAATTAGATTAATTTAGAGGAAGATTGACTACGCAATGTAATAATGGTTCAATTTGCATGTTATAAAGGTAGAAATTAAGAATTTACAACCTACATTTGCGCAATATGTTTTCGTTTATATGACAAACTATTTTGATCTGAAACGTTTTTGCAAAATTCATATACTTTACATCTGTGGTTTGGGTGCTTGATCTACAAAATTTCCAGAAATTCTCAACAACGGTGTAGCATACCATACATAATTGAGTAATCCAAAATTACTAATTTTAAATAATTTGAGAAGTACACATGTATATGCATCCAAAAGTTTATTGAAATGTTATAGAACTTGAAAAATCATGTTTGAGCTTATTTTATAATTAATCGAATCGAGTTGAAATAAATTTTAATTGAGTACTGTAATTCGAACTGAGCTTGAATATTTTTTTTGACAGGCGGCGGAGGCTGGCAGGCGGAGGAGGCTGGCACGCAGGGGAGGAAAAAAACGCAACAATTTTTTGAATGATGTATTAGCTAGGTTTTAATTAATTTGATTTTTTAAGGTTTAATTAGATTTTTTTTTTGTTAAGAAATTGATTTGATTTATTTTTTGTTATTAATTGTATTAATAACATAAGGTTAAATATGTAATTTTAACATTACATATTTTAATTAAAATTAATAAATATAATAAATTATTTTATTGTATAAGGACAAAAATGTAATTTTACAATAATATATTTTAATTAATTTAATAGAAAATACAAATTTATGACACATTACGACACATACGATAAATACATATCGTAAAATATACAAAAGGGTAACAGGTCATCAAGTTTAAGCCTTTAGATTAGATTTTTAATGGCTTAGATTAATTAATTGACTAAGATATTCATTACGACACCTTACGACACCCTGACTACATGTAGGAGGTTCCAATTAACAAAATGTTAGGAATTAATATACAAGAATTAATTCCCCACCTCTCTCCAAGTTCGGACTTTCAGATGAGACGGAATACTTTCATGGTATTAGAGCAAACCCGACAAAACCGGGCAAACGATCTGGGTTCGATTCCACTCCACCTATTTAAATTGTTCACTCGATGGGCCTCCTCCCCAAAAAGGGTAAGAGGTGTTAATCTGGCCCACGAGTGAGGGGGAGTGTTAGGAATTAATATACAAAAATTAATTCTCCACCTCTCTACAAGTTCGAACTTTTAGATGAGACGGAATTCTTTCACAAAACAATATCTAAAGCTATTATATTTATATAAATAAGAGAATTTAGAATAAGATTTACAGTTCAGATCTAATTTATTTTTGTGATGGACCTAATACCCTAGACTTAAAAAAAAAATTGAGAATAAACTCGACTCTTTTATTTGTTTCAAAAATCACAAAAAGTAAAATAAAATAAAATTATTTAAATTCATAAAATATCAAAATGCAACTTTAAAATGGGTAGATCCATAGATTACAACAGTATATGACCAATAAGCAATGTTGCACACGCACTGAGTAGGCGATACAAGTGGAGGATACTAATTTTTTCAAATTGATATACTACATCTGTTTATTTATAATTTTTAAAAAAACAAAATCGCAAATCAAAATGTATGTGATTCTCATATTTCTCTCACCCAAAACTTAAGGGTTGGTCTGCTATAAACTCGAGTGCATGTTATGCACCCTAGTCCATGTTGCACTTTTCAGTTTTACTGACTTACACTTTTTGGTAAATGGTGTTGCACTTTTCAATTATTAAACTGTATAATAATATTTTTAGTAATAATTGAAAAGTGCAACACCATTTACCAAAAAGTGTAAGTCAGTAAAACTGAAAAATGCAATATAGACTAGGGTGCATAACATGCACTCGAGTACATACTAGACTTTACCAAACTTAAACTTAAGCATATTAAATAATTTAATCTATTTAAGTAACAGAACGCCAATTCAAGCACCATCGTTTCAATACATAAGTCATTGAAGAGTTTAATTTAAAACTAGTGTTCACATTGTCATTTTAAGTTACGTTACACAATAAAATTTAATTAAACTAATACATTTAATATTTAATAATGTGATCATGTCTAATCATTTAGCTGGATTCGTGCATCAAATTCGCGAATCCGTTAATAATTACTAACTCGTTAGGTGGTAACTAGATTCAGGAATCACATCTGTTTAAGGGGAAGAGTGCGAATAATGAAAAAAAGTAACAGACGCCGTCTCTTATTAAATTGTCCATTTTTAAAACGATAAAAATTAACTTTAATTATTATTTTTAATTATCTCTTTAAAATATTTTTAAAATTACATTCAAACGTCATTACTTTTTCTACCCAAAATATAATTTTGGGAAAGTTATTCAATTGGGACCTCTTAGTTACAATTAAGGTCCATGTTTATTTGTAGTTACAAATAGGTTTAAAATTGAAGCTAAATATATTATCAAATCTGAATTAGTCAACCATTATTTTAATGCAATTTCAGAAATTTTGGATTTTTTTTTAGCGGTGATGGAGAGCAAGGGAGGAGAGCGGTTGGACTAGGGTCGAGAGGAGACGACACTCAACCGACAAAGAAGAAGACAGAGGAATATACAGAAGGCGTACTCTACAGACTCACAGAGGTTCAGGCACTTCGGAAGCGACGTTCTATGTCTGCAACTTTCCGGACGACTGCAGGAAGACCGATTTAGTGGATAGTTTTGACAAGATCGAACGGGTCAAGGATTGCTACATAGCAGAGAAAAGGGATAAAAGGGGCTGGAGGTTCGGGTTTGTAAGGTTCGGGAACCATATCAATAGGAAATCAGTGGAAGATAAACTCAACAACATCTGGTTCGGTTCCTACAAAATCAGAGCAAACCTCTCTAGGTTTGATAGACCAAAACTAGGTGACGAAAAATCGAAAAGATTGGATAACCGGCTCAACACAAGACCAAACAATCTGTACATTGCGAGTGGAAGTTCGGGGGCGAGGAGGCCGGAAAAGACATACATTGACGCCATCAAAGACCAGGAAAGTTCTGGAGTCAACGTAAAAGGTACAGAGGATGGGTTCGTTAAGGAAGGCAATCCGACGTCGACAAGGGCAGCGAGACCGGTGGACCCAGAAGCTTATAATAGGTCTTCTTCCTACTCTTCCGCTGAAGAGGACAGAGCGTGGCTTCAAGGAAGCTTCCTCGGAAAAATCAGAGATGAGTTCTCCTGGCCAGAATTTGGAGAGGAAATCGTTAAAGAATGTAGTGGCGAATGGAGAATCTCTACACTAGGGGGTGATCTAGTGCTGATCAGGCCTAATAACAGTGATAGGACGGGAGCAGTCTTTAGCTCCGCCCTTGACTGGTCGGAGAAGTGGTTCGAATCGGTGGTGCCGTGGACGACGGGCCGCGCGGCTAGCCGAAGGGTTGTTTGGACGAATTGGTACGACATTCCACTCCAAGCCTGGAACGTAAAATTCTACAAACTCATCGCGGCAAGGTTCGGGAGCATAATCTCGATAGACGAGGAAACAATTAGCAAGACAAACCTGCAATTTGCAAAAATCTTGATTCGAACCTCATTACCGGATGTCTCCAAGCGTCCGATCCGAGTTCAGATTGACGGCCACCCCTATGTCATCCGGATAAAAGAAGAGGACGAGGATTTCGATTCCGAGTCAGACTTCTGGGGGCCAGATTCTCCAGGCATAGTCGTCGAGGACGACGAGTCTTGGGAGGGGATGGACTTTCCGGCGACACTCAGGGAGTCAGAAATTCGGTTGCCCGGACTAGCCGTTAGTTCGCAATCCCCAGAAGACGTTACAAATAGGTAGAGAGAAAAGACATTAAATGCCAAACCGCCCATTATCTCGGAAGATACCAATTTGGCGGATCCCAAGGATATTACAGATAGGGCGAGAGAAAAGACATTAAATACCAAACTGCCCATTATCTCTGAAGATTCCAATTTGGCGGATCCCAAGGATATCGAAAGGTCTCCCAAGACACGAGGAAAAGTCGCGACAAGACATTTATTTCGGCCCGACATACTCGACAGCGGACGGGTCTCCGGGTCAAAAATTCAGGAAAAGCCCTCTAGAAGAATTTCTAATCGGAAGTGCAACAACTCACATGTTGTGCGGACCCGGGTCAGAACACCTGGATTTAGACCTGAACTCGCTTTTCGAGGAGTCCGGAAAGGTTTTCTCTGAAGAGGGCGATCTCCATGCTTTCGATATACAGGGCGAAAATTCATCTAAAACCGACAAACCAGATGGAGATCGAATGGACGAAGAAGATTCCGAGGAGACAGCCGGAGATGAAGTGGATGTCGAGAGCTTTGATGAAGAAGGTCGAGACAGTGATATAGAGGCACTTACGTAGTGGGCAAAACAGCGAGGAGACACAGAAGGAAAGCCAAAGGAAGGGGGAAGAATGGTATGGAAAATCCCGAGATCGAGAGGTGGGACTACGTCAGAGAGGAACAAAGAATACGTGAAGAAGCGGAAGAGACCTGGGCTGTAGGAAAAAGGATTGGTTTCACGGGAGCAGATTCAGATGAAAATATGGTGAAAAGGTTGGAAGAGCTGGAAAGGAAAGCGAAAAAGAAAGCTCAGAAAGTCGCAGACAAACTGAAGGGAGGCAATCGAAGTGGTAAGTAAATGAGGATTTTAAGCTTCAACGTGAGAGGGCTAGGAGGTAGAGAGAAAAGAAAAGAAATAAGGGAACTCGTAAGGAGAAATAATACTGAGGTATGTATGATTCAAGAAACCAAAGTCGAAAGCATGGACAATTTCATCTGTAAATCGGTATGGGGGAAAACAGGCTTCGGATGGGAGAGCAGGTCAGCCGAAGGAAGGTCCGGGGGAATCTTAACATTATGGGAGGAAGAGGTATTCACAAAACAAAGCTCATGGCATACAAAGGGTGTGCTTGTTGTACAGGGAATATGGGAGGAGGACGGCCGGAGATGCATTTTGGGGAACGTTTACGCCCCCTGCAACACTAGAGAAAAATTGGAACTTTGGGATATCCTAGTGGGACTAGTTGAACAGAATTCGGACGCTTACATCTACATCGGAGGCGACTTCAACGCAATTAGATGCTCGGAAGAGAGGGTTGGAAGAGGTGAAAGAGAAGACCGACGAGACATGGAAGCATTCAAAGAATTCATAAGTCAAGCAAATCTGCTTGATATTCCATTATTAGGGAGAAAATTCACTTGGTACAGGCCAGACGGGTCGTGCAAGAGCCGGCTAGACAGAGTCCTGACAAACAACGAATGGAATGAGAAATGGCCAGGAACAACACTCAAAGGATGGGGTCGCTCAATATCCGATCACTGTCCAATTTATGTGGTAAATCAACGCATAGACTGGGGGCCGAAACCCTTTAGATTCTACAATTCCTGGATGAAGCACCCAAAATTTAATGAGTTCGTCTCAACGAAGTGGGGAGGCTATAATTTGCAGGGCTGGAGCGCTTATACCCTAAAGGAAAAATTGAAATTTCTCAAGGGCGATTTAAGGGAATGGAACAAATCGGTGTTCGGGAATCTCGAAACTAGAATAGAAGATAGAAGGAAAGAAGTAGAGCGGATGGACACCCTAGACGAAATTTTTGGGCTGGAGGAAAGGGAGATAGAACAAAGAAGGGAGATGTTAGCGGGGCTGCAAAATGATATGAGAACAAAGGAGGAACAATTGTATCAGGTTGCAAAATTGCGATGGCTGAAAGATGGTGATATGAACTCAAACGTCTTCCACAGATTTATCAATGGTCGAAAGGCTGGCAACGCAATACATGGCTTAATCATTAATGGGCAGTGGTCAGAATCTCCCCAAGCAGTCAAACAGGAGATCCACAGGCACTTCAGCACGCAATTTAAATCATACGGCATTAAAAATCCAAGAATTCCAGCAGATTTGTTCACCCGAAAGCTGGAACAATGCGATAATGCCATGCTTACAGCAGAATTCTCTGAAGCAGAAGTGAAGGACGCCGTGTGGGCCTGCGACATCAACAAAAGTCCAGGCCCCGATGGCTTCTCCATGGGTTTTTTCAAAGAAAACTAGGCGATGCTAAAAGATGAAATTCTTAAAATGATGCAGGAATTCCACCAACACGGCAGGCTGGTGCGAGGGTTCAATCCCTCCATTATAGTATTAATTCCGAAAAAAGAGGGGGCACAATGTCTGGATGAATTTCGTCCGATATCTTTAATCGGAAGCCTTTACAAGATCATTGCTAAAACTTTGGCTCGAAGGTTAGCTAAAGTCTTGGAATTAGTTATATCCGATAGCCAATCGGCGTTCATTGGAGGACGCCAACTATTAGATGGTATTTTAATCGCCCATGAAGCAATCGACGAAGCTAAGAAAAAACGAATGAAGAGGGTGCTATTCAAAGTGGATTTCGCGAAGGCATTCGACTCGGTTGACTGGTCCTATCTTGACAACACGATGGAGAACTTAAATTTCGCACCAAAATGGAGGCAATGGATGAAGGAATGTGTATCTATGGCAACCGCTGCTGTCCTAGTTAACGGGAGCTCTTCGGGGGAGTTTAAACTCGAGAGGGGGCTGAGACAAGGTGATCCTTTATCGCCGTTCCTATTTTTGATAGCAGCGGAGGGTCTGAAAGTGATGGTTAATAAGGCTGTGGAACTGGGCGACTTAGAAGCAATCAACATAGGGAGAAATTTGATCCAAGTGCCTTTGTTGCAATACGCTGATGACACTATGTTTTTATGCAACGGAAGAATAGAAGATATAAAAACAATCAAGTTTATCCTGAAGTTATTTGAAGTGATTTCGGGCCTTGGTGTAAATTACAACAAAAGCTGTTTGGTTGGTATTCACACGGGCGATGAAGAGATTAAGGACTTGGCTTGCCTCTTGGGCTGTTCCTTAGGACAAATGCCAATAAGCTTTCTGGGAATGAATATTGGAATAAATCACCATAAGACAGTGGCTTGGCAGGGGCTAATCAAAAAAATCAAAAGGAAGCTCGACGGCTGGAAAGACAAACAGATTTCCCTAGGCGGGAGAGCCACGTTGGTTCAAGCGGTGTTATCCGCTATCCCAACCTATTATCTTTCGTTTTAAAAAATCCCTAAATCGGTTCTCAACGAGATTAAAAAACTACAAAGGAACTTTCTGTGGGGAGGAGGGACGGGGGAAGTCAGGAAGATACCATGGGTAAGCTGGGACGAGGTTTGTAAAGAGAAGAACAAAGGAGGACTTGGTATCCGAGACTTGAGTCTATTCAATGACGCACTTCTTGGGAAATGGATATGGAGATTCAAGACGGAGAAAGAAAACTTATGGGTTCAAGTTCTATCATCAAGATACGGAGGCTTCAGGGACGAGGTGGCGGTTAGACAGGGAAGAAGAGGGCGTCGAAACGGAGGGTCCAGCTGGTGGAAAGATATCAATAAAATATATTACGATATGGGAGGGACAGATGCGAGATACAAAATACGGAAAATTATCGGAAATGGAGAAACTACAGATTTCTGGAGCGAATGTTGGACGGAAGAAACCGAGCCTTTAAACAGAAAATTTTCGAGTCTGTATAAAATAAGTGGCCAAAAATCAGAAACGGTCAAAAATATGGGAATGTGGGATCAAGACGGTTGGCATTGGGTGTGGACATGGGAGAGGCAGTTAAATATAAATGACCAAAGTAAACTTAATGATCTTATTGTTTCTGTGAACAGGTGCAAACTATTGAGGAGCTTGGAGGACATATGGGAGTGGGAGCTGGCGCCGCACGGGAAGTACTCTACAAGCATTGCTTACGCGAAGATGATTGAGGAAAAGGAGAGTGCGAACGGTGCAGCAACAGAAGAAGCAGCATATAGGATTCTTTGGAAATGTTTTGCGCCTCGGAGGGTGAAGATGATAGGATGGAAGGCCTTAAAAGGTAGATTAGCGACAACAGACAATCTAAGGAGGTGAGGGATCAAACTTACGGACGAAGAAGCTAGATGTTCTCTTTGTGAGGCAGGAGCGGAAAGCAATAGCCATTTGATCATAGAATGCGAATTCGCAGCAACTGTTTGGTCCGAGTGCTACAGATGGTTAAAAATCCAGACGGCGACACATAATGATATTCGCACACATTTGCTGCAACACTACGACGTGCTTGGCCCGGGAAAGGCGAGAAGGAGACTTGCATCCACATTATGGGTATGTGTAGTGTAGATGTTGTTAATTCTTAAATGTCTTAACATTATCAACAACATCTGAATTTGACCTTCCGAGATTTTTTCTAAGTCTTTTCTGAAATGCTACATTAAATGTTGACCTAAATGTTGTCGCATTTCTGGCAGGATCTAGAAGCTTCTACAAGGATCTGGAACCTGGAAGATTCCAGAACATTGGAGAACATGCTAGAACAGCCTAGATACATTTGGAACGACCTGGAGCAGCCTAGAAGGATCTAGAAAGATCATGAAAGTTGTGGAAGTTGAGTTTCCTAAAAAATAGGACCTCAATGTGGAAGCCTCTAGAATTTCGTATCCCACACTATAAATACCCATTGAAGGCTTCATAATTCGGTGTGCTCTATTCGATCAATATCCTAGACCGAGCGTTCATCCCTGTTAGGAAATTGTGGCCAATAGTTCTACATTTTAGTTCATACATTGTATACCACCCGTATGACTTTGTGTCTTCTTATCTATTGAGAGTGTAATCATTAGATAGACTAGGCATTTCGACAGTGTATAATTTATACACTTAGTTCGTTTTCTAGACTTGGCACCTGCCTCGTTTATAGTTTCGTTGTGATTGTTAATGCTGTAACATTTCACACAACATTTGTACTTGAAGATAAGTATTGTTTTTCGCCGTAAGGCTAGCATAGATTTTTATTTATAAAATCTATGTGAAAATTATTTCCATTGTGTCACGTTTGTTTTTAGTGTTTCAAGTCTTCCGCTGTGTTAATCTTAATTTCTGATATTCTGTTAGAGTCAGTGTTGTACCAATTGTCACAACATTTAGTACAACATTATTCCACTTAAACTTAAACACTTCATATACATACCACAACACACTTTCAGTTGGTATCAGAGCTGATACCTGACGACACTAGGTTAGATCTTTGGTCAAGTGTGTTTTTAGTGTAGGTTAGCAATGGAAACACATCACATATCCACGGCACTTAGGCCACCCGTTTTAGATGGTTCGAATTACGCTTATTGGAAGCCTAAGATGCGTATGTACATCAAGTCAATTGATGAACGTGCTTGGAGGACTGTACTTACAGGTTGGGAAGCTCCAAAAAGACCAGCAGACGCAGATGGTGAAATACAACTCAAGAGAGAAGTTGACTGGACGGCTGATGAAATAACAACAACAAGCTACAATTCTAAAGCTTTAAATGCAATTTTTACTTCTGTTGATGTTTCAATGTTTAAAATTATATCTAACTGTTCTACTTCTAAAGATGCATGGGACAGGTTGCAAGAGCATTGTGAAGGTTCAGAAAGTGTTCGAAGGACTAAGCTTCGAATGTTGGGAACAAAATTTGAGAACCTCAGAATGAAGGAAGATGAAACAATTACAGCCTACAATGAAAGGTTAAGTGAGATAATCAATGAATCACATTCTCTTGGTGACCCTATTTCTAATGTTAGAGTAGTTCATAAGATATTAAGATCTGTTCCTAAAAGATTTGATGCTAAAATTTGTGCTATTGGAGAGGCAAAAAATACAGATACATTAAGTCAAAATGAGTTAGTGAGTATTCTTAGAACATATGAAATAAACACTAATCAAGTTGATGAAAATGATGCTGATAAGAAAGTTGTGGTTTTTAAAGGAGAAACATCAAACATTTCTGAGTCTCAACCTATCATTACTGAAGTTGATTCTGATGAAGAATTGCTTGATGAATGTCTCAACAATCCTAACAACATTGCCTTGCTCACTAAGCACTTTAATAAGTTTCTTAAGAAATCTGTGAACAAATCTAGAAATATTCAGCCTAAGATTCAAATCAACACATCAACACCTCAACCAGAAAGGAGGAAAGGTCAATTCACACCAAGACTATCAAAGAGTGAAGGTAAACCAAGGTATGATCCTGAATTTCGAAAATCAGTTCAATGCAATGCTTGTTCTGGTTATGGTCATTATGCAAATGAATGTGCCAATACTAGACTTAAGCAAAAACTGAATTTTAGTGCTACCTTGAGTGATGATTCTGATGATGATCTTGATGAATTAAATCAGAATGAATATTCTAATTTTACCAGAATTGATTATAATGATTCCTCAGATGATGATCTGGATGAAACAGATTCTGATGCTGTACCTGATGTTTCAACATCTACAGCAACATCAGAACAGAGTCACCCAGATTTGAACTGTTTTAATGGTTTAGTTGATGATGCAGGAAAAAGGAATGATGACAATGAATACCAAAAGTTGTTAGATGATTGGAAAAATCAAAAACTCACCCTTGATTCTCTGAATAAAAGGAATGAGGATTTGACAGACACAATCACCAAGCTAGAAGTTATTCTTACCAAAAGAGATCTGGAATCTGTAACTTAAAGGAGAAATTGATAAATTCTACTTTATGTTTCAAGAAATATTCCAAGAGTGCTTCTGAGGTAAATAATGCTATAGCTACTGGTAAGTCTAATAATCATGGTTTAGGTTATGATGGTACTACTGCTTCTATTTCTGATAAATTTAGAAAACCTGTGAAATTTGTTAAGGCAAATGTTGACACATCTGGGTCAACATCTGCAGAAACAGAGTCTCACAAGGTTAAGAGAAAGTATATCTGTCATTTCTGTTTCAAAATTGGTCACATTCGTCCTTACTGTATAAAGTTGTTTGAAGAACAGAAAAACTTGAAAATGCTGCATAAGAAACTGTCACATCCTGGTAAACAGTTTTTGAAATCTGCATGGAAATCAAAAGCTACCTGTAATGTTGTTCATACCTCCTTAAAAGCATGTTTACCTGAATTATGGTACTTTGATAGTGGTTGTTCAAGACATATGACAGGTCGTATTGATTTCTTATCTGATTATGTGACCTTGAATAGTGGTAGTGTTACATATGGTGGAGGTTCTAAAGGAAAGATTGTTGGTAAAGGAACTTTGAATGTTGAAGGTTTTCCTAAGCTTAAAAATGTATTACATGTTGATGGCTTACTTGCAAATCTGATTAGCATTAGTCAACTTTGTGATGATAATTTGCATGTGAAATTTGATAAAGATTCCATGTTATGTTCTTAATAAAGATGAAGTTTGTGTCATGACTGGTACTAGGTCGGCTGATAATTGCTATCTTATTGGAACAAATATGTGTAACTTGTCAAAACATGATGAAAATGTTCTATGGCATCAAAGATTGGGTCATGCAAATTACAGAGCAATGAAAAAGCTAATCAAAGCAGATGCAGTAAAAGGAATTCCAGAACTTAGGTTTCACAACACCACTGTATGTGGACCATGCCAAAAAGGTAAGCAGGTAAGAATGTCGCACAAAATGCTGTCACATTGTACTATACATCGATGTTTTGAATTACTGCACATGGACTTGATGGGTCCTATGGAAACTGAAAGCATTGGAGGAAAGAGGTATTCCTTAGTTGTGGTAGATGATTTTTCTAGATATACCTGGGTAGAGTCTTTAAGAGACAAATCTGAAGCATTTGCTGCATTTAAAATTCTTTATAAGAGGTTCAAAAATGTGTTTAACTTGAAAGTTGGCCGTATTAGAACTGATCATAGTAGGGAATTTGAAAACAGCATGTTTAATGATTTTTGTGATAAAAAGGGTATCTTGCAAGAATATTCATCTCCTAAAACTCCGCAACAAAATGGAATTGTTGAAAGAAAGAATAGAACTTTACAAGAAATGGCTAGAGTTATGCTAACATCCAAATGTCTTGCTAAGAAATTTTGGGGAGAAGCATTAAATACTGCATGTCATGTTATTAATAGGGTTTTTATTCGTTCTGGCACAAGTCAAACACCTTATGAGATTTTGAACAACAGAAAACCAAGTGTGAAATATTTTCATGTATTTGGTTGTGTGTGTTATATTCTGAATGATAGGGATCAACTTCATAAGTTTGATTCTAAAAGTGATAAAGGTTTCTTTTTAGGCTATTCTAGAAGTAGTAAAGCTTATAGAGTATATAACCTTAGAACTAACACTGTTCAAGAATCTGTTAACGTTGTGTTTGATGATGATAAAGGTCTTACAGATGACAAAGATGAAGAAGATGTATCACAGTTTACTGACACTTCTGAGAATACACTGAAGTCTGAGAATGTTGCACCAAATGTTAACACATCTTGGTCAACATCTACAGAACAGACAGTTATAACTTCACAGAATGACCAGTACATTCCCAAAACGAATCCTTCTTCAAGAATAGGTAAAAGTCATCCTTCTGACCAAATCATAGGTGATGCTATAGTTGGAGTGCAAACAAGAGGAAGAGTAAGATCAAACAAGGTAGATGTGGTAAGAACAATATGCATGTCTTCTATGTGTAACATTGTAAATGCTGAATGCTATTTATCTGAAATTGAACCTAAGAGTGCTAAACAAGCCTTAACTGATGAAAACTGGATTAATGCTATGCATGAAGAACTTGGTCAGTTTGAAAGAAATGAAGTGTGGACACTTGTTCCAAGACCTAGTCATACTAATGTCATTGGAACGAAGTGGATATTCAAGAATAAAACTGATGAATCTGGTAATATTGTTAGGAACAAGGCTAGGTTAGTAGCACAAGGTTACACCCAAGTTGAAGGAGTCGATTTTGATGAAACTTTTGCACCTGTTGCTAGGATAGAATCTAATTAGATTACTGCTAGCTATTGCATGTTTTATTGATATTAAGCTTCATCAAATGGATGTAAAGGCTGCATTTCTAAATGACATTTTAAATGAAGAAGCATATGTTGAACAACCTATAGGATTTGAAGATCCACAGTATCCTGATCATGTATATAGACTTAAGAAAGCATTATATGGCCTTAAACAAGCTCCTAGAGCATGGTATGGTAGGCTTACTGACTTTCTTTTGGAATATGGATTTATTAGAGGAGAGGCAGATAGAACTTTGTTCATTAAGCACACTGAAAATAATATACTAATTGCTCAAATATATGTTGATGACATTGTGTTTGGTTCTACTTGTGATAAAATGTTGAGTAAATTTGTTGAGGCAATGACTGCAACATTTGAAATGAGTATGGTTGGAGACTTGAACTATTTTCTAGGTCTTCAAATCAAACAATGCAGTGATGGTATTTTCTTTTCTCAGAGTAAGTATGCTAAGAACTTGGTTAAAAGATTTGGTCTTGAGAATTCAAAACCAATGAAAACTCCTATGGGATCTTCTTTGAAACTTTGCAAAGACAGTGCTGGAACAGATGTTGATCCAACACTTTACAGATCCATGATAGGTAGTTTACTGTATTTAACCTCTAGTAGACCAGATATTATGTACAGTGTGTGTGTTTGTGCTAGGTACCAAGCTAATCCAAAGGAATCTCACCTGAATGCTGTGAAGAGGATCATCAAGTATGTTTCAGGAACAAGTGACCTTGGAATCTGGTATACTAAGGACACCAACAACATTTTGATTGGCTATAGTGATGCTGATTGGGCTGGAGACATAGATGATAGAAAGAGTACGAGTGGAGGATGTTTCTACATGGGAAACAATCTTGTTTCATGGCACAGCAAGAAGCAGAATTGTGTTTCACAATCCACTGCAGAATCTGAGTATATTGCTGCTGGAAGCTGCTGCACACAACTCTTGTGGCTGAGCAAGATGTTCCATGACTATGGTATTGAGAATGGTATACTTACTATCTTTTGTGATAATACTAGTGCCATTAACATTTCTAAAAATCTTGTACAACACTCACTCACAAAGCACATTAGCATTAGACACCACTTTATGAGAGATTTAGTAGAGAAGAACATTGTGAAGTTGGAGTATATACCTACTGAAAAACAAAATGCTGACATTTTTACTAAGGCATTAGACCATGAGAGATTCTCAATCTTGAGGAAATCTCTTGGGATGAGCACTATCTGAAAAATTCTGATGGATGTTGTCACAAATGCGGTAGCATTTGGGACAACATCATGGGTTGTATAAATTTTATAAGTTGAATTTATTTCTTACTTAGTTAAATAATTCCTTTGTAAAATATCTACGAATCTAAGAACCTTGGAGTGCAAAAATAAACATGTCTTACACCTCTCAAATGCATAAAAATGAGAATGTTATTAGCATACTAAAAGATGTACCAAATCACTGAGTAACTATGGAGCACGGAGTTCGCTACTACGATGCCTTCTTTTCAAAAGGTGATATTTGGTAAAAACATCAACATATTTGTAATCCATTAAGTAAGTATGGGGCACGGAGTTCGCTACTACGATGTACTCTACAGGAACAATGGATCAATACAAATTAGATGCTATAACACAAAAGGAAAAAATATGGTGCAACACAAATGAAGCAAATTCATGTAAAAACCGTGTTGAGGTGTTTGTAACAGTTTTGAGCACAACATTGCCTGATTCGAATTTATTTTTATCTGTTGTAATTATTTAATTATTTATTGAGATTTATTTTATTTATTTAACTATATACTAATCCACGTTTTTTTATTTTTCAGATTATGCTTGGACTAAGTAAAAATTCTAGAAACTTCTTAATTACTCAATTAATTAATAAAATTGATTTTTCCCACAAATTAAACCATGATCTAGGTTGTGGCTAAAAATGTGGAGCACTATCAAATTATTTCTGGAATTAATCGTGTTAAGCTCCAACTACACTCATTCTCTCTATAAAACTCAATTAATTGTGATTTATTTTGCTAATTGTCTTTTTCGAGTTTTTGTTAAGTACTGTATTTGCAGAAACTGTTCTTTGGCCGTGTATTTCCCAAATTTACTACATACACTCTCAAAAACCTACCTTGGAAATCCAACCGATTCTTCTTAATGGCTGGAAACCACCCTCGATCACACTCTCACTCACACTCTTCTCCTGAATCTTCCGATCAAAACGCCCAAAATTCTCTCAATCTTCTTGCTTCAATGGCCTCACAACAGTCAAATTCCTCAAATGCCGACACCAATGTCTCTGCAACTCCATCAACAACCACTCCTGTTCCACAAACTACTCCACCAACTACCCACATCCCACAAGTCTCAACTGTTGAAGAATTCACTAGGGCTGTTGAAGAGGTATCCAACACTCTTCGGACTACTGGTCATCTACCTGTGATGACGTTTGGAGATATCACTGTGGATATCTCGAGCTATTTGGCCGAACAAACTGCCCAAATGGCTGCTGCTGCCAAAACCCCCAATTCTTCAAACCCTACTGAGCCAGCTGCACCGGAACGGAATGTGAAAACCGTTGCTGAAGGAGAAGCTAGTGCTGATGCATCCAATTCTGAGGATGTCGAAATGGAAGATGCTGAAGCTTCTGATGATGGTACAAATTCTTCACTCTCTGTCTCTGATGAGTCTGCTCCCATTCCTCTCAAGAAGAATGCACAGAAAGGAAAAAGACAGAGAAGCCCTGTTCAAAGGAGGAGGTCAAACCGTGTGTTTACCCGAATAGATTACTCTGAATCTATGAGGAAGAAGAAGAAAGCCGGAGCTGATGCTAGTGAACCGATTCAAGTGTTCACTGATGAAGAAACCGAAGTTGCCACTGTTGCTGAGAAACCAAAGAAAGCTGCTGTTGAACGAAGGAAGAAAGTTGCTGCTGATCCTAAAGAAAAAGGGAAAGCCAAGATGATCCCTGAAGAAGAACCTGCTGAATCAGACTCTGATTCTGATTTCAATGTTTGCCTAAGAGACATGCAAGGATCTCTTAAGAAGAATGCTGAGTCATTTGCTGCTGCAAAAGAGCCCACACCAGAACCTGATGATGATGGAAGTGGAGACAGCTCATCTTCTGAGGCAAAGAGCTCATCTGCTGAAGCAAAGAGCTCATCCAAAAGCTCTTCTGCACATGATGGAGACACTGATCCTGATGAGGAACTGCCTTCTGAGGAAGAAAATGAAGGTATCTCTGGTCACTCCACTTATGTTGAGAAAAGGTTAGAAATTTATTCTAAGAGGAAGCTGTTGATTGAGAAAAGAATTAATGTGCCTGATTTTGATAGTAAGGGTATGATTAAGTTCTTAGAGGATAGAAATCTGTTGAATGCTGTTACATTTGGTGAAGCTTTTCTTACAAACTGGTCTTATGAATTCTATGCCTGTATGAAGAAAAGTTATGGAAAAGGGAGTTCTAGGTCTTATGGTACTGTTAATTTTAGGGGGAGGGATGTGCCATTCACTCCAGAACTTATTAATGAGTTCTTGCACACTCCTAATGTTGATGAGGATGGTGATCCAGATATGGATGTTGTGATTACTGCAATCACAGGGGGTAGAAAGACTAAGTGGACTAGGAAGATGCTAGCTAGACACTTAACCTCCTTACATTATGTTTTGTATAAGCTGATCATATACAATTGGATTCCCACTACCAACACCACTAAGATCACAAGAGACCAAGCCATTCTTATGTATAGGATTTCTATACTTAAGAAGTTCAATCTGGGACATACCATCTTTCACCATATGAGGAAATTTACTGGGAAAACTACTGGGAAAGGAAATCTGCCCTATCCAGTCTTGATTTCAAACTATCTGAAGCACCATGGCTTCACTGCTAAGAAGACTGATGTCTTGAGGGGGAGAGTGCCACTGCTTGCTATTGCTCCTGCCTTATTGATTGGGGACAGAATCATTGATTTGCCCATAGTTGCTCCTGGTACTGATAGTCCACAGAGATCTTCCAGACCCTCTACTTCTGATCAACCAGGCCCTTCCAGAACACATCAGAGAAATGCACCCCCAAATGTTGAGAACATTCGTGTCAACATTTCTGGTAATGTGTATCTTTCACAGGAATTCATCAAACTCCAACTCCAACACTTGCAGGAAACAATAGATGAACTTCAGTTCCTGAAGGACAGGTGGACCAACCTACTTTCACCTACAACAGGGGGAGTACCACCACCATCCAACTCCAATGTGGTCATTGAGGAGATAAATGAAGATGGAGTTCCAGCTGCTGCTGATGCTGGTGCTGTACCTGATGCTGGAGGAGATGCTGCTGTTACTGATGTAGTTGCACATCTTGCATCTATTTACTTTGTGGATGAAGTTGATGAACAGGAACATTGATCTTCCTGGAGAAAGCTGTTAGACAGGGGGAGATCTGAATTCCAAAATGGCTATGGTGCAGGAAGATGATGTTGCAGCTGTTACCACAGCAATATAAGCCATTTATTCAGTTCTACCTTTGTAATTAATGTTTAAGTTGAAATTCTGAAATTATGATACACTTGTTATTTTTTTTCTTTAGATGATAGGATGTTTATTACTGCAACTTGCTTAATGGTTCCACTTGATAATTTGTTTACTGCCTTGCTTAATTTGTTTGCAGATTGTCATGTGTTTACTGCAGGTTGTGTATAGTTTTAGTGTATGTCTTTGTTTATATTCTTTTTACATTATGTTTTGCTCTGAATTTTTTGTTTTGTTTTTGTTAGTGTCTTACTTAGATTCTAAGTTAATTCTTCCAGTTCAACTTATGATCTTAAGTAAAGTTACTTATGTTGTGAATAAGTGTAGTGTTTATACTTGTTCTATTTTGGATAAAATTTATCTTGATCTTATGGCACGGATCATTGTAAAATTATCCCTGATCTTCATTTGATTTGATCGAACGATTACAACAGGTATTGTCTTGACTAGTGCTTAGCAATGATGTCAACCTCAACTAAGTACATAAAACTGAGTATGTATAGAAATATATGTGCATCAGGTGTGTTGTAGTCGAAAGGTCAAATTGGGGGAGATTGTAGATGTTGTTAATTCTTAAATGTCTTAACATTATCAACAACATCTGAATTTGACCTTCCGAGATTTTTTCTAAGTCTTTTCTGAAATGCTACATTAAATGTTGACCTAAATGTTGTCGCATTTCTGGCAGGATCTAGAAGCTTCTACAAGGATCTGGAACCTGGAAGATTCCAGAACATTGGAGAACATGCTAGAACAGCCTAGATACATTTGGAACGACCTGGAGCAGCCTAGAAGGATCTAGAAAGATCATGGAAGTTGTGGAAGTTGAGTTTCCTAAAAAATAGGACCTCAATGTGGAAGCCTCTAGAATTTCGTATCCCACACTATAAATACCCATTGAAGGCTTCATAATTCGGTGTGCTCTATTCGATCAATATCCTAGACCGAGCGTTCATCCCTGTTAGGAAATTGTGGCCAATAGTTCTACATTTTAGTTCATACGTTGTATACCACCCGTATGACTTTGTGTCTTCTTATCTATTGAGAGTGTAATCATTAGATAGACTAGGCATTTCGACAGTGTATAATTTATACACTTAGTTCGTTTTCTAGACTTGGCACCTGCCTCGTTTATAGTTTCGTTGTGATTGTTAATGCTGTAACATTTCACACAACATTTGTACTTGAAGATAAGTATTGTTTTTCGCCGTAAGGCTAGCATAGATTTTTATTTATAAAATCTATGTGAAAATTATTTCCATTGTGTCACGTTTGTTTTTAGTGTTTCAAGTCTTCCGCTGTGTTAATCTTAATTTCTGATATTCTGTTAGAGTCAGTGTTGTACCAATTGTCACAACATTTAGTACAACATTATTCTACTTAAACTTAAACACTTCATATACATACCACAGCACACTTTCATGTAGTTTATGAATTATGGAAGATCAGGAATGCAAAGAGGTTAAAAAATGAGCACCAAACCCTTAAAAAGGTAATGGAGAGCATTAAAATTAACTTATGGACATGGTCGGGAGGGGAGAAGCTATTAAATTCAAATTCATCGATTTTAGCTTGGTGTAACGATCCCTTTTTATGCTTCATTGAATAACTCTATATAGGGTAGGCGACGTTAGTATTCTCTTCGGAGATCCTGTACTATAATTACATTCTGTACATTCATGGGTTGAGTATCCCCAATACTCGAGTGGAAATATACTTCTTTTACCGTTCAAAAAAAAAATTTAATGCAATTTCAAAAAATTAGAAAATCAACAAATTTCGAAAATCACGCTATATTAAAAATGAATCTTCCAAGATTAAAAATATTTAAAAAAAAACAGTGAATCTTGAATAATTATATGTATGCCATCATTTCAGCAATTCCAAGAATTGCATTCAATACATACTAATTCCACAAAATTATGGTGGAAAGAAATTAAACTACCACTATCATTATTTAGATTCTTCGATACTCAAACACTCTGAGACCCTACACGGCTTTCTATAAATAAATAAAATATTTTGTATATAATAATAACTTTTTTGCATTATCGTGAGTGTTGTAATTGCATAAATTAATAATAAATTTGCATAACACTTAAGTATCTTTGCATAAACGAACAAATTTCAAATCAAACCCATAAAATTCATTACAAAATTTTAACAAACTCAGAAAAATCATAATAAAATTCAAAAAAACTTGTAAATAAATAAATCAACAGGAAATTTGCATAACATTTAAATATGTTTGCATAAACGGAATGCAATTTCAAATCTTACACAGAGAATTCATAAAGAAATAGATCATGTACAGCATAAGGTCTAAATTTGCAATCCAAACAAAACCATATAAAATTTGTACTTGTGGCTTGGGTGTGAGAGATTTAGGTATTTTTAATAGAGTTTTGATTGGCAAATGGTTGTGGAGATACATTAATGAGAGAAGAAACTTGTGGGTAAGGGTGATTAGGTCCCTATACGGCGATATTGAGGTGGGGTATGAGGGATTCTACTCTACAGGATCACCGAGAGCAATGTCGAGTTGGTGGAAGGGGGTTATTTCTCTAGGTGAAGGGGCAGGAGGTATATGGTTGTGGGACTCTCTAGATAGAATTATTGGTGATGGAAGGGATACTAAGTTTTGGACCGGAACCTGGGTAGGCGAAGGGGTTGTTTTAAAAGACCAATTTAAGAGGTTGTTGTTGGGCTTGCCCAATAATAGTTGGGCCAAGAAATAAACAATTTAAAGAAGCCCACACAATTTAGTTTTGGAAATTAAATTGGCCCAAAATTGATTAGTTTTGGAAAAGAAGGTAGCAGCCGTGTTTTTCAATTACAGTAACCAAGAAAAGAAAAACAGAGAGAAAGGGAGAGAAAGAAAAAGAGAAGAGGGAGAAGAAGGGTTTGTCTCGTGGGGACTCGTTTCTTTACCGTTTTGTCTCAAATTTCAAGGGGGAGTTCGCGGTAACGTGCTCTACACTTTGGTTGGAGTAGATTCTCACGAATCGTCTCCGAGAGGTACAAAGAGAAATTGGTGATTTCATTCTCATTGTACTATTTTGGTTTGCTCTCTTCCTATATTTATTGTGTGTTCCAAGAATAGTATTCTTGAGGATAGTTTGGTGCTATTGGTGTTGATTCCTTTATTTGTAATAGAGAAGGAAACTTTGCAATTCCCATTTGATATAGTGGAGTATTTTGCTGGACGGGGTCCCGTGGTTTATACCCTCTTGTGAAGGAGTTTTCCACGTAAAAATTCTTGGTGTTATTGCGTATTTATTTTATGCGGTTAATTTGTATATTAGGTCTGTTGTCTATTGAGCTTTTGTGGAAGTGATTGTTGCTTTTGTTCATTCCGCTGCGCCGAGCAATCAACTCTGATTTTGGCACCTTCCACAACAGTGGTATCAGAGCCTAGGTCAAACTAGGCTCGGACCATGGAGGGCATTGGTAGTAGCTCGATTATTAAGTTGACTGCAGAAAATTATTCTATATGGAAGCCCATGATGGAGGATTTGCTCTACTGCAAAGATTTGTATGATCCTATTGAAGGAAAAGATATTAAGCCCAAAAGTATGGAAGCCAAGGAATGGGAGAAGCTTAGTAGAAAAACAATTGGTACAATCAGACAGTGGATAGATATCAGTGTTTTTCACCATGTGGCTAAGGAGACAAATCTGTGTGATTTGTGGAAAAAGTAGCAAGAATTGTATGAGAGGAAGAATGCGCAGAACAAGACCTTTGTTATTAGAAGGTTAGTGAACTTGAAGTACAAAGATGGGAGTTCTATAGCAGAGCACTTGAATGTTTTTCAAGACTTGGTAAATCAACTTTCTACCATGAATATTGCATTCGATGATGAGGTGCAGGCTTTATTCTTATTGAGCTCTCTACCTGATAGCTGGGAGACTATGGTGGTGACGCTCAGTAATACAACTCCGAATGGAAAGTTGGCATTGAACATGGTTAAAGAGAGTATGTTCAATGAAGAGACTCGAAGAAAGGAATCTGGGGCTAGTTATTCGCAAGCACTTCTCACCGAGAATAGAGGTAGAAGCAAGAGTAGAGGACCTAAAGGTCGTGGTAAATCAAGAGACAACAAGTCTAAGTCCAAGGAGAGATTCAAGTGTTACCATTGTGGTGGTTCCAACCACATGAAGAGAAATTGCAGAATTTGGAAGCAAGAGCAAAGGGAAGAGAATCAGAAGAAGTCAGAAGATAAAAATACAGCAGCCATTGTCACTCACTCCGATGATGATCAGACTGTCGTTTGTGTTAGCGATGAGTGTTTCCATGTGGAGAATCCCGACGTTGAGTGGATAGTTGATTCAGGTGCTTCTCATCATTGTGCTCCGAAGAGAGAGTTGTTTGCAAACTACAAAGCTGGAGATTATGGTCACTTGTTCATGGGAAACAAGAGTGTTGCACCGGTTATCGGCATTGGAGATATGGTTGTTGAGACTGATTTGGGATTCACACTGACGCTGAAAGATGTGAGACATATTCCACAGTTGCGCCACAATTTGATTATCGTTAATGTCCTTGATAGAGAGGGATACGAGCAAAAATTCACAAATGGTAATTGGAAGCTTGTGAATGGTTCCTTGTTGGTTGGCAAAGGAAAGTTTTGTTGTACGTTGTACCGGACGAAGCTCAAGATTGCTCGAGACCAATTATTCGCAGCCGAGGATGAATCTTCACCAAATTTGTGGCACAACAAGCTGGGACACATGAGTGAGAAAGCATTGCACATCCTAGCCAAAGAGTCTCTAATTCCTGCTGCTCAAAGTAAGTCACTCCACCCTTGTGATTATTGTTTATTAGGCAAAAAAAATATAATTTCTTTTCGTTCACATTCTAATCGAAAAGATGTTGTATTGGAGCTAATACATTTTGATGTTTGTGGTCCCTTCGAGGTGGAGTCGTTGGGTGGAAATAAATATTTCCTCACTTTCATTGATGATGCTTCAAGGAAGACTTGGGTGTACTTCTTGAAGAACAAGAGTGAAGTGTTTCAGAAATTTCAGTGGTTCCACATTATGGTTGAGAGACAGATAGGAAAATTGTTGAAATGTCTACGAACTGATAACGGTGGCGAGTACACTTCTAGAGAGTTCAAGACATATTGTGCTCAGCGTGGGATTAGACATGAAAGAACTGTTCCGGGCACTCCTCAACATAATGGTGTGGCAGAGAGGATGAAAAAAACCATTATGGAGAAAGTGAGATGTATGTTAAGGATGGCCAAGCTACCAAAGTCATTCTGGGGTGAAGCTGTGTTGACTGCTTGTTATTTGATCAATCGATCTCCATCAGTTCCTTTGGATTATGATATTCCAAAGAGAGTATGGAGTGGGAAAAATGCCTCTTATTCCCACTTGAAGGTGTTCGAATGCAAAGCCTTTGTGCACGTACCGAAGGAGCAAATGAGCAAGTTAGATAGCAAATCTACACCTTGCATATTTGTTGGATATGGAGATGAAGAGTACGGACACAGATTATGGGATCCAGAGAAGAAGACGATTTTGAGGAGTAGAGATGTCATCTTCCATGAAAATGAGACAATGGAAGATTTAAAGAAGAGGGAGACCTCCACTCCGATGCCTATTGGTGTTGCTGATCTAACACCATATGAGATTCCTACCATTGATGCTGAAAATGGTGGAGAAGAAGTTGAGAATGAAGATGAAGTTGGGATGGAAAATGATGACCCAACTGCACCTGACCCAGATCCAGTTGTCCAAGAACCGGGAGATGTTGAGCAGGAGATTCAACATGCACCACCAGAAAATGCAGAACATGGTGGAAGACCAGTGAGAAATCGAAGGCCAACTACACTGTATCCGAGTTCAGATTGGGCGTTGATTACGGATGAGGGGGAGCCAGAGAACTTTGAGGAGATATATCCCCTCAAAGACAAAGATCAGTGGCTTGAGGCGATGCAAGAAGAGATGGATTCTTTACACAAGAATAATACCTTTGATTTGGTTGAGTTGCCTAAGGGTAAGAGAGTTCTGAAGAACAAGTGTGTATTCAAGCTAAAGAAAGATGGTGATAAGGTAGTCAGACACAAGGCACGATTTGTTGTCAAGGGGTTTACTCAAAAGAAGGGAGTTGACTTTGATGAGATATTCTCACCAGTGGTGAAGATGAGTTTTATTCGCATTGTGTTGGGATTAGCAGCTAGCTTGAACCTGGAGATTGAGTAACTTGATGTTCGAACAACATTCTTGCATGGAGAGTTAGTGGAGAACATATACATGAATCAACCACAAGGTTTTGAAGTTAAGGGAAAGGAGCATTTGGTCTACAAATTGAGGAAGAGCTTGTATGGCTTGAAGCAAGCTTCACGACAGTGGTACATGAAGTTTGATTCTTTTATGGCTAGCCAAAGTTATAAAAGAACGGAGGCGGATCATTGTGTTTATGTCAAACACTTCCCTGATGGTAACTTCATTATTTTGTTTCTTTATGTTGATGATATGTTGATTGTGGGAAAGGATATTGTGTCGATTAGTAGGTTGAAGGGGGAGCTGTCTAAATCCTTTGACATGAAGGATTTAGGCTCAGCAAAACAGATTTTGGGTATGGAGATTATTCGTGACAGAAAGGCTGGAAAATTGTGGTTGTCACAAGAAAAGTACATTGAGAAAGTACTTGAGAGGTTCAACATGAAACATGTTAAGCCCGTGTCCACACCACTTGCTAACCACTTCAAGTTGAGTAAGAAGTCTTGTTCCAAGACTCGAGAGCAGAGAGAAGAGATGGCAACAATTCATTATTCCTCTACAGTTGGTTCTTTGATGTACGCCATGGTGTGTACACGACCGGATATTGCTCAAGCTGTTAGCTTGGTGAGCAGATTTCTTTCCAATCCAGGAAAAGATCATTGGGAGGCCGTAAAGTGGATATTCAAATACTTGAGAGGAACTTAAAAATCATGCTTGAGTTTTGGAAGTTCGAAGCCGACTCTTGTGGGATACACAGATTCAGACATGGCAGGTGATCTCGATGGGAGGAAATCTACTTCAGGCTACTTGTTTACATTCGCAGGGGGAGCTGTCTCATGGCAATCAAAGTTACAAAAGTGTGTTGCCTTATCCACCACTAAGGCAGAGTACATTGCAGCGAACGAAGCTGGAAAAGAGATGATGTGGATGAAGAGATTTCTCCAAGAGTTGAGTTTGAAGCAAGAGGAGTACATGGTTTTTTGTGATAGTCAAAGTGCTATTGACTTGAGAAAAACTTCCATGTATCATGCTCGAACGAAGCATGTTGATGTGAGGTACCATTGGATTAGAATGGTATTGGAGAAACAACTTATGAAGCTCGAGAAAATTCACACCAACAAAAATCCTGTGGATATGATGACTAAGGTGGTTACTCGTGAGAAGCATGATTTGTGTGCCGGATTGGCCGGCACGAGCTCGAGGTAGATGTGACGTATGTGGCCAATTATATTGGGAGGGGGAGATTGTTGGGCTTGCCCAATAATAGTTGGGCCAAGAAATAAACAATTTAAAGAAGCCCACACAATTTAGTTTTGGAAATTAAATTGGCCCAAAATTGATTAGTTTTGGAAAAGAAGGTAGCAGCCGTGTTTTTCAATTACAGTAATCAAGAAAAGAAAAACAGAGAGAAAGGGAGAGAAAGAAAAAGAGAAGGGGGAGAAGAAGGGTTTGTCTCGTGGGGACTCGTTTCTTCACCGTTTTGTCTCAAATTTCAAGGGGGAGTTCGCGGTAACGTGCTCTACACTTTGGTTGGAGTAGATTCTCACGAATCGTCTCCGAGAGGTACAAAGAGAAATTGGTGATTTCATTCTCATTGTACTATTTTGGTTTGCTCTCTTCCTATATTTATTGTGTGTTCCAAGAATAGTATTCTTGAGGATAGTTTGGTGTTATGTGTTGATTCCTCTATTTGTAATAGAGAAGGAAACTTTGTAATTCCCATTTGATATAGTGGAGTATTTTGCTGGACGGGGTCCCGTGGTTTTTACCCTCTTGTGAAGGGATTTTCCACGTAAAAATTCTTGGTGTTATTGCGTATTTATTTTCTGCGGTTAATTTGTATATTTGGTCTGTTGTCTATTGAGCTTTTGTGGAAATGATTGTTGCTTTTGTGTATTCCGCTGCGCCGAGCAATCGACTCTGATTTTGGCACCTTCCACAACAGTTGTTTCGGTTAAGTTTAGGCAAAGAGTGCACGATAAGAGAGATGGGCGAGTGGTTGGATGAGGTGTGGAAATGGGAGTGGCATAGACCTCTATTAGAGAGAGAGAGAGAGAGATTGAGAATCTTAATAATATGCTTCTCTTGCTTAACAGGTACACTTTAAAGGAGAACTCTCAAGACAGATGGAAATGGAAAGCGAGTCCAGACGGGTCTTACAAAGTGAAGCATGCATACCAGCTACTTAAAGATGCAGAAAAAAATGGTGGGACTGCAAACAATCAGAAAGAGAAATGCTTTACAATGATATGGAAAAACATTGCCGCGTTTAAAGCTTCGGCCATGGCATGGAGACTACTTTGGGACAGACTGTCGACTAGAGTAAATCTGAAATGAAGAAAAATTATTGAGTCCGAGGACAACACTTGATGCCCCGTGTGTGAAAAAGAACAAGAAACTGCTTGCCACTTTTTTCTATCATGCATTTCATCTCAGTAGATATGGGCGGAGATTCGTAAATGGCTCAACATCTCTTCAGCTTTCTCAGGAACACTTCTATCAATTCTCCTCCTTGATTTTTACGGAAAAGGGTACGAAAGTGGCTATAGGATTATGGGTAGGGGTGATATAGGTTATGTGGAAGTGGAGAAATGATGTAATATTTGGAGGGGAAACTTGGATGAACGAAAGGATCGTGGAGGAAATAAAAGGTAGATTCTGGAGCTGGTGCAAGGCGAAGAACATGCTGAAATCATTTTCCTACTACAGGGAGTGGCTGCAGAACCCTCTCAACTCTATGAAATTATAGAATGCAATGCGAAATCATCTAGGTGTTGTTATGGAGTTATGTTTATGTCTCCTGAGAAGGATAGTATAATGTTTATTATTGTGATATGTTTCTCATGTTATATTAGGTACTCCTTGTAAATTTGTGTTTTTATCTTAAATAAAAAAAGGTTTTTCACCGATAAAAAAAAATATAAAATTTGTACTTTATAACCACAGATTATGTAGAAGCAAAAGCATGAATTGTTCGAATATACTGAAAGCAAAGCACGCATGTATATGTATCAAATAGTTCAAGCTTAAAAGTCAATTCATTGGGAGGAGCAGCCGAAGCAGATTTATGAGCTGATTGTGATGGTCTAGATGGAGCCTCTCTACGAGCTACTACAGATTGAGGTGCTTTACGGTTTGTTTCATACTCTGCATTATGCCTATCTGCAATAAACCCACCATCTAGAAAAAATACAAATTTGTCAAAATAGTGAAGAAGTTGTTAAAGGTACCGACGGCGGCGATGTTGTGGAGCCTGTGCGGTTAGTGAAGAATTAATGATAGTCATATTTTAATTTTTTTTCCCATCATACGGGTAGAACATTTAGAAAGGAATTGAATTAATATGCACTTTTTCAAGATGAGAAGAGTAGAAGACAGAATACTAGAAGACCTTGAATAGAATTCCATTAGTATATACCTTAGTCAGCTGATAGTAACATCATGCAATCAGCCGATGTGAATATGCCAGCTAATGTGGACTTCAAGTCTTATAATCAATCTATCAAGCCTAAAGTTTCAGAAGAACTAGTCATCCAATGGATCAGATGACAGTATGCATTTAAGAGAGACAACAACCTTAAAAGACAAGGAGAATGTCGGATTTCACATCTGACAGTCTCATCTGAAGATAAGACCGATAGTCTAACCAACTCAGCTGGCGTGGACCAATGAGAAGATGCCAACACAATTATTGAGTTGAACAAGACTAGGGCTACGGTGAACATACAACCTGCATTTAATGCACATTCTCTTTAGTAGAAATGTTTGTACCTAAATCAAAAAAGATCATTACCATACTTAGAAGATTTGGTGGCAACGACTGGTTTATCCAACCGCTAATTCGTGCTCAAATCGTCTATAAATACAAGATGTTATTGTAGGTCCCCAAAGTTGAGTTAATAACGAGTAAGCTAGTGAAAATGTCTAGAGGGGGGTGAATAGACTTTTCAAAATTCTATCGAAATATCAGAATACAATATGCGGAATACGAAATTAACAATGAGCCCAATTCAAGTTTATACTCAACTTCTTAATTCGAGAACTCTGTTCTTATGAATACTCAACTTGTCTAGTTTAGTTATGTAGTTAAAACAGTTAAGCAATTAAAACAATAAACCAAACAGTAAAGTAAACAACACACAAAGATTTATAGTGGTTCGACAACTTGTCTACATCCACTCTCACAAACCCAATTGTGATGTTTCCACTAAACTCTTCCAATCGAGTACAAGTGTATATTCCTGTCTTTTAAAGTCTCAAGAAGAAGACTTAGATCTTCAACAGACTATACCTCCAGATATGTCTATGATCTAACTAGAAATTTTACAAGTATCTAGCACCTTGAAAAATAACAAACAAAAACTAAAAACTTATTCAGTTGTAGTCTTCTGATTCTTCACTTCACTTCTGACTATTCTTCTGAACTTCAATGAACTCTGTGAGTAATCTTCAGTATGTATCAGTATGCGTAGTTGTAGTAACAGTAGTCTTCAAATGATAAACACCATGAAGTATTTATAGACTTCAATCATCAAGAACTTAGTTAGTTGTAACCAACTTTTCTTGAAAACTACCTTCAACTGAATCTTCTTATCAATCCACGCGTTTTTGTTACGAATTAGTTATTCCATAACTAACTTCTACATCCTTATCTTTCCACGCGTATTTGTAACTAACTTCAAGTTGACCTGTCTTGTGTAGTATAGTAGATGCACTTGTCTTTGTCTTGTAGTCCATCTGTCTTCTCAAGTAGTAGACTTCAAGTCTTCTTGTCTGGTCTTCCTTGTTCAATCAGTAGACTATACTAAACCTATCAAGACTATTACATTACTTTAAGTTTTCATAATACAAGCTTAGTCAACTTATTATCTATACAATCAAACTAATCTATTACAATAAAACATGAGCTCTATACATTTCAAATAGCTCAGTAACAAACTAACAATTAATGTAAACACATATGAAGTACTTATAAACTGTACTTATCTTTTCATGTGAACTTATGTGAACTCTACTGGTCTTGTACAAGATGACTTAACTCAACTAGACTAGATCAGTCAACACTTAGAAAATATTCATACTACTTTTGGCTTATCAAAACTTCATCTTTCAATCATCATTTAGGACTTGTCTAGGATTTATATCCCAACAATTTCCCCCTTTTTGATGAAGCCAAAACTACTTGAATCTTTTCTCATAAGTAGACTAGTTAAGTAGTTATCTTGTCTTTAACATCAAATAGTACTTATCTTTTCATTCATTCAAAATAGATCAGTAGATTACACTTACTTCAAAATATAATCAGAGCAAAAAAAATTATCAAATAAACCAGAAAATCAACTACTCCGAAAGAGTACCTCCGTCTGGATTTGGAACTTGAAATGCATCAAGGAGTCTTTTGTGAATTATACTGGTGTGTTCTTCATCATCAATCTTCTCCTTCTCTAGTAGCTCTTCTTCGAACTTCTTGATTTGATTTAGATCAACTCTTTTTCCAGAACTAGTCATAGGACACTTCCATTTTGGAAAACTAGGAACAAGAATGTTAAAATTTGCACCTGCAGATATTCTAATAATCAGATTCCATAGCATCCTATGCTGTCCTTCCATGAACTTGTCAAAAACTGAGTACAGATCCTCAGAGCTATCAGAATCTCCAAACTTCCTGATAATCCAATGATCTAGTTCCCATTGCCTTTTTACTTTCATCCATTCTTGACGATGTTCCTTGTCAATGAAATGGTCAATGGTCTTGTCTTCCATAAGCTCTTCATCAGACTTCAAACTCAGCAACTTTTCTATGTGCTTTCCAAGTTTCTTCTGATTAGCATAGCGAGTTTCATCACTTGGATCAACAACCTTTTGCTTCTTCAAGACTGTTGCTTCAGGAGTAGGCTCTTCTATAACAATAAACTTCCTTTTTTATACTTGCCTTGTCTGAACCTCAGCTTCAGGAGATGCAACCGCTTTTCCCTTCTCCTTCTTTTTCAACTCAACTGCTTCAGCCTTAGCTTGCTCAAGATCTGCAGTTTTAACCAACTTGCCTTTGCCTCTCTTAGGCCTTCTAAGATCTTGCATAGCTTCAGCAGCTTCCTTGGCTTCTGGTTCAGCACTGGACTTACCTTTTTCACCTTCAGCAATAACTTCAATTTGACTCGTCTCTTCCCCCTTTTTGGCTTCATCAGATGCCTTGAGATAGAAAAGAGATGTGAACCGAGTCATTTCTTCGAACATTGCTTGCTTCATAAGGTTTGTAGCCTTCTCAATATGCCTTTCATGAGAGCCATTCTGACTCAATTTGTCTAGCTTGGTCGCCACTAACTCCAGCTTTTGAGTAGACAAGTTCAACTCATTCTTGAAATGGGTTGCAGTCAGACGCAGCTTCCTGTTCTCTTCAGTCATAGCTAATATGATTTCTCTAGCTTGAGCTAACTGATCAAAAGCTTCTTTTCTTTGGACGTCAGCTACTTCAATTTTAGCTCTATAGACTCTTTCCATCTTCCTAGATTCAGTAGCTAGAACACGAGCAAAATCGACTGAACTCTTCTCCGAATATTCAACTTGATTCTGGAGAAATCCTTCTATTTGATTGAACATCTCTTGCCTGAAATCATTGTCCAGCTGGTTGACCTCATTCATAATCATCTCTTTTGAACTTGTCACAAGGACACTATTCTGTTCAACAAGAGTTTTCTTAAGCTCGAACTTGAGGAACTCATCGATAGATGACTTGATGACAGCTTTCAAATCTTCTTTCAACTCGTCTATTGAGGCGGCTGGGATAGCTTGAGACGACTGTCCAACCTCAACATGAGTAGCATCTATCATGACCTCATCTTCAGCAGCAAAAGAGACAACTTCAATCAACTGGCCTTCTGGAGCAGTAGCTAAGACCTCGTCTTCTACTACTTCAGCAATAAATACACTTCCTGCAATCGCCTTCAAGTTGGGCATAGGACAATAAGGCACCATAGCTAGCTTAGCTTCCTTAGTCCGTCTTTCAGCATCAGCAAGATCTTTCTTTAATAAGGCGTGCAGTTTCCCCATATATCCACAAAATTCGAGGGGAAGCAATGAATCAGTGTATCGATTAATAAACTTAAAATCTGACCTTGGACTGTCAGCATGATCCATTTGAAATTTGAACACAATGCCTCTCAACTGGTCTGAGACATTGTCTAGCTCTATGACTGGATCAGTAGACTGGATCAACTCATCTTGTCCAGCGTCAATCATCTCCAAGTCTTGTACAAAGTCAGATTCTGAGACCTGAACACCAACATCGAACTGGGATTCTGAACACATCAGGTCATCAGAGATACCTAGTAATCTCTTGGCAAGAGCAGTGATAGCATAATTCGGAAAAAGCTCTGAGTGGTCACGAACACCACTATTCTCCTTCTGCTCCATTTCCCAATCCATGAAGTTAGAAATACCACCTTTCCCTAAGATGACTTCGAAGAGATCATCTGTACTCGACTTCTTCAAGGCCACCCAAGTGCATATTCTAACCAGTTTCTCAAACTGTTCTGAAGAGTAGTCGACTTCGACAGATGAGAGCTGTTTCTTCAAATTCTTGCTCATCTTCGAACGGATTCGCTTCTCTCTCAGACTCATGGGATAGTATACCAAGGATTCGAATCTGACTTCAGATGGGGTCTGAGTAGATGGGGTCTCTATCTCAGTTGTTGCAGTGGCAACTGGTGTAGTATCTGAAGCAGATGGGATAATGGGTTCAACATTTTCTGTTGAGGGTAAGGAAAGAATTTGGTATGTGGTTTCTTGGGGCTTCGATGTGTCTTGGTTTGGTGTGATAACTGTAGGAGTATCAGTTATATCCATTGTAGGAGTGTTTTCGGGTAGGCTTGCTCTCAGCGGATATGCTGGCAGCACTTGTGAAGTTGAGGTAATAGGTCTTGGCCTAGATCGATGAGATCTTGCCTTGGTTCGAACAGAAGAGAGAGAGAGAGGAATCTATAAATCATGAGAAGAGGAACCAACCTGGTGACTCAACTCGTCTGGTGGAGGAGGTGTTCCGATTCTCACCAGTGTATACATCTCTGGAACTTGAGAACTTGTATCTTTTTCTTCTTCAGACTGAGTCTTCTCAGAATCATCTGCACTAGACGAGTCTTGTGCAGCTTCCGGCGACTCCTCTTCAGTAGACTCACCTTCTGAAGAACCAGACGCACCTGCATATGGTAAGGCGTCCATAGGGTCAATCCGAGCTTGCCTAGGTGCAGCTGGCCTGGCAGCACCTTGCTTCCTCACGGCCTCCTTCTTCAAATAAAATTTCAACGGATGGAATGGCTTTCCTTTACTCCAACTCGACTTGTTTGGTAGTAGAAGAGGAAATAAGATACTTAACTTGTTACCATATCCAACAGCCGTAGACACCACCCAATTGCGAGTGTGGTCATCTACTCGAACACTTTTCTCAAAATACATGATTCGATCAGCAATCAACTTGAACCAATCTCCTTCAGTTATACCATCATAAATTGCGGCCATAACCCTTGCTTTTGCAAAAGTTACAGAATCATGCGAACCAGTAGAACTCAGTAAAATCTTGCTGGCAATATCCAATAATGTGCGATACTTGTCTAGAAGATCTCCCTTCTTGACAGCAACATACTTTCCATCAGGTTTTGGTTTCAGCTTCCTTCCACAGAAAGTACTCAGATATCGAATCTCTTGTCCTAGGGCATAATTCTCAACATTAATTGTTCCAGTGGGCAGCTTCAGAAGTTTGAACATCGCCTCACGAGTGATTTGCACACGATCTTCACCAATAAACGACTCGATAATATCACCTCGTCTGGTGACATTGGCATAAAATTCTAGCACTTCTTCCTCCAAGACGACTTGAGGAAAAGCTTCTAAATAAGGCTTTAGACCACATCTTGTGCATTTAGTCAGAATTTCTGTGCTTTCATCTGAGTGCTGGCCTTTGAAGAAAATGGATGGTTCAACATTCACCTTATTATCGGAGATATACCGGCCTAGGTCAAAAGTGACCTGCATGTTGGTTCTCAGATCGAGAATTGGTCGAGTAGACATAATGTGTTATGAGTATAAGCAGATAACTTGAAAAAACAAAACAAGAAATCAAGTGTTTCAAAATAGAGAAGTTAAGAAATGTGGGGCAAGACGTGTGGGAGTGTTTGGGTTTTGTTCGAAATTGAATTTTAGATCCAACGGTCAAGATCGAAGGATTAGATCCAACGGTTGGGTCTTTTGGAATTCGGTTACGGAATCGAGAATATTATGTGATTTGATATTGTAAGATTTGAAATTCGGCTCTTCTTTCTTAGGACAGGGAGTGTACACATCTGACCTAGTGTAGTAGAGTAAGAACTAGGTGTATACACCTCATTAAAATGGAGTGTATAAATCCAATTCTAGGGTTTTCAAATTCTAGCAATTTCTAATTACAATAATGCCCTTAATTTAATTTGAATGAACACTTAACATATTTCAATCAAGAGAAACACTTAGCTTGTCTGTTCGAGTCCATCCAGAACAGACGAGTAGACTTAAGCTTCACAAGACGAGTTGGCTTAAGCACACAAGACGGGTTCCCCCTTCGCCTGTGCTTGTCTATTCTGAACGTCGAACATCTTCATGTACCTATCTTATCATTTGCAATGTGTAATCGTAGGTACAGGTAAAGTAACATAAATAAGATGAATATCAATCGAGAGCAATGGTCAAGGTTTCGAACAAGATGACCTTTTAACACACATAAGAGTCAACATAAGGATATTTAAGAAATCAGAGATTCCCCCTTAATTGTTTATTCCCTTAGTATACCCTCAGCTTTACCAGCTTCCTCATCGGGTTGTTTTGGTCATCTAGTCTAGCCTTGTATACCTGTCTGTTGGATGAGTAGTCGAGTGCTCTGGTCTAGTGATCTTGTCTCCTCTTATTGATGTACCTGTCTTTTTAGTACATAGCTATAGGCAAGTAGGATCTAAATCAATTAGTCCTAGACTAATGCATAACTCACGAAATCGTGCCTCAGCTAATGGTTTTGTAAAGATGTCAGCTCTTTGAAAATCAGTATGAATCTTTTCCATGCGAATATCCTTCTTTTCTACATGATCACGTATGAAATGATGCTTCACATCAACATGCTTACATCGTGTGTGTAAAACAGGATTTTGTGTAATGGCAATTGCACTATTACTATCACAGAAAATAGGAACATTTGATTCATGTATATTGTAATCACGAAGTTGTTGCATGAGCCAGAGTAGTTGACTACAACAGCTACCAGCAGCCATGTACTCGGCTTCGGTAGTTGAAGTTGCAACACTAGTCTGTTTTTTAGAAAACCAAGATATGAGTTTTGTGCCTAGAAATTGACAAGAACCAGAAGTAGATTTCCTATCTATTCTACAGCCTCCAAAGTCTGAGTCTGAAAAGCCACTTAAGGATAGATCATCATTTGAGGGATACCATATACCACGATTGATGGTCCCTTTCAAATATTTCAAGATCCTTTTGGTAGTTTCCATGTGACTTTGTTTTGGATTGGCTTGGAATCGAGCACAAACACCAACAGAGAATGCAATATCAGGTCTACTAGCAGTTAGATACAGTAAAGAACCAATTAAGCCACGATAATAGGATTGGTCAGCACATTTACCGTTCTCATCTGGATCCATTCTGTAAGTTGGTTGCATTGGTACACCAGTGGACTTACATGTTTTGATCCCATACTTGTCTAGAAGATTTCTAGTGTACTTCGCCTGATTTATGAAAATACCTTCTGGAGTTTGTTTTACTTGAAGTCCAAGAAAGTAGTTCATTTCACCCATCATAGACATCTCAAATTTACTTTGCATGAGTGTTGAAAAACTTTCACTCAGCTTTTTGTTAGGTGACCCAAAAATGATGTCATCTACGTAAATTTGGACGAGTAAGATGTCCTTCCCTTCTTGTCTTCTGAACAAGGTTCAATAGTAAAACCATTTTCTAATAGAAAGAGAGATAGAGTGTCATACCATGCTCTTGGAGCTTGCTTTAATCCGTATAAGGCTTTCTTCAATCTGTACACCTGGTTGCCTTTGACTTCGAAACCTGGAGGTTGTTCAACATACACTTCTTCCGCAAGAATACCGTTAAGAAATGCACTTTTAACATCCATTTGATATACAGTAAACTTCATGTGAGCAGCATACGCAAGAAACAATCGAATGGCTTCTAGTCTAGCAACAGGAGCATATGTTTCATCATAGTCTATGCCTTCAGCTTGTGAGTAGCCTTGGGCGACTAGCCTAGCCTTATTTCTAACGACTAAATCATTCTCATCTTTCTTATTTTTAAAAATCCATCTAGTGCCAACTACATTATGATGTTCCGGCCTATCGACAAGTTCCCAGACGTCGTTTCGAACAAACTGGTTCAACTCGTCTTGCATAGCGATGATCCAATTACTATCAGCCAATGCCTCTTTAACAGTGGTAGGCTCAATAGCAGAGAGGAAACAACACCAGCAAAACATAGTTGGACTCGGCTGTTCTTGCGACTCAAAGAGTTGTCGTCTAGTCTTCACACCAATAGTAGAGTCACCAATGATATTTTCAGTATCATGCGCAGATTTCCATGTTTTCCTATTCTTAACAGGAATACTATCATCATCTATATCATGTACAGCATCATGCATGTCAACATCATTTGTATCATCAACAGATTTACCAGGAGTAGATGAGTCAACTAGAGCAGGCATGTCAACTGGTCTAGAGGACTTACCTTGAGCACTTACTTTCTCCTTGTCATCAGAATCGAGAGCTTTTAGGAATGGGTTGTAGGCTTGAACGGATTCATATATCTCTGAATCTTTGTCAGATTCGATTGATAGATCAGTTACCTTCTTACTGATCTTGTCGGCAGACGAGTCCTGTTGAGATTCATCGAAAACCACATGTGGTGTTTCTTCCACACAAAGAGTTGAGTAGTTGAATACCCTAAATGCTTTGCTAGTCGAGGAGTATCCTAAAAATATCCCCTCGTCTGCTTTAGCATCGAAAGCATTCAACTTGCTCTTTCCATTGTTGTGAATGAAACACTTACAACCAAATATATGGAAATATGAAACTCTGGGTTTTCTACCTTTCCAAACCTCATAAGGTGTCTTGCCTAGAGCTTTATTGATCGCGCTTCTGTTTTGTGAGTGGCATGCGGTGTTGATAGCTTCAGCCCAAAACTTTTGAGGCGTGTTGAACTCAGCTAACATGGTCCTACAGGCTTCTTTAAGGGTTCGATTCCTTCTTTCTGCTACACTGTTCTGTTGTGGTGTCCTAGCTGCACTAGTGAGATGCTGGATACCACGATTAGCAGAAAAATCTTTGATATAGCAATTAATGAACTCAGTTCCCTTGTCACTTCGAATTTTGACAATAGACTGGTTCTTCTCAACTTGTAACTTCTTCAACAGTTCAGGCAGAAGTGTTTGTGTATCACTCTTCTTGTGTAGAAAGACTACCCAAGTGAACTTAGAATAGTCGTCTACAACAACAAGTGTGTACCTTCTACCATTCAAGGTTGGAGGAGTTATTGGTCCATGAAGATCCATATGTAGGAGTTCTAGAACTCTACTAGTTGAGAGAGTAGGAATTGACTTAAATGAACCTTTAACCTGTTTACCCTGTTGACAAGCCGTGCATACATGTGACTTGTAGTAAACTTCATTGGGAATACCTTCTACAAGGTAATCTCTGGCTATCTTATTAAGAACCTTAAAGTTTAGATGACAAAGGCGTCTATGCCAGAGCCACCCAAGCTCTTTAGGATTCTTAGTAAGTAGACAGGTGTCCCTCGGACAACTGTTCCAGTTCACTATGTACACACTTCCTTGTCTTACGCCGACTAGTAGGACTGTGTGCGTCCTTTTGTCAATGATTTCGCATTTGCGGCTCTTGAACTGCACCTTGTAACCACGATCACAGAACTGAGAGACAGAGAGTAAATTATATTTCAAACCTTCAACATATGAGACATCTTGAATCTCAACGTCTCCATTCCGGATGTAACCAAATCCTTTAGTGACAGCAGTGGAGCTATCACCAAATATCACTTTTGGTCCTTCTTGCTCATGATAGCTTGATAAGAGAGCCTTGGTACCAGTCATGTGGTGCGAACAACCACTGTCTATGTACCAGGTTTCTCCTACTGAGCCACCCTTCTTATACAAGTCAAGTCGACCCTGCAATAGATGATATTCAATAACTTAGGTACCCATTTGTTTATTGGGGTCCTTGGGGGTTAGTCATGTTCAGAGGAATCCAGATATACATTGGAGTCTTGAACAAGTTCGATCTTTTAAGCTTTCGCCCATATTTGTTGTAAAATAAGACCTTGTTGTCCTTCTCTGGCCTATCAGTCGAGTTCGGGTCTACTCTTTGGAGATAGCCTTTCGACTTAATCTCTACTTGAGCAGGCACTTGTCTATGATAGTTAGAGTAGGGTTTGAAAGCATTAGGTCCATACGGTTTATAGACGTGTTTGGGTCTTTCCTCACTTAAAATATCGTATGATAGAGGTAGAGGATATAGGACAGCTTGTGTACGATATTTTGGAGCTACCTGTCTAGGTCTAGACGAGTAGAGTTGAGACTGCCTTATAAAAGGAGGTCTAGACTCTTGTCGTCTAGTCTGTACCTGTCTAGTACTCGTCTCCTCAGGATACCAGTCCTCGTATCTGACCTGGTTGGGTCGTCCACGATTAGTGGTCCTTTGAAGATTAGTTCTAGATGGAACAGGCTTGCTGTTACCATTCTTTTTACCTCTCTTGGTAATCGGAATGTTAACTCGAGCTTGTTTAGGTACAGAACCATTAGAAGGAGTTCCAATATCGTATAACATTGGTCATTTTCCTTTATCATTTGGCAAAAGTCTTGCTTTAATAGTAGTAGGGTTCTTAATGACTCGAGTAGACGAGCTAGATGACTCAGCACCTATACCAGTCTTGTCACTTGGATCTCTATACCTATCTGACAGTTCAAGGTTAATCTTTGAAGAATTAACCAGGTCAGTAAGTTTGAGATCAAGTGTAACTACCTCGGTCTCTAAGAACTTATTACGTTCTTCAAGTCTGTTGCACTTGTTCTTTAAAACATTGAATTTATTTCTCTCAGTTGCATGTATCTTAAGTAGGTCTTGATATAACCTGTCTGTCAACGCACACTTTTCTTTGAGTTTACTCAACTCTTCAGTCAAGGGTTTATTTAGGACTGTTATATTAGGATCTACTTTTGACTGAGCTTCCTTAAGATCAATGATTTCTTATTTTAATGCAATGTTTTCATCACTGACTTCAATGAATGCTTGGTTAGCAAGTAGAAGGTCGTCTTCGACTGCACTAGTCGAGTGCTGAAGACTACTTCCTACTTCACTACTAGCAGTGTCACTTTCATCAGTTTCTGAATCATCACAAGATTGAAAAGATGTAGCAGATGATACCTCTTGGTCGATTTTAGCCATGCAGCATAGGCCATCATCTACTATGAATGCTTCGTCGTGATCTTGATCAGTTGAGTGACTAGATGCGGACGATGGCAACTCGTCTGACTCAGAATCAGAGTCATCATTGGCCATCATTGCCTTCTTGCCACGATTATATCTTCTTTCTCTTTGTGCCTTGAGTTCTTCACGATCATCAGTGCTCAGGTCTGGACATTCATATATGTAATGACCTGGCTTTTCACAATTATAGCACAAGAGATCATTAGTAGCCTTTTTAATAGGAGACTTGTCCCTACGCTTATCACGTCTATCGGAACGCTGGATCTTCCTATCGTCAGACTCTCTATCTCGTCTATTACCTTTCGAGACTTCGTCTCTCCTTTCGGAAGAGTTTCGGTCTCGTCTGGTCTCAGACGAGTTCTTAGACGTAGGTGCTCTATGATCCCTATAGAACTTCTTGTATCTTCCGAAGCGTTTATTGAGCCTATCAAACTTTCTAACCATGAGACTCATCTGATCCTTCAGACTAAGATCAGTATCTAACTCATCTTTCACAGAGGCAGACTTAGTTCTAGACTTGGACCTGTCTACCTTAGAAGACTTAGAAGAGCTAGACTTAAAGGCAACGTTCTTAGATACAGCATGTTCTCTATCACTACTGGCTAGTGGTTCATCTTCGTCTAAATCAAACTCATGGGCTTTAAGAGTTTGAAACATGGTTTCAGCAGTCCACGTATCAATATCTTGAGTGTTCTTAACAAGCATCTTTACCATTTTCCAACGACTATCAAGACTCTTCAAAATCCTAAGATTGATCTCACGAGCAGTATAAGATTTATCAAGTACTTCCAAATCATTCATGATCTTAGTAAAACGAGTATCCAGCTGGTCGATAGTTTCGCCAGCTTTCATCTGAAATGATTCAAATCTTTGGACAGCTGTGGAGAGTTTGCTCTCTTTGATTAGGGAAGTCCCTTCACAAAGGATAGCTAGTCTGTCCCACATCTCTTTGGCAGTCTTACATTTTAACACTTTTCCTAGATACTCGTTAGGAAGGGTGTGTAAAATGTAATTCTTTGCCAAACTATCCAAATTATTTTGACGCATTTCTTCTGAGGTTAGATCTGACCTGGGTTTCTTGACGAGAGTACCAATTGGTTTACTTGGGTCAAGAACAGCAGTATTAGGAACCATAGTAACAATAGGTCCTTCTGTGATAACAGAGATCATTAGGTCGTGCGTGGAACTGAAAATGGCTTCCATTCGCAGTTTCCAGTAGTCATAGTCCTGAACCTGGAACTTGGGTAACTTGTTAGCGCTGATCTCAAGAGACATGATTTCAAGAAATAAGTGCTAAGTGGAGTTATGATCAAGAAAAACAAATAAGTCAAGAACAGGGAGCACGAAACAGATATAACAGGAGTTTTTGATCAAGAACACGTAAGCAACTACAATCAAGTAACAAGACTTCACCCTAAGTCTTAAGTCGGTTATCAAGAAACAGCAGTTCGAAAACTACTGCTCTGATACCACTTGTAGGTCCCCAAAGTTGAGTTAATAACAAGTAAGCTAGTGAAAATGTCTAGAGGGGGGTGAATAGACTTTTCAAAATTCTATCGAAATATCAGAATACAATATGCGGAATACGAAATTAACAATGAGCCCAATTCAAGTTTATACTCAACTTCTTAATTCGAGAACTCTGTTCTTATGAATACTCAACTTGTCTAGTTTAGTTATGTAGTTAAAACAGTTAAGCAATTAAAACAATAAACCAAACGGTAAAGTAAACAACACACAAAGATTTATAGTGGTTCGACAACTTGTCTACATCCACTCTCACAAACCCAGTTGTGATGTTTCCACTAAACTCTTCCAATCGAGTACAAGTGTATATTCCTGTCTTTTAAAGTCTCAAGAAGAAGACTTAGATCTTCAACAGACTATACCTCCAGATATGTCTATGATCTAACTAGAAATTTTACAAGTATCTAGCACCTTGAAAAATAACAAACAAAAACTAAAAACTTATTCAGTTGTAGTCTTCTGATTCTTCACTTCACTTCTGACTATTCTTCTGAACTTCAATGAACTCTGTGAGTAATCTTCAGTATGTATCAGTATGCGTAGTTGTAGTAACAGTAGTCTTCAAATGATAAACACCATGAAGTATTTATAGACTTCAATCATCAAGAACTTAGTTAGTTGTAACCAACTTTTCTTGAAAACTACCTTCAACTGAATCTTCTTATCAATCCACGCGTTTCTGTTACGAATTAGTTATTCCATAACTAACTTCTACATCCTTATCTTTCCACGCGTATTTGTAACTAACTTCAAGTTGACCTGTCTTGTGTAGTATAGTAGATGCACTTGTCTTTGTCTTGTAGTCCATCTGTCTTCTCAAGTAGTAGACTTCAAGTCTTCTTGTCTGGTCTTCCTTGTTCAATCAGTAGACTATACTAAACCTATCAAGACTATTACATTACTTTAAGCTTTCATAATACAAGCTTAGTCAACTTATTATCTATACAATCAAACTAATCTATTACAATAAAACATGAGCTCTATACATTTCAAATAGCTCAGTAACAAACTAACAATTAATGTAAACACATATGAAGTACTTATAAACTGTACTTATCTTTTCATGTGAACTTATGTGAACTCTACTGGTCTTGTACAAGATGACTTAACTCAACTAGACTAGATCAGTCAACACTTAGAAAATATTCATACTACTTTTGGCTTATCAAAACTTCATCTTTCAATCATCATTTAGGACTTGTCTAGGATTTATATCCCAACAGTTATCCATTGTGATAACTACGGAAACTCTACGCAAGAACTCATACTATCAGACGTGTAAAGTTTGAAGAACAACTTACTGAATTCTTTAGAGTTCTATAGAGCCAGCATTCGATCCTGAGAATCATTTAGCTCTAAGTTTCCACATCTAAACTTGTATTCCATATAATATATTAAGATTAGAAAAGTGTTGTTTGAACTCTTGTTCATCACACTTAGTTGGTACATATATAAACCAAGTCCTTCTATCCTAAACCCTAGAAGCTAAGTTTGTTGTTTATAACAACCAGCTTGTAAAAGTACTTGTTCTTATAATAACAAATAGAGCTTACTACACTGAGAGAGTGTATCGAGCTCATGTCTTCTCTTGGGACGTTAAAGTAGTAAGCCCTTTGGTTTATGGAATTAACTTCATAATTGGAACTGTGACAGAGGACGTAGTATTGAAATCTGAACCTCTATAAATACTTGTGTGTTGTTTATTGTTTTCCTTATATTCTGCTTATATCATCTGATCATATTGTCTTAATTATATTTGATAAAAGCATTGTTTAAGAGTCAAAATCGCACAAGTCAATTTATCTATCATCAATTGATATCAAGTCAGTTGATAAGCTCATTCATTATTTCAATAAGATTACTTGAAAAGGTTTGCATTCAACCCACGAGTCTAAACATTTAGGGTTTACACTATTCCGCACTATCGGTTGTTTAGATAGTTATTCAACCGATCAACTAACAAGCAATCAATAGGTTGATTATCTTTGCTTGTTGTTTGACAGTCACACTCTCAATCAGATCATATTACATTCATCAGGCGACTTTACGCTTCACCAAGTCTGTCATTCTCATCTGATAAACACTAAAAAGTTTTAAAGTAAGAATGTCTATTCACCTCTCCCCCCTCTAGGCTTTCTCCAGCCATAATTCGTTTAAGGGACCTACAAGTACCAATTAATATATATTTTTATCAAATGTCCAACTCTAGAGCCCAATGATCTTTCATTAATCCTTGAAGACTTTGTTTGACTAAAAGTCTCAATAAATAGTTCATTAGCACGTAATATATTTTATGTACGTAAAATATGTAACATGATACAGGTATATATATAAACCGTATATAATTAATCTTGTGAAATATGATTCACGCGATATATATATATATATATGTATATTTTTTCACATACTAAGATATTCGATATTTGGTGACCATTTAATATCAAAATCAAAGAAATCTTGACGTTTGATATTTGACCGTATGCAATTAATTATTTTCCCTTACAACTCTTTCTATGGAATCGATATCAAATTTTTATTTAAGTGTGTATAAATATACCATTGGAAAACATTACTAGCAAACATAACAAGAAAAAAGAGTAAATCAAGGAGAGTAAAAATCAAATAAAGGGTGGAGAGTTTGACAAAGAAATCTAATGAATTCTCCATCTTTGTGGGCTAGACATAGCCATACACAGTCATTCTATATAAGTCAATATGAATAATAGTAATATTGGTTTGTATTACTATTGGAGAGTTCCCTTCCTCTATATTGGAATCGGTTTTTTTCTTTTCTTTTTTGCCCTATATTTCAATCCCACATAGGATGGATACAACATTTGCTTTTTTAGTCAAACTCTCTATTCTTCTTTGAAGATATGCAAGAATTATATTTGTTCATCTGAATTGATATATTTTGGTGCTTAATCCATTTACTTTCATGTTTGATACATTTTTTTTAAGGTATCCTGTCCAGGATTGATTATTTTGCGGAACCAATTTCATTGTTCATTAGCGGAGCCCAAATTGAAGTCAAAACAAAGTTCTGTATGAAATTACTCAATACCTTGAAGATTTGGAACCTGAAATTTGAAGAAGAGTATACTTCTAAATCTTAAGTCTACATCACTAGGCCAACTCCTTGTGAATTTTTTGGTACGTAGTAAAGTTTCGTAACAACTATATCTTCATTTTTGTTCATCATATTTAAATTTGTGTGTTCTTTTTTATATGTACACAATGCCTTTAAGATATAAATTGGTCCCTACTTCTCTTTTATGAGAAGTTAGCACATTTTATTTCCGTTCTTAACCTCTAGTCTTCTACAGGATGCTCAACATTTCAAGGATTTAAGGCAAGTCAATTTGAATATTAATTAAATGTCAAGTCATAAATTTATTCCTAAATATTTTAAAAGAAATGTTGTGATTATAATTTTTAAATCATTTTCATTTTTTTTAATTTGACAAGTAAATCAAATTTATTTAATCAATCATTTTCAGTAAGTTAACATTGCTGTTTAATTATTTTTAGACATAGACATTTGTAGTTGCTTGCATTTTGCTTTATCAGTAATTTAGATGTGGATGATTAGAGGGTTGTACATTTTTTTTACCTCGAATTTTGTTTAGAAGGAGAATTTTTCCAGAAAATATTTTAACAACACTCCGATCTCTGACTCACATGTAAATTATTGTTTTAACGACCTCGAGTTTTTTTTTTATATATCATACTAATTATCTTTAAACAGTTATTTTATTAGAGTGTATGATTATATACCCTCCCTCCAATCACATGTAAATTATTTGGAAAAATGAATGTGAAATTTTGTTTAATTGATCTATATATCCTAGTAATTTTTTATTTATTTTTTTGTCATTAGGTGAATGTGAAACAAAATGAGAAAATGAGTTCGGGGTTGCGTACTGGCACGGGACATTTTGGAGAAATTAGATAAATAGAAAGAACTTGATTACAATTTGATAATATTTAATTTAGTCTCTTGGTCAAGTCAACTTGATTTTGTTTGTGCCTATCTTTTAATCTTCTTTTTTGGGAAAAGGGGTATATACATTAATTTAAATTGAATTGCTTAGAATAATTTTAAAATATATATTTATATGTTTTTAAATAGGTATTAGTGATTGAGGCATGAACAATAAAATTGGGAAGTTTGTTTAGTCGCTTTTATTTAGTCGCTTTTATTAAATTAAACAAAAATATACAAGAGAGTTTCTAATTCTAAAACTTGTAATTCTGAAAATAAATCTCAATATCAATGGAAGTATTTGGATTGAATTCCATTTAATTACAATGTGAAATTAAGAAGAACACACTTAAAAACAAGGAAATTTAAAACTAGGGAAAAAAAATGATATACAAATATTACAAATTTTGATCATGGTTGATCTCAGCATTCCTAATTTCAAGTTTTTTAAGCATTTCACTACTTAAAAACTCGTCTAAGTCCTTCAGTTGACCTACATCGACTTCTTGAAACGACTTTTGTTGTGCTAGAATCTCATTCATTATACAACGAGACTCTCTCAACTTATTCTTTTCGTGAGACTTCACCATATTTTCCCTCTCGACATGCAACCTCTCTTCTAAATGGTTTTCGTGGGGAACCATTTTTCTTGTCCTTTCTACTTCGGGAAAGTTAAGAAAGTTCTGTATTCTTTCTTCAAATATTTGTGGCGATGGCCACAAAACTGCATTATCCTCTGCTGGCTTGTGAACAACAATACCAATATCTACCCCACAGAGTACAGATAGGTCATTAGCTTGTTTTATTAAACTTTCAATTCTTTTATTGAAAGTTTTATTTCTACTTCTCTCATCTATAGCTTGTTCACTTCGTACTCTCTTTTTTGCCATGTTTGCAACTAGACTAAACTTTTATTTTATTATTTTGTATAATGTGATAATGTGAGTTTACATTTTCTCTATGAAATGTATATATATTATTGAAAAAGTGTTGTTTTTTTTAGTAACTACAAAATATATATTTGATTGGTGTCACACTTGTCCGTATTCATGATACAATTGATGTAATTTGACTATAATTTTGACTTGATTTTAATGTGTGGTCAAAATTTAATTGAACAATCGAGTCTATATGAAAAATCACTTAAAATATAAATATATGGTATGTATTCAATTGTATATAAGAATTTGTCATTTGTTAAATGAATGGTGACCATATGAACCACAAAATATAACTATCATTTCTGACTAAAAAAAATGCGGTCAAAATTTTGATTATTCCAAATTTCCAAGTATATTTACATGTAATCTTACAACAATTAAATAATGAGATTCTGCATCTACCGGATTATTTTTGTCAATGGGTAGTAGTAGTATTTAGTTAGTGGAGTAATTAATAGATATGTGAGTGAAAGTATTAAATTTAGATCCATTTGCGATTGAAGGATTCTTTCAATGTAATGTTACCATATAATTAAATTTATCTGTCTTGACTAATTATATAAAATTTATAATATCTCAATCAAATATATAGTAAATAATTAATGGGGATAATTAATCTATAAGATCATATGAGTTACCAATTTATGGTCAATATCAACTCAGTCGAATTTGGATATTTCTAATACAGGCAAAATTTATATAATCACAATTGAAGAGTAATAATGAGAATATCAAAACTCGATACAAGTGTACGTACAGTATATTTGTAATTTGGATGTGTGTTGTATAGTTTAATTTTCTTTTTGTATGTTATTTACCCTTACTAATTTCATTGTTTATTATTATAATTACTATTTAATTTATAAAAAAACATTATTTTGCTCCCATTGACTTATAAAATTTTGAATCCTCGAGATAATTTTTAATAAAATTATATAATTGATTACATGAAAATTTTCGCTCTATGTTCACTAACTCGTCGCACACCGCCAAGTCGCCAACTGAGCGCATTTTTCCTTCTCCACATTTTTTTTGTTTATTTCATAGTGTTATGATCGAGAGGCCTTTAAACAATTTTTTTTTTTTAAATCCTTAAAATACATGGTGACGTATTTGTGTTTTGAGTTGATGGACTGTTTATTAAATGGTTAAATGAAATAAAAATTAGTAGTCCTAAAATCTTTAAGATAAAAAATAGTTGAAGAACCTTAAAAAAAAAAAAAAAAAAGTTTAAGATTTTTAAATGCATTATGACATAATTTATAGAAGCGTCAAACCAACATCGTTAGAAGATGCCGCAAGAACCACATCCTTGTAATCCAGAACTTAAAAATAAGGGGACACAACAATAAAATTATAATTGATTCGATCTGGTGTGAGACGGTCTATACATGAATTAAAATTTCACTTTGATTGAGTTATATTTTTTGTAAAACATTATTTAAATGAAGTCCATAAATTCATGACGTATAATATAGTAAATGTATTTATCTTTTAATTAAGTGAGATAACTCAAGTAGTTATAACCTCATTAACTAAGTAGAGAGGTTTTAAGTTTAAAATCATGGAGAAGAATTGGGAATTTAAAAAAAAAACACATCACACAAATTTTTGTATTAAACTAAACAACCCATAAAATTTGAAAATACTTAGTGTGAAATTGCAATCAATACTTACATTTTACAATAATTTTCATGGTTAGTACTTAGAGTGATACTTGGGTACGGTATATACCGTACATGCGAGTGTACCGGTACACATCAATTTTAATTTTAATTTTTAATTTATGTGCACTTACTCATTTAATGAGTTCAACTAAAAATTATTTTTTTACTACGGTTATTTGCACCCCTCATTTTATGAGTTCACCCCCAAATCATTTATTTTTATCACGGTTATCTGCACCCCGATAATTTTATGAGTTCACCCTCAAATTATTTTTTTTACCACGGTTAATATGCATCCCCTCATTTTATGAGTTCACCCCCAAATATTTTTTAAAAAATAATTACATTTAAAAGACTATATTATCGTTTTATTAATTTACACAAAATATAATAAAATCAATCTTAATATGTATATTTACAATCTGCAGCCGAGTCATTGCCGAGTTACCATTGATTCACCACCAAGTCACCCATATTTTTAGTGTTGATCCTGAAAGGAGTATATAACAAGTTTATGGGGGGGGGGGGGGAATACACTTGTATGCAAATCTTTTCAAACTTAAACCAAAAACTGGTTCAGCAAGGTTGTCCTGGACAACTCTACTGATATGATTAACTCTTAGAAGATAATCAAACTACTAAGTACTATTGAGTACATAGTTGAATAACTATCTAATTGAGTTATATGTGCGGAATAGCGGTTGGCCCTTTAGTTTAAACTCCTTTTATATACTGAAATCTTCTTAACACATAAACTGGTTTTCAGGGAACTTGTCCAAACCAGTTTTGCATAGTCTTAAGTATATGTCTTTGAAAGGTCAGATTGTGTGTTGTGTATGTATGTATTGTTTGAATGAAAGTACTTAAAAGTAAATCAACACAAAAGTTATAGTGGTTTAGAGACTCAAGCTCCTACATCCACTTTCCCTGATTTAACAGGATAATTCCTTATCACTTGGAATTACTTGTTTTATAGTGCCAAGGTGCACTTGATCAACCACACCACTCCTTGGTGCCTTGATCCCTAGGATATCAGAGCCCTAGTGCTCTCTTCTCAACTCAGAATTGAACTGTTCTTCTCTCAACAGTCAATTCCTACCACTTCTACTACAACAACCTTCTATCTCTCTTTTGGAAAGGTATAAGGGTTGATGTTGGTTCCAAGTTTCCAACTAGTTTGAGATATCCTTTACAATGAACTCAGTGTATAAGGATAGGATATCTCTCTAAGCTTTGTATGGATTGTAGGTCCCAAGTTGAGTTGTTAATATTGAGTAAGCTAGTGAAAATGTCTAGAGGGGGTAAATAGACTTTTCCAAATTCTTTCAATATATCAGAATACAATATGCGGAATAACGAAATTAAACAATGAGCCCAAGTAGTTTATACTCAACTTATTTCGAGAACTCTGTTATGAACACTCTACTAGTCTTGTTCAGATATGTAATTCAATCAATTAAGCAGTTAATCAATCAAACACCAAATAAAACAATAAAGTAAATCAAACACGAGATTTATAGTGGTTCGACAACTTGTCTACATCCACTCTCACAAACCCAGTTGTGATATTCTTATTAACTCGTCTAATGGAGTAATGTGTTCTTGTAGCTTTAAGTCCCAAGAAATAAGACTTAGATCTTCAAAGAATATACCACCAGATATATCTACGATCTAACTAGTGATTTAATAAGCAACTAGCAAGCTTAAAACAGTAAAATAAAACTTCTATTTGTTCAGTAGTAGCCTTCCTTGATCTTCACTTGTCTTGCAGACTTGTCTTTCTGAACGCCAACTCTGAGAGTAATTTGCTTCTTTGAATGCTTCAGTAATCAGTATTGCAGTAGTCAGTAGTCTTTAATCATTCAATACGCCATGGTATTTATAGACTTTTAAAATCAAGAACTTTCAGTTGTAACCAACTTTTCTTGAAAACTAACTCGTAACTGTTACTCTTTATCCATCCACGCGTTTCTGTTATTAATTAGTTATTTCTAACTAACTCTTTAGTCTTTATCTTCACACGCGTTTTGAATAACTAACTTCATCCTTCTGGTTATGTTTACTTGTCTTGTCTTGTCGACGCGCACCTGTCTTGTGTAGACTTCACCTTCCTTCTTGTCTCGCGCAGTCTTCTTCTGTAGCAGACTTAGATATAACTAATTTAATCCTAACAAGACTATTACATTAACTTTAAGCTTTATAAAATAGCTTAGTCAACTTAAGAATCTATACATTGATTATGAACAATTACATATGAAAAACCATGAGCTTCTATACACTTCGAATAGCTCAGTAAACAAACTAAACAAATATACAAAGTACTTATAAAACGTACTTGTCTTTTAAACACTTAAACTTTTCTTTTCGAAACAATACTTGTCTTATGAATTAGTACTTGTCTTGTGAACTCTACTGATCTGCTCAAGATGACTTCTTTAACTAGACTAAATCAGTCAACACTTAGAAAATATTCAAGTCTACTTTTGGCTTATCAAAACTTCATCTTATCTTTTCATCATTTAGGACTTGTTCTAGGATTCATATCCCAACATGGATATACAATCAAGTTCAACTTAGAAGAAGTGTTTGGAGACTAAGAATGTCTCTTGAAAGCTTTGGAAGAACTTATGAGCTTGTAGCTTCAGAATTGTTGATGCTAGTTGGATGCTTTCAAATGGTCTCCACACTTCTGTATTTATAGAACAATTTGAGGATTTGCCCGTTGGAAAGACAGCCTCAATTGTATATATTTGTCTTCCTTGAACTTTGCAACTGGAAGACAGATTCTTGAAAGTGACATGTCCTTCATTTGGGAAGTAAACGGCTGTGAGCACTTTGTTTTGACTTTGAAGCACTCTTCCCAATGTCTGACTTAAAGATTCACTTGATCAAACATAGACATCACTTCTATTAGTTGGTCCTATGATAAGGACAACATTCCTTATCATTTGGACAGTTCTGCTTATCTGTCAGCAGGCTTTTCTTATCAGCAATGTTGGCTTTGCTCTTCAGATGGCTTGGCTCTTTCTCTTTCCATGCATGTATCTTGATGGTCTTTGAGAATTCATAGCATCGGATCAGTAGCTTTGACCTTATCAGCACAGTTGTGCTTGTCTTGAAACAATTCTGGTTCAAGTGGGCTGAGACAACTCTGCTGTCCAATCCTTTGAGTTGACTTGATCAGCACAGTTGTCCATTGAGTACATTCAGCAGACTTAAGGTCAATTTGATTCTGAGCCTTGAGAGGACTTGATTCTTGTGATCTTTTAGGCATATGTTCCCCCTCAACTTATGCATCTAATATACTAAGAGCTGCATAACATTCCAGCTTCTCAACTAGCCTTAAGCTACATGTTCTAACATTCCTAGAACATGTTCATTCAATACTTGACTTAATCATTTGGCATATCCCAAAGGGGTTTTGGTATCTTAATCAAAACTTCTCATTTTATTCCCAACATTTAGAAAATCCCTCCCCCCCCCCCCCCCCTCAATTTTCTTTTTTTCTTCCCATTTTCAGTTTTTATTCCAAACATTATTATAGTCGTTCTAATTTCTTCATCTTTTTACTTTTTTTTTTTCTGCTTTTTTTTTCCATTTTTTCATGTGTATTTTTTTAAAATTTTAATACAAAATAATATTATAGGTATGACTTTATTATAGTCAGTAATACAATAAGTAATAATTAGTAATACCATAAATAGTAATCAGTAATGCTATTAACAGTAATTAGTAATATCTTATGCAATAACAAATAATTCCACACATCTAATTATATTCAGTAATACCAAAAATAATTATTAGTAATACCACGAATAATAATCAATAATACCATAAACATTAGGGAGGGGCTATCAACACCCCAAATAGTGTTATTCCCACCCCAATTGTTATACACACCCCACTCAAATTTAAAAATTAATTTAAAATACTAAACACACCCCAATTTATTTCTTTTCTACCCTTTTAGTTAAAATATTTTTTATTCTTAACTATTACTATACACACCCCATCTCATTTAACTTATTCCTTCCTCTATTCCTCAAAACAACCGTGCCTCTTTCATTTCAAATGTTTTTATTTCCTAAATTTATAGGGTTTGTAGTGATTTTTTAAATTGTTGAATGAGTTTAGTGATTTATTGTAAAAAAAACCCTAATAAAATGCATTGGATATGAATGTATAACATACTTCGAGTTTGATTTTGAGTTTTGTTTCTCCTGTTTTGGCGTTGGGGTCTGCTGTGTTCGTGTTCGGCCATTAACGCGGTCGCGCAGCGCACGTAGTGCACGGCTGATTTGGCCGCACGCAACAGAGGGTGCACGACTGGTATTGGCCGCACGCAACAGAGGTTGCACGGTCGGTATTGGCCGAACAAAACATTGTGCACTACTGATTTTTTGCCGAACATGATGAAACCAGATATGCGCAACAAAATATTGATTCTCATTAATGGAATATAATGAATTGAAATTGCCGTGCAGCACCATGCGAGTATATATACAAATTTACTATAGCTTCTAAAAGTAAATGGACTTTAATCTAAACATTAATGCAATGAGCTTTAGTGAGCAATTAACTAAAAGTCCAACTCAAATTAATTTCAATAGCAGTGTTGTTCTTTTTTTTTTTTTAGTTTAATCTAATTAGGTAAAGTGATTCAATTTGAGCTCTTTTTATCTTGAAATTAACTAAAAATACTCATTAAGGCAAATTGCTACTGACAAAGAAATTAAGAATTGGTTACGAAAATTGTATTGGGTATTGAGAAGTCGAGCACGTTTCAGAAAATAAAAAACAAATTTGAGAATGTTGATAGGCAATAGAGAATTTCATAACTAACTGCATGTTGACGTAACTAACAACAAATTAATTAAAATATTAAAACTCAATAAAAGAAATTTACTATACACATTGTACGACCACAAATTCATGTACAAACATGAATGCGTTCGACCAATAATTAATGTACACCTAAGGATGTGTTCGGCCAGAAACCCATGTACAACCTCATATGTGTTCTGCCAGAAACCTATGTACAGCCTCATGTGTGTTCGGCCAGAAACCCATGTACAACATCATGTGTGTTCGGCCAGAAACCCACGTACATGCTCATGTTTGTTCGGCCACGATTTCGGCCGAACACGTCGCGATTGTTAATGTTTAAAAATGGTATAAAGTGTAAGAAAATGTATGAAAAAAGTGTAAAAATATTAAATATACTTACATTAATTTCCTATATCACGTTTTCTTCTACCATAAATATGTTTGTTGTGATTATATCATCATATAAAGGATTTATGGTGATAGGGTTTATGCATGAAGAGGAAGGGTTTTAAGAATAAAGTGAATTTTTGAAGTAAATAGTTAAATGAGGGTTAAATGAAATAGGATTTAAAAATGGGGTGTGTATAACATGGTGTGTGTTTAAAATTATTAGGGGTGTGTTTAACATTTTTTAAAAGATTTAAAAGGACATTTTAGTAAATGCAATTGTGTCTATTTTTGTCCAAAAATTTTTGGGGTGGGAATAACACTATTTGGGGTGTTGATAGCCCCTCCCTAAACATTAATCAATAACATTTTATACAATAACAAATAATTCCACACATCTAATTGTATTTAGTAATACCATGAACAGTAATCAGTAATACCATGAACAATATATATAATAACAAATAATTCCACACATTTAATTATTATCAGTAATACCAAAAACAATTATCAGTAATCAGTAATACCATGAACAATAATCAGTAATCAATAGTCGGTTATACGCACTCACGAGATTTTAGCGCACACCCCGTACGATTAGGACACACCCTATGAAAGACCGAAGATACCCTTCTCTTACATAACCATAATTCTTCCCTTATTCTCTCAAACCATATAGCGTGAAAAACAAAATACGCTGCTTGGGAAACCCACTCCTCTCCCAGCCTCGTCGATCGCCGCCTAAAGCCTCGCTGCCACAGTCTTTCTTAGTTGTCGCACAAAGTCTCGCCTCCATAGCCTCGTTCGTCGTCGCCGCATTTGTTTCACCGATTTCACGTGCGTCTACTTCGTTGTTCGTTCAGGCCTCACCATCCGTCCAAGGTTATGTGCCAAGTCGCCGCCATCTGTGGCTACGTCCCAAGCCCCCGCCGCTTCCTCCTTCTTTCGTCACGTCCCAAGTCGCCTGTCCCTCTTTCAACTGTGAACCGGTCACGGAGCCAATTCGGAAACCCCCTAAAATCCATTTTTCAGGTTCAACCGGTCAAAAACCGGTTCAATCGGTCAAAACCGGTTAAAATCCGATCAGACCGGTTCGCTATTTTTTTATTATTAAATTAAATTTGAATTTCGCCAATTCATAAAATTGAGAGTCCAAGACTGCAAGTCACTCAAGCCTAAAGTCCAAGACTCTAAATACCTTTCTTCCCCAAATTCCCTGCGCAACCCTAGCCGCTCAACAGCCACCACGACGGCAGTCACGGACGGCGCTACATATATTCTATGTTGTGAAGTGTGAACCTACATTACCTTTGGTTGCCGGAGACGAAGGCACAAACACGACGGTGGATCGACCACAACACGACGGCACACCAGCGAGGACATATTCTCGATCTAATTTCTTAGTTTTGTCAAGAGTCAACTACTTTTTCTTCTCTCGTTCAGTCGACGACCGCTTCTCCATAAAAAATGGAAGTTCCAGATTACGGCTAAGAATTAAAAAATGTGGCTTTCGGCTAAGGCCTATTGAGTAAAGAAAACCCTACCCAATTGTTATATAAACAATTCAATGGGGCAATTATTATATAAGCAACATAATTAATCAAATGGCCCATCTTCAAACAAAAAATTAATGGCCCATCTTTTAAAAAAAATTAATGGCCCAACTAAATAAAATATAATATAATATAAAGTTTAAAAAAAATTAATTAATAATACGGTTGAACCGTGAACCGGTGGCCAGTTCGGTTGGATCACCGGTTCGGTTATGAAAACACTGCTTCTTAGTAGATTTTTGATAATTTTTCGCAGAGTTGAAGGTTGTGTACTATTCCAAACTATTCTTCTCCTCCCACTCATTCAATTGCTACCTTTAATTTCACAATCCAAATAATTATCGGAACTTCAATAATTTGGTTTTCACTTGATGATGAATCACTAGTCATCACCATTTTGGCCGGAGAAATGAGTCATCAATATGGCCTTTAAAATCCCCAAATTGATTGGAGAGGAAATAGTTTTTTTTTTTTTTACATATGTAAATTACTTCTATTTCACTTTCAGTCTTGTTAATTTTCAAAAATTGAAAATAGTCCTGTAAATTTCATTTTTGTGACATTTCAGTTTAGTTATCAATTGTAGAAAGTAAAACATTCAGTTGATAAATCAAACTCTGTCACATGAAGAAATAAAATCTTGTCACGTCAATCTCAATCAATTTTTTTAACCTTAAAATATTTGAAAAACAATTCAATTTTTAATAATTTATGCTTTTTTTTTCGAAACTGGGTAGGCTTAGCTTCGATTATTGCAAATGCATGGTGGTGTAGGTAGCCCTTCCACAAAGTTCGGAGGGTCTACCCAAACGCAAGGACTCTCAACGTTACGAGAAGCCCGAGCAAACTCGTGTGCCATGTAATTAGCACTTCTTTTGACAAAGGAAATCACTACATTAGATAGAGAGGCCTTCAAGGCCTTACAAGCAAATATAAAATCGCCAAACGTAGAATTAAAATTTTCATTAGAGTTGATTGCATCAACCACTATCTTCGCATCTCCTTCAATCACAATATCGTCCAATCCTGCTTCTTTGACCCACGATAACGTTTCATAGAAGCCCATCGCCTCTCCCACATCCACTTCCATACACCCTGATTTATTCAGAGTGCGGCCCATTTTGAAGGAGCTTGAGGAGTCCTTCATAATCATGCCAACTCCCGTTTGATTTGTGTCCCGAAAGAAGCTGGCATCAACGTTTAGCTTCTGGGTACCTATTTGCGGAGGGTTCCACGATGTGCAAGTAGCGGCAGGTGGTTCACCTCTTATAGATCTGTTTGGGCCATTGTTGCTGGCCTTTCTCCACTCAAGCCAGTGCACCGCGGAGATGTGGACCTCTTGCGCTGGTGCCCTGCTCTCCCCGCTCCACACCTGCCACATGACCATCCTGAAACTTGCTACCACCTCCTTAATGGGGGTTTTGAGCATAGTTAAGAGTAGCACATGAATGTTTTGAGTATTTTGGGTTACGCTTTCTATTTTTGTAATTAGGCCTGCCGCCCTCCAACACGCCTTGGCATAGTCGCACTTGGCAAAGAGATGTAAATTATCTTCTGGTTCAGATTCACACAGTGCACATTGGCTTTCAACATCTACCCTCTTCGTGAGAAGGTTCCCACGTGTGGGAAGGAAATTACGTGCGACTCGCCAGAGGAAATCCTTCACCTTTGGCGGGACACTTAGGCTCCAAATCAACTGCCACTGGCTATCTACCATGAAACTTAGGTTAATTGACGTCGATGCAGCTAGGGCGTAAGTTGTTCGCACTGTGTATTTCCCGTTCTTATTTGGTTGATAACTCAACGAGTCAGCGGCTCCCTACGGGGGGGATCATCATATTGGTTATTTTCTCCGCATCCAACAGAAGCAACTCCTCAATTAAATTTGTATCCCACTCCCTCGTCGTCATGTTAAGGCTTTTCTCATTTGACAGCCTCTTCATTAACTCAGGGAGTTTGACTTGTGTTTCCTTCTTATTAAGGAGAAATACTACCCAAGTAAATCTAGAGAAGTCATCTACTACAACCAGTGTATACTTTCTTCCATTAATACTTGTAGGGGTGATTGGTCCAAACAAGTCCATATGTAGAAGTTCAAGTACCTTGTCAGTAGAGATGACTGGTTTGCTTTTAAATGAAGCTTTAATCATTTTTCCTTCTTGACATGGTTTACATACATGTTCTTTAATGAAAACTTCATTTGGTAGTCCTTTTACTAATGCATTTCTTGTTAATTTGTTAATGGATTTAAAGTTCGGATGGTTAAGTCTTTTATGCCATAACCAACTCTGCTCATTTGAGCTCTTAGCAATGAAACATGTAGCATCAGTAGACAAATTCCACTCAGCAAAGTATACATTTCCTTTTCTTATGCCAGTCAATAGAGTTTGTTGAGTTATCTTGTCATTTATTAAGCATTTATCACTTGAGAACTCAACCTTGTATCCTTTATCACAGAACTGACTTATGCTTAGCAAATTGTATTTGAGATCAGCCACATATGATACATTAGTCACCTTAACATTACCAATGTTTAAGGTACCATAACCTTTTGCAGTAGCTTGTGAATTGTCTCCAAATGTGACATTAGGACCTTCTTGTTCAATTAATTCAGTGAGGAGTGTTTTATTTCCAGTCATGTGCCTTGAACATCCACTGTCCAAGTACCATGTTGTCTTTTTGCTCAAACTCCTCATCTTCTTGTGGTCCTTTGGTACCTGCAAGGATCAAGCTTTAGGTACCCTTTGAATTTTGGGTCTTGAGAGGTTAGTTGTACCTTTAGGAACCCAAACTTGCCTAATAACCCTGAGTGATTCAAGGTGGCTAAGTTGTTTTCCTCTTTCATTAACATACACAGTTTTTCCCTTAAATTCCTTTGGGAAAGAATGTGTGAAAGTGTTTACTCTATAAGTATCAGGAGAGTTGACATTTCTCCTAAACTTATGAGGTTTTTGTGCAACTTGATGAAATCTTTGAGTATGGGCATTTAGATGACCATTACCCTTTGGCATGAAGGGTTTTGGTTGTCTCATTTTATTTTGCCCTACAGGAGAGTTGGCCTTAAGTCTGTTCAGCTGAGGTTGCCTCATTAGAGTTGGCCTAGGCTGAACATACTTTGGACAAGCTCTCTGAATGTTGTTCAGAATTAATTCAGCCACTAAACAAAGGAAAGGATAAAATGACTGATATTCCCACTCAAGTAATCCAGAGAACAAGGCCCATACATAAGGAAATGGACAAAGTCTCTAATTACAAGAGAAATGATGTTCAGCAGAGTAGACTCAGTGGAAGGGTAACTCATCTCATTTTCAGCTTGTTGTGCCAATGATTTAACAAAGATTCTCTTAGTGTTACTTGTTGAAGCAACACTAAGACAAGGTGAAGATTCGAATGGATCATATCCAAGTCCACTCTTTTAAGCCATAGGTCTTTGGAAGCTTTGAATTTCCTCTATTGCCTTAGAGGATTTATTCATTGCAGACATCTTATTTTTTTAGGCTCTCTTCACTTAATTTAAGAACATCATATTCATAAGAGTGGTTTTCAAATTTAGCTTGAAGAATTTTAAGCTCAAAATGTTTTCTCTTCTGAATGAGTAGTTGCTCATCAATCTGCTTTTGTTGGTCAACTATCCTGAGAGAAGCCTCCTCAAGTTCTCTCAAGACTTGTTGATACAGCTCAGTAGACTTGACATTCACTACACATTCAGCTTGAGAAAGCTTTGTAATTTCAGAATATAAAACCTCATTTTCTCTCTCACAACTTTCATGAAGTTCTTGTAATCTAGTGAAATCTTCTATCAACTTTCCAAAGGAGAGTTTCAGGTTGACATCCATAGTTTTCAGTGAGTGGATTGATGATGAACTAGATGAAGAACATACCTCATCGTCTTTTATAGCCATGTTGCACACATATGCACTGATCAACCACACTACTCCTTAGTGCCTTGATCCCTAGGAATTCTGAGTCCTAGTACTCACTCTCAACTCTGAACTAAATTGTTCTTCTCTTGACAGTTCTAGTTCTCACACTTCTACAACAATGAGTTTGGTTCCAACTAGGCTAGATATCCTTTACAATGAAGAACTGTATAAGGATAGAATATCTCTCTAAGCTTGATTGATATACAATGAGTTTCAGGCTTAGATGTGAACTGGAAGTGTTTGGAAACTAAAGAATGATATATTCTTTGTAAGCTTGAAGGTTTGTATGCTTGTAGTTTCCTTGACTAGTTGGATTCCTTGAATGGTTTCCAAACTCCAGTATTTATAAAGCAAAGTGAGGTTATGTCCGTTGGAGAGACAACCTCAAATTGTTTATTTTAGTCTTCCTTGGACTTTGCATCTTGAGAACAAATTCTTGAAAGTGACATGTCTTTGATCTGGGAAGTAAACGGCTTGGAGCTTCTTGTCTTGACTTAATGCACTCTTCCCAATGTCTGGTTTGAGGATTCAGCAGTCAAACAATAGACATTCCTTCTGATCATTGATCCATGATTAAGGACAACTTTCCTTATCATCAGGACTGATCTGTGCTCAAGCTTATCTCATCAGCTGACTTGGCCTATCAGCAGTGTTGGCTAGCTTCTTCAGTTGAGTTGGCTTCTCATCTTCACTAATCATACTTGATTATTTCTTGGTGTCCATTCTTCCATATCAGTGGAGTTGACCTTATCAGCAAAGTTGTCTCTTGCTTTAGACTGGATTTGAACACTTCTAGTTTAGTGTGCTAATCAACTCTGTTGAGCATCTCTTCTGCTTCAAAGTAGAGTTCTTATCGGTAGGCTTGGTCAATTTAATGTGATCTTCTAACATTGGCCTATCAGATGAGTTGTCTCTTCGGATCCTACTCTACTGATTCTCTTATCAGCACAGTTGAACTCTTCTGATCTTGTGCTTTCAGCATAGTTGTCTCTTCTGGTTCTGAGCCTTGAGGAACTTGATTTTTATGATCTTCTAAACTTATGTTCCCCCTCAACTTATGCATCTAATATTCTATAAGCTGCCTAACAAGTCAGCTGTTCAACTAACCTGATTTATATGTTCCAACATTCCTGAAACATATTCATTGACTTTTGACTTATCTTACATGGCTTGTCTTAAGGGGTTTTGGTATCTTAATCAAAATCTCATTTTATTCCCAACATGGTCATATTTTAATTTTTTTTTTCCACCATACGGGTAGAACATTTAGAAAGGAATTGGATTAATATGCGTTTTCTCAAGATGAGAAGAGTAGAAGACAGAATACTAGAAGACCTTGAAGAGAAGTCCATTAGTATATACCTTAGTCAGTTGATAGTAACATCATTCAATCAGCCGATGTGAATATGTCAGCTGATATGGACTTCAAGCCTTATAATCAATCTATCAAGCCTAAAGTTTCAGAAGAACTAGTCATCTAATGGATTAGATGACAGTATGCATTTAAGAGAGACAACAACCTTAAAAGACAAGGAGAATGTCGGATTTCACATCTGACAGTCTCATCTGAAGACAAGACTGATAGTCTAACCAACTCAGCTGGCGTAGACCAATGAGAAGATGCCAACACAACTATTGAGTTGACCAAGACTAGGGCTACAGTGATCATACAGCCTGCATTTAATGCACATTCTCTTTAGTATAAATGTTTGTACCTAAATCAAGTGAATGATCAAATCAACAAAGATCACTACCATACTTAGAAGATTTGGTGGCAACGGCTAATTTGTGCTCAAATCGTCTGTAAATACAAGATGTTATCCGTTGTGATAACTACGAAAACTCTATGCAAGAACTTATACTGTAACACCCCGTCCCAAAATTAATATGAAATAAATTAATAAATAAATTAAGAGTTTTCAATTATATTAACGTCGTTATTTTTTTTAAAAGACCTTGATTTTCAGGAAGGCGGACGAGCATTCTGATCGGGGAACACTCCTAGAACCTAATAAAGAAATAAATAAAAGTATAAGGTTTGATAAATAGCTAATAAGTGTAAAAAAAAAATGAAAGAAGCCTAATTAATAACTTTACAAATGAATGATTTTATCAAGCCCATAATAAAAAACTTGACAAAGCATAATATGCATTTTAATAAATAGTATTGCATTGCCATCCTAATCTTAATATAAAATATAAAGGCCTGATTCATTTACTTGCTTGATGATAATTGATATAATATAAATGAAATATTTCATTTCTTTGGCTATCATGCTTTTTATGTATTATAATGTCTGTCTTATTTGATTTTATTGTGAACAATTTTGATAATACGCTATTAAATTAATATTAGAATTAAAACAAAAATAATATAGGCAGTCTTAAGCCGAATTTTATAACTAAATATTTTAATCTCAAAGCGCGCCGATTTTATCACCATAATTCCTAAATAATTATTTCTAGCCCTTGCGTAATTTTTCAGGACAAACTAATACAAAAATAAGTAACGACTGTGTAGTAAATACCGAATACTAACGAATACCGTGATAAATAAATATCAACAACTTTAACTTTTAACCACATAACTCATGTGGTCACTTTTGGTCCACCTCACCAATTACTATTCCTAATCGGCCATCTTCTCCCCTATATATATATCCCCTCACTCCAGCTTCTTACTTCATTAACTCTCTCCAAAATACAAGTCAAAGCTCTGCAGAAATACATCCTCCGAATGTAAGAACACCCCTACTCATACAAGCCTTCTTTGATTAATCTCTCGTTTCTACCGTTCCGGTGAAGTTTAGGAGTAGTATCACCATCCAATTCAGGCTCAAGGCGAAACGATCTGAGGATACTCCATACAATCCAAAAAGAGTAACAATCATCATCTCCCTTTTCTTCCCCTGTTTCTCTTTTCTTATTTTCAACTTCTGTTTCTAACATTTTTCATCATCCCCTTGCTCAAACCTTGAAGAAATCATACCAAATTCATCCTTGATCAATTCCCCAGCCTTCCACATGAATTCTAATCATTATCAAATCCTAAATGGAGAAAACTACACAGGTTTTAACACACAAGCCATCTATGTGCTATTTGTGTAACTTTCGGTTTCCGGTCACGACTTTTCGTACTTAAATCTGGTGGGATTTGTATTATATTTTTATTACGATAATCATGTTATATGGTAGAAGTATTTAACTGGTTTGAAACGTGAGTTAAGTTTACAAAACGTGCTTTTGAAGTTCAACTAAAAAACTGGAATTTTGGTGTTAGAAGCAGTGACTTTGAAGGCTTATATCTTTTGAACGAAAAATGATTTTGACACGAAACCAACGTGATTATAATCTACATATGGTAGAGAGTCTGAATATAAAATATTACATAAATTGGTCGGATAGAACGAGAGATATTCATTTTTTAAAATCAAAAAGTAAACTGGGAAAACTGGGAAAAATAGAGCATTCATTTTATGTTCAGTACGTCGGGGTCATTTTTACTCAACTTCGAGACGCGTTTTTCACAAAACCTTTTGTTACCAGTAAACTTGATATATCGTAGTATAATTATCCTAAAATTTCATGTTAATTGAATTAACCGTTTGACGAGAAATGATTGACGAACATATGCAAAAATTCACTATTTTAAGAATGTCCAATTTTGCAAAATTACAAATATTATCTTTTGAGCCACAATTAAATTCTGGAAAAATATCTATGTTGATAGAAATATTTTTAAATGCTATGGAAATAATTTTCATAAGAATCAAACAGCTATAGCTATTTTATTATAATTTTCCGAGCTAAAAGGACCAATATTGAAACACGCAAAATCTTACCCAGAATCCATAAAAATATTTTGGCATGTGTTAAATCTTTTAAAACAAATCTTGAAATATTCTAAATACCTACTTTATAGTTAAACCATTTTTCCGCAAACAATCCGTTTATGTTTATTATTATATGCTAAATGTATGATTGCTATTTCGTTTGTGAATTTTGTGTGTGCAAGTGTTAGTACATCGATAATGATGTTTTCAATATAATTAAGTTACATCCTACTTTAATTGCATTATTTTATGAGGTACTCTTATATGATTGTTAAGTGAGGAACATGTTTCTATTATCTTTGAGTTATTACATAAATGATTATTATTTGTTAAAGCACATAAACTGACATATGTTCAAATGTATTTGATTAAATTTATTATTTTAGTATTACTCATAAAGGAAAATTGTTAAGTAAATTAAGAGACAGGAGTTCTAATAATAATTAAATATTCAAGAAAACGTGCTAGGCGAAGTGTGGCCTAATTGGAGCTCGGACGACCTCTTCTATGTTACGCTTGCTAAAAGTTATTCAAGAAGTTTGTAACTTTTCTTAAAAGTTAACCAGGTGGGTGTCACTACTGTACTGCTGATGTAAATGTTATATGGACTGTTGGTGTATTCTGAACTAAACTAAATAAACACGAACATATAACTAAGAACACAAGAATACAATAATAATTATTATATGACATTATAATATTATGATATATGATATATGAATCACGATTTCACGGAGGTGGTGGGAAAGTGTTTATGGGGATTGCATGTGGTAGAGTCGCTACCAGTGTCCCAGGAGGAGGTGGAAACGTTTAGGGGGTAGCATGTGGTAGAGTCGCTACCAGTGTCCCACATGATATATGATAAGTATGACATATGATTTATGATAAGTATGACATATGATTTATGATAAGTATGATATATGATGATTAAATAAGAATATACAATGAATCCTCAGTGAATAACAAATTCACTATCCAAAAGAATAAGAATTATTTACGATAAAATACTAATATTAATTACTTTGGCGTACTGCCAATCTGTATAACAGCGTACAGGATATCCACTGAAATTTTTATCTCACGCCCCAAAAACAAATATTTTCAGGTTATGATGGAGAGGGGTCGGTGTTGCAACGGGGACGACACAGAGCTTTCCCCATATTAATATGTTATAATATATCCATTTGAGACTTATGTTTATAAATGAAATGTTTTACGAAAGGTGAAATTTATTCTTATATCGAGTGACAAACTTTTCTAAAACTACACGATGACCAATACGTAAGTTATCTTTAAACCGACTGTTGTTTATCATGTTCTAGTTTTTAAATAAATGGGTCCACATTGCTTCTATTGCTACTTATAACTGCATTTAAATTATTTCAGCTGTAAAAACTCTTATCTTTTCGCTTATATTATTGTATTTTAAAAGAAATTTTTAATTAAGTTCGGTTTCTTGGTCACTGAGTGGCGACTCGAATTTAGAGTGTTTGAGTCTCAAAGGCTGCATTTCGGATTCGGGGCGTTACACATACTATCAAACGTCCAAAGTTTGAAGAATAACTTATTGAATTCTTTAGAATTCTATAGAGCCAGCATTCGATCCTGAGAATCATTTAGCTCTAAGATTCCACATCTAAGCCTGTATTCCATATACTATCTTAAGATTAGAAAAGTGTTGTTTGAACTTGTTGTTCATCACACTTAGTTGGTACATATATAAACCAAGTCCTTCTATCCTAAACCCTAGAAGCTATGTTTGTTGTTTATAATAACCAGATTGTAAAAGTACTTGTTCTTATAATAACAAGTAGAGCTTACTACTCTGAGAGAGTGTATCGAGCTCATGTCTTCTCTTGGGACGTTAAAGTAGTAAGTCCTTTGGTTTATGGAATTAACTTCATAATTGGAACTGTGACAGGGGACGTAGAATTGAAATCTGAACCTCTATAAATACTTGTGTGTTGTTTATTGTTTTCCTTATATTCGGCTTATATCATCTGATCATATTGTCTTAATTATATTTGATAAAAGCATTGTTTAAGAGTCAAAATCGCACAAGTTAATTTATCCATCATCAGTAGATATCAAGTCAGTTGATAAGCTCATTCATTATTTCCATAAGATTACTTGAAAGGATTTTAATTCAACCCACGAGTCTATAAATTTAGGGTGTACATTATTCCGCACTATTGGTTGTTTAGATAGTTGTCCAACCGATCAACTAACAAGCAATCAATAGGTTGATTATCTTTGCTTGTTGTTTGACAGTCACACTCTCAATCAGATCATATTACATTCATTAGGCAACTTTACGCTTCACCAAGTCTATAATTCTCATCTGACAAACACTAAAAAGTTTTAAAGTAAGAAGGTCTATTCACCACCCCCTCCTAAACTTTCTCCAACCATAACTCATTTAAGGGACGTACAAGTACCAATTAATATATTTTTTTATCAAATGTACAACTCTAGAGCCCAATGATCTTTCATTAATCATTTAAGACTTTGTTTGACTAAAAGTCTCAATAAATAGTTCATTAGCTCGTAATATATTTTATGTACGTAAAATATGTAACGTGATACTGGTATATATATAAATCGTATATAATTAATCTTATGAAATATGATTCACGTATATATGTATATTTTTTCACATACTAAGATATTCGATATTTGGTGACCATTTAATATCAAAATCAAAGAAATCTTGACGTTTGATATTTGACCGTATGCAATTAATTATTTTCCCTTACAACACTTTCTATGGAATCGATATCAAATTTTTATTTAAGTGTGTATAAATATACCATTGGAAATCATGACTAGCAAACATAACAAGAAAAAAGAGTAAATAAAAAAGAGTAAAAATCAAATAAGGGTGGAGAGTTTGACAAAGAAATCTAATGAATTCTCCATCTTTGTGGGCTAGACACAGCCATACACAGTCATTCTATATAACTCAATATGAATAATAGTCATATTGGTTTGTATTACTATTGGAGAGTTCCCTTCCTCTATATTGGAATCGGTTTTTTCTTTTTCTTTTTTGCCCTATATTGTCAACTCCACATAGGATGGATACAACATTTGCTTTTTTAGTCAAACTCTCTATTCTTCTTTGAAGATATGCAAGAATTATATTTGTTCATCTGAATTGATATCTTTTGGTGCTTAATCCATTTACTTTCATGTTTGATACATTTTTTTTAAGGTATCCTGTCCAAGATTGATTATTTTGTGAAACCAATTTCATTGTTCACTAACGGGAGTCCAAATTGAAGTCAAAACAAAGTTCTGTATGAAATTACTCAATACCTTGAAGATTTGGAACCTGAAATTTGAAGAAGGGTATACTTCTAAATCTTAAGTTTACATCATCCGGTCAACTCCTTGTGAATTTTTCGGTACGTAGTAATGTGTTGGAGTTTCGTAACAACTATATCTTCATTTTTGTTCATCATATTTAAATTTGTGTGTTCTTTTTTATATGTACACAATGCCTTTAAGATATAAATTGGTCCCTACTTCTCTTTTATGAGAAGTTAGCACATTTTATTTCCGTTCTTAACCTCTAGTCTTCTACAGGATGCTCAACATTTCAAGGATTTAAGGCAAGTCAATTTGAATATTAATTAAATGTCAAGTCATAAATTTATTCCTAAATATTTTAAAAGAAATATTGTGATTATAATTTTTAAATCAATTTCATTTTTTTTTTAATTTGACAAGTAAATCAAATTTATTTAATCAATCATTTTCAGTAGTTAACATTGCTGTTTAATTATCTTTAAACATAGATATTTGTAGTTGCTTGCATTTTGCTTTATCATTAATTTAGACGTTGATGATTAGAGGGGTGTACATTTTTTTTTTTTTACTTCGAGTTTTGTTCAAAAGTAGAATTATTTTCAGAAAATGTTTTAACAACACTCCGTTCTCTAATCAGATGTAAATTATTGTTTTAACGACGTCGAATTTTTGTTTTATATATCATACTAATTATCTTTAAACATAGTTATTTTATTAGAGTGTGTGATTATATACCCTCCCTCCAATCACATGTAAATTATTTGGGAAAATGAATGTGAAATTTTGTTTAATTGATCTACATATCCTAGTAATTTTTTATTTTTATTTTGTCCTTAGGTGTGAAAATGAATGTGAAACAAAATGAGAAAATGAGTTCGGGGTTGCGTACCGGCAACGGGACATTTTGTAGAAATTGGATAAATAGAAAGAACTTGGTTACAATTTGATAGTAATATTTAATTTAGTCTCTTGGTCAAGTCAACTTGATTTTGTTTGTGCCTATCTTTTAATCTTCTTTTTTAGGAAAAAGGGTATATACATTAATTTAAATTGAATTGCTTAGGATAATTTTAAAATATATATTTATATGTTTTTAAATAGGTATAGATAGTGATTGAGGCATGAACAATAAAATTGGGAAGTTTGTTATTAAATTAAACAAAAATATACGAGAGAGTTTCTAATTCTAAAACTTGTAATTCTGAAAATAAATCTCAATATCAATGGAAGTATTTGGATTGAATTTCATTTCATTACAATGTGAAATTAAGAAGAACACACTTAAAAATAAGGAAATTTAAAATTAGAGAAAAAAATGACATACAAATATTACAAATTTTGATCATTGTTGATCTCAGCATTCCTAATTTCAAGTTTTTTAAGCATTTCACTACTTAAAAACTCATATAAGTCCTTCAGTTGAACTACATCAACTTCTTGAAACGATTTCTGTTCTGCTAGAATTTCATTCATTATTTGACGAGACTCTCTCAACTTATTCTTTTCGTGAGACTTCATCATATTTTCCCTCTCGACATGCAATCTCTCTTCTAAATGGTTTTCGTGGGGAACCATTTTTCTTATCCTTTCCGCATCGGAAAAGTTGAGAAAGTTTTGCATTCTATCCTCAAATATTTGTGGCGATGGCCACAAAACTGCATTATCCTCTGCTGGCTTGTGAACAACAATACCAATATCTACCCCACAGAGTACAGATAGGTCATTAGCCTGTTTTATTAAACTTTCAATTCTTTTATTGAAAGTTTTATTTCTACTTCTCTCGTCTATGGCTTGTTCACTTTGTACTCTTTTTTTTGCCATGTTTGCAACTATACTAAACTTTGATTTTATTATTTTGTATAATGTGATAATGTGAGTTTACATTTTCTCTATGAAATGTATATATATTATTGAAAAAGTATTGTTTTTTAGTAACTACAAAATATATATATTTGATTGGTGTCACACTTGTCCGTATTCATGATACAATTGATGTAATTTAACTATAATTTTTACTTGATTTTAATGTGAGTCAAAATTTAATTGAACAATCGGGTATATATGAAAAGTAACTTAAAATATAATTATATGGTATGTATACAAGAATTTGTCATTGTTAAATGAATGGTGACCATATGAAGCACAAAATATAACTATCATTTCTGACTAGAAAAAAATGCGGTCAAAATTTTGATTATTCCAAGTATTAAATTTAGATCCATTTGCGATTGAAGGATTCTTTCAATGTAATGTTACCATATAATTAAATTTATCTGTCTTGACTAATTATATAAAATTTATAATATCTCAATCAAATATATACTCCCTCCGTTTGTTAATAAGTGTCACTTTGGCTTTTTAATTAATTTTAAAATAAGTGTCATTCTATGATTTTTTTTCTTTAATTTTGACTATTTTATCCTTATTCATTTACCATAAATATTTTTCATTAATAAATTCCACAAAAAAATGTTTATACCAAAATTAATTTGATTTATGAATACTAGCTACATTTTTAACTACATTCTTTATCAAACAAAATTTCTATATTAAAATTAGTTATAATTAATGGAGGGTGATATCGACCACAATTTGTAATCTTAATTTGTTGAAAAAACCTAATATCAACTCAGTCGAATTTGGATATTTCTAATACAGGCAAAATTTTATATAATCACAATTGAAGAGTAATAATGAGAATATCAAAACTCGATACAAGTGTACGAATATTTGTAATTTGGATGAGTGTTGTATATTTTTATTTTCTTTTTGTATGCTATTTACCCTTACTAATTTCATTGTTTATTATTTTAATTACTATTTAATTTATAAAATTTTATTATTTTGCTCCCACTGACTTATAAGATTTTGAATTAATATTTTTTTAATAAAATTATATGATTGAATTAAATGAAAATTTCCGCTCTCATAAAACTAAACCTGAATTCGATGCTTTCTCATATGTCTCAATTACCATTGTCACGTCTAAACAAGTGTAAAATCAAAATCGGAACTGGCTGAACCGGTCGATTTCGATTTGACCATAAACTTAATTTTAAGGTTTTATTTCGATTCCGGAAATTCAAAATCAAAATCAGCAGTTTGGGGTTAAACTAGAGGTTCAGCGGTTAATATTTTTTTAAATACCTTAATTTTAACTCATTTTTTCACATCAACCTCTCTCATCTTTTATGTAGTACTGCGTAGTTTATTTTCTAAAAAAATGAGGGAAAACGACTGTAATTTATTTTCTTTAAAAATGAGGGAAAACGAACAAAAAAACGAGTGAAAAATAAAGAAAAAGAAAAAACTCAAACTAGTTGAATCGCGTTACGGTTCGATTTCGATTTGTAAAATGGTCAAACTGAAACCATCGATTTCTAACCGAAACCGGTGGTTTTAACCGTATGAACATGTCTAGTCACACGACTCACACCCCCTCAACGCCCTTTCACTTGCACCTCCAAATATAATTGTATTAGAGGATTTCATAAGAAATTACTTTGGTATTGTGTATTTTTAATTGTTTTTGTTGTAATCTTTACTCTTTATTAGCTCATCAACTGTTTGTAGAAATGTCCACATGAGATATAGTGGGTGTTTGAAAACATTTGAAGTTGTTTAAAAGCACTTCTTTTTTTTCAAATAAAATCACTTTTGGAGTGTTTGTAAACACAATCAAGTGATTAAAGTGATTTTGGTGAAGCACACCTCTATCTACTTCTAATAGCTTCTATGTGCTTCTCATCATTATAATAATTAATTTTACGATTTTGCCCTCGCAATTTAAATAATATTTCATCTTTACACATTACCTATCTAAATGTAATAAGGGTTTTTTTTTGTAAATTTATAAAATAAGTGATTTATTTTGTAAACACCACAACATATACACAATGCAAAAATCAATTTTAATCACTTTGAAGCAATCCTTGGGCATGATTGGTATGCAGTAATAGGCTTGGAATGGAATGAGCATTCATGGGCTCATTCCTAATCTCACGATTGGTATATTTTTTTACGTGGAATCCCAATTCCTTAAGGAATGGTGATTCCCAAAAATAAAGAATTCTGATTCCTCTCCATCCCCTGTCTTTCCCCATTCCATTATGTGTGGAATCGAATTATATTTTATTTTATTTTTTAAAATAATCACTCAAATTTGTTTTTTACATAATTATCCTTTTCAACCATTAACTCACTTCTTCAACCCTAATTCACAATTAAATACGACGATTTATTATTCAACATTCTTCCACCCTAATTCGAGAGAGAAGACGCTGAGAAAATAAAATTTGTATTGTTTTTTCTCTATATATATGTGCAAAAGAGAAGACGTTGTCACTCTCGTTCATGAACAATCAATGTCCTCTATAAACATAAACTGGTTTTCATTAAAAAAAATCCTCAAATTTGAATTAAATATGGGAGTGGGGGACAGTATGAAGGTCGACGACAGAAAGGTGGGAGACGACGGCCGCAGTTCAGTTGAAAGAGAAGAAGAACCGTATTTTTTTTTTTATTTAATTTACTTAATTTTTAATTATTTTTACTTTTAGTTAATTGAATAAATAATTCAAATCAGAAAAGGATATACATGAGTGATAAAAATGATATTATCCCTATATTTTAGTTATTTTTATATTTATTAATTTATATTATTAGTAGAGATGAGTGCGATTATTTCATACGTTGATGGTATTTTAGTCATTTAAGATAAAACATATATATTATTTTGCATTTCATTTTAGTATACCAATCAGGAGAATGGAATCAATCAATGAATTGCTTTTCCATTCTTAATCGATATCACTCATTCGGACCTCATTCCATTCAAACCTTCATTTCATTCTTCAGTTCATTCCATTCAGTCTTAAATTCATTCCATCATACCAATCATGCCCTTATAGTTTACAAATACACCCGGTGTATATAAGTTATAACTGATCGGCGTTATGTTATCATACTTAATGAGACTAGAAAATCATAAAACTACTTAGATGCCTTTCATCAATTGGCCTAAAACCCCCCAAATTGATTTGAGGGGAAATACTTATTTTACTCGTATACACTCAATCTTGTCAATTTTCACAAATTGAAAATAACCTTTTAAGTTCCATTTTTTCGACATTTCCATCTGATTATCGATGATAGAAGGTGAAACATTTAGTTGATTAATTGAATTCTGCTGCATAAAGATGATAGAAGGTGAAATATTTAGTTGATTAATTGAACTCTGCTACATAAAGAAAAAAAATCATGTCAAGTCAATCTCAACCAATTTTTTTAATCTTTTAAGTGACAATAGAAGGTGAAATATTCGAAAAACAATTCAATCTTTGACAATTTATGGTTTAAGAAATTGAAATCTAAACCTTTTACTCTCCTTCAGTCCTTCCAATATCAGTGATTAACCTTACAATTTTTTTAAAATTATCTATCAAGGGTATGTATCATACCTTTTTTTTTGGTCAAATGTTTTAACCGATAAAAAAACATAAAACCACACTATGCTCGAAACTCAATAATTCAGGCTCCGTTTGGTTGGGTGAATTTGGGCTTATGGATTTCAAATCCACATCTCAAATTCATTCTACATGTTTGGATTATGAATGGATTTCAAATACTTAAATTTATGTCCACACACTTTTTAGTTAAAATTGAGAGAGATTTCAAATCCTCACTAAAACCATATTATTTGAAATTCATGTATTTTTAACTCCTTTCATTTTAAATGACTCCTCAAATCAAATTCCACAATCCAAACACAACCTCAAGGAATTTGCTATCTTCCACAGCCATACCAAATTATAACTCTCTTCTCTTCTTCGAAACTCAACAGACAACAATTACATGAAAGGCTGAAACTACTACCAGAACCATAGTAGTTTCCTCTTATAACCTCAAATCTATTATAGTATTACCTCTATGGGCATGTTTGCTTCATGGATTGGAATAAAATGGGTTTAGGTGTGGTGGGTTGACTAGATAAACCCAAAGGAGAGGCTAGATAAGCCCAAGGGAAGGCTAGGTTGTCTAAACCAATGGAATCTAGTTTATAAAACCGGGTCAAATTATAAACCCGGGTCAAGGTGTTTAAAGTTATGAGAAACCAAACATGGGAGAAGATGGGTTTACATATCAAACCCCATCACTAAACCCCCTTAAACCCATGAAGCAAACATGCTCTATAAGTATAAAGTATCAAACATTTGGAGATTGTAACCTCACATGTAAAAAAATAATCACAAATGCAACCACAAAAAAAGAATCACAGAGACGAGAGTGAAGCTGTTCCAATGGACGGGGGAGGAGGCTGAGATGACGTCCCATTATCCGTCCAGTTCGTTTCACCCCAATGCCACAGCATACTTTCCCAGAAACAAAAGTCTTCAAAGCATGTACTCAACCTCAAATCTTGTATCTTTATCTTCCAATGCCCATCGCTGTAGTTACCTTTCTCCGCCTGTCTCCGGTCCCATTCCAACGCAGCCTTCTGCTTTGATCTTAGCAAGCAATACTTCTGCAAATTCTCAGGCATCGCATCATGCACCTTCCACCAAGTCCTGTGAGCAACATCACTTGCAAATTCCTGCAAAATATCCACATTCCAATTGCAATCGTAGTCTCGAAAACATAACCATGGTTTCAAGCCCAAATAATGAAGCACGTAGAGGACAGGGGGATCAGCCCCAAAGAGACGAGTCTTCCTTTCTTTCTTCTCTTCCTCGTCTCCAACCCAAAAGTGTTTCAAGAAATTCATGTGTTTTGGGATTCGATGCCACCACGTGAAGATCTCGTTCAAGTAGCCTTGGTCCCCACCATTGTAGGACTCGATCTCGTTGATGTGGGCCATCAAGAGGTCGAACGTGCAGTTTGATGGCTCGATAACCATGACTCCCGAATTGAAGAGCGTTGCGTTGTTTCCCGTTGCAGATATCTCAGGCATCTCGAAGAGGAAGTCAATGTTTCTGAGAACTAAGAGATCTGCATCGATGAATATGATTTTGTCATAATCTGTTAATTGCCAGAGGCGGAATTTGCTGTAGTTCCACTCGTTGTAGGCGTCTCGTTCAGCTTTTGGATTTCTGATTCTTTGAATTGTGTGGATTTTCCAACCTGCCTCCTCGAGGCCTCCCCTGTGGTAGTCACTGATTGTATCATCGACAAGGATTACAAGATCACGAGTCGAGCCTGACATCCGGATACTCTGTGCTGCAGCAATCGCTCCACAGACGTAGACATGAGCTGAGTGTAAAATTGTTGCGTATGCTTCTCGCCTTTCGTTACCTGAGTTCCAGTTTTCTGCAGAAGAGAGTCGGGTTAGTTCCTATGAGTTCCAGTATTTGCACCCATGAAATAGTTAAATATATCCACCCGGAGTTAAAAGTCATTTTGGTCCCATAATTTTTGTTTTTTCTACAAAATAACCCCGTCCTTAGATATGTTTACAAGTACATGCTTGAGATAATATAAGCATGAATTGAACTATATATATGGAAATGTAAATTTAGAACTAACCTTTAGTCTTGAGAGGCACAGCAAGTTCACAGGATCCAACCGGAAGGTTCATCTTTTCTCTCATTATATTTAAACGGGGTTTATACAGCCACGCGTTGCCTTCCCTTACAATCAGTTCTTTGCAAGTAAACAAATTTGGGGTTGGGAAACACTCGGTAATAAGAAGAACATGCACAGGATGATATCCCTTCACAGTCGCAGCAACCCTTGCAGCTTCAAGTTGCAAGTGAAAACGAGCAACGTCTCTTGACCAATTCTTGGACTTATCACACGGAAGCTTCACTGCTATAAGGTCGAGTCGTGGTTTACCAAGGAATTGAATTTTGGGTAAATTAGGACAAGTGGGAACTTCGAACTCTTCTTCCTCGTCTAACCATTCTGGGTACAATGTTTCCCAAGTGACATTTTGTGAGGCATGATGCATTATGAGCATAACATGCTCTGCATCTGGTAGTAAGTGTTTCCAAAGGTCGAGTTCTTGCTCGTTGAAGTTTAATAACCCTATTCCTTTGTACTCATCTCTGTCCGTTAACGTCTCGATTGCAACAGAAACGTCGTCCCAATTGATGTCTAAAAGTGATGTGTAACTTTGATCTATGCCAAATCTATCCCTTATCCATCTATCTACCAAGCTTGACCTTCAAATCAAAAAGCAAACAAGAAATCATGTTAATTCCTTGGGAGTTCTCAGAGATTGGGTGGTGTGGGGTACATACCTAGAATGAGAGTGGAACGTGTGCTCTGTCTCGTGAATTGATGGAGAACGTAATAGTGTGAAAAATGCTCCAACAATGATGACGACCATCAAAAGCTTCAAAGGATGAAATTTGCAGTTTAATATCTTGTCCAGGCTGGAACGATAAAGGGGCCTATCACCATCCTTGAACACCCTGCTTCTTAATGACCTTCTTATGCTTGTGTCCTCACTGAACCAACCAAGCAATATTAGTGAAAATAGTTGGTCTTTTGTGAGTACATTTTAATGAAACGACTAATATATTTTAATCAAACAACCAATACCATTCATAAATACACACAATATGCAAACCATTTCACGGTGAAACTGGTTCACACAAAAATTTGACAAGTGAAAAAATTCAGAAACATATTGAAAAGGGGAAGCTACACTGTAGGAAGCACGAGGGATTTCTCCAATAAGTATCGGTCATCGCGTTGGCCCTCCCTATCTTAATAATCGTTTTGTTTCCTATCAAAAAATACATGTTTATTGTCATGACCTTTTCTATTCCTTAGCACGCCCCTAGTTACTAATGGATTTATTTCAACACAAATATGCTCATGGCTCAGAAACCTTTTGAGCCTTTAACTGGTAATTTGACAGGAATGAGGCTTGCCCTCCAATACACGCAGATGACTTCTAAATTATTGTTATCAGTTTCTTGATCTTCTACATCTTTTATTTTTAATTAAGTAAAAAAGCATAAAAAATATTGGTAACACATTCTCGCAATACATAAGCTATTCTTCTTCCTGATTAGGATTCTCAAACACTGTTGTCAATTAAACAAGTTCGAAAAAGATATGTCGCGAAACACTGTGACAAATAGATAGACACTGAGATTCCTCTAAAACATTAATAGCTCATACATAATACCTGAACTCTTAACAGATATCAACCACGAAAATTCTATATCTTGTTGTATCCAAACACGACCTACATCCTTACATATCTGAAGATAAACATCAAAATCTCCCACGCCCCAAAGGAAAGAAAAATGAAAGCAGCACCAACAATACATTTTGCAGTTCAAAGATCCTTCAACCAAGTCACTGTGTAACAGTTTACTATCACAAACGGAATCTGATCAAGGATGCTAACCAAATCATAAAACTAGATTGTTACAATCTATCCAGAGGTTTTGAAATAGTCAATTCGTGCCAAACGTAAGGCTATACCTAATCTCATTCTTAATTATATACGGTATAAAAAAAAAAAAAGCAACACCAATAATACATTTTGCAGTTCAAAGATCCTTCAACCAAGTCACTGAGTAACAGTTTACTATCACAAACAGAATCTGATCAAGGATGCTAACCAAGTCATAAAACTAGATTGTTACAATCTATCCAGAGGTTTTGAAATAGTCAATTCGTGCCAAACGTAAGGCTATACCTAATCTCATTCTTAATTATATACGGTATAAGAAAACACACTTCCTACAAGATCAACATCAAACATCTGCACCTTAAACAGGGTTATCTTTTGTCATTTCTAACCAGAAGTTGAAATCACAAGAAAACAACTCGAAATTCTCAACTACCTTATTACCTAATTTCTTCTACACCCTGTAGAAATCAGCTCATTAGATCAAAATCCATAATTATATTCACAACAACACATTGCTCAGACACCAGAAAGTTGTGTAAAAAGAAAAAATGCCAGGTCTCTTCCTTTCTCAAGGTGCTAATTGAATCCACTATTCACTAAATCTCAAAGGATGTTCGAGATCAAAGAAACCTATAAAAATGATACTCAACACAAACATCAACAGGAATGAATATAATAAACCGACATGCTTAAATTACAACCTCTTGCAATGGCCACATAATCAGTACCAATCAACATCGATCATATGAAAATGATTTAAAAAAACAGCAATGAGGGGATTAAACGCTAAACAAAAGAGAAAGAGAAAATTCGCCCAAAATCGAGAAGGTCGCATACAAACATTGATCAAACAAATGCTAAATGAAGAGAAAAAGACAATCGAGAGTTTTATTCGTATCGAGCTTACTTATTGAAGGAGAGCCTGTGTCTAGGCTCTACTGATGTAGGCGAAGAGCCTCTCATTTTAGCGGTTCACTTGCAACTTAAAGCATCATTTCTCCTTGAATACAGCAAAATCCAAGTGCTTAGGAACAATCAGGAAGCTTTTCAAATTTGAAGATTATAAATTCGTAAAAACATTTCACAATTTCTCACAGATTTTGGAAGAGGAAGTTTTCTTGTGCTTCGTAGAGGGCGAAAATGCCAAAGGTGAAGAATTAAGTGTCAGAGAAATTAGTTATTAATGAAGGTAAAGAGTAAGTCAAAGTAGGTTTTTGCCTTGTCCATGGAGTATTTTATTTGGCCTAGTATCTAACTACACCTAATTAGTAATTAATTAGTACTAATTAGAATGTCGGCCTTTCATGATAAAAACTTTGGCGTGCATTGCTTCATGATCCATGTGTGTCCCTTCAGGGACCTTCTATAAAATTGAAACGATACGAAAAAATTTAGCATGGTCCATGTTCAAGAATAATACACATAAATCGAAAAATGGTTCATGTGTGTATATTAAAGTTCACCAACTATACTTATATTTGTAATATTGAACTATATTTGGGTAAATTCAATTACATGTTACAAAACCTCAATTGTATATAAACTTTGTCTTGTTTTGTAAGACAGCAAACAAAATATTTCCAAAAGTGTTTTTTTATCAGAGATTATACACTTAAATATTTTGTTCAATGAGTATGATTATCACGCCACGCAGTTGCCATAGATGTTTTAAGTATATATAATCACACATCCCAAATGGCAATATGGCATCTATGGGACCATAAAGTATATAATATAGTATTACTCTGAGTAGTTTAATTTTGTATTAGGAGTATCATTTATCAAGAAAGTATATTTATTTATTTAAAAAAGGGAGGGGGGGCATGTTTGTCTTGTCGGTTTGGCGCAATAGACAGCACTTGTTTGAGTGCCGGCGCGTACTTAGGATAAATAGAAGAATAAAATAATGAATAAGAAAAGATTAGATTGGATTTGGACCGTGTTTTGGCCCCAACTTACAAAGTTTTGCAATCCTTCATTTAACACACTCTCTTTTATTTAATACTTATCATACTCAAGTTTCATAGTTCCTCGTCTCAAGTTAGATTGTATATTTTCTTATTTGACAATAAAACATTTTTTTACTTTAAATCACACCCTTCAAATATCTTAAAATTACATCAATAAACTACGCGCAAGCAAACAGTAAATGCATGGGATGGAGGGAGTATTTATTACTTTTCTTTATTGTTTGCATGTAAAAATATTTATTTGTATTAAAGGTAATAAAGTGATTTTTTTATGAGAGATAAAATAGGTAATTCAACTTTATTAAAAAGAGAATATTTGCTAATGTGTAAAAAGTAATGACATGTTGTTGTGTAAATAAAAGATGTTTGATGGAATTTTTTAAAAGAGTAAGAAGTTATTTTTTTTTTCAGATAAGAAAATGTTAGAACTAAAAATGGGACAAATCTTTTTTTAAAATATTCCAATAATAGGAGTGAATACATTTTTTATTTTTTCTTTAAAATTATTTAAACACCTAAATAAATGTGCGCATTTAATAAAATTGATCAACATTTAAGAGTATAATAAAAAATTAATTATTTTCTTAATATATGTGTATTGATCTAGAATTAGAATGCCACTGAAGTAGGGGTGTAAACGAGCCGAGTAGTGCTGAGCTCGAAACTCGACTCGATTGTTATACTCGAAGCTCGATACTCGACTCGACTCGTTCGAGCCTAAAATTTTAAAGATCGAGCTCGGCTCGACTCGATTACCTATATAATTTTTAAAATTCATTTTAAAACATATTTTTTTCTAAAATAAACTCGAGCTCGACTCGACTCGGCTCGACTCGATTACTCGTATATAAATTATATATTAATGGCAAAATAGTAAATATTTTTCAAGCTCGATTAGGCTCGCGAGCCTTTCGAGTCGAGTATTTATGAGCTCGAACTCGAACTCGGTAGCTACTCGAGTAGCTCGAAACTCGACTCGACTCGATTAACTTCGAGTCGATTTCGATCTTTTTTCGAGTCGAGCACGAGTAGCTCGCGAGTAGGCTCGACTCACTTACACCCCTACACTGAAGTAAAGGGAATAGTAAAGATGCCAAAAGAATTTTCTCCTTAATTTGACAATGCGATGTATGGAAGGTTTAGAGGATACGTAATGAGTGGGTGTACAAGGACTATCGACCATTTGTTTCTAGCTGCTTCGACAGTACCATCTTTTGTTCGTGGAAGTGGCTCAAATCATTTTTCCGGCGAGTTTTTCATACCCAATGCATGAATGGAAGTCACACCCTCATTCATGTATACCTTCAAAACTGAAGTGAAGATGTAGTAGATGAGAGTTGAGTTTCTGCTTACTGATGTTTTCTGATATGTTGCTGTAATTTTTAGTACATTTTGTACTCGTTATTTATGAATCCCATCTTGAATATTTAAAAAAAAAAAAAAAAAAAAGTTTGCTTAGTGACAGTGAGTAAACATGTTTAAACTTTTAAATAATCAAGTATGTAACAATTCATCAACATTTATGTTTATCTTATAGTAGTATTTTCTACACAAACATAAATACCATGGATAACCAACCTAATGTAAGATGCAAATTTACTGCACAACTAACGTGAACCAAAACTACAATCCAAAATTGCTGAATGTATAAGCATACGAGAAAATATTCAATATACAAACCGCAAAATGTGATCATCAAATCCTGACAAAAATTGATGATTTTCTCAGTAGAGTATATAGACAAAATGTAGAAGTCACTGTACTTGGTAAAAGAGAATTAACTAAGGAAACCCAGATTAGTTAAGGGTTTTAGCAGCAGAGTAGATTTTTTCTCAGTAGAGTATATAGACAAAATGTAGAAGTCACTGTACTTGGTAAATGAGAATTAGCTAAGGAAACCCAGATTAGTTAAGGGTTTTAGCAGCAGTAGATTTTTTCTTTGTATCCTGTTTCTCATCAGAATAATATGAAGGGCTTGAAGGCTGCCTTTCTCTTTTTCTTCCTCTCTCTCTTCTTCAATGCTGACATTCGGATTTTCAAAATAGTCGCATAGCTTGATTGAAAACGCTGATAATCTTTAGGACCAACCTGTCACATACCAATCAAACTTTCAGTATATAGACAGTCCCAAACAACTATAGCACACACTTGTACAGTATATAAATTAAGACACAAGAGTGCAATGAGATCAACCACCTGACCAACACATAAAAATTGAATTGAAACCAAAATTAAAAAGCATCCATAGAGAACATACGTAGAAATTGGTTGCATCTTACAATAGAAGCAGATAGGGAAAACATAAACCTGGTCCTTGAATCATATTTTGACCCAACAGAAGTAGGTTTGATCCTCATTTTAAGCATTCTTTTAATTTGATTAAGTCAGAATAAGAGAGGCCAAAATTAGACATGTTTGTAAATGTAAATGAAACAAACAGAATAGGCACATCAGGGCAATTACAGCATCATCTGGGTAATAACGTTAAACAATAACCTAACAATGTTTATTTCCCAACTCATACTCCTTTGAGACTCTCAGAAGAGAGGTATGAGTTACATACAAAATGAAGATAGATACCAATGAGAAGGGAAGCTAGAATACCTACCATTGTTGAAATGTTCTTCTTTCCATCAGTAGCTCGAACGAGGCACTTGAATTCAATCTTTTCACCAGCAGTCTTCATCTTATTCCTTTTCACCTTAGACTTGTCAGAAGCTGGAGAGAGAGAGAGTAAAGGAGCAATGAAAGTATAAGCAACTGATTCAACTTCCAACAGAAGCAATAACATAAACATTAGTCAACCAAAAGATATTTGATCTATGCATGATGCAATGGATTAATACTCACAGTGCTTCAAAGTAACCCACACAGAACCCTTTTTTGCTGTTCGCTCAAACATGTAGCCAAGTTCATTGAGGAACGGATCAGGCTGTAAACGAACCTAGATAAAATAACAGTCAACGGATTAGCATTAGATTTGTGTTAACCCTCATTTACTCAATAAAAACTATCTGCATTTGAACACAACATGCACATAGGTCAATACGAGTCACCACACAACGCACATTACATTTTAATCGACATGCTTTAAACGGTTAAAGACTGCTGCTGCTGCTGGGAACCAAATTTTCAAGTGAATTCCCTTTTCCAAAATTTCATGAATTTCATTTCAAAATTACTAAAATCTAATACTCCGTACTTCGTATGCTAAAATATAAACGTTTCTCACGATTTACCATACAACGCACGAATAGAACACAAATATTTACGAAATTTAGGGTTGAATCTTCTGATCCAGAGACAAACAACAAATCAATTCGTGGTTTGGTTCTTCCATTGTCAACTAACTCCATAAACACTATCCTAACTTTCGATATAACCAGATAGACCGAAGAAATAATAAGAAAATCAGATGATTTATGAGTTCGATTGAGTGACGAAGGCGTACCATGATGGCATCAAAGGGTATGAACACAGTTGCTTTGATGATCAACCTCGCAGCTTATAATACACGCAGAGGGAGAAAATGGGAAGAAACACGGAGGTAAAAACGAGGTTAACAAACCTCAGGTGCGGGCAAGCGTACGGTAGTTATCCGTGTGGTGGAAACAATGGACGGTGTGGATTCGATATGATAATCTCACGGTGCAAAGTACAACGATTTATTTGTGCGATTTAAATCAAATCAAATGCCTCCAGTTGAGCTGGGCTGTAATTGAAAATTATGGGCTTGCAATGAATTGATCTGGGCCAGGCTATATACCCCTCCAAACTTGTTAAGTATACTTCCACATTCCATTTATTAATTTAATAATCATGTAAAATACATAAACTACCCTTATACTAAAATGATCCGATAAATACATTCCCGTCCACTTTTCAATCCTAAACTCTAAAAAAAACAAAAAAAAAAAAAAAATCATCATTAATTTATCGACGAAAAACACTTTAATTTTAAACGCTGGTTTATATTGTTATCCATGGCTAGTTGATTGCATTAGTGTATAAATGTGACATTTATTACGCTATCAAATACTCCCTCCGTCCGTCTATAAATTTCCCATTTTATCATTTTGGTCCGTCCGCTTATAAGCTTCACATACCTTTTTTGGTAAGTACTTTTTCTTACCCTTCACTTTATATCTGAATTTTTCTCACTATCTCTCTCCTCTCTCAATCACATCACTTCTACTATATCTATTATTTAATCACTTTTCTTAATCTCTGTGCCAAAAAGTAACGTGAAGCTTATAAGCGGACGGAGGGAGTAATATTTTACTTACCTTCCCATCACCTTCAAAATCAATTTGTATGTGGTGACCAACAACCTCATCATCCAAATATTTATACATTAATTTGAAGTTGTATAACATATCAATTTAAACATTCATAATTGTGTTTACAGGTATTATTAGTTGTTGCACGTCCTTTGCCACAGGTTGCATCTTCATTGAAACACAACCACCCTGAGAAGTGTCAAATTAGATAAGTTGTTATTGACTAGTAACTATATACTTTTTTAGACTAGTATTAGAAAATTTTAAAATATGAATATTTGCATGTTTAGTTAATTATGAAAATAACTATAATATCTGAAAAATGTAAATAAAAAAAAAACACAATTTAGAATATATAGTTGACAAAACTAATTAACAACGTACCCATTAATATGTACATTGTATTAATTCACGTACAAGTACAAATACAAATACAGATGAGGTTATTGAATATGTAATCAAGTTGTGTGGCGTACCACATTTCCTATGTTCTTTGTCTCTATCTTGTACCCAACACTAGATAACAATCTCACCAACCATACAGGCCATCCATATCGAAGAATGAAATATCCCATTATGAATCCTGAAACTATTACCAAACGGAATCCACACCATAACAAAATAGTTCGCCACGTAAATCCATTAAGAAAATTTGAGTTGTCATCACCTTCATGTGGTAATACCACTGATCCCTCCTTCTCTTCACATTTTCTTGTCAACGGAGCTCCACATAATCCTTGGTTTCCAAAGTAGGAATCATTCTCAAATGTTGAAAATTGAGCAACTCCAGGTATCCGCCCGATAAGATTATTCATTGAAAGATTTAATATAGCAAGAAAAATCAGACTTGTCATCTGGATTGGAATTTCACCATCCAATTGGTTTAATGACAGATCCAGAGATTCAAGCTGAAACATATTTCCTAGAGAAGAAGGTATATGTCCTGTGAGATTGTTACTAGACAAATTCAAAGAAATTAGAGAATTAAGTTTTCCCATGGATTCCGGAATACTACTAGAAAAATCATTCTAGCTCAGACATGTCGATGGTTGTCAAGATTGTCAGGATTCTCTCAAACTTGAACTCCGCACCTTTGTAAACTAATGTCAATGACTCATCGTACAATTCGAGCCATTTATTTCTTGGATCTAGATTTATATCTATCATGCCACTAAAACTACTCAAATATCTATCAGGCAAAGAACCAATAAATGCATTTCGACTTACATCGAAAATTTGCAACATGGGAAACGGGGAATTTATCTTTGAATGAGCTGGTAATATGGTGCCATTAAACCTATTAGACCTCAAGATAGCTACTCTAAGCTTCGGAAGGGCCTCCATCCAAAAGGGAAACGTGTCCTGTATTTCATTGTTTCCAACATCAAGAATCTCAAGTTGTCGACAATTGGAAATGGATTGTCGGTAGCATTCCTCCAAATCTATTGCGATTGAGGTTAAGAGACTGAAGAGCGCAGTCGTCCGCAAATGTTGATGGAATGAGTCCATGAAGGTAATTTTTGCTCAACTTTCCTAAACATTGAGGAATTGTTCCTTTCAAACGATTATTAGACAAGTGAAGATACTCAAGAGATGTCAATCTGCAAACCGATGATGGAATTTCTCCAGATAAGTTGTTGGAATGGAGTATTAAATTTTTCAAACTCAATATATTTCCAATGGTGGAAGGTATCACACCTGAAATATGGTTTTCTGCAAGGTTTAGGGATGTCAAGTTTATGAACGTTCCAATCTCTGGTGATATTGAACCTTCAAAAACATTGTTGGAAAGATGAATTTCCCTCATGTTGGTTGTGAACAACTCCCATGAAATGTTACCTGAAACATAAATCCATTATACTCATTTCTTGGAGCACCAAAAATTAAGAAAGAATTTATTGCTTATTTTATTACAGTAAAAACTGTGTAAATTAATAATCTTGAGATCACCAAAATTTATTAATTAATATTTTATTAATTTATGAAGTAATAAAATACTCAATTTATAAACATCATTTCAAACTTTTTCATGTAATTAATTATTCTATATCAAAGAAGGGCCTAATTTGACAGAATCTTTTAATCTTTCATTGTATCACTTTAGGGATATTAACAAATATTTTCCATATAAAGTTTATAAATATACAAGATCAAAATATGCGAACACAAATAAAATCATTATGCGAAAACAAACAAAATCATACACTTATAGTTATGAGGCTATTAAATCAGCAATCACATTGAATAATTTCTTGTTGAGCTATGAGAAAACGACACCAAAAGTTCTAACAATGATAAGGAAAATTAGAGATAAGATTGAAAGTGAAATTGATTTTAACATAATTGAGTAATTCTTCAAGAAACCTTCATAAATCATTCATTTAATATGTACTAGTATATAAGAAATTATTAATTTATATTTTATATGAAGTCTATAGAAATTATAAAAAATGTATAATTTAGGTTGTTTATTAATTTAACACCCTATCTCCGAGTCGGAACCGGTCAAGAATATTATTTTAGAGAGTTTATTAATTAATTAAGTATTAATTTAAAGAGTTTATACGGTATACAGTGGTAAGAAGCCAAGTTGCAAACCTGTCAAATCATTGTTGTGGAGGAATAGATAACGAAGCGCATTCATGTTCTTCACTTGTCTTGGCATGGTGCCCGTAAGTGAATTGTTTGATAAGCTAATTTCTTCCAAGGAGGATAGGTTAAAAATGGAGTGAGGTAATTGGCCCATCAATCTGTTAGAGCTCATGTGCAGCCGTTGTAAATTATTCAGATTCCCAATTTCCTCTGGAATGTTACCTACAAATAAATTTTAAAAACAAATTAAGAAAATGTATTATCATATATATATAATACTCTATAATCTACACTTATTTCTCTATTATAAGACACCCTAATATACAGTATTACTGTATTAGTCCAATTAAGGAAACTTCAAAATCTCGAGGGGTCATAATTTGGATTTTTTGGTCAAATTATTAAAATTCGTGGATTGTATTCCCTTGCATAACAGAAACATATAGAACCAAAAATATAGTCATGAACAACTATATATATGTTATACATGAACAAGTACATATTACTCTGTATTGCACGGTAACACATTAAGGTTCATAAGGTAATAGGAGTACATGGATATGCCAACAATATTGCATATGTTGCTACATGAACAAAGAAGTGTAGATGTATGAAGAAAAGTGTGTTATGTTTATAAAAACATTATTACTAAAGGTGAAGAAAGCGATTAAATTTAAAGAGATGAAGAACAATCATAGAAAACACAGAAAAAAATTAATTTTGAAGAACATAATGATAAAACTACTACATCAAGATGGAAGAAAAAAACAAAATTAATTAAACCAGAATTTAGAGAAGAAGACGCTATGGAAGATGAAAGAAGAAAACAAAATCAGAATTTAGAGAAGAAGACGCTATGGAAGACCGTAAAAAAAAAAAAAAGACGTCGTAAGAAAGAAGAAAACGGATTAAATTAATGTGGAGAATCTACCATAAAAGAATGAGAAAGGGGCATGCGTGAAGAGCGGGTAGACTGACCCACATTGCACAAATTTTATGTTCGTGCAATATTGTATACTAGTATGAGACTCACGTAAATAATTACGCAGATTAATGTAAGTATATATAATTTATTTTAGAGTTGGTTTCCTGTGCGTAGTGTGCACGGTGCATACACATGTTAGTCAATATATAGCATTTAAAACGTATTTCTTAATAAGGTACAATTGCTCCAGCGATTGTCTCAGGTATGAAATATTCATAAGCTCATGGGTTTGAATTCCTTAGCCATCTTTTTAATTTTTTTTGTTACCACCTTATAATAATTTTTTCAATAACAAAAATCACCAGTTTTAAAAAATAAATCATAATAAATTTACTACTTTTCATTTTACAATTTTTAATTTTTTTATTAACACCATATAATAAATTTATTATTTTTCAATAACAAAAATCACCACTTTTCAACCATAAATCATAATAAATTTACCACTTTCCATTTTACAATTTTTAATTTTTTTTGTTATCGCCTTATAATAATTAAATTTATCATTTTTCAATAATTAAAATCACCACTTTTCAATAATAAATCAGTAATAAATTTACCATTTTTTATTTTTTTCAATAACAATAATTACCACTTTTCAATAATAAATTTACCATTTTTCAAAAATAAATTAAAATTACAAAATTTAAGAGATGGTAAAACTGAGGCTTTTTGAGAAGTCATGTCAGCATAATAATAAGATTCAGAATTAGTATATAAAGAAGATAAGTGAAAAAAATAAATATAAATATTTCTCTAAAAGATAAATAATGCTTAGAAATATATCAATTTTGGTCATCAAACTTTACCTTAGTTTCAACTTTGACCACGGGTTAATTCCACTCGTCATCATAAGTAGTCACTAAACTACACTTTTTAATCAGTTTGGCATAATAAAAGTGTACTCTTTGTTCAAATTTATTATGTGTAAATTCTTTGTCCACCAAATGTAGTCTCATACATTTTATAAAAATTATCATCCTTCAACCCATTACTTAATTATTCAATTTGTCATCAACTTTATTCACAAACAATCACTTTATTCACAATGGACTCCACAATACCCTATAATACCCTTATTTTATCTACTTTATCTACATTTTCCTTAAAACTTGTGTTCCACCCCAATGGGACTACATTTAGTGGATGAAGAGAATATTCATTTATCTGAACATGAGTTTTGATTAATATTACTCCCTCCGTCCCAACTTAACTTTCATACCTTCTTTTTCGATCATTTAGAAATTATACTCATACAATATCTAAAATATTATATTTAATGTTATTATTTTTATGGTACATACATACACACAAGTCAACTCACTTATCTATTTTTTTATAAAATTATATCTCAAAATTCTATTTATTATAATATTTTTTTTAAAAATAGGGTGAACAGTAAGTATGAAAGTTAAGTTGGAACGGAGGGAGTAATTAGTTTATGTATAAAGAAGATAATTGTGAATATGATGAGGTATTATGAGATCTACTTATATATCAATACAGTGATTGTTTATAAATATAGTGAATGTCAATTTGAGTAAATAAGTGATGATTATAGGGTGAAAGATAAAATAGTGTGAATGTTGTTATTTCAAAAATTAAAATTATTATAATGAAACTGAGCAACCAAAAGAAAACTGAAAATAATTAAATTGAACGAAGAGGGTATTATTTTAAAATATTTTATTTAATAAATAAAAAAATTTAAAATATACTTTAAATGTCTAACCGACAATCTTATTCATTATTATAAAAGTTTCTAATTATATAATTATACTAAATTATGATTATTAAAATAAAAATTTATTAAAAAGTTGAAATTCAAAAAAAAAAAAAAAAAAATCTGATATCTAAATAAATATATTATGAAAACTGTTAAAATATTAAATTATTAACACACCAGTTAACCTATAATCTGTTTATAAATTTTGAAAGCTTTTTAAAATATCTGAAGTTTATTTCAAAAATCCTTATAATTAATTATATATAAAAAGAAAACATTATACTAAAATTCATAATGGCATCTAAAATATTTTTAAATTGTCAGAATAACATCAATAATTTAAAAATTAAAATGAAATTCAGAAATTACTTAATTTGAAATATTTATTAAAAAAATTTGTATCAAAAGTAAACAAAAAATTGTAATTGTTTACTAAAATTAAGATTATATCTAAATTTTATTTTTAATGGCACAATACAAAAATAATTAATTTAACACCTTAAAATAATTGATTTCGTCGGACATAGCCAACGGTCAAACTAACGACTACATGACAAAAATTGATTAAAAATCAGGTTGTAGGTCATATTTTACATTTGTTTTACTTCGATATTAAAAATCAATTTTAAAAAATCAAACAAAATCACTAGTATCAAGCTTCAAGCATATATAATGATTTGGCACATTAATTATTATAATCATCTACATCAACAAATAATAATATAATATTACTACTATACTATAATAAATTCAATCATTATACATTTACCTAATCATTATAATTTCACTCATAATAATATAATTTCATTCAATCTTGCTCATTGATATGACATAAAGTTAAAGAGTTGGTCTCATGTGCATAGTGTGCACGTGCACACTATGCGACCAGTGAACAACTATAACATATATAAACGTGAATGTTTACCAACAAAGTAACTGTTCTTTTCAATAATAAATTTTCCACTTTTCAGTTAAAATATCCCCCACTTTTCAATAATAAATTTTCCACTTTTCAGTTAAAATATCTCCCACTTTTCAATAATAAATTTTCCACTTTTCAATAATAAATCAAAACTAACAAAATTACCAAAAATTACAATCTTCTTCTTCAGCCTCCTAACACCAAACACCACCACCAACGATAATAAATCAAAACTAACAAAATTACAAAAAATTACAATCTTCTTCTTCAGCCTCCTAACACCAAACACCACCACCACCGATGTCTTCCACTGCTGAACAAAATTACATTTTTCAGTTAAAATATCCCCCACTTTTCAATAATAAATTTTTCACTTTTCAGTTAAAATATCCCCCACTTTTCAATAATAAATTTTCCACTTTTCAATAATAAATCAAAACTAACAAAATTACCAAAAATTACAATCTTCTTCTTCAGCCTCCTAACACCAAACACCACCATGTCTTCCACTACTGTTCAGCACTTCTGCCGCTCCTTCTCCATATTCTCCCTCGCTCTAGCCGGAAAACACTCTACCGCGGCGATATCCATCGTCTTCTCCGGCGAAATCCATTGCCATCTCCATATTCTCCCTCGCTCTAGCCGGAAAACACTCTACCGCGGCGATATCCATCGTCTTCTCCGGCGAAATCCATCGTCTTCTCCGACGAAATTTTCAGTTAAAAAAAAATACGATACCCAAAATATTGTGAAAATGGAGGCTCTGTTCGAGCCAGTTGGATTTCTTAGTCCGAATGTGGCTAGCCCACCACCATGAATACGCATTGCTTGCAGCTCTCTGCAACATCTTTCAAAATTTGATCGCCTCCCTCCTCAAATTATTTATTCAATGTCCAAACCCATTTATTAATAAATAGGAAATCCTTTCTCCCCTTCGCAGGGAGGGGTTTGATCAAGAATTAAACAAGAGGAACAAATAAAGATTTTAATCAAGAAATCAAATCTGGAATACAGAATTGGAAAAAGAGAAATTATTTTGCTTAACACAACATAACATTACGGGATCGTGATGCGGCCGTAGAATTCAAATTAATAGTACCCAGCTATGGAAGAAAGAAACGGAGAAGAAAAAAGGAGTAGAAAAAAACGGTAAAAAAAGCGTGTGCACCTGCATAGGGTGCATTTGAGAATTTCTCAAAGTTAAATTGTTTTTCTATTTAATAACTCAAAATAAACACATATTACTATTCAACAAATTTTTAAAATGACAAATTCTCTCATACAATTGAGTGTAAAGATACACTTGAATTTTAATGTTCAATTTAATTTTTGACTCAATATTTGATCAAATTTATTGGAGTCAAATTTTAATTGTATATGTGCAAACCGTGCAACCAATTGCACTAAAATATCATTCTTATAAAATAGTTTTTAAAAGTACTCAAAACGCAAGTAAACATCGAAACTGGATCTCGTCCCGTACATGATCATCGTGTGCAGGAGTAGACCGGTAAATCTCACGCATCCACACAAGTATATGTATGTATGTATGTGTGAATTTAACGATTCCTTCCTACAAATGCTGGTCATGTAATGTACATGAGGAGATCCAATTTCGTAAACATTGCAAACCATAGAATTAGATTGAGAAGAGAGAAAGGGAGAATAATGATACCACTTAAAGCATTGTTGGAGATAGTGAATGTGACAAGGGACGTCATGTTTCCAATTGTAGTAGGCAATGCCCCACTAAGCATGTTATTAGATAATTGAATCACTCCCAATGAAGACATATTAAACATGCTTGGAGGTAAACCACCTTCCAAACTGTTAAAACTCATATCCATACTTATTAAATTCTTCAAATCTCCAATCTCATTTGGAATAATACCTGAACAATTATATATCAAATGTTAATTACTTTATTCAAAAAAAAAAATGTAAATTGAAAATAAAAACGTCATTAATTAACATTAAAAAAGTAAAAAACGACATTCAAATTATAAGGATAAGAAACGAGAAGAAAGATAAAATGGGTCATCGTTTTTTCTTCCCATTTGCTACAAGGGACTAATATTTTAATACTTTATGGGCATATTTGTTTCATTGGTTTGGGAGGTTTAGTGATGGGTGAGATACGTAAACTATCTTCTTTTATGTCTGATTTTTCTTAACTTTAAACACTTTAACCTGAATTTTAATTTAATTTGACCCGAATTTTATAATCTAGATTTCATGAATTTAGACAATTCAGTCTTCCTCTGAATTTATGAAGTCAAGGTTTGCATATTACACCACATCTAAACTCATCAAGCAAACATGTCATATGTATACACATATGTTAAAGTGGGGTAGGGGTGGGGATTCTGAATTTACTTGGGTATTTTTTGGATTTATTTGAAAAAATTTGGAATTTAAAACGGAGGTTTTTGAATTTATTTAAAATTAAAATTAAATTAAAGTTTTAATAAGACAATAAAAGGTAGATTATATAAAAGAAAATAAACATAAGCTCACAGGTCGAGTGCCATTAAAATTTAAAACCTTACCTGAAAAACTCTCCTTAGACATAAAACTCAGGTCAAGTAAAAATGTACACTACTCTAAAAGTCGATGTCTATAAAAAGCAGTATATAAATGTTTTAATAAGAAATTTTGATAGTTTTAATAAATGTTTTTTTTTTCATTTGAGATTTTTATTATTTTAAAAATTAATTTTTTTATTCATTTGATTATTTTAAAATAACTAAATAATTTTCTAATATCTATTTGAAATTATATTGTTTTTTCGAAAAGGTAAGTTAAATGATTTTTCTAATAATATATTGATTTAGTAATGAATTTATTTAGTTTTTAAAAAAAAAATCAATATTATAATTTTTCAGAATTTTGTAAAAAAAAAAAAATTAGAATTTTTTAAAATATTATTCATATGTTATTTTCAGATTTTTTAATTTTTTTTTGCTAATATTCATAAAAAAAAAATTGAATTATATATATAAATTAGTCTTTAATTTATATAGAAAACGTCATCTAACATATAAAAAGAAAAATAATTAAATTCATGTGGGTCGAACTGTTACATTACTGGCCTGCTATTGCAGATTAAAGGACTAAATTTTAAAATTTGAGTATACTTATTAGACTGAAATTAAAATGTGTAATGAACCAAATTTAAAATCAGTCCAAATTAATGGACTAAAAAAATCTTTAATCCCAAAAAATTATCGCCACTGAAAAGAGACAAAATAAAAGTTGCAGCTAAGAGTAGGAAACAAAGCGTGATGGCTAAATGTCTCGAACTGAATATTAAAAAATTGATAAATTTGTAATATTATTGAAAAGTTTCATTCAAAATGTCTAAAGTATTACTAACTGAAGAAATAAAAGTCAAAATTTAAGGTTACATAATTATTACACAATAATTTAAATGTGCAAAATTTGAACAAACATCTTTACCCTTAAAACAAAACAGGGCAGCCACTGAAAATATTAAACACGCAAGTGAAAGAAATTTGAGGGGTACGGTGTTTTTCGAATCCATGCATTGATGCTTATAAGATAAAAAAAAAAAAACTTATATGAAATATTACATACATAAAACATAGATAATTATGGTAATTTGGAGGCAAAATTTTGTAGATCAAACTTATTCAAATATATTTTTTGCTTTGAAGTATTATTTTATTATATAACCAAAATATTGTACTACACAATCAAAAATACACTACTACAATTCCAACAATATTTTGGATATTTAATTTTTTGAGCGAATTCTTCAAAATATTTTTTGACATTAGTAATACACTTTTAATCTTATAGCAAAAATATTTTGATCTTGTAGTAACAACATATTGGTAAATGTAGTAAACAATCTGCTTGTAACTCGCCCGCGAAATTTATAGGCGATCTAGATCCAGACTTTTGACTCGCAAATTTTTAAAAAATATCTTAATTAGACATGTTACATATTAGAAAAATTTTCTTAAAATTGAAGCTCATTATAATTTATTTTCGATAAACCATGTTATATGAAAAACTAATGAATTAGCTATCCCATCAATTGATAAATGAATTTTTGAGCAACTTAAATAGACTTGATTAATTAATACTTACCGTCAAAACAGTTTGTCTAGTTATATTTATGTAATTATTTGAAACACTATTTTCCTATTATTTTAATTATAAATCTGTTATAAAATATTAAGTACACTATACTAAATTCAACATAAAAAAAATGATGTGAACCAAATTTATAGAAGTTTTTTTCACAATTATTTTACCCCATTGGAGGTCAAATTAACATCACAAACTCTACTAAAAAATGAAAGAAATAGAAAAGGATAAAATAAAGTACCTTGTAAAGTATTTTTGTCGAGGTTTAAGTAGCGAAGGGCTGTCATATTCCCAATTTCTCTTGGTATTGATTCACTAAAATTATTGGATCCCATGCTCAATGCTTTTAAGCTTTCAAGGTGGCCCATCTCTTTTGAAATAATACCTATAAAATTGTAAAATACTCTGTAATGAAACTTTAATACTACAGTGAAACCTCTATAAATTAATACTCTATAAATTAATAAACTTTCTAAAATAATGAAATTTTTTTATCCCAACTTGGGTCTTTGTAAAAAATCATTAAATTCGATAAGATAATAAAATAATATTTTTTTTTTGAAAAATCCTTTTATAAATATTATGTTCATTAAAACTCTAAATTAATAATTCAATAAATATTACAATTATAAATATTATATATTCATAAATATTACAATTCATATTGAAATTTATATAGCATATGTTTATTCATCATGCATGAATATATTTAATTTGCTATAATAATTATTTAAGTGTAATGAATTATTTAAGTAATTTTAATGAATGGATACATGCGTTCATGAATATAATAATTAATTGTATACAATGAATTGATATTATACATGAATATATCTAATTAGTTAAAAAGAATTTGCTGATGCATGAATATAATCATTGAATCGTATATGAATTCATTTATTTCAATACATATGTACTAAATTTATTGAATTTAAAAAGTCTCTCTTTTAATTAATAAAATATTAATTTATTAATTTATCAATATATTAATATCTCCCTAAATTAATAAAATTTCATAATCCCAAATTTATTAATTTATACCCATTTTACTGTATTATCAACTATATAATTGTAGATTAAAAAAAGACATTATAATAATTATTATTGCTTCATGCATTAATTTTATATCATAAAAAAAGACAATCTCTAATCATTTGTGTGGGGTACATCTTAATTAATGTTACAATATGCATGTATTGTAAATGGGGGCTACTCACAACACATGAAATAATTGGTTCTACTTTTCATGTTTTATATATTATATTTTACTTTCTAAATGATTGATATGTGTTATTTTAATAAATAGTCAACGACATATAATAATAAAAGTAATACATGTTAAAAAAATTAATAAAATGAAATATTAAGTAGAATAAGAAAAGTGAAATGGGAAATTGAATTGTTTTGACATCTCTATAGACTATGTAGCTTAGATGCGAGGGAAAAAAAAGGTTTGCAAGTTATTAGATTTTTAATGGATTTGAAACTCCACATATTGAAATTCAAGATTTTGGAATCCTTTCATTTCATGTTTCATTGAAATCCACAACCTCAAATCTCTTTATTCAAACACAACTGAAGATTAATGAGAGTTAAAAGTGTAATTGTATATATTGTAATGAACTTTCTTAACCTCTCAATCTACTCTAACCACACCAACCTACAATCTTAAGACTGGTAGTGTGGATTAGTCCTAGATAAATGAGTAATCGGGTTAAGAATAAATGTCTAATCAAACCTAAAATAATTTATTTATCAAATACGTAAAAATACATTCAATTATGTGCATATTAAATGATCGAAAAATACATTATTTGTGATTCAATTTAAGTCGGTTGAAATATTCTGATCATAGATATTTCAACATGTCTACTAAATGAAGCTTAAAATGAAAAATATAGGAAAGGAAAAGAAAGAGAAAATCATACATAAATAAGACCTAGGGTATAATCTCAAATGAAATTGAATGACATCATGAACTCATTTTGTGATTAGTAAAACAAGAAAGGAGAACATATATAAGATTAATTCATTATAGAAATATATGATCATACCACTCAAATTGTTGTAGCCAAGGTCCAATTCCTCCAGCATACTCAAGTTTCCAATTTGTGTAGGCACTTGTCCACCAAAGTAGTTAAATGCCAATGAAATATATTCAAGTTTTGAGCATTCACCCAAACTCGATGGAATTCGTCCCTGCAACTTATTGTCTGAAATATCGAACTTTCTGAGTCTACGGAGACCATGTTTGCACATGTCATCTGGTAAACTATGAGATAAGTTATTTTTCTGTAAGAATAAAACTTCTAAGGACGACATGTTGAAAATGTACTGGGGAATAGGCCCATGAAACATGTTTCCACTCATTTTTAGGGAAACGAGGGCAGAAAGATCTCCGATTTCTGGTGGAATACTGCCTACAAGTTCCATATTTGAAATATCCAACGCAATCACTCTACTTAAATCAGAGTCACAACTAACTCCACTCCAACTACAAACATTGATTTCAGGTGACCAGTTACTTATCAATATGTTGTTGGGATCAGAAGTGATGTAAGATTTTAAAACAAGAAGTGAAGCTCGATCAATTTTGATATTTCTATCGATGTTGCAAGAAGCATATCCCCTCAAACATTGAACTGATAATAAGAGTGTTGGAAATAGTAAAAGTAGGGAAAATCTCTCCATAAAGCTTGATTTTTGTTGTCTTAGACTCTTAGTAAACAAGATTGGAAATTGAAGCTAAAATATATGTTATTAAAATAAGAAAATGAAGGGAGGGAAAGTGACAAACAATTTGCAAATTTTAGAGTCAAGTCGTCGAATTTAATTAATAAACGACTTTTACGAGGAAGTTTCTCCTATAGATTTAAACATTGATTTTGACCAAGTCAATGTAAGTCAACTGTTTAATCTAGGGTTGTAAATGAATCGAATAATTTTGCTCGATTCGGTATTCGTATTCGAATTTTGATATTCGTATTCGAAATTTTATGATTCGAATTCGAATACAAATATTTTTTTTTATTCGATTAATAAACGAATACAAATGCAAAATTATGATATTCGATTCGATATTCGTAAGTATTCGATTATATTTATAATATATATACATAAATATATTTTTAAATGTATATTTGTATCATGTCCTATAATATTATTTAAATTATTATTTTAAAAAAATTCTCCAAAAATTTTCGAATCGAATAGTTTCAAGTCGAATCGAATAGTATCGAATACGAATCAATTTCAAATAGAATACTTAAAAAATAATTTTTAAAATATGTTTTAAAAATTCGAATCGAATACTCGAATCGAATCGAATAGTATCGAATAATCAATCGAATCGAATATCGAATCAAATTTATTATTCGAAAATTAAACGAATACGAATACGAATATTCGAATATTTTCACGAATCGAATCGAATCGAATACTGCAGTATTCGCTTCGCTTCGATTCGATTCGTTTACAACCCTAGTTTAATCCCCAAATATATACTCTCTTTTATAAAGTTTGTAACATTTATCATTTTGTATAGAATCAAAAAAACATATTTTTTTGACACATTTACTTCTTATTAATTCTCCACTCTCCCCGTTAATTTTTCATTTTTATCATACTCTTACCTTTTGAAAGAAAGTGAGAGAAAATGAATCATTAATATATTTTCAATTAAAAGTGATAGTGTAGAAGTTACAAAGTGGCAGTTTAGAAAAATTCGTGGTAGAAATAGAAAAAACGACAAACTTTTTGAAACAAAAATAAAGAACAAATGCGACAAATTTTATGAAATGGAGGGAGTATAGGTTTAATTTGACTAGAGAATTATAGTTTGAATTTACTAACAAATACTCCCTCCATCCCCTGATTATTTGCACACTTTCTTTATTGGAACGTCCAAAATTATTTGCACACTCTTAATATGGAAATACCCAACAAAAAAATTAATACCCTCCCAACATCATTTTATTTTTAAAATTGTCACTCATTTTTTATATACATTTTATTTTACACCTCACCAAATTCACTTTACACTTCATCAAATCACCCAAAATACCCCCATTTATCTTACATCACCAACCAATAAATCTACTTTTCTTAAAAAATGTGTCAGTCAAACCGTGCAAATAATTTCGAGACGGAGGAAGTCCATCTATTTCACAATTATTTGCACATTTGTCTTATTTATCAGTTCTATAATTGTTTGCACACCATAAAAAAATATTAATTTCATCCTCAACTGTCCAATCATTACACGTTTTTCTTATTTTGTGAATAAAAATTTAGTGCAAATAATTGTGGAGCGCAGGGAGTGCATTATACTCCATCCGTCCACGAATTACATGCTCACACCTTTTATAGAAAAAGTAACTTTATATTTATCCTACGACGACCCTTTAATTATTTAAAATGTCATTCAATTTTACTTACAAACAATCATTTTATTCAATAGACCCCACAATATACTACAATACTCTTAGGGGATGTTTATTTTGGGATTTTGAGGATTTTGAAATTCGAATTTCAAAATTTAGTGGATTTCAAAATTCTAATGTTTTTATGTTTTGTGTTTGTTTTGAGATTTAAGTATGATAGGAGTATGATTTAACTTTATAATATAGGATTATAGGTGTTTATATAGGTTTTGTAGGTATTTACATACGGTTTGTAGGTATTTATAGGGTTGGCTTTTGTAGGATTTATAGGTATTTGTAGGGTATGATTTTAAAATCCTAAATCTAAATTTCAAAACAAACCGGGGTGGAGTTTCAAATTTTTAAATCCGAATTTTCCATCCCAAAACTAACCTCCCTTAAGTTATCTACATTTGTCTTAAAATTCGTGTCACAAAGATAATCACGTTTTCTTTTTTTTGAATGTTCCAAATTGACAATTACTTGTGTGTACCAGTTACATACATGTAACTTGTTCCTATTTAATACAATTTTTTAAATGGATGAATTTTACACCTGAGTTATACTAAATATAGTATAGTATTAGTCTAATTACAGTATAGTATTAGTTCAAATATAGTATAGTATTAGTTTAAATACAGTATAGTATTAATTCAAATATTAAATATGAACCAGTTACATGTAGAGATGTTTATTCGGGCCGGGCTAACCGGGCTGACCCGTTTAACCCTGAAAAATATAGGGTTAGGGTTCATGAATTATAGGCCCGTTTAAAACCGGGCTTTTTTGACCCGGACCGGTTAGCCCGTGGGCTAAATCGGTCCAACCCGCAGGGCTACAGGACCAGCCCGCTAGCCCGAGTTGTTACCTTTTTTTCTTTCTTTTTAATAAATAACCTAAGAACAAATTTTGCATCATTTGACCAATAACCATAATTATAAGCATTAAGAAGCCTATTACCATACATTAGTCATTATTACTATTTTTTATTAGATTATAATATTTATTTAGCTTTATTTAGTCATATTAAGGACCAATGAGTTCTAAAATTGTGTTTAAATTATACTTTTTTTTTTCTCATTTACTGATCATTAACTAATTATGTATTTTTCTATTTTATTTGCTTGTTGACGTACCAATTGAGACATTTAATTTTAAAAGAAAAAAAAATTATTGTAGCCCGTTAGTGGCCCGTTTAGCCCGTGGCCCGCTAGGGTTAGGGTTAGGTCCCAACAATTGTAGGCCCGTTAAATATGAACCGGTTAAGGCCCTAACCCGTTTAGCCCGTAGCCCTGTAGGGCTGACCCTATAGGGCTAGGGTCAGCCCGATAGACATCTCTAGTTACATGTATGTAACTGGTACACAAGAGTACAACCCTTCCAAATTATAGCCACATTTCTTCGTTTATTTAAGTATATATTAAATATTTTATTAATAATTTTACCTCTAATTAAATTTATTTTATAATTACTAATTAATATTGAATCAAGAGTAATTAAGATTCATCTGTTTTGAAATTTAAATTAAGTTTATAGAATATTAAGGATAAAATAGACTTATTAATTAAATTTAATAATATTTATTAATTTTTTTAATTTATGTGTGGAGTTAAATGTGATTATCTTTATGAATGGTAACGGAGAATTGTTCTTTGTAGCAAAAGTTTTGTACTGTTTGTTGCGTAATGTTAACGTTGAGAAAACTAATATGAGAGACAGCTTGCTAGGAGTAGGAGAGTTGACTTGAAAAGTGAAGTCATGCATCAATTTTCAAGTAAAGCTTTGGTCTTGGATTCTAATTAATCAATAAATTTCTCGAATTAATTTGACACGTTTTTTACCAAGTGAATGGAAATCACAATTATGAGTCTATGACAAACAAGTTTGTTCAAACGTTTATATAAATTAAATTTTTTATCATATAAAATAATAATAATATAAATAAATATATTAAAATTATATATATTTCTAAAATTTTATAATATATATATTAAAGCTTCACTTTTCAAATATGTAAAAATTACTCCATATTTTTAGTAATAATATATATTCTCTCCGTCCCAAAAAAAACCTTTCACACTTTTTTTTTCGTTCCAAACTTCTGTTGAGATATTCTATATCGTATGTTTTGTATTGATAAACCAAATCTACTTGTAATAAAATAAGTTATATTGTATAGACATTTTCTAGCATTCATCTTGTAATAGATAGGATATGGCCATATCGGTAGAGTTGGAAGCCAGCTCATATAAGAAGAGGAACGCGCACAAGCTCAGAAGAGAAAAGAAGAGAAGATCAGAATCCAGAAGAGAAGAATCAGATGAGTAACTACTCATCTGATATCAGCTGAGTATGATCAGCTGAGGTCTTATCAGCTGGGGTCTTATCAGCGGAGTAAGTCAAACACAACTGAGACTAAGTTTGTCTGACTAACCAGACGAAGTCTACATAGCTGGAGAAACAATCAGAAGAAAATTGTTAAGATCAGAAGAGATGATCCTAAGATCATCAGAGTAAATCAGCAGAGTCAAAGGTCATCTAAATCAAGCATTGTATTGTCAAATCAGAGCTGACGTGGACCTATGTGAAGACGACATCATACACCAAGATTCTGGCAAGGCACAAAGATCAAGGAAGCCTATGATGTATTGATTATTACTAGCCAACGGTAATAATCAATAGCATCAACCTAAAAGATTGTGATTCCTGAAATAATGGGATTTGTTTGTTACTTTCTAACAGTAACATTCATAAATCTCATCTACAAATATGAGTTCAAATCATAGCTCATGGAATGCGTGAGAGTGAGGCTTAAGTCCAGAAAATCAGAAGAGCTCAAGAACATCATAACAGAAGACATCAAGCAAGCATACTTATACCCACACCTCCAATGAGTGAACTCATGATATATCTAAGCCAACATAGTCTTATACATATTCCAAACTTAGAAGAGAAATTTTCAATCCTAACTTTAGGCTAACTCAGATTGTAAGGGAATTTCTCATATTTAGTCATTCTCGAGTCCTCCCTTCTATACACTCATTTAGAAGATAGATCGAGTTATCCACGCTAGGTACAATCAAGAAGACCACTGTAAAGGATATTTGTTCCCTCCCCAACAAGTAGATACGTATACACAGAAAGTAGTTGTGTATCTTGATCAAAAGTCTTCTCTTGTGTCTATAAAGCAGCAAGACGTCCTCCTCTTTGGACGTTAAAGTGTTTAAGGAGGCTAATATCACATAATGAGATGTGAGAGTGGATGTAGGACATTGATGTCCGAACCACTATAAATCTATGTGTTATTTACTGTTTTAGCATGCATATTTACAAAGCATATGTTTAACATAAAAAAGGTTTTTGTATCAGCTGATACACTACATAAAAGATTTGTTATTTCGAAAGTTCATATTCAGCGGACACTAAGTCAACTAGTATCATAAAATATGTTTATTCATGAAATAAAGTTTTAAATTTCCTTGAGTATATAAACGAGTATAATCCTTCTAAAATGGGCACACTATAATTCCGCACACGCTTCTCTATCAGCTGATCTAATCAGCAGGCTAGTTAGTTCTAGACTCCTAACGAATCAGTTGATCAAGTCATATGTATAGAAGAGTTATTTTGTTTTCTACACTTAAACTCTATCAACTGACATCAAATCATCTGATCTTTCAAGAACTCGTCTAATGCATACCCCATGAAAAGGGACCAACAACTTCACCCTTACAAATTACAATATCCACAATATTACATTTAATGTCATGGACACGGTTATACACACACAGGGTTATTGAGGACACCCACTGGCTAAACACACACACGGTAAAATGAGAACACCCACGTGAAAAACTCCAAAATACCCCTCCTTCAATAAATTTAACACCCACCTAATTATCTTTCAAAACCCTAAATTTTTTAGGTTATCTCCCTCCCCCCTCCCCAAGCGGCGCCGGCCTCCACTCCCTTTCCCTCCCCTCGTCGCCGGCTTACCCCCCTTTGTTAAAAATAATAATAATAATAATTGTCGCCTCGCTTGTCGCTCGCCTTGTAGCCGCCGCAGCCGCTCACATCGTCGGTCGTTCTCACCAACTCCAGTGCCGCTGTTCACACACCCTCCCCTTCGCCGCCATTCGCGACCATTCACACTCCCCCCAACCATAGCCGTCGTTCGCGGCCGTTCACATCCCCTCTCTTTCGTCGCCGCCGTACGCACACCCTCCTCCTCCGATTTTAATTTTGAGGTTAGTTTTTGAAATTTGTTAATGTTCATATTTTTTTTTTTGAACTTTTTCTCTTTTTCGGGATTTTTCTTTGAAATATTGCCCTTTTACGTAAATTTTTTTTGAATGTTTCCACTTTTTGGGGATTTTTTTTCGAACGTTTGCCCATTTTCAAAAATCTGTATTTTGTCCGATTTTTTTTTGAATTTAGAACCTTTTTCGATTTTTTTTCTCAAACATTGTTGTTTTTTTGCACTAAATTTGTAAGTTTGCATCTTGTTTGAAACTAGTGAGTTAAAATAATTTATTTTGTTATTTTACTTTAATTTTGTGAGTTTTTATTTTGTTTGAGTATCTTTTAAGAAAAAAATGTGTTTTAAAATGTTTCTATGTTTACTGTTGGTTTTTTTTTTTTTTTTTTTGAATTTAGACATTACGGTGATGGTGGAGGAAGACTGGGGTGGGGGTTGATGGTGGGGAAGATTTTTGGGATGGTGATGGTGGTGGTGGACACGATTTTGTCGAGAATTAGAATGGGGTGTACTCATTAAATTTTAGTAAAGGGTATATTGGACATTTTACATCCCCTTTAGTTAATTTTTTTTTTTGTTAGGTGGTTGTCCTCAATAAGTCTCTGTGTGTATAATCGTGGCCTAATGTCATTACTTTTAGGGCTTACACATACACACAAGTTAACTCACTTATTTATTTTTTTACAAAATTATCACTTAAAATTCTATTTGTTATAATATTTAAAAAAAAAGTGAATGCATTTACATATAAAAAAGTTTATTTGGGACGGGGAGAGAGTACTATACATATATTGATTAGAAATTGATTGAGTAACTATTCATTTTTTAATTGTATTTACCTATGGTATTAATACTCATGACACATTATTATTATTAGGGTAAATTTCTAATAGAGTCATTTCACTCCTAGTTTTCCCTAATAGAACCTAGTCCATTATTTTTTGTCTAATTGATTCAAAATTATATTTCTAAGACACTTATACCCTTTGGTTGCTTTGAATAAATGCGAAATAATTATTTCAAGTAAATAAGTCAAATAAATCTTCTAATCATCTGTTAACATAGAATCTCGAAAACAGCGAGATTTAAGGATATTCCAAAATTTAAAATTTTTACTAAAAAGTAGTTATTCTCATTAATTTTGTTCATTTGGTTCAGCTTTGAAATTTTGGGAGTCTGCATTTAATTCCAGAGATTGTAAAGAGTTAATCTGCATTTTTCGGCGACGACGAGGACGATTCACCGCATCAGGTAGTGCGATCATCTGCATGTTTCATTGTAATGTTATTTCTGTTATTTAATATGAAGTATGAAAAATTAACAGAATTTGGTGGGACTGTTCCGTTATTTTTTATATGCAATTTTTCCTTCAGTGTTGATCGAATCTGCAGGAAATTTTGGAAATCAAAATTTGGAAATACGAAATTTGGAAAGTCCAGACTTTTCGATTTCAAACCCTAATATTCAGGAATTCCATGATTTGGGGAGATTATGAAAATTAAATAACTGACTTAATTTTTAATTTCAAAAATCAAAATACAACTTGCATGTGCATCGGAAAGTGCATGGACATATGAAATAAGGAATGCATATTCATTAAAAAGCATGAATAAATATGCATTGTGTATCGTAAACAGATATGCATTGTGCAGTTCCCAATGCATATATAGACATGCATTGTGCAGTTCACATATCATAAATAGATATGCATTGTGCAGTTCAAATATCATAAATAGATATGTGCAATATTGTACACTGATATAAAACAAATAAAATTTATAAGTCTGATCACTATAATATAAAATGCATTAAAACTGGAATCTTAACAATTATGGAAATATAAGATTTTTTTTTGTAAATATAGGAATAATCTGAATAACAAAGCATTAATTCTAGGATTGAAATTGAAATCTGAGAAATTGAAATTGAAAAACGAATTTGAGAATTTTCTTCGGTGCATAACAAGAATTTGAGGGAATAATTTTCAAAAATCGAATTTGGAAAGTCAGTAAATTATGGGAAACATAACCTAAATTTTAGGATTTTGACTCTGCAACTTTTTTGGAATTTAAAATATGCAGTTAGTTTTTTATTGGCATAAATAGATTAAATAATTAGATTAAGGGTATAATGGTATTTTTTGCTTTAATTTGACTCTATTAGAAAATTATTCAACTTGGTGTTTCTATTAGCTTAGTGGGTTCTAATAGTGAACTTATTATGGAATAATCTCTTATTAGGGTATTAATACACTAATCTTTATATATTTGAAACTTAATCATTTACATAATTATAACTTCTCTATTAATTAACACATCATTCAAACTCAAAAAAAGGGATATAAATAGATGATAGCTATTTTCAATTTTATCTCACATCCTATACTTAAAATTTTAAATTGGAAAATTATTTTTTGTCAAATTTGTTTGAATCCTTCAATTGGGAAGAGAATTCATATTCCCAAGATTTCATTATCCGTCCAGAAAATTTCATTGTCCCTCCCTTCTTCAAATTTCAATGTTCATCCTTACATTTTGTTTAATCCGAACCCGATAAGTGCAGTCAGTGGTCCGTATTATATATATATATCCATCTGAAATGTATCAATATCCATCTCCTTACGAAATAAGTCATCCAACAGCACATGAGGTGACATAAATTGATAGATAGTATAATTTACTTTACGTGTCAGAAGTCATGTAAATGAACGATTCGATTCCTCTGTTCCACCATTCAAAATTTATAACACGTGTCGTCTCCAATATTATATGATGATGATTATTTTTTTAATATGACATGTGTCAATCATCTATATAGTGAAATAAAATGTGGAACACTACAATTGGAACGAATGATTTCCATTCCTTAAACGAATGAGGATGCTCTAATATATATACAAATGCATGTCTATGAAATTTCTCAGCACTTTGGGTAGAATTGTAGAAATTCAGACGGTTGCAAAAGAAATCAATTTAAACGCTTATGTATATATAGACATGCAAATATATTCTCAAAATTTAAATTAGACCATTTTGAAGATACGCAATTGAAATTCAAAGTTGACGGTAAATCAAATTGAAAAGAAATTTAATTTTTCATTATACTATAAGATGAGTCATGTTCGTTTTTTCAGGAATCGAACTCAGGACATGTGGGCGTGAGCCTTGAGGCTCTGATACCATTTAAAAAATTTGTCTCATCTAAAGGTCGTGGAAAATTAATTCTTTTATATTAATTCCTAATAATTAACTAGTGAGCATTCCAAACGCTTGCATTATATTTGGAATATGTAGCTGAGAAATATAATCAATTCTCTTTTCTAATGGTTCAATTCAAACACTAGGGTCTCCATGAAATTTGAGCAAGAATTTACTTAAAATCCTGGAATCGAACAATCGCATCAAACCTGAATTTGCCACCAGGTTCAAATTCAGCTACCAGATCTTCGAAACTCTGTTCGATTTGTAAATCTTTACTAACGCCCAATCTTTCCTGCAACGAATGAACAGAGGCAAGTAAGCAGTTTTCGTCTTCAAGATATGTAAGAACAATAAGATTAGCCAATTGTATGCATGTACATGTTATGATACGAGTAAAAATCATCAACACGTTAACAAAACAACATATATTTTTAGTAATCATCAGGGTTCATTCTTATTATAAGTCAACATGCAACAAAAATAATGGGCATTCTCTAGTCTAATTTCATCAGTAAGATATCCTCTGCAGCAAAATGCATTCGATTAAATGAAAGAGATCTCAAAACACAGTCAAAAGCTTATGAAATTGTAGTAGGTGCATTGACAACAATAATATAAACTTTTAAACTAGCACAAAGGCATACCTTAGCGACATAGTGAGCAATGGCGCTATTGATTACTTCCTTAATAACTTGCTCATACACTTTTGATGGGCCCAGAATTTCCAAAAGAACGTCTTTTGGTATCTACAAGATACAATTATTTATACATAAAATTGGCTATGGAGAAGGTAGGGAACGTCAAATATATTTAAAAGAGAAAAAAAAAAAACATCCTATAACAAATAATTATCAATGAACAAAGAGTTGAATTATTTTTTAAAATTCTTTTCCAGTTACTTTTCAGTTTCCACATCATGGATGCTAATGAAATGACTCTAAAAACATTTACTGGTAAAGATCAGAAGCCAAGAAATTGGACAGAAATACATAGCATAAAGATATTATTTATAAAGTGGGATTGAACTTCGTGTTTTAGCTTTTCGCTAGTAGCCTAGAAATAACACTTTCTACGTAATGGTGTTTTAAGGGGCTAATGCATAACCATAATTTCTAACGTTCTTAAGGGGGTTCCTTTACGCTGGCAGGAACTATCCCTTTAGAAATTATGATTTATGAAACTTTAGAAATTAATACAATTGGAGTCGAGTGCATCAGCTAAAAACCAAAGGATTATGCTTCATCCATCAAAGCATCAAGCAAGCATTCTCTATTTCACAAAATACACAACGTACATACAAGTAAAGGATATTGCACAAAGGTTTGAGAATGGAAGCCCAGTAACTCACATTAGGGGTCTTTCCTGTAGGTTTCAAGGTGTTGCAGGAGAACAATTCCAATGCATATCATAGAACATGTTAGAAAAAAACAAAAAATAGTAGTAGTAACAAATAAATAAAAACTGCCATGGGAAATTGCTGAAGCCACGGGCACAACAATTTCCATATTTGAAGAGTGATTTACCTCCTTTTACTCTTCGAAAACCGGGTAACGGCGGGGTATCTTTAACCATTTCGGAAAAGACTTTATCATATATTTCTTGAGTTTTGATTCCAGATACCTCTACAGTGATCTGGAAGGAAATCATACAAGAACAATAAAAAAGAATACATGAAATTGAGAGCATTGTGCAAGACTTATATTATGTTTCAGAATGTATGAGAAAAATATATCTTGAAGAAAAGACTGTTGTTTCACTTATACAATACAACACATGTATTTGACTCAGTAAATTCTGTGAGTAGGAATAGAGTAGATGTATGATCTGGTGGCTGAACTATATCATCATATGTGTCGAAGTGATGGCTGGAACAAACAGTTTTCTGCCTGATAATATGTGATTTATACAGGACTAATTGTTCTAAAAAAAAGTGAATAATTTGAACACTCTCTTTTCAAAATAGCTCTCTCCAGGAATGAAGTAGGAAGATATTGCATATTTACCTTTACTTTGCCATCTTTATCAGGAGAGCTGGCAGTAATGATGAACTTTTCAACTGAAGAAGAAGGAACTTTGATTCTATTTACACCTGAAGGCACTCCCAAAAGAAGCCATTAAGAATGTTGTGAAACAATTAATTACATCGAGTCACTAGCTTTTGCACCTGATATGACAGCTCGAATGGCTTTATTGGCACTCCTACGAAAGAAAATTTGTTGATAAATGTTCCGATTCAAATATCTGATATACTCACAATTAAATGATACTATTTGTTTCAACAGATCTAATGATCAGTCATCCAATTATCACCACGAGCCAGCTTTCTGAGGCAGATAACCTAAGCTGGAGTAATCTGTGTTTAGCTCAAAGCCAGTGAGGTTTGAACAAGTCTAGTAAGAATCTTATTGGTACTCAAGATAAATTTTAGATTTTTTCACATAGTTGAGCATAGTGTTAGTTGTGAGAGAGAGAGAAACTTAATATCGACACACTATAGAGTATGACACTATGGGCACTGGTTTTCTTTTTCCATCTCACAGTTAATAATTTAGACAAAAGTTGAAAACATTATACAGTATATTGCATGAAATTTGAGGTCTTCTATATAACAGAAAAGTAACAAGCAGTTAGTATCAGGTAATTATGTTTCTGAAAGAAAATGAACGGGATAAATCATAATTTGACAAGACTCATGTCCGTCCATTTTATTGATAAATGAGAATGTCCAAAACTTGTTCCAAGAGCAACATAGGAAGCATATGAAAAGTTACATCAGTCCACCTCATCACAATACGCTAATTTGCATATTCAAAAATACTTTCTCACTTGGAGATGATCGTGTTCCAAATTAGTACAACTATACACAAAATATCAAATCTTTCAGCATGGGGGTGGGGACTCTTACTCTACGAATTTACGAGATTTACATTTGAAGTCCAAAAGTACCTTGCTATACGTCGATTTCCAGTACACCCTGTCTTAGGAGAGAAGCAGTTTCCTTTAAAATCTCGACAATGTAAAAAGGCATCTGCAAATTGCCCTTGGGTTGTAATTATCTGTGCAACAACATAGTAGTTTGTAAGACATCTCATCTCCTCATACAAAATTTAAATTTAACTACTACATTTCATGAATTCCATACTTTTAAGACAAAAACAACATAAAATAAAACAAATACTCCCTCCGCCCCGTCCCACTTTTCTATTTTGGACGTCACTTCCCATTTTCTTAATGGCAAAATTCACTATATCTCTTACCCTTTTTTTCATTCCTATTTGTCTCTGCCTTTTCTTCTTCCTACCTCTCTCTATCTCAACTACCCACTACACATTTATGTACCTTAGGAGTATATATTTACACATCACTTGACATGAAACCATCATTCAACCAATGGAGAAATATGAATAAAGTGCACAATCTTATCAAATAGATTTGAAGAGTAAGTTTCTAGGCACTATAGCTTCAACATTAGGACGTTTCTGAATTCATTTATCATCAGATATGAGAGGCCTTTAAACATTGAAAAAAACAATTATAGCCACCGGAGAATGTAATGTAATGTAAAGTCACAACTTCGAAGAATTGAAGGAGAAATTGAAAAGCAAATATCAGAATTTAGAAACCCTCCTCCCAAATGAAGATTCAGAAAACATGGAAATCAAAGTGAAAATGAGAGTACCTTGAGATTTGAAGGTGAGAAACAGACGTGTGTATTCACTGCTAACATCTCGCTATGCCCTCCTCACTTCTAATCTCTGCTCTTAATTTATCCTTGTTACTTCAAGAGAAATTTGTACAGATGATTTTTTTATAAATAGCACATTGGCCCCCAATTTACACTATAGTTTCCCTAATCGCTCAATTCTTTAGTGCAAAGGTCTATTTTTATCTAAAAAGTCGGGTGAAAAATAATCAAGTCGAGTGAACTAAGTATTTCCCCGTAAAAAAAAAAAAAAAAAGTGAACTAAGTATTCTCAAAATACGAGGTCAAAATATGTTGCTAGAAAGCTTAAAATATATTACTATAAGGACATGTTTGTTTCATGGGTTTAGGGGGTTTACTGATGGGTTTGATATGTAAACTCATATTTTCTCATGTTTAGTTTCTCATCCTATTTTTATAAACTAGATTTCATGGGTTTAGACAACATAGTCTCCCCCTTGATTTATCTAGTCAACTCAGCACATCTTAGGGTTGACAATGGGACGGGTAAAAACCCGGACCCGCATGAAACCGGGCCGCACGAATCGGGTAAATACTCGGTCAAACGGGTCTAGGGACGGGTAAATACCCGATCAACGAATACCCGCCGGGTATGGGACGGATAATGGGATTGTATATACCCAACCCGAACCCGTATATATATATATATATATATATATATATATATATTAATATAATAAATATATATTAAAAAATATAATAAATATATAACTAAATTAGAAAAAAAACACACACACATACCCACACACTTAAAAGCATCAGAAATAAAAAGATGACACGAGAGAAAGAAGAACACGAAACTTTAATCAATGATTGTTTATAACTTTATATACTGTATATAACTAAATTAGATTATACGTATAAATGTGATTCTTTTAAAATTTGGTTGAGATAAATTTATTCTTTTTTAAAAATTTTATGGATATATTAATCAAGATAAAAATTAAGTGATGTTGTTGAAAGTTTATACAGAGTACTTGTAGGGGATTTACTATTTGTATGGCTTTTAAATTATGCAGATTTACTTTAAATAATAGATTTATAAAAATAAAAATGAAAAAAAAAAAAAAAAAAAAAGTTGTTGTGGGGCGGGACGGGGCGGGTTTTGAAGCGCGGCGGGGCGGGTCCTGGGACAGGTCATACCCGCCCCGTTGCCAACCCTAGCACATCTAAAGTCTAAATCCATCTTATCCCAACCCATGAAACAAACACAATGAGCATTCTCAATATTATGCCTTGAAGAGGACTCGAACCTCCACGCTCTTTACCAAAGAATAATTAGATATTAACATAATATTTGACCTTGTGAGTTGTGACCCGCAAAATCGTCCAAAATAAAATTAAGTTTGTGTTATTATCTTTTACAATAACATAAATTATCCTTGTAATAATATATTTTTTATTTCTAGTAATTTATTTTGGTATTGTAGTAAAGTGTAAAATATTGGATTAATTGCAAATTAAATAACCACCTTCCATTCATTTCATTTGTAATCTAATCTAAATCACCACCTTCCATTCATTTCATTTGCAATCTAATCTAAATTTTTCAATAATTGTAAATAAATCATCAACTTTACATATGGTTGCAAATTAAACTTCTTGACAAACTTGTTTGTGTTCGAATCTAATGTAATTTAAACTTCTTGTTGACATGACACATTCTTAATGAAACAACATTATTCTTTAAATTTAATCTAATTTCAAAACGTCCATACATGAGTTTACCAAGAAGTCTAATTTGCAACAATATAAATCTAAAATATTTCACGCAATTTGTATTTTTTTTACATTTATTATAACGGATATATGGTTTGAGAGAGAATTATCACCCCCACCTCTTTCATTTTGCTCTCTTTCAAAAGCAGGGAGAGATAACATATGGCAACAATGATGCTCGCGTCACCATTTCCTAGATTGTTTCAAGGCCCTCAAGTAATAATTCACCCTTCTTTCTTGCTATTATTCGTTAATTCTTTCTACAAAATTAGGAATTTATATATATCATTGACCTTTAGAGTTAATTTCTATGGCGAACACTGTTGTTGGAATTGAATTCTGTATGAGCTTCGGAACAGGTTTTATGTGCAATGTGTAGAAAATGGTCTGAGTTTTTCACTCTATTTCCCTGATTATGGGTTATATTTTGAAGACGACGGCTATTGTAGTGGAAATTAATTATGGGTTTATTTATATTGTAAAGGACTGGTGTTTTTACATATAAGCTCAAATGATTGAGCAACTCTCTCTCGTGTTTATTGAAGAAACAGAATTTGAAACTTGAAGAAATTATGGGGCCTTGTTTCAAATTCTTCAATTGGAATAATGGATATCATTGAATAGGGAATTACAATGAGAATGATGATTACATGTTAGTGTTTTGCTTTAATCTTGAAATAAATGGGGAGAAAGAATGGTTGTTGGTAGTGGAATGATCGATGAGAAATGGTTATAGGGGGGGAAGTAATTGTAATGATTTATTTTGAGTCTTATTACCCCTACGAAGTATGATGGAGTTGAACTGATCATCTTTAATTCTTATTAACCACCACAACTATCCATGCTCATTCTCATTGGAGAATTTTGATCCAACCACTCCTTTAAATGTTATTTCATGATATATTTGGTGTTCTTTGCTATGAGTTGTCTAGTTTCTGACTGTTTATGATGGGTCTAGCATGTCCCTGTTAGTAGCCTGCCGAGCAATGTGAAAGCAGATGGTCGTTTGCTCCGAATCAGCTATTGCTCGGGAACAATATTTACAAGCTCGAGGTAAAACACTAGGTGTTAATTTGTAGGATGATTAAATATCTGCAATTTGTATTAAATAGCTTGTTATCTGATTACAACCTCTCTGTAGGAAGTGGAGTATATTTTTTCTCACCATTCAGTTTTCAAATATCTGATGCAATTGCAAACAGTGGCAACTATTTCAAGATTATAGTAAATGATTCTGTATGGCCGTTAATGCTTAGGATGCAATTCACTTTGTTGTTGGCATTGTTGACAAAATCGTACCCCCAATATGACATGTTGCTGTTCACCTTATAGTAATCCTATTCTTAAAAAAAATTGTTTGATGTTCTTAGTGCATTGACTGCTTTTTCTTCTTTTCCATTATCAATTCACCTTTTGAATTTCAGGTCACTAATTTGCTGTGGCTCCTCGAGGACAAGTAAGAGACTTTTACACAAGCCAATATCTGCTGTTGGTTCAGGTAATATCATCAACTTATTTTTAATTATAAGCAACTTTTCTGTTTCTGATATATTTTTTTTTTATTCTGATGGCGAAATCTTATGTTTGAATACAGGTCTAGAGGCATCAATTACAGATCGAGAGGATAATTTAATTAGCATTAAAAATTTCGAGATAGTAGTAGAGTCTAAAGATGATGATAAGATGCAGGTAAGCTTTTCTTGCCCAGTTCCTGACATTGTGCCATCTTTATTTTAGTTTTCTTGTCTGGTGATGATGTTTCCTTGTATATTCTGAAATTATTTCCTACTCTTTTACTAAATTAGCTTAAGAGGCGTTTGGTTCAAAGGGAATGGTAATGAGAATCATTGAATTGTTTGAGAATGATGATTACATTGTTAGTAGTTTGACTCTGATTGTGGCATAGGTAGAGACCAGAAATGATTGTTGATTGAGGAGTTTTGATTATAGGAGGGGAGGTAGTTAATCAAAATGAGGTAATGCTTAACTTATTTTGAGACTCGTTGTTATATGAATGTATATTGATCACGTTCAGATAAAGTAAATTCACCATAAAATCGGAGCTTTTGGTTTAGCTTGTACATATCTATTTAATAATGATGATAATAATAACAAAACGAGGACAACAACCCTTGATTTTTGCCATTTCAGGTAAGGGTGGATTTGTTGGGGAAGGAAACAGGGATAGTGTTTGAAAGAGTTCTGAGAAACTTAGCACGTACAGCACCACCACTTCCCGGTTTCCGCAGAGATAAGGGAGGTAATTGTTAGCTTTTTATTCTTTCAATAATGAGACCTTGCTAATGAATACATTTGCTCTTTGCTTCTATTAATAGAGCTTAAGTAAGTATTCCAGGAACCTGCCAATAATGATTTTCTTTTTTGGGTAACTTGTGTTTTTACACGCGTGGTGGATTGTGCAGGGAAGACGTCAAAGAAGGTAAACTGTTCTATTCCATTTCACTACTATTTTTCTTGCACATAATATGTCAATCTTTTGAGGCCAGAAACTACGCCGATATATTTCACAGATGAAACTTGTAGTTCTTCATTCAACTATTGTAGTTATATTTACTGTTAGATCTGTCAGATTCCCTGTTTCACTGCTTCTAATACATGGCACGTGTTATAATTGATATAAAAAATCATCATTAATGACACGTGTCTTGTATTAAAGATAATGAAACACTGAAGTGGAATAGGTGACCTTGATTGGATTTCCTGCTATAATCGTTGAGTATTATCACTTTCCAAATGCAGGTACCAAGGGACTTCCTTCTGCAAATTCTAGGTGAAGATCGGGTTACCAGTTTCGTTATTCAAGAAATCGTTAGCACAACATTGGGTGATTATGTGAAGAAGGCAAGTTCCTTTATTTATCTACTTACCTTTCAACATGGTTTCTTCATCTGAACTTTTCTTACATCAATTAATTCAACAGGAAAATCTAACTGTGAAGGAAAACAAGATCAACACCATACAGACTGCTGAAGAACTCAAGTCTGCATTCATTCCCGGAAATGGTTTTGGATTCAACGCCATACTTGAGCTCGAGAAATCCACAGAAGAATCGGAGCTCGATGAATCCACGGAAGAATCCGAGCTCGAGGAATCCGCAGAAGAATCGAGCTAACTGCAAAACAATACTCCATTTTGGGAGTGTTTTATGCATGCTTCAACATGAAGACATGATGAGGTTATATATAGCAGCTAGGCCTATTCTGTGTTCTTCATGATTCGAGGTTAGAAGATAATTTCTTAGATTTTTCACCTTACTAGCTAATCAAATTCAGTATATCTTACCAGTTTCCTGAGCATATACTTTGATAAAGTGCTTTGTGGTCATTTTATTTATTCATTTGAAGTATCATAAAATTTTCCAGTTTTCATTATAGCAAAGAAATTACTCCACATTCTATTGGTTTCATCAATTAATTAATTTTAGGAGAAGGTATTATGTGTTGCACCATACACCACCAGCAATAATATTAGTTTTTAGAGCATCCCCAATGGTGGGTACAACAAATCCCACTTGGCATGAATTTGTACCCACTCAATTCTAGTTACATGAATGGGGTACAAATGATGAGAGAGAAAGTATGGGTACAAATATTTGCTACTGGTACAAATGTTGAGTTTGTGGGTCAAGTGCTATTTTTTTATATTCAAATCACTTAAAATACAATTGTGTACATTGTCAATATCTGAACCATTGACCTTGTATTCCATAAAGTAGCCTATGACCATCATTAATCAGACATAACTTTGAACATCATTAGAGGCGAAGGCTGATATCAATCACAAGTTCGTCTACATATACAAAGAATTTTGAAAGTGGATGAAGAAATAATTGATCTACAATTGAGTGTTCTCAAGCTTCTTCCACAAATAAAAAGCAGAAAATCCTAATGGCATGCAACAGGCTCCTGAATTTCTCCCCCATCGTCCTGTATTACATCATTCGGGTGCTTTAAGATTCATGTATGAACAAGCCAGTCGTATTCATATTTGAGTGAAGACATTATTATATCACAAATCTAGAACTACTACCTCATGAAATTCTGATAAAAAAAATGGAGTACCTATGTTGTGATACGATTATATACAAAAGTAATGCATAACGAGATTTTAGATCTAATAGAAGCTCTTTGAATATCAAAGCTTTATATGGGGTGTTAATAGCCCCACCCTTAGTATTATTTCATCTTCGATCAAAACCACAATTAAAATAGTAATTAAATTTCCATTTTATACTACCAACTTTTTCTTCACAAACATTAATCAATAACACGCAAATGGAAAAGAGAAGCAGCAAATTCGGATGCATGGTTTAACTAAGAACTGGATCAATTACTAATTTCAGCACGACGATGTCAGTATATATGCTTAAAAAAAATTGGGAAAGAGATTCATGAGATGAACAAATTCATAAGAGATACAGCGCTACTCAACCGAATAAAAAGACTCAAGAGGAACAGATTCACTAAATACCGACCCTCAAGTAATAATTCAGCCTTCTTTTCTTGCTATTATTCGTTAATTCTTTCTACAAAATTAGGAATTTATATTCATCACTGACCTTTATAGTTAATTTCTATGACGAACACTGTTGTTGGAATTGCAGAATGTATGAGCTTCGGAACAGGTTTTATGTGCAGAAAATGGTCTGTATTCCCCTGATTATGGGTTAGTTATATTTGAAGACGACGGCTATAGTAGTGGAAATTAATTATGGGACTGATGTTTATTTTAGTGATAAAAAATCACTAAAATCTTCAAATTAATTAGTTTTGAAGATTTAATTGATTTTTTTAATATTTTTGAATATTTGTAATAAATTAAAAAATATATAAACTTGAAAAAATTATTAAATTAAATAAAAAAATCTTTAAAAGTATTAAAAAATCAACTCAATTTAAAAAATAATTTAATTTTTTAGCTTTAATAAAATTTTGAAGATTTATGTATTTTTTTTATAGGTTTTATTTATATTTTTCATATTCATTTGAATTCTTACTTTTGGGGTGTTAGTAGGTTTCATGTAATATAAAAGAAATATTTAAAAAAAAATTAAAACTTCATTGTTTTGTTAATGTTTTATTTGCATTCTAACTTGTATAAAAAAAACGTCGAAAATAAGGCTAAATAAAATAGTAAAATATCAACTAAATTTTCAAAATTATTTAAATTAAATAAAAAAATTTAGCTTTGTTTAATTTTTGAAGATTTGGACGATTTTTTATAGATTTTATTTAGATTTTTCATATTAATTTGAATTCTTTTTTTTTTAATTTAATTATTTTTGACAATTTATTAAATAGGAAATAGTTGGGGGTGTGTATAGTAATAAAAAAATGATTTTTAAATTTTAGTGTGGTGCGTTTAACATTTGGGGTGTGTATATCATTTTATGGGGTATGTTTTAAAAAATGACCTGTGAAACCTGTTGTAGCAGGTAACTGGACCAAAATCAAAATAAATCGAAACTTAATGGACTAAATTAAAAAAATAGTAACCTGATGGACTAAATTCAAAATTGTGATAACTTAATAGACTAAAAAAAAATATAATCCCTTCTTATTAACCACCACAACTATCCATGCTCATTCTCATTAGAGAATTTTGATCCAAGCACCCCTTTAAATGTTTCGTCATGAAATATTTGGTGTTTGATGTTCTTAGTGCATTGACTGCTTTTTCTTCTGCGGTTGGTTCAGGTAATATCAACAACTTATTTTTAATTATAAGCAACTTTTCTGTTTCTGTTTTTTTATATTTTTATTCTGATGGCGAAATCTAATGTTTGAATACAGGCCTAGAGGCATCAATTACAGATCCAGAGGATAATGTAATTAGCATTAAAAATTTTGATATAGTAGTAGAGTCTAAAGATGACAATAAGATGCAGGTAAGCTTTTCTTGCCCAGTTCCTGACATTGTGCCATCTTTATTTTAGTTTTCTTGTCTGGTGGTGATGTTTCCTTGTATATTCTGAAATTATTTCCTAAATCTTTTATTAAGGGGGTGTTTGCAAACTTTACAAACTTTTTTTAAAGCTATCCTCTCACAGTTTTTACTTTTGAAAAGTGCTTTTAAGTTGTTAATAGAGTTTGCAAACACCCCCTAAATTAACTTAAGAGACGTTTGGTTCAAAGGGAATGGTAACGAGAATCATTGAATTGTTTGAGAATGATGATTACATTGTTAGTACTTAGTAGTTTTGAGCCAAATTTTGACTTGGTTCTAATTTGGTGGGTCTAAAATTCAATTGAACATCTGATATTTATATTCAAATCACTTAAAATTCAATTGTATCCAATTGCGTACAAGAATTTGCCCTTTGCCAATATCTGAACCCTTGTATTCCATAAAGTAGTAGCCTATGATGATCATTAATCAGACATCACTTTGAACAAGCAGTCAAATTGACTGTAAATTGCTGCTGCAACTTCTTGTGTTAAGAACATCATTAGAGGCGAAGGCTGATATCAATCACGTGCTCGTCTACATGTATGAAGAAGTTTGAAAGTGGATGAAGAAATAACTGGTCATTGGCTCTCAAGCTTCTTCCACAGATAAAAAGCCCGTCTTATTACGGCATCAGCAGAAAATCCTTCGGCATAAGCACCAATGGCATGCAGCAGGCTCCTGAATTTCTCCCCATCGTCCTGTATTACATCATTCGGGTGCTTTAAGATTAACGAGTTTAGCCAGACATATTCACATTTCAGGACACTATATCACAGATCTAGAACTACCTTATGAAATTCTGATAAAAAATACCTATGTTATGATATGATTATATACAAAGTAATGCATAACGAGATTTTAGATCTTATAAAAGGAGCAGATGCGTGCAGATATTCTAAAGGAGCAATATAAGTTTCAAAAGACGAGAGATTTATATGGGCACATTTCTAACTACAAAGATGAACCTTTTTGGAACTTGAGATATCCTTCCTATGCTTACAGTTTCTCTCTCTGCGACGAAAACATAAATATCTAAATAATTCTATACTCTTATTATACCTGCAATCCAAAATAATGACAAAAGATCTACAATTGAAAATGTCTCCCATTAAGAAACTACACCATTTTCCCCAAAGTTATATTAAAACACATTTTCCAATTCATTATAAAGACACGATCTCCCAAAACAGACACAATTGCAGATATGACACCAACGGACCAACCAAACATAGCATAAGTCTTACTAACCTCTGGCTTGATAAAACTCAGATCATTAGTTTTAAATGGAACCATGTAGGATGGAAGATCAGAACGTAACATAGCCTGCAATGCATGAACATAGTGCTTAGCTTGAATATCAAAGCTTTAAAAGTGATCAACCAACAAACAGAGACAAGCTGCTTACAAGGTTCTTGCTTAGGAGAGCCTGCTCAGCATTTGCAATTAGTGTCTGGAAGTATTAAACCAATATAAATATTCGGAGGGAGAAATATTCAAATATCCAGAAAGAATAACAGAAAAATTCAACAGAAACAGTACATAGGGAAGAGATCGTGAATTAGATGCACACATATTTAATTTTATCATAGACTTGAATTCTGATGTCAGCAGAAGAATATTTTCAGCAAAGAAGTTCCCTCTAAGAAAAGTTTGGGTTTATTGCACCTTGAAATTCAATCTGGTTCTCGTGGTAAAGGCACCAAGAGAATCTCACATTCTCACTTCTACTGCACCAGGCTAATTCCCAGTTTATTTATAATCAATATCACCTATTGAAGTTCACCCATCTAGTTGGGCAATCAGTGTAACAAAATTCAGTATTTTATGCTATAATATCAGCATTTAACAACACATAACTAGAAATTAATCCCAAACCCAAAATTAAAAGTTGGGTTGCAAAAAATTCATAGCATTGTTTACTTCAATTCACATAATTTGTTTTCCAATATTGAAAAGGATCTGAAAGGATTTGATTCAGATACATTTTTTCTTGATATGACAACTACTCTTGAATTTATAAGAAAACAAGCATGATTGACTAGCTGCAACAGAAAAAATGGAGGTGGAGCGAACAGGAAGTCTAAATCAATCAATCCATATGGATCCAACAACTTTAGGGCAGCTATAGTGAATATGAATGTGGTATAGGACCTATTTAATGACCAATAGGAAAAGAACAATAAAGTTAAAGCAAAATATTGGTACTTGTACAGAATTAGAACACTTGCTTAGATGTTGACCCTATTATGTAAACACACCAACAAACAAAGTGCATAAACATGTTTTTTTGGGTTGTAAAATCTACAAACAAAAGTACAAGGAATCATCAACATAACCAAACTACCTTTTTAATTCTCTCCTCTTCAACTTGCTCAATACATTGCAATAAGTTTTCCAATGTGCCTAACAAAATGGAATGGGAAAAGGTCAACATAGCAACTATACAGTTAACCAAATGAAGATGGACTATACAAATTTTAGAAACTAGAGCCAAAAACTATTGTTGCATAACTTACATTGATATTCTTTCAAATTCAGTAGCTTAATAATACTTGTATGCATGACTGAATATCATTCCTCCCTTTAGTTCTTTGGCACACAATTAAGGTTAGTTAAGACATACATTAGACCACATTATGTAACTAAGATATTAGCTATTATCGTTGAGAATAAAAAGGTACATTCAACTTTGTGCTAATTCATAAGGAATAACTCATTTACAGATACTTTTCAGTTTTTGAAATTTCACATTTCTATGTATCTGTTTAAGTCTCTTATATGCAGTACAACATTTGCACATGCTTAACCTGAAATAGTCAGAAAAGGGGTCAGGTCTTTTTTCCAATTGCCTCATCATCCAGCCCATGCACATTTTTCACACGCCAAAATAAATATCAACGTAAGTCAAGAAAGCTGCTGTTGAATTAGTACTTTGCCCTTTACCCATTTTGACATTTTATTTCTAGGAGAGGATCCAAACAAAGAAACATATTATAAAGATACTGACAAAAGAATCTCAATCCGGGATTAAAATTGGTATATTCACAATATTAGTGAAGTTGCATAAAAACATACCAAACTTTGTAATCAGTTGAACAGCATGAACATTTCCAATTCCTTCAACTCCTGCATAACAGATCAGAGATGCTATTTACTTCATTACAAATACAGGCATATGCTATGTATGTATTTCCCATGCTTCCAAGTTTTAGCGGAAAAAATACAAAAGAACCTGGTATGTTATCGGATTTGTCACCCACAAGTGAAATTACATCAACAAACTGAGATGGCTCCAATGTTCCATACTTCTTAGCAAAATCTTCAATCCCAAAAGAGGACATCCTAAAAAGATAAGCAATGTGTCAAAAATTAAAATCACTCAGAAAACAGAATATGACTCGAGAAGGATCTGTACGAGAAAACAGAAGCAAATAACATAAAAAGAGATTACAATTTCTCCTGAACTTCGAAAATATTTACAAATCACTAAAAACAGCACAATGATTTACAAGTGCAATAACATTTTCAAGTTAAATAATAGACTCCAGTCTTAAAACTATTTTGGATTGGATATTGAGGAGACAGCATAAAATATAGATATCAGTTTATAAAGGGATGTGATGGTTAGATAATAGCTATGGATCAATAAGAAAGCCACAGTCTGGCTGTGTACATTTAGAGAAATAAGAATTTTGAAGAACGTGTACAGCGGACTCCCGTGATTAAATTTAAATCTTGGATGCAATAATTACTATATATTGTTTTCCTCATCAGACAGAAACTCCTTTCCTCTATCTAGCAAGACTCTATCTACAGATTTTATACAAGAACCTGAAAGTTTCTTTTTTTTCATATGCTGCCATATTCCTTAAGATGAGATATGCAAATATTTACTCACTCAAAATGCAAGTCAAACGACATTGAGATATGCAAGCAATCTATTTACTCACTCAAAAAACGTAAGAAATAAAAGAAACACAAGGTACTCATTTCATGCGATGCTAGGATATTTGTGAAAGTTGGACAATATATTACAGATTAAATGATTAACATGATGACTTAATTTATTACTAATTGCTGATTTTCAGTTGCAGAGAACTTCCAGTTCCCCTCAATACCCCAGCTCCTCAGTAAGTATGGGGATATCTAAAGAGTAATAAGTATCAAATGACGTGACAACTAACTCCAATTACACCTTGGTTTTGACAAGTCTGTAAATTGTATTTTTCACATGACAATTCTCCACTTCAATTCATCTTATTTCCCAATTAATTTCCTCTCCATCTCAAAAAATTATAGTATGTCCTATCTTAATTTTAAATAAAACCTTCAACAAAATGCTAGGACAAAGACGAAGTTCAACAGCAAGTTAAGCATGGATGCTGTCACCTATGTGTCCTATAGCATGGCATACAAGGAAGGACTACTAGGAAAGAAACTTTGATAAAAGTGATGTAGTAGGGAGTATACACAAATTCTTTATTATTATTATTTTATTTTGGAGGGGTGGGTGTTGGAACAAGATTTATTGATATAATGATATGATTTTAAAAAAAAAGGCAAATAAAACATAACTCCAATCTCAGAAACCTCTCCAGAATTCTTGTAATTACCATGAATCTATTCTACTTCTCAGGAGAAGTAATAACTTAAGATTGAAATTTTTATTTTAGGAAATGGCTACATTTTGTAGTTGCAAATAGTTAGCTATAGCTGTAGAGAACATAAAACCAAGCTAAGCCAACAATAAAATCACAGTTATCCAAAGCAAATAAAAAGAAGACACAGATACTGGCAGATCATGAAACATTGCCAAAGGTCAAGGTTGGTACTAACTCAAAGCCACGGGGAGCAATTCGCAATAAACGCAATGAAGGAGATAGTATCTGGAAAAAATCTTTGTCTGGGGAGACAACTCGTACCTGTACCAACGATCTTAAACAAGAGTCATGAGTCAATACAAAATAGAACCAAGTGACAGGAAATTGGAAAATACAAGATCCACTAGTTCATTAAAACATGTCTGACTGACAGGGTATGAAATGTGACACTTCATAAAATTACAGCAAAGCAAAGACCAATATCTTTGGTTGGGTTTTCATGAAACCAATTGAGTTTTTATGGGAACACTACAGATATCCTATGATAAGCTATTTCATTCCCATGTACTATTTCTCAATGGAATTAAAAGAGGACGCTTTTATTTGCTTAGCTGAGTTCATTTAATCGAGCAAACATGAGCAGAGAACAGGCAGAAGTTGAGCAAATATGGGCCTAGCTCAAATAGAGAACAAATATGGACCAAGCTCAAATGGGGAACTTTGCAGTTGAAGATCATGACACGTTTCGATGTTTTCACCCCCCATAATCAAATAATTGTAGGTATTTACATGGAGACCTAACTACTGCTTTTACTCATATTTACATATTTCGAACAGTTTTTGCTGGTAGTATGATGAGACCTTGACACGTCAGCATGAAGAGGACCCACCAATATTCAATGTTTACTCAAGAAGGAAGAAACCAAGTATGGCAAGCACAGAAGATTGAGGAAGATATTGCGGAATTGATTTACATAGTTATTTTCTACCAATAATCTTTAGTTGACTAAATCATTTAAATTATGTTAAGTTTCATTTTCAGTAACCACGAATTAGGGGAAGGATGAGCATAAAATGATGCAAGGGGATTTGGGGAGAGCATCACATTTTTTCTGGAATTAGAATTACAGAGTATTGCACTCTTGTCTACAGAGTACAGAAGCTAGTTACTAGATTAATTCAAGGATCATCCTTGGGTTTCTAGGATTTATCATTTAACAATTTTTCTATCTCAATAAACACATTTGAGGTTCCATCATAGTGATATCCAAATTAACTTGCGTAATAATAACTTCATTGTCCTCCAGCCTCAAAACAATTTATCACTTAGCAGCTGATAGGAATATCCATCGATGAGATAACTATGGCTATTTCACATCCAAAAACTTCACACCCACCAATAAATCAAATACAGAAGTGTCTCTCACATATGTCAAGCATCTTCAAAGATCACTTTTGTCAACTCCGTTCATAACATAGCTTTTGAATCACAAAAAAAAAAAATTACTAACTTTTACATTGCAAACACCAAAATAGCAGTAAATAAACTACCTTTAAGAGATAACAATGCAATTTATTTTTTGAACTCCAATAAAACTCATGAAAAACTCTCAAGATATTCAATTCACTGTACAACCAAAGGTAGTCAAAATACCTTGAATCCAGCATTTACACTTTTAACAGCCAGGGTCCCAATTACATCATCAGCTTCAACACCTGGAACCTGCTAAAGAGTGAATTGAATAGATCATATGCTACATTAAGTATTCACAGATAGCTGATATTTCAGAGCTTGTACCTCGATTACTTTGATGGACATAGCCTTGATTGATGCTTTTAAGTATTGAAGCCCCTGAACGATAGTATCGGGAGTTGGAGGTCTATTGCTTTTGTAAGCGGGATACAAGGTGTGTCGGAAATTCAGGCCTACATGAAATTTGATCAATCAATTCAATCTACGCTAAACCTCAAATTCTCTATGTATACACAGCAGATAAAGATAAAAATGACTGCAGGACAAAAAAATTGCTAGACAACTTTAACTGTAAAGGCATAAACATGTAGACAGGCCAAAAGAGTTGAATTAGAAGTCAATAAGACTAAAAAATCTTGAGGAAAAAATCCAGGGTTAACGCAACTGCATCATGTATACAATAAAAAAATCATGGGGAGAAAGTTCAAGGAAAAGGTGAATGAAATTGCATCATGTTGTATACAATTAAAGAAGACAAAAAAGATCAACTTCACTTTAAAGCTGACATCATATTAAAAAATACATGTATTTCCAAACTAAGAATTTGAGTAGCTTAAATTTGGTTTAGTTACAATAAGGGTATGTTTGTTTTGGGATGTAAAATCCGGATTTGGGATTTTGAAATCTAACACCCGTTCTACTTTGGGATTTTTAGGATTTTAAAATCCTACCCTACAAATACCTATAAATCCTACAAAAGTTAACCCTATAAATACGTACAAACCCTATATAGATACCTATAAATCTTATAACACCTATAAAAATCCTATAGCATAAAGTTAAATCCTACCCAACTTAAATCCCAAAACAAACACCATACATATAAGTCATTAGGATTTTGAAATCCACCAGATTTTGAAATCCGGGTTTCAAAATCCTCAAAATCCCAAACAATAGGGTGTGTTTGTTTCTGGTGTGGCACCCCACATTCTTATTTCAAATCCAAATCCTCGTTTGTCAAACCCAATTTTGGCATAGGATTTCAAAACCCATAAACTTCTACCCTATAATACACGTATTTTACTTTTTTGAAACACAGTTTTTAATACACAGTCAATCACCTATCATCACTTTTTAATTATTATTATCTACCCAGCTCAAAAGTCACTCTGCTCATTTTTCATATACTCTACAACATATCAATCATTACACAACCACTCAACCATTTTTACACTACTTTTTACAATATAATCCCACAATAACCTATTTTTTCAATATTTTACCCTATCTAATCCTACAAAATCTACCCCCTCAAACTTATACAAAATCCAAATACACCTTTTACTTTTCATAAAATCTATATACTTGATTTCAAATCCAATGGAATCCATTTACAAACACGCCCTTAGTCAAGTTGTGGATTCTAGTATTACAGAAAACTGCTTACACAGGATAAGCTCCCCAGCTCAACCAGAAATAATTCATTCTCTTTATTCTCAAATAGAAATAATTGACAGCCGTGTTCTTGTACACCAGGATCAGATCCCCAGCTCAACCACACACACACATATGTATACATATTAAATATTAAATCCCCTAATAAGAATCCAGTGACATAGTTTGATTTCGCACAGAGCTTTACAGAGCGTTTTTGTAATTACAATATTGCACACAAAAAATAGCATAGGATAATAAATGTCAATCACACATCACAACATTATGGGAGGTAAATTGCGAGTCAAGAAATGGGGGATAATTAATGGACTTCCCAAAAAGGAAATAGAAGTCTTAAAATGGGGGACGACAAAGAAGTAAACAACTCCTTCAAAGTTGCAAAATGCAATCGCTCAAGTCACCTACCAACCTGTTACAGCCAGTGGCCCAATATCATATGCAGTAAGATGCATCAGTCAACAGTACAAATCATTACTGTGGTTACCATGCATCGGAAACACTGTTATCTTTTAGAAATAAATAGCAGTATCGATCATTTACTTGAAGAAAGCTTCAATACTGGAATTTCTTTTAATATCCTTGAAGTGAAATATCGAAGCCTGGAATTATAGATCGTCTCAGAATGTTATTTTATCACCATTAATACGGTATACAGCTTAGTGGGACATAAGTAATGCACTCAAGACCCACTTTATAAAAAAAAACAGATCTAAGCCAGCAACTTTTTTATCATGCACACATCAATTGAGGAGGGGTTTCCCTCGAAATCCCAGGGCATATGCATATAGAAGTTTTCTTCACCAAATAGAATGTTTGAGATCAAGTAAAGCACCAATGAAAATTCCCTAGTTTGACAGCATTCAACTCAAAGCCTTGGAATATATGGGTTTTCTTTCAGATATTAATACTATAGCACCCAGATGAGGAATCATTACTCGTGGATTTGGAATTTTAGGTGCGAGCCTTCCCTTTTAGCTACACATTAGGTATTATAACATAAACAAAAAAATCAGACTGCATACCTTTTCCAACAAAACTTTGTTTGGATGAAAGAGAGGCATGACCATATGGACCCCCTGTAAAGAAAAACTCTGTTTTATCAAAATAGTTCGCTCAGTGCCACAACCCATCTACCTTTAACTCAAAAACATTTTAGGAGTAAATTTTTTAGGGTAGGCAGATTTTACAGAAATATGGACATTTCATACAGAAACGCTATCTGAAAGTCATCAAACTATGTATTTGCAAAAATCCCCTATGTTTGGGATTAGTAAACCACCAGATGTACATACAGCAAATGCAGTTCTCCATTCATGATTTTTTTTGACAAATCAAGTGGTAGAAAGCACCAAACTCACCCATTTCAACTGAAATATGAAATAAAATTCAAGCCAAACAAGATGATACAATGAACTGCTAATTTGATGGATATTCAATATTACCTACAAAGCTATTTTTTTCATAGCAGGCATCTGATTTCATATTTAAATCTAGAATTTATACCATCTACCTATTTGCAACTTAACGAAATTTGGGACCAAGGGTTTCGAGAGTCGTGGAAATTTGTTGAGCTCGAAAGTGGAAATGTACAAGGACCGGACACAGTTGACCAGGTCCAACAAACAGACTCTAACATGCAGCATTAGTTAGCACTTAGCAGCCCAAAGCATATTCAACTTTGCCCATTATTAGCTGAGCAAGAAAACACATGTCAAGATAAATTTACCACATCACACCATCATCAAGGCCCATGTCAATCCAAAAATAATTGAATATTGATGTTGCAGCTACGCAACTAAGTGATGTTTTAATCTTAGGTGTGTAAGAATTAAAAATTAAATATTAAAGTGTTTCCCTTTTGGGCTAACTGTTATCATAGTTGAGTCATTCTCAACACTCTGGTTGCAATCCTACAAGAACATATAAGGTCACAACAGATACGCCTCTCACTTCATGAAACAATTGAAACATCAAATCTAACCTCTTTGGTTAGAGAAACCAATGAAACCAACAAGATGCAAGTACTTCTGGATCAAAGTCCAATTTATATGGCGTTGCACTCAAGTAAAAGGATTCAACCAAAGAATTGTTTTTTTTTTTTTTTTTTTTTTTGGGGGGGGGGGGGGGGGGTGGGTTGCATTTCAGTGATGTAAAACAACCTGGTCATAGTGATAAGATAGAAAGACCTGAAGTGGAGGTGGCGATTGTTAAATCAGCCGGGAAAAATAAATACATAGGAACCTAACAAACTATAAATGGATTTAGATTATGTCTTGACAGAAACAGGTCAGAATCGAGTTCTATCTGAATAACCTAATAAAGAGAAGGGTCAATTTCAGGTCTACCTGATATGACCCACTTAACCTAACCTGTTTAACCAATTTGTAAATCAGAAACTTACAAGTGTGCAATTAAAAGGTAATTTAATTTTAGAAATTTGTCAGGTGAAATTGTGGAACATATGTAGATTGAATTTTCAGGTTAAAATCAACCGCATAACTCATGTAAATAGGGGTTGCTTAGGTTCATATAATGGGCCCCTAGAATACATGTCATTTCAGGTCAGGTTGAAATTACCAGTGGATTATAACAATCAGGTTTAGTTTCATTTTTTTTACATAAAAAATTAAATAAGTTGGTTTGGGTTGGGAGACCTTTTGCTTCATAAATAACATGCCTCACCAACTCAACCTAACCTGAAGCATACTTTTATTGTTCTTGGAAACCAACAAGAGGCAAATAAGGTAAGCAATATTCACTACAAAATTCAAACTAAATTTGCATATGTGCTAGCAATTTACACATCTTGACAACAGAGTTTCATGTATGAATAATGAATGATAGGTTGAAACTAAAGAAAAAAAAAAGGAAGTCAAAGTAGGAACCAGATAAAGATGTGTATAGGGGAGAAATTACGAAAAGGCAAATCTTACCATCATAATCGAAAACCACCTGCGAATGAAGGGAATAATAGCAAAAACACAAAAAACAACTTACGTTAGAGCAGATACAACAATAGCCAACAGGGCAGAGGGCAGTGCATAGAGGCATAATAGCAACGGGGAACAAAATATTAAATCAAATGACACAATGACCTTAAACAGTGAGATTAGAAAAAGAAAGGAAATAAATATTTTTCATGAATAGCAATAGTATCATGACACTAAAAATGACATGGGTGAAAAAATATTGAAGGCCAGATTTGAACAGAATAAAACATACTATTATAGTCCATAATCAATTCGCAAGAATGGGATTTAATCATGATAATTGAGCATACAACAATTAATTGTGTTTGAAGATCCTTATTCTGGTGTGAGCCAAGACTTTTATTCTGCTATTTTAGATGTAGCAATTCTCTCATGAAAAAATTATTATAAATATGAAAAAATATTTTTCAGCTCTAGAATAGATGTTTGATGAAAGGGTAGCGCAGGCCAGGAACAAGTTATATCTCATTAAATCATGGATCACCTGAGAAAGAATTGATAAGGCAAATGAAACTACCACTAAAGGAGGAGATATAAATACTAAAAGCTGAAATAATTGATCTATTGAGACAATGAATATCCCCAAGTACAGTAGAGAGAAAAGGTGTACCGCTACATGTGAGGGGATAAATTCCAAGACGTCAATTATCTGCAACAAGCAGTGAAGTAAGTTCAAAATGAAAGATCTACAAACAGTATATGATATAGAAGGTGCATAAGAAAAATAGAATAGTAGTACATCTCTCCAAAGAAATCACCTTAGGTATAGCAACTATTTTATAGGCAAAATTGCACTACTAACCTTAATTTTTCATCTTTAGCAGAATGCTTTGTTTAGCATGACATGGATAAGAAAGATATAAGCTACCAGTCCAAGATAAGTTTTAACAAAGCAACTCAATAAACAACAGTATTCCATTACCAAGGGGAAAGCAACATCAAAATTTGCAAATAACAGCAGTTTTGTCTTATCAAAAAAAATGTTTTGTACATCAGAAGAAAATGATGGAATGTAAATGATGTGTTGTGGTTGCCATGCTGGAGAATAACACGATTCTATGGCTCGATCACATGACAAATATGAATATTATGACTTTTTCTAATGAACACAGATGCAGTGAAAAGATTACTACATACCCTGAGAAAGAAAATAATTTTTCCTTCATTCTTATTAGCATATTTAACCAACAAAAACATACCGAAAAAAGAAAGCCACCATATACCCATGCATACACGCAAGACACAATAAGAAAGAAGTTCAGATAACGCTTTGAGTCCCTTCAACATCAATTTGGCAATAAAATTATTTCTCTTAAGAAAGGCATCTCATATACATGAGAGGTATACTCTTCTTATGACCCCAAGAAAATAATGTAATAACTAATAAGTTCATTCCTAACATATTGGCCATAAATTGTTCAATGAAGAAAGGAGAAAGGTAAAAAAAATTAAGAACATAGAGACAGTGCTGTATCTTACCATGGACAACGCACTGAAAATGGTTAGGACCCAATCTGCATTGCCATCCGCATGAGAGAGACGACCATGATGTAATTTCGCTAGAACCATGAAAATTTCCACTTATTGATTAAGCTCATGCCAGCCAGGGAATGAAAAAACAAAAAGTCATGCGATAAACCTTAATGTCAAAAAACCTCAGCTAAGCTTTCCTAATTTCTATGCCGATTATTCTCAATCATTCCTTCTATATCTATGCCTGCTAGATTACATTTTCCTAATCTTCCTAACAATGTGAAAATATATTTTTGTCATCAACAATGCTTTCCTCAGAAGTTATTGAGTCAGTAACCAAATCAATGAAAATATAATTACATACATATATTTACATGATGGAGAGTCAATGAAAACAAGGTTCCCTGGAAGACAATATTGATATGTCTTTCGTTTTTATGTCAGTACTTATCAAGTAATGCCAAAACATTTTTCCACACAATTTGCCGTGTTTGTGCATGTAAAATGTTGTGATATTAGTTTTTAATCATAGTGGTATCCCTTGATAAGTGATGTAATATTACAAAGTTGCACAATGCAACGGGTGCATGCGAGTGTCACTAATTCCTATTATGTTGTTATTTGTTTGGTCATTTTGATACATGTGTAAGTTTTATTAATCAATAACCAACCCTGAGAGCAGAACAGACTAACCTTCAGCATGATCAACTTTAAAGATGTTTGAGATTAGTTACCTACGACTCTTGTTTACTAAATTAAATGAAAGGTATATAAACTTGGATAGAGTAATCATGATGACAGCTGGAAATGAAAATGAAATTGAAGTATAATGTTTAACACCCTTCACTACAGAAATATAGCACCACTGTTTTAGGAGAGTTTATTACTTGTTCTGTCCCAGCTGAATGTCCAATTTTGAATTGAAATGTAGTTTTAGATGAGATTCAACAACATAAGGGCTTGGATATATTAACTCATTGCCCTTCAATGCAGTGATTTATGAGTTAGTGATGGTAAAAGTTTTAGATATAGTAGTGACAGAGGGATGTCTTCTATTTTTTTTGGAGGAAATAGTTTCTAACCTTTTTTCATTCTAATATTCTGTTAATTGATTAGCATTTGATAATAATTAGAAAATGAAGACAACACAGGTGGCATCACAACAAAACATTTACAAAAGCACATAAATTGAGGAATCTAAAACAGATGGTTTGCATACCAAGAAGCTTGTAATATGCTCTATATATGATTGAAGTGCCGTCAATGAGCATTACTCTTCCATTTGATGGACTTATGGCAGTCGATCCATCTTCATGTAGGGCAGAATCAACAATTGGACTTTGGCTAAGCGTTGCATTTTGGGCGGATGTACTAATACCTCTCAAAGAGATAGGATGCATAATTTTAAAAAATCCAGAATTTAAACCACGACACCCTTTGCATAAATCCTGATATGAAATATAGATATATATGTTATTAGATGACAGAAAGCAGAAAAGCTAGGTGACCAGTGTATGCCAGCCAAAACCGATAAAAGATCTACCTTTTTAAACAGGACTGATGAAGAGTGTATCCTTCTTGGGTATCCAAGAGTAGTCAACTGATGGCACGCCATCATATTTACTGAAAGATTTTTCCCACAACAATAAAATGTCCTCCAGAAGGCATGAATTTGTTGATTTGGAATTTGATAGCAAGCCATCAAAACATATCAAGACTTTTGTCTTAATATCAAAGGACCCAATCTAGCACCACAAGAGAAATGGACATAAGGCATCAAACTTCAGTTAAAATTAGCTGAAATTCAGTACGACACTCATCAAGTAAAAGAAAAGACCACAAGCTTCACAGTAAGAAACGTTTAAGATGCTGGACGTGAGTAACTGAGGGAAGTGTTGGAATTCACATTATAGACATTGATTCTTTTTTTTTTTTTTTTCCAGAGTAATTGATATACGTTCTCGGATGGAGTCAATTTCCCTAACTGCCAAACTACTAAAATATACCCCAAAAAAAAAAAAAAACACTAGTACTCACGGACAACAATCAATCCTTACCCACCACTAAACCCCCAACTCATATCTGCACAATCGTCTGAACACGCGAATACATATGTTGGTAATATATACGCTTCAGCAAGTTGCAGAAACTGAGATTCATACTCAAATAGCTATATGTCGGATTTTCATCTTAACATAGAATCAAACACCGCAGTTTATACATAGCACTACATATCGAATTGATATTTTTCCAATTAATCGCACAATGAGAGAAACTACAATTGGCCGTTGGGCTGAAGAAGTACTGGCACATACCGACTCCGCTATCTCCGTCGTCAGAGCGCCATGAGCCTCTTCTTCTGGTTGGTCCGTTGGAAATTGAAAAAAGCTATCTCCGTCGTCGTTGTTACTTGTTCGTAACAATTTTTAATGGATAGATGAAATATTTAACCTGAAAAAAAAAAAAAATATATATATATATATATATCGCGTTTTTTATAGAATTTTATGGAACCAGATTACCGATCTGTCACTCCACGTCATCATCCACATCATTCTTATTGATATATTTTAAAAGATAATTTAAAACAAATCTTATCCATTAAAATATATTTTAATTTTTTAATATGTAATCTCTCACTTAACCATTAGTAAAAACCAAACTTCAAACCAAATCAAATCTTCCATCTGTGCACCCACCAACGATTTATTTTTTCCGATTTTTCCACAAAGCAAATCCAAGTTTTTTGCAATTATTACTTATTTTCTAAGCAAAAAATAAATTAATTTAATATCTTAATTTTGTCGTATATGTATAATTGTCTAATCGTTATTTTATAAAATATTTTAGAAAAATTTGATGTATCATAGATTAGAAAATTCACTTGTATATAATGACAAGTTCTTAGAATTTTTTTTAAAAAAAAAACTTTAATAGCATAATTTACAATTTAGCAGTAACATGTTAAACCTAAAAAATGGAGGATGTACTTATATATTAGCTAATTCAAAGAAAATATATGAGCAAGCTGCATGAAATGTAATCCATTCTCTTTGCAACTAGACTCAAGATTAATATAATGCATCATCAACTTATTTATTTCTGTGTGAGCCTTTGAACAACATAAATCTCATTTATAATGCATCATCCATTTATTTCTGGAAGCACAAAAAAGTTTCACTTTGGGTACAAATTGGCTTGTTTCTATAAGCACAAAATCATTTATCTTTTTATTGGCCATATTCTATCAACACTAAAAATGTGTTTCACATATGCTAGAACCTATCAACTACCCAAATCATACACACATTTTACAACCACCCATGAGGGACCTCTGAATATAATATTATTAATGAGGTGTCTACATTTTTCATATTGTAATATGTACGTGGGAATGCTTGAGTGATAGCTTTCGACATTGCACTGTTTTCATATTATAATATTCATATATTCTCTTAAATGAATGACTCTGTTTTGATTCAATATTATCATTTTTTTATCATTTTATTGCTAAATTATAAATTTTGTCATCCATCACCACTATTTGTTTGTGTTAGTAAATTGGAAAAAAAAAAGTAATAATTGTAGAAAACTTGATTTGCTTCGTGGGAAAAGCTTGATTTTTTCAAGGAAAAATAAATAGTAAATCAGAAAAAATAAATCGTTGGTGGGTGGGTTTTACGGTTAAGTGAGAGATTACATATTAAAAAATTAAAATATATTTTAATGGATAATATTTGTTTTAAATTATCTTTTAAAATATATCAATAAGAATTATGTGGATGATGACACGGAGTGACAGCTGAGTAATCTGGTTCCATAAAAAATCCGAAGGTTGATTCTATATCAGTACTCTATATATATATACTCCCTCGATTTCACTATAACTTTCAATGTTTTACACATGTACTGTTTTACCCCTCATAAATATTTATTCTTTATTTTATGAGATCAGATTTCAAGAAATTAAGGGAGAGCTTCTCTCTCTAGAGAGTTGCTCTTCCCCTTCTCCGCCGCCGATCCGTCTCCGGTCCGTCGTCATCTTTCCTGTCTTCGTCATTGTCCCTGTTGCCATCCATATCTCCGTCCCTGTCTTCGTCATCGTATCTATTCCGCCGTTGTCTAGTAGTCGATTCACCGCCGTTGTCGGCATTTCATCTTTTTTTTGTTTTTCTTGCAAGATCTAAGAGCAGATCTTCAGATCTACGGTTTCTTGGCCTGACGCCGTCGTCGCCGCTCCGCCGCCGTCGCCGTTTGCCGTCGTCGCCACCGGCGATCTGGTTGTTCCAGTTTTTGTTTCTTTCTTTTATGTAGATATTTGCTTCGTTTCTTGTGAGGGATCAACACAGAAAATATTCTAACGGAGCCACGGTGACCGTTCGGGTATTTCGTGTTGATCTCGTTTACTGTTTTATAGGTTTTCTGTGCTTGATTAGTATAGTGTTTTAATTGTTGCTAGTTGTTTCTGATGCGCCTTGTGCGTCTTGTTTTTCGATTTTCGTTATGGGTCTTTGTTGTAGTTGTGGGACTACCTTTTTTATGGTTGGGCTCTTCGAGATGGTTTCGAGAGCCCTGGTATTCTGATTCTAGGGATACAGTACTTGGTGGAACTTTGCTTGTTTCTTCTGTTTTCTATTCTTGACATGAGAACACCTTAGTGTGGGGTTGTCTCGTTGAAAGATTGAAGACCTGGACACCATTTTAGAAGGCAAAGGGAAACTCGTCTTTCCTCTTCTCATGATAGGAGTGGACGACGATACTATGGTTTGAAGATAAGAGCTTGAGTTAGGGATTTGTAATCTTATTGTATGATCTTGTAAACCCCCCTAAAAAAAAAAAAAATTCAAGAAATTAAGTCATACTATTATTTTATTTTAATAAATAATTTTTCTAATTAAGTTAGATTTTAAAAGAAATTAAGTAATATTTTTATTAGCAAAACTTTTTAAAATACTTTGAATGAATGTTTTCATAATGGGACTGGACCGGGCGATGAAATCGGGCTGAAATTAGTTCGGGTGTGCTCAAATAATTGTTTTACCAGTTAAACTGTTAAAAAAAATGTAAAATCGCTTCAACTCGATTTTCCTTTTTTGTTCACCACTGATATGTTCGGATACGAAGGCTGGTGGTCGTGCGACTATGTGAAGCCGACACGACCACGAAGTTTGACGACAACCACGACGGTCGCATCTTCTTTTGACTCTTGAGTCCGACGTTGGAAATCGGGTCAAGACATGACTGCAAATCACCAGTTGCATGCGAGTAATCCAATCCAAACACTATTGCATCTCGCTAGTAAGTTTTTTTTTTTTTTTTTATGAACCAGGGTGATTCACGTATTATGCAACACCAAAATACACAAACCGCAAGTATACAGCGTATATTGTAGCGTGATAAGTACGAGGTCGATCCCACGAGGAGGTGTAGTGTAAAAGTGGAGTTTGTCGATTGAATTCTAAATAGACGTGATCGATAAGTTGTAAAGTGTGGCAATTACCCCTAATTATCTGCCTAAGTGTCACAAGTAAACAATTAAAAGAGTAATATAGATATCGATCAACAAATGCTCATGCAAATTACAAAGAAACGAGAGAAATACGGTTAAAACTCAAAGAAGGAAAGGGGGGTTCCAAGGCATATGTCACACTAAGGAGTCAATTTATGATCAAAAGTCTATTTAAGCGATGACATGTTGATTACTATAGGGTTGATCACGAAATAATGAATTAAAAGTTCTCTCGATCCAATTAATCCAAGAGAAATATCACACAAACTAATATCTCTACCGCTAATGCATAATAAACCTCAAAAAGGGTCCTAAGATCATCTAATACCCTCCCAATAATTGATCCTCTCTCGAGCTCACAATAATATTGAGTCGAATGCTCAAATACGATTAATGAAAAAGATCTCTCAATCCAATTTCAATTAACAATAAATAAAACATATTATCATGGCCATTGACAACATGTCTTGCAATGAAAGTTAAGCATTCAAATAGAAATAGCAACACAACCACCAAATAAACAAGAAATTAATTCATAAACATCATCCAAAGTGTAAACATAGCCCTAGAACCAAAAGTGTTCTAGCCAATCAACAACGTAATCAAATAACAAAACTAAATGAAATAACTAAATAAAAAGAGAGAGAAATAGAAAGCTTAGTCTAAAATGTGGTAGAGAATGAAATTTCCAAGCTATTGATGTCTTCCTTGCATGAATTGATGAAGAAATGAATAAGTTATGGCCAAATCACCTTCAATTGCATGTGTGTTTCTATGTGTGGAATTTGAAGAATTGTGGGAGAGTACATTTGATTTCAAGAATGAGGGCTTATATAGTGTTGGGGTAGGGTTTGGGTGCAAGAATTGCAAGTTAGTCCCTAAAAAATGGCCAAAATGGACAAAATGCACCGAAAATGGGGTAGCACGGTCGTGGCCTTGTCTCGGCCGTGCCTTGGCATGGCATCAAGTTGCTGTGTCGGGGACGCCTATTCCGAGAGGGTGGCTCGACCGTGGCGCAAATTTTGGTGTTTTGCCGAGCTCGGAACTCGGCCGTGCCCTCCTTGTTCGTTGTTTTGTGCATATCTTTTGCTTCGGGTATCCGATCGACTCGATTCTTTTTGCTATTCCACTCCATTTTTCGAGACGAACCCAACGGTGCACTCTTCTTCTTGATCCAGTGAAGTATGGTTGGTGTTTTGCTCCAAATTCCATCGTATTTCCTACAAAATCGACAAAACACAACCTTTCCCTCATTTTGGCTCAAATCATCATATTCAATCCATAATTTAATGAAATAATTATCAAAATAAGCTTAACATGTGTATCTAAAGTGTGTAAATTCCACCTGAATCACAGGGTAAAAAATGATGGAACATTTCGATTAATTATTGTCGAAAAACTTCGTAATTTTTTCTTACTTTTTGTCAAAGTCTGTCAATTTTTATGAAAAAAGAAAATCGATCAACTAGTGACGAAAAGGAGTGTAGATTTCACTTTTCGACATGAGTTTTTTTTTTTTTTTTTAAAAGTGTAAATTTCGATAAAGATTTGTCAAAATATGACAATTTCCCTTTTTTCTAATTTTTTTTTATATATTTATGAGAAATTTCTATTTTTTTTTAAGGATAATTGTACCCTTTGTAGTTTGTAGTATGAATTGGAAAAGGCATGGGTTATATACCCCTCCAGATTTGTTAAATATACTTCCCCGATACTCCCCTTAAAGTGTCATATGTTAGATGTACTCCCCACGAAATACTTAATATTGTATACCATTTTTCACATTTAATTCAAACTATAAATACACTATCTCATTTGAAAACCTTAACCCTATTTTCTCTCCTCTCTCATTTCTTCCATTTCCTAAGCAACCGCCCGTCAGTCGGCCGCCTCCCCTCCCCCTCTCCACAAATTGGTCGACCACCATCTTCCCCTCTCCACAAATCGGTCGACCACCGTCTTCCCCTCATTCTCTCCACAAATCGGTCGGCTACCATCTTCCTCTCCCCCTCTCCACAATATCTGTCGGCCATCATCTTCCCCCACCCCACAAATCGGCCGTCGCCACCTTCCTCACGCAGCCGCCGACTAGCTGTCCTTACCCCTCCCTCCCATATCCCCCTCTTTAGGTAAGTTTTTAATTTCGACAAACCAGTGTCGAATAAATGTACTATTATCAACAAAAGTGCATATATTCAACCAAATATTGTTGAACGTCTTAATTTTTTTTTTCAACAAATATGTGTCGACGGTATGCAATATTGTCGACAATAATTCATAATGTAAACACTGGTTTGTCGAAAATAAGTTTTAAATTTTTGTCTTATTTTTTAAATTTTATGTGATTTTTTTTGTTATGTTTGAGACATTTAGGTAGTGGTGCGGCAGTTGACGGTAGCGGTTGCCATTAGAGTTAGGGTTTGAAAGTGGAGGGGGAATGTATTTATTAGGATTAATAAATTTTAAATTAATAATTGAGAAAAGAGGGAGAGAGTATATTTAATAAAGTTTGAGGGGGTATATAACCCACGGCTCGGGCTATATACCCCTTCAGCTTTGTTAAGTATACTTCCCCGATACATACACTCCCCAAAAAAATGGCTTACGTTCGATGTAATCCCCCAAAATTACCTAAATTACCCCCTTCTCTCTTAAATGACCTAAGTTAAATGCCCCCATTGAAATCATAATTCTTCCCCTCCCCTTTCACTCTCCTCCCTCAAACCAACAAACCTCCACCAAGCCTCGCCCCACCCCGACCTTCGTCGACCGCCGCCCCTTTTCCTCTTTTTTTTTTTGTCATGAAAATAGGCCACGGAGGTCGACCACACCTCACGGCCGTTCCCAGGCCGTTGTGCCTCCGCCCCCTCTTTTTTTTTGTTTAATTTTTGCCATGGATCGGCCATGGAAATAGGCCTTGTAGGTTGGCCAAACCTCACGGCCGTTCCTATGCCGCCGTGCTTCCACCAATCATAGCGTCGCCTCCTCCCCCCATCTTTCTCTCTCTCTTTTTTCCTGCATCCTCGTGCCGCCGCCCGCTGTGCCCCGCTCCCCCTCTCCACAAGACAGTTCGCACAAGCTCCCGTGTTGCCGCTCCACTCCGTGCCCACCTCTGCGGCTGCGGTCGTCGCCTCTCGCAGGTAGGTCCTTTTTTTTTTTTTTGAACTTTCAATGAACTATTGTCGACGGAATGCATTATCGTCGATAAATTGTTGTCGACGATAATGCTTTCGGTCAACACTGGTTTGTCGAAGATTTTAAGTTTTTTATTATTTTTTTCAACAAATCAGTGTCGTCTGTATACATTATTGTCGACAATAATGCATACGGTCGACACTGATTTGTCAAAAATAAGTTTTTGATATTTATTTTATGTTTTGAAATTTCTATGATTTTTTTTGTTAGAGTTTGAAATTTATGTGTTGAAAATGGGTTGGTGTTGGCCGCCCAAAGTGGCGGCGACGACGACAACTATTAGGGTTAGGGTTTTAAAAGTGGGGGAGTGTATTTATCATGATTATTTTAGTACTCCCTCCATCCACCAAATGTAGTCCCATTGGGGTGGGGCACAAGTTTTAAGAAAAAAGTAGATAAAGTAAGGGTATTATAGGGTATTGTGGGGTCCATTGTAAATAAAGTGATTGTTTGTGAATAAAGTTGATGGCAAATTGAGTAATTAAGTGATGGGTTGGAGGGTGATAGTTTTCATAAAGTGTATGAGACTACATTTGGTGGACAAAGAATATGAGGCAAATGAGACTACATTTCATGGACGGAGGGAGTATATTTTAGTACAAGGATAGTTTAAATATTTTACATGAATATTATATTAATAAATGGGGAGAGGGAGTATACTTAACAAAGCTAGAGGGGTATATAGCCAAGGCCATAACCCACACCTTGGAAAATTGGCTATAAATATAGTGGGCTGGGGTTAAGGGCAAATAGTCATACACACACACGCTTATTGAGGACACCCATTGACTAAACACTCACGGTGAAATGGGGACACCTACATGAAAAGATCTAAAATACCCTTTTCATTTTAAATTTTAATTAAACAATTTCTCCCTTTTCCTCCCTCATTTTCAAGCACACCCACCTCCTTCATCTTAGGCGATGCCGCCGCCCACCCCCTCCTCCCTCCAATCGGCCGTCGCCCACCTCCTCCCCCCTCTCAAGTCGCGCACGCCGGCGTCGCTCACCCTCGTTTGAAGGTTGCGGCCGTCCACCTCCCCCCTCCCCGTTCTGTGTGTCGCCTAGCCGCCGCGTATGCCGTCACTGGTAAGTTTAAGGTTTAGAAAAAATAGGATTATGATTTCTGGAAAAAATACTACTCCGTATTATGGTTTTTATAAATTAAAAAAAAAAACTCCGTCCTGAAATTATTTGCACGGTTTGACCAACACAATTTTTAAGAAAAGTAAATTTAGTGGTTGATGATGTAAGATAAATGAGAGGTATTTTAGGTGATTTGGTGAGGAGTAAAGTGGATATGGTGAGGTGTAAAGTAAAATGTATGTAAAAAAAGTTTGACAATTTTGAAAATAAAATGATGTTGGGAGGATATTAATTTTGTGGGGTATTTCCATATTAAGAGTGTGTAAGTAATTTTGGGACGTCCAAATAAGAAAAGTGTGATTATTTTGCAAGTAATTACGGGACTGAGGGAGTAATTTTTTTCGAATTTTTTTGTGTTTGTCCGAATTTTTTTTCCGCATCCAATTACTTTTTTCGAATTTATTTTCCGCATCCAATTACTTTTTTCGAATTTTTGTATTTGTTCGAAAGTTTTTGCCGAAACCAATTAATTTTCCGATTTTTTTTTTGAAATTTTTGTGTTTGTCAGAAAGTTTTTGGCGAATTCAAGAATTTTTGTATTTTTGGAAATTTTGATTTCTTACAATTTTTTGTTGTTTTAATGGTTGGTGTTTTTTTTTTGAATATTATGGTGATGGTGGAGACGATTCTTCCGTGAGTGTACTCACCTGCAATTTTTTCCTTCAAAATTTCATTATATTATTTTTTTGTTAGTGGGTGTTCTCAATAAGTCTATGTGTGGGCAGATGGTATCGTGGTGTTGGCCCATGAGACGGCCCAACATAATAAATTCATTAGCCCCAAACGGAAAAGGTTCACGGATCGAGCCCTTACCTGCCGTTTTAATTAGAAAAGCAATTCCCACTCCACAAACAAACGCTGCCTCTCCGAATATTCACCGCCTGCCGCCCGTCGGCCGCCACTTTCTCCGATTCTCTCTCGCAACTCGGTACTCTTTTAAAGCTTGTTCACTTCCTTTTTATCAACATACACAGCTGTATCCACTGTTTTCCACCTCACCTCCACCACTCCAGTCTCCGGCCACCCACGGTAAGTTCAAAAATTTGGAGTATTCTATCATTTACTATAACAAAGTGAAACCTCAGTAATTTCTGCCCAAAGCTTACTTTAAACAACGGGTAAAAGTTTTATGGTCGATAGAAGTCGAGCGATTAGATTAGGGAAAGATGAAGAAAATAATAGCAGCTTTTGAGCTAATTTTTATCTATCAATGGAGCGTAGCAGGTGGTTAGTGTATTTGTCTAAGCCAATTTGCTTTTTAATAAAAAACAGGAAAAAACTAATCATATTTAAATAGCGCATATTGCACCCTTCTCTAAAACCTGACTAAGGTACAACTGCGAGGGTTTTATGTACACTTTGCCGCCGTTCTCAAAATTTATTGCATCTAGTCTTTTTAACTTCATCAGTAGAGTAAGAAGATATTGTGTATGATCTGCTGAACCTTTTACAGTGTTAATATACAAAACTGGGCGCTATGGTGCCAGTCCTGTTTATCTCTTTTCATATTTTCGAGTATTTGATTGTTTTATATTCTTGTTTCTATTCATTGTTGTAGTTAGCGTGATCAAGAATCATGGGGAAAAAAGCAGGGCAGTACAAGAAGAAGGAAGATAATAACACTCTGAAGAAAAAATCTGTTCGCCCTGGTTCTGCTAATGAAGACATGATGGACGATGAAATTGATGCATGTATGTGTGTATTGCTGTTCAAGCATATGGCGCTTCACAAATTTATTGCTTGAAAATTGTTTAGTGTTGCGAATGTCTAATCTTCTGCTCTTTTTTTTTTTCCTGGTTTTGGGTCTGATATTCTTGCAGTTCACAAGAATAGAGATATTGTACCACTGAACATAAATGAGGATCTTGAAGCTTCTGATGAAGATAATGAGCAGCCTGTGTTTGATTTTGAGGTTTTACTACTTCCTTTGCCCTTGCTTTCTTTTTTTCTCTTTAAGTAATTCCTAATTCCTTCAAATAATGACAATTGACTCATTTCAGTTATTTTAACAGTATATATTCATGTGTCATACTTTGAGGGCAATTGTTTTTTGTTTTGTTTTGTTTAGTGGGTATAAAAGATAAGATGTGTTCAGAAAGTAATCATAATTGTTCTTTAAAATGTAATCTTTTACTTGGCCAACGAGTTTTAATGTAGTGGTGAGGCAAAAAAAAAAATCGAACAGAAAGTTCAGAAACCACTGAGAAATAGCTATATTGTAAGCTCCCAACATTGTGCATAATGAAAAGCATTGCCTTTTTTTTTGTCAATACACATATTTTTATTTGAGATTTAGATATTTTTGTGTGTCTATGATGAAGATTAGAAAATGATTTATATATACTCTCTCTATTCTGCTGCTCCCGGATCTATCTCACTAGTTTATCTTACTCTTATGTGATTTGTTGAGTAGGATGATGAAGATGATGATGATGATGATGATGAGGAGGAGGAGGATGATAATCCGCCTAAGGGTCTAGCAGCCAAAAGTAGGATGTTTTCCTTTGCTTCTTGAACTGAATTTACTTTTTTAATTTGTTGTTAGTGGTTCATGTCATGGATATATGGTTTGAGGTAGGTTCTGCTTAGACTCTGAATAAGAAAATATCACATCTATGTTCTATTTTCAAAATGAATTTGACACATTTTAAGAAAAAAAATAGTAGATTGTTTTTTATTAGGTTATTTCAATTTTCTTTGATTATACATCAAGGCAAATTTTGGTACAAAAATCTAACAGATATTTCATAATTCAATAGTGATTTTCTTATTAGTTAGACAACAGTTTGAGTTCTCCATTCTCTCAGTGAAGTTCTGATGCAATTTTGCTACATATTATGTTTGACTAGTGATACATATTAGTTTGATTGCAGCCACAGGCCTCCACTCTCTTGAAATACTGTAATGATGAATTGCATACTGATTCAGAATTGATATTTATACATTATACATATTAACATCATTATTCACTATGAATTCAGCTTTTCCGTATCCATGCATTAGTAGTTTGTCCCCATGATGATAGTATATCCACGACACTGTTATGCTATGCTAGCAAGGATAACCTTAAAATCTAAATGGAGCTGATTCTCCTGTTTGATTCTGTTATACTATTGACTTGTAAATGGAAAATATGTATGTTTAGTTACACATTTCCTGGTTTGTCCTCTTCACTTTAATCTTTTGTAGTTTAATTTAATATGAGTGTATTTATAGTGGCAAGGACTCAAAGTTTTTTGCGCAACAAGTTTGGTGGGGTTGATGATGAAATTCTTGATGATGCGGATGAAGAAGAACATGAAACAGTTACTTGGGGTAAAAAAAGTGATATGTACGGTGCTGATGTTGATAATGAGGTATGCTTTATTGCACATTCTTAACTCCTTTGGTCTAGGTATGAATTATTGGGTCTATTGTTATGCTGTAATTTACTTTTTTAAAAATTTGAATTTATATGTGGAGAAAAAGTTTAAATGATACTAATGCTCTGGGTTGAAGATCTCTCCAGCACTCTACATGCTGCAAAAAATGCCGCATTATATCATATAGCACAGAGCATAAGAAACAATGTAGCCAACTTATTTTCTTAGTTTGCTCATCCACCTTAATCATGTATAGGTAATGTTGCTGCTTTAGCATAATCACAAAACCACACAATACTCATAAAGTGATGGTAAACTTGAACTGAATTTGGATTAGCTACTTTGGTTAAAACTACCATTTTTCACTTTTCTGAATGCAGTTGAGGCTAATCTTGTTAGATGTAATTTGATCAGCTATAATTTTAATTAGACATAGTAATTGCCTTTTCCATGGTTCATCAAGTAGTTTCTGAATAAAAATACTCATTACAAACAAACCGATCAAGACTTTAGTATTTCCATTTCTTGTGGCACCTTTTTCTCGAGGTAACCTAAATTGCTTCTGATGCTGCTAGTTCAATTGGAAAACGTTACGTTATAAGGTCTAGGGATTCATCTATGAAGGACCATGCTGTACTATTTAACTAAACTGTATGTTAGAGTTAAGAGAATGGATACACACACCTCACCGAAAGTAAAGAAAATAAGATTGAATATATTATAAGAAAACACCGGGAATAATCCCGTCCAAGCCTAATGGCCGATTCCTACGGGAAAGATCCCGTCCCAAGCCTAACGGCTGAGTCCCAAGCCTAAGCCGTAAATAATGATCTCTAAGATAATCTTACTAGAGAGACAAAGACAATATATAAAGACTAAACCCTAGATTACTAAGGCCCGTGGGTGGTGGGCCACTTTATTAATTAAAGTAAATTACTTAATTACTATAATATATAATCAATATTTGATGCGTATCACTGTAGCTATGTAGCACACCTGGTAATGCTGAGAGGTATCAAATATACTCCGTATATATTAATAGTAGTTTTTCCTTTCAATGTCCCCCATTAGGTTGCCTGGGTGTTATGTATTGGTGCACCCCCTTCAATGTCACTCATTCTGTGAGATTATTGATTGTTTACAACTATTAAGTAGTTATACTTTTATACTTGCTGTAGAAATTGAATGCTCCCATTCTGTTGATCATTTGCGGTACAATAATGAGAAATAAATGGAAAAGGTAGACGAGGTGCCTTTACTATGAGTAATTAATGGCATTAGTGTTTTCTACTAAGCCAACCACACTGAACACTTCAATGAGATTATAGATAGCCCTTGACATCATTTTTGAGCTATTTTTATTTTGAGGCGCAACATAAAATAGGCTGATCTGATTTGCTTTGACATTTCTATATCTCCTGATCTTCAGACACAATCAAGTGATGATGAAGATGCAGCTGCAGAGTTGGAGGAGGTTTTGAAACTGGAACGTGAAAAAAGAAAAGGTTTAAAAGAGGAGGATTTTGGCCTTGGAGATACCAGTGAAGATGAGACTGATAGGGAGCCCACGATTGAGGTGAATTTTTTTGCTTAAAAAAGGACCTTTTCATATCCTCAATAGTCATGGTACATTACATAGGAGATTGCTGGAATATGAAAGACAGTTTGCTGATTCTTTTTGAATTTTCACATTTCAGGAAAAATTGGGCCGTGAAAAACAATCATCCAAAGCTTATCTTGATAAAGGAATTAAAGATGAAGATGAAAAGCCATATGTGAGAGTAGAGAAAGATATAAGTGCTTTGACAAAGGAAGAGCAAATGGATGTCGTGTACAGGTCAGTTTGCTTTTCAGTATCTTTGTCTTCCTCTTATATTTTTCTTTAAATATGAGCTCAAAAGGGCCTTGTTTTCTAATAACTGGTTTAGTATGTAGTGAACTGGAGACTTTGCACCATTTGTTTGCATATAGTTTTACATGAAGAGGAATATGAATATTATGGAGAGGGCCATCTCATTCAAAGTTATACAAACTTGGCGATCGAAGCATAGACAATGTTTCTATGTCTGAACTAGTTTTTGGATGTATATTATGCTTTAGATGCATTTATATTGAACTTATATGGACAAATCTTGCTTTATATTGTTAATGTGTTGCTACACTTATAGGATTAAAACTTGTATCTACAATATTGAACTTCCACCCGATTTTTTTTTGTATTCCTATACCTAATCAGGGAAAGATTGTGACTTTGCATAATTTACATCTAATTGGGTGTTGAAGGGCGAAGGCTGCACGTATGATAGCATTTGCTTTAGTTTCTGAAAGATTTTCATATAAGGATTTATCTGCCTTTATTTGTTTACTTCTGGTGGTACTTGGTAGTGAAGATTTAATCTGATTACTGGTTTTACAGCTCTGCTCCGGAACTTGTTGGCCTTCTGTCCGAGCTTAATGATGCCCTTGAGCAACTTGAGAACAAAGTTAACCCAATAGTAGAAAAGGTATGGTATGGGTAATTTTAGTCTCATTTTGAGTGGCGACCTTGCATATTCTTTGTACTGTATATTTGTGCTTTCTTTGGTTTTATTTCACTTGACACTCTTTGCCACTACCTCCATTTCAAAATGATTGTCGCTTTTGTTGTTTTGTATAGAATTAAGGAACATAATTTTTTTACAAATTTACCCTCCATTATAATTAAAGATGGGAGAGAAAAATGAGGGAACTAAAAGGAAATGAAGGAAAATAAAAGAGAATGAGTAATAACTTGCTTCAATTATCAAGAAAGAGATCTTATTTCTCTTGCTGGAAAAGCGTTCCGATATGTATATGAAGGATCAAGGACCATAAGAACCTGAAACGACGAACTTTTTGAAACAAGATTTAAGACTAAAAGCGACAATCTTTTTGAAGCGGAAGGAGTATTATTTTACTAGTATTTATGAATTATCTTATTTCTCTTGCTGGAAAAGCCTTCCGATATGTATATGAAGGATCAAGGACCATAAGAACCTGAACATTCTTCATCACATTTCCTTGTTCATCTTTTCATTAAAGTGGTGGCAAATTTTTTCCTTGATTATACTGCTTTTCACGGCAGAGTGAATAGGTAAATTTATGGTTAAAAATAGCTCTGATGAATGGATGAGATAGAAAATCATACAAGGCAAAAAATAGAGTAGCAAAATTTGGCCCCATCAATTCTCTTTTCTGTTGTGTTTCTGATCTTACAATTTGCACATATTTTTTCGTATTTTATAATTTTATTCTTCACTTTTTATTTGATTAGTTTACTTTCTCTGTACTATAAGACTGTATAAGACCTTTTCCTTTTCAATTGTTGTGTTTTTACTTTATGATTAATAAGTACTAGTCTATCAAACTTTCCTATCTATTGGCATGTAAAGGTTCTCTTAGCTGACACTTCTAACATTTCTACTAGCTTTGCTGGTTTATGTTTTCTTCTTCCTCTTCTATTATTGTATGTCATATATTCAACATAATTGTTTCAGCAGTGAACCTTGACTTATCAGAGTCTCAGTCTAATGTTAGTATTTTTTTTCTCTCTAGAAGATAGAAAAGATGAATCATTCAGATGTTATGCAATATATAACAATTTTTGTTTCATTAGTTGCTAGTTTTAGATTACATTCTAACAATCATTCCATTATGTGTAAAGATTAGAGGACAAGAAAGGGAAAAGAAGGGTGGGATGAACTATATGGAGGTCAAGCAGCTTTTATTACAATCCTTTTGCCAGGCTATAACCTTTTATCTGCTTCTCAAGTCTGAGGGGCTGCCAGTTCGTGATCATCCAGTTGTCTCTCGACTAGTTGAGATTAAGAGTTTATTGGATAAGGTTATTTTTCTCATTTTTCTGGTGGACTTTATTTTTTTTTATCTGTGATCCCTCATATATCTGAAAATCTAGTTCAATTATTTTTGGAATATCAGTTTTGGCAACATGTGGGGTACATAAGATGTGTTCATATTGTTCTAGTTTCTCGTCAGAGAAATATTGACTGCGTCATGTACCAGTTAGTTGGAGTATATGATGCTCTTGCTTTAATGCATGAAATTCTTTAATGGCATAGATAACATGTTAATTAGCCTGCTCTTGTGCATCCCTGTAATTTGAAATCAAGCATTCTCCGAAATTGCCTTTATTTATCTTAAAACATGCATAAATTTGGTACAATTTTTCACTGACTGAGATATGCTGATCAGTTTTTTCCCCATTTTAACCTTTTATTTTTACTATGCTGGCAGATAAGAGAAATGGATGATAATCTCCCTTTTTACATTGAAGACATTCTGAATAAGGATGTGAATAACACAACAGTTCAGAAGTTAGTTGAAATGGCAACTCCAGTAGAATCAAATTCCATGAATAAGTCATCTACCAAACAACCAACGGTTGAGGTAGGAGTCATAAGATCCTCTTAGATTGGTCTGCTGATAGCTCCATTCTATATATTCCTTTTATTTTTTATTTTTGTTTAATGCTATGTTGATTTTCACGAATCTGTAGACTCTAGCCTCATTCTTCTCATTTTTGTGGTGACTCACAGCCCAGCGAAGAAACTGAGTTGAATACCTTAAAAAGTTTGAAGAATAACGAGTTAGAACACAAGCATCAAGTAAGCTGGCATGCCTTTTTGTTTCTGTGATATTCTCCAGAACTACAATTTTAGTCATAGTTCTTTTGTATGTTGGAACACATGTGTAGACTAAAAATATATAATTTAACTATGGCAGGATAAACAACTGGGGCTGCATAGCGTAGCAATGTTTAAAATAAGGGCTTCCCTTGAGGAGAAATTGAAACAGAAAGGTGTTTTTAGTTCCATTACACCGAAGATTGGTAGGACTAGGGAACATTTGCAACCTCTTAACAGGTATTCTTTTCTATTACAATTGTATGCATTGAGTTTCCTACGTAGTAATCAATACCATCTTAATTCTGATTGTAAGAAATGCTGAACTGTTTTTCGTAGGCAACTTGAGACCTTGGATGATTTTGTTGATGAGGCCATGGATGTAGACGTTGTGGCAAATGGAAAGAGTAATGGGGTCACAAATCTATCACATTCAAGCAAATCTTCTCAGCAATTAACTCTTCACCGGAATAAACGCAAGGTATGTAGAGATAACTGTATTTCCTTGTTTGCGTACAAAAATGTTAAGATATACAAATAGTTTAGTGTTTGTACACTATACAATCAATTTAGAAGATTTTGTTGTAGCCGAATGTTGTGTATATCATTCAATTTGTTAGGAAATGGATAATAATTGCAATTCGTTTAGCATAAAGTGAAGAATACAAAGATGAAAAATCTGCAATCATCCAGAGCAATTCAAAATTAGGAAACTAGCAACTGGTTGTAATCTGAAATTTGGTGGGTTGTAGCTGGTATTTGTTACTGAACATAATCACTCTTCACGAGAATGACCTATGATACTTAAATTAGCTTAATATTTTCTGTTTACACTAAAGCAATTCCTTGTTCTATCTGTTTTACGTGTATGTCCTACTAAGTACAGTAGTGAGGAATAAGAGATGCGACTGTTGATATCACATGTCTGTAAATTTTAGAATTACTTTTACTTTTTCTTCTTCTTGATGAGTTGGCCCTGGAACTAAATCATGTATTTGGTTGAAAGTTTTCGGGTGATGATGATCTACCAAAACGCGATGATATTGGAGAAAGGCGAAGAAAGCATGAGCTACGGGTTCTGGCTGGAGCTGGAATTAAATCTGCTGACTATGTTGATGATGAGAGTGGCAACTTTTCGAGTGATGGAGATGCAGATGTTAATGAAGAAAATGATGGTGATTCTGATTTGGAATATTACAAACAAGTGGAACAACAACATGCTGCAAAGCTCGTTGCAAAATCTGACAAGTACACCAGGTATCATTGAACAAAAAATAGTGTATTATGCTTGCCAATCAATTACTGTAGCCTCTTTGTTTTTGATAATACTAGGTATTTAATAAGCATTATTTTTCATTTTTCTATTTCAAGACTCATAATGTAAAATATCTGTTTCTTAAATAAGGCCCATGATATTATTTACTAACCCGATTTCATATCTACAGAACTCCAGAAATTCCACAGTTGCCAGAAATAGTTGATGGAAAACGCAATATCTCGACTCAGGTATAGAGGAAATTTTGGCACAAATAGATTTTTGCACTTGTACGTAAAAGAAATTCTTCTTATGCTCTGATTTTCGTTTGTTCGTTTTTTTCTTCAGATATCAAAGAACAGGGGCTTAACTCGTGCTCGCAACAAGCTGACCAAAAATCCTAGGAAGAAGTACAAGGTATTTGTTTGAAATTGCTTAATAAATCCTTCTTTGTCTCCTCTCTCTCCCCTAAATTGTTTGATCTCTTATTGAACTTTCTAAGAGGTAACAATGACTCACTCTCTCTCTCTCTCCCTCCCTCTCACAGTTGAAGCACAAGAAGGCAGAAACGGCCAGAAAAGGGCAGGTTCGGGATATCAGAAAGCCAACAGGGAGCTATGGAGGGGAAGCAACTGGTATTAATGCGGGAATCAGCCGCAGTATCAGATTCAAGAGTTAGCACTTTTCCTCATAGTTACAATCTTCCCATCCAAGTTTATACAAGTAGTACCAGCTGCTTAATGTATTGCATTTTGTTCGACTTGCTTACAATTAATATTCGTTTTATCAGTGCTGTATTAAGCACTGTAAATTTTGATTATCCCCTATACTTATGTAGGAAGTGTAATTTGCATTAGTTAATTATCTTTCACTTTGTTGAAATGTTTATTAATGTATTGAGTAGAATTAATGTTTATTCAAGCTTGTTTATGATTACGTTGGAAGCGTTTGGAAGTTTTGTTAACAATGTCCAAGGTAAAACATGTGTAGCTCCTACAAATGAATGCCATGATACTCGTTCGAACTCAAAAAAAAAAAGTCTACTACTCCATCTCACAACGGTAGTTACATTTAACTTTACATAATTGTCAATAAAGTATCTAATATTTAAGTAAAGGAGAAAGCATGATTATAATTTGAGACATTCGAAAAATGAAAATGTGGATATCTTTGTGGGACAGAGATACAGTAATTTTTTTTTTTATAATTTGAGACATTCGAAAAATGAAAATGTGGATATCTTTGTGGGACAGAGATACAGTAATATTTTTTTTTGTCTCAGATTATAATTTATTTATTTTTATATCAATATTTTTGTTTAAAATACCTTCATAAGTAAATAAATGCACGAAAAAGATTTTGTAATTTTTTTAAGGAAAGATGAAATACAATAATAGAATAATGGAATCAAGCAATATGATTGACAAAAGAAAGTTAAGGGTAAGTCCTGTAGGATTACATTTGAGCAGCCGAGTATTCCACCAATTCACCAGTGCCCTGAATGAAAATTGAAATGATACCGGAAACTACACTAATGGATGGATCGGAGATCGGACAGAAACTAATTCGGTTCAAATCGATTATTTATTTATTACTTTTTTAAGTATTTTTTTTCATTTTTTTTTAGTTTATGAAAGCAAAGAATAAGAATGATGAATTTGTGTATGAAAATTAAAGTGTTGGTTCTTCATTGGAGATCAATCTCCGCCAATGTGAATTTTATTTTCAATATTATTAATAGTCTTTTGGCACTAAAAGTAAATTGAATATTTTTGTTCAATTATATACTTAAACAAATTTAATAGATCTCAACATTTTTACCGCAAATCCTCAACAATTATTTGATTCTAAGCATATTGTGTTTCTATTCTTTTTAATGGAATAAATATTTTTGAAGTTTTCAAATTAATAATTAAGAGTGCAATATTAAACAAATAAATAAAGAATATACATAAATTTTCTTTTAAAAAAAAAATAAAAAATAAATAAAATGTGGGTTTCCGGTCCGGACCAGTAGATCTGGTCTATTTTTGCACACTCCTAGTTTGGAGTAGGGGTGGAAATAGGCCAGGCCAGGCCAGACCATGCATGAAAAAGCCTAGGCCTACTTGTTAAATTTTTAGTTTAGGCCTGGCCTATTATCTATGATAGGTTTTTTTTATAGGCTTGGCCTGGCCTTTTAAGTAAACAGGTCAGGCCTACGAGCCTTTTAGGAGCCTATTAAATATGTTCAATGTGAAAATACAATTTAATATTTAAAATGTCAAAATTCACAAATCACGACTAAAATAAGTGCATTGTAAATTTACAACGATAACTCAAATAAAACAATACCAACTTCTCGATCTAATAATAAAATCAATTCAACCAACCAACCGAACAAACAAAACATAATAAAACTATCTCCTCTCAAAAAATTATTAAGTGCAATAATATAAAAAAAAAACACACAGAGTCATATTGATAATCATCAAAATAGTCTTCATCAAGATAGTCTTATAGCTACTTGGACACCTTCAATATAAACAATCAATGTAAAAAACTTCAAGTCTTCAAGATAAACTCTTCTTCTTTCTCATCCACCTTCAAGAAAACAATTTTGATGTTAAATACAACTCATAGAAATCAAATATAACACGTATTAAATTTATTAATTAAAATTTATACCTTATTTCTCTTCATACCATACTTGCTGCGAAGCCAATCTCCACCACAAATAAGTGCTGTTATAGACTCTTCATTCAATTTAGAACGAAAATCATCAACAACTCTACCTTCAGCACTAAAAGTGGACTCTGATGCAACTGTTGAGATAGGAATAACTAGTATATCGGCTGCCATCTTTGACAATATCTTATATTTCATGTTGTTGCTTTTCCACCAATCCAAAGCACTAAAAGAGCTAGAGCCACCATCTCCATTTGAATTATAAACACCCTCCTCAAGATAAGATTGTAACTCAGATTTCAATGGGGGAGTTGCTTCCTTTTCTCGAACCTTTCTCATGATTTGGTCAAATCCAGTGAAAGGAATTATGATCATTTGAAGTTGAGTCATCTCCTTCAATATCATTTTCGTTGGCAACATCATTTTCCAGCTCCTCTTTGGCAAATTCAACATACTCATTATATAAATCTTGCAATGAAGTCATCACCTTATCCACATTCTTCTTAGCCACATCTGCAGGTAAGTATATCAAGGGAAAACAAATATTAACAACATGGAATTTGCATTGAGGATCCAAAACACTAGCAATTGCCATCAAAAGATTACATTCCCCCAATACTTGTCAAACTTTTCTTTCATTCGAGCTGCCATAGTTTTCATGAAGGGGAATTCATCATTTGTTGCTTTATCAAGTTCTTGTTTCACCCTCCAAACTTCGGGAAGATACAGATTAGCAGTGGGATATTCACTCCCTGAAATGACATGAGTGGCAACATTAAACACTTCAAGAAGTTGACAAACTCTCTTGACTTGCTCCCATTCCTCATTTGATGGTGCATACTTATAGTGTGTCTCTCTTTCTTTATAAGCTGGAAAAGCAATTTGAAATTTCAAAGCAGCTGAAAGCATATGAAACGTAGAGTTCCATCTAGTCGGACAATCAATAATAAGCCTCGTTTCCTTCAAGCCCTTTAGTTCTAAAACATCACAAAATGCCTTCAACCTTGCATCATTGTGATTGATATACTTCAAAGATTCACGAATATTATTAATGATGGGTCTGATCTCACCAAGACCATCTTGCACTAACAAATTCAGTATATGAGCGCAACACCCAACATGGAATAAATTACCACCAAGTACTAACTTACTACTATGTGATAAGTTTTCCTTGAGATTTCTTAAGCAAAAGTCATTATAAGAAGCATTATCAACCGTAACTGAAAATACCTTATTCTCGATCCCCCAAGCTTTCAAACACTTAAAAATTGCATCTGCCACGTCAATTCTACGCCTAGGAGCAGACACTTTCACAAAGCTTAACACTCTCTTTTGAAGATTCCAATTTGCATCAATGAAATGACCAGTGATAACCATATATTCTACTACTTGGTGACTTGATTTCCACATGTCAGTAGTTAAACTGATCTTGCTCACACTCTTTAACATGGCCTTCAAAATCTTCTTCTCTGCCTCATATATTGCCAAACAATCACTTCTTACTGTTTTGCGTGAAACTTTCACAAACTCTGAATTGGCATATTGAAAGCCCCACATCCACACTTCGTCCTCAACAATGTTAAAAGGATACTCGTGCACCATTACAGCAGTAGCAATGATCTCCCTCATTTTTTCATTAGAATATCGAACACCAGGGGTCAAAAATGGATTACCAGTAGAAAATGAGGACTTAAATGGAATGATTGATTGCTTCTTTGATGCATCCATATGCAACCTCCTTTGTAAGCAAGTGTCCGCGTGTCTTTTTAGATGACTTGTGCCAGCCCCTTTCCACCCGTTGCGAATTTATCTTTGCAATACTTGCAAACAGCTTTCAAACCAATTTTCGGGATTTCAATTTCATCAAAATCGTTCCAAACAATTGATGTTTTCTTTCTCTTTTTCTTGATAACACAATCACCCTCACTTACGTCTTCATTGTTTTCCCTTTTACCATTTTCTAATTGAGAAGACATTGTTACACCTGCAAATATAAGTCATATTAAAAAATTTAAGAGCACATAATTTTAATACTTACAGAAAAGTTTTAATGATATAGTATAATTTTTTTTAATACTTACAACAAGTTTTACTATATAGAAGTAAAAGATTTAATACTTCTAGTAACTTAAAGTTATTGCATTACCTTTTCTGTCAATGTTCTAGAACTAGTCACTTAGTCACTAGTGACATTTGTAGAAAAAAATTAATTACAACTAAAATTAAAGGCCTAGAACAATATTTAAAAAAATGAAAAAAGTTTAATTAAATGCTTCAAAGCCTCAGATTAAAATTCTTTCCCCAGAGAATCCCTCAAAGTTTATATAACAACATCACCGACAAAAGAGGACACCCTAAGAATACTTGATAAAAAAAAATACTTACAACAAACATAGGCGTGGAAAGTATATATATATATATATATATATATATATATATATAATTTAGAACCTTAAAATTGTCGCATAATATATATTCACTATATTTTTCTCTTGTTGTATGCACTACTATAGTCTACAAGTTAAAGTGACAGAGAAAGTATACCTGATGTCGTGTGTGGGGTGGACCTGGTGGTCTTGGTGAGTGGTGATAGCTTGCGGCGACCAATGGAAGAGATCACAAATTCACGATCATCACGAGACCAAGAATATGATCAACAAGTCAAAATATAATTCTAGGGTTTGAAAGGCTGCGAGCCTGCGACTAGAAAGACTATATTATATAAATATTTATTTATAATTATATATATATATAATATAATATATAATTTAAACAGGCCGGCCTGTTAGGCTTATAAGGCCTTTTTTTAAAGCCTAAGCCCAGTCTACTTAAATAAATAGGTTTTTTAAAAAGTCTAAGCCCGACTCATATATCATAAATAGGCCAGGCCATAGGCCCCTGTCGGGTGGCCTGGCCTATTTCCACCCCTAGTTTGGAGTAATTGATTTTAAATGTTGTAGTGGACATAAAGTTAAATCTCACTCTTAATATCATTATTCATCATGATTTTAAAATCCACTAAATTATGAAAACCGAACTATAAACCCTAATCAAACATTAACCAAGAGAACTGGGATGCTAGTTAGGGAGATGATGAAAGCCACATGAGTAGAATTGTTAGGAAGAAGAGATCTGTTTTTTTTTTTTTGAAGGTAGTAGAATTACAGATAGGGGTTAAATTACATATCACTTGCCCTCACCTATCCAAACAGCAAATTCTACCAAAAGATCACAAATTCCAAACTCAATCGTGAGAGGGTGGAAGGATCAACGAACAACCAGCAAACCTCGAACCGCGATCTAAGAAGATAGCAACGGCCGTGCTACAAACCTCCCAAACCACATAAGTACGGACCCAAGGCCTACCAGCTCCAACAGACACAACAAAGTGCCACCATGGGAAAACCCGAAAACGGGAAGAAAGGAAGAAGAGATCTGTTATGTTGGTTTTCCATGCTAAGTTATCAGTTAAGAAAATTATCAACACAGGAAGATGATTTTCTGGCCGAAGAAAGCTCCAAATTCCCCCTAGAGAGTGATGTGAGTGGGTTAATCTCACATACAAGAAACGATAGGAGGATTTAATGGTTCTCAATTTTTATGAACATTTGAATAAAATAATAAGTAAATACCTATATAAGCTCCTTTGGAATAATCCTGTGGACTGATCAGATATTTGTCAATGCCCTAGCGTGGAGTGGACCTGCAAGAAAATCAGGCCGGAGGGGGGCTCCGGCGACGGCCCTCCGACGCTCAAGTCAGACGAGTTTCTAGAGAGAGAAATATTGTGGAGAGCAATGTGTAAGTGAAGAGATACCTTGTAAAAATGAAGGAACGTGCTTTTTATACCTTATTTCGAGAGGGGTAAAATGGTCATTTAACTTACTAGGGTTTCTGATTTGTCCTCGCCACATCATCGTACGGCTCTGACATCTGAAGATATTCTAATTGATTCGTTATAGTGCGCCGCTCCAATCCGACACAAGGATAACGACCTTTTATTTCTTTATTCGGAGCTACACATATTATATCTTACATTAGAGGGTTGCTTAATGAGATCTGTTGGGATATGAATCCTAAAGACAAGTTCTATTTGATGATGAGTATAGTTTTGATAAGTCAAAAAGAGAACTTGAATATATTTATAAGTGTTGACTGATCTAGTTATGAAAGTCGTCTTGTATGTGACAAGATCAGATGAGTACTGAGTAATGATGAAATAAACTAAGTATGAAAAGAACATTTTCATATAGGATTTCATGATAAGCTATAATCATTGTATAAAAGCTTATGGTTATGATTTGTATTTGATGTAATAGTTTATAGGATGACTAAGCTATCTTATAAAGCTTAATGTAATGTAATAGTCTAGATAGATTAGTTGATAGAACAAGCAGAGTTCTACAAAGACAAGAAGAGAAGACTATGAAGAGAAGACTTGTGCGAGACAAGACAAGTGCTAAGAAAAATTGAAATATTCATATTGAAGGAAGACAAGTTCGCGTAAAGAAAGATATGTTCGTATTATTAAAGATATGAAGTCAGTTACGTATCATAACTGAATAACCGACGGATATAGAGATAAACATCAAAGAGAAACGGTTATGGAGTTAGTTATCAAGAAAAGGTTGTTGGATAACAAACTTATCTTGATCAAGTGAAGTTTATAAATAAGTTGGAGACATTCAAACGTTGAAGACTACTGAAATCGTGACTACTGAGACTACTAAGAGCGTACTGAAGAATTAAAAGCAAGGAAACTCACAGAGTTCAAACAAAGTTTGAAGTTCAAGAAGGAAGCCCAGAAAAGACAAGTTTATTCAAGAAGAAGGCTACTGCAAATAGATAAGTTTTTCTTTATTGTTTTGTTTGTTAAACAAGGGGCTAGTTACTTACTTACTTGTTAAATAGCTAGTTGTTAGATCGAAGATATATCCGGTGATATAGTCGAAAAGATCGAAATCTTATTTCTTGGGACTTAAAGCCACAAGACAAGTTAATAAAATTTCACGACTGGAGTTGTGAGAGTGGATGTAGACAAGTTGTCGAACCATTATAAATCTTGTGTTGTTTACTTACTGCATTTATCGTGTTGATTTATTACTTGAATTGTTAATTGATAAATCTACAAAATAGACAAGTAAGATGTTCATCGTGTATATTTGAGTATAATTGTAAGGGCTCATAAACTGATATTCCGCATATATAATCTCTGATATTTTGAGAGATTTTAAAAGTCTATTCACCCCTCCCCTCTAGACTTTTCTAGTTTACTCAATCTTAAAACTCAACTTGGGACCAACAAGATCCTTTTCCCACTAGTGTGGAAGGATTCCGTGCTCAACTTATTCACTACTTTGTATTCCACCTCTCCGCAATACATCTTCTCCACTGAGGCCCTCATAATCGAGTTGCACATCAGATACGGGCCTCCACTGTTCTCATTACCAAAATCTCGAGGGGAGTACCTCCAAGATATCTTCTAAGCTCAGGTACGGGAGCTCCACTACGCTCTTATTCGTTTGGAGATGGAAAACAAATCTTTCTTTTCCGCTCAAGTTGTGCTTGAGCGACTCCTTTAGTCAATTGGGTCACTAGCTAATAAGCCTTCTTCCACTCGCTACTACTACTGGGATATTACTTCGTATATAATCCCTTCATCTACACTTTCGAGAGCCACATGACTCTTGCTTTCATATCATATATGAGGTACCTTCTCAGCCCCTCTCACGGTTTGATTGGATACCTCACTCCTTGACTCCGCTCTTGTAATGTGGGTAGGTACTCTAATATATTTACACTCCACTCATACTTGACGGTTTCAGATCCCACTGTTCAGATCACATGCTTCATGATGAGCTCAGGTATGGGATCTCACTACGCAGATCCCATGTTCATGGTGAGCTTAGGTATGAAATCTCACTACGCATATCCTATGTTTGGTGATGAGCTTAGGTATGAGATTTCACTGCTCAGATCCCATGTTTAGTGACGAGCTCGGATAACATATCTCTCAAAGGAGACTTTATGCTCTCCGACTCACATATATTCTTATTCCACATAAATCGAGATCAGATGTGCGCTCGTCTCATGAGCTCCTTAGTTACTCCTTATCAACCACTCCCCCCTAATACGAGTGATTTCGAATATCGAATATCATTTGGAGTAAGAGAGAGAATTTACTTTCGCCTTCATATTAAATATGAGGTACCTTCTCAGCTCCTCTCTTATGTCATATTAAAATGGTTCTCCTCTCACGATGTGAGTCGATACCTCACTCCTTAACTATGTTCTTGCAATGTGAGCATATGCTTTAATACTTCTCTACTCCACACATATGTGAGCAGATGTCTTAGTCTCATATTTCATATTTCTCCACTCCACACATATGTAAGCAGACGTCTTAGTCTCATATCTCATACTTCTCCACTCCACTCATATGTGAGCAGATACCTTAGTCTCATATCCCATATTTCTCCACTCCACACATATGTGAACAGATGTCTTAGTCTCATATTTCATATTTCTCCACTCCACTCATATGTGAGCAGATGTCTTAGTCTCATATTTCATATTTCTCCACTCCACTCACATGTGAGCAGATGTCTTAGTCTCATATTTCATATTTCTCCACTCCACTCATATGTGAGCAGATGTCTTAGTCTCAGATCCCGTATTTCTCCACTCCACTCACATATGACATCCACAGATCCCATATCCGTTCAGATGTGTTTCTCCATTTCGCTCATGATAAATATTCTCAGATCCCACATCCGATGTCGAGCTCAGATATGGAACTCCCCACTGCCTTTGGGTTTTTGTATTGTGACCTTTCTTATAGAATGTTTTATGCTTTCCTCCCGAGAGCAGCTCAAATATACTATTTATAACTCACAGATCGATCAAGGTGGGTCATTCCTCCACTCCCCATAAACCTTCCTAGATCCACTGCCTAAAAGCTCTCCTCCAGTGGCCTTTCTCCAAGGAGAATTTATGCTTCTGAGGTCCAGTGAGATTATACTCTCCCGAGGTGATTTATACTCCTAAGAGTCAATGGGATTATACTCTCCCAAAGTGGATTGTTTGAAATATTTTCTGAATATTAATGAGTTTTTATCATTTTCTAGGGTACTCAACTCTAGTAAATAATGAATCCACTCCGATGAATAATGAATCAAATAATAGTTTCACTCCACTGAATAGTGGATCAAATAATGAAACCGTTCTAGGGAATTCACTCCACTGAATAATAATGGATCAAATAATGAATCAATTCCAGCGAGTTTACTCCATTGAATAATGGATCAAATAATGAATCCACTCTTGTGAGTTCACTCCATTGAATAATGATTCAAATAATGAATCCACTTCAGTGAATTCACTCTATTGAATGATGGATCAAATAATGAATCAATTTCACTCCACTAAATAGTGGATCAAATAATAATCTCACTCCACTGAATAGTGGATCAAATAATGAATCAATTCCACTCCACCGAATAGTGGATCAAATAATGAATCCACTCCAGAGAATTCACTCCACTGAATAGTGGATCAAATAATGAATCCACTCCACCCCACCGAATAGTGGATCAAATAATAATTTCACTCCACTGAATAGTGGATCAAATAATGAACCCACTTCAGTGAATTCACTCCATTCAATGATGGATCAAATCATGAATTCATTCCACTCCACTGAATAGTGGTTCAAATATAATCTCACTCCACTCCACTAAATAGTGGATCAAATAATGAATAAATTCCACTCCACTGAATAATGGATCAAATAATGAATCCATTCCAACGAGTTCACTCAATTGAATGATGGATCAAATCATGAATCCATTCCACTCCACTGAATAGTGGATCAAATAATAATCTCACTCCACTAAATAGTGGATCAAATAATGAATCAATTCCACTCCACCGAATACTTGATCAAATAATGAATCCACTCCATGGAATTCACTCCACTAAATAGTGGATCCAATAATGAATCCACTCCAGTGAATTCTTCTTCTTCTTCGGTGGGATTATACTCTCCCAAAGTGATTTATACTCCTAGGAGTCAGTGGGATTATACTCTCCCAAAGTGATTTATACTCCTAAGAGTAGGACTCTCCCAAAGTGATTTATAATCCTAAGAGTTCTTCTAATTCCTCTCTTGTGATGTATTCACTTTAATTTTCACCACGTGAGACACTCAATCAGCTCTGTTTCTCTCCACTCTTGCACTCCGCTCTCCTCTCGCTTCGGCAGAGGTCCGAAAACGTATGCATAAAAATTCTCCATGTTGAATTATCTTGACTGTTGGAGCTGGTTGTGCACCTCTGATCAATGCCTCATTTTCGAGACCCAAAACTTGTTTAATTTAATATTTGACGTGGTCTAAACCAAAGGAGTTTCCTTGGATACTCCCCACTTACCAGGTCATTCTCCACTGCTCTATAGTAATGTTGTTTACTTTCTTTCAATTGGGAGTGCTCAACGATTCTCAGACCTGACACTCCTCTCTTGATAATAACTACATTCACAAGAGTGGTTGTGACACTCTCAAGATTTTAACTTCGAGGACTTCCGATGTTTAGAGCAGAGAAGGCTCGTATCTGGCCTCTCAACAACAAATCTCACAACATAAAAGTTAAACAATGATTTGAACAAAGATTTGACACATGATCTGCTACCTCTCCACTGCGCACTCATTAAGAAATGAATTCCAATGCAAATCTTAACACATGCTTTGCTCAAATCTTAACCCATGTTGGGAGCTACACATATTATGTCTCACATTAGAGGGTTGCTTAATGAGATCCTTTTTCCACTAGTGTGGAAGGATTCAGTGCTCAACTTATTCACTCCTTTGTATTCCACCTCTCCGCAATACATCTTCTCCACTAAGGTCCTCACAATCGGGTTGCACATCAGATACGGGCCTCCACTGCTCTCATTACAAAAATCTCGAGGGGAGTACCTCTAAGATATCTTCTAAGCTCAGGTACGGGAGCTCCACTACGCTCTTATTCGTTTGGAGATGGAAGATAAGTCTTTATTTTCCGCTCAAGTTGTGCTTGAGCGACTCCTTTAGTCAATTGGGTCACTAGCTAATAAGCCTTCTTCCACTCGCTATTGCTATTGGGATATTACTTCGTATATAATCCCTTCATCTATACTTTCGAGAGCCACATGACTCTTTATTTCATATCATATATGAGGTACCTTCTCAGCTCCTCTCGCGGTTTGAGTGGATACCTCACTCCTTGACTCTGCTCTTGTAATGTGGGTAGGTACTCTAATATATTTCCACTCCACTCGTACTTGACGGTTTCAGATCCCACTGTTCAGATCACATGCTTCATGATGAGCTCAGGTATGGGATCTCACTACGCAGATCCCATGTTTGGTGATGAGCTTAGGTATGATATTTCATTGCTCAGATCCCATGTTTGGTGATGAGCTCGGATAACATATCTCTCAAAGGAGACTTTATGCTCTCCGACTCACATATATTCTTATTCCACATAAATCGAGATCAGATGTGCGCTCGTCTCATGAGCTCCTTACTTACTTCCTATCATAGAGCATAACGAAGCTAAGATGCTCCAACAACCATAATCAAGCTCTTAATGAATTTGCACTCAGCAAAAGCAGAGTTTTTGTGAATAAAGGCAAAAAAAATCTATGTTTTGGTCTTCCTTCTCTATAGTTTATGGCGTTGATTTTCAGTACTTAATTAGAACCATCATCGATCGGTCACATTACACTAATTGTTCTTAAGAAAAAGCAACATGTGAATTGCTAATTTTAATATATGAAACACTAAAGAATATAACATTTCGTACATGTATCCCCTATGATGATGCAATACAATGCAAAATAAAGGAACAGAGGAAATGGAAATATATAAGACGAGAAGCAAATCACCACATTGATCAATACGGATCAAAATTTATTTAGTTAAAGGATATTTGTCCAACCCCCACCAAACTTGAATCCATCCCAAAGAGCCAAGACCAAAAAGAGCTATTGGCAATCATTATAGAGAATGGAAAATTATATTTCAGTGAGTGATGCGTAATGTGTACAAGAATTATATACATGTGAGAAGCCTATTGTCTAACCTATTATTAAGGGATATACATTGACTAAATATTTACAAGATAATATTTAATATATATATTCCTAATACGCCCCCTCAAGATGGAGCACCGTAGGAGAGGCCAATCTTGGACATTAATAATTGTAGGCGAGAACGAGGAAGAGGCTTGGTTAGAGCATCAACAAGTTGATATGCAGACGAGACGTGAGAAACTCGTAACTAAGAAGACTTGATCAAATCACGAACAAAGTGAAAGTCAATTACAATGTTCTTAATGCGGGAATGGAAAACCGGATTGGAGCATAAATAAGTAGCACCAATATTGTCACAGTAAATTGCAGGAAGTGGCGAGACTGAGAAGTTTAACTCATGAAGTGGAGATTTTAACCACTGAACTTCAGAGGTAGCAGAAGCAATGGCACGATACTCGATTTCTGTAGAAGATCGAGCTACGAATTTTTGTTTCTTGGATGACCACGAGATAGGATTAGCTCCAAGAAATGAAATATAAGCACTTGTAGAAGTACGTTCATCACTGTTGCCTGCCCAATCAACATCAGTGAAACAATGTAGAGAGGAGGATGAATCAGATTTCAAGGTGATTCCCACATCTCTAGTGCCATTCAAGTAACGTAGAAGACGTTTAACAGCTCCCCAGTGAGTGGCAGTTGGTGCATGCATGAACTGAGACAGCTTGTGGACAACAAAGGCAATATCAGGTCTGGTGAGCTAAAGATATTGTAGGCTTCCAAGTACCTAACGGTGTTGAGTGACATCAGCTGGAGGGGTCCCATCTGAGAGAGTGAGACAAGCTGAGGTAGGTAGCGGAGTTTGGACTGGCTTGGAGGTGATCATGTTATACCGTGTAAGTAGATCTACCACATACTTTCGTTGAGACAGAAAGCACGATTTCTTGGTACGAAGAACCTCAACCCCTAAAAAGTAGGAAAGAGAGCCCAGATCTTTCACTGAGAATTTTGTACCAAGATTTGTTGCCACTTGAGAGAGAAAGGGAGTGCTGTTTCCTGTGAGAATCAAATCATCAACAAACACAAGAAAATAAACAATGACTCCTGATTTATTATACACAAACAAAGACTCATCAGAACGGGCATGAATAAATCCAATTCCTTCCAAGAACGTCCGTAGAGCATAGTACAAAGTACGAGGGGCTTGTTTCAAACATAGGAAGGAAAGGTCTTGTCAATGAAACGAGGAAGTTGAGCCATGTAGACAGTGTCCAACAATGTGCCATGGAGGAAGGCATTGTTGACATCAAATTGGTGAAGAGGCCAGATTCTGGTGACTGCAATACTGAGAACAACCCGAACAGTGGCATGTTTGACAACCGAGCTAAAGGTTTCAGAAAAATCAACACCCGGACGCTGATGAAAGCCCTTGGCCACAAGACGAGCTTTAAAGTTGTCCAACGAACCATTCATTTTGCGTTTGATACCAAAGACCCACTTGGAGCCAACAACATTTTGATAAGCAGCAGGTGGAACCAGGTCCCAAGTTCCATTTCTAAGAAGGCCATCAAATTCAGATGACATGGCTTCCCTCCACCTTTCATCTGTTAAAACCTGGGAAACACAATTGGGTTCAATATCAGAAGACAAAACTGATGTAAGACCATACCTCGGGTTGGGCTTGAAAACCCTGTTTTGGGAGCGAGTGACCATACGCGGCGCAAGAGACCGCAGAGGAGCATTTGGTAGCACGAGAGGGTTGGGAATGGCAGGGGGTGGGACAAGATTAATTTGTAGATTGGGGGGAAGAGGGTGTATTTACCACAGTGGGGGGTGCAACAGGTGCAAGTATTAAGTTGGGGGGTGTTTCAGGTGGATTTACCAAGACTGGAGGTGTAGCGGGTGTTTTTGACAATTCTAGGGGTATATCAGGTAATGGGACCAGAATAGGGTTGGGTTTAGGAAACTGGGGTTCAGAAGATGCAGAGGCTGTATCTACCAAATATGTAGGTGTGTTAGAAAGAGAGGAGATTTTAGCAAAAGAGAAGGTATGTTCAACGAATTGAACGTGACGAAAGGTATAAACTCTATGAGTGGAAGGGTCGAGACACCGATATGCACTTTGAGTGAGAGAGTATCCAACGAAAACACACGATGTGGATCGAGAGTCTAGTTTGTGGGTTGTATAGGGGCGAAACCAATGATAACACAAGCAGCCAAAGACATGGAGTTTGGATAGGTTGGGAGGCTGTTTGAGGAGACGTTGGAAGGAAGATAACATATTTAGATTTACTTTGGGAAGGCGATTTATGATGTAGGTGGCTGTGCAGATAACATAGGGCCAATATGTAAGGGGCATGGAGGCATGATGAAGTAGGGCTAAGGCTGTATCAACAACATGTTTGTGACGACGTTCAGACATGCTATTGTGTTCGGGTGTGTGTGGGGGTGTGGTAAGGTGGGATATACCATGAGTTTGGAGAAATGAGCGGAAAGAAATAAACTCACCCCCATTGTCAGTGTAAAGGGATTTAATTTTGGATTGATGGTATGTTTCAACAAGGGACTTAAATGTGGTGAATGTGGGAAGAACATCAAATTTGCGTTTTAGGGGATAGATCCACATGTATTTGCTAAAATGATCAACAAATAACACATAATATTTAAAGCCTTCATGAGATATAACCGGGGAAGACCAAACATCAGAGAACACAACATCGAGAGGATTAAAAGAGACAATGCTAGAATCATTGAAAGGAAGTTTATGGCTTTTGATGCAAAAACAAGAATCACAACTAAACAGTTTGGATGGTGCATTAGGTAAACTAAATTTCGACAAAGTATGTGACATGATTTTGGTAGACGGATGACCAAGACGGGCGTGCCAAACCGAGGTAGGAAGGCGATGAGAAACTAGGGCAGTTGGGGAGGGTTTAGAGACTCGTACCGGCCATACGTATAAGTTGTTAATACGACTCCCGACGAGGAGAATGCTCCCCGAGCGGCCATCCCGCACCAGAAAAGAAGAGGGGCCAAAAATAAAATCAATATTATTGTCACGATAGAGGCTCGAAACAGAAATTAAGTTTTTCCACATATGGGGCACCACCAAAACATTCTTAAATTTCAGCAAATCAAGGCCATTAAAACATAAGGAACCCGTGTGAGAAATATATAAACCTTTACCATCACCAATTTCTGCATTATCAGAACCATCAAAGGGAGAGTGTAGGGAAAGATTTGACAGATCTTTGGTGATGTGGTGAGATGCACCCGAGTCCAGAATCCAAGGGCTATTTGACTTAAATGTGGTGAATGTGGGAAGAACATCAAATTTGCGTTTTAGGGGATAGATCCACATGTATTTGCTAAAATGATCAACAAATAACACATAATATTTAAAGCCTTCATGAGATATAACCGGGGAAGACCAAACATCAGAGAACACAACATCGAGAGGATTAAAAGAGACAATGCTAGAATCATTGAAAGGAAGTTTATGACTTTTGATGCAAAAACAAGAATCACAACTAAACAACTTGGATGGTGCATTAGGTAAACTAAATTTCGACAAAGTATGTGATAAGATTTTGGTAGACGGATGACCAAGACGGGCGTGCCAAACCGAGGTAGGAAGGTGATTAGTATGATAATTGCTTGAAATTCATGTGCTTAATTTGCATAATTTTATATGATTTCATATATTATTTACACTAATTTAACTCATTGCTCTTGATTTGGAGAAAGGGTGTTGTTTGCTATTTTTATAGGAAAAATGAGTATTTTGGAGCAAAACACGCCTCGATAATATTGTAGAGTCAATCGAAGAAATAAATCGAGAAGGAGTCGAAACGAGAAAAGATGAAAAGTTGGGCTAAACAATTAACTTATGTGGTCCATTTAATTAATTATTTGGGCCCAAGAAAACAATCTTTGTGCATCTGTGGAGATGGTACTTAAATATCCAATGGGCCATGCTTATTCCACCTATTTTTCGGCGGCAGTCCAAATGAAATAAAAAAAAAAAAAGGCCAAAGTTTCTAATAAAAGAGGAGGCCCACATATATATATATACCCAGTAGCCATTCAACATTGGGGGAGCCTCGCGCAAAAGAAGAACTAAGAGCAGCGCTCCATTGGGGGAGACTCCTCCTCTCTCCCACACTTCACTCACTCAATAATTAGATTAGTTTAGCTTGTTAGTATTTAATTTCTTAGATAGGTTTAATTTAGCATTTCATTTTGTTTGTGGCATTGAAGGATTTGAAGACCTAGAGGTGATATATTTCAATTTTACAAGTTTAATTTGGTGATTTCAATTTCAATTCATGTTTTGTTATTTATATTATATGTGTTTGTTTTGTTTTGTTAATTTAGTTATGAGCTAGGCTTTAATTGCTTTGGATGTTGGAATTATGTGAGTAATTAGTGGGTTTATGAATTAATTGCATGATTTAGCTAATGTCTTGGTGATAATTGTTTTTAGTGTTGTAAATTGTATGATTCAATTGATTAATTCACCCTATTAGCTAGCATTGTTGGTTGTGTCGACTACAACGACCGTATTGGGTTGCATGATTAAGAGTGTGGGTGTGAGCTATTGGATTAATTGATTAGAATTCGCATAGTAATTGACTACACCGACCGGGGGTTGATTGCTTAGATCGACAACACTAGACATTAATTGAATAGAGGTCGTCTAGGAGATTGGTGAGAGGGCATCTCATAAGCATTAGTAACCGTGTTGAACGTGTTTATGAGACACTATCCTAGGAGCTTATAGTACTAATTAGATCCTATAATTGCTAGTTAGTGCACGTGTTCACCTAAGCCTCACAACAGATTGGTCTACACATATATGTGATAGCCTTTAACATAATTCAAGACATTAGACTTAATTGTTGCGATTAATTCGTTAATTCATTAGTTATCTCATATAAGGAAGACACCCGAAGCAATTCTTCCACTTGCACTTTCATCTTTTTGAGAGTTAATTTTAGTTGTTTACTTAATATTTCTTTTTCTTATTGATACTAGATTTTGGCCCGTGCGATGCACGGGACTTTTATTGTTTTTTGTTTTTGTAATGTATAAAATTATTCAATTGATTCCTATTTCACATAGGTTTGAAAAGATGAATTTGGAGTGATTGAGTTGAATTGTAGAGTTCGCTGGGGCCGTTCCACATGGGCTTAGTCTCCAATCATTTTTAAATCATTGGTGTCAAACAGAGTGTAATTCATGTTCAAATGAAGTTATATAATCTAGTGTGATTCTAGTTTGGTTCTGATTCAGCTTTGCATACAAAGTTTCAAAGCGGAGACACTTGGATAAACTCCAGACTTTAAATGCATATACATATATGTACAGAAAACAGACGGACAAATTATCGTATGAGAAGGCTCAATTATTAACTTGCTTCACTTTCTAATCAAACGAAAGCCAGAAACGTTTATGCACTTCTTCATCGGTTAAGCTACATTTGAACATCATCAAGGAGAATGCACTTTCTGTATCCATAAATCTACAACAAAGCCGAAAATTGTTTACACATTAAAAATCAAATAGATGGAATCTAGACATGCATCAACAGCCCAACAAGCTCCACAGAGTTGGATGATATTGTGACTCTACCAATACTCTGGAAAACCAAAATGCAGCAACCATAACTACAAAATTTTGAGCATATAAAGTAAGAACTTTCATAAACCTATAGTATGAACACACAACACACACACACACATGACTTAAAACAAATATTAAGGTAGAACGCCATAAAAGGTATATCAACATTATTCAGCACCCTCAGTGAAATAGTTGACCTGATGGATGAAAATCATTATATTACTCCACACTGGATATATTAGAAATTATAGTAAATTTATGCTAATAATAAACTGATCGCCAAAAAGTGAAAGGGAAACCAGCCCAACGAACCAGTCATTTGAGATCCAGCCAGCCAAAAGAATTAATCTAATTTTGTATGCAAATGTGTGGTCACATATGTATGTAATGCTACTGTTTTTATGAAATTAACTCAATATGAACATGTACCACAGTGCTACTATATATATTCAATAAAAACAAAGTTAACCTAAACTCAAAATCAAATGTGTATGACATAAACTGAAAGTGCGTAAAAAATACATAAATTTTAAATCCATAGTGTAGAAACAATTCAAACAAAAACATTAAGATGGGCATCAAGTAAATTTAAGGACACTGCATCTCCTTCCCCCCCCCCCCCCCCCAAAAAAAAAAAACCATGTAGAGTATAAAAACATCATTAACTCTTCAATTCCAGAAAATTAAAGCACATATATGTTAATTTACATGTTTTCAACTCTTTATATCACCCGCTCTCCAATTTTTTCTTCCCTTGGTGATTTTTGCCTTTTCTTCTCACAAGTTAATGCATAAATTTAAATGATACACCACAAAGTTATGATATGACCAAAAAACTGCAATCACATTCAACAAAGATTAGCAATCTAAAACATCAAATTTTACAGAAATTCCTCTAGAACAAAATTCCTTTTTCAACACAAGGGCTTTGCTATATGTAAACTTGCCTTTCTTCCAAATTGTGAAGATTTCCTTAAGTTGGGTATTGATCCCGATTAGAGCAGCATCAACAATGGCTTAATCACATATTAGATACTACAAAATCAATTACCTTCAATTTGCTGCCATTATAATAAATAGGAGCATTGTCGAAGCTCAAATCCACACCCAGACAAATCTTTAGCCGATTCAGCCAATAAATTAATAAAGGAGCAAGGCGAGTTTGTTTGTTAATTTTGAAGCCATCATTCCCATGCCTATTCCCAAAAAAATTATAGCAAATTACTGAAACAATTAAATATTTTGAAATAGCTCTCAAAATCAAATAATAAAAAAAAATCTTTGTACCTTATCGAGTATTGATGTTGAAGGTAAATTGTTGAAAGCCTCTTTGTATACAATGTTTGCTAGTTCATGGCTTCTGTTAGTTTCATCTCCAAAATTGAGTATCTTTAGTCCTTTTGCAGATGTGACTCTAGATAGTGCAACGTACAATTGTCCGTGGCTAAAAACTGGCTTCGGGAGATACAATCCTACTTTTTTTAAGCTCTGTCCTTGAATTTTGTTGATTGTCATTGCATAACAGACTCGAACTGGGAATTGTCGTCTTCTAAGTTTGAATGGCCATTTTGTGTCGGTTGGCGTGAGGATTATTCTTGGAATCAAAACTTTTTCGCCGACATGTGTCCCTGTTAGTATTTCTGCTTCAATGATTTTTTCTCCTAATCGAGTAACCAACAACCGTGTGTCGTTGCAAAGTCCTTTTCTTTGGTTGATGTTTCTCAACAACATGATCGGAACGTATTTCTTTAGCTCCAAATTGCTGTCCGGTAATCCTGGGAATTTCAGGTTATTTAAGAACTCCATCGGGTATAAAGCTTGCATGTTTTCTGTCCCTTCGCCTTCTTTTTCTATGCTGTCAGAGCTTAAGTATTCTTTCATATTTCCGAGGACCTGTGACAGCATGAATTTGTTTATTTCGTCCACTGTTTCGTTTGTCGATGCAAGGATTGCTCTATCCGTCAAATATTCTTTATCTTTGGGTGGGGTGTCGAGCTCTGGGTATATATATTTTGCAATTTGCTCCACAGGATTTCCTTCTTTTTTTAGAATGAGCTTCTTGTCTACGACTATCTTTCCCTCTTCTTCGCCTCTGTTTTGTTCATTAGAAGTTTTTTTGGCCTTGCCATCTCCAACTTGTAGAACCCATCTAGCAAACTCCTTCTCCGTGTGGTTTAAGCGCATATTTTGTGAGAGAATAAGTACGGTGCATGAATCCCATAGGGGTGATCGGTTTATCGCTGCTAATACAGTGTCCTGTCGGCTGCCTCTTTGTATTACTGGTAGAATTTGTCTGAAGTCTCCGCCGAGCAAAACGGTTTTGCCCCCGAACTTTTTAGATCCTGCATTTTCATCGTACGGGGATAACAAATCTCTCATTGTCACGTCCAATGCCTCAAATGTGTGTCGATGCGCCATAGGAGCTTCATCCCATATTATCAAGTCTGCACATATCAACAATTCGGCTATCATCGATCCCGGCTTTATATCACATGTCGAATTCTCTGCGATTTCCAAAGGTATTTTAAATCTTGAATGTGCTGTGCGCCCTCCTGGTAAAAGCAAAGTTGCGATACCTGAGGAGGCGACTGGAATGACTACTTTATTTTCTGCTCGTAGTCCTGCAATTATTGTTTTGTAAAGGTATGTTTTTCCGGTCCCTCCATGCCCGTAAAGGAAGAACAATTTCCCCTTATTGTTATTCACCGAATCCATGACCGTGTCAAACACTATTCGTTGTTCTTCATTTAAGGTGAGGATCAACCTATTGTGTTCAGCTTTTTGTTCGGTGATATCAAATCTTGTCTCCTCTTGTAACAGAGAATTTGAAAGCTCTTTCAGTATGCTTATGTTGGGTATAGGCATGTCATCGAAATCTGCAAGTGACTTGTCGTTCTCGATTAGGAGCTTTTGGATTTCCATTAGTGTGTAGTGTTCCAGTTCTTCATCATTGAATTGCAACTCCACGAACCCAAAAGCCTTCCTTTGTTTGTAAGGTATGTCTTCTGCTAGAGATTGCCAACAATGATTCCATAAATTCAGTGGGCTCCCGACCTCACAGTAGAGAAAAAGTGTGACAAAAAGGTTCCTCAATTGGTTAGGTGTTGCCCATTAGGCTGCCTCGTCCATTGCTTCTTGCCATTCTGAGTCCCCGTCCAACAATCCTTTTGCATAGCAAGCAGCCTTGAATGTTTGGTGTTTCACATCTCCAACAGTGAGGAAATAATCATGGCTTGTTGCTCCTTTTGTTATCAAAACTAACATTCTCAAATAGTACAACTCGCCTGCTGTAGGATGGATGTTGACAAGTCTTCCAAGGCCAGAACCTTTTTGTTGTTTTTTCCACTTTTTATTTTTGGCATCCCATACGAACTTTGTTGGGAACTGAATATAAGTTAGTTCTCTTGCTTCACTGCTGTCTTTGTTTGTTTCCATCCACTCCGTGAACATCGTCCTTTCGACACCGTCCCTTCTCAATATATTTTCAAGATTTTCAGATTCCTTGTAGGTGATTCTCTGCTGGTTTGGAAGGTGTATGCTCAACCTCTGCACTGCTGGTTTCCGATAGTGTATGTCAAATGCAAAAATTCTCCACATGGCTTCGCATGCTGACAAATAACGACATTCCAAATATTTCTTAATCTCGTAGGCTTCCTCTTCGTGGCCTTCATTTTTCTGTTCTTTGTCTCCCGTTTTCTCAATGATCATTGTAGCCTTATCAACTCCCTTTGTGATGTATTTGAAAAGATACTTTATCGCTCTTGACTGGTTGCACCATTCAACATTTATGTGAGATTGGAATTTTTTTAGTAGTGCGATATTATGCGGTACCACAAAGCTATTGTCGAGTTTGACATCTTTTTTCATGATGATTTTTGTCTCGTCATTTCTCCTCCGGTACCTTACTTTTCCAATCTCATCTATTGTTGTGTTTTCGTTGAAAGCCTTTGGGAATTTTTTGGTGCATGTATCTTTTTCCATGCATGGTGACGTCAGTCGTTTTTCTCCGCATGGTCCATGCATCATAAACTGTTCAAATAAAGCGTATGCTTCTGGGTCAGTGTCCTTCTGTGGTATCTCTGCAGCAATTATTGTATCAATCTCATCAGCTGTTGGATTTTTGTGTTTTTCTTGCAACCATAGAAGTATGTGTGCATGGGGTAGACCGCGTTTCTGGAACTAAATTGTATAAATAACTGCATTGAACATTCAATTTTTTGTTTTCAATCACATTATTCAATTTTGTTATTATACGATGTATTTGTAAAAGTTTGATTTTTTTTACCTCCTTCAGTCTTGCCGAAAGTCTCTCCTTCTTGAATGTCGTTAAGTAGTTCTTCAAGCTTCATCTTGAAAACTCGACTGACTATGTCTGGCCTGTCATTGGGTGTATTGTTGCCATATTGCTGCAGATACTCTGTTATTTCATCCCAGTTAGGATTGGCCGTAATCGTGATGAACAACGATGGATTTCCTTTCCATCTGCAAACTTCCATTGCATCGTGGAAGTTTTCTATCATATATCTTGGACCACCCGTTTATGAAGGAGGTAGTATTCTCTTTCTTCCTAGTAGTTTTGCATCGGTGTCTCCCCTAGCAACAGCATCGCATACATTGTTGTAGAGATCTGCTCTTATTTGTTGTTGGTTGTTTCGGATCCACTGCAGTCTGTAATGTTCGATTGCTGTGTACACGTCGACAGCATATTGTTGTAAGAGACGACCGGACCTGATAATCATTGTTGTCTCTGTCAGTCTTGTATGCATTTCGAATGCATAATATTCACGCATTGTGATAAATGCGCGCTTAGTTGATGAGGTCCCTTCTCGGTTGGGTATCTGTTCATGGAATCCAGGCTCTCCGTAAGGGAACAGTAGAGGGTATTGCAATGCCATGTACAATGGATGTAGCACACTAATGCGTTGATGTTTTGTGGTCTTATCTTGTACGATTATATCCCTATCTTCTGATATGTCGCCTTCAAGGAGTCCTGCAAGTTCATTCGTTGTCGGTAGGTCATATTGCCTGCCTCTTGACTTTTGGCCGATCAATCTAATTGAAAGTTCATGTATGTCTCCCATTTCGTATCTATCTCTCGCCCTTCTGAATTCTTTGACCAACTCATTGTTCTCATCCATCATCTCAATTAGCCCTTTGATAGTTTTTTCATCCAACTTTTGCTGATTTTGTCTGCGCGGTAGGGTTTTGATTCGGTTCTGCACTTCGTTTGCTGTATCATATATGTATAATTGAGCAAATCGCGGTTTTTCCCCCTCTGTTGGTAACAGCGATCCGATGGAATGATAGTTTTGTCCTTGAATTCTGAACGTGTATGGGCCGGCTCCGGCAGTTACGGAGTTATCAATTTTTGCTCCCATTGATGTGAATGCGAGCATTGAGTTGTATGATCTTATGTTTTGGCGAAACGAAGTTGATTTTTGTAGTAGTGTGGCAAGGAATTTTGGCGGCTCTCGTTTCTTTGGTAATTTGACTCGTCCTTGTTGGCAACATATCGAGAAGAGATGAGATCCTTCTCTTTTATTTTTTGTTGCCTCTGCTTTCCAGACCAATGCATCACACTGTAGGCACTTCAAAATGGAGTTTTGTTTGAATATTTGTCGTCGCACGCTTCCTGTTTTTTATATTTTTTTTAGCCCTGATAGTTTGGTGGGACAACATTATAATTTAGGAATTTAATTTTGTTACCTTTTTTTTGTTTTGGCGTTTTAGGTTGTGAGCTGTAAAGTGTAGCTTTTTCCGTTCTGCAAGAAGTAATTGGTCTTTTGCCTCTCATAATTTCTAGTCGTCTGCGTCTTGCATTCCTGCTTTGTTCTGCATTTAATTTGCATTAGCTATATATATTTATTTATGTAATTATTTTTGTTATAATTTGTGTACCTTTCGTTGGTTCTTGTTCTGTTGTTGTGCAATCTGTTGAGGCATTATTAAAAAAAATTAAAGAGCAGAAAAATATTCATTTTTCTTCTTAGCAAAGACAACTTGTTTTTTCATGAGAATGGATAAATGGATTACAAATTGAATTGAAGTAGTTTAATCCTCTAAATCCTATTTTTTCTCAAATTTTGCTCAATCCTAAATTTATATATTGTAGGTGTACCCGTGTGGAAAAAATATTTCAGTTTCATGAATCTTAATGGTGTGACTCAGCTACATCTTAATCAGGTTGTTATTAAAACATATTTCTCATGGACTAAGAAACTTAACCAATTTTTATACCTAGCTTTCAAAAATATTGTACTAAAAAGGTACACGTGCAATGCTAATAATATAAACAAAACCAATATCACAACATAAACATACCATGTGGATTTGCTGTTTCTCTTTTTCTTTTAAGAATTTGCCGCCTTTGGTTCCTTGCCTCTCGACTTTTGTCCACATTATTGACTTAAAGTATAGAAATTTGCATTTACAATTGTAAATAAATTTACATTTACAAAGAAATATTTCAATCAATTAAGAAATGTGAAATAAGTTAATTAAATTATTTTTATTTTTAAAAAAAGTGTAAAAAGAAACGAAAGAATCTCGTATCTGAGCGATCAAACCCCTTATTATAAAAATTAATTGACTCCTAAATAAAAATTTCTAAATCAGCCACGGCTTAGTTATAACCCACATTAAGGAAATGTTTTTTTATTTGAAATTCAAATTTCAAAATCTATTGATTTTTAAAATTCAATAAAAGCAATAATAAAAACATACAGACTTACATTGACAAAGCAATCACAGAAGATTTCATGACAACAATGAGTAAGATAGTGTTTTGTGAGATATATGTTTATAGAGTTGCAGTTTACTTACCCGATTGTTCTGTGTGTTTTGTATGATTCGTTTCCATAAGATTGTGTTATGTGATAGAAGTTCGTCAGTTTTTGTCCCTTTTTTGCGGGCTGTTTCTATCGAGGCTGGAGCTTATTTTGCTTTGGCAAATACCTGAGAAAGAAACAAATATAAAAAAATGTGATAAACAGAATCTTTTAGTAGGCCTGGGGGATGGTATTATGATGTTGTGGAACGTTGCCTTTCAATGGGATAATCAGTTGTGGAGGAAAGAGCGTGGTCAAAGATTTTGAACTCTGTAAAAATTCAAGAGAGTTTGTGTTTTGGGGCTCTTATCATCTCACATAAAGGGTATATAAACAAATGGCAGACGAAATGTGGAATACAATAATCCCAGAACCTAACAGCCCAAAGAACCTCTTTCTAAACCTCTATACCAAGTTTCAAGAGCTTAAATGCATATGTTATAGTAATGACATGTGTGTCGAAAGTATAAGACAACAAATTTGACACATGGCAAAATTATAAACACATCAAATTGACACATGGCTTGTTAGCAGCTTTATAAGATCCTAATTTCATTACAAAAATAAGCTTGTCGAACGTGATCTAAAAATACGTCTCCTACACTTAAACTTGGAGCTTCAAAAATCATGAATGCACAATCATAAAAAGAACTCTCAATTACACTAACCATGGAATCTTAGACAGTCTACCATCTTGAGAGATACAACACAGCTAACATGATAAAGTGTTCATTTAGTAGTGGAACTTTACGCTCACAAATCAGGAACATAAAGTTTATTTATTGAGAACTTTGCAATAACAAAACTGAATTTACGTATATGAAACCATACCTGGATGCGTAGGAGATGTATTTTTAATCACGTGCAAAGTTCTTTAGAAAATACACGATCCAAGACCTGATCTCCAAATTTGAAACGTGGATATATGAACAACTGAACAACTCCCGAATAAATAGTTTGTACAACCTTTTCATCTTTAATTTGAGGTTCTATATTTTTGTAATGTTTTTTTGGTAAGGAATATAAATGATCATCTTAATTTGTAATTAATTTTCCTAATTACATTTTGTATATAATTCCCCTTTTATTTCATTAATGAAATAGTTTAAATTTAAAATTTTGATAATTGCACTTCAATTCTTTTCTTTTGGTCAGGAGAGAGGTAAATATTTCTCATTATTGTGAGCCTAACATGCAAAGATAAACATGTATTGGCAAAAACGAACTCAGAGTATTTGCAGTTTGATAAGAGCCATATGCCTGCATTTTATGGTGTTTGGCCTAGGAAAAGATAAGATTGCATTATTCTTTGTACTTTATTTCCATGTTTTGGTAGTATTGGAAACCCTCCGATTACTTGCGTTTACAAAGGATACATAATGTTATCATTTTCTCTTTGTTTTATGTAATGTTTGATGGCTAAATCTGGTTTATAAACAAAATGAGTATGTATAAATGTTGTGTTGTTTATGATTAAAATGAATGTGTAATTAATTTTTTGCAAAAGATAAGGATTAAAAATTAACAATTTTATTGACATTGTATGTATATGACCCCTATCTCATACGAAAACGACGTTCAAGACAAATAATTGAGTCTCAATTGACAAATTAAAGGTCTTGAGAGACAAACCAAAGTCAGCATTTCATAAATCAGTTATGAGTTTAGAAGAAAACAAAGAGGTAACATACTTGTTTTTATCTCAATGGATATATCCTTATTTATTCAAGACATAAATATATAAACGGGCTACTGAGTAAGGTATTACGTGCCTTCATGATTGGATTCCTTCTACTCGGAATCTTCCAAAACGTGGAGGTTTGTTGTTTTCCTGTTAAAAGAATAACAAAGCTTATAAGTTGTAATAAAGAATCAACAATTTAGCGAATCATGTATTCCCAAATTGAGAGTGTGCATTGTTCTTTCTTTCAATATACACTTACTTTTGCACTTTGCGTCGTTTGCCTCTTCCTTCTTCTAGTTTTTCAGAGTCTTTCTTCGGCCTTGCGTCTTCAACTTTAATTTTTGCTAATGATGTTCTGCTACTCCCCGATGCTGTCTGAGTGTCTAATTTTTCCTGAAAGACCAAGATTTTAGTTTTTTTTTTTTTGTTAATAATAATTTTTTTTTTAAATACCTTCTGTTTACATCAGATTTGGAAGTGTCATCAAGGATGCGTGAAACAGTGAAAGACTGATATTTTGTCTTGAAATTGTATTCAGTGACCTTGACTCGAAACTTGAATTTTTTTCCAACCATCTTTAATATGCATGCCGGAGTTTGGTCATTCCCAACTTTGTCAGCAGCCAAGTCCTGTGAAGAAAATAGTTGTTATTGGAATTTTTTTTTGTATCACCTCTCTTAGTTCTTAAAAACACAGTAGTTCAATTAATTCGTTACATCTTTTTCCATTAGAGTAGATGCAGTCGTGTTAGTAATTTTTTGTGCATCTCTGTCGAATATGACAAATGTGGTAGTGCCACTTCCATCATCAACTACCACTTCAATTCGGAACATACATGATCAAAGTAATAGAGGTCAGAAGACATTAAAATCTCAATTTAATATAATTTTGTTTCATTTTTCGTTGTTTTAGAATCACCTTAATACCCCCACAGCGTGAGAAACATTGCAAGATAAGGTAGACTGTGTTTTTTCCATTTTCCGTGTGCATTTTGAGCATGCTATGTAGTTCCATCCATTGCGTAAAATGATATCTTTAATTGTTGCCTTGCAAGTGAATTCTTTGACCTAAAAAGAGCATGGAAGCACGATTGGGTAATAGATTTTGTGCTAAAATGAGATCTTAATAAATTTATTCGAAGTCTACAATTATGTTACAATTAATTATATTTGTACCCTTTAAATGTTATAAGTTTAACAAAATTGTTTAATGATATAAAGCTCACCATCAACTTGGAAGGTGCTCCCAACTTAATGAAAATGGTCAATTTAATGTTTTTTTGTAAGAAGTGTACCTGTTTTTTTCCGTTTGAAACATATTGTAGAATGTCCGCAATACTCTGTAACTGTGAGTCAGTGATGTAGGTTATCATTCTTTTGTAGTTGTTGTTGGTCCTTGGTGGAGTATGACACAAGTGTATGCAAATTCTTTTTCTTTTCAAACAGTTTGTCTTATCAGGGAGGTTGTCTCACAACAAACCTGAGTGTGAACTTTAATAAATACTTGTCCTACTGAAAACTATTGAGTAATCAGTTGGATGAATATCTAAGAGAGTTGCTAAGTGCGGAATGTGGTTGGACTTTTTCTTAAAGAAATACTCCAAATTGATTTCTGAAAAACACAGTGATCAGGGACTTTGTCCAAAACAGATTTTCTTAACTTACTGAGATTAACTCTTTGAAATATGATTGAATGCAAGTGCTTTAATGAATGCAGTAAGTAAATGGCACACAAATTATAGTGGTTCAGAGACTCAAGCTCCTACATCCACTTTCCCTGATTGAACAGGATAATTCCTTAACAATGGAATTAACTTGTTTTATAGTGCCAAGGTGCACTGATCAACAACACTCTCTTAGTGCTTTGATCCCTAGGATAATCTGAGTCCTAGTGCTCAATTTCTCTGAGTTAAGACTGTGTTTCACAATAACAATCCTTAACTCCTCACTTCTACAACAAACACTACTTCACTTAATGAGGTAAGGGTTTGAGGTTTGGTTCCAACTAGTAGAGATATCCTTTACAATAAGAACAGTGTAAAGGCTTAGGATATCTCAATGCTAAACTTTGGATGTTTACAAAGATAGGCTTAGCTGTATGAAGTGATCAGGGAACATGGGATTCTTAAGAACAACTTTGGTTTCCTTTGATTGCTTGATGATAGTTTGATAGCAAGTAGTTGGATGATTGAATCCTTTGATCACTTCTGAATTTATAGGAAAATTTGAACAACTAACCGTTGGAGAGATAGCAATTCAAACTTGTCTATTTGCAGCACCATTGAAACGGTTATGAAGCTTGGCATCCTTTTATCCACTGTGTAAAAGCTTCTTCAATGGTTGCTTGAATGAATGTGTTGACTTCTGAAAAATGCGGCTGAGATGACTTGTGTCAGATTCCAAATATGCACATTTCCCAAGGTTGATTTGTGGCAGACTCAACCAATGGTCAAATGGGACAACTCCCCTGAATATTCCTGTTGCAAACAAGAATGTTCCAACATTCATTCAATGCTTCAATCTTTAATGCTTCTAAGTCTTCAATGCTTGGTTTAGGCTTGATGGCAATAAATACTTCATTGAATGTGTCTTCTGTGAGTATTGCATTCAATGCTCTTGATCATTAGCACTTAAACTGATCTGAAACAGATCTTATCAGTGCAAGAAGCTTTGCCTTATCATTCTTTGATCTTTTCAGCCATGTTGTCCACTCAGTCAGCTTGTCTTGTAAACTCAGCAAGTTTGGCCTAAACAACTTAGCACTTATCAAGCTGCCTAACATTCCAGCTTTGGACAACTATCCTGAACTATAAATCTCACAACATTTCTGAGATTTTGACTTAAGCATTCCTACATACTCAAGTGTCCTGAGACAACTTATGTGATCTACACTTGAGCATATCTCAACTAATCTGATCATCATCAATTGGGGGTTTTGGTATCTAATTCAAAATCATTTTATTCCCAACAATTTCCCCATTTTTGATGATGCCAAAACCTATTACAAAGGGAACTTGACTTATACTAAGCTCTGTCTTCAAGATAGATGAGCTGGTCAGTTTTTCTGAAACAAACTGTTAGCACAAATAATAAATCAAGTATATAGGTCATGTCAGGTTAGTTGAGATAATGAGTTGTTATCTCTTGATAGGAAATCAGTGATCCTTTCATATATTTCATGAGGCATTACAAATCAGAAAATCAAAAGGACTCACTAAGCTGATACAAATGAAAGAAAAAGCATAACAACTAGTAATAAAATCATAGATAGATAGGGAAGGAATGAACTTATGCTTCAGAGAGTTCCATCATCCTGAGGAGCAATTCCATACTGAGCCCAGACCCTCTTCTTCCGCTCCCAAATGTCCTTATTGGTTCCTTTGGGGCCAGGCTTCATCTTCTCCATCCTCATGATTGAGATGAACTCCTCCAGAATCTTTCCTTTATCAATTAAGTTCCCATTGAACTTTGGAGGCATGTACAGAATGGGACCAGGGGCCTTGAACTCAATTCTTGCCATCTCAGCTGCTGCAAACAGCTTCTGGTATAGATCCCTATGGTTTTCAAACATGAACTGCACAAACACCTCATCAACACTCTCTTCAAGCCATTTTCCTATGACATAGAAGTCATACACAAATCTCCTCTTGGCCTCCTCCCATGCATCATTCAGTGAGATTGGCACCCACTTATCATGGTGAGGGTACTGAGTGTCCTATCTCTGCAGCATTTGAGGCTTGAGTCTTCTGTAAGAAGCCCTTCTCCTTGGAGCTTTGAAGTTTGCCCTCCTCTCATCTCTTGCCTTGTTGGCCTCAACCAACTGATCCATCCTTTCCTTAGCTCTCTGAAGAGCTAGCTTCTCCTGAGTTTCAGGATCCTTTCCAAATCCTTCTTCAAATAACTTTGAAGGATCATCAACAAGCTTGGGCATTCTGACTTCAGGCTCTTTGTCTTGTTTTTCTTCTTCAGCTTCTTCCTCTTGGATCTCAGGCAACTTGGCTGCTTTTCTTAACCTCTTTGACTGCCTCAGTGGAGTTGACTCTTCAGATTGAAATTCAGATGGAAGGGTCAGGCTGGTTGGGAATTCATTAAAGGCTTGTTGTTCCTTTCTCTTTCTTTCAGAGGCCCTGGTCACCTTCCCCCTTACTTCAACAACCTTCTCCTTGGGGTCAAGGCCTGCAGACTCACCACCAGGTCTCTGTTGCTTTCTTGCCTGACTTTCCATCACTGTAACCATAGACTCCTTGACTGCAATATGGATTTGCTCTTCTTCAGTTAGGTCTTCAATATTCATTGGGCCTTTGCCTTTCCCAATGTCTTCTTCTTCCTCTTCTTCAACTTCAGGGGCCTTTTCCTTTCCCTTGGATTCACCAATCCTCAAGGTTCCCTTTGCCCTAGCTCTCTCTCTTTCCCCCTTTTTGGCATTATCAAAGCATTGGGGCTTCAATTCACTCATAGTGACAGAGAGATGTGAGTGAGCATGAGTGAGGGACTTCAATTCCTGCAGCAAATAAACATTCTCATCATGAATGTTTTGCATTTTATCATCAGCCATACTTAGAAAGGTGTGGACTAGCTTCATTTTCTGAGCAACAATAGCATCCAGAGTGGCCTTCAAGGATTGATCAAGTCTGGCTTGCAGCTGGTCAGTGAGGTTGGACACAACTTGATCAGAGACCTTGGCCATCAGTTCCACTGTGAACTTTTCAGCAGCCTCCTTCACCATAACAACTTTTAACTCTTCAGCCTTCCTTCTCTGAGTTGCTGTCCTCTGCCTCAAGGCATCCTTTATAGTCCTTCTCAAAGCTTGCACATTGTGCTTGTAAAGATCTTTCAAGCCTTGCTGCTCCTTTTTCACAGATTTTGTGAATTTTGCCATTTCATCCTTGGCCTTGGTAACTTCTGTTGAAACAGTTTGCAGTCCAGTTTCAACACCACAAATCCTGGCATCCAAAGTTGGCAAAATCACCTCTTCTGATCCTGTAAGCCTTATCTCCACAGAGGCTAGAGTTTTGCCTTGACCATCAAGGGTATCCACAGTTGCAGCATGTGCCTTCCCAACTTCTCTGACTAATGTGTCCAACTTCTCTGATTGCTCCTCAATGGAGGTGGCAGTCTGTGTAGCAATCTGCAATCCAGCCTCAGTGGCATTGGCTTGCTCAAAATAGATTTTGTTCAAAGTGGACACATTTGCTGAGATTGCTTCAAGATCAATGTCAGCATCAACTGGAATATCTGTGAGAGAAGCATCTGCAAAAATCTGTTCTATGGTGACATCAACTGAATCTGCAAAACTCAAAGGGTTAGTTAAAACACCCTCAACACCCTCATTATTTTCTTCTCCCATTAGGTCTGATACATCAACACCTACACTCTCATTTTTAACTATATTTTTTTCTTCATTTATAACAGATGGACTCACATTCACTGGAGAATCAGGCCTCCTTTCACCAAGAGATTCATCAAGTTCAGATTTGACTTGAAGAATAGCCTGACTCTCATATTGGGTTGCACCCAATATTTCTACTTCATCTCCCTCTAATTGTGGTGCACTCAAAGTTCCAGTAATCGCACAATCCTCACCATCTCCCTCTGATTTTTTCATGCTATCATCCTTTTCAACTCCTTCCATTCCTAATCCTGACACCTCCATATCCTCAACAGGATCCACAAAGGGCAGTTGTTGGGAGATCACAGTGCTTGGGCATCCCAAGTCCACTGAGTCATCCTGAATGACTAAAGGCTGGTCAATGTCCAACTGTCCTGACATTGATGATGCTTTAGTCAAACCAGCTTCTCCCATGGAAGTCTCAACATTGTCAAGCTGTGCCTCAGGCTCAGAAGAACCATCCTTGGCCAATGCATCTTGGACTGAGTCACCACCCTTGGTCAACTCCTCTGATTGATCAGAGTCCTTAATTGAATGATAGGTCAAGTAATGTACCTGAGCAGAATTGAGGCCAGGAGGATTGGGATTGGTGTTGTCATCATCATCATCATTATCATCAGAGGTGCTATCAGGATGCTTGACTCCTTGTGCAATTCTTTCTCTCTCAACAAGAACCTTCTCATGGACTATTGTGCAAAACAAGGCCTCAGTGGTCAAAACACTGGACTTCTTTACATTTGCAAAGTGTAAAAGCCTGTTTTCTTCAACTTGCCACCAGCTTACTCCCTTGTCCTTGATAGCCTGAGCTATCTCTACCATTGATTTGTCTTTGATCTCAACAAGTGCCCTGAGATCATAGAACTGTTGTTGCAGCCTTGGATAATCTTTCAATCCTGGATAGAGCTGGTCCACATTAGCTTTGGAAATCTGCCTTAGCATCCCCTCATAAGTGTACTCTTCATCACTACCATCTCCATCAGAAGAGTTGGCTTGGGATTCAGGAGGGTTGGATTGGGATTCAGGTAGGTTGGGCTGGGGCTCAGAAAGGTTGGGTTCAGAAGAACTTAAAACAATTTGGGACTCAGGTGCTTTAGAGAGCAATGCTCCTGAGGAGGTTATTGGGATGGCTGGAATGGGTGGATGAATAACTTGATCACCTTCTCGAAGAACAGTTTCAAGAAGTTTGGTATAGGAAAGTAGTCTGGGATCAAGTGGGGAGAATGGCCTATCTTCAATATCAACCAAATCAGCCAGCACATCAATACCTGACCTATCAGGAGCACCTTCAGGAGAGTAAACTTTCTTGGCCACAATTGGGGCATCTTCAGGAGTCTTGCACTCCTCTTCTTCATGCCTTGGTGATATTCTTTGAGATTGAATATCAGGAGAGTTAGCTTCAGGGCTGTTGGGCTTGGATTTTGACTTGGAGTTAGACCTACTTGCTTGTCTAATCTCCTTGAAGAATTCCTTTTTCTTCTTCTCTTCCTCCATCAACTTCTGCTTCTCAGAAGTCTTAATGATCCTTCTCCTTCTCTCTGACCTTGTTGGCTTATCAAGGTCCCTGAACTCAGTCACAGATTCAGGTTGCAGAGGGACAATCTCTCTGAATTCTTCTCTCTCTTCAGGGGGTTGACTCTTTCTTCTACCACTTTGTCAATCTCTTCAGAAGTGGCACCTCTACTTCCAGACTGGCTCTCTAGAGAGGATTCACTGAGGATCTTCTTCATCCTTTTCATCTTTGGCTGACTTTTTTCTGGTTGGGATTTCCTCTTTCTTGGAGAGGATCTGACAGTTGGTGAAACAGTTAAGGCTTTCTTGGAAGCTGCCTCTTGCTTTCTCTTCTCAGTCTTTGTGGACAACTTTCTAAACATCACCTTCTGGGCTGGAAAAGGCTTTGGCTTGGCTTGGAGATGTGTGTAGTGAGCAAATCTTTCCAAGAGCAGGCTTGCTCTTGTGCAAAATTGAAGTCTCCCATCCACCACCACCTTGTGGTGCTTCACTTCCTTGAACTTAAACTTCTCATTCATCATTTTATCTAGAATGAAGCTTTTCCAATCAAACTTGACTCTCTTTTCAGCAGAGTCAATCACAACAGCCATTACTCTCAATTTTGGCATACTAATTTGTTCAACACTTCCGGAATGGCTCATTAAACTTTTCACTACACAATCAAATAAGTGCTCATAAACTGGTTTCAATGTTTTCTTGTTCTGAGCACTTACCAGCTTTTTGTGTACCTTCATCCATGGATTGGAGAACTCCTGCTCCTCTCCCTCTCTGTAGAGTTCTGGATTCAAGCCTTCAGAGAGTAGTCCAAAGCTGGCATCAAGGTCCTCAGTAGTGAAGATGATGGTGTGTTGACTCTCTTCTTCTTCATCTTCTTCAGCATAAGTTAACTTGGTGCACACATCACCCTTTTTGCCCTTCCATCTGAGATGGGCAAAGAACTCTGCCATAAATGGATTCAAACAAGAATCAGGCTTGGTGCCTAAGAACTTTTCAAACCCTGCCTCCCTTAGCCATTGGAGGACTGGATGAAATTCTTTGTCTGGGCTGTCAAAGGCCACCAACTTCTCAAACCATAGAGAGTTTGGATTACTGAGATAAGAGAAATCAATATCCAAGGATGAATCATTGAAATCTACTAGCTCTTCTCTTTTGATTTTGGGTGCCATGGATAAATTTGAGAGAAAGATAGGTTTGGAGAAATTTGCAGATTTTGAGATGATTTCAAAATGTTTAAGGGTTCGAAAATATGAATGCGTAGGAAAGGGGAGTAAAAACCTAAGAGTTTTTATATGGGCAGAATTTATTAACCGTTGGTTAATAGTGATTGATGGTGGATAAAATTTAAAACCAATTGGATAAAGTGGGGTAGTGGGCTTTGGGGCGGTTTGATGAAAATTAATGTTAATCAATGGCTTTGATGATGGCACAAGAATTCATGTAATCTTGAAAGAGATTTTTGCATTAAATGCTGATTTGCCATTTTGGTGGCAAAAATCTTAATATCTCACGCCATCCTAAAATAGCCTACTCTTAGCCCAAGAATTCTTTTAAATGTCCAATCAATGCTAAAAATAGCAGTAATCATCCTATTAACTCGGACAAACATCCTGAGATGTGTTTTGACTTTTGTTGTGGTCAAAATGTCTGACCAACATGCCTGAGTGGGTCCCAATGTTGCTGACTGGGTCCCACTAGGACAGATCTCCTGACCAACATTGCTGAACATTCCAAGGACAACTTTACTGAGTTTTCCTTTTTGGCAGACTACTTCAGTGAGGTTGGTCAACCTTGCTGAAGTTCAACTTAATGAACTTCCCCCTTCATATGAGCTTCCTTCCTTTATTTCTCCATCTTCCCTGGATCAAGTTAGCCCAATTCAGCTGAAAGTTCCAAGAACCTTGCTTCAGCTAATGGCTTAGTTAAGATATCAGCTTTTTACTTATCAGTGTGAATTTTCACAAGCTTGATATCTTTCTTCTCCACATGATCTCTTATGAAGTGATGTTTGATATCAACATGCTTGCATCTGGTGTGGAGCACTAGATTCTGTGAAATGGCAATTGCACTATTGTTGTCACAGAATATTGGAACTTCATTGGAGATGACTTTGTAATCTCTAAGTTGCTGCCTGAGCCAAAGTATCTGAGCACAGCAACTTCCAGCTGCTACATATTCTGCTTCAGTTGTTGATGTGGCAACTGTATTTTGCTTCTTGGAGAACCATGAGATTAGCTTGCTGCCCAAGAATTGACATGTTCCAGAAGTGGATTTTCTGTCAATTCTACATCCTCCATAATCTGCATCTGAATATCCAGTGAGCTCAATGTTGTCATCAGCTGGATACCATAATCCAAGATTCTCAGAACCCTTGAGATATCTTAGAATTCTCTTGGCAGCATCAAGGTGACTCTTCTTTGGATTTGCTTGAAATCTTGCACAAACTCCAACTGCAAATGTGATATCAGGCCTACTTGCAGTGAGATATAGCAAGGATCCTATGATTCCTCTGTAGTTAGTGGAGTTTGTTGATTCTCCACTTTCATCAGGATCCATTTTCCAGTTTGTATTCATAGGAATTCTGACTGGCTTGCTTGTAGCACATCCAAACTTCTTGATCATGTCCCTTGTATACTTGGCCTGATTGATGAATATTCCTTTCTTAGATTGAGTGACTTGAAGTCCTAAGAAGAAATTCATCAACCCCATCATGGACATCTCAAATTTGCTCTGCATGAGTTTGGAGAATTTCTCACACAGCTTTTCATTTGGAGATCCAAATATAATGTCATCCACATAGATTTGGACTAACAAAATATCATCTCCTTCACAGATTCTGAACAAGGTTCTGTCAACAGTGCCTTTGACAAAACCATGATCTAGAAGAAACTGTGATAAGGTGTCATACCAAGCTCTTGGAGCTTGCTTTAAGCCATAGAGGGCTTTCTTTAATCTGTACACCTTGTCTCCTTCTTCAAAGCCTGGGGGTTGTTCCATATAAACTTCTTCCTTGAGTACCCAATTGAGAAATGCACTCTTCACATCCATTTGATACACCTTGAATCTCATGTGAGCTGCATATGCTAAGAAGAGTCTGATTACTTCAAGTCTGGCCACTGGAGCAAAGGTCTCATCATAATCAATCCCCTCAGATTGACAATATCCCTTGGCCACCAGTCTTGCTTTGTTCCTCACAATGATGTCATTTTCATTTTTCTTATTTTTGAACACCCATTTGGTTCCAATGACATCTTAATGAGTTGGCCTATCCACCAGCTCCCAAACTTCATTTCTGGTGAACTGGTTCAGCTCTTCTTGCATGGCTATGATCCAGTTGGTGTCTTGAAGTGCTTCCTCAATATCTTTTGGTTCCTGTTCTGAAAGGAAACAACAAAACAAAGCACTTTCTCCATGAAATCTTCTAGTTTTGATCCCTTCACTTGGGTTACCAAGTATCAGGCTAGTTTGGTGGTCATGCAACCAAGTCCTTCTAGACCTGATCCCTTCAAGAGGATTGTCCTCATCTGAAGTTGGATCACTAGACTCATTAAATTCAGGAAAGTTAATTGAAGGATCAAGTTCAGGATCATATTCAGGGGTATTGTCCTCATTGTCAGATAAGTTGACATTTTCATTGGTTCCCCCTTGAATATTGGATCCATTTACTACCTCAGTATTGCCTGCTTCTTCATTGGTAGTTGTTACCTGATTTTGAACTGGGATGGGGCCAGTCAGTTCAATTTCTACTTCAGGTGGGTTGGCTTCTGGTTGATTGCCATCAATAGAGTTGTCCAGTTTTTGATTGTCATCAAGTTCAGGCTGGGCAACATCTACAAACACTGTTTCTTTGCTTTGCAGCCTTAATCTGGTTGTTCTCTTTGTTATCTCATCAATATTCAGGTTTCTATCCCTGAGCTCATTAATAGATTCATCAAACACAACATGAGGTGTTTCTTCCACAATAAGGGTTTTGCAATTGTAGATTCTGTAAGCTTTGCTGATTTGTGAATATCCAACAAATATTCCTTCATCAGCTTTGCTGTCAAAAGCTCTCAATTGCTCTTTCCCATTATTATGAATGAAACACTTACTACCAAATATATGAAAATAGGCAACAGTGGGCAATCTACCTTTCCATAATTGATATGGAGTTTTACCTTGACCTTTGGTGATTAAGGATCTGTTTTGAGTGTGACATGCAGTGCTAATGGCTTCAGCCCAGAACCTTTTAGGAAATTTGGATTCAGCAATCAAAGTTCTTGCTGCCTCTTTTAAGGTCCTGTTCCTTCTTTCAGCAACCCCATTTTGTTGAGGTGTTCTTGCTGCTGAAGTTTCATGAGTGATGCCATTCTTGCTGTAGTACTCATTGATGTATGAGTTTATGAATTCAGTGCCTTTGTTTGATGTGATCTTGACAATACTTAGGACTTTTTCATTGCTCAATCTCATCATCAATTCAGGTAGCTTGACTTGGGTCTCCTTTTTGTTCAGCAAGAAAACTACCCAAGTGTACCTGGAGAAATCATCAACAACAACTAAAGCATATTTTCTTCCATTTATACTTACAGGGATAATTGGACCAAATAAATCCATATGCAGTAGTTGAAGAACTCTCTCAGTTGAAATGACAGGCTTTCCTTTGAATGAAGCTTTGATCTGCTTTCCTTCCTGACATGCTTGGCATATATGTTCTTTGATGAACACTTGATTAGGCAGCCCTTTAACTAGAGAGTTTCTTGCTATCTTGTTGATGGTTTTGAAGTTCAGGTGGTTTAGTCTTTTGTGCCATAGCCAGCTTAGCTCACTTGTGCTTTTGGCAACAAGACAAACTGCTTCAGGGGTTTTGCTCCAATCTGCAAAATAGACATTTCCCTTTCTCACCCCTGTTAGTAGCACCTGTTGTGTTGAATTATCTTTGATAATGCATTCATTTGGTGCAAATTCAACATTGTATCCTTTATCACATATTTGACTTATAGACAGCAAATTGTATTTTAGGCCTAGGACATATGAGACATCAGTAATTTTGACACTACCAATGTTTAATGTACCATAACCTCTTGTGATCCCTTGAGAGCTGTCTCCAAAGGTTACTGAAGGACCATCTTCTACAATGAACTTTGAGAGAAGCTCCTTGTTTCCAGTCATGTGTCTTGAACATCCACTGTCCAAGTACCGTGTTGTTTTCTTGTTGATGCTTCTCTTCTTCTTGTGGTCCTTGCAGCCCTGCAAAGTTAAACTTTAGGTACCCTTTGAATGGTGGGTCCTAGAGGGTTAGCTGTACCTTTTGGAACCCAAATCTGCCTAATTACTCTGATTGACTCAAAGTGACTGACTTGGTTTCCCTTTATATCTATATACACAGTCTTACCCTTAAATGCCTTGGGTGGTTTCTGTGCATAAGTGTTAGCCTTGTAAGGTTCAGGAGAGTTGGTGAATTTCTTTGGGAAATTTCTCCTGAAGTTACTAGACTTAGGTGCAGCTTAATAAGACTTTTGAGAATAGGGGCTTGGATGGCCTTTTCCTTTTGGCATGAAAGGTCCAGGCTTCCTGAAGCTGTTATACCTATCAGTGGGGTTGGGCCTAGATCTATTCAGTTGAGGTTGCCTCATTTGAGTTGGCCTTTTCTGAGCAGATATTGGACAACTCCACTGATGAGGATTCAGATGGGTTGACCTTCCATTGGTTCTACCCTTCTGAACCTCATTCCTCCTGTAAGCAATGTTCTTAACCTTTTCCTTAGGTATGGGTTTAGAGACATTGTTTACTTGAGTAGGTATAACAATTCCCTTTCCCTTTTCCTTGATCAGTGGTTGATTTACTTCCATTTCATTTTGTTGAGCCACTGATCTTACAAAAGTCATCTTAGAGTTGCTTGATGAGGCAATACTAAGACCAGGTGAGGGTTCAAATGGATTATAGCCTAATCCACCTTTTTGAGCAAATGGTCTTTGAAACCCTTGAATTTCTTCTATTGCTTTAGCAGATTTGTTCAAGGCAGACATCTTCATTTTTAAGCTCCCTTCACTCAATTTAAGAGTATCAAATTCATTTGAGAGATTATCAAATTTTGCTTGAAGGATTCTAAGATCAATCAGCTTTTGTTGTTCAGTGACTTTGAGAGACATTTCATCATGTTCTCTCACAGTCTGTTGATACAACTCAGTTGATTTGAAGTCAAACTTTGGTTCAGGAAGGTTGAGAGTTTGAACTTTAGAATTTAATAGCTCATTTTCTCTCAATGCCATATTGCATACCTCTTGTAGTCTGGTGAAATCCTTAAGTAACTTCCCAAAGTTGAGTTTCAAGTGGATTTCACTGGACTCATGTGTGTTATTAGAAGAATTGGAAGATGAACATACCTCTTCATTTTCAAAAGCCATTTGACAATCTTCATCACTGTCACTGTTGGAGAATAGTCCATCATCAGAAGAGTAGACACTCTCTTCACTTGTTGATTCCCCAGCTACCATGGCCTTCCTGTTGTTCAGCCTCTTGTCTCTTTTGTTCTGCCTTTCTTTTCTTTCTTTTGAGCTCAGGTCAGGACAATCATACTGAAAGTGACCATTTTTCTGGCAGTTGTAACACACATCTTCATCATCATTCTTCTTGCTTGAGGACTCCTTTCTCCTTGATGATGATGGTTCAGCTTTGCTGTACTTCTTTCTATCAGCATATCTATCTTCTTTCTTCTCATCAGAGACTTTGTCCTCTGATTTGTTGTTAGGAGAACTGAATCTCCTTCTGGTTCTGTTGTCTTGGTAGAACTTTTTGTATCTACCAAATCTGGAGTTGAGCTTCTCAAATCTCCTTGCCATGTGTGCCAGCTCCTCCTTCATTTCAGACTTTGAAACAGTTTGAGAGGATCTTTGAGTACTCTTCTTTTCTGTTTCAGCAGCTTTGAAAGCAACACCTTTGTTTGAGGAGGATGGCTCATCATGCACTTTCTTTCTGTTCAAATCAAACTCATATGCTTTGAGTTCAGAGAACACTTGCTGCATGGGCATTGTGTCAAGATTGCTAGTGTTTTGCATCATGACAGAGTATATGTCCCACTTGGATGTGAGACTTCTCAGAATTTTCAAAGCAACTTCTCTTTTGACATAGAACTTGCCAAGAGAGTTTATCTCATTCATGATGTCAGTGAATCTGCCATCAAGATGATCAATAGTTTCATTGGGCTCCATAGAAAATTGTTCATATTTTTGGATAGCCACTTGAAGCTTGTTTTCTTTTATCTTTTGGGTACCTTCACACATAAGTGCCAAGGTGTCCCAAATCTCTTTTGCTGTTGTGCAGTGGTACACTCTTCCCATCACTGCATCTGGAATGGTCTGGTACAAAGTATTCATGGCAATGTAGTTCAGGTTGTGCCTTTTTCTCTCTTCAGCTGTAAACTCATCCTCATCCTTTGGTAGCAATTCCCTTGGATCTGCTTTCTGAGCATCAGTGAGTTTGGGATTTGCTTTGGTGAATGTGAAGGGCCCTCTAGTGATGACTTTGAGCATTTCATCATGTTGGCAAGCAAGATGTGCTCTCATCCTGATCTTCCAGAAATCATAGTTCTCAATTGAGAACATTGGCAATTTGTGATGAGAAATATGATTGACTTGGTTTGGACCCATGTTGTTGATGGTGTTGACAGCATCTCCTGGAACTGCATTGTTAGCCATATCTATATAAATAGAATAAGATAAACACAAATAGGTTTTTCAGAAATTTGGATCAGTTCAGTGACCACAGAAAATAATGTGATTTGAAAATCAGATGGATTTTCAGAAGCAGTGGTCTTTGAACCGGATGAAGATGAAGTTGACTGATTGAAGAATTAATGTGACAGAATCAAGAGGAAGAATCACGTAATTGATTGGAGAATTTATGTAATATTTCCTTTCTGCTCTAAATCCTATCAATTATGCATATCTTAATTTTAGTATGATTGCAAGGAAATTAATTAGTGAATTAATCCACCTTATTATAAAAGGATGGAGAATAAAGTTGTAGAGGGGAGAAGTTTTTGAATAAAAAAGAATAAAGAACAGAGTTCTTTTGAATTGCAATTACAGTATTCTTTTTGAATCAATGTATTTGAATTCGTGTCACTTTTTCGGGTATTCTTAGAATCAACGAACTAGTGTGTGTTTTTCGTATTCGTATTGTTATTTTTATACGCTTCTGCGCCCTACATCAGTTGGTATTCAGAGATCAGGTACGATTATTGATAATGATTTCAATTATCGATGCATGTTTTGATGAAAATTATGGTTATGATGGACCACCAATTTTCGATGATTATTATGATGAAGAATGTGGTTGTGATGAACTACCAATTTTCGATAATTTTACCGATATTTTGATTAATAATGTTGACGATGGCTATAGTGGCCCTCCAATTTTTGACGAAGAGAATGAAAGTATTTTTATAATTGACGATGTTCATCCCAATATTTTTGACTCAACGACGGGGGTTGGAAAAAATTATATTGTGTTATTTATTAGTGATGATGGAAGTCACGCTCTAACGATGGAATGTCAAGTTTGTTTTATTTTGTGGCCAAAAGAATACAAAGATGTTCCTGCTCGCCTTCGTACTTTGACGATGAGGATGAACCTAGTTGCGATTCGAGGTCGAATCGTTTTCAACCGGGTGAGAATGATGAAGATGAAGTTGACTGATTGATGAATTAATGTGACAGAAACAAGAGGAAGGATCACGTAATTGATTGGAGAATTTATGTAATATTTCCTTTCTGCTCTAAATCCTATCAGTTATGCATATCTTAATTTTAGTATGATTGCAAGGAAATTAATTAGTGAATTAATCCACCTTATTATAAAAGGATGGAGAATAAAGTTGTAGAGGGGAGAAGTTTTTGAATAAAAAAGAATAAAGAACAGAGTTCTTTTGAATTGCAATTACGGTATTCTTTTTGAATCAACGTATTTGAATTCGTGTCACTTTTTCGGGTATTCTTAGAATCAACGAACTAGTGTGTGTTTTTCGTATTCGTATTGTTATTTTTATATGCTTCTGCGCCCTACATCAGAACCCCTGCTCTGATACCACTTGTTGGTCCTTGGTGGAGTATGACACAAGTGTATGGGGGGGGGGGGGGAATGCACTTGTGTATGCAAATTCTTTTTCTTTTCAAACAGTTTGTCTTATCAAGGAGGTTGTCTCACAACAAACCTGAGTGTGAACTTTAATAGATACTTGTCCTACTGAAAACTATTGAGTAATCAGTTGGATGAATATCTAAGAGAGTTGCTAAGTGCGGAATGTGGTTGGACTTTTTCTTAAAGAAATACTCCAAATTGATTTCTGAAAAACACAGTGATCAGGGACTTTGTCCAAAACAGATTTTCTTAACTTACTGAGATTAACTCTTTGAAATATGATTGAATGCAAGTGCTTTAATGAATGCAGTAAGTAAATGGCACACAAATTATAGTGGTTCAGAGACTCAAGCTCCTACATCCACTTTCCCTGATTGAACAGAATAATTCCTTAACAATGGAATTAGCTTGTTTTATAGTGCCAAGGTGCACTGATCAACAACACTCTCTTAGTGCTTTGATCCCTAGGATAATCTGAGTCCTAGTGCTCAATTTCTCTGAGTTAAGACTGTGTTTCACAATAACAGTCCTTAACTCCTCACTTCTACAACAAACACTACTTCACTTAATGAGGTAAGGGTTTGAGGTTTGGTTCCAACTAGTAGAGATATCCTTTACAATAAGAACAGTGTAAAGGCTTAGGATATCTCAATGCTAAGCTTTGGATGTTTACAAAGATAGGCTTAGCTGTATGAAGTGATCAGGGAACATGGGATTCTTAAGAACAACTTTGGTTTCCTTTGATTGCTTGATGATAGTTTGATAGCAAGTAGTTGGATGATTGAATCCTTTGATCACTTCTGAATTTATAGGAAAATTTGAACAACTAACCGTTGGAGAGATAGCAATTCAAACTTGTCTATTTGCAGCACCATTGAAACGGTTATGAAGCTTGGCATCCTTTTATCCACTGTGTAAAAGCTTCTTCAATGGTTGCTTGAATGAATGTGTTGACTTCTGAAAAATGCGGCTGAGATGACTTGTGTCAGATTCCAAATATGCACATTTCCCAAGGTTGATTTGTGGCAGACTCAACCAACGGTCAAATGGGACAACTCCCCTGAATATTCCTGCTGCAAACAAGAATGTTCCAACATTAATTCAATGCTTCAATCTTTAATGCTTCTAAGTCTTCAATGCTTGGTTCAGGCTTGATGGCAATAAATGCTTCATTGAATGTGTCTTCTGTGAGTATTGCATTCAATGCTCTTGATCATTAGCACTTAAACTGATCTGAAACAGATCTTATCAGTGCAAGAAGCTTTGCCTTATCATTCTTTGATCTTTTCAGCCATGTTGTCCACTCAGTCAGCTTGTCTTGTAAACTCAGCAAGTTTGGCCTAAAGAACTTAGCACTTATCAAGCTGCCTAACATTCCAGCTTTGGACAACTATCCTGAACTATAAATCTCACAACATTTCTGAGATTTTGACTTAAGCATTCCTACATACTCAAGTGTCCTGAGACAACTTATGTGATCTACACTTGAGCATATCTCAATTAATCTGATCATCATCAATTGGGGGTTTTGGTATCTAATTCAAAATCATTTTATTCCCAACAGTTGTCATCAACTTGCGGGTGAAGTTTCATCCTGCAGCATGCAGAAAATATTGTTTTAGTATTAAGTCATGTAGACAAAATATGTTTGTTAAAATTAAAAAAAATATATCAATAATATAGTCTTTACCTTTCTTGAAAATCTCTAATAGTTTCAAAATCTGCATTAAGATAGAATCTTAATGCAGAAGATGTGCTCAGAAACAGTTTTTCTGTAGGTAATTGAAAATAAAGGCTTTCATTTCAAGATATATTAACCAAAAGGAAAATTTAGAGTCACAAGGAGGCTTATTAATCTTTCTTATACCTGAAAAAGTCTTAGGAACGAGACTCGTTGCAACAACGACTATGGTTCTTTCTTTTATTTTACTCAATTCCTCGTCAATGAAAACAGCTAGATCACCCCAAACAGTAATGCGGATTTTAATTTCTCTGCATTCAAAATGATTTGTTCCATTATGTTATTTTTTCAACTAAAGCAGGAAATAAACATTTTTTTTTGTCCAAAAAAATTTTATGTGAAGCAAAATATGATTATGTGTTTCAAATATATAATCTTCAAGAATGATGTGCAATGTTGCTCTCTTCAGTCTGCTTTCACCATCAGCTTTTTCAAATTCAGAAATCAACCCAATCACATCTAATCAATGCAAATCAAGATTATCATTCATTTATTTTATGGAATTCTAAATTTATTAGTATTAAAAAAAATAAAGATAATTTTGGAAGATAACCTGGCAAATCTTCTAATTTGTCAGCCATCTGTAGCAAATCCTTATGGTTTCGAAGACGAAAACTCTCTAGACGAATTACATGGTTGCCCTCATCAACTTCTTCTAGTTTAGTATTATCAGTGAAACGAATTGTGAATTGGTGGTCAGTTGTTTTGTATAGGGGCCTGATTTTGAAAGATCAAAATCATGGATAATGTAATTTTGTCCCTCTTTAAGGATATCCTTGAATCTATCAAGTATTTGACGATTAACAGATCCTTGAATGAGGCAATCCTGCAATGTATCAAAAGCTCTTAAAATTTTCTAAATATCCTCATTAAGAGCCAAGAAGAAGATTTTATTGGACAATAATCTTAAAAAAAAAAAGTAGAATTAGTCATTGAAAATTATTTTCTTCAAATTTAAGTGAATATTTAGATTCTTTCAGGCAATCATGAAAAGAGGGAAAAAAAATAGATCTAACTTGAAAATTTATCTATCAATTATGAACATTTTTCAATAAAATATATTATAAAAAACTACCTGCAATTCTTAATAATAGGAAAATAAACAAAGATAACAAAAATTTCTGATGTCTTAGCAATCAAGTAAGAACGAAAATAGATATATGTGATTAGAGTTTTTCCGATGTTTTAGCAACCAAGTAAGAGTTGAAATGTTCTAAGTGAATCCCCACCTAACTGAATGACTCACTTTCTAAATTGTTATTAATTTAAAGCTATCTGTTCACAAAAGGTTTTCTTTAAGGAGAAATATTTTAACTATTTAAAAAAAAAAGTAGATTAGGTTTATAAGATGACAAGGCATATTATCAGAAGAATCATAAGATTTTTAATTAAGTGCAATGACAACAATGACATTAATTTGTGTATATGATAATCCTACGACAATTACAGAGTTTGGACATATGAGGGTTAATGTGTTAGAGATGATTTGATACTGCATTCAGTAATTCAGTTTATAACAACCTATAGAAGGTGACTATAGCAATATACATGCATTAAGTAATAATTCTTTTGATTAAAGTGATTGTAAAGAAAGAATACCTCTTCATCCAGCCACAGGAAATCAATACCCATGAGCTCTTTGTTTTTCTTAAAATTCCGTGCTTCCCATTTTCGTAGAAGACGAACCAGAACACATCTCGACTCATTGTTCATGTTAAGATCATCAAGTGATGAGTATAATTGAGCATTTTTGGGATCCTTGTCAACTCTATTTTCCATTTTTTTCTGTTATTTCTAAGTGATCTGTTTTCCAATAATTTCTAAGATGATTATGAACATTTTTATATATAAAATTGAGACCTTTTTGCTTACAAATTAAAGCCAAAAATATTGATGAGGTGAAAAAACTGTTGACAGGAAGTTGAAGAGGTAGAGGCAAGATCATTAAGATTCAAAACTGTAACAGAAACCGTTATTTAAATGAATAGTGGGTTTAATTAGGCAGCTGCCATTAATCCAAATGAAAATAGGGTTGGTGCCCCTGTCTTATAGTGACTTTTGGTGTCTTCTTGGCAGGTCTAATTTAGTCCTATACAATTTTATCATTTCTGAATTTGAATCTTTCCACACACTGAAAAAAACTAAAACATTAGGCAAATAGTATGACAATAACAGAATGCATGATATGATTAATACCTCATATGCCATGATCACAACAGCAGCAACTGCTTGCCTATCAGGACCAGTTTTGAACTCAGTAAGATACGTATGGACATCCTCTTTCCTGCACAAGTGGAGGAGGTTAATTATCTTGGCCTGAATTGAAAGCAACAATTGAGATTACAATAGATTAAAGCTTAGTCTCTCTGTGTGTATGCAGTTAAATCCTGTCGAAAGGGTAAATTTATGCTACAATTTTTTTTGGGTTGGATGTGTTCAATTCAGTTAAGCTTCATGTTTAAGTGCAGTTCATATTAGATAATTTTACTCTCTTGCTACTGGGATAGTCTGATGAACAAAACGGCAAGTTGTAAGCTGTTGATTCTATAGAGTTATTTTCTTACTACTTTGATGCAACCAATAGTCACAGGCTGTCTTTGTTTTTCTGTTCTGAAAGAAATATATACAGTGAGAAAGAGGACCAAATACTTATAAGCTGTCTTTGAATTACACACTTTCTTTCTTGCTCTTGATAAGCCCAAAGACCACATAAAGTAACCATAATGTCTTTGTTTTTCTGTTCTGAAAGAAATATATACAGTAAGAAAAATGGACCAAATACTCATAAGCTGTATATGACACACACTTTCTTTCTTTATTTCTTGCTCTTGATAAGCCCAAAGACCACATAATGCAAGTCATAGAATGTAGTATTTGAGAGAGCTTGTGTGAACTGGATAAGTGAGCAGCTAGAGATTGGCCTATAAAGTGCAAAAATCAGAAACATTCTATAACAACCCATAGAAAATGATTTATGTTTGCTACAATAGCTGGAACATCTCATATAAAATTTTCCATATTTGTAGACAAGTTAGTGATTAAGGATTTTTAGAAGTAAGAGGTGTCTATATTCCTAGAATCAATCTGAAATCTGGAATGCAAGTTACCAATTCAGAGATTATACAATTTAGTTTCCCTTAAAAATCCTCCAAAAATCATTTTTTTTTTTTTTTTTGTGACAATGTAACAATGTGAAGTCTTTGACTATGACTCATAACAAATTGGTTTTTTTTCATTAGCTTCTCAGCATTCCATTTTCATTGCTTCACACATTATAATACCCTTCCAATATCACAAGCAAATCATTGTTCCTTGTAAACAAATGAGACCTCCCCACCCCTAATCGAAAAATCGAACGAAAAATGGAAGATGGAAACATGCTTGCTGCAGATTGCACTGTCATAACCTATTGCTGCCAATGCATGATCCTGCAAATCCTCATCTTCATACTGTTGAAAATTCCACGTAAAATGTTCAAAAAGACGAAAGAACTTTACATAAGTTGCTCATAAAATAATGAATATGTTATTAGATAACGGATATATGCACAATTGGTAAATTAGCAAAAAAGGAGCTGCTCACGAAAATATAAACATAAGTTGCTCACGAAGGTTCAACCTGGATTCCCCTCTTTCTTCAGGAGTTGATCTATACTTTCCCTTTGTGAGAAGACAAACGAACTGGAAGGCAGATAAATAGAAATACGATCGATCAAAAGGGGGCTATGTGAATTTAAGCAATATACCTGATGAGTAGTTCATGTTAGAAACGAACAACTCAACATGAATATATACACTATATTCCCCACATTTGATCCAAAAGATTCACTACGGAATGAACAAAACAATGGACTCAACATGAATTCAATTTTGTACAGATGGATCAATTAATTTAATTACTGGTAAGATAAACAAACAACTCAAAGGCCTAAAATAACATAAAGAAGCAGAAGCAGAAATATTCAATGATATTTGCATCAACCAAGTTAAGACATGCTCTACAACACATGAAATTAAATTATCAACAAAGTTTATAACCACACCTTGATTCCCCAATTTACACACATAAGAACAGACACACCATGATTCCTCAATTTACACACATAAGAGCAGACACACCTTGATTCCCCAATTTACACACATAAGAAGCAGACACACCATTCAGAATCAACATCAACAATAGTATATTACCCTCTTCAATACCTCAATTTGCGAGAAAAGAGCATGTTCCCCTTTGGCTCTGTAGAAATAGTCATTGAGGCCACCATCTCCGACTCTGCCAACACCAACAGAAAAGATTTTTTAAAATTCCTCATATTTGTACAAACAGTTAGGATAGAATCTAATTTAGGACTGGTTTTTCCATTCTCAACCGAAACTGGAAAATAAATGAGAATAGTTATGTTTACAATTAGAATTTTATTACCAGGATGTAATCAATCATCTGAACAAATGTGGCAGCTTTGCTCTATCCGAACTTAAAAGACCAGTCTGGAGCCCCCAAAAAATGAAGAATAGTTAAAAAAAATTAGGCAAAAGATGTCAATGAGTAACCTGAATTATCAAACACGTGATCACAAGTTGGTGAGTACTGAACTCAATAAAATGAAACAGTAAAAGTTATTTGAGGACATCAAAAGGTATACCAAAGATAATAATTAATTTCATCCAAAAGTTTCTATTAAGGATTTTTTTTTTCTTTCTAGAATGCACATCAAAATCCAGCACTTTAAATTAAACAATGAGGACATAAGAGAATATCTGAGCAAGAAGGTGTCGTGATTGTATACAAATTCTATACAATCGACACTATCCAACTAAACCAATGCCAACACCAACAGAAAAGCTTTTTTAAAATTCCTCATATTTGTACAAACATTTAGGATAGAATCAAATTTAGGACTGGTTTTTTGAGAGGTGAAAGATTATTATATACACTAATAACCTATATCCCCCACATTAGATCCAAAAGATTCACTACGGAATGAACAAAACAATGGACTAAACATGAATTCAATTTTGTAAAAATGGATCAATGAATTAGGGTACATACTCAGTTTCAATCACAAAGAGGCAAAATACGCGCGGGTGAGCTATCAGATCTAGACATGATGTTAAATTTCTGGATTAGCAATAATTATGCAGGTAACCGAGTTTGAAGGAAGAAGAAACGCATATATGAATTAAGCAATCGATCTGAAAATTAAAAAAAAAAAAAGGATAGGCGTAGAAGAAGATTGGCTTGCCTGATCGGTGATATTGAGATCGCGAATTCTGTTCTTCTCCAATATTTTGATGGCAAATGGTTCACCGGTTTCCAGATTTCTGGCGAATTCGTACTTCCCCAATCGCACACCCTTCTTCGTCTTGCCTACGGAATGAACAAAACAATGGACTCAACATGAAATCAATTATGTACAAATGGATCAATGAATTAGGGCACATACTCAGTTTCAATCACAAAGAGGCAAAATACTTTGACATGAAATCAATTTTGTACAAATGGATCAATGAATTAGGGCACATACTCAGTTTCAATCACAAAGAGGTAAAATACGCGCGGGTCAGCTATCAGATCTAGACATGATGTTAAATTTCTGGATTAGCAATAATTATGCAGGTAACCGAGTTTGAAGGAAGAAGAAACGGATATATGAATTAAGCAATCGATCTGAAATTTTTGTGATATTGAGATCGCAAATTCTGTTCTTCTCCAATATTTTGATGGCAAATGGTTCACAGGTTTCCAGATTTCTGGCGAATTCGTACTTCCCCAATCGCATACCCTTCTTCGTCTTGCCTACGGAATGAACGTCTCCCTAACTTCGCCTATTTGTTCTCTTCTGCCCTGATGGTGAGATGCGAGAAGACAAACACACGGTGAAAGATGAAACGGTGATGCTGAGACGCGAGAAGACACACACAAAGAAGAAAGGGAATTAAATAATGATGGGGCATGACGTGGCGTACACATGTCAACATCTGGAGAGCCACGTGTCAAGCTCAGGAGAGAGTTTTCCTCCATTTATATATATAGTTTATCCTCACGTTTAGCTTCTATAACACCATTTTAACTTATAGTTTTGGGGCTCCACGCTCTCTCTAGGTCCTTGGAACGAATATCTACTTGGTATACTTATCATACTACTATCGAACCCATACGCTTGTGGGGATCGTATAGTTGATTAAAAAGTGCAAAAATACGAACCAAGTCAGAAGGCGATGAGAAACTAGGGCAGTTGGGGAGGGTTCAGAGACTCGTACCGGCCATACGTATAAGTTGTTAATACGACTCCCGACGAGGAGAATGCTCCCCGAGCGGCCATCCCGCACTAGAAAAGAAGAGTGGCCAAAAATAAAATCAATATTATTGTCACGATAGAGGCTCGAAACAGAAATTAAGTTTTTCCACATATGGGGCACCACCAAAACAGTCTTAAATTTCACCAAATCAAGGCCATTAAAACATAAGGAACCCGTGTGAGAAATATATAAACCTTTACCATCACCAATTTCTACATTATCAGAACCATCAAAGGGAGAGTGTAGGGAAAGATTTGACAGATCGTTGGTGATGTGGTGAGATGCACCCGAGTCCGAGATCCAAGGGTTATTTGACTGAGAAGAGGAGGCAGAGTGAGCAGAATAAGCATGCTTGGGCGATTTTTGAGTTTTGGACTGACTTCCGCCGAGTTGACCCAACAAGTTAGGGCTGGGTTGACTCGCTGGGTTGCCGGAGTGAGCGGACGGTGACGGGATGTCGGGGCAGGTGCGCGCCGTATGGCCAGGAGCGCGAAAATATTGGCATGTGCCCAGGTAGGGCTTCTGCGACACCGATCGAGCGCGAGAATCACCAGCTTTGGAACAGAAATCTGGTCGCGTCGATCGTGGAGTTTGTTTGCCGGCGACCATTGCCGACGCCGGCGCTAGAGCAGATGTGGATTGAGTCGCGATCTGGACTTCAGAGCTCGTCGAAGGGAATCGGTGTGTCCCGAGCCTGAATCGCCGTGGAGATGTCGCGATTGGACTCGTCAAGGCCAGTCAAGACACGAAGGGTGACGTCCTCCGCGTCCGACGGAACGCCGAGCAGGGCCACTTCGTCTACCACCGAGCGGACATCCATAAAAAATCTATAATTGATCGGGTTCCCTTGGTGAGGCCCAAAAACTTAGATTTGAGGGCTAGAATTCGACCTCGAGAAGGTCTTCCATAGGTGCTTTCAAGTGTCGACCAAGCTTCATGGGATGTTTTGGCCGATGCAATAAAGGGGATGAGTGTGGGAGTCATAGATCCGACAAGAGCAGAGAATATAAGATGATCTTGACAAACCCATTTGGGAAATTCTGGATTCGGTTGGGGGACAACATCCTTGTCGGTGGCCGGAATCGTCTGGGAGGGCATGGTGTAGTTCCGTCGACATAGCCAAATAGGTCGTATCCCGTGTGGAGAAGGCGAAATTGAAAGCACCACGCCCCATAATTGGTTGGAGTGAGCTTCAATGGAGCCTGAGCCGAGACATTGAATGCGATGAATGGAGAATTTGGATTTGCAGGGGCAGCCATGGTTGAGTGTTTAGAGGAAAAACAAGGGAGTAGGGGAGTTTTGAGAGGGTGGTTGTGATTCTGAGCAGTGTGAATGCGCAGAAGGGGGGAAAAGGTGGGCACTTCTTTGAAGAAACTGTACGGTGGTTACAACCGAATGAGGAAGTTGTAACAAAAAGAAGTTTAAGGGCGCCGGTGGTTAATGCCGGACGGAGATGGTGATCGAGGCGTGAGCCAGGTGGGTCGTTGATACCATATAGAGAATGGAAAATTATATTTCAATGATTGATGCGTAATGTGTACAAGAATTATATACATGTGAGAAGCCTATTGTCTAGCATATAATTAAGGGTTATACATTGACTAAATATTTACAAGATAATATTTAATATATATATATATTCCTAATAATCATCACCAACATATACAGATCACAAAACCATCATAAACAATCCACCAAAATGTAGTAACTACGGCTGGTCAGACAAAAGGCAACCACAGAACCAAACATATATACGCAAAAGAAATTAATCTTTTCCACATCAAACATTTGAAGATTTCGACCACACGCAAAATAATAAAAAAATAGAAACACACAGAACAAATATAGATTCGTTGGATCTGTTGATTCAGAATGATACGCCACTGGTATGAAATCATAATTAATTCTTCATTTTATGGCAAAAAGATACAAACTACTCCTCATGGATATCGACGGGGACCAACAAAATTGATCGAGTACTGAATTATATTTTGATGAAAAAATGTATGAGACAGAGAAAAGTAGCAAGCAATATTTATGACAAAGTGGGATAGCTCAAGTGGTTAGAGAACCACTACCTAGGCCTTAGATCCTGGGTTCGAGTCATGGGGAGGGGAAAAGGAATGGGTATTTAATGTAATTCAAAAAAAAAAAAAAAAAAGCAAGCAATATTTAAATGAAATCTCAAGATATATAATCTAGAGCAAATGAAGAATACATATCATCAAGGGCGGAGTCAGGATTTAAATTTAGGGCGAGCTGAAAGTCTAAAAAAATTACAGTGCAAAAAAAATTATTTACATATATTATGTCCTGCGATTTTTTTATCCTATATAATTCATCAATGATAATAGGATCATGTTCTCTAACAATTCTCTTTCAATATAAACAATCATAATATTTATAGATAATCACTCTCCATTTTATTTCAAAGAACACTTTTGACATGTTTCGTAGCTAAAAATGTTTGTTCTATCATAACAATGGTAACTTGAAGTGTCAAATACAGTACAAAATTTATACAAGCATCAAACACAAAATTAGTAAAATGAATTAAATAACAATGCATAATATAATTATTCATTACATATTAAAATATCAAATACTCCCTCCATTTTTTAATCTTTTTAGTTTTTTTCACTATTTTCATAATATTTGTCAATTTTTAGTAAAATACCTCAATTTTACTCCATTAATTTCTCACCAATCTTTCCCATGATTCTATTTTCCATAATTAACCATGCACTTGAGTTTTCTATACCAAAATTAACTATCATTAATTAGGATATTATTAAATTTTAACATAAAAATGAAACCTTAATTTATTATTAATTAAGTGTTATTAACATAAAAATGCAACCTTAATTATTAAAAGCTATAAAGACATGGAATAAAAAGGGAGGGAGTGCAAAATTAATAAAATGAATTAAATAAAAAAAAGTCTTGAAAAAAGAAATCTAATCTTGAAGAAAATGAATCAAATACTTAATACCCGTGAATTTTTATAATAGTGTATATATAAATATATTTAATTTACTTTAATGTTATACAATATTTTCTAATTTATTGAGATAAAGTATATTAAAGCCCATTTAAATTCAAGATATTGTAACTTTATCTTCAAATTATTTCAATTCTTTAAATCTTTATCCCAAAAATCTCTCAACTAAAATTATAATTTGTTTCTCTATTTTATACACGATATTTTTACAAAACAAATTAAATTACATTAAATATTTTCACTCAAATTTTCCTCCTGGATCAGAAGTGAGCGGCGAATTGCTATGGCGAAAACAGTAAAATTTCTCCTTATTCATTTTTTTTTTATATTATATATATATATATAATAAAAAAAAATTGGGGTGGGCTATAGCCCACCTTAGCCAAGCTTAAGGTCCGCCCTTACATATCATCATTAATTAATTAAAGCCTGTAACACACACTTACTTATTAGAATTTAGGAGTATATAATAAGCGTACATGAATTAATAAATAAATGCATGTACGTACAAAGATATATAGATGGAGTATTAATTAATTAAGATGCAAGGTGCATGAGGCTGCTAATTATATATATATTGCGAATCAATCAGAGGGTGTATTGGCGAATGAGCGTGTGGTATCGTCATCATGCTGCAGGAATGAAATGAAAGACCAAGAGAGAATATCATTTAATCCAGTTGTGACCCTTCCTGTGGAACCGGAGATTCCAATTTGAACCCACTCGGGAAGATATGCGTTCATGTCAATCTTATGCTCCACCTTTGCTTTTGTAAATGGCGAGTTCAGGTTGGTGACATCAAGAGTCATCAATCTTTCACGCGAGTCGTACGTGATTCTGATTTCCACTCTTCTCCGTCTCCAGTGGGATCCTCCCCCCACTCCGCTACTGCAATGGACCTTCTACTGTTGACATTGATTCCCAAGTGAATAGGGATCCCACGTGTTGCGGATGAGGTCGAACTCCGCAGCAACAAGAGGGACGGGACTAAATCCTGATGAAGAGCCCCAAGTTCCCGGGGAAAGTAGTGTTAACGGGTGCCGTGATGAAGAAGGTGATGCCTTCCACATCCGAATACGCGTTAATGTAATTTCCCATGCGGCATCTGAATACAGTTTGGAAAGTAGCACTTCGGCGTCCAGCTCAGTCTGATAGCCGGGGAGTACAACACTCGCCCAACACTATCAGTTGGATTTACAAAGTCTGTAAGTTCTATTACGACCTTGGAAGATAATTAGGTCCGGTGTGTCGCGGTTGAAGGAAGAAAAATTGAAGACGGTAATGTCTGCAGATTGGGATTGTAGCTTGTTGGGTTGCAACACCAAGAGAAAATTTCATTTTACGTCCTGTAACTTAGGCCTAATCCAATTTATATCCTTTATGTTTTTACTTTTTCAATTTCCGTCCTTTTTGGTCCAATTTATGTCCTTTCCGCCGAAAAATTTTAAAACTCACCGGAATGTGAGGAATAAATTGGGATTCCGGCCAAATAGTCCAATTTACGTCCTTTAAGTTTGAAAATTAAAATTTAATAATTATAATTTTCTAAAAATTCCATTAAAGATTTAAAAAATCTAAAATATCATTAAAAATTCAAAAATCTCCTTAAAATTAAAAAATATAAAATATGTAAATAAAATTCAAAATATATCAATAAAATTTCGAAAAATATCATTACAAATTATAAAATGCGTAAAACAAAAAAAAAATTCTAAAATTTTGAAAATACAAAAAATAAAAAATTCTACCATTCAAAGAATGGAAAATGTGTAATTTAAAAAATTAAGAAATTCAAAATCTCATTAAAAAATTTAAAAACTAAAAAAATCTAATTAATTTATTAAAAATGTGTAGATGAAAAATTACTAATTCTGAAAATCTAATAAGAATAATAAAAATTATTAAAATTTCATTAAAAATCAAACTTGATTCATACTCGTCTGTCATTAAAGTTTTGCTCGAACTCCTAAATTTTTTGGGTCCCACGAGATTTTCCAACTCACCGTCGAGGTTGAGTGGAAGTTCCACACCTTGATCGATTTTGGAACCGTTCCAAATTCATTTTCACGATATTTTAAAAATTGTGGAATTTTTTATTTTAAACATTTTTAAAATTTTAATTTAAAGATTTTTTTTATTTTTATGAGCTTTTAGAAAAAAAATTAAATTTACACATTTTCAGATTTTTTGAATGGTAGAAATTATAGATTTTTTATTTTTATGAGTTTTTAGAAGAAAAAAAAAATAAATTTACACATTTTCAGATTTTTTGAATTGTAGAATTTATAAAAATTTTTAGATTTTTTATATTTATTTTACACCATTTATAAGTTTTTAATGAGATTTTTTAATTTTTAATGATATTTTCATAATTTTTTAATTATTAATTTATAATTTTTAAACATAAAGGATGTAAATTGGACTATTTGACCGGATTTTCAATTTTCCGTGGAAAGGACGTAAATTGGATCGAAAAGGATGTAAATTGGACACCTTAGGACGTAAATTGAAAATGTGAAAACTTAAAGGATATATTCTGGATTAGGTCTAAGTTACAGGACGTAAAATGAAATTTTCTCCAACACCAACAGTACCAAACTCATCATCAACCAAATTCCCCCCATATTTAACTTATAACTTTCTGCTACCTGCATGTATACTCTACTCTACTCCACACATATATACAAGTACTTGTTACACAAGAGAGAGAGAGAAAGAGAGAGAGAGACTAAGCAAAAAATTAATTATTAAGTGGTCACAAGAGAGAGATCGATCGAGACACCCATCTTCACAACTCATTATACATAGTGTCGGCACCGACACAACTTCATTTCTACTATTACACAATCGACACACGATTCTTATATATTCACTACAAAATATTTCCCAAAAGGCATCGGCAGGCCGGCCGATGCGAAAAGGGGACGGCATTTAATGCCCGATGCAAAATGGCATCGGCAGTGGGCCCCGATGCGAAATAGCATCGGCATTTAATGGCCGATGCAAAATGGCATCGGCAGTGGGCCCCGATGCCATTTGGTAACGGCCCCCCCGATGCAAAATGGCATCGGCAGTGGGCCCGATGCCTTCCCCGATGCCCTAATTGAATATAAATTGGCCAAACCCCCTTTCTTCCAGAACGTAACAGCCGCAACCCCCCTCCCCCAAACCTCCAAAGCTTCGAGTTTTACACCTCCCCACTCAAAAATCACCTTCGTTTGCGGATCGAACTCGGTTTTTGGTCATTTGTGTTCTACACTTCGACGGGAGCATTTCTACGGTAATTTTTTTCGTTTTCATTGGTTAAATTTGAAGTTATATGTGTATATATAGTTTTAGTATATATATGTATATATATGCATATATGTTGTATGTATATATAAAATTGTTAGAATTGTTAATTTTTATGCATGCATGTGTTAATTGTAAGAATTTATAAATTGTTAATTAATTATGTTGGGTTAGCTAGGCATGTATTTATATGTAGGTATGTTTTAATAATTAAGTTATATGAATTTATTTGTTAATTAGGGTGTTAGAATTATATTTGTGTTATATGTCTATATGAATTTATTTGTTAATTAGGGTGTTAGAATAATTATTAGAATATAATTAGAATTATATTAACTGATTTTAATAGAGTTGGGAAATGAGACGTTGGTTGTTTGTGTGTTGTAGCTAGACGTCGATTGACATGGATTATTCAATTCGTAGTTGGATGTATAGTCCAAGATTAGTGAATGGGATTATGAACCCCGGATTTGTTAGTGGAATAAATGAATTTATTGAATTTGCTACTAGTAATCCGAATTCGATTTGGGAAGGAAAAATTAGGTGTCCTTGTTCGAAAGCTAGATGTCGAAATCAAACTTATAGAGATCCTAATGAAGTGAAATCTCATTTATATCGAAATGGTTTTACACTGAATTATTATAATTGGATTTATCACGGGGAAGAGAGTTGGGGTCCACGTCTATATCAAAACACTAATGAATATGCGTCAACTTCAAACGACGTTGACCCAGCGGGACCTAGTTCGTACCACACTATGGTAGAAGAGTTAATGGGTGGCCCAAACATTGATTTTGGAATCGACGTGGAAGAGGAGGCACTTAATGAAGAACCCCCTAACGAGAATGCGGCACAGTTTTACGGCATGCTTCGTGCAGCGGACCAAGACTTGTATCCTGGTTGTGAATCTCATTCGCAGTTGTCATTCAATTCCAGATTGTTGAACATTAAAACGGAAAACAGATTGTCTGAAAGGGGATACAATCAGGTTGTTGAGTTGATTCGTGAGATTTGTCCTCCCGAAAATAAGGTTCCCAAGAAATTTAACGACACCAAACATTTGATGAGTGGGATGGGTCTTCCGGTAGAAAGGATTGATTGTTGTGCACAAAATTGCATGTTATTTTGGGGTGCAGACAGCGAACTAGATTTTTGTAAGATTTGTGGTCGATCACGGTATAAGCCGAGTAGGGTTGATGTAGATGGTCGGTTGAAAAAGAAACGCCCGGTTAAGGAGATGTTCTACTTTCCGATAATTCCTCGTTTGCAAAGATTGTACATGTCCAAGGCCACTGCGAAGGATATGACATGGCATGCCTCGTGCGCTTCTGATGACTCTGGTGTTATGCGTCACCCGGCAGACTCGCTGGCTTGGAAGCATTTGGACCGTTCGTATCCTGATTTTGCATCTGAAATTAGGAATGTGAGGTTGGGCTTGAGCACAAACGGGTTTGCACCGTTTGGAATGACGGGAAAACAATATTCGTCATGGCCAGTGATACTTACTCCATACAATCTACCCCCGTGGTTATGCATGAAGGATCAATTCATGTTTCTTTCGATTCTCGTGCCCGGGCCTAAAAGTCCGAAGGACAAACTTGATGTGTTTTTGCAACCACTGATAGCAGATTTGAGATTTTTATGGGAAAATGGGATGCAAACTTACGATGTTGCTAGAAAGCAAAACTTTTGGATGCGAGCTGCACTTATCTGGACCATTAGTGACTTCCCAGCATACTCAATGTTGTCTGGTTGGAGTACAGCCGGAAGGCTTGCTTGTCCATATTGTGGAGAGTACACCGATGCATTCTACTTGAATAAAAGTCGAAAGCAGTCGTGGTTCGACAACCACCGAAAGTTCTTACCACCGAATCACACGTGGCGAACGAATAAAACTGCATTCATGGCTGGAGTAGTAGTCACAGATGATCCACCGCCTATTCGAACGGGTGCAAGTCTCCTATACGAAATTGATCATTTGGGATATAGAAAGGTTACAGAGGATGGTGCTGAGGCTCACAACAAAAAACTTGATGGAGGGTGGAAGTGGAAAAGCATTTTCTGGGAGTTGCCGTATTGGAGTACCTTGTTGATACGACACAATTTAGACGTGATGCATATTGAGAAAAATGTGTTTGATAACGTTTTCAACACGGTGATGAATGTGGAGGGGAAAACAAAGGACACGTCTAACGAGAATGCGGCACAATTTTACGGCATGCTTCGTGCAGCGGACCAAGACTTGTATCCTGGTTGTGAATCTCATTCGCAGTTGTCATTCAATTCCAGATTGTTGAACATTAAAACGGAAAACAGATTGTCTGAAAGGGGATACAATCAGGTTGTTGAGTTGATTCGTGAGATTTGTCCTCCCGAAAATAAGGTTCCCAAGAAATTTAACGACACCAAACATTTGATGAGTGGGATGGGTCTTCCGGTAGAAAGGATTGATTGTTGTGCACAAAATTGCATGTTATTTTGGGGTGCAGACAGCGAACTAGATTTTTGTAAGATTTGTGGTCGATCACGGTATAAGCCGAGTAGGGTTGATGTAGATGGTCGGTTGAAAAAGAAACGCCCGGTTAAGGAGATGTTCTACTTTCCGATAATTCCTCGTTTGCAAAGATTGTACATGTCCAAGGCCACTGCGAAGGATATGACATGGCATGCCTCGTGCGCTTCTGATGACTCTGGTGTTATGCGTCACCCGGCAGACTCGCTGGCTTGGAAGCATTTGGACCGTTCGTATCCTGATTTTGCATCTGAAATTAGGAATGTGAGGTTGGGCTTGAGCACAAACGGGTTTGCACCGTTTGGAATGACGGGAAAACAATATTCGTCATGGCCAGTGATACTTACTCCATACAATCTACCCCCGTGGTTATGCATGAAGGATCAATTCATGTTTCTTTCGATTCTCGTGCCCGGGCCTAAAAGTCCGAAGGACAAACTTGATGTGTTTTTGCAACCACTGATAGCAGATTTGAGATTTTTATGGGAAAATGGGGTGCAAACTTACGATGTTGCTAGAAAGCAAAACTTTTGGATGCGAGCTGCACTTATCTGGACCATTAGTGACTTCCCAGCATACTCAATGTTGTCTGGTTGGAGTACAGCCGGAAGGCTTGCTTGTCCATATTGTGGAGAGTACACCGATGCATTCTACTTGAATAAAAGTCGAAAGCAGTCGTGGTTCGACAACCACCGAAAGTTCTTACCACCGAATCACACGTGGCGAACGAATAAAACTGCATTCATGGCCGGAGTAGTAGTCACAGATGATCCACCGCCTATTCGAACGGGTGCAAGTCTCCTATACGAAATTGATCATTTGGGATATAGAAAGGTTACAGAGGATGGTGCTGAGGCTCACAACAAAAAACTTGATGGAGGGTGGAAGTGGAAAAGCATTTTCTGGGAGTTGCCGTATTGGAGTACCTTGTTGATACGACACAATTTAGACGTGATGCATATTGAGAAAAATGTGTTTGATAACGTTTTCAACACGGTGATGAATGTGGAGGGGAAAACAAAGGACACGTCTAAATCAAGAGACGAGCTGAATGATTATTGTCGCCGTCCCTCTCTCAAGAAATGTCCACGTACATCAAAGTATCCTAAGGCTTCTTTTTCGCTTGATAAGAAGCAAAAGGATGTTGTTTGTAAGTGGATAAGTGAGTTGAAGTTTCTAGATGGATATGTGTCTAACATGTCTCGTTGCATTGACTGGTCGAAATTGAAATTGTATGGGATGAAGAGTCATGATTGTCACGTGTTTATGCAGAGACTACTACCGATTGCTTTTTACAAAATTCTGCCGCTCACTGTGTGGAAAGCAATCACTGAGCTTAGTCTATTTTTTAAGGAGTTGACTTCTACGACCATCACAGTTGAAAACATGACTCGACTGGAAACAGATATCCCAATCATCTTGTGCAAGTTGGAACGTATCTTTCCACCCAGCTTCTTCAACTCTATGGAACATCTACCTGTGCACCTTGCATATGAAGCAAAAGTGTGTGGTCCAGTTCAATACAGATGGATGTATCCATACGAGAGGTAATTTAATTAATTTCTCATACGATTCTTCAAATTATATGAACTTACGATTCTTAAAATTTAATCAGGTATCTTCGCACCTTGAAATTAAGCGTGGGTAACAAAGCATGTGTTGAAGCTTCGATTGCAAATGCATATTTAACTAGAGAGGCGTCAATGTTTTGTTCTCACTATTTCGAGGACCATGTTACGACAAGGATACACAATGTACCTCGTAATTACGATGGTCGGGACGAAGTACACGAGTATGTTGAGGGCACTTTTTCCATATTTAAGGCGCCTGGCAAACGATTAGGAAAGCCTAAGAAAAGATGGATTTTAGACGAGGAGAAAAAAGTTGCTCATACGTACGTGTTGTTGAATTGTGATGAGGTGCAGCCATATGTTCAGTAAGTCAATCCGACCAAAATGTTTGTCAATCCAATACTTAGTGTTGACATGTCTTATTAATCTTATATCGATCGTACGTAGGCTATTCATGCAACAACTTCAAGTTCTTCAACCAAATCTCTCGGCCGCTGAATCAGATTTAAGACTACAAGATGGATTTGCGTCGTGGTTTGAAGAAATTGTAAGTTATCTTAAAATAACGATATGTGTAAAGTGTTAAGTTATAGAAATTCTCACATTAATTCGGCTTATATATATATATATATATAGGTGAAGATAAATCGCGTCGAGAACAGGTTTTTATACGATCTTTCGGCCGGTCCGTCTGGTCAAGTTCTTACGTACGTAGGGTATTACGTGAACGGGTACAAATTTCACACCATGGCTTATGGTGCATCTAGAGCAACATCAAACAGTGGGGTTTGTATCAAGGGAAAAAACTATGACGCGGATGAGGAAGATTTCTATGGGAAACTCGAGGAAGTAGTCGAATTGGACTATCAGGGGTACCACGAGAAGAAAGTGGTTTTGTTCAAGTGTCAGTGGTTTGATCCCTCAAACAATGGGACAAAATTTCATCCTAACTACAAGCTCGTGGAGCTTAATCAGAGGCGATCTTACGGCCGATACGATCCATTCGTACTAGCAAGTCAAGCCACACAAGTCTACTATTGTCCATACCCCGGATCCCGTACTGATTGGATATTTGTCTGTAAAGTCAAACCGAGATACTTGGTGGATGCAAAAGATACTACTGAAGATGAAGTTCCCGCGTGGCAAGAGGATAACATAGAGACTCGAATGATTGTGCAAGTAGATGATGATCCTGTCATGTTAACTGATGACACCGGTACAATGATGGAAATGGCAGAGTATGAAGAAGATGAAGAAGAAGACGGAGAAGAAGACGGAGAAGAAGACGACGAAGATGAAGCTGAAGATGAAGATGAATGATGTTGTTAATTGTTAGACAATGTTATCTAAATATTACTTTGTTAGACAATGTTATCTAAATATTAATTCCTTAATTATATTCCTTATTTATATTTTAGTGTTAATCGTTACAGTGATGTTCATATATAATATTTTTTAATTGTTACAATTAATGTTCAATGTTAATAATGTTTTAATGTTCATTTTGACAGATGAGTGGTCGTCGACATGGTTCTGGACATGGCTCTGGGCAGGGTTCTTCTGGACAGGGTGCTTCTGGACATGGGCGAGGTAGAGGTAGAGGTAGAGGTAGAGGTAGAGGAGAGCCGGTGGATGAGACACCGACTGTGCAGATACCACAGGGTTTTTATATGCCCGATATGACTTCGATAATGTTGCCCCAGATGCCCGGAATGAACCCACATTCCTATTACACTCAGGTGCCTCAGTTGCCTCATATGGTTCCACATCCACAGGAACAATCCCCTCCACCGATACATTCGCCAGTTAGACCTCCGTCTGTCGGGACACAAGCCAGCATGTCGACTGATGCACCCGACAGTCGCATCCGACTATTTATCTACCGAGATACGTAAGTGTATTATATTTAAATTTCATTAGACGTATGTATAACATGTTTATTAATAATTTTTTATTTATTATAAAATACGTGTAACAGGTTGATGCCTTCAAATTTAATTTTGAGGACGATCAGATCGATAATGTACCGGAATATGGAGCTTGGTGCACACACCTGGGCTTTGGTATCACCCGGCACGGTACAGCGGTGGTGGGATACATTCCAGGTATAAAATAACTTTACATTAACATTTTGTTATATTAATTCGTTAATTAATTTTTTTTTGCAGACCGAGGTCAGGTGGGACCCTGAAGCCACATCTTCTACAGAGGTGTACCGACTCTTTCTTCAAAGAGCTGCAAGTCGGTACACTAACATGTTATCAAAAATCAAGAAGGCGTGGGTGAGGGATAACAAGAGGCCGAGGTGGGATGTGAATGTTTGGAACGACTTAGTTCGTCACTGGAACAATCCCGAAACAATTAAGAAGAGCGAGCAGGCTCGTAAGAACCGCTTATCCGAGCCTGGAGGTCCGGGTACTGGCCATGGTACTCATAAAGGCGGAGCTCGTGGAGCAGCAGAGGTCGCACGGCGCATTGTAAGTATTTGTGGTCAATTATATATAATTAATTTTAGTTAATTATTTAGTTTATTTATTAGTATATGTCTTCGATTCAAAATACAGGAGGAGAGGATGGGACGCCCTGCATACGACTGGGAGATAGTTGAATATTACCACCGTTACGAAAACGGGACATACACTTGTGGCCATATGGGTGATTTACTTGTAAGTGTGTACATATATATATATATATATATATATATATATATATAACAAATATATATTTAATTGTACTTGAAAATGTATTAACCCACTTTTAAATGTGCACGTATAGGACCAGATACATGACGAGCTCACCAATAATACTACAAGAGATCCGTCAGATGAACCTAGTTCAGAGGATGGTTCCCAGGCCCCACCTATACCCGAGATGTCTGAACTGTACGTGAAGAAGGTCGACGTATTAGGGGCCTTGGACAAGTAGGCAAGAACAGACGGGTCTCCTCCGGTCCTGGCGAGACGTCAAGTGGTACGGCTTATGGACGATTCACCCAGGAAGACATGAACAGGAGGATTGTTGAAGAACGGAGAGTCAATGAAGATAGAGAGCAACGCTTACTGGAACAAATGCGGCAGCAGGAGGAGCGCTTACGCAAGCATTTTGAGGAGCAGCTTGCAATGATGATGGGACAGATGGGTGGCCGGATGGGTCAGATGGGTGGGATGGGTCAGATGGGTGGGATGGGTTGGGAGCCGAGGCCGCCGAGGCCGTCGGGGGCGTCGCACAACGTTCATGATAGTAGCCAGGTTCAGGATCGGGAAGATACTGAGGATGATGGTGACGGTGATGGTGATGAGGAGTGATACATTTTTATATTACTTTGTTACGTGTGATGTTATTATATTACATTGACGTTGAGGATTAATTTTTATTTTAATGTTGTGTGTGATGTTATTTTAATTGACGTGAACATGCTAATTATGATTATAATTAATGTTGTTTGTGATATGATGTTATTTTAATTGAAAATGAACTAGAGAATAATTTTATAATAGATGAAAATATTTTTAATTATATGGATAAGTGAATTCATATTTTTAAATGGATAAGTGAAAATAATTATATATATTTAATGTTATGAATTGAAAATTAGAATGAATTTAAATGATGTGATTAGAATAAATTTAAATGTATAAGTGAAAATAATTATATGCAATGTTGTATGTAATTATAATGTTGTGAAATTAAAAATTAGAATGAATTTAAATAGTGTGAATTGATACCGTAAATAAATTATTTAATTTAAAAAACATAATTTAGAAATAATTATGATATGCTTTGATAAATAATTTAATAAGCAACAATTAAAGTTAGAATGGATTGAATTAATTAAAGAATTAAAATGTTGTAAATTGAGGATTAGAATAAATTTAAATAGTGTGAATTTATACCGTAAATAAATTATTTAATTTGAAAAACATAATTTAGTTAATTTGAAAAACATAATTTAGAAATAATTATGATATGGTTTGATAAATAATTTAATAAGCAACAATTAAAATTAGAATGGATTGAATTAATTAAAGAATTAAAAACTCAAATTAAATTGAATATATATTAATTGCATTCACAACATGTCGACTAAAAGCTCCTAGCCTAAACGGCACACAGGGGGCGCTCAAAGGCCTTCGAGACCGCGAGGTCCCGAGTTCGAACCCCACAAATCGCGAAAATGGCCAGATTTCCGAAAAATAGGGTGGCCCAGCGGTGGGGGGTGGGTGTTGGTGGCCTATCGACCTGGGTTCGAAACCCAGTTTCGGCTTTTTTAAATTTTAATAAAAAGGCATCGGCAAAATGGCATCGGCAGTGGGCCCCGATGCCATTTGGCAACGGCGTTTGCCCCGATGCGAAATGGCATCGGCTGTCCCCGATGCGAAATGGCATCGGCAGTGGGCCCCGATGCCATTTGGTAACGGCGACCTGCCGATGCCATTTCGCATCGGTTTTCCCCAAATCCGATGCCATTTAAATGGCATCGACCATATTGGCATCGGCACACTGCCGATGCCTTTGTCGTTGCCTTCATCTTTGGGGACGGCAGATCTGATGCCTTCCCCGATGCCATTTCTCCATTATTTTGTAGTGATTATTTTCTCTCTTACATAAATTCACTTGTATTTTTACTTTTTTTTCATTTTAATCTTTCGACGGATTTTTCGTCAGAAACAATGACGTTTTCTGGCCGACGGTAAATATGTTTGTTGCTAATGATTACCCATGGATTTTCTTGGAGGAAATCCGACAGGGCTTGAGCTTTGATAGCCTTTCGGGACTCAAAGTCAACATTGTATTCTTGCAATTCTACGGCCCATTTGACCATCTGTCCAGATAAATCTACTCTACCAATTACCTGTCCCAAAGGGTAATTAGTGCGAACAATAATTTTATACACCACAAAAAAAGTGCCTAAAGGCGAGAGGGAAGGCAATAGATTCCCCCTTGCTAATCATAAAGGTAACGGCAAAGGCAACGGATTTCCCCCGTTGCCAATATGCTCGTTGCCATTTTATAGGTAACGGATTTGGGGAATCCGTTGCCTTTTTGCAACGGCAGGTGGCAGTTGCCGTTTGGCAAGTGCGTGCAGGCAGTTGCCTTTTAGCGAGTGCGACAGCCGTTGCTAATTGGCAACGACTCACATCCGTCGCCTTTTCGCAACGGCCCACACCCGTTGCCTTTTCGCAACGGGCCCATATCTGTTGCCTTTTATGCCGTCGCCATTTTATCAGTTTTAAAAAAATGCGAACCTGGGTTTCGAACCCAGTCAAGGCCACCAACACCCACCCCCACCGCTGGGCCACCACAAATTCGCGATTTTCGCGAGCAGCGGGGTTTGAACACACGACCCCTCAGTCACGAAAGCTTTTGGGCGCCCCCTGTGTGTCGTTTAGGCTATGAGCTTTAGTCGACACGTTGTGAATGCAATTAATATATATACAATTTAATTTTAGTTTTAATTCTTTAATTCAATCCATTATAACTTTAATTGTTGTTTATTAAATTGTCAAAGCATATCATATTTATTTGTAAATGAGAATTAACTAAATTATGTGTTTCAAATTAAATAATTTAATTATGGTGATTAAAAATATCAATTCACACTATTTAAATTTATTATAATCTTCAATTTACAACATTTAAATTCATTCTAATTTTCAATTCACAACAATATCATTACATACAACATTGAGTATAATTATTTTCACTTATACATTTAAATTTATTCTAATCACATCATTTAAATTCATTCCAATTTTCAATTCACAACAATATAATGACATACAACATTAAATATAATTATTTTCTCTTATCCATTTAAAAATATCAATTCACTTATCCATTTAATTAAAAATATTTTCATCTATTATAAAATCATTCTCAAGCTCATTTTCAATTAAAATAACATCACAAACAACATTAATTATAATCATTAGCATGTTCACGTCAATTAAAATAACATCACAAACAACATTAATTATAATCATTAGCATGTTCACGTCAATTAAAATAACATCACACACAACATTAAAATAAACAATCCTCAACCCCAACATTAAAATAAACAATCCTCAACGTCAATGTAATATAGTAATATAATAATATCACACATAACAAAGTAATATAAAATGTATCACTCCTCATCACCACCATCATCCTCAGCATCACCCTGATCCTCAACCTGGTTACCATCCTGAACGTTGTTCGAAGCCCCCGACGGCCTCGGCGCCCCACCCATCTGATCCACCTGACCCATCCCACCCATCTGACCCACCTGACCCATCCGACTCATCATCACTTGAATTTGATACTGGAAATGTTTGAGTAAGCGCTCCTCCATCTGCTGCATTTGTAGGAGTAAGTGTTGCTCTCTCTCCTCATTAATTCTCCGTTCTTCAGCAATAGCATGGTCAATGTCGCCCTGGGTGAATCGTCCATAAACCGTACCGGCTGACGTCTCGCCAGGACCGGAGGAGACCCGTCTATTCTTGCCTACTTGTCCAAGGCCCCTAACACGTCCATGAGACCTGCCGACCTTCTTCAAGCACAATTCAAACATGTCGGGTATAGATGGGGCCTGGGAACCATCCTCTGAAGTAGGTTCATTTGACGGTTCCCCTGATTGATTGGTCAACTCCTCCTGTATCTAGTCCTATACGTGCATATTTAAAAGTGGGTTAATACATTTTCAAGTACAATTAAATATATATTTATTATATAATGTTATGTATATATATATGTACACACTTACAAGTATATCACCCATATAACCATATTTATATGTGCCATTTTCGTAACGGTGGTAATATTCAACTATCTCCTAGTCGTGGGTAGGGCATCCCATCTTCTGCTCTTATATTTTGAATTGAAGACATATACGTATAAATAAAATAAATAATTAACTCAAATTAATTATAATTGACCACAAATACTTACAATGCGTCGTGCGACCTCTGCTGCTCTACGAGCTCCGCCTTTATGAGTACCACAGCCAGTACCTGGACCTCCAGGCTCGGATAAGCGGTTCTTACGACACTGCTCGCTCTTCTTAATTGTGCCAGGATCGTTCCAGTGACGAACTAAGTCGTTCCAAACATTGACATCCCACCTCGGCCTCTTCTTATCCTTCACCCACGCTTTCTTGACTCTTGATAACATGCCAGTGTACCGAGTTGCTGCTATTTGAAGAAAGAGCCTGTACACCTCTGCAAAAGATGTGACATCAGGGTCCCAAGTGACCTCGGTCTGCAAAAAAAATGTTAATGAATTAATATAACAAAATAACAAAATGTTAACAAAAAAAGTGATTTTATACGTAAGTTCAGATAATGTTAAGAATCGTATGGGAAATTAATTAAATTACCTCTCGTATGGATACATCCATCTGTATTGAACTGGACCAACAACTTTTGCTTCATATGCAAGGTGCACATGTAGATGTTCCATAGAGTTGAAGAAGCTGGGTGGAAAGATACGTTCCAACTTGCACAAGATTACTAGGATATCTGTTTCCAGTCGAGTCATGTTGTCAACTGTGATGGTCGTAGAAGTCAAGTTCTTAAAAAATAGACTAAGCTCAGTGATTGCTTTCCACACATTGAGCGACAGAATTTTGTAAAAAGCAATCGGTGGTAGTCTCTGCATAAACACGTGACAATCATGACTCTTCATCCCATACAATTTCAATTTCGACCAGTCAATGCAACGGGACATGTTAGACACATAGCCATCTGGAAACTTCAACTCACTTATCCACTTACAAATAACATCCTTTTGCTTCTTATCAAGCGAATAAGAAGCCTTAGGATACTTTGATGTACGTGGACATTTCATGAGGGAGGGACGACGGCAATAATCATTCAGCTCTTCTCTTGATTTAGACGTGTCCTTTGTTTTCCCCTCCACATTCATCACCGTGTTGAATACGTTATCGAACACAATTTTCTCAATATGCATCACGTCTAAATTGTGTCGTATCAACAAGGTACTCCAATACGGCAACTCCCAGAAAATGCTTTTCCATTTCCACCCTCCAGAAAGTTTTTTGTTGTGAGCCTCAACACCCTCCTCTGTAACCTTTCTATATCCCAAATGATCAATTTCGTGTAGGAGACTTGCACCCGTTCGAATAGGCGGTGGATCATCTGTCACTACTACTCCGGCCATGAATGCAGTTTTATTCCTTCGCCACGTGTGATTCAGTGGTAAGAACTTTCGGTGGTTGTCGAACTACGACTGCTTTCGACTGAGTCTCAAAGAGAATGCATCGGTGTACTCTCCACAATATGGACAAGCAAGCCTTCCGGCTGTACTCCAACCAGACAACATTGAGTATGCTGGAAAATCACTAATTGTCCAGATAAGTGCAGCTCGCATCAAAAAGTTTTCCTTTTTAGCAATATCGTAAGTTTGCACCCCATTTTCCCATAAAAATATCAAATCTGCTATCAGTGGTTGCAAAAACACATCAAGCTTGTCCTTCGGACTTTTAGGCCCGGGCACAAAAATCGAAAGAAACATGAATTGATCCTTCATGCATAACCACGGGGGTAGATTGTACGGAGTAAGTATAATTGGCCATGACGAATATTGTTTCCCCGTCATTCCAAACGGTGCAAAACCGTCTGTGCTCAAGCCCAACCTAACATTCCTAATTTCAGATGCAAAATCAGGATACGAACGGTCCAAATGCTTCCAAGCCAACGAGTCTGTCGGGTGACGCATAACACCAGAGTCATCAGAAGCGCACGAGGCATGCCATGTCATATCCTTCGCAGTGGCTTTGGACATGTACAATCTTTGCAAACGAGAAATTATCGGAAAATAGAACATCTCCTTAACCGGGCGTTTCTTTTTCAACAGACCATCTACATCAACCCTACTCGGCTTATACCGTGATCGACCACAAATCTTAAAAAAATCTAGTTCGCTGTCTGCACCCTAGAATAACATGCAATTTTGTGCACAACAATCAATCCTTTCTACCGGAAGACCCATCCCACACATCAAATGTTTGGTGTCGTTAAATTTCTTGGGAACCTTATTTTCGGGAGGACAAATCTCACGAATCAACTCAACGATTGATTGTATCCCCTTCCAGACAATGTGTTTTCCGTTTTAATGTTCAACAATCTGGAATTGAATGACAACTGCGAATGAGATTCACAACCAGGATACAAGTCTTGGTCCGCTGCACGAAGCATGTCGTAAAACTGTGCCACATTCTCTTTAGGGGGTTCTTCATTATGTGCCTCATCTTCCACGTTTATTCCAAAATCAATGTTTGGGCCACCCATTAACTCTTCTAACATAGTGTGGTACGAACTAGGTCCCGCTGGGTCAACGTCGTTTGAAGTTGACGCAAATTCATTAGTGTTTTGAAATGGACGTGGACCCCAACTCTCTTCCCCGTGATAAATCCAATTATAATAATTCAGTGTAAAATCATTTCGATATAAATGAGATTTCACTTCATTAGGATCTCTATAAGTTTGATTTCGACATCTAGCTTTCGAACAAGGACACCTAATTTTTCCTTCCCAAATCGAATTCGGATTACTAGTGGCAGCTTCAATAAATCCATTTACTCCACTAACAAATCCGGAGTTCATAATCCCATTCACTAATCTTGGACTATACATCCAACTACGACTTGAATAATTCATGTCAATCGACGTCTACAACACACAAACAACTAACGTCTCATTCCTCCAACTCGATTAAAATTAATTAATACAATTCCAAATATATTCTAATAATTATTCTAACACCCTAACAAATAAATTCATATAACTTAATTAAAACATACATATACATAACACAATTAACAATTAAATTCTAACAATTAACACATGCATGCATAAAAATTAACATTTAATTTCAAACAATTCTAAAAATAAAATTATACTGCCTCCGTCCGCCCATAAACTTCCCATTTTACCATTTTAGTCTGTCCGCCTATAAGCTTCCCATACCCTTTTTGGTAAATACTTTTTCTTACACTTCACTTTATATTTTACTTTTTCTCTCTATCTCTCTCCATCTTCCAATCATATCACTTGTACTATATCTATTATTTAATCACTTTTCTTAATCTCTGTGCCAAAAAGTAGCGAGAAGCTTATAGACGGACGGAGGGAGTATATATATATTTTCAACAATTTTATATATACATACAACATATATGCATATATATACATATATATACTAATATATATATACATATATATATTACTTCAAATTTAACCAATGAAAACGAAAAAAATTACCGTAGAAATGCTCCCGTCGAAGTGTAGAACACAAATGGCCAAAAACCGAGTTCGATCTGCAAACGAATGTGGATGTTGATTTTGGAGGTGTAAAACTCGAGAGGGAGGAGGGAGGAGCGTCGCTTCTGTTCTGGAAGAATGGGGCTACGGGCGAATTTAATTTCAATAAGGGCGACGGTTTAGGCGACAGGCCCACTGCCGTTGCCTTTTAGCGAGTGGGGTCCCGTTGCCATTTCACAACGGGCCCACTCCCATCGCCTTTTGGCGAGTGCAGAACACGCTCTTGCCTTTGCCGTTGCCAAAAGGCAAGGGCGTTATAATCCGTCGCCTTTTGGCGAGTGCAACTCACGCCGTTGCCTTTTCCGTTGCCAAAAGGCAAGGGCGTCCACATCCGTCGCCTTTTTTCTGTCCGTTGCCAAATCCGTTGCCAATTGGCAACGGTACACTGCCTTTGCTAAAATCCGTTGCCTTTTGGCCAATTTTTTGTAGTGATATGACAAAAAATAAGGACGTAACCTTCGAGCTGTAATCAGCACAGCCAAGGCAACCTTCTCAACTTTCGAATATCGGATCTCAAACACTTGGATGATCTTGCTCACATAATAGATAGGCTCTTGGGTAGATCCTTCTTCTCTCATCAATGTAGTACTAAAAAATTGTTCTCCCGCATATAGATACAGATACAGTGTATCACCTGGGGGAGAGGCTTGGTCAGCTTTGGCAGCTGGGCTAGGTGGAGTTTCAGCTCCTCAAATGCTTTCTGGCATTGCTCGTCTTCCGTCGGTACTATCGATGGTCACCGGTCATCAGTATTACTGACAGTTGTGAACCGTCAGTGTATTCCAAAGACCCTTAGCCTGCCGGGTCAAATATCCGTCGGTACGTCCGTCGACAATTATGTCGGTGATATCTGTCATCATGTTTGTCTGCAATTCCGTACGTAAATATTAAAAAAATAATGTTTAATTAAAATAAAATCCGTTGGTGAATCAGTCGGTGATACCGAAGGAAAATCCGTTGGTAAATCCGTCGGTAAATTTTTATTTTTTTTTAGAAAAAATAGTATGCGTTCATCGGTAAACCGAATGCACCATCGGTAAACATATTTTGAAATTTTTTGAAAAAAAAAAAGACGGTGTAGATTGGGGCCCTGACCTGCCCCGACCCGTTGGGCAGGCTGTATTAATTATGGTCGAAATTCAGCCTTGCCGAGTTTCAAACCCGAGTGTTCGGGTGCCTAGTGAGGGGCATTCACCACTCGGACAAGTAGACTATCCGTTCATAAAATATAGATTTAATTGCAAATGTTATTAATAAAAAAATGGGACTAAATTGATACATTTAACTTTTTTGGGACCAAAACAAAATTAATTTTTTAAAAAATGAGACTAAATTGGTACATTTAACTTTTTTAGGACCATTTAAAAAAGTAGAAAGTTATGAGACTAAACTGACTTCTATCCCCAAGTTAATTTGTACTCCCTCCGCAATATGTCCGGCAATACCTTTCACATGTAAGTTAACACAATTTTTAAAAAAGTGTAATAATGACTAGAGTACTTTTGAGGAGTAAGAATTGACTTGTGTTTATGTGTGGACCCAAAAATAATTGACATTTTATGTAAAATTTTAGCTATTGTAAGAATGAAGTTTATAAAATGTTTTCTATTTTAAGATTGTGAAAGTACTTTGGAACGAAAGGATGAAGTATTATTTATATTGCACAAGATAGTGGGGCAAAATTATTAATGCACTTACTTATCGCTACAGACCAAGTGGTCACAAGAGAGACAGACGGACGGACGTACCCATCTCGACAAATGTTTACCACACATGGGTACCCACTCAGTATATAGTATTTTCTCTTTCAAAAGATAGATATATTCACAAATTCGTAATGTTACTTAATTTTTTCATTTTATTTTTTCAAATTATGGTCTTTTTTATATAGCAATTAAAATTTACTCCTATTTTGTTAACTAAAATAATATATATATAGATTTCATTCCAAATGTTTTAGCTATAAAAATAATTAAATATATAGTATTATATAGCAAAATATTAGTGATAAAATTATAATTTCATTGCAAAGATTAGCAATTAAAATATAAATATCATCACAAAACAATAGCTATATAAATATATTTTTTATCGTCAAAATTATTTCATGGAGTTAATTGCTACAGATGAGGTGGTCACAGGAGAGACAGTGGTACCCAGCTCGACAAAAACGCACACAATTGTTTTTCAGAGGGGTACACAAAAAATCTTCTATTTTCACAACTAATTATATAATGTTTTATTTCTGAGATAAATTCACAAATTCGCATGTATCTTTATTTAAATATAATTTTACTGTTTTTTTTTTCAATTTAATTTTTCAATTTAGATCATTTTGTATCAATTAAAAAACGTGTTAACTAATATACAAAATAGAAAAATTGCACTTTTAGTCTTGTAGAAATTTTTTAAAATCAGTTTTGGTTCAAAGGTTTCAAGATGGGTTTGATCAAAATGGGTTGGTCTGCTATGCACTCGAGTGCATGTTATGCACCCTAGTTCATGTTGCACTTTTCAATTTTACTAATTTACACTTTTTGGTAAATGGTGTTGTACTTTTCAATTATTAAACTGTATAATAATATTTTTAATAATAATTGAAAAGTGCAACACCATTTACCAAAAAGTGTAAGTCAGTAAAACTGAAAAGTGCAACATGGATCAGGGTGCATAACATGCACTCGAGTGTATACTAGACTTTACCGACCAAAATATATTAAAAAAGAAGTAATTATAGTTAAAAGAATACAAAAAAATATTTTTACTCTATATTATAAAATTTCACTAATTTATACTCCCTCCGTCCCGTATTAACTTTCATAGGTAGGTGGACACGTAAATTAAGAAAGTGTAATAATGAGTGAAGTTTTGAGGGGTAATTTTGTAAAAATTTATGTATAAAGTAAAGAATGAGTTGACTTTTGTGTATGTGTGGAGAAAAGATAATGACATTTGTATAAAATTGAGGATATTTTAAGGGTGGAGTTTATAAAGTGTTTTCCATTTTAAGGGTGTGAAAGTTATTGTGGAACGGAAGGAGTAGTAATTTGAATTTTTTTTTATAAAATTTGAAAATATTCATTTAAATATAATCTCAAAAATCAAATTAATTTATAACCCAAAGTTTGAAATAAAAAAAGAAAATCAAGCCAAATATATATATATATATAGCATTGATTTGAGATTAGTTTAAGATTTAATTAAATAACTTATTTTCATATTAGATATAATTGATTTTTTTAGATTTTTTTAATTGATTTGGGATTAGTTTTAGCTTAAATATATTAATAGATTTTATATATATTTTGGTTATATTACCAAAAATGATTATTTTTTAATATTTTTTAGATTTATTTTATTTTTGATGGATTTTGTTTTAACTTTTGAATTTCAGATTTCATATTTTTGAATTTATTTTTTTGGCATTTTTCAATTTTAGTTTTTTGTCAAAATTGTTATTTTGAAGAAAAAAATTATTTAAATTTTAATTTAAATATTTTAAAATGATTCATATTTTCTGGATACAATTAATATTTAAAATTTGCATTATAATTATTAATTTCATAATTGAGTTTAATTTTAAAATTGATGGAAATTTACTATGAGAGTATGAGACTAAAAGTATGAAAAAAAGACTGAAAGTGATATGATCTCATTCTTATCGGACTAAAAGTGTAATTTTTTATGTTTTTAGTTGTTAAAACTAACGAAAAACTCTTATAGGACTAATAGTGTATATAAAAGAACCGAAAGCAATTTGACATCATTCTTACATGACCAAAAGTGCAAATTTCCCTATACAAAATATATATTTCATTGCAAATGTTAGCAATGAAAATATATGTTTAATCGCAAAATGTTAGCGATGAAAACTATGGTTTCGTTGCAAATGTTACCCATAAAAATATGAATTTCATCCCAAAACAATAGCGTAAATATATTTTTCATTACAAAATTAACGACGAAAGTAAAACATTCTCCACAAAAGTATTTAATTAGCATACAAATTTTATAAAAAATTAGTAATAAATATTTTTTATCATCACAAATAATTGCTTCGAATTTTAAATTTCACCATAATAAAATAAATAATATTAATATATTTTATAAATAAAATAGCATCCATCAAATACATTTAGAGATGTCTGCACCAAAAAAGGTGGCTAATCTATAAAAAAAGTTATAGCATTAATAAATTAAAAAAAAAAAAAATAGTTTTCTTCAACAGACCGTCCAAAACCAATAGAAAACATTAAGTCACAACACCAAAAATCTAACATAAAAAAATTCCTACAAACAACCAAAAAGAAGCGGACCTTCTCTCTTTAGGAGAACTCTCCATCTTCTCTCTACAAAATCCATCACCACCGCCTACTCCACTGCCTGAATTAAAAAAGAGGAGTATCAGTACCGATCATCGCGCCGCCTTAATACCGCCAGCTTGAAACACCGTCGCCTGCAGCCGCGCCCCTTGCAACACTGCCGCCGCGCCGTTTGTAACACCGCCGCCGCACCGCTTGCTACACCGCCGCTCAAGAGGTTTTTTAGGGATTTAGTTGGGGTCAATGGGTGAATCTCACCGTCGGAGCCACAGTGACCGATCGGGTGAGTCATCCGTCTGATCCCATTTTATTTTCGTTTTTTCCTTTCTGCATGTTATTTTAGTCTGTTTCTTAGTTTAGATCTGGTGTTTTTAGGTTCGTTTTTGCTTTTCTTCTTCCTATGCCGTTATTTTCTGCTTTCGGTATTTTTCCCTTTACCCGCAGTCGGTATTTTCCCTTTCCCCGCTGGTTTGTTTTCTTCCCTGTTATGATGGGTTTTCTTCCCGTTTTCGGGTTTTCCCATGGTGGCACTTTGTTGTGCCTGTTGGAGCTAGTAGGCCTTGGGTCCGTATTTATGTGGTTTGGGAGGTTTGTAGCACAGCCGTTGCTATCTTCTTAGATCGCAGAGTTTCAAGGTATGCTGGTTGATCGTTGATCCTTCCACCCTCTCACGATTGAGTCTGGAAATTGTGATCTTTTGGTAGAATTTCTGTTTGGACAGGTGAGGACATGTGATATGTAATTTAACTCCTATCTGTTATTCTACTACCTTAAAAAAAAAAAAAAAAAACATAAAACATAAAAAAATTCCTTGAAAAAAACTTAACACGATCAATTTATAACCGAACCTGTAAATATTTTTTCTTTTACCTTAATGTTGGAAACTGCTTACGCCGTGTAAACTGCAACCTGCAATATCGAAGATTTCAGATAACAAATATAATACCACAAATAAGTCGAGTCAAGGGAAACCCTTTTCCCGCAGAACAGCATACGCCCAGGATAGTGCTCGACTGTTACGGCGTTCCGTTCCCAAAGGTAAAACGACTTTCACTTCTTACACAGTAGCACCACTGTATAAGAAGCCTCGGTGAACGTACTAATTAGTACGAACTGAACACTCTCGGATATAAATCCGGCACAAGAAAGAACAGAGGAAGGCTTTCGGGAGCTCAACACACTGCGTAGGGACGAGAGGAGAGTAGAAGGGTAGAGGGGCGAATTTCAGCGTAAGGATTTATGAGGGAAGAGTCTGATATTTATAGGCAGAAGAAACCCTAGGAGGGCTGTTGGAAAACGCGTGGGCCAGGCCCGATTCTTGGGAATATATCGCAAAAATATCGCAGCGGTTGAGAAAATATCTCGCACGTGGATAAGTCTTGAAGACCGAATCTTGAAAACCAAGTTTGAGACTTCCAGATAATTCTGGAACATTCTTGAAGTAATTTGAATGGGCCGAGCCCATTCCTGAGTTGGGCTTTCGGAGTTTTTGGGTCTGCAAAAAGATAGGCGGGCCCCAAAGACCAATTGTCAAATCCGAAGCCGAAGCCGAGCCGGCCGGACGGGCGGGTGCGCGCGCGTGTGGCTCTTAGAGGAGTGTACCTCTTTTAGATAGTTGAACTACCAAGCTACTTCAATACCTTTATACATCATAAATGTTTTGTAGGTTTCCTATGTGGGACAATTTCCCACATTCTCAAACTTCCAAGTTGAAACTCTTCAACTTCAACAATTAATTTCTCACTCACCTTAACTCGGTTTTGAGATATTAAATATACCACGTTCATCTACTCCGCGAGTAGATCGACTATGTCACGTTCAATTATTTCTTAATTAATGTTTAGTCCGTCTAATTAATTAAATTAGATAAGCGTGTCAAAACCCAATTAATCCCATTAATTCCAACAATCCCCCACATGAGTGAAAATCGTATCTATACAACATCAGACTCAGTGTTCAGTTCGAGTGAGATCTCCGTGCGTCCGGATAAGTGGATTTTGGCCTTGAACTTTCCGTAGCCAAACACTATCGGATATACCGGCGGCTTAGTGAACGCGATGCCTTGAACTACTCCTCCATAGTGTATACCTAGTCAACAGTGTCAGCACACTTCAATCCCGTCTTCGTAACATTCTCACATTTTTGTCCGTTTTGGCCATGGACGTCCTTTGTATTCATAAATATTGTTTGGTCGAAGTGGCCCTCACTTCTCATTTATATAGGTAACTTCCTTTCGAGTATCCCGTTATACTCTAGGAATCATTAAGAGTCGAAGACGCAACCTTTACCACATCTTACGGGTCGTTAACACTTGAGATAGTGTTGTCCGGAATAGTCGTATTTTTCAAGTGTTTTATCACTAACTTCCACAGCTTCGTTTTCCCATTGAACCAAGGTCTTGGGATCTCCAGTCATCATGGTTGGGTTACCACTGCTTTGGTTTTTCTTGTGGGTTTTAGACCCATTCCTTCTACCAGCTTGTTCAATTGATCTCGGTTTATGCTCTTCGTGAGCGGATCCGCTATATTGTCCTTAGTATTGACATAATCAATGGACATTACTCCAGTGGAGATCAATTCTCTAACAGAGTTGTGTCGACGACGTATGTGTCTCGACTTTCTTGTACATGACATTCGTAGCTCTCCCAATGGCAGCTTGACTGTCACAGTGTACCGTCACCGATGGTACCGGCTTTTTCCAACATGGAATGTCTTCCAGAAAATTACGCAACCATTCAGCCTCTGCAGCGGCTAGGTCTAACGCTATAAATTCTGATTCCATTATGGAACGAGCAATACATGTTTGTTTCTTGGACCTCCACGACACTGCTGCTCCTCCAATAGTGAATACATATCCACTAGTGGACAACGAGTCTTTTGTGTCTGATATCCAATTTGCATCACTGTATCCTTCGACTACAGCTGGATGTCTTGTGTAGTGAAGCCCATAATCAAGGGTGTACTTTAAGTATCTTAATACCCTTTTCAACGCTTTCCAGTGCTCATGACTTTGATTGTTCGTGTATTGACTCAACTTGTTTACCGAACATGCAAGATCAGGGCGTGTACAGTTCGTGATGTACATCACACTTCCAATGATCCTTGCGTATTCCAGTTGAGCCACTGGTTCTCCTCTATTCTTTTTCAAGTGAACATTGAGTTCCAAAGGTGTCTTAGCAGGTGGATCGTCAAAGGCTTTAAATTGCTTTAATACCTTCTCCACATAGTGAGATTGTGTCAAGGAAATTCCATTGGACGTTTTCTCTATCTTGATTCCAAGAATCACATCTGCTAATCCCATGTCTTTCATGTCAAAGTTTCTACTTAACATGTTCTTCGTATTAACTATGATATCGTGATTGTTACTCATGATTAACATGTCATCGACATATAAGCACACAATAACATATCCATTTGGTGTGTCCTTCACATATACACACTTATCACATTCGTTAATTCGAAACCCATTTGACAGCATTGTACTGTCAAATTTCAAATGCCACTGTTTTGGAGCTTGCTTAAGTCCATACAATGATCGAACGAGTTTGCACACCTTTTTCTCGTTTCCAGGAGCAACATATCCTTCAGGTTGCTCCATGTATATTTCAGCATCCATCTCACCATTAAGAAACATCGTCTTAACGTCCATTTGGTGTATTTCGAGATTGTGCAAGGCAACAATAGCAACTAACACCCGAATGGAGGTGATCCTTGTCACTGGTGAGTATGTATCGAAGAAATCATACCCTTCCTTTTGTTTAAAACCCTTTGCAACTAGACGAGCTTTGTACTTATCAACAGATCCATCTGCTTTGTACTTTCTTCTAAGGATCCACTTACATCCTAAGGGCTTACAACCTTTAGGGAGGTCGACCAACTCCCATGTGTGATTCAATAGAATAGACTCGTATTCACTTTTTATGGCTTCCTTCCAGAGGTGTGCATCTGGTCTTGCCATAGCTTCTTTGATAGTTTTAGGTTCATCTTCCTACAAAACATAAGTAATGAAGTTTGAACCAAAATCTTTATCAATTCTAGCTCTCTTACTGCGTCTCGGTTCTTCACTCTCTTGAGTGGAAGGACTAACAGTGTCGACTGTTGCTTCAAGAGTTCTCTTATTCGAACTCACTTCCTCTTTCTCCTTAAGAGGAAAGATACTTTCAAAGAACACTGCGTTCCTTGACTCAATTGTAGTGCCTTCTGTCATATCCGGAACTTCGAATTTGTGAATCAGAAATCGATAGGCACTACTGTTTGAAGCATATCCTATAAAGATGCAATCGACGGTTTTAGGGCCGATTTTAACTTGTTTAGGAAGTGGTACTTCAACCTTAGCCAAACACCCCCACACTTTGAGGTATTTGTATGAAGGTTTTCGTTTCCTCCATATTTCGTAAGGAGTTTGATCCTTAGTTTTATGAGGAATTTTATTCAGAATGTGGTTAGCCGACAGAATGGCTTCCCCCCACAAGTTCTGAGGTAGACCAGAGCTGATTAACTTGCGTTCATCATCTCCTTTAGTGTTCGGTTTTTCCTTTCCGCAACACCATTAGACTGAGGTGAGTAAGGGGCTGTCGTTTGATGTATAATCCCTGATTTAATGCATAATTGTTCAAACGGAGCTACGTACTCTCCACCTCTATCACTACGAATTGATTTAATTCGAGTGTCCAATCGATTCTCTACTTCATTTTTATAACGTTTAAAAGCTTCTATAGCTTCGTCTTTACTTCTTAAAGGATAAACGTAGCAGAATCGTGTACAATCATCAATGAAATTAATAAAGTACTTTTTCCCTCCTCGTGTGGAGCTTTTACTCGAATGTGATTTTTCAAGATGAACAAATCCACATTACTTGTGGAAAACATTCCACTGAATTCAACCATTTTAGGTTTCTCCATATTTAGCTTTAAGGTCACACCTTAGCTACCCTTTTCATTCAAACATGTCGACGGAGACCTCTCTCCCTCACATTTGAATGTTTCCATGTGAGGAGATGCATATCCCCACATTCGAGCTGCTTGCCACTTTATTTATGAATTTCTCTTATTCACCAAATTTGGACACAGCCTCGATACATTAAAAAATCGATCTTTGATTTTTCTTTTATTGGAATTATTTCCAACTTAAAAATTAATTTAATCTTTGGTCAACATACCAAATTAAATTCAATTTCAAATGTGACTTTTATTGTTACCCGTGACTCGAGCATAATTTTCGATCAAATTATACTAGTCAAAATCTTTTGAACTAAATTCAAAACAAATTTATGCTCTCGAGCACAAATGTTTAATTCCCAGAAATAATTAATAATTAAATTTGGATATTCTCAGCAATTATCCAAAATTTAATTAATTATTAATTTATGTTATTCTGTAATTAATTGACAAAGTCAATTCTGTTCTCAGAATACATCAATTCTGCCCAAGCCGGAGATGCTCCCCACGAAGTCATGCTCTGTTCCAACGAAGCCATGCTCCATATCAAGGAAGCCATGCTCCAACGAACAACGAAGCCATGCTCCATATCAAGGAAGCCATGCTCCAACGAACAACGAAGCCATGCTCCAACGAAGCCATGCTCCATATCAAGGAAGCCATGCTTCCATATCAAATATACTTTGATACTCTTGATTAATTGATGTAATTAATCAATTTAATCCTCTCGATTAATTGATTTAATTAAATCCAATTTAATCATCTTTGATTAATTACGGTAATTAATCAATTTATTAGCACATCCTCTAATTTAATCCTATAGATTAATTGATGTGCAATTTCAATTTAATTTAATTGGATTTCCAGGCACGCCCCGCGAGTAAGCGTCTGCTAGGGGTGGTTCGGTACGGTATACCGAACCATACCGTGCCATACCGTTATCATACCGAAAATTTTGATATTGAAAATATTGATACCGTTATCATACCGAAAATTTTGGTATACCGAAAATACGGTATACCGAAAATTCGGTATGAAAATTCTCATACCGAATGTCGTACCGAAAATTCGATATATCGTACCATACCGAATTTTCGGTACATACCGAATTTTCGGTACATACCGAATCATACCGAATTTTCGGTACATATCGAATCATACTGAATTTTCGATATGCCGAATCATACCGAAATATCGATATGTCGAATCATACCGAAATATTGACATACCGTTTCATACCTAAATTAATTATAAAAATCATAAATCTAAATGTGTCAAACACAAATTAAAAGAGAATACAATCATCGTACAATGCAATTAATTAATTAATTAAAATCTAAAAAAGGCAATTCAATGAATTCACCAACAGCTTAAACTCTTCAACAATTATAGGCACATCTCCATCTCCATCCATGACAATTCAACTCCCACATTTTCAATAACCTGATACAGCTCTCACATTTTCAATAATAAGATAAGATTTAAATAACAAAAAGCACAAAATATTAATCACATTAGGCATAAAAAGCACAATCAGTTTCAGCAATCAAACCAAAACACCCCCACATCTAATTAACATAACTCAAATAACAAACAGTTTCAGCAATCAAACCAAAACACCCCCACATTATAAAAAATACTTATAGAAACAATTTATGTGTGAAAATAGTAAAAAATGAGAGGAATATTACATACCTTGAGACTTGAGAGTCCAGCGATGACGCAAGTCCGGCAGCGGCGTGCGGTGTGCAGCAAATCTGGCGATCGGGCGGTGTGCGTGCGTCGGGCAGTGTGGCGTGCAACGGCACTTGATTCCGGCAAGGTAGCGTGCGGCGACGATTTGCTAGAGAGAATAGGAAGGAGAAGGACTGAAGTAGCGGCGCAGCGCTGCTGTAGGACTAGGGTTTTTTTAATTTGAAATTGAATGTGAATCTTATCAGTATATTGCGGGTTGGATTGTTAAAAAAAAAAATTATTTTAAATTTAATTTATTAATATAAATTTTTTAATTATTTTATTAATATTTCGGTATATACCGAAAATATCGGTATACCGATCATACCGAAATTATCGATATTTTCGGTATATATCAAAAATATCGGTATACCGATCATACCGAAATTATCGATATTTTCGGTATATACCGAAATACCGCGGTATGGTCATTTTCCATACCGTTATCATACCGAAAATTTCGGTACGATATCATACCATACCGAAAATTTCGGTACGATATCATACCGTACCGAAAATTTCGGTATACCGAAAATTTCAATAATTTCGGTATTTTTTCGGTACGGTAAGCCCGGTATACCGAAATTTCGGTATATTTACCCACCCCTAGCGTCTGCAGCTCAATGGATAATTCCAATTTAATTGGATTTCTAGGCGTGCTCTCTCAGAATTCTGCGTTGTGCAGAAACTCTTCTCAGAATCACCAGATCTCTCAAGTCCTCTTCTCAGAATCACCAGATCTCTCAAATCCATGAGTAAGCGCCTGCAGCTCAATGGATGGTGGACCAGAACTTTCATCTGGAGTAAATTATCCAAAACTTAATTAATTAGTTATCTAAAATAAATAAATTAATTAATGTAGTAAACAGAAATCAATTATGTTCTCAGAATACTCGGCCCAAGCCAGAATATGCGTTGATGACCATGACCGTTCGCCTGGCTCCAATTCTGTCCCCTCCAGTAGGACCACGATTTCAACTCGCCGGATTCGAAAGTTTCGAATCGGTAGAAAAGTATGGCAGCTAGAACTCCTGCAATATAATTTACAGAAGGCGGTTCCATGGTTATTGCGTTTAGCTTACGCGTCATTCTGCAATTGAATAATAAATCAAAAGCAGTTTTATTAATTAGATAATAGATTAAATAATTAAATATTGGGCACTGCTTTTCGGCGTCTTGATTCGTCTTGTCAGAATCGGATATTGCAGTACTTAATTAACAAAGATATATTCCAGTAATTGTTAACAAAAATACATTCCAGTAATTGTTAACAAAAATATATCCAGTAGATATCCAAAACATTAATTAATTAAATGGTTTTCCAGAAAAATAAATAAATAAATTAATATATATTCTGTTCTGCGAGAAAATATCGCAGTGGTTGAGAAAATATCTTGAAGTAATTCGAATGGGCCGAGCCCATTCCTAAGTTGGGCTTTCGAAGTTTTTGGGTCTGCAAAAAGATAGGCGGGGCCCCAAAGACCAATTGCCGAAGCCGAGCCGGCCGGGCTGGCACGCGCGCGCGTGTGGCTCTTAGAGGAGTGTACCTCTTTTAGATAGTTGAACTATCAAGCTACTTCAATACCTTTATACATCATAAATGTTTTGTAGGTTTCCTATGTGGGACAATTTCCCACATTCTCAAACTTCCAAGTTGAAACTCTTCAACTTCAACAATTAATTTCTCACTCACCTTAACTCGATTTTGAGATATTAAATATACCACGTTCATCTACTCCGCGAGTAGATCGACTATGTCACGTTCAATTATTTCTTAATTAACGTTTAGTCCGTCTAATTAATTAAATTAGATAAGCGTGTCAAAACCCAATTAATCCAATTAATTCCAACAATCTCCCCTCTAACAAAGTTAAGGCCATACAAAAATTGCTGCGGTTGCGATAAGGGCAATCTTGAATATTTTTCAATGTTTATAAAAAATTTGACAAAACGTTATACATAGTGTCTATACTCTATAGTGATACTCTATCTGTCTCACAATACTCAACACTTTTCTTTTTTAGATATTCTACAATACATTTCATACACTTAAATAGGAAAATTATTTATAAATTTCACCTTTATAATATTCATAAATTTAAATAAAATGCTAGGACTCAGAGTATTACTTTTAAATTCACACATACACATTAGTTAATTCATTTATTTAATTTATAGATAAAAGTATATAAAATTACTGCTCAAAACTCTACTTGTAATTACACTCTCATGGGAAAGGTATTTCAGGAAGGAATAAAACTTAATTTGTACTACTTACCCAAAAAGATCAGAGAACAAAGCAAAATTATTAATGCACTTAATTGCTACTGATGAAGTGGTCACAAGGGAGATAGAGGTACCCATCTCGACAAAGACGCACACTGATTGCCTTTCTCATGGGTAGGAGTGTTCAAAAAAAAAAAATCGGACCGAAAAAATGACCGGAATCGGACCGACCGGTTAGATTTCGGTCTGGTCTCCGGTCCGGCAAATTTTGGATTCCGGTCTTCCGGACCGGTTTGGACCGGAATTTTTTTTTAATTTTTTACTAAAGCACTCTCAATTATTTTTCAAAACCAAGTAATTGGTGAAAATGTGTTGAGATCTATTAATTTTTTGCAAATACATAATTTAACAAACATATTTAATTTATTTTAGGGTCAAAAGATCATTAATAATAATGTAAATAAAATTCACATTGGCGTAATGAAGAGTAAACACTTTAATTTTCATACAAAAATTCATCAATTTTGTTCTTACTTTCATAAATTTTAAAAAAAAAAAAATTAAAAAAAAAATCCGATCCAACCGGTCCGGTTCTGGACCCGTGCACATCCCTACTCATGGGTACCCAAAATTTTGTCCTTTTTCACGACTCATTATATATTATTTTCTCATTAGATAAATTCACAAGTCCGTGTGTATCTTTATTCAAGTACAATTTTACTTTTTTTTTTTTCATTTTAATCTTTCACACAACAAACATGGCACTGTTTTACGACGGATTTTTCGTCAGAAACAATGTTTTCGTCGGTAAATATGTTTGTCGCTAATGATTACCGGCGGATTTTTAACTTCCGTTGGTACACTATCGACGGTCACCGGTCGTCTGTATTACCGGCCAATGTATTCCAAAGACCCTTAGCCTACTCGGTCAAATATTTGTCGGTACATCCGTTGACAATTTTGTCGGTGATATCCGACGGTAAATATTATAAAAACAATGTTTAATTAAAATAAAATCCGTTGGTAAATCAGTCGGTGATACCGACCGAAAATCCGTCGACAAATTTTTATTTTTTTTTAGAAAAAATAGTATGCGTTCATCGGTAAACTGAATGCATCGTTGGTAATCCGTCCGTTGTTGTCGTCGGTAAACAAATTTTGAAATAAAAAAAAAACAGTGTAAACACAAATTTCGTGAATTAAATATTAAAACGCGAAAATGTAATACAATTCATTTCTTTCGGATTAAACCGAGAATTTAGCAGGTTACAATCTCTAATTTCTCCTCTAATTCTCTCTATCTCTAATTCTCTCTTCTTGAGCTTGGAGTTGGATCCGCAGCCGAATCTTATTCGATCTTGAATTTGGGACTTTGTAACGTTAATCCAACGGCAAGACGCCGTATTTTGGATTAATCGTTGATTTAGAGACTTTTGGGACGAACGTCGTTGAAAATCGTTCTTAACTTCGGGACTTTGCAACGTTAATCCAAGGGCAAGACGCCGTATTTTAGATTAAACGTTGATTTAAGGACTTCTGGGCCGAACGTTGTTGAAGATCGTTCTTAACTTCGGGACTTTCCGGGACTTAACAGGACTTATCGGGACTTTCGCCGTTGAACGCCGAATTGAGGGGTTTAGTACCTTGATCTCCACTTGAACGCCGAATTGAGGGGCCTAGCACCTTGATCTCCACTTAAACGCCGAATTGAGGGCCTTGCACCTATTTTGCACGAAGTGCACGAAGAACGCCTTTGAAGCTCCTCCGACTGTTGAAGAACACTTTAAAACTTGAATGCTTCTGACTTCTTATTTCCAAATGAATGGAATGAGGCCCCTATTTATGGGTTTGACTATATGCACCTCCATTTCGGAGAGATGCACTCCCCCGATTAATACACTTCACCTAAAATAGATGACACCCTCCCCGAATTGTCTTAAATACCTATTTCTCTATAATATTCCTACTACGAAACACACCCCACCAAACCCTAATTTCTCACCTTTCATATCACCCCCTTCACACCTTCATTTCTCCGCCTTCATCACCCCCACCACACCGTCGATCTAGCCACCGCCCCTGCCGCCCCGACCTCGCTCGCCGCCCCCTTGCCTCCCTCTCCCTCGGCAGCGATGGCCTCCCTCTCCCTCAGTCTCGAGCGGTCGCGGCAGCCTCCTCTCTCTCCCTCGACCGCGAGCGGCCGCGACGGCCCCCTCTCCCTCTCTTCGATTTTCTCCGACGGCCTCCTACCCCGTCTGTAAAATAAAAAAAATCTGTCAGCGGTCGCGCGCGGCTGCCCCCGTCCTTCGGCCGCCGCGGCCGCCCCCTCCCCCGTCCATCCGACGCCCTCAGCCCCGCACCCGCCCCAGTCGCCGTGGCCCGTCGCCGCCCCTTTTTTTTTTCTTTTTTCTGGGTTTTTTCCGCCTCCGCCCCGCACCAGTAACAATAAGGTTTATTTTTTTTTTAAATTCGACCCTGTGTTGTCGACTATATACACTCCCGTCGACAACAGGGTGTCGACGAGAGTGTATATGGTCGACATTACAGTGTCGATCGACCTTTGTTGGTCGACCATATATCCTCCCGTCGACAACATTTTATCGACGGGAGGATATACGGTCGGCACTGGTTTGATGAAATTTTTAAAAAAATTGTTAGTTTTTCTAAGTTTTGATAATGGTGTTGTTAATGTGTTTGATAAGAGTGTTTTATGGATGAATATGGTTGATTTGTTGAAATTCTTGAATTTTTTTGATTTCTTGCTACCGGAAAAAATGGTGACGGCGACCGGAAGTTTGGTTTAGGGATAAGGTGAAAAAATGATAGTAGGGGACCTAGGGGTGCGTTCAGTAGGGAGTGCATCTAGTATGTTGTATTTTAATGAAGGGTATTTTTAGTTTTTTACACTATTATTTTATTAATAAACTGAAAGGGGGAGTGCATCTCTCCGAAATTGAGGTGTAAATAGTCAGACCCCCTATATATAGGTGTAGAACCTATGGCTTTTATGGGCCAAATTTGATGGGCCGGAGATATTTGTGCTAAGTAGTTAGGACTTAGTCAAATCTTATCTACAACTTGATGATGGGCTCAGAATACTTGAACTCGATTTGATTTACTGGACTTTAGAGGTCCGTCTTGAATTATTGGATTTTAGATGCCCGACTTGATTTGTTGGGCTTTAGAGGCCCGACTTGATTTGTTGGGCTTTAAAGGCCCGTCTTAATTTGTTGGGCTTTGGAGGCCCAAATTAATTGAATTTTGCTTGTCCACGGACAGTATGATACACTATCTCAATTCCTGAACAACCTTATAATCGGACATAAGTGGTGAACGATGAGTGCTTGAGATTAAAAAGAACAAGCTGGCGATGATACTAGATCTGGTAGGTCGAATAGAAGAAGAGCTCCACCGTTAACTTGGAGAGAAGAGATATCAAAGGACGTGAACTGTGTACTTCTGTAGTAAGTGTATAGTCGTAGGTTCAAAGTTGATAGCATGCCTAGAGCATAAGATTAAAATCATTTGGTTTCTCTCATAAATAACATGGACATTACATTAGATGAGCTGCTCTTATGAACCTCCTCAATATGAGAACGTTCGTATCTGAGAAAAGGATCAAAGTTGTTATCATTGTGTTTGAATGAAAACAAAATATTACACCCAATCATGAAGAATATTCTTCCGGCGTCAAAGCCCTACGAATAGGGACGAACCCAGGATTCGAGTTTAGCAGGGGCGTGATAAAGATCATGCAAACAATCATCTGCACATGAAACCATGAGCCTGTGATGTAGAGGAGCACTTCTCTTTATATAATATCAGAAATAGTACAACTGGGTTTGTAGAATTTGTTATTGCATTGTCTTGTAGCTACAACCAATAGAATTACAACAACACTATATGATCTAGATCTTTCCTTATTTGTAATATATGTAAGCCGAAAGTTTTCTACTGTGAATCAAGAAATGAAAATGCTTTACAGCAAAATTATGATGCTCTTTACTATTGTATTTTTTAGTTTAATTTGCTTGTTTCTTAACATGGTATCAGAGCATCGCGAACGATCCTTTTGAATCTGTGCCTTTCCTTCACTCTTTAATCCTTGATATAATATAATTCAAATGGCTACAAATCCTAAAAACTCAAACACCCCACTCCATCCACAATCCTTGTTTCCCTTGTATCAGCTTGTATTGGTCAAGCTAAATGAAAGAAATTACTCCATCCGTCCATGAAATGTAGTTCTATTGGAGTGGGGCACATGTTTTAAGAAAAAGGTAGATAAAGTAGATAAAATATGGGTATTGTAGGGTATTGTGGGGTCATTGTGAATAAAGTGATTGTTTGTGAATAAAGTTGATGGCAAATTGAGTAATTAAGTGATGATTGAAGGGTGATAGTTTCCAAAAAGGGTATGGGACTACATTTTGTGGACAAAGAATATAAGGCAAATGGGACTACTTTTCATGGACGGAGGGAGTATTTAATATGGAAGCAGCAAATATTAGCCTACATGAGAGGATATGGCTTAGATGGTTTTCTCACTGGAGAGAAGGAGTGCCCCTCGAAGTTTATTGATGAAGAATACTTGAGTTGGATGAAACAAGATAACCTCATTATTTCATGCCTTCTTTCTTCACTATCTGAAAGCTTTCTTATTGGCACCGTTGGATTGAACACGTCCAAGGAGATATGGAGTAGCCTGGAATCCAACTTTGTCAGTCAATCAAGAGCAAATGTGATGCAATATAAACTTGAACTCCAAGAAATCAGAAAAGGCTCCATGGGCATGAGGGAGTATTTGAATAAAATCAAAGGATGTTGTGATATTTTAAATGCTTCAGGCCACTACATCAACAATGAAGACCAAATATTATACTCCCTCTTATTCTTTTTATAAGTCGTTTTGACCTTTCATTTTCTTTGCAAATTATATGTCGTTTTACACTTTTCAATGCAAATTAATTGCATTTCTTCCAAATTTAACCTTATGATTATTAAATATTTACATAAATGTGTTTTTTTTTAATGAGATGTACCATCATTAATTAAGGGTAACATGAGAAATAATTTATTTTCTTAATATGTGTGCATGAGCTTAGGATGACATATATTTTGAATAGGAGGGTGTACATTCTATGTTGACTTGGACAAGAATATAATCCAGTAATGGTTATAGCCTCATCTAAGATTGACCCCATCTTAGTTTATGATGTTAGTGCTTTATTGCTCACTTTTGAGGCAAGATTAGAGGGTGTTTCTAGCTCAAACTTCAGCAATGAAGGTTCAGCACCTAGTGTCAACATGACTCAGCAAGGAAATCCGAACAAGAGCAATCAACAGTATCAAATTAACAAAAGAAACAACAACAATCGTTTTTGTCACAGAGGTGGATTTAAAAAAGGAAGGGGTCGATCCAATGGACTAGAATGTCAGATCTGTTATAGAGACAATCATACAACGGATATATGTTTCTATAGGCATGATCTTAACTATGTACCACCTCAACCAAGCCAACAGACAGGCAATGGAGGTTATACACCTACTGCAAATGTTGATACTAGTTGTGAAGAAGCTGAATCTATGACTGAATACACATCTTGGTATCCTGATTTAGGAGCCAACAGTCATGTCACTAATGACCTTGGCAACATCAACATTGGATCAGAGTATAATGGTTCTAAAATAGTGCATCTAGGAAATGGCACAGGTTTGAATATATCTCACTTAGGTAGTTCTATTGTTACTGCCTCTGATCATTTTCTTCTCAAAAACCTTTTACATGCGCCTCATATTACAAAGAATCTTCTAAGATTGTGTTTGGATGAAAGGATTTGATTTGAGAAGGTATTTCAAATGAAATAATTTAAAAATAGATAGATTTAAAATGACATGGTTTTAGTGAGAATTTAAAATCCTCTCAATTTTAACTAAGAAAATGTATTAAGTATTTGAAATCCATTCATTAACTTTTTAATCCAAACAAGTGGAGTGAATTTGGATTGTGGATTTAAAATCCATAGATCAAATTCCTCCATTCAAATGGAGCTTTAAGTGTTTCAAAGTTTGCTCTTGATAATGGTGTTTATTTTGAGTTTCATCCTAAACTCTAAATTTTATACAAGTGGTACCAGCTGCTTAATGTATTGCACTTTGTTCGACTCGGTTACAATTAATCTATTATTCATTTTATCAGTGCTGTATTAAGCACTCTAAATTTTGACTATCCCCTATACTTATGTAGGAAGTGTAATTTGCATTAGTTAATTATCTTGCACTTTGTTGAAATGTCTATTAGTTGTGTGAGGTTTATCTCATAATCTCGAGATTCAGATGAGTTCTACTCGTCTGATGTTAAATTCAGAAGAGTTTTATAGTCTGCTGAAGTTCTCAGTTGTTGGGAGAATCAGTTGGTTTACTTAGCTGATAGAAGTCTTCTGAAGGACTCAGCTGTTGGGCGTATCAGCTGGTGGAGTCAGGCAAGCTAACTTAGACCTGATCAGATGAGGTGGAGGTTTCCAATCAGATGAGAAGGTGTTGCTTACAATCAGTTGAGATGAGAAGATCAAAAGAGGTCAGATCAGATCGATCAGTAAAGTTCTGTTTGCAGAGTTAGTCTTTTGGCTAAGTGTTGGGATATCAGAAGAGTATTCAAAAGAGGGAGGTCTTCTGATGGTGTTATCTGTTTGCGAGAAAAAGTGAAGGGCATTACGGTCAATTCAGATTGGGCAATGCAGAAAGCGTGAGGTTGTTAGGGGGTTGTAATAGAATCCACGCTGGCAATGATCACGCACTCTGCACACGCAGCAATCATCCTTGACTTCTATAAATACCCCATTACCAGTAATTGTAAAGTTTGACGCTTACGAGCATTCGTCTTGAGTTGTGAGTTCACGAGTGAAGTGAGGAGAAATCCCTTTTCGAGTGTTGAGTGTGTAAACATCTCTTTTATTAATCAAGATTGAAGTCGTGTGTCCAGTGGATGTAGATCAAGTTGATCGGACCATTTAAATTTGCGTGTGCTCTATTTTTCTGTTCTAGCTCGTTTTTATATTTGTGAATTGCCATCTTTATTGAATTGTTTGAGGGTCTGATTATTCAGATGTGATTGGAGACGTCTAATTAGAGGGAGGGGGTAATTAATAGACAAGTTGTATTGAATAGAATTAAATATTTAGTGAAATATTATACTGCTATCAACTGTTACCCATGTTTTATAAAGAATCCGTAATTTTCCAAAATGTTCTGATTTTTTTAATAATTTTATTTACTTGATTCTTTTTAAAGTTACGTTCACGCTTGTTTATTACTCCCCTCATTTCATAAAGTTTGTTGTATTTTTCATTTGGTATAGAATTAAGAAATATATTTTTAAATAAATTTACCTCTCATTACTTTTTCTCTTTTCCTTCTCTTTTTCCTTTTCTTTCCCCCACATTCTTTTTTCACTCTTCTTCCTTTGATCTTAAAAAAAAAAAAAAATGTCATTAATATATTTCCAAAAAATAGATTGTAGAGATTAATAGGGATATTTTAGGGAGATTATTGGTAAAATAGATAAAGTGATAAACTTTTTAAAATAAAATTTAAGATCAAATGCGACAAACATTATGAAACAGAGGGAGTATCTAAAATATAAACTTATTCAAGCTTGTTTATGATTACGTTGGAAGCGTTTGGAAGTTTTGTTAACAAAGTCCAAGTTAAAACATGTGTAGATCCTACAAATGAATGCTATGATACTCTTTCCTACTAAAAAAGATTGTTGCTATTTTTTATTGGTCATCAACGTTAAATAACAAGAATGTAAAAATAAATTTTATATGTTTAAAATATTTTATTAATTTATGTGAAAAAGAGAAAGTGAATTATGTAGTAACTTACTTCATAAGTAAATAAATGCACAAAGAGATGGTGTATATTTTTTTTAACGGAAAGATAAATATTATAGTACACTGAAATCACGAATGACAAAAGAAAATTAGATTGAATTACATACAATAGAATTTAAACTAGCTAGAATCTACACCCAACAAGTGAGAATAAGGAGAATGATACTCCATTAGTTTTAATACCATCTCAAGTAGGATTGGCAAAGGTACAGTTGAGCATTCCAATTGTGGAATCAATAGCATGTATAGGTCATGTCGCTTACAATAGAGCAGTACTCAGTGCCATAAACTCCAGGATGAAGGAATAGAGGCCCACAAGTCTCAAACTTCAATTCTTCTTTTGAGCAGGTTCTCAACGGAGAAAAATGCATTTTTGGTTCCACCATTCACGGCCACTCATGTTTTTTGTCCCAACAATCTGAATTTTGGTTTCGAAGGGGAAAAACTTGACACGCTTGGTCCCAAAATTGGAAAAGCTGACACATTTGGTCCCACCCACGTTAAATGTTGACGGAACGACTCACGTGTGTGTCACGTGGCCGTTAGTCGTTAACTTTTGCCCAAACGAACGTATACACCCCCAAATCGTGCCCTAAACAATAGAACTCCCCCAAATCGAAAAATTCCCAAAGCTCAAAAAATTCCAAAATCCAAAAAATTCTCACAACTCACAAAATCTCCAAATCCGAAACACCACATTTCATCTTGATTCAGCGGAGAAATGTTGCGACAAAGGCGTAAGATGAAGTTGGGAGTACCTCATATATGGTAAGTTTGTTTATTTCATCTTTATTTTTTGTATTTTGCGAACAAATTTGGGTGTTCTTGCTTACAAACGAACGCATTTGGTTTTAAACGAACGCATTTGATCGTATTTAGTTTTAAATGAACACATTTGGTTGTATTTAGTTTTAAATGAACGCACTAAGTTGTATGGGTGTTCCTTTAAATCGTACTTGGTCAATTTCAGAAAGATTAATTGTTAATAGGTTTAGGGTTTAGTTGAATTCTTCGATTTTTTCTTGTTGTGTACAGTTAGTAATTAATTTTTTTTGTTAAATATTGTAGTTGCCAATAAAAAATACAATATTACACATTGTCATTGTAACATGGTGAAACAGTAAGTCAAAATCTTCATGGAGATTTAGTGTACAATGGAGGAACAATGAGTGTTTTTGATTTTGTAGATAGAAGAAAGACAGATTTGGGCTATATGGATAGGTTATGTGAGCAACTAGGTTACATTGGGGATAAACAATATTATGGGTTGAACAAAGAGGGGAAAAAAGAAAAGGTTGAAGGTTCATTTGACATAGAAAGATGTATTAATCTTGGTATTGAAACTAGGATGTTCAAAATATGTTTGGTTGGCAAAAAAACAGACACACTGGATGAAATTGATGATTATTTAAGGGAGGTAGAGTTCTTCAGTGTGGTTGAGAAGGAGCCAGAGGTGTTCAGTGTATTTGGAAAGGAGCCAGAGGTGGTTCCTGTGGTTGAGAAAAAGACAGAAGTATGTAATTTGGTTGAGAATGAGCCAGAGGTGGTTCATGTGGTTGAGAAGGAGACATAAGTATTCAATTTGGTTGACTAAGTACTATGACCAATATCGTTAAAGTTGACTAACGGTTGACTAATTTTGGGACTATATGTGCTAAGTTTTTCCCCTTCGGGACCAAAATTCAGATTGTTGGGACAAAAAACATGAGTGGCCGTGGATAGTGGGACCAAAAATGCACTTTTCTCATTCTCAACTTTTTCGTACAACATCTCCAGAAAATGTGAAGGATACTATGGGGCTGGAGCTTCAGGCGCAAGAGTTTTTTTTTCTGTCCGGGCATAAACTTGATTCACGTGATATGCAACACTAAATAAACAACCGCAAGTGTACGACGTCTATTGTAGCGTGATAAGCACGAGGTCGATCCCACAAGGAGGTTAAGCGTAAAAGGGTAGTTTGTTAATTAAGGTCTATTTAGACGTGATCGATAACTTGAAAGTGTTGATTTACCCTAAATTATCTACCAAAATTGTCACTAGTAAACAATGAAAAGAGTAAATACAAAGTCGATCAAATACCATGCAAATCAATAAAACGAAGGTACAGTGGGTGAAGATGCAAAGAAAGAAGGTGGGTTCCAAGGCAATTGCAATACATAGATATTCGTTTATGAATGTTATCTCGTTTAAATGGCTATTAAGGTTATTTCATATAGGGTGATCACAAAAGAAGAACTAATCGATCTCTCGATACAAATTAATCCAAAGGCACAATGCAACATAGGCTCGTATCTCTACATCACAAACGTTACACCGCCTAAAATAGCTCCTAAGATCATTCAATTCCCTCTCCGATAATTAATCCTCTCTCGAGATCATAATAATACCGGGTTGCATGCTTGCATACGATTAAATGGAATACATCTCTCGATATTACCCCAATTAACAATGAATTAAGCAAATCATCATGGCCACTAACAACATGCTTTACAATGGATAATTAAACATGCAAATAAGAAATAAACACCAATTAAAGCAAGAAATTACTCATAAACTTCAATCCAAGTAACTACAATGCCTTAGAACCACAAAGTGTTTAGCTAACTACTAACATAATGAAATTAAAAAATCAAAATGTAAAAGCTAAATAAAAAGAAAGAGAACAAGGAAGCTTAGTCTAGATTGTGGTAGGGAATGAAATTTGCAAGCTATTGCATCCTTCCTCCCTTGTATTGATGAAGAATTGAGAGAGAAGTGGCCAAATCACCTTGAAGTGTGTGAAAGTATGTGTGGAATTTAGGAATTTGGGGATGAATGGCTTGAATTTCAAGAAAGGGGGTTTATATAGTGTTTGGGTAGGGTTTGGAGGACATAATTGCAAGTTGGTCCCTCAAAATTGGCCAAAATGTGGAATGGGCACCAAATTTGGGAATTAGGCTTGGAGGAGCTCGGCCGAGCAGGTGGCTCGGCCGTGCTAGGCGGATGTGTGCACGGGGTTGCTCGGCCGAGACGCGCGGAACAGGAGAGGGCCAGGTGCTCGGCCGAGCTGGGAGCTCGGCCGAGATGCTCGAGGTTGGGTGATGGCCGAAATGTCTCGGTCTCGAGGGTCGTTTGTCCGAGAAAAGTGCTCGACCGTGGCGTTGGCATAGTGCTCGGCCGAGAAGGGTGCTCGGCCGTGCACTTCGGATTTCCTCTTGGCTCGAGCTCGGCCGAGAAGTGTGCTCGGCCGTGCTATGTCTTCAGCTCAAATTCTCTCCGTTTCGACGTGCGTTTCTTCGAGAATGGTGCCCGATCGTGCCCCGTTTTGTCTTGGCTCGAGCTCGGCCGAGAAGGGTGCTCGGCCGTGCATTGTCCTTAGCATGTTTTGGGCGAAATTTCCTCGGTTTCGAGGTGTCTTTCCTCGATCAAGGTGCACGGTCGTGCCTTGTTCTTCGATTTCGGCCCTTTTCTCGTTTCGTGCATATCTTTCGCCTCAGGTGTCGGATTGACTCGATTCCTTCGGCTAATCCACTCTGTTTTTAGAGACGAATCCAACCGTGCACTCCTCTTCCTGATCCAGTGAGGTATGGTTGGTGTTTTGCTCCAAATTTCATCGTATTTCCTACAAAATCGACAAAACACAACCTTTCTCTCATTTCGGCTTAAACAATCATATTCAATGCATAATTCAATGAAATCCACATCAAAATATACTTCACATGTGCCTCTAAAACGTGTAAATTCCACCCGAATCAAACCCCCCCAAACTTAAAATGTTGTTTGTCCTCAAACAACTAGGCACTTAAAGCAATGAGGGTGGAATGATCACAATGGAATATTCAATGTAATTCACACATGCAAAGTAGGATGTAATGATATTTCTTTCTCAAAGTGCATCTCTCAATGAAGGTCATAGGCTCATTATTGCAATTCACACTCATGTATCAAAGAATGCATAAACACACAACACATTGTGAATGGGAAACATAATCCAAATGTTCAAGTCCTCTACTCACATGACAAAGTGTTTCTCTCAAACACACAAACAAATTGAGGATATTAATGCACTCATCAACCAAGTTATGCTATGCAATCACCATATGCTTGCCCAACTTCTACTTTTCACACACTCAAATGCTCAACAATGTGATCAATAGGGCTTAATCAAGGATGTAACATTGGCTCTTTGGACAAGGTAGGATGAATTTGGGAATTGTGACTCTTCTAGTGGAGGACAAAGCTTGTTGTTTTACAATGTGTGCTTTCACTTTCAAAGCTTACAAATTTCATCCTCACTTTTCTTTTTCCATTCTTTTTCAAGCATTCATCACCTCATCTTTTGAACCATTTTTCTTTTCAAGCTTTTGGGGCTCTTTGTCCCTCTTTTCTTTTCCTTGATTTTCTTTTCATCTTTCTCTTTTTCTTCTTTCAACTTTTCCAACTTTTCTTTTCACCAAAGATATTCATTCAAGCACATGTTTTCCACTTTGTCTTTTATCCCCCACTAGATATAGGTATTAAAGGCTCAAAAAGGCTAAGTGGTTAACATTGTAGTTTGCCAAGAAAATGAGAAATTAAGCTCAAGGGGCTAACTACGGAAGATTACTTCGGTTTTGGGAAATTTTGGCTAAGTGACTCTTTTAGAACAAGATGGTCTATATCACATCACAAAGTTTCACACAATCATGCTTTCAAACAAGAACTTAGGCAAGTTCTAGGATTACTAGCAATAACATAGTCCACTCTCAAATGAACTAAACCGGATTACATGTTCGATTCAAGGCTCAATTCTCACCGGTTTATTCAATAGAACTCTCACATTCATCAAATGTTCCCAAACAACAACACATCATGCATCCATGCTATCAAAGCTCACAACTATGAACACAAAATGATTCTATATTCCAACACCGATCATGCAAACATTCAAAGCAAATAGACATCACCACAACTACTCAACAATGGATCCCAATGACTATTCATGCTCACATTTCACCAAGTATCCACTACCCAAAAAATGATCAAAACCAACTTAAACAATGTAAGCATGTGAAAGTCAAGTGTGCGCCGGTGCAAAATGTGACACACGTAGAATGACGAACCGATGCAAGGGTAACAACTAGTAGAAAAATAAAAGAAAAATAACTCCCCCAAACTTAGAATTTTACTATGTATAAATTCTAAGTTTGGGGCTACAAGTTGTTACCTCCCTCCTTGCACATCCAATGCTTCTTCAAAGATCACCATTGCAACACTTGCTTCCCCTCTCCAAAGTTGGTTTTGCTTTCTTCTCCATTCTTCAAGATGTGTTATCCATAGTACTCTTCATCCATACCTACAAAATAAACCAAGCTATCAACACTACTAAAGCAATAAAAACATGAAAGCAATAAAACCTTGGGTTGCCTCCCAAGAAGCGCTATTTTTAACGTCCTATGCCGGACGGTTCTCTCTACTTTCAAGCCTCAATCAAGTGAAGTGTTTCCACCCTTCGAATTTTCTCATTTCCAAAGTAGTGCTTCACTCTTTGACCATTTACCACAACGGTTGTTCCATCTTTATCAACAAACTCCACATTTCCCATGGGCGTCACATTCTTAATCACAAAGGGCCCCGACCACTTTGACTTCAACTTGCCCGGAAATAACCTCAACCTTGAGTTGAACAATAGAACTTGTTCTCCCACTTGGAACTCCCTCTTTTCAATCATCTTGTCATGAAACCTCTTAGCTCTTTCTTTGTGAATTTTGGAATTCTCAAAGGCTCCATTTCTAAATTCATCAAGCTCATTAAGCATCATCTTCCTTCTTTCTCCGGATGCCTTAAGATCAAGATTTAACTCATTGATGGCCCAACGAGTTCTCAACTCCACTTCCACGGGTAGATGACAAGACTTTCCATACACAAGTTGATATGGAGATGTGCCCAAATGTGTTTTGTAGGCGGTTCGATATGCCCAAAGAGCATCATCTAACTTGATGGCCCAATCTTTCCTCTTTAACCCAACGGTCTTCTCTAGGATTTGCTTCACTTCTCGATTAGCAAGCTACATTTGTCCATTTGCTTGAGGGTGATAAGGTGTGGTCACCCTATGCTTCACTCCATACTTTGCTAAGAGTTGATCTAGCCATCGGTTGCAAAAGTGTGAACCACCATCACTCACTAGTGCTCTTGGAGTGCCAAAACGAGTGAAAATATTCTTTCTCAAGAAGTTGAGGACCACCTTGGCATCATTTGTAGTGGTTGGAATTGTCTCAATCCATCTAGAGACATAATCAATGGCCAAAAGGATGTAGGAAAATCCATGAGAATTGGGGAATGGCCCCATAAAATCTATCCCCCACATATCAAAGAGCTCCACCTCAATCACATTCTTCATAGGCATCTCATGCCTCTTTGAAATGTTTCCCATCCTTTGACACTTATCACACTTCTTCACAAAAATCTCACAATCCCTAAAGATGGATGGCCAATAGAAGCCACTTTGAAGAACTTTATGAGCCGTCCGATTTGCTCCAAAATGCCCTCCATAAGGGGATGAATGACACTCTTCAATCACTTTTCCCCACTCATTTTCCGCTAGGCATCTCCTCATGATCATATCCGAACACCATCTATAGAGGAATGGGTCCTCCCAAACATAGAATTTGACATCATGATAAAACTTCTTCTTTTGATGGAATGAGAGGTTTGGTGGTGGTGTTCCGGTGGCTATGTAGTTCACAAAGTCGGCGAACCATGGACATGCTTCCTTGATGGCAAGGATTTGCTCATCGGGAAACCACTCCTTGATAGGAGCTTGGATGTCCTTTTCCTCCACATTCTCAAGTCTTGAGAGATGATCCGCCACAACATTCTCACACCCTTTTCTATCTCTTATCTCCACGTCAAACTCTTGCAATAGGAGCACCCATCATATCAACCTTGGTTTAGCCTCTTTCTTCTCAATCAAGTACTTTAGAGTCGTGTGATCCGTGTACACTATTGTCTTAGCTCCCACCAAATAGGCTCTAAACTTGTCAAAGCTATAGACCACAGCTAGCATCTCTTTTCCGTTGTGGTGTAATTCCTTTGAGCCGGATTCAAGGTTTTGCTTGCATAGTAGATCACAGGAAAGAGCTTGTCTCTCTTTTGGCCCAAAGCTACTCCAATGGCATAATCACTAGCATCACACATGATCTCAAATGGTTGACTCCAATCGGGTATCACCAACACGGGAGCTCTAATCAAGGCCTCCTTCAAGATCTCGAATGATTTCACACACTCCTCACTAAAGATGAAGGTGGCACCCTTCTCCAACAATGCACACATGGGCTTGGCTATCTTTGAAAAGTCCTTGATGAATCTTCTATAAAAACCGGCATGCCCAAGGAAACTCATAACCGCCTTCTCATTGGTTGGTGGGGGTAACTTCTCAATAGCCACTATCTTTGCTCTATCCACCTCAAGCCCTTTAGCCGAAACCTTGTGCCCAAGCACAATCCCTTCCTTCACCATGAAGTGGCATTTCTCCCAATTAAGCACCAAGTTGGTATCTATGCATCTTTGCAAAACACAAGAGAGGTTACGTAGAGATGTATCAAAGCAATAACCAAATACGGAAAAATCATCCATAAACACCTCCATTATGTTTTCAATCATGCCATGAAAAATAGCCATCATACATCGTTGGAAGGTGGCGGGAGCATTGCACAATCCAAATGGCATTCTCCTAAAAGCAAAAGTACCATAAGGGCAAGTAAAAGTTGATTTCTCTTGGTCCTTAGGATCAATCAAAATTTGATTGTATCCCGAGTGACCATCAAGAAAGCAATAATACTCATATCCCGCCATCCTATCCAACATTTGATCAATAAAAGGCAAAGGGAAGTGATCTTTCCTAGTGGCACTATTCAACATACGATAATCAATGCATACTCTACACCCCACAATGGTCCTAGTGGGAATTGCCTCTAAAGTGTCGGTTTTAACAATGGTCATACCCCCTTCTTAGGTACCACTTGTGTTAGGCTCACCCACTCACTATCACTTATGGGAAAAATTATGTCATTATCTAACCACTTCAACACCTCTTTTCTCACTACCTCTTGCATTATGGGGTTCAATCTTCTTTGACCTTGGGCTTTAGGCTTAATAGACTCATCTAGTCTAATTTTATGCATGCAAATATGAGCCGGTATACCCTTCAAATCCGAAATATCCCAACCAATAGCCGATTTATAAGTTCTAAGCACCCTAAGCAATTTTTGTAACTCAAGCTCATGCAAGTGTGAAGAAACAATAACCGGAAAGAGGTCACCTTGTTCAAGATAAGCATATCTCAAGTGCTCCGGAAGTGGTTTCAAGTCAAGCTTTCTCCCCTTCTCTTGAGCTTTTGGTTTCTCCTTAGCCTCCTCCTTTGGTGCTTCCAATGTGTAACATGAGGGCCAAGTGTCAAGATTTTTGTAAGGAAATCTTTGACACTCTTCAAGTAACCCCCCCCCCCTCCAAACTTGGCTTCTTGTCGTATCTCCATGAATTTCTCCTCCTTCTTGATTGGAAGTTCCTTCAAATCATCAAGAGAAGACATGTATTCAAACAATTCTACATCATTAAGCTCATCAAAATTGAAATCACAAGGAATAGAAGAGAGTGAGTTAAGAGAGTTTCTTATGCAAAGGTCAAGTGGATCCTTTGAGTTGCTCTTTTCCATGTGCATATCCACACAAGCTTTGCACACTATTGATCATGTTGCACTCAAAGACCTCATCCTCATCATCTCTAAACTTTATGGCCTTGTAAATGTTGAACAACACTTTCTCATTGTTCACTTGAAGCTCCAATTCCCCTTTCCTCACATTAATAATAGCTCCACCGGTTGCCAAAAATGGCCTTCCCAAGATGAGTGGAATGTACTTATCCTCCTCCATATCCAACACCACAAAGTCCACCGGGAAGATGAACTTATCGATCTTAACCAAAACATCCTCTACTATACCCAAGGGGTATGTCATGGATCGATCCGCCAATTGAAGGCTCATTGTGGTTGGTGTAAGCTTCCCCAAACCAAGTGATTTGAATATAGACAAAGGCATAAGATTAATGCTAGCTCCCAAATCACACAAAGCTTTAAATGTACCTCAATCTCCAATGACACATGGTAAAGTGAAGGATCCGGGGTCTCTAAGCTTTTGAGGTAGCTTGGCTTGGATTATAGAGCTGCACTCCTCGGTTAAGTGCACCGTTTCATACTCCACCATCTTCCTCTTGTTGGACATAATTTCTTTCAAGAACTTGGAATAATGGGGCATTTGTTCTAGAGCTTCGGCAAAGAGGATGTTGATGTGGATCTTCTTAAACATCTCCACAAACTTGGCAAATTTGTTGTCTAAGCCCTTCTTCTTCAACCTTTGAGGGTATGGGAGAGGTACCACATTCTTGCCTTTGTCTTGAGGAGGGATTGCCTCCTCACTCTTCTTCTCCTCTACTTTTTCTTCTTCCCTCACTTTCTCCTCTTGCCTTTCTTTCTCTTGTCCTTCTTCTTTGTCAACACCCTCGGGTGCCATTACCATTTCCTCCTCTTGTGGCATCTTTGGCCCCTCGTAGCTTGTCCCACTTCTTAGCTTTATAGCCTTGCAATGCTCCTTGGGGCTAAGCTCCGTGTTTGAAGGAAATTGCCCCGGAGTGTGTTGACTACCGATGACATTAGAGAGTTGGCTCACTTGCTTTTCTATGGCTTTCACGTTGTTTGCCACATTCTTGATCATTTCCCCTTGTTCCTCAAGTCTTTGCCAAACCTTGTTTGCATTCTCTCTAGTCTCTCTCATGAAGTTCTTGGTTTCCCCCATAAATGCACCAAACATATCCTCCAATGATGGTTTTGATGAAGACTCCACAATAGCTCCATCTCTAACATTGAAATTTGGAGGTGGGATGATGGCATTCCTTGTATTTGCATAAGAGAAGTTCTCATGTTGTCTCAACCCGGGATGGTAATGATTTGGGTTAGGGGGATTTTGCCTCTCGTTCCAACCTCTTTCTCGAAAATGACGGTCCCTTTGATTGTTCATATAATGAGCCTCTTCATATTGATCGTCACTAGGTCCCATTAATGACTTGGCCGCCATCATCGAAGTCAATTTATCCACCTTGTTGGATAGAGTGGCAAAATCGTCCGACTCCTTAGTAGAAGCAACTTTTCGGGCTTGCCTTCTCTCGGACAGCCATTGGTTTCCGTTCTTTGCCATCTCCTCTAGGAGCACATAACCCTCTTCCGTTGTCTTGCCCAACAAAGAACCTCCACCGGCCGAGGCATCTACCATCCCTCTCGTACGATGGTCCATCCCGTTGTAGAAATAACAAATCAATTGATCCCTTGAAAACCCGTGTTGAGGACAACTTCTTATGAGATCCTTGAAGCGCTCCCAAGCCTCGGCTAATGACTCATCGTCATCTTGCATAAATGAAGAAATCTCTCCTCTTATCTTGATGGTCTTGCTTGGAGGAAAGTACTTCATGAGGAAGGCATCTACAAGGTCGGCCCAATTTTCGATTGTCCTTAGATCAAGAGACATGTACCATTGTTTTGCACGATCACGGAGGGAAAATGGGAACAATTGGAGACGGATGTAGTCTTGAGGGACACAGTTGATCTTAACCGTTCCACTTATCTCTAGGAATTGAGATAAGTGGAGATTAGGATCCTCCTTTGACAACCCTCCAAATTGGTTGTTTTGGACCATCATGATTAGCGCCGGTTTGAGCTCAAAGTTATGAGCGTCTATCGGTTCCCTACCCGCTCCTCCATATGGTCTAGGGATGGGACGGAACTGGTCTCTCAAGACTCTTTGATTCCCGTTTTCCTCCCGTTGTTCTCCATCTCCTTCCACATTTACATTCTCTTCCATCCTCCGGTTGAGGTTATCTCTTATACCTCCTTGTGGTCGGTTACCACCATTCCCATTTGGCTCTACTATGCCTCCAATATCCTCTTGGTTCCTCTCTTCTTCCACTATCGGATTTTCCCTTCGATTCATGGCTTCTAGTTCAATCCTTCTTCTTTCGGCATTTTGTCTTCGACAACTAGCTTCGATTTTCGGGTCTAGAGGTAGCACTTCTTGTTGGTTCCTCCTAGATCGGGTGATCATATGCCATGTCTAGACAAGAATTCAAAAGAAAGTAAGAATCACAAGTGGAATCAAAGTAAAACAAACACAAATATTTTTGGATTTTTGAGAAATAAGGAAAGCAAGTAAAATGTCTAAACTAAAACTCTCTTAACCTACACTCTAGAGCTATAAAACCTCCCCGGCAGCGGCGCCATAAACTTGATTCACGTGATATGCAACACTAAATAAACAACCGCAAGTGTACGACGTCTATTGTAGCGTGATAAGCACGAGGTCGATCCCACAAGGAGGTTAAGCGTAAAAGGGTAGTTTGTTAATTGAGTTCTATTTAGACGTGATCGATAACTTGAAAGTGTTGATTTACCCTAAATTATCTACCAAAATTGTCACTAGTAAACAATGAAAAGAGTAAATACAAAGTCGATCAAATACCATGCAAATCAATAAAACGAAGGTAAAGTGGGTGAAGATGCAAAGAAAGAAGGTGGGTTCCAAGGCAATTGCAATACATAGATATTCGTTTATGAATGTTATCTCGTTTAAATGGCTATTAAGGTTATTTCATATAGGGTGATCACAAAAGAAGAACTAATCGATCTCTCGATACAAATTAATCCAAAGGCACAATGCAACATAGACTCGTATCTCTACATCACAAACATTACACCGCCTAAAATAGCTCCTAAGATCATTCAATTCCCTCTCCTATAATTAATCCTCTCTCGAGATCATAATAATACCGGGTTGCATGCTTGCATACGATTAAATGGAATACATCTCTCGATACTACCCCAATTAACAATGAATTAAGCAAATCATCATGGCCACTAACAACATGCTTTACAATGGATAATTAAACATGCGAATAAGAAATAAACACCAATTAAAGCAAGAAATTACTCATAAACTTCAATCCAAGTATCTACAATGCCTTAGAACCACAAAGTGTTTAGCTAACTACTAACATAATGAAATTACAAAATCCAAATGTAAAAGCTAAATAAAAAGAAGGAGAACAAGGAAGCTTAGTTTAGATTGTGGTAGGGAATTAAATTTGCAAGCTATTGCATCCTTCCTCCCTTGTATTGATGAAGAATTGAGAGAGAAGTGGCCAAATCACCTTGAAGTGTGTGAAAGTATATCTTTCCTCGAGCAAGGTGCACAGCCTTGCCTTGTTCTTCGATTTTGGCCCTTTTCTCGTTTCGTGCATATCTTTCGCCTCAGGTGTCGGATTGACTCGATTCCTTCGTCTAATCCACTCCGTTTTTCGAGATGAATCCAACTGTGCACTCCTCTTCCTGATCCAGTGAGGTATGGTTAGTGTTTTGCTCCAAATTTCATCGTATTTCCTACAAAATCGACAAAACACAACCTTTCTCTCATTTCGGCTTAAACAATCATATTCAATGCATAATTCAATGAAATCCACATCAAAATATACTTCACATGTGCCTCTAAAACGTGTAAATTCCACCCGAATCAGCCAACAGGGCGCATAAAGTGATTATAATAAGCGTGAGAAGACAGTGAACTTACCATTGCAACTATCCATCTATCCAAAGTTGGGGTGTTGGGGAGGGGCATAATGCAGATTAACTCCGAGTAAAAAATGTTGTTAATCAGATCGGTTTCCAGTTATTATCACTAGTGTTCGGGTGAAGTTGGGTATGTGACCAAGTCCCGCTCACAGCTGAGAGATGGACCTCGGGCATGATGATCTTTGAATTGGCTGACCGACATAAAAATTGGGCCGGAGAGGACTCCGGCGACGGCCTTCCAACGCTCAAACTAGTTGAATTGTTATGAGAGAGAGATGTATAGTCATGAGAAAGAAATATGTGTGTAGAGTCATGAGCAAGAAATATGTGTGTAGAGTCAAATATAAGGTTACCTTCATAGAATGGATATGGGAAGACTTTTATACATTTATTTCTAAAGGGTGTGAATTACGTTTCTCCTCTAGGGTTTGTGGCTGAATATGCCACGTCATGGTGTGATATTGACACATTCACATTATTTTTGTAGATGATATTCCTAACACTTTATAATTGTGTGATCTCTTTTAGCAAATCAGAAGATATAATACTTTCGAATGAATATGCGACTTCATAGATCAACCATCTCTCCTTTGACACATCAGAGGAGTGATGAAAAATTTCTCTTAGAAAATGGTGAGTTCAGGTCAGGGCAGAGGAGATCACAAGCATACCTCCTCTGACCTTAGAGATCTCATATTCTCCTATGCTCTATGGACCCCTTAGTGTGTTTAGCATTTTTGCATCTATATATGAAAAGAAATAAACTTGCAATATAAGACATTCTCTGATGTATGACATCATTATGTCATATCAGTTGGATACGGATTAAGTAATTAAAGAGTTCACATACGGACAAAGTGGGATAGCTCAAGTGGTTAGAGCACCACTACCTAGGCCTTAGGTCCTGGGTTCGAGTCATGGGGAGGGGAAAAGGGATGGGTATTTAACAAAAAAAAAATATATATATAAGATAAGAACTAACTTAGTGTCGGGTCTAGTGAGGAGCCTATATAAAGGTCTCGAGCTATGATAAGACTTAATCAAAATCACATCAGATAATAGACTTCAACTCTCTATGAACAAATACCAAATAAATTCTGATGAGAAATTTTACGAGAGAAGCAGAAGGCGAAAAAAACCGAGGGCATTAAAAACCCTCGCAAAATGGCGAGGGGATTACAAATTCAATTCTTAGGCATTTAACGAGGATATTGATGAGGGTTATAAATATATATATTGGCGAGGGATATATGTCTAATTAAAAAGGTTGGGGCTATATACATAGTCAATTATATATATATATTTTGATTGCACTAAAAGTGGTGCTCTAACCACTTGAGCTATCTCACTTTGGTGTGTGCATTTTTAAGTTTTGATTGTTGTTGATAATTAATTTTTATTTTTAATGTTGAAGTTTTATTTTAATTATTTTGAATGTTCATATATTCAAATGATTTTGACTAACAATGGTTTAATTATAAATTTGAATATTTATATATGTGTATAGATATGTTGGTAATTAAAAATTTTAGTATTGTAAATAAATATTAAATGTATGTGTTTATAATTATAAAATAAATAATCAAAATTAAATTAAAGAAGACAAAACTGAAAAATATAGAATATATATTAATTGTGTTCAATATATATCAAATACAACTTCTAGCCCAAACCAGCTTAAGCGAGATGTAGGATGTGTGGGCGATTTTCATATTTTGGAGGTGCGAATCTCACCATGAGTTACTGCGATTCTCGCTTTGAGTTTTTTTCCCCTCTTTACATTCTCTCTCCTCGCGTTAGATAATACACGCATACACTTAATTTTCACCGGTAAAATTGGCATCTGAATTGGTGTCTGATCAGTGATACAAGTGAGAGGTTTTGCTCCTCTCGTCGAGAGCTTTCTATCTGTGTCGAGGTTTGATCTTATATAGAATCAATTCCTTATAAGGAATTGAGTTGACTTGGTCAACTTAAATCTTAAATATTTAAGAATATTTTGAACCCTAAATATTCAAGATTATTGTGAATAAAAATTTTGACTTGTTAATTTTTTTTTATTATTATTTTTTTTTTATTGATAATTTTTTTCGAAATTGTGTGTTGAAAAGTGTAAGTTAATATTACTAAAAAGTGTAACACAATATTACTAAAAGGTGTAACACCATTTTTTATTAAAAAGTGTAAGTCACTATAATTGAAAAGTGCAACACAACTTTTAATGAAAAGTATAAGTCATTATAACTAGAAAATGCAAGTTAATATAACTAGAAAGTGCAACACAATATTATTAAAAAGTGCATGTCAATATACTTGAAAAGTGCAACACAATATTTTAATGAAAAATGTAAGTTATTATAACTGAAAAGTGTAACAAAATACGAGTAAAAAGTGTAACATAACATTACTAAAAAGTGTAAGTCACTATAACTGAACATATTGTTGAAAATTGTAAGTCACTACAACTGAAAAGTGCAACAAAATATGACTAAAAGGTGTAGCATAACATTACTAGAAAGTGTAAGTCAATATAACTAAAAAATATTGTTGAAAATAGTAAGTCACTACAACTGAAAAGTGCAACAAAATATGGGTAACATAACATCACTAACAAGTGTATGTCATTATAACTGAAATTATTATTGCAAATATTGTAAAATAACATGCTAAAAAATTGTAAATTGCATGCTACACTTTTCCTTATTTTCAACATGCACTTTTATAATTAAAAAAAAAAATATATGTGAAAATTGTTAGATGTAAGAGTTGAACACTAGACCTCAACATAAAAAAAAACTATTCTCAACCGTTTAAACTACGTAAATTATGATACATGTTTTTTTTCGCGTATTTTATTTTTATTATCAATCCTACCAATTTTTTAAAATTTACTCAATTCCTTAAAAGGAATTGAGTCTACAAGAGACCTACCCCTGTGCCGATATTGAGACCAACTACTCGAACGAAGGCTGTGGAAATGGAACGGGCAAAGAGACGCAAGAGCGAGGATGATTCTGGAATCTTAAACATGGCGGGGACTGATTCCTCTCAACCCCGCTTTTCACCATAAAAATTGTATGCTGGAATGCACGAGGGTTGAAGGGCTCGAGTGCATTCCATAGTATTACACGAGTAGTCTCTATAAATAACCCTTCTCTTTTGTTCGTCATGGAATCTAGGCTTTCGTCTACGATAGCTTATACTTGGAAATCAATGTTGCATTTTGATGTATGTTTTGTGGTTGAACCTGATGGTAGGAAGGGAGGATTACTCCTTTTTGCTAAAGAAGCGGAAGTGCAAGTTATTTTACAATCCTTCTTTTCAGTTGGACACATTGATGTTTTGATTAAGATGCAAGATTTCAACTGGTATTTTACTGGTTTTCATGGGAACCCCAATCCCAATTTGAGACATCACTCCATGGAATTACTTAAGAAAATAAATCTATGTCATGACCCGTCATTAGGGTGGGTGGTCGGGGGAGATTTTAATGACTTTCTTTTAGTCAGTGAAAAGAAGGGGGGGGACTTTATGACTACAAATTGCAGCATAGAATGAACAGATTGGGAACAACTTTGGAGGATTTGAACCTTCATGATTTAGGCTTCAAGGGTCCTACTTTCACATGGACAAATAAGCGAAAATGTCCTCATTTGATTCAAGATAGACTAGATCGTTTTGTTGCATCCAGAAATTGGCTTGATAATTTTGAGTTGCATCTAGTGGAAAACTTGCATTGGTATGGGTCAGGCCATAGAGCGATTCTTTTGCAAATTAAGGAACATGGATACATTTAGCCTCAGAATCTTGAAAAACCCTTCATGTTCGAAAACGCTTGGCTGCAAGAACAGAAATTTCGAAGTGTTCTTGACGATTCATGGAAGAAAAATGACTCTTCGATGCCTTTAACCTCCAGGGTAACCGTGCAAGAACTTTAACTAAGTGGGCCAAAGTTGTAGTAGGAAATATTGATAGGAGAATTGCAAGAATCATAAATATTCTTAAGCATGAGGATAATCAAAACAGTGAGGAATTAAGTGAAATGAGAATTCAAAACATGGAAGACGAACTTGAAAAGCTGTGCTCCCAACAAGAGGAATTGTGGCAGCAAAGATCGCGAATTAATTGGATTAAAAGTGGAGACAGAAACACAGCCTACTTCCATAGAAAAGCTACGGAACGAAGATCAAGGAATTCGATTTCGAAATTGAGAAACGAGGAGGGAAGATGGATTAACACGAAGGCCGACATCACTCATCTATTAGAAGATTACTATGGAGATTTATTTAGATCAACAAACCCATCAGTAGACCAAATTGAGACAATTACACGGTCTTCTATAGCTATGGTTGATGATAACATGAATACAATCTTGGAACTTCCTTATACAAAAGAGGAAGTGCAAGAGGCAGTGTTCGAAATGCATCCGAACAAAGCCCCGGGACCAGATGGGTTTAATGTACGCTTCTTTCAAGAGATGTGGTACATAGTCGGGCCTGAAGTCACTAATGGGGTTCTCAAAATTTTGAATGAGGGACAAGATTTAAATGACTGGAATAAAACGATTATCTCTCTTATCCCCAAAGTCAAAAAACCGGAAACACTCAAGGAGTATCGACCAATCAATTTGACCAATGTGATCTACAGATTTGTGGCTAAAACTATCGCAAATAGATTGAAAAGAATTTTACCACAAGTGATTGATGAAAATCAGAGTGCGTTTGTGAAGGAGAGTCAGATTGCGGATAACGTGTTGATCAGTTTTGAGTGTATGTATTGGTTGAAACCAAGGTTGTAAAAATCGGAAATAATTAACTGGGCAGTTAGGGACCGCCTAGCGCCTAGGCCGACTAGGTGCTCATCTTGTTTTTTTTTTTAAATGCATCTTAGCCTTATGCTGTAAAAATAAGGATAATGATTATATATTTATTATTATTATATTATCACCGCCAAATTGTAAATTATTAAAATAAGAATACAATATGAAACAAAGGGATTATATTTTTTTTAGTCCATTAAGTTACCACAATTTTGAATTTAGTCCATCAGGTTACCATTTTTTGAATTTAGTCCATTAAATTTCAATTTATTTTGATTTTGGTCCAGTTACCTGCTACAGCAGGTTTAACAGGTCATTTTTTAAAATACACCCCATAAAATGTTATACACACCCCAAATATTAAACACACCACACTAAAATTTAAAAATTATTTTTTATTACTATACACACCCCCAACTATTTTCTATTTAATAAATTGTCAAAAATAATTAAATTAAAAAAATAAGAATTCAAATTAATATGAAAAATATAAATAAAACCTATAAAAATCGCCTAAAATCTTTAAAAATTAAACAAAGTTAAAATAACTAATTTAATTACTTTTGAAGATTTAGTTGATTTTCTACTCTTTTTAAATTTTATTTAGCCTTATTTTCGACTTTTTTTATAGAAGTTAGAATGCAAATAAAATATTAATAAAGCAATGGAGTTTTAAATTCATTTTATTTTATTTTTCTTTTAAATATTTCTATTATATTACATGAACCTACTAACACCCTATAAATTAAAAAATCAAATATAGTTAAATATCATATAAAGCAATGGACTTTTTTAAATATTTCTTTTATATTACATGAACCTACACTCCAAACGTTAAACACAAAAATTCAAAAATCAAATATAGTTAAATAAAATCATAAATATATTTAATAAATTGCTAAAAATAATTAAATTAAAAAAATTAAGAATTTAAATTAATATAAAAAATATAAATAAAACCTATAAAAAAATCACTAAAATCTTCAAAAATTAAACAAAGATAAAAACATTAATTAATTTAATTAGTTTTGAAGATTTAATTGATTTTTTTACTATTTTTGAAGATTTTTAATAAATTAAAAAAAATCAACTTGAAAAAATTATTAAATTAAATAAAAAAAATCTATAAAAGTAGTAAAAATCAACTAAATTTTTAAAATTAATTAAATTAATTAATGTTTTAGCTTTATTAAAATTTTGAAGATTTATATATTTTTTATAGGTTTTATTTATATTTTTCATATTAATTTGAATTTTTACTTTTTTAATTAAATTCTTTTTGACAATTTATTAAATATGTTTATGATTTTATTTAACTATATTTGATTTTTGAATTTTTATATTTAACGTTTGGAGTGTATATAAAATATATGGGGTGTTAGTAGGTTTAGGTAATATAAAAGAAATATTTTAAAAAATAAAAAATAAAAAAATTTAAAACTCCATTGCTTTATTAATGTTTTATTTGCGTTTTAACTTCTATAAAAAACGTCGAAAATAAGGCTAAATAAAATTTAAAAATAGTAGAAAATCAACTAAATTTTCAAAACTAGTTAAATTAATTTTTTTTTTTAGCTTTGTTTAATTTTTGAAGATTTAGGGGATTTTTTTTATAGGTTTTATTTATATTTTTCATATTAATTTAAATTTAAATTTTTTTAATTTAATTATTTTTGGCAATTTATTAAAGAGAAAATTTATAAAAAAGGCCATTTAGACACCTAGCTTCTTAATAAAGGACAACTATTATAATCTTTTTAAAAAAGGACAAAAACGCATGTTAATAACCCATTATACCCTTATATTTAAATATGGAAATGAATTTATTAATTTAATAATTAAATAACAAGTCTTCATCTTCCTTATTTGTCGCCATAGATTCAACCACATACCTCTTCAATTGATTATCAACATTGGCAAATGTTACCTGATCCAGGCGCTCATAATCATCATTCTCAAAGTTTCTGCTGCGTAAGGTAACGTTAGTTTATTGCATCGCCTTCTTCACAACGAAATCGTCTATTGCCTCAACGAACCCTTCCTTTTGATAATTAATTGCACTCTCAGAATCCAAATCAATGTTTAGATTTCCTGCACAGTCAGATTCTTCGATCGGCTGCTTGTTGCTTTTAGGGATTGGAATCGAGATTAGGGCTTCACGATCGGCGGGGTGATGCTTAGAGGCTTGTTCCTCTCTTTCAACGACGGCCATGGCTATAAGGTCTCGTCTCCTTTGCTCTTCCATAATTGTTTCCTCGATCTGTTCTTTCGACTGGACATGATCAAGAGACTTTCCACGCGATCGTTTCTTTATATTCCTATGGGATTCAAACTTCACCGATTTCTTCATTATGGATGACGGACGCGAAGCCGCCGGAGATACAGTAGTCTTCCACATCAAGGTCCAGAATCCGGATCGAGGTGGCGGAGGTGGGCCTTTGACGACGATTTTATCGCCTAGGAGTGGGGCGACGCAGCGTATGGTCCACATGGGAACCATTAATCCGGTCAGATGAAGAGTTTTGCCAAGGGTATGATTATTAATTCCACACGTACACACATAATTTGCAAAGAATTTAGGATTTTTTGAGATGATTTTAATTTAGGTTCAATGTTGCTCTGTTTTCGTGTAATTGTGATGATTTACGTGCGCGTTGCTGAAATGTAGTTCATGATTATTTGTTATTGGTTTGGTAAGGGATAATGCAGATCTTATTTTGCATATGTATACGTATTTTTACATAATCACATTCTAATATGAAGACACCGTACTATTTTTTCTGCATTATTCATTTTATTATGCAGTTTTAGATTTCATTGTTCTGCATTATTCATTTTATTATGCAGTTTTAGCTTTCATTGTTCTGCATTATTCATTTTATTATGCAGATTTAGATTTTATATTAATTTTCCAACCATGGTCTAGGGAGCAAAATGTTCTTCTCACTTCTCATTTCGTCTTCTTCCGTACTTCACGGTTTCCTTTCTTCACAAATTGAAAAACCCCAAAATTCTGCCCAAAATTAAGGACTTCTGTCCGGTGTTGTTTAGGAAGTTTAATTTTTGGAAGGTTTTAATTAATTGCGTAATTCGGGGGGATTTAATGAGCTGATAGACTTGGCTTTAAATTTCAAACATTTAAACATTCTCTCCATATTAATTCCGAATTTATGTATTAAGGGCATGATGGTACATTTATGTTCCATTTTGTCCTTATTCTGAAACTATTTCAAATCATGTCTTTATTTAAAAAAACACTAGGTGAAATGACCTTTTATGTGAAATCTCCTTTATTAAATAGGAAATAGTTGGGGTGTGTATAGTAATAAAAAATGAATTTTAAATTTTAGTGTGGTGTGTTTAACATTTGGGGTGTGTATAACATTTTATGGGGTGTGTTTTAAAAAATGACCTGTTAAACCTGCTGTAGCAGGTAACTGGACCAAAATCAAAATAAATCAAAACTTAATGGACTAAATTCAAAAAGTGGTAATCTGATGGACTAAATTCAAAATTGTGGTAACTTAATGGACTAAAAAAAATATAATCCTGAAACAAAAATCAAAACAGAGCACTTCGCCCCTTTTCGCTGCATCTGTTTATCCAATTTTATCACCACCTCCACCAATCCCTTTAAAATTGCATACCTGAATTTCTTCAATCAATCAATTCTCCATCTTCAACAATGCTTTGGGGCCTTAGTCGCAGCCGGAGCAGCAACTACGCACTGCTGCAGACTCAATTCACAGTAACGGTGGCTGCGGCAGGCTCCCTCGACGGTGGAGGCGGCGGGTCCCTAGTTTTCAGGTGGTCGACGGTGAGCAAGAACTGGATTTGGGGTGAGAGAAGATTGAAGAAAGATTGAAACTACTCCATTTTCAGGTGAGAGAAGAGAACCCTAGTTTTTTGAATGTTTTCCAAATGGCCAAATTCACGTTATACAAAATGTAAATGGTAATTTTTTATTTTATTTACTGAGTATAAATGACGTTGTTTTGGAATTTATAATAAAAAATAAAATAAAAAAAATAGACGATTTGTGGGAAATGGCCGCCTAGGCGGCGCCTAATGGCCCAACCGACTATATTGTCCGATTTACATGAAATCCCATCGGATGCCTTCCGCTTAGCGACTAGTCGCCGCCTAGGCGGTGCCTAGAACCGATTTTTGCAACCTTGGTTGAAACATAATAAAAGTCGAAAAGGTTACGCGGTTTTGAAATTGGATATGAGTAAAGCATATGGTCGAATTGAGTGGAAATTTCTACAGACTCAAATGTTGAAATTGGGCTTTTCCCACAAAGTGATTGAACTCGTCTTAAGATGCGTCACTTCGGTTAGATATGCTTTCAAAATCAATAGCACGGTAGTTGGAGAAATCACCCCGCCAAGGGGATTGAGACAAGGGGACCCGTTGTCCCCATTTCTTTTTGTTCTTTGCGCTCAGGGCCTATCTAATTGTATATCTAGAAAGGTAAATGAAGGGAATCTGGAAGGCATAAAAATTGCAAGGGGTGCACCAATGATCTCTCACCTCTTCTTCGCGGATGATAATATCATTTTCTTTAAAGCAACAAAGGAGAATGGATTGGAAATTAAGACAGCTCTCAGGCAGTATGAAGAAGCATCAGGTCAGATGATTAACTTTGATAAAGCTACAATCCTCTTCAGCCCTAATACAGAGGCACGTAACAAGGAGGACGTCAAGAATATCCTTGGATTCGACTGACTCAAGGACATCAATTGTACCTCGGCCTTCCAACCTTTTCTTTTAGAGGTAAGAAGATGCAGTTTTCTTTCCTGGTCGATAGGATGAAGCAAAAGATCATGAATTGAAAGAATAGTGATTTCTCTGAGGGGGGAAGAGAAGTTTTGATAAAGTCGATACTTCAGGCTATACCATCTTACGTCATGATGTGCTTTCAGGTTCCAAAAGGCGTTTGTGACCAGATGGAATCATTAATGGTAAACTTTTGGTGGGGAAGGCGGCAAGCTAGAGCACAACAAGATGCATTGGCAAAAGTGGGATGAATTTTGTAAACCAAAGAGTGAAGGGGGAATGGGATTTATAAAAATGATGCAATTCAATCGAGCCTCATTAGCTAAACAAGTGTGGCGGATGATAGAAAACCCTAACTCTTTAGTTGGAAAGGTTTTTAAGGCTAGATACTTCAAACATGTGGATATTATGGACGCAGAAATAGGAAGCAACCCTTCATCAATATGGAGATCTTTGTGCACTAGTAGAGAAGTCTTACATGAAGGTATGCGGTGGACAATCAGAAATGGTAACACGATTCGATTGCATAAGGATAAATGGGTACTGGGACTAAAAGAGGGAAGAATTAATTCATCCATTGCTACTGGAAACAATGTCTCAAGATTTCTTAACCAAAACAGAGAATGGGATGAGGAGATGATAAAAATTGTTTTTCTCCCACATGAAGTGGAAGGAATCCTCCGCACGGCTGTTGGGGATGATGATGTCGAAGACTCGAGATTTTGGCTTTTCGACGGAAAAGGAAGATACACGGTCAAAACAGGTTACAAGGTAGCTTTGGATAGATTGAGAGGTAGGATTTATACACCTTCTACCTCCTACCAGGAGGATAATCAAAGATGGTGGAACACAATTTGAAACTTGAAAATTCCTCCAAAGATTCGAATTTTTGCTTGGAAAATGTGTATGAATTTTATTGCAACGGAAGGTAATCTTGCAAGAAGGCATATCCCCACTACCACCTCGTGTGGGTTTTGCGGATCCTTTTTTCCTGACATTGAGCATGCGATTTTCAAATGTAGAGGTGTCAAGAAGGTGTGGAAGAATTATGGCATATGGGATTTTATTAAAAATGGACAGTTCCTCTCTACGCTTGATCTGTTACAAGCCTGTAAGAATTCAACGTCGAACGAGTCTTTCGAGGAGATTATTGGGATTGCTTGGGCGATTTGGAGGGAGAGATGTACAATACTACACAACAAGGATCGGTGCCGTGTAGAAATCAATGTCAAAACGGGAGAGAGAATATTGAGATACCTACACTTATTTAGGAAGACAAACTGGCCAGAAGAAAAGGGTGAGAAGAGGAGTCATCAAAGCAATGATAATAATGAAGGATCATCCTTGAATAACGAGATTGAGATTCTGGAAGTTGACGGCGCTTTTCATGCGGAACGAAAGAAATATGGAGTTGGGGGATTGTTGATGGCAAGGAATGGAGAAGAGATGTTTAGATTCTCACATTCTCTACCTCCACAACATGGACCATTGGAAGTGGAATTGAGAGCCATTGAGTTGGGGCTCGTGGAGGCTAAGAGAATTGGTATATCTCAAATTGAGGTACACTCGGATTGCATTCAGGCAATTCGGATGTGCTCATTGGACTTGAATGGCTTTGGACCAGCATTCAGCATCGTGAAGAAAATAATCAAATTATCAAAAGAGTTTGTAGTGTGCAGATTCAAATATACTCTACGATTCTTTACTGAACGTGCTCATCGATTGGCACAGGAAGCGATTGACTCTTCCATTTCAGATAAGTGAAGTGGAGTAGTCCACTACGTCTATAGGAGGTTGTTGTTGTTTACTTTTCTATCTTTTGCCCCTGTAGCACCACCCCTCAAAAAAAAAAAAAAAACTTCTAGCCCAAACCCCAACAAGGGGCGTCCATAAGCATTAGGATCGGTAGGTCTTGTGTTCAATTCCCTACAGCGCATGTGGAAGGATTAATTGACATATATTGTGGGTGGCGTCCCGGGTTTCAACACCCATTATTTGCAATTTTTTAAAAACATGAACGTACTCGCGAGGGATTGAACTCTCGCCATTTCCCAAGGGACCAGAAAAAATCTCAGTCGACGGCCCTCCGACACTTAAGATAGTCGAGAAACGGCGTCCCGGGTTTCAACACCCATTATTTGCATTTTTTTGAAAACATGAACGTACTCGCGAGAGATTGAACTCTCGCCATTTCCCAAGGGACCGGAAAAAATCTCAGTCGACAGCCCTCCGACACTTAAGATAGTTGAGAAACGAAGAAGATGATGAACAGTGAATTATAGAGCGAGAAAATATACAATAATAAAGTGAGCTTATGCTTTGAAAGAATGAATGAGGGTCTTATATACATTTCTATCTAGGGGTAAAACAAATATTTTCTTCTCTACTCTAGGGTTTGTTACTAATTTATTTTCTAAAGTTAAATATTAAACATAATATTTAAGTTAAAAAAATAAATTAAACTCCCTTATTCCCACAACACCTTTCACACTTTCTTTTTTGAAATGTCCCATATATAATACCTTTCACACCTGTAAAATGGAAAACATTTTATAAACTTCACCCTTAAAATATACTCCCACGTCTCAATGAAATCTACTCAACTTTCCTTTTTCGTCCGTCCCAATGAAAGTTATCCATTCTTTTTTTAGTAACTAGGGGTTTTCTATGCTCAGGGAGGGTGTTCGCCCTTCCTGACAATAGGAAGCCTATTAAAAATTGACACATCGTCTACCTTCGCCATAGTGCGATATACCTTTGTCATGTGATAAAATAATTGATTTTTAAATAAAATTTATAAAACTACAAAAATATCCTTGCAATGTTTCTTTTAAAAAAACTCAAATTTCACATATTTATAAATAAGATAATTTCATTAACATATTCACTTTAAACCCGCAATTTAGACATAATTCAGTTTAAATCCTTCAAGTATTCACCTTTTCAATTTACGTATTTTTTGTTCAATTTACGTTATTTTTATCGATTTTTTTTCAAATCGACCAGGTTCGGCCCAATATTTCAGGTTGGCCCGATTCATTATTTTATTTAATAAAATAAATTATTTTTATTAAAAACTAAAAATGTTAAAATTTTTAATTTAATCTGCAGAAAATAATTTCAGAATAAAATTCACTGACTGTGTGCAATTTACAAACAGTGAGAACCCTAAATTGCGCCCCATCTTCCTCGACCATCTGCACTGCATCATCGCCCCCACCCTTCCAGCGCATTACGTGCCCTATCATTTGCTCTGCGCTACATCATCGTCCGGTCGTCCCCGCCCTGCCCAATATTTTTATACTACAATTTTCTATTTGTTCTGAATTTTGGTTTGTACATTTTACAAATGCCATGTACAGCTCCTACAACCAACAGCATAAGCATAAAACACATGGTGGGAAATTGTGATTTAGGCGGCCAAGTATAAATTCAATCACCATTCATCTAATAAATTTCATAAACCTACCGTACTGTTGCAGTTCATAACAATTTTATTTTTTATTTAATTAATTGATTATTAATTATTTTTATAGTTTTAGTTTTTAATCAATTTTTACAAAGAGGGGACTGAATTAGTAATTTAATATAGATTTGTAACATTTTATAATTACATTTTCACCCCAATACGAGTTTATTCCGAGTGGCCAATTTTGATATTAACTATAAGTGGGTGATCAAATTAAAAAAAATGTAAACTTTAGTGATAAAAATGATAATTAAATATTTTTACTTATTTAAATTTAGAAGGGTATTTTTGTCATTTTATATTTATTAATTTTTTTATTAGTTAGGCAAAGCAGTGCGATTGCACATTGCATAGAGCAAATTAACGCACTATTGCGAAGTGCAATCATATAAAAAAAATCATGCGTTGGATCAATGATCCAATGGTGTTTAATGAGTTTCCTGTTATCAGGAAGGGCGAAGCCTTCCTGACCATAGAAAGACCCTAGTAACTATTCTCTCTCACATTTAACCTCTAATACATCTACTTATTATATTAGTATTTTTTAACCTCCATGCCCGGAGCTCATGGGGAGCTTTCCCCGGAACGGAGGGAGTAACAATTTATATAAAATACCATTATTTTTTGTCCCACAAATACACACAAGTCAACTAATTTATTACTTTATACATACACATTTAAAAAATTACCCCTAAAAAATTCACACATTATTATACTTTCTTAAAAAGTGTGTTCACTTACCTATGAAAAGTATTTTAGGACGAAGGGAGTAAATAGTTAATGAATGAATATAAAGAGAATATATATATGATTGGATGGTAGGACCCATAAATTATACTTTTAGGGTATAATGCATCGGGGGAGGTAGAATTTTTTAGATAGGAGTAAAGAAATTTTAAGGAGACACATATGTGGCTAACTTAAAACTTCAAACCCATCAATCCCTCTGTAGATGCTCTAAGGACTCATAACTTTTGGGCACAAATTTTAATGTATAAATTATTTATTAGTATTATGAGAAATAAAAATGAGGGTAGTAAAAAAATTTCAACTTTAAAAGTACTCCCTCTGTACCAAGGGAATTTGCACCCTTGGGACTGAACTCTTTAAAAAAATGTCTAATCACCCTTAAACTATCAGAATTTAAGTGTTCAATAAATACACATTCTACCTAACAAACACATTCAATTCTCTATAAATTTATAAATCATGACAAACTATAGAAGAGTACCTGATCTTTCTCCATCAAACAAAAAATCGATATGCCAACAACACATAAGGTGAAATAAGTAGCTGCATCATTTGGAGAAAATAGGAGAACTATTCAGTACACTTGAAAAGTTGCAAGACAACAAATGTTAGATGGAGTTCTTATTTTGTTCACATCAAAGATAATGGGCATTCAAGGAAATGTAAAAGTTCAGCTTAGATGTTCAAATGATGAAGAACATACCTTTTGAGAAAAGAGGCACAATTAGAAGACTAACTAGGGAATTAAATGTCAGCAATAGTAATGTGGGTAGGTGGATCAAATAAGGAGTCATCAAACCACACACTAATGCCATAAAGTGTGATCTTACAGAAGCAAACAAGTTGTTAAGGATCAAGTACAACTTGAATGCATTGCAGTTTCAAATTTGATAGGCAATCCAACAACATCAAGTTTAAAACCATGTATAATGTGACACGCATTGATGAGAAATAGTTTTACATGACAAGGACAAATGGGAGGTATTATCTACTCTTAGGAGAAATTGAGTCATACGGATCATGCAAGAGTAAGAGGTAAAAGAATCAAACGAATCTGGTACCATTGGCACAGAATTTGCTCAAACAAAGGTGAATCGTCACCCAAAAAGGCTTTAGACTCAAGAGTCGACCCAGCCTCAAAATCGAGAGACGGCGACAGCAAGTCAGGCACATAAGCAGAACTAAACTCAGAATCGAGAGATAAAGATAGTGAATCGAGCACAAAAATCGAACTAAGCTCAAAATTGAGAGACAGAGGTAGTGAACCGAGCACAAAAACCGAACTAAACTCATAATCAAGTGACGAAAACAACGAGTTGGGAACAAAAACCAAACTAAACTCAGAATTGAGAGAAAATATTTAGGGTTCTTCGATTTAGAGTTTGATTTCAAGAGAGAGATGAACTTTCGAGATATATGAACAATGTTGAGAGAGAGAGAGAGAGATTATTAGATTAGGGTTTCGAGTGGGGGTTGATGCCTATAGGGGTAATGGGCGTGCAATAGGTTAATGAAAGTGGATTAGGTTTAGTGTTAATGGGCTCAGTTAATTTATTAAATAGGCTTATTGTTTGTTAATTGATTAGGATTATTGTTAAATTGAATTAATAAAGTAATAACATATTGGTAAATATGTGTATATTAAGAGGGTAGAAGTTATAATAAATTTTTTTTTTTTAGAGTGTGCAAATTCTCATGGAACGTCCAAATATGTAAAGTGTGCAAATTCTCATGGGACGGTTAATAAAGATGTTTTTTTAGTGTGAATAAATTAATGACTGTAATATTGAGATATTTTGAGAAGATAGTTAAAATGTTATTTTTATTATGTTAATTATGAGCCATTAAATAAGAAACACAAAAAATGACAAATTGAGTCATTAAATAGTGGTAGGAGGGAGTATCATTTATACCACTGTTTTCAGAACCGGACAGAACTGGCCGGTTCAATCGGGAACCGGACAGAACCGGTCGGTTCAATCGGGAACCGGACAGAACCGGTCGGTTCAACCGGGAACCGGACCCGAAATCGGTCCGATACAACACTAAAAACCGTTTTCATGGTTGAACCAGTTTAAACCGGACAAAATCGGCCAGAACCGGACAAAACCGGTCAGAATCGGTTTTCCTTTTCTTTTTTCTTTTTTTAATTATTTTTTGTTCTTCTACAATTTTATACTTTGATTTGAGCTGTTTCGAGCCTTTTAACTTTTGTGCTGTTAATTTATGACTATATTATGTTTATTTTAATATGAATCTTAGAAGTGCATGTATATTTTTAATGCAACATAGATTTATTTTATAAAAAAATATAAAAATCATTTTAACCATTGGACCGTCGGTCCAACCGGTTGAACCGTGAACCGGTGACCAGTCCAATTTGGTCACCGGTTCGATTATGAAAACACTGATTTATACTATCATTTTAGATCTATGCACATATATTATAAAAAACTCCGTAATTAATTTATCCTTTTACCCTAGTTAATTCTTGTATTTTTCATCAAAATAACACATTATCTAAGTATTTATTAATTTTAAGGGTAAATTTAAAAAAAATACAAAAAAAGTGCAAAACGTCGTATAATTTACAAATAAATGAAATGATAAAACAACATACAGTATATAATAGGAGAAGTATATATTATACTCTCTCCGTCCCGCAATTACTTTCACACTTTCCTTTTCGGGACGTTCTACAATAACTTTCACAACCTTAAAATGTAGTAAAACCCTTTTATAAACTTCACCCTCACAATATTCTCAATTTTACACAAATGTCATTACTTTTTCTCCACACATGTCCAAAAGTCAACTCATTTCTTTACTTTATACATAAATGTTTTCAAAATTACCCCTCAAAATCCCCACACTAAATTCATTTTTCTTATTTTACATGTGAAAGAAATCACGGAATAGATTTATTAGTATTAATTTTTTTAAAATTAATTCGAATTTAAGTTTTCGGTCTAAGAAGGAATACATTAATTTTGCTAAGCTTTATAATTTCCAGATGGATGATTTAAAGGCAAAAAAATACTATTATTTAAGGGCACAGAGACACTAATCTATGTCAAATAACTGTAATAATATACTATTATAAAAAAAAAAAAAATTGATTTGTCGTAAAAAAAAAAAAAAAGGGATAGTGCATAACTGCATATATCTGTTTATTTAGTTCAAATATAGATGTTTTTCATCTAGTTATAAAATGCTTGAGAAAGATCTAATTTTATATATTTACATTTAATAAAATTTGAAATATTTCAAATAAATTGAAAAAAAAAAGTGTCTTGTTTTGTGCAGACAGGACAGAATAAAAAGAAAGAGCCTCCAACTGTATCACTATTCATTCACTACCAAACTCCCAACAGCGGATTTTCCGAGGAGGAAAACCCACAAAAACCCACCTCCCATTTTCTTATTAATCTTACTCGCTCCCATTATTCCTTCTGCGTTTAATTGCAAGTTAGTGTTTGGGAGTGGATACAGAGCCTAATGATGTGGATAATGAGATCGATTCGACGGCCATTGGTCCAGTTTCGCGCAGCCTCCGCTAATTTCTCGTCGTCTGCGGCGGCGTTGGAGGCGGAGAGGTCCGTAAGAGACGGGGCGAGGAATGATTGGAGGAAAGAGGAGATTAAGTCCATCTACGATTCCCCTATTCTTGATCTGCTCTTTCATGCTGTATGTTTTTTTTGCTTATGTTACAGAACATTGCCCTTTTCAATTATATTTATCCGTTGGGTATTCTGCATTTGCGTTTAGGGTTATGATTGAAATTGCCAAATTATTAAGTGTTAAATGGAGTATATAGGAGTATCTACCAGTTGCATATTCACATTTGAATAGCTCAAAGGAGTTCCTGTTTTAGGAAACTTATACTTTGTTTCAGTGTGTTGGGTAATTAATTGTTTTCTTTCTTGAATTTGATTCTTTTGTTTTGATTTTAATTGTGTTGAGGTGTTGTATCTGTGCAGGCTCAAGTTCATAGGCATGCTCATAATTTCAGGGAAGTGCAGCAATGTACACTTCTATCTATTAAGACTGGTGGATGCAGTGAAGATTGTTCGTATTGCCCTCAGTCGTCCCGGCACAACACTGGCCTCAAAACACAGAAACTTATGAATAAAGATGTAGTCATAGAGGCAGCAAAAAAGGTAGAATCCTTAACATGTTATGGAACATATAAATTTATCTCTTCTTTTGTTCTTTGCTTTCAATTTTATGATTGGCAATGGAAGGACCTGCTTTGGGGTTAAACTTGAGTTTCAATTATGTGTTTAAGACAAATATATATACCTGACATCATAAGCAATTGGAGTATAGAACTATTAGCTTTTATAGAGGAGAAGGAAGCCATATGGTGGGTGTCAGAATTCAAGCATTTTGTTTCTTATCTGATTTTGCTAGAGATTGGAGTAGGCCTAATAGTCTTGTTGTATGGCTAATGTCTATGATTATCCTACTTGAGTTACTTCGTCGAGGTTATACCTCAAACTTATAAAGCACAACATCTCTTGTTTAATGATTTGAATGTGTTTATACATCATCAGGCCAAAGAGGCTGGCAGCACTCGTTTTTGTATGGGTGCAGCATGGAGAGACACCATAGGAAGGAAAACAAATTTCAGCAATATCCTTGAATATGTCACAGAGATAAGGTAATGAACCAACGTACAAATTTTCAGTATTGTGAACAATTTTCTAGTGAGAAATCACATTGCACTGTTTCAAACCTTGTTATTCTTTTCACTTTTTTCAAATAAATTCCCTAACATACCCATGGAGTCAAGTTTATATGCTTGTTGTAAAATTGCGGTGTACATGCATGATATTATCCTGGGTCAAAATGTTTTATTGGCTTCTTTTTTATTTTGGTGTTTATGTAGCATTAAGGTTGAACGATTACTGCTAGTGCTAGCCCAACATCATTTAACTGTTGGAAGCATTATAGATACCTCTGATGAGTTAAAATTGCCTAGGGAGGCTCTTCCAAGTTCCAATATGAAAAATATATCCTGTAAAGAAGCTTACTAGAAAACTTGGATGTTTTGGTGATGAGAAGATAAAAACTGTTCTTCCTTAATTCACTCTGCAAATTGCTCAGAGGTTTTTTTATCCTCCAGTTGCATTGATTGTCTAATATTCTTACGTATTTTCCATGAAAAGGGAAATGGGGATGGAGGTTTGCTGCACTTTGGGGATGCTGGAGAAGCAGCAAGCTTTAGAACTGAAGAAGGCAGGACTTACAGCTTACAACCATAATCTTGACACCTCAAGAGAATACTACCCCAACATTATAACTACCAGAAGCTATGACGAACGTCTGCAAACTCTTGAATATGTTCGTGATGCAGGCATCAATGTCTGTTCTGGTAATTTGCACACGTTCTTACTGTCCAAATACTAGCCTAGCGCGTTATAGCTGCAATTAACCTCCAAGTTTGTGTTTCAGGAGGAATAATTGGGCTGGGAGAAGCAGAGGAGGACAGAGTTGGTTTATTACATACATTGGCAACTCTTCCTTCACACCCTGAAAGTGTTCCAATTAATGCACTTATTGCAGTAAAAGGCACACCACTCGAAGATCAAAAGGTAAATTCTTAACAGCTTTGAACTATAATTGAGGAAAAGATAGAAGGAAAGTGGAAACATTATAGAAATAAGTTGAAATCTTTACTCCCCTTCAACAAGAAATAAAATGAGTACCAAGAAACTGGTCTGTCAATTATAATTGATGTATATTTGGCTAAGTTGCTTGTCTTTTTTATTTATAGGCTCTCATTTGAAGATGGATTTTAGCTCAAAATTCTTCAACAAATTGGGAAAACATATTTAAAAATGGAGAAAATAGTTTCTTTAGTCCTGTAAATAAATTCTATTTCAATAGTTCTATCGACTTTCATGAATTGAAAATGGTCCTATAACTTTCAATTTTTCAACATTTTGGTCTAGTAACTGGCTCTTAGGGATGAAACATCTGGTTGACCAATCAGCTCTGGCACGCCGACAAATTAGACTCTGCCACCACATCTACGTCAACTGGATGTTTTACCTCCTACAACTGGTTACTGGACCAAAATGTCGAAAAATTAAAGTTACATGACAATTTAATTTCTAAAAGTCCACAATGGTTAGGCTTAAGAATATATTTCGAATTAATGTTCTCCAGTTTTGTGATATGAATTCCACAATGCCTTCAACTTAAGAATTGTGAAAACAAGACACAGAAAAACACAGGTTTTCATCTCACTTTGCTATTGTTATTTCAGCCAGTTGAAATATGGGAGATGATAAGGATGATAGCAACAGCACGTATTGTAATGCCGAAGGCAATGGTTAGGCTTTCAGCTGGGAGAGTTCGTTTCTCCATGCCTGAGCAAACACTTTGCTTTCTGGCTGGTGCAAATTCCATCTTCACAGGAGACAAGCTGTTGACTACTCCAAACAACGATTACGATGCTGATCAGATGATGTTTAAGCTGCTTGGCCTCATCCCAAAAGCTCCCGATTTCTCGCAGAGTTCAGCCAAAGATTTTGAACCAGAAAATGTTGAAGTGGCAGCTGCAAGTTCTGCTTAAAAATGTGGTCAAAAGCATTTTATTTCCATTTTTATTTGTGCGCATGGTGAGCTGTGTTAGCTTATTCTCTTATTAGATTGTATTTGAATTTTACGATTTTGGTTGGATTTCAATTCAATATAATGAATTTTAGAATTACTGTCATATCTTGGTAATGAATTAACAATAATATATAGGCTGTTTCTTGTGAGATGGAAGATATATGAGACGGGTCGTGTGTAATGAAAGGTGCCCAGGGGACACCCCAGTCCCCCACCCCCTGGATTTTTTAAAAATCATATTATAAGATTTAATAATAAAAAAAGGATAATTCGAATCTTTCTTTCTTTAAGATTTAATAGTAAAAAAGGACAATTCAAATCTTTCTTTAAATTAATAATTATTTAGTAATCTTTTAACGAGTGTAATTTAAATATTCGTAATGAAGAAATTAGAATTATGATGAATTAAAGACAAAAATAAAAGACGTTCATATTTAGATAATTTAAAAACTAGAGTCAGAACGATTAGTCTCTTATAAAAATATACGGAAAGTCAATTTAGTTAATTACTAGTAATAAATTGCTATATGTTTCGAATTTTTTTATTAATAATTCCCTGAGCAAATTTTTTGGCTCTGTCAATAATTGTGAAACGGATTTGTAAACCCAGAGTCGTACCCATTATAGCAATTTTCCTTCTTTGCAGATTTTTCTTTGATATGATATAATCATATAATGATACATCAGAGAAGGTTACCTTACCTTACAAGTTTACCTCACTTCATAGATATAATTATATAAAAACGCTAAACACATTAAGAAACTCTCCCAATTTTAGATTAATTACTTAGATGATAGATCTATGGCATATTGATTCGAGAGCATCATATTCATATCTTCTGATTAACTGAAAGGGACCACACAAATAACACAATTATAAAGTGTCAGGAATATCACCTACAAAATATGTGAACGACATGAAAGATAATTCAAACGTATCAATATCATACACTAACATGACATATTTAGCTACAAACTCTAGAGGAGAAAAGTCATTGATACCCTTTAAAAAAAAAAAAAAAAAAAAAAAGTATAAGAACCCTCCCGTTAATCCACATTTACTAAATACATTTTTATTTCTTGCTCCCTAGTTTAGGTATTCATCTCTCTCATAACAATTCATGACTTGAGCATCATACGACTTGTGCAGGTCATTTAGTCTAAAAGTCATCGCGTTCGAGATCCGTCTCTCAGCTGTGAACTGAACTTGGTAACATCAACCGTATCAAAGAAAGAAAATTAGATCAAATAACCAACATTTCCATTAAATTTTTTTTTTTTTTTCTTTCTATTTCATTGAAATGAAAAGACCCCGATGAAAACGACTAATTGGGCAGAATTTGCTCAACATTATTAAGATATAAGAGGCTGTGATTTTTTTCTTCTTCCAATTAACTTTATCGCATAATATTCAAAGTGAAAGGGACAACTGTGTGTTTTAATTCATGCATAATCATCATTTTTTTTTTGTCCTCAACTCCTTTTTTCTGTTTCCCTTCAAGAAAAAAGAAAAATAAAAACTCCCTTTTCCAGTTCAGGTATAAATTGATGGGTATGTTTACTCCATGACAAATAAATAAACTTTAGAAATATTATTTATATACTGTATGTATACCAAATATTGCAGGTGATAGCTAAGAGCTTAGAGCCTTGGACGTTATAACGACAATGATGTGAATTAAATAATTGAACTTAATAATATATTGGAGTAATTGAACTTTTTTTTTTTTTTTTATTTTTTATGTTGGAGGTGTTAATTCGATGTGTTCAACACTAATCCATAATTTTTGTGTCGAATACGTGTCATGCTAACATGTGTCTTGTTTAAAATTGTCACTCTTATATGAAAGTTAGGACATGTGGCATGCAAAAAAGATTTGCTGACACTTGAAATTCTTAATTAGCTATACGAGTGATGAACACCCATACGAGTGATGAACACCCGCTTATTTTGCGGAAGGTCAGTAAAAATAAAATTATTATATAGGGAAATTTATAATATATAGTCTTCATAGTTAATAATCTGAATTAAATTTAATTGCATATTTACTAATTTATGAATTAATAATTGTCTATTTCTTAAATACACAATTTTTCTTTAAAATTATTAATGTTAAATATAGTAAATATAAAAATATATATTTAACATATTATTATAATTATTTAAAATCAATTCAACATTATGATGACACATAGCTAATACCATACATAATGACATTTAAATAGTTTTTTATAGAAATATGATATATTATACAAAATTAAGGAGATTCGACACATCAACAAAAATAAAATAAAGACAAAGTGAGATAGCTCAAGTGGTTAGAGCACCGCTACCTAGGCCTTAGGTCCTGGGTTCGAGTCATGGGGAGGGGAAAAGGGATGGGTATTTAACTTGTAATAAAAAAAAAACAAAAATAAAAAAAAATTCCTATTAGTATATATTGGATAAATATATACTCCTCACATTCCTAATTAATAGTGTTCGTTTACAATTAAAATTGGGGAAATTTTATGAAATATAAAAGGGTAATAATCAAAATTTCAATTTGCATTGTTCATAGTCAAGAAAAAAAAAATTCCCAAGAGGACTGGGTATACTATAGTCAAGTCAACAATGTCTCCATCACTGCACAAAATGTTGAGATAATTAATTAATTAATTTATTCATTCGGCGTAATTACAATATTTTTTTATGATTAATTTATTTTTGATAAAATCAAAGATGGATATGTTTTGATGAAATGAAAGTTGACAAGAAACATTTATCTTTTTGGCAACCGTGTTTTTCGCCACAATCGCCGGTTAGACAATTAAATTTCATTTTCCTCTCTCTATTTTTGTATTTATACAGATGAATATAAAGAAAGTCATCCACAACCACAATGTTCAGAGGTGAACACTCGTGAGAGGAGAAAATTGTTTCAATGTCCACTTACGGATACACGGTTTAAAATCAGAGTTTTAAGTCTAGATACAGAGGGCTCTTAAAAATTATTTGTACTCTACAAGTTCGAACCAAACAACTAAAGAAGAACACTTCTAAATTTCAAATCAACATGAATACTAAGATCAACTTACTTCCATGTATTTTTTAAAAAGAATTTTAATGAATCTTTCTTTCCACAATCATTTTTCGTTTGTTTCTTGATTTTAGCCACACACTAGACCTTGTCCTTTCTAATACTTTCGAGAGCATAGTACGAGAAGAATAAACTGAGATTTTAGACAAATTTTTAAATACAATTAAGTCGACCCCATATAATCGAATTTTAAGTAATTTAATATATTTTTATTGCCCAATTAAATATTAAATTAAAATTGTAACTTATGCCAACTCTTTAGTGGTTTGAAAGTTCTGTTTGGTTGGGACGTTGGGTAATTCTTTCTATCAAAATTTTGAGAGAATAATTTTCTCTTCTTTTAAAAAAAAAGAAAAAAAAAATATTTAATCCAATCGAAGTGGGCTCCACACCATGGGCCCATGTTGAGAAAGTCCAAAGCGTGGGCCCATTTACAGAAAATAAATACTATTGGGTCCCGCCCATTGGACCTTTAGTGCACGGCCCACACCGAATTTGTTTGTATGAATGCTGAATATGGCAAATACGGACGGTCAAAATTCCGACTGTGGGACCCGCCCCTACCCTCATTTCGTGCCATTTCAATTTAAAGCACAATTCAAATTTTTTTTTTTAGGAAAAAAAAAAATGAAAAAGGGAAAAGGGAAGAGAAGAAAAAGGAAATGATAAGTAATTAATGATTCCATAATTTCAGATTTAGTTTGTATACAAACATATAATGCTAAAACATGATTTGTTCTCTCACCCTCAAGCTTGGATGGAAGCAAGTTTTCTGGTTTGGATCGAAGAACTAGCTCGTGAGGATATTGAGAAATTTTACAGGTTGAAAAAATATGTTATTTGAATCTAATGTGAAAAAATATCTTCGTAAAGGGTGAGACTGCTGTGGACTCGAGACACTTTTAATTGTATATAGAAGAATGTGCGGGTGTTTACCATAATTCAGTTATAGCCTAATGCTAGTATCTTCATTATTTTATTACAACATCTCGTATTCGATTCCTGTTCTCAAAATGTTATGTGATTTACACTTTTTGATAAACGGTGTTGCGCACACTTTTCTATTGTAGTGTCCTACCTTTTACGATAATATTTTTATTTATAGTGACTTACACGTTTTAGTAATATTGTGATACACTTTTCAATTGTGTGACTTACACTTTTTGGTAAATGATGTTGCGTTTTTCTATTGTAGTGTCCTACACTTTACAATAATATTTTTATTTATAGTGACTTACACTTTTTAGTAAATATTGTGTTGCAGTTTTCAGTTATATGGACTTACACTTTTTAGTAATACTGTGTTGCACTTTTCAGTTATACTGACTTGCACTTTTTTATAATATTGTGTTGTACTTTTCAGTAATATTGACTTACATTTTTTTAATAAAATTGTGTTTTACTTTTCAGTTACATTAACTTACCTTTTTTTATTAATATTATGTTGCACTTTTTAATTATATTTATTTACATTTTTTAATATTCATTTTTTTAATTAATAAAAAAAAGTTAGAAAACAGCGGAAGAAAAAAAAGAAACAACAAAAAAGAAATGAAAAAAACAAAGAGGATAAAACTATAAAACATGCGAAAAAATAGGAAACTAAAAAAAAAGTTACATGCAATAAAAAACTATAGCGAAAAAAAATGCCCAAAGAAAAAGAGAAAAAAAAAAATGGACTAGAGTGTACATTCACCCGGGTGTATATAAGTTCAAACCCTTCGCAAATTAAAAGAAAAAGTGGGGCTTCAATTGTTAGCCGGTGCACAACTTAAGAAAAAAATGCCCAATTTTGACCACAACATCAGCAGCCTGATTGACCTCTCTTAAAATGTGCATTTTCTGCGTAAGAGGGTGAATCTGGTTCCAAAGTCCTTACACGCCAATGAATGGAAGGTTTGTAGCTTATAAAAGTGTCAACCATGAGTAATGAATCTGACTCTATCCAGAGGAAGTTCCAACCCTGCTCATGTGCATCCTTGATGGCCATAAGTAGACATGTTCAAACCGTAACCGGGAAACCGGCCAACCGGCAAAACCGTCGGTTTGGCAAACCGCCGGTTACGGTTTAAAAACCGAACCGTAACCGTAAAATGGCGGTTCGGTTACGGTTTGACATTTTGACAAACCGCAAACCGCCGGTTTGGCCGGTTTTGGCGGTTAACCGCCGGTTTGCCGGTTTTAAAAAAAAAAAAAAAAAAAAATTTTTAATACACAATTCTTCTATTTTTAATGTATAAATTTAATTTATATAATTTTTATTCAATTCTAGTAATGTATTTTCTAAAAAATGAGTTAAAATGAATAAAAAATGAACAAAAACGGAGTGAAAACGAGCGAAAACGGAGATAATATTTAAAAAAAAATAATAAAAAAAAAAAAGCAAACCGGCAAACCGGCGGTTTTTAACCGTAACCGGCGGTTCGGTTACGGTTACCGATTTTCGAAAACCGTAACCGGCGGTTTCTAACCGTTGCGCATGTCTAGCCATAAGTACCGCTGCCAACTCAACCTCAAGAGGGAGGCCCCAACCCACCTTAGTAGCAATCGCAGCCACAAAGAGTCCCCTGAAGATTTTGAAGACCGCCCCACATGAAAACTACCCCAAAAAGAAGAGATAACACTTAAAAGCACAAAGGGAGAGGTTCTCTAGTGATTTTTTTCTCACACCACCACCACCATATACCTATCCCTCCCCAGTTCAACTATTCACCTGCTCTCTAACTCTCTCTTTCTCTTTCTTTAGAGGACGATGTCAAACACCATCACTATCAACATCGTTCGCTACTAGCAGCCACAAGCACTAGCCGCTGCCGCCATCACCCCGTAGCAACAATTTCTTCTTTGATGTTGTAGTTCGGACCAACAATTCGATCTTTTTAAAAGACGTTATTCTTCGGTAGTCGATGTAGAGAATATAAAAATGTGGGAAATATAATTTCTTGATTAGTTGTAAAGATGATTTACAATGGGTATTTATACAAGAGATATTTAGGTCTAACCTAACCCTAATGGGCTTTATAAGAGAGCCCATAGGAAACTAAGATGGGCCTATACAATAAATAAGAATAAGAGTGTATTTACTAATATAGGTCCAATACGCCCCCTCAAGATGGAGCACCATTGGTGAGTCCAATCTTGGACATGAGAAGTTGTAGGCGAGTGCTGGAGAGAGGTTTCGTGAGAGCATCCGCAAGTTGATCGGCAGAAGAGACATGAGACACACGTAGTTGTTTTGTCTTGATGAGATCACGAACAAAGTGAAAGTCATTGGCAATGTGCTTCATTCGTGAGTGGAAGACAGGGTTCGAGCACAGGTAGGTGGCACCAATGTTGTCGCAGTAAAGGGCTGGTGTAGGTGAAGTGGGGAAGTGGAGTTCCTGAAATAGGGATTTGAGCCACTAAACTTCAGAGGCAGCAGCAGCAAGTGCTCGATATTCAGCTTCAGTCGAGGAGCGAGCAACAGACTTTTGTTTCTTAGACGACCATGAGATAGGGTTAGACCCTAGAAACACAATGTAGGCACTGGTGGAAGTTCGGTCGTCTGTGTCTCCGGCCCAATCGGCATCAGTGAAGCAGTGAAGTGATGAAGATGGACTAGAGGTGAGGGTGACCCCAACGTTCCTTGTACCATTCAAGTACCGCAGTAGACGTTTGACAGCACCCCAGTGAGTGATAGTGGGTGCATGCATAAATTGCGACAGTTTGTGCACGGCAAAAGCAATGTCTGGCCTGGTGAGTTGTAGATATTGAAGGGAACCAAGGACCTGACGATATTGGGTGGCATCTGCAGGCGAGGACCCATCTGAGATAGACAGGCGAGCAGAGGTTGGTAAAGGAGTGCGAACAGGTTTTGAAGTGAGCATGTTGTACCGGGCGAGCAGGTCAGTAACATACTTGCGTTGAGAGAGGAAGCATGAGTTTTTAGATCTGAGAACTTCCACTCCCAAGAAATAAGATAGAGGACCAAGGTCCTTGACCGAGAACTTGGCACGAAGGTCGGCAGCCACACGGGCGAGCATGGGTGTGTTGTTGCCCGTCAGGATGAGGTCGTCGACATAGACGAGGAAGTAGGCGACCACCCCAGAATTGTTGTAGACGAACAAAGATTCGTCCGAGTGAGTGGGAGTGAACCCAATTTCCTCAAGAAAGGAGCGAAGAGCATAGTACCACGTGCGAGGAGCCTGTTTCAAGCCATAAATGGATTTGTGTAATTTGCAAACATAAGATGGAAAGGTCTTATCTGCAAAGCCGGGGGGTTGTGCCATGAAGACTGTGTCTGAGAGTGTGCCATGGAGAAAGGCGTTGTTGACGTCAAACTGTTGGAGGGGCCAATGCTGAGTGACAGCGATGCTGAGAACTGCTCGCACAGTGGCCGGCTTGACGACCGGACTGAAGGTCTCAGTGAAGTCAACACCTGGTCGTTGGTGGAAGCCTTTGGCAACCAGGCGAGCTTTGTACTTATCGAGAGAGCCATCAGGTTTTCGTTTGATACGAAAGACCCACTTGGAGCCGACCACGTTCTGAGATGTATTGGGAGGAACTAAGTCCCAGGTGCCGTTCTGAAGAAGGGCATCAAACTCAGCTGACATGGCTGCTCGCCAGTTTTTGTCCTTAAGTGCCTGCGACACACAACTCGGCTCAATGTCAGAAGTGATGACAGAAGTAAGCCCATACCTTGGATTCGGCTTGAACACGTTGTTCTGAGCTCGAGTTACCATGTGAGGTGCAGGGGGTCGTAAGGGAGCATTGGTCGGCACAGGGATGTCGGATGTGGTGGCAGTCATCGGGGAGGTAGGTGTGGTCGGTTGGGGTATGTTCATTTGGTCGACCAGTGTGGGATGTTGGGGAATGGCAGTGGTCGGCACTGGGTTGAGGACGGTTGTGGCAGAGTGAGGGAGCGAGGGTGTTATAAGAATGGGCGAGGAGCTTGGATCAGAGGAAGTAGTTGGCGAGGAGGTGGAGGTCGGCAAGGGAGATGGTGGATTAATGGGAGAGGGAATGGAGAAGGGAAACGTATGTTCAACAAACTGAACATGACGCGAGGTGTAGATTCGGTTTGTGGAGCGATCAAGACAGAGATAAGCGCTCTGTGTGGGCGAGTACCCAATAAAGACACATGGAGTAGAACGAGGATCAAGTTTGTGAGTGGTGTAGGGGCGAAGTAAAGGATAGCAGAGGCAACCAAATATGCGGAGTTTGGTTAGGTTGGAGGGTCGAGCAGTGAGTTTTTCATAGGAGGATGCCATATTGAGGTTAACTTTGGGAATGCGATTTATGATATAGGCTGCCGAGCAGACAACATAGGGCCAATAAATGAGAGGCATGGAAGCATGGTGAAGAAGGGCTAGGGCTGTGTCAACCACATGGCGATGGCGACGTTCAAACATGCCATTATGTTCGGGAGTGTGAGGTGGGGTGGTGAGGTGTGCAATGCCATGGGTTTGAAGAAAGGGACGAAGAGCAATGAACTCTCCCCCATTATCCGAGTAGAAAGTTTTGATTTTGTTTTGATAGTTGTTTTCAACAAGAGTTTTGAATGTGATGAATGTGGGGAGAACATCTGATTTTCGTTTTAGAGGGTAAACCCACATGTACTTGCTGAAGTGATCAACAAATAGCACATAGTATTTGAAATTATCATTGGACAAGACAGGTGATGACCAAACATCAGAAAAGATAACATCAAGTGGTTTAGTAGACATAATGCTAGAATCATAAAAGGGTAGTTTGTGACTTTTGATACATGAGCAAGAATTACAGTTGAAGTGTTTGGAAGGTGCACTGGATAAGCTGAGCTTAGAGAGGGTGTGAGAAAGGATTTTTGTCGACGGGTGGCCAAGGCGAGCATGCCATGTGGTCGTTGTGAGGTGTTGAGTGGTGAAGGCTTGCGGGGAGGTGGTGGATATGTGTGCCGGCCAGACGTACAAGTTATTGATACGACTCCCAACGAGGAGAATGCTCCCCGAGTGACCATCCCGCACCTGAAAGGAAGAACGATCAAAGACAATGTTAACATTATTATCACGACAGAGGCTGGAGACCGAAATCAAGTTTTTCGAGATGTGTGGGACAACCAAGACATTCGAAAAATTGAGAGACTCAAGTTGAGGAAAGCTCATAGAGCCAGTGTGAGATATGTGTAAACCTTTACCATCACCAATTTCTACATTGTCAGACCCATCAAAGGGTGAGTGGAGAGAGAGGTTGGCGAGGTCGTTGGTGATGTGATGCGAAGCACCTGAATCAAGAATCCAGTGTTCGGCAGGATGTGCCGAGGAGGCCGAGTGAGCCGAGTAGGCCGGGCGAGCATTTGGTCGATTGAGGCGAGAAGGTGGTGTGTACTGTCCATGTGGTCGGCGAGGACCTGTAGATGAAGCAGAGGGCGAGGGTGATGAAGGGATCTCAGGGCAGGTGCGAGCAGTGTGGCCTGGTGCTCGACAATATTGGCAGGTGCCAAGGTAGGGCCTTTGTGAGGATTGGCGAGGACGAGTGTCAAGGGATTTAGACCTTGAGTCTGGTCGCGAGGAGCGATGATGAGCTTTACCAGCCGTTAGCGCGGATGCAGGTATTAAGGCCGAGGATGGTCGTGAGGCAATTTGGACCTCGGCACTCAGGAGTTTGTCGCAGAGTTCAGCAAATGAGATAGGGTGTTCGCGAGCTTGAATGGCATTGGCAATGTCATTGTAGGACTCATCAAGGCTTGTAAGGACTTGGAGAGTGACGTCCTCGGCGTCCGAGGTGACGCCGAGGAGGGCAAGTTCGTCGACCACGGAGCGAACTTCCATGAGGAAGTCAGAAATCGGGCGAGCACCTTTGGACAGGGAACGAAATTTGGTTTTGAGGGCAAGAATGCGACCTCTGGAGGGTTTTCCATACATGCTCTCAAGCATCGACCAGGCTTCACAGGAGGTTTTAGTCGATGCAACAAATGGAATGAGTTCCGGAGACATGGATCCAACCATGGCTGAGAAAATAAGGTTGTCCTGACACACCCACAGGTCATGCGCAGGATTGGAGATGGTGGTGGTGGTGGTGCCGTCGACAGCTGAGATTGTGGGAGGTGGGCATGGATGCGTGCCCAAAACGTAACCGAAGAGATTGTGTCCAGTGAGGAGGAGGCGAAGCTGAAAGGACCAAGCACCATAGTTGGTGGAGGTAAGTTTTAAGGACATATTCGCAAGTCCTTTGAAGGTGATGGGTGAGGGTGACTGAGATGGAGTAGCCATGTTAGTGAGTAGAGCAGCGGAGTGAGTAAAGGGCAGCAACAAGCTGGGCGTCTACGACGGGTGGCGGCGGCGTTTCAGAGATAAGCGCGGCAGCGACAGTGCTGCAGAGAAGAAGGTGCAGCAGCGGCTAGGGTTTTGTGGCGGCGGCGGCTAGGGTTTGGTAGCGGCGGCGGCGGCTAGGGTTTGGATCAGGCGTGAGCCAAGTGACTCGATGATACCATGTAGAGAATATAAAAATGTGGGAAATATAATTTCTTGATTAGTTGTAAAGATGATTTACAATGGGTATTTATACAAGAGATATTTAGGTCTAACCTAACCCTAATGGGCTTTATAAGAGAGCTCATAGGAAACTAAGATGGGTCTATACAATAAATAAGAATAAGAGTGTATTTACTAATATAGGTCCAATAGTCGATTAGTAGACCGATCAATTGACTATTTTTTGTGTTTTTCTTTTAAGTTCTAGTTTGTTGTTATACTTCTTGTTTTAACTCTTTTATTGTCTCTCCTTGTTTTATTCCTCCATGCCCCCTCTCCCTTGATAAGACTTTCGACGCCCGATGTAGTTTTTACCCGTGCTTATTGATCTTCGAGTTTTTGGTGAATCTTTATCTTTTTTTCTGTCTCTTTTTTTACATGAAAATACCTTAGTGTGCAATGTTGTCTCGTACTAAATATGAAGACCTAGTTCGCATGTGTAGATAAATGTGCACTTGTCTCCCACTTTCCAAATGTACAAATTTACAAAGAAAATGTATATGTTAATTAAAGCACCCATGCTTTCTTTTTCTATCCAAGGCTGTATATTAGCTGTCACATATATATTTCCACAAATCATTTCTCTTGTTTTCAAACTTCATTAATAATCATCAACTACATTTCTCTTATACGTATAAACACACTTCCAAAAGCACACTCTCTTCCCTCTCTCCCCTGTTTCTTTCTTTTTCTTTACTGCCACCATTTTCCGCAACACACTTCCTACTCACAATTACCACACCTTTCACCCCCATTTTCGTATTTTGTCTCTGTTTCTGCGCCTGCATACGTATAAACACACACACATTTATATAAATATACCCCATAAGTAGTAAAGGCTGAATGATTATTTCCTGTTCTACATGTATTAGCACAAATCCCAAGGCCCTTTAACCCGTTACTCATGCGGATAAAGAGGGTTTCGAAATTTGAATGCCCATTTTGTGCAAGTTTTGAAATTGGGTTTTCTCAAATCTGCTGGGAAAGTTGAATTTCTCTTAGCCATTTTTCTGTCTTTCTCCTATGCAACTTTTGCATTATTAAGGGTGAGCCATCTTACAGTAGCATTTTGATTTTGTTTCATTAAACAGTTTGTGCTTTTTATAGTCTAGTTTTGTGCTTAGTTTGCGTTTATTAAATAGTCATTTACTTTTAGAATTTGTTATAGAAGTGTTCTTTGCAGAGTTTGAGTGTTTTACCAAAATGGATTTAGGTAATTTGTCAGAAATTAGCCTCATTATACGCTTAAATGAGTATATTTGTTATTTTGGGGGCCCGTAGAAATTAAATATTTATAATTATGTTGTTTTCAGTCATATTCAAATATGATCATGAAGAATCAAAATTAAGTATGACAATAGAAAGTCGGTGATAATCAGAAAATGTTAAACAATGATTGATGCTACATTTATCATTATTTTACTAGAATCTGAAAGTAGGTCCATTTTGTTTTCTATTGTTGGAGAAGCATAAAGATGGCTTCATAGTTATGTACATGGCTCAAAACCATTTTGGTAGTTGTATAGTTGTTATCTGTCGTATTTTTTTTACTCGAAAAATGCATGCTATTTGCTATCCATGAGAATCTGATTTCTGGTGTAGAATGGATTATTGATCAACATTGTCTTATTGAACCCCCTTTAATAAGCATATGTGAATAATAAATTGAGAAAAACTACATTATATATTATGCATCAGATTGTCTTGTTTGTTGATGAGCCTGTATTATTAAGTTAGTGTTGTCTGATGTTATCTCTTGGTCGAGACTCGTTGTTCGTTTCTAGTGAGCATTCTTTTTAAGAAGGGGATACTTTAGGCCTAACTGAGGAATACTACTGTGATTCTTGAATTATAAATGCTACCCTGTTACCCCAGTTTCTTATTTGTCTGTCCTTTAGCTAGAGAATAAAGCATTAAATGATTCAATAAATTGGTAGTAGTTAGGTATATATTTAACATGCTATATATTTCACAATCAAATTAGTTTCAGAGTGTTGTCTGTCAAACACTTTAAGATCCAACGTTTACCGTTTTTTCCAGTATATAAGCTAGCTAGTGGAGACGTTCAATACGTAGAATGTACACAGTTTACAGCTGAATTCGATATATTTCTCTGTTTTTGGTATATATGTAGGCTAACTTCCTTTTATTATGTCAAATGTTATCTAGTGAAGGAAGTTATATTGGGGAAGATGATGCAACATAAAAGAGGCCCTATCTCTCTTGAGAAAAACAGCTTCGTGGACATGATGCCTAAACGACTAAAGACTGATGTACCTTTGACTTCAAAGGTCCGTAAACTTGTCAAGAGAAAGGAGTTAAAACTTCTCACAGATTTTTGACCCTTTCATGTTTTAATTCCATATTCGTGATGCCTGTTTTTTCCTTTGGAACAGGAAAAGAAAGAGAAGGTTAGTGAACGAATTTCTGCTCTTCAACAGCTTGTCTCACCGTATGGGAAGGTACTTGCCAAAAAGATACAGTCTTTTATTAATGTATGTAATGCTCATAAATATGCATGAGGTGGAAGAGTTCATATAAAAATTTGCAGAATGTTTGTTTTCATCATTTTCTTGTAATCTAAGAAATCCTACATCACTTTCTTAGATACATTTCTGTGCTAATACAATCTCTCATATTACGAAAACACATCCAAATGATGGATTCATAGTATATAATGCTACATCTGTCTCTGTTTACTCGTTTCCCACAAATCAGATTCCTTGTTAAACCTTTACATTCACTACAGACGGACACAGCTTCAGTCCTTCTGGAGGCGATGGAGTACATAAGGTTCCTTCATGAGCAGGTTAAGGTATGAATCTTTCCCGTTTTTGTGTAACTTGGATAATAGAACACATGACATTTCTAGATTTTGCACTATATGTGGTTAATAAAGATGATAAACATTTTGCTTCCATCACGTGAAATAAATGTTCATAATGATTCCATTTTGTCTCAGTTGGGCAATTTCCAGATTTCTATCAATTAGTTTATGTAAATTGAACAAGATCATTTCTTGCTGAATACTCAAGAATAGTGATCTTCCATCCTTTTGATATCTATACTCATTTCCTGAAGTAGTCACCATTAAACAGGCGTGATTCGTATTTAATCTACAATTCCTCATCTTCAAACTTTTTAATAATGAACTTTTGGAAGTTTATTTCTCAGGTCCTAGCTGAAATATATTTCCCTCATTCTTTGCATCTCAAGGAGCCTTCTGACATAGTTGCTCTTTTCAGGTATTGAGTGCTCCATACTTGTATAGCATTCCGACACATTTACAGGTACATAATACACTAATCACTTAGATGCAGCAATCTGATTTCTTCATTACAAAATAGGATAAACAAAAGAGTGAGAAAAGATAAAAACACCATTGAAAGATGCGATATTTGGTCTGTGTTTCATCAAGGGCCTGATGTGTGATGTTTCTCGATGTGTTTCAACTGAAGGGAGACGAAGAGTCGAGCCTGAGAGCTAGAGGCTTATGCTTAGTGCCTATCTCATCAACCGTCGGAGTAGAGAGCAGCAATGGTGCAGATATATGGGCTCCCATTAAGACGAGCCCCCCCAATTCCAGAAGATCCTTTTCCGACGAAGCTTCAGTGATAACCCAGAGTTAATCAACTTCCAAGCTCTCAGGCCAACTGCACAAGGCCATTGATTAAGCTGGTTTCTAGATTTATTATGCAGAAGCTGCAGCATGTGGTTATTATTATCCTGCACTTGTTTACTGCATGAAAAATATCCTTTAGTTAGAAGCTAATGGTATGGAGATAATGATAGTTTAAGAATTAAGATGCAACAAAATATGTAAATTGATGAGGGTGCTGGTCTGATGGAGATATATATATAACAATCTTCTTAGGAAATAAATCTCACTTTTTTATTGCATTTTGTAAATATTTACATAATTTGCACTTGAAATTATAAGTATATTAGTAGTAATTAATAATATGCTTTACATTATTAATTAAACTTGCAACTTTGAAAATCCATTTAAACAGTTAAACTTACAACTTAATTAATTTTCAGTACATTGGCTGACTCTATTTTACTTATCATTTTATATTACTAGCCTTATGCAGTGTTTTACGCTGGACAATTTATTTAAAAAATATACTCAATGAGATAATTTCATACAAATATAAAAAAAATATATGTACACAATACATAAAATTTATAATCGACTAAAAAATAAAACTAATTCAACAATAGTAATATAATTGAACATTTCACAACACAAATACTTAGGGCATGTTTGTTTTGGGATTATGTAGGATGGGGGAGATGGGGAAATCCTGGATGGAGAAATTCTAAGAGGTAAGAGAAAATTTTATTTTTAGTCCTATAAGTTTGATACATTCCAAAAAGGAGAAATTCTAAGAGGTAAGAGAAAATTTTATTTTTAGTCCTATAAGTTTGATACATTCCAAAAAGGAAATTTTATTTTTAGTCCTATAAGTTTGATACATTCCAAAATAAATCCTTTAAGTTTCAACTGGATGGAGAAATTCTAAGAGGTAAGAGAAAATTTTATTTTTAGTCCTATAAGTTTGATACATTCCAAAAAGGAAAATTTATTTTTAGTCCTATAAGTTTGATACATTCCAAAATAAATCCTTTGGAGAAATTCTAAGAGGTAAGAGAAAATTTTATTTTTAGTCCTATAAGTTTGATACATTCTAAAAAGGAAATTTTATTTTTAGTCCTATAAGTTTGATACATTCCAAAATAAATCCTTTAAGTTTCAATTTTACAAAATACGTCCTTTATAAAATGCCCCTCCCTAGGACTCGAACTCGAACCCAGGATCTAAGGCCTAGGTAGTGGTGCTCTAACCACTTGAGCTATCCCACTTTGTCATCACTCTCTCCTCTATATATATATATTAAAAAAATGTAAAACTAATAACACCCCAAAATATTTTATAGAGACCTTATAATTTTAAATATAAAAATAGATTTATTTTGGATATATTTTCGTATTTCGTGGATCAGTGCAATGTCCCAAGATAATTTGATTTTTCTTTTAACTGCATTCTTTCTAAATTGGGTTCACATACATTTTTTTTTGTTTTGGACAGGGAATCAGTAGATTATATTACTGAAGGTAATCAGTTTCAACAACACCCATACAATATGAGGGGATTACAGAAGAGAAGTAAGGGGAGTTCAAAGAAACTGCATTCCTTGCAAGTAAGTGAGCAACATCATTGCCTTCCCTTGGAGTCCATTCAAAGCTCACAGCCTGCACACTTTTTAGTACTTGTTGAATCTCTCCAATCAGATCACCAAACCTGGATAAATCCGACTGCCTCCCCGTAAGAGCATTAAAACAGAGGAGCGAGTCCATTTCCATAACTACGATTCTCGATCCTGATTGCACTGCCCCTCGCAGCACCGCAAATGCTTCTGCCTCCTCAGAGAAACACCAAAGAACTCTTCCTCCTTCATCTCGAGCCACTCCACCCATTCCTACTTTCGATCCCACTTTGAAAGTACTGTCTGTGTTAACTTTAATGGCACCAGCAGCAGGTGGCTTCCATTTCCCTTTGCTCTTCATTGTGGGGGGTCCAGGCTTTTCTTTTCGATGGGTCGCCCTCTCAAACTCACCAACAAGGCTGTGGGCAGATTCACACACATATTTCGGTTCAAAGTAGAATTTGTTTCGAGCAAACCAAACCATCCATACGAGCGTGATAAAGAATTGTAGGTTATCTTGGCCAGTCAGCAAAATCGCCTTGTTTATCCACTCATCCATGTAAGGGTAAGGTTTGAATTAATCCATATTCTTTCAGCCCAAACACAAATCTCTTAAGGCATGTTCCATTGTCTCTACCTCACACCCACACCTCCTACATATAGGGTCCACATCCACAAAACGCCCGATCAGATTGGTACAGCAAGGCAGGATTCCCTGGACGCACCTCCATATAAATATCTGAATCTTTGGCATGACATTTAATTTCCATATCCAGTCCCAATCCTTAAGGCCAGTGCTGTTAACCGTTTCCGATACATTCTCCATCCATTGGTGGTACCCTGATTTCACTGAGTAAAGGCCTCTTGGGGTATGTCTCCAAGTCATCACATCTAGGCGTCGGAGGGGAATAGAAAGAATTCTCTCAGCTGTGTCGGCGTCAAATATGTTGGAAACTGCCTCAATATTCCAGTTATCCAGTTCATCATTCAGAAGGTCTCTAACCATCAAATCCTGATCAGCAACGTCCACCATCCTTATTGCCCACGGGGATCCGCCATCATCGATCCAAGGGTCCCGCCACACATTGATGGAGTGACCATTTCCTACTCGCCAAACCAAACCCAATTCGAGAACCTTCCTCCCCTCAAGTATACTTCTCCAGACATAGCTTGGGTTGTAACCCTCCTTCGCTGTCAGAAAGTTGCCATGGTTGTAGTATCTGGCCAATAAGCTCTCTGGGTTTTGGATAATTCTCCACCCTTGCTTTGCAAGCATTGCTTTGTTGAAGGCTGCTATGTTTCGAAGTCCAATACCACCTATCCTTTTCGGCTTACAGAGCCTTTGCCACGATATCCAATGCACCCGTCTTTCATCCGCTTGCTGCCCCCACCAAAATATGCTCATTGCGCTTTCCATTTTGTCAATAATTCCTTGGGGGATTCGAAACACACTCATGAGATAGGTCGGTATCGATTGTGCTACCGATTTGAGGAGAGTGAGTTTACCCGCTTGTGATAGCATTCTACTTTTCCAATCCTTTAACTTTTTCTCCAATCTATGCACAAGAGTCTGAAATACTTCACCTTTTGATCGCCCAATATTTGTTGGGACTCCGAGATAAACCCCATGACGCTGCACGACATTGACCCCTAGGAGATTGGCAAGTCTTATCCCTTTTTCAGTTTGTACTCCCTTGCTGAAGCAAATATCAAATTTGGACAGGTTTATGCATTGGCCTGAGGCATCTTCATACACCTCCAAGACACTTTTCAAGGCACAAATTTCACTTTCACCTGCTCTCCCAAAAATCAGGCTGTCATCCGCAAACAAGAGGTGGGAGGTTGGTGGGGCTTGGCGACAGATCTGAATTCCATGAAGCACGCCTCCTTGAACTTTTTTCCGGAGTAAACCTGAAAGTGCCTCAGTGCATAGCAAAAAGAGATATGGTGAAAGGGGATCTCCTTGACGAAGACCCCTAGTTGGGAAAAAAGTGGAAGAGGGGACCCATTAATTAAAACAGCAAAAGATACAGATCTCACACAAACCATGATTACATTGACTAAATGGGAAGGAAAGCCAATTTTGAGCATCACACATTCCAAAAAATCCCACTCAACTCTATCATAAGCTTTACTCATGTCAAGTTTAAAAGCAAAGGATCCTTTGGTGCTTGCGGTGTTGAATTTGAGGTAGTGGAATAGTTCGAAAGCAAGTAAGGCATTATCAGTGATGAGTCTACCCGGGACAAAAGCGGCTTGGCATGGGTCAATAATGGATGGGAGGTGGGGTTTGAGGCGGTTTGCGATGGTTTTAGTGATGATCTTGAGGGAGACGTTGCAAAGGCTAATAGGGCGAAAATCAGCGGGTGTTTCGGGTTTTTTCTTTTTTGGTATCAAGGCTATAAGAGTATGATTTAGGGAGGAGGGGCAGTAACCTTTATTCAAAACATCCAATGCAACACTTACGATATCATTTCCAACTATTTTCCAGAATTTTTGATAAAAAAGAGCACACATACCGTCCGGGCCCGGGGATTTGGTGGGGAACATTTGAAAAAGGGCCTTCGTTACCTTTTCCTTCGTGAATTCCTGTGATAAGGTAACCTCCATCTCACTCGTGACCTTGCATTCCACAGCTTCCTCCGCCTCTTTTGTATCAAGTCTCCCTTTACTCGTTCTCTCCAGGCTCCACTAACCAGATCCCAGCATTGATCCTCTTGCAACCATCTTTCTTCGAATCTGAATAACTTTTGTTTTTTCCTTTTTTTTCTTTCCTTCCGTACTCGTTTTCCAGCCAACCAACACAGGCGAATGGTCAGAGAGAATTCGGGGTAGGTGTTCTACTGAAAAATCAGGAAATGCACTCATCCACATGTTTGCGATCCCCCTATCAAGGCGTTCCTGTATATTTTGTGCACCCTGTTGATTATTTGTCCAGGTGAACGAGTTCCCCACATACCCCAGATCAATCAGTCCATTTCTATCAATGCAGTCTCTGAAGGCGTCCATTCTTACCACCCGATGGGTAACTCCACCTCTCTTCTCCGTGTTAAGCATAATTTCATTGAAGTCCCCGAGACACAACCAAGGTCGGTTATTTCCTCTAGCCAAGAAGTCGATCATCCTCCATGTTTTCCATTTTCCAGTTCCCTCCGGCCACCCATATACACCAGTGAAACGCCATGGAGTACTCTCATCCCCTGAATTCACCGTTGCATCAATATGGTTATGGGAGTAGGATACAATTTCAATCCCAACCTCCTCTTTCCACAAAATTGCTAACCCGCCACGCCGACCACCACCATCAGTCAAACAATCGATCCCAAAACAGTAATCAAAATTCAGTTTTCTTCTAATACCTTGAAGTTCCCTAGTTAACAGCTTTGTTTCTGACAAGAAAATGAAATTGGGGCACTTTAAACGAATCATTCATTTGAGAACTGGGATCTTCCGAGGGTTCCCAAGCCCTCGGCAGTTCCATCCAAGACAACTCATTGCTCCCGGCAGTGGTGCTTGCTAGCACTCACCGCCGATGTTTGTTCAGTTATGGGCACACTGCTTGTGTATGGGTCCAACTCCATCATGCTGGGACGGGGTCTTTTGGCTGTCTGAGTCTCTTCTTCTATTTCCATGTCCTCGTCCATGTCCTCATTCGATCTCTTGCTTTGGCCCTTTTCTTTCATCTCACCCGTGGGGTTTCCTTTTGATGCGGCCTAAAAATGTCGTTCAATAAGAAGTCGACACGTGTATAAAGGATAAGATGAAAGAGAAGATATGGGATTATGGAAGGGGCTCTGGATAAAGAATCCCTTCTGGAAGTCCCTCCGGAGGGAGCTCCTGGAGGTCCTCCCGGAGAGACTTATCTGGAGGACCTGATCTTGATATGAATTGGTAAACCGAGAATATAGGAGATCTCCACATGAATCGGATTAAGACTGACCAAAGAAAGATTCTTCCCTCCTTCATTTTAGTGGAAGGAGTCCACTAGGGGGAGTGGCCCCGGTCTTTCCAGAAGTAGAGGAGAAGTGGTGACCTTGTCAACACAGCAAGGCTGGGTCCAAAGGTTGCTCCGAAATATAAGGAAGCTATAACCTCCCCTTAAGAGGAAGTCCTCTATAAATAGGTAAAGCAAGATACATTTCGAGGTTGGACTTTCTGACCTTTACTAAACTTGATACATTTCGTACAAAACATACTTTTGATATTATTTGAGAGCCTGATTTGATAAAACAAGGATCTCGAGGTCCTTGTGATATATTAAAAGCCCTATACTGACTTGAGCGTCGGAGCGTCCGCACCAGAGCCCCCTCCGGTGTGTCTTTTGCAGGTTCCTGGAGGATCATTCCAGCGGAAGCAGTGTACCCAAATCAGGTCTAAGCACTCGGGAATTTGGATATCTGACCCCGAGGATATATAATCTGACCGTGCAATTTTTGGCACATCAACTGGCGCCGTCTGTGGAAATGATTTAAAAGATTTTCTCACGAATTTCTATCTGTTCGAGTGATGGAATTGGAGATGGACCATTGTTTGGTAAATTCTACGGGCAGTCCTTTGCCTAGATTTGACATAGGTTCTTCCTTAAGTTTTCTTATATATGCTGCAAATAATTTTACATGTTGGAATATAATTGCTTAATGATGCAAAGAAGCCAGATGCAATAAATGATTAACATGGACCATTGAGTGAGATTTGAGAGCAGAATTCTCAATTGTGATATCTGATGTCATTATTAATGTCTTGATTGAGAAAGAATTGAAGGTTATATTAATGTCTTGATTTAAATGTCCATAATCAATATAGTTCTGCTAGCAGTGTGAACTTGTTCGTTTGCGAAAATTCCGTTATTGTGGAAAATGTTCATTTCTGGAATTGAAGAATAAAACGAGAAATCAAACAAGGTAGAAAGCTATTAGCATCTTGCTAAGCCCCGACTGGAGATTAATGGTGATTGTGTTGATTATGATGGGAGTAAGGTAAATTTGAATTATCTTAGGATGATATTATTAAACATATCCTAATATATGTTAAAATGAGAGATGGATGCTACGGTGATGCCTGAAATAAATTCATTGTGTTATTTTAATGAAGTGGTTTTACTGTTAATACGATTTATGATGCTATTGAAATTTTCTCTCACTCTGATTTCTCTAACATCCAAACATTGGATTTCCGCTAGTGATGAGATTTAAACTGAAATAACAATTATGAGAATTAAAATGATTGGTATTGATAACTCTTGTCCTTGGCTCAAAGTCTAAGGGGATATGACATTACGTATGGACTGTGCTGATCAGGTTGATTTTGCTCTAAATAATATTTGATTGATAAAACTTCACACAGTGATGTATTATTATCATGGAATTATGAGTATAAGGATTGTCGAACATATATGTGGAGTGTGCAATTGCCTGCTCCGAAGACTCCAGGAAGAGGCTCGAGGCACCCCTATCTCTATAGGGGGTGATATCGTTGGCACGTCTGGAGCCCTCGGGAGTGGACCTGGCAAGGAGATACCTCCAGGCACTGCAGAGGATGACAACATTTGTGCCCCTCCACGAGCAGCAGAGTATTCAGGACCCCGAGGTCCAGAATCAAAACTTAGAGGTATGAGGAAGAGTATTTAGGGCCTCGAGGTCCAAAATCTAAACGTGGGAGTACGAGGCAGAGATATGATAAGTGTATCGGTACTACAGGTTAGTACAAGTGTTTGATAGAGCCTAAAGTATTAAATCTTTTATATTAATTTGATATTGCTATGAGCATATTTTAATGATATTGACATATATGACACGAACTTATTTTTTCCATTGAATTAAGCATGATTCTACTAAGCTTACATGATTGATACTCTAGAAACAATCTTAGAATTGAGAATTACTTGAAATCGTAGAAGCATGGGTAAGCAATTCACATGTTGAGTCTTTTGATTACTTTATGTGGTAGAATTAATGATTAGACGCGGATGATGATTATGATTTTGCACACGATTAGACGTTGATGATGATTAGACGTTGATGATGATTAATGATTAGACGCGGATGATGATTATGATTTTGCACACGATTAACATGTTTCCATATTTTAGATATAATTTCATATTACAGACCGAGCCTATCCAGGTTCTGGAGGACCTCTGGGTAGGTTCAGAAGATTCCAGATTATAGACTAAGTCTACCTAAGTTTTGGAGGACCTTTGGGTAGGTTCAGAAGATTCCAGATTATAGACTAAGTCTACCCAAGTTCTGGAGGACCTCTGGGTAGGTTCAGAAGATTCCAGATTATAGACTAAGTCTACCCAAGTTCTGGAGGACCTCTGGGTAGGTTCAGAAGATTCCAGATTATAGACTAAGTCTACCCAAGTTCTGGAGGACCTCTGGGTAGGTTCAGAAGATTCCAGATTATAGACTAAAGTCTACCCAAGTTCTGGAGGACCTCTGGGTAGGTTCAGAAGATTTCAGATTATAGATTAAGTCTACCCTAGTTCTGGAGGACCTCTGGGTAGGTTCAGAAGATTTCAGATTATAGGTTGATTCTATCCAAGTCCTGGAGGATTTCGGGATAAGCTCGGAAATGGAAAGTGAAGATTGAGCCTATTTAGGTCCCTAAGATCAAGGCCAATATCCCTAAACAGACAAAACGATAAGTCCGAAAACTAGAGTGGGTGAGAGGATGATTGATTACCTGAAGCGGGTAGAGAACTTAAGAATCTTCAGAGCTGAAAAGTATCTCACCCTCGAAGAGGTGAGGAAAGCCAAGAGGCTGGAGGTGAAACCAGCTAGTGGAGAGAGGAAGAGAGAATCTACAGCAAGGAGGTCCAGCCCAGAAGCTCCCCGAAACTCCGGAGGAACAGGAAACCGCAATGCTGCGGGAGGATCCCGATCTGGGCCTCGAGGGACGTTTTAGAAATATACCCAACTGAGATTGGAAACTACAGAAGTCTTGGAGGTCCTGGAGAAGTTTACCTGGTCTATGATGAATAATGAGCTCATGAGGAGGGGCTGGAGAACCTAGAAGTACTAGAGGAGCTCTAGAGAGCAAGATTACCGAAGAAAGAGCGAAGCCAAACAACGTTGAGAGGTTGGAGATTCAAGAAAAGACCATGTGAAATGAAGATGTACGAGAGATATGTGCAACTCCGGAGATGAATATTGGGGTAAGACGTTGAGACGAAGATGGGTGCTACCTGACTGGCTATGAAGCCAACTTCACCATGCGAAGCACTGGAGATCAGATTTCTACGTTCCAAAAATTAGAGGGGACAGAGTTCAAGACGGAGATTTGGATGATGGCTGCCCAGAAGCTGAGTTATGGGGTTTGAGACCCAGACTTCGAGAAGATAAGAGTGATGACAGACCTTTTTACAAGATCCTACGCTTGAAGTGGCTGAGTAACGCTATAGAATTAAGGAAGAGATGAAACGAGTATCTAGGACCCCGAGGTCCAAGATACAGATAAGGAGAGATGAGGCGAGTATCCAGGACCCCGAGGTCCGGGACCTAGAGGTGATGATGTGACTGATGTGAGCTAAATGAGTCCAGGATAATTAAGAATGTGGAGGAGCTCGACGGAGCATGATCCAAATAATTATGGAAGAAAGATGAGTATTCGGGGTTGAGAACTGAACACGAGAAGAACTACAAAGAGGATCTTATGCAAATGATCTAGATTCAAGTGGGATGAATAATATCAGAAAACATTTGTTGGGATATGAATCCTAAAACAAGTCCTACATGATGAAAAGAGAAAAGATGAAGTTTTGATAAGCCAAAAGTAGTTTGAATATTTTCTAAGTGTTGACTAATCTAGTCTAGTTGAGTTAAGTCATCTTGAACAAGACCAGTAGAGTTCACATGAAAGATAAAGTACTTATAAATTTGAATATTGTTTATACTTCATATTTGTGTTTATTAGATTGTTATTGAGCTATGAATAAATGTTGTATAGAGCTCATGATTTTGAATGTAATAGATAGATTCATTGTATAGATAATAAGTTGACTAAGCTTGTTTTATAAAAGCTTAATGTAATGTAATAGTCTTGTTAGGATTAGTATAGTCATCTATTGAAGATTGCACGAGAAGACCAGACAAGAAGACTTGGAGTCTACTACTCAAGACTGATGGACTACAAGACAAGTACATACTAGTCTACACAAGACAAGTCAAACTTAAAAGTCTAAATGAAGCGCGTATAAAGATAAGGATGAAGAAGTTAGTTATGGAATAACTAATTTGTAACAAGAAACGCGTGGATTGATAAGAAGATTCAGTTAAAGTTAGTTTTCAAGAAGAGTTGGTTACAACTAACTAAGTTCTTGATGATTGAAGTCTATAAATACTTCATGGTGTTTATCATTTGAAGACTACTGAAATACTGATTACTGAAGCATTATCGAAGCATACTGAAGATTACTCTCAGAGTTTATTGAAGTTCAGAAAGAAGCCAGAAGACAAGTGAAGAATCCAAGAGGCTACTACTGAAGATCAGAGAAGTTTTTGTTTGTTGTTTTATCAAGTTGCTAGATACTTGTTAAATTTCTAGTTAGATCATAGACATATCTGGAGGTATAGTCTTAGAAGATCTAAGTCTTCTTCTTGGGACTTAAAATCACAGGAACATACACTTTGTACTCGATTGGAAGAGTTTAGTGGAAACATCACAACTGGGTTTGTGAGAGTGGATGTAGACAAGTTGTCGAACCACTATAAATTGTTTGTGTTGTTTACTTTACTGTTTGGTTTATTGTTTTAATTGCTCAATTGTTTAACATACATAACTGAACTAGACAAGTTGAGTATAGAACAGAGTTCTCGAATTTTGAAGTTGAGTATAAACTTGAATTGGGCTCATTGTTAATTTCGTATTCCGCATATTGTATTCTGATATTTCGATAGATTTTTGAAAAGTCTATTCACCCCCCTCTAGACATTTTCACTAGCTTACTCGTTATTAACTCAACTTTGGGGACCTACAAGTGGTATCAGAGCAGTGGTTTTCGAACTGCTGTTTCTTGATAACCGACTTAAGACTTAGGGTGAAGTCTTGGTCCTTAATTGTATTTGCGTACGTATTCTTGATCAATACTCCTGTTATATCTGCTTCGTGTTCCCTGTTCTTGACTTATCTGTTTTTCTTGATCATAACTCCACTTAGCACTTATTTCTTGAAAACATGTCTCTTGAAATCAGCGCTAACAAGTTACCCAAGTTCCAGGTTCAGGACTATGACTACTGGAAGCTGCGAATGGAAGCCATTTTCAGTTCCACGCACGACCTAATGATCTCTGTTATCACAGAAGGACCCATTGTTACAATGATTCCAAATACTGCTGTTCTTGACCCAAGCAAACCAATTGGTACTCTCGTCAAGAAACCCAGGTCAGATTTAACCTCAGAAGAAATGCGTCAAAATAATTTGGATAGTCTGGCAAAGAATTACATATTACACACTCTTCCTAACGAGTATCTAGGAAAAGTGTTAAAATGTAAAACTGCCAAGGAGATGTGGGACAGACTTGCTATCATTTGTGAAGGGACTTCCCTAATCAAAGAGAGCAAACTCTCCACAGCTGTCCAAAGATTTGAATCATTTCGGATGAAAGCTGGAGAAACTATCGACCAGCTGGATACTCGTTTTACTAAGATCATGAATGATTTGGAAGTACTTGGTAAATCTTATACTGCTCGTGAGATCAATCTTAGGATTTTGAAGAGTCTTGATAGTCGTTGGAAAATGGTAAAGATGCTTGTTAAGAACACTCAAGATATAGATACGTGGACTGCTGAAACCATGTTTCAAACTCTTAAAGCCCATGAGTTTGACTTAGACGAAGATGAACCACTAGCCAGTAGTGATAGAGAACATGCTGTATCTAAGAACGTTGCCTTTAAGTCTAGCTCTTCTAAGTCTTCTAAGGTAGACAGGTCCAAGTCTAGAACTAAGTCTGCCTCTGTGAAAGATGAGTTAGATACTGATCTTAGTTTGAAGGATCAGATGAGTCTCATGGTTAGAAAGTTTGATAGGCTCAATAAACGCTTCGGAAGATACAAGAAGTTCTATAGGGATCATGGAGCATCTACGTCTAAGAACTCGTCTGAGACCAGACGAGACCGAAACTCGTCCGAAAGGAGAGACGAAGTCTCGAAAAGTAACAGACGAGATAGAGAGTCTGACGATAGGAAGATTCAACGTTCTGATAGACGTGATAAATGTAGGGACAAATCTCCTATTAAAAAGGCTACTAATGATCTCTTGTGCTATAATTGTGAAAAGCCAGGTCATTACATATATGAATGTCCAGACCTGAGCACTGATGATCGTGAAGAACGCAAAGCACGAAGAGAAAGAAGATATAATCGTGGCAATAAGGCAATGATGGTCAATAATGACTCTGATTCGGATTCAGATGAGTTGCCATCGTCCGCATCTAGTCACTCAACTGATCAAGATCACGACGAAGCATTCATAGTAGATGATGGCCTATGCTGCATGGCGAAAATCGACCAAGAGGTATCATCTGCTACATCTTTTCAATCTTGTGATGATTCAGAAACTGATGAAAGTGACACTGCTAGTAGTGAAGTAGGAAGTAGTCCTCAGCACTCGACTAGTGCTATTGAAGACGACCTTCTACTTGCTAATCAAGCATTCATCGAAGTCAGTGATGAAAACATTGCATTAAAACAAGAAATCATTGATCTTAAGAAAGCTCAGTCAAAAGTAGATCCTAATATAACAGTCCTAAATGAACGCTTGACTGAAGAGCTGAGTCAACTCAAAGAAAAGTGTGCGTTGACAGACAGGTTATATCAAGACCTACTTAAGACACATGCAACTGAGAGAAATGAGTTCAATGTTTTAAAAGGCAAGTGCAAAAAGCTTGAAGAACGTAATAAGTTCTTAGAGACCGAGGTTGTTACACTTGATCTCAAACTTACTGACCTGGTTAATTCTTCAAAGATTAACCTTGAACTGTCAGATAGGTATAGAGATCCAGGTGACAAGACTGGTATAGGTGCTGAGTCATCTAGCTCGTCTACTCGAGTCAATAAGAACCCTACTACTATTAAAGCAAGACTTTTGCCAAATGATAAAGGAAAAGGACCAATGTTATACGATATTGGAACTCCATCTAAAGACACTGCACCTAAACAAGCTCGAGTTAACATTCCGATTACCAAGGTGGGTAAAAAGAATGTTAACAACAAGCCTGTTTCAGCTAGAACTAATCTTCAAAGGACCACTAATCGAGGACGACCCAACCAGGTCAGATACGAGGATTGGTATCCTGAGGAGACAAGTACTAGACAGGTACAGACTAGACGACAAGAGTCTAGACCTCCTTTCATAAGGCAGTCTCAACTCTACTCGTCTAGACCTAGACAGGTAGCTCCAAAATATCGTACACAAGCTGTTCTATATCCTCCACCTTTATCATATGATATTATTAGTGAGGAAAGACCCAAACGCGTCTATAAACCGTATGGACCTAATGCTTACAAGCCCTACTCTGACTATCATAGACTAGTGCCTGCTCAAGTAGAGATTAAGTCGAAAGGCTATCTCCAAAGAGTGGACCCGAACTCGACTGATAGGCTAGAGAAGGACAAAAAGGTCTTATTTTGTAACAAATATGGGCGAAAGCTTAAAAGATCAAACTTGTTCAAGACTCCAATGTATATTTGGATTCCTCTGAACTCGACTAACCCCCAAGGACCCCAATAAACAAATGGGTACCTAAATTATTGAATATCATCTATTGCAGGGTCGACTTGACTTGTATAAGAAGGGTGGCTCAGTAGGAGAAACCTGGTACATAGACAGTGGTTGTTCACACCACATGACTGGTACCAAGGCTCTCTTATTAAGCTACCATGAGCAAGAAGGACCAAAAGTGATATTTGGTGATAGCTCCACTGCTGTCACTAAAGGATTTGGTTACATCCGGAATGGAGACGTTGAGATCCAAGATGTCTCATATGTTGAAGGTCTGAAATATAATTTACTCTCTGTTTCTCAGTTTTGTGATCGTGGTTACAAGGTGCAGTTCAAGAGCCGCAAATGCGAAATCATTGACAAAAGGACGCACACAGTCCTACTAGTCGGCGTAAGACAAGGAAGTGTGTACATAGTGAACTGGAACAGTTGTCCGAGGGACACCTGTCTACTTACTAAGAATCCTAAAGAGCTTGGGTGGCTCTGGCACAGACGCCTTTGTCATCTAAACTTTAAAGTTCTTAATAAGATAGCCAGAGATTACCTTGTTGAAGGTATTCCCAATGAAGTTTACTACAAGTCACATGTATGCACGGCTTGTCAACAGGGTAAACAGGTTAAAGGTTCTTTTAAGTCAATTCCTACTCTCTCAACTAGTAGAGTCCTAGAACTTCTACATATGGATCTTCATGGTCCAATAACTCCTCCAACCTTGAATGGTAGAAGGTACACACTTGTTGTCGTAGATGACTATTCTAAGTTTACTTGGGTAGTCTTCCTACACAAGAAGAGTGATACACAAACACTTCTGCCTGAACTGTTGAAGAAGTTACAAGTTGAGAAGAACCAGTCCATTGTCAAGATTCGTAGTGACAAGGGAACTGAGTTCATTAATTGCTATATTAAAGAATTTTGTACTAAACGTGGCATCCAGCACCTTACTAGTGCAGCTAGGACACCACAACAGAACGGTGTAGCAGAAAGAAGGAATCGAACTCTCAAAGAAGCCTGTAGAACCATGATAGCTGAGTTCAACACACCTCAAAAGTTTTGGGCTGAAGCTATCAACACTGCATGCCATTCACAGAACAGAAGCGCGATCAACAAAGCACTAGGCAAGACACCTTATGAGGTTTGGAAAGGTAGAAAACCCAGAGTTTCATATTTCCATATATTTGGTTGTAAGTGTTTCATTCACAACAATGGAAAGAGCAAGTTGAATGCTTTCGATGCTAAAGCAGACGAGGGGATATTCTTAGGATACTCCTCGACTAGCAAAGCATTTAGGGTATTCAACTACTCAACTCTTTGTGTGGAAGAAACACCACATGTGGTTTTCGATGAATCTCGACAGGACTCGTCTGCCGACAAGATCAGTAAGAAGGTAACTGATCTATCGATCGAATCTGACAAAGATTCAGAGATATATGAATCCGTTCAAGCCTACAACCCATTCCTAAAAGCTCTCGACTCTGATGATAAGGAGAAGGTAAGTGCTCAAGGTAAGTCTTCTAGACCAGTAGACATGCCTGCTCTAGTTGACTCTACTACTCCTAGTAAATCTGATACTAATGATGTTGACATGCATGATGCTGTACACGATATAGAAGATGATAGTATTCCTGTTAAGAATAGAAAAACATGGAAATCTGCGCATGACACTGAAAATATCATTGGTGACTCTACTATTGGTGTGAAGACTAGACGACAACTCTTTGAGTCGCAAGAACAGCCGAGTCCAACTATGTTTTGCTGGTGTTGTTTCCTCTCATCTATTGAGCCTACCACTGTTAAAGAGGCATTGGCTGATAGTAATTGGATCATCGCTATGCAAGACGAGTTGAACCAGTTTGTTCGAAACGACGTCTGGGAACTTGTCGATAGGCCGAAACATCATAATGTAGTTGGCACTCGATGGATTTTCAAGAATAAGAAAGATGAGAATGATTTAGTCGTTAGGAATAAGGCTAGACTAGTCGCCCAAGGCTATTCACAAGCTGAAGGCATAGACTATGATGAAACATATGCTCCTGTTGCTAGACTAGAAGCCATTCGATTGTTCCTTGCATATGCTGCTCATATGAAGTTTACTGTATATCAAATGGATGTTAAAAGTGCATTTCTTAACGGTATTCTTGCGGAAGAAGTGTATGTTGAACAACCTCCAGGTTTCGAAGTCAAAGGCAACCAGGTGTACAGGTTAAAGAAAGCCTTATACGGACTAAAGCAAGCTCCAAGAGCATGGTATGACACTCTCTCTCTTTTTCTATTAGAAAATGGTTTTACTAAGGGCAAGGTCGATCGAACCTTGTTCAGAAGACAAGAAGGGAAGGACATTTTACTCGTCCAAATTTACGTAGATGACATCATTTTTGGGTTACCTAACAAAAAGCTGAGTGAAAGTTTTTCAACACTCATGCAAAGTAAATTTGAGATGTCTATGATGGGTGAAATGAATTACTTTCTTGGTCTTCAAGTAAAACAAACTCCAGAAGGTATTTTCATAAATCAGGCGAAGTACACTAGAAACCTTCTAGACAAGTACGGGATCAAAACATGTAAGTCCACTGGCGTACCAATGCAACCAACTTACAGAATGGACCCAGATGAGAACGGTAAATGTGCTGACCAATCCTATTACCGTGGTTTAATTGGTTCCTTACTGTACCTAACTGCTAGTAGACCAGACATTGCATTCTCTGTTGGTGTTTGTGCTCGATTCCAAGCCAATCCAAAAGAAAGTCACATGGAAACCACCAAAAGGATTCTGAAATATTTGAAGGGGACCATTAATCGAGGTATTTGGTATCCTTCAAATGATGATCTATCCTTAAGTGGGTATTCAGACTCAGACTTTGGAGGCTGTAGAATAGATAGGAAATCTACTTCTGGTTCTTGTCAATTTCTAGGCACAAAACTCATATCTTGGTTTTCTAAAAAGCAGACTAGTGTTGCAACTTCAACTACCGAAGCCGAGTACATGGCTGCTGGTAGCTGTTGTAGTCAACTACTCTGGCTCATGCAACAGCTTAGAGATTACAACATACATGAATCAAATGTTCCTATTTTCTGTGATAGTAATAGTGCAATTGCCATTACACAAAATCCTGTTTTGCACACACGTTGTAAGCATGTTGATGTGAAGCATCATTTCATACGTGATCATGTAGAAAAGAAGGACATCCGCATGGAAAAGATTCATACTGATTTTCAAAGAGCTGATATTTTTACAAAACCATTAGCTGAGGCACGATTTCGTGAGTTATGCATTAGTCTAGGGCTAATTGATTTAGATCCTACTTGCCTGTAGCTATGCACTAACCAGTCAGGTACATCAAAGAAAAGGAGACAAGATCACTAGACCAGAGCACTCGTCTACTCACTCAACAGACAGGTATACAAGGCTAGACTAGATGACCGAACAACCCGATGAGGAAGCTGGTAAAGCTGAGGGTAATACTAAGGGAATAAACATTTAAGGGGGAATCCTTGATTTCTTAAAAATCCTTATGTTGACTCTTATGTTTGTTAATAGGTCATCTTGTTCGAAACCTTGATCATTACTTTAGATTGATATTCATCTTATTTATCTTACTCTACCTGTACCTACGATTACACATTGAAAATGATGAGATAGGTACATACAGTCGTTCGACGTTCAGAATAGACAGGCACAGGCGAAGGGGGAACTCGTCTTGTGTACTTGAGCCAACTCGTCTTGCGAAGCTTAAGTCTACTCGTCTGTTCTGGATGGACTCGAACAGACAAGCTAAGTGTTTCTCTTGATTGAAAAATGCTAAGTGTTTGATCACATCAAATTAAGGGTATTATTGTAATTAGATAATGCTAGAATTTGAAAACCCTAGATTTGGATTTATACACTCCCATTTTAATGAGGTGTATACACCCAGTTCGTACTCAACTATATTAGGTCAGATGAGTTCACTCCCCTGTCCTAATTAAGTAGAGCCGGATTTCAAATTTTACAATATCAAATCACATAATATTCTCGATTCCGTAACCGAATTTCAAGGGTCTCGACCGTTGGATTAAACAATTCAATCTTGGCCGTTGATAACTTTTCAGTTCTAACAAAACTCACCTTTCTCACACAACTCGACTTACAATTTCATAACTCTCCTACTATAGCTCTCGATTTTCTTGCAAAACAAACCTTTCTAAAAGTTCTTACTCTACTCTCAAGAATGTCGATCGCTTCTCTATTCGATGTTAGGACCAACATGCAAGCAAGATTCAATCTTGGAAAATACATTTCGGAGAACAAGGTGCATGTGGAACCCTCGATGTTCTTTAAAGGGCTTCACACTGCTGGAAACCAAGAGATCCTTGATAAGTGCTCGCAATGTGGATTGAAGCCTTATCTGGAGGCATTTCCTCAAGTCGTCTTGGAGGAAGAGGTGTTGCTGTTCTATGCCAACGCCACAAGACGAGGAGATGAAATCGAATCTTTCATAGGAACGAGTCGAGTTGAACTCACTCGTGAAGTACTTTTCAGACATTTAAGGCTGCCCATTGGAACTATTGATGTGGAGAACTATGCCACTGGACAAGAGATGAGATATTTGAGCATCTTTTGTGGAAGAAAGATGAAGCTCAAGTCAGACGGCAAGGCCCCTGCTGTTAAAAAGGCCGAGTTATTGGAGAAGTATCGCACCCTTCTGGACATAGCAAGTAAGATGCTCCTATGTGCCACTGGTTCGTTTGACGCGGTCACTCAAGCCAAGACAAGGGTGATGGCAGCGATCTACGATGGAATCACTGAAGGTAATTGGTTCAAGTTGATTGCGGATCAGATGATGTATTTCGAAAAGAGTGTTCGAGTAGACACCGACTCTTGTAGTTGGGTGGTGTCTCACACTGTTGGGTATGGCAACAAGTTGAGTATCCTACTCCCCTTGTTGTTACCTAACAAGTCAGATTGGAGTAAAGGAAAGCCCTTCCATCCTCTCAAATTTTATCTGAAATCGGAAGCTCAGAGGAAGCAAGCTGCTGCAAGGTCAGCTGCCCCAAGACGTGTTCAGATAGACGACTCAGACGTCTTACCTTATGGCAACTCATCTAGCTCCTCAGAAGATGAGTCCGATGATGAAGAATCAGAGGCTCCTGCGAAAGCTGAGTCAAGTGGTGATGATTCGGAAGAAACTCATTCGGACAAGGATGTTGATACAGAGAAGGAGACTGGTGATCAAGCCACTCAAGTTCTCAGGATTGTGAGAATTGGTACTCCACCTCCACCAGAAGAGACGAGTTACCAGGTTGGTTCTTCTTCACAGTCTTTGTCAATTCCATCTCTCTCTCTCTCCTCTGTTCGAACCAAGGCTAGATCACACCGATCTAGGCCTCGTCCTTTACCCTCAACCTCACAAGTACTGGCGGCATTACCGCTGAGCCAGTCTACCCCAAATCACTCCCATACAAGATACAACTGATACTCCTACAGTTGTCACACCACACCTAGCCACATCAAAGCCCCAAGAAATCACAGTCCAAACTTCTTCTTTACCTTCAACAGAATATGTTGAACCCTCCAACCCATCTACTTCAGACAAGACGCCAGTTGCCACTGCAACAGCTGAGTTAGAGACCCCATCTACTCAGGACCCGTCTGATGTTAGATTTGAATCCCTGGTGTATTATCCGATGTGTCTACGAGAGAAGAGAGTTCGTGCTCGAGTGTCTAGGAATCTGCAGAAGCAGCTCTCGCCTCTTGACATCGACACTGCTTCAGAACAGTTTGAGAAGCTCGTGAGGATTTGCACTTGGTTTGCTCTGAAGAAATCTTCTACGGATGATCTTTTTGAAGTCATTCAAGGCATGGGCGGAATCTCCAATTTCATGGATTGGGAGATGGAACAGAAAGAAAATAGTAGAGTTAAGGATCACTCTGAACTATTTCCTCGCAAAGCCTTGGTTGATCTAGTCAAAAGGATGCTGAGTATTCCTGATGGTGTTCTGGATGATGAGTTTTCATTTGATGTTGGAACGCAGACTGATCTGGTGGAAGATGAGGTAAAGCCAGAAGTTGCTGAAATAGCAGTCCAGACATCAGAACAAATTTTGGAGATAGAAGATGGTTCAGATGAAGTCAACGCTGAATGTTCTGAAGAGGCTAATTCTTTCAACTTTGGAAAAGAAGATGATGAATTTATTGAGGCTGTCATGTTCAATGAGGATGAACTGATTGAAAAGGAAGAAGTGTTGGTCAAAGCACAGTCGTCTCAAGCTATCTCAGTCGCCTCGATAGATGAGTTGAAAGAAGATTTGAAATCTGTCATCAAGTCAACTATCGATGATTTTCTCAAGACTGAACTTAAGAAGACTCTTGTTGAACAGAACAGTGTCCTTGTGACAAGTTCAAAAGAGATGATCTTGAATGAAGTCAATCAGCTGGACAACGATTTCAGGCAAGAGATGTTTAAGCAGATTGAAGGATTTCTCCAGAATCAAGTTGAATATTCGGAGAAGAGCTCAGTCGATTTTGCTCGTGTTCTAGCTACTGAATCCAAGAAGATGGAACGAGTCTATAGAGCCAAAATCGAAGTAGCTGATGTTCAGAGAAAGGAAGCCTATGATCAGTTAGCACAAGCTAAAGAGATTATCAGTGCTATGACTGAAGAGAACAGGAAGCTGCGTTTGACTGCAACACATTTCAAAAATGAGTTGAACTTGTCTACACAGAAGCTGGAGTTGGTGGCAACCAAACTGGACAAGTTGAGTCAAGACGGTTCTCATCAAAGGCAGATTGAAAAAGCTACAAACCTGATGAAGGAAGCTGTGAAAGAAGAGATGACTCGATTTACTAGTCTTTTCACTCTCAAGGCCGATGAAGCCAAAAAGGGGGAAGAGATCAGTAAAGTTGAGAAGATTACTGAAGTTGATACTGAGAAGTCTGCTGAACCAGAAGCTAAGGAAGCTGCTGAAGCAATTCAAGAGCTCAGACGACCTAAGAGAAGGTTAGTCAAGACTGCTGAAGTTGAACAAGCTAGAGCAGATGAGCTGAAAAAGTTGAAAGGCAAAGGTGTTGTATCATCTTCGGAAGCCAAGGTTCAGACCAGACAGGTTAAAAGGAAGTTAGTTATTGAAGAGCCTGCTGCAATAGTTAAGAAGAAACAAAGGTCTACTGATCCAGATAATGAGACTCACTATGCTAGCAAGAAGAAGATTGGAAAGCATATTGAGAGACTACAGAAGTTAAAGGCTGATGAAGATCAGATGGAAGATCAACTCATAGATTACTTCATTGATAATGAGCATCGACCTGAATGGATCAAAGTGAAAAGGCAATGGGAACTTGATCACTGGATCATTCGGAAATACGGTGATGCTGAAGGATCAGATGAGCTATATTCTTTATTTGATAGATTCATGGAAGGACAGCATAGGATGCTATGGAATTTGATTATAAGGATATCTGCAGGTGCAAACTTTAACATTCTTGTTCCTAGCTTTCCAAGATGGAAGTGTCCTATGACAAGCTCAGGAAAAAGAGTTGATATGAATCAAATCAAGAAGTTTGAAGAAAAATTGCTAGAGAAAGAGAAGATTGATGATGAAGATCACATTGCAGTAATTCACAGAAGACTCCTAGATGCATTTCAAGTTTCAAATCTTGAAGGAGGTACTATGTCAGATTAGTTGATTTATAGTTTTTTTTGTTGCTCTGATACTTAGTTATTTTTTATTATATTTTGAAGTAAGTGTAATCTACTGATCTTATTTGAATGAATGAAAAGATAACAACTTTTGATGTTAAGACAAGATAACTACTTAACTAGTCTACTATTGAGAAAAGATTCAAGTAGTTTTGGCTTCATCAAAAAGGGGGAAATTGTTGGGATATGAATCCTAGAACAAGTCCTACATGATGAAAAGAGAAAAGATGAAGTTTTGATAAACCAAAAGTAGTTTGAATATTTTCTAAGTGTTGACTAATCTAGTCTAGTTGAGTTAAGTCATCTTGAACAAGACCAGTAGAGTTCACATGAAAGATAAAGTACTTATAAATTTGAATATTGTTTATACTTCATATTTGTGTTTATTAGATTGTTATTGAGCTATGAATAAATGTTGTATAGAGCTCATGATTTTGAATGTAATAGATAGATTCATTGTATAGATAATAAGTTGACTAAGCTTGTTTTATAAAAGCTTAATGTAATGTAATAGTCTTGTTAAGATTAGTATAGTCATCTATTGAAGATTGCACGAGAAGACCAGACAAGAAGACTTGGAGTCTACTACTCAAGACTGATGGACTACAAGACAAGTACATACTAGTCTACACAAGACAAGTCAAACTTAAAAGTCTAAATGAAGCGCGTATAAAGATAAGGATGAAGAAGTTAGTTATGGAATAACTAATTTGTAACAAGAAACGCGTGGATTGATAAGAAGATTCAGTTAAAGTTAGTTTTCAAGAAGAGTTGGTTACAACTAACTAAGTTCTTGATGATTGAAGTCTATAAATACTTCATGGTGTTTATCATTTGAAGACTACTGAAATACTGATTACTGAAGCATTATCGAAGCATACTGAAGATTACTCTCAGAGTTTATTGAAGTTCAGAAAGAAGCCAGAAGACAAGTGAAGAATCCAAGAGGCTACTACTGAAGATCAGAGAAGTTTTTGTTTGTTGTTTTATCAAGTTGCTAGATACTTGTTAAATTTCTAGTTAGATCATAGACATATCTGGAGGTATAGTCTTAGAAGATCTAAGTCTTCTTCTTGGGACTCAAAATCACAGGAACATACACTTTGTACTCGATTGGAAGAGTTTAGTGGAAACATCACAACTGGGTTTGTGAGAGTGGATGTAGACAAGTTGTCGAACCACTATAAATTGTTTGTGTTGTTTACTTTACTGTTTGGTTTATTGTTTTAATTGCTCAATTGTTTAACATACATAACTGAACTAGACAAGTTGAGTATAGAACAGAGTTCTCGAATTTTGAAGTTGAGTATAAACTTGAATTGGGCTCATTGTTAATTTCGTATTCCGCATATTGTATTCTGATATTTCGATAGATTTTTGAAAAGTCTATTCACCCCCCTCTAGACATTTTCACTTGCTTACTCGTTATTAACTCAACTTTGGGGACCTACAACATTTGAGGAGTTGAAGCTCCACCGAGCCCAGCTGCTGAAGCTGACCAAACCCTCCCTAGGGTGCTGAAATTTGATATTCAAAAGTTGAGAAGAGCTGAATAAAGGACCAGCCCCTGCAGCTTCTGGAGAAGCTCGAGCTTTGCGGTTAAGATACCACATCTTGGGTGGCCAATTATACAAGCGATCGTTGACCCATCCCTATCTAAGATGTCTCCCGAAGGAGATTACGTGATAAAAGAAACCCATGAAGGATGAGCAGGTAGTCACGAGGGCTACAAGGCTACTGTAAAGAAGGATATACCCAAGAGTCGATCTATTAGGTGAGTAAGATCATCTAGGGTGTTGAGATGCGACATTCGGAGACGAGCATGATGACGGACCTTGCAAATGCCTTACACTTCGATGCTTAAAGGGGGTGATGAAGGGTCTAGGCCTACTACCTCCGAGATGCTGATATGGAGCCACGTAAGTGAAAAGTGTATATTTTACTTTAGATTTTACTTTGTGATATGATATGAGTTACATAGGCGTAGTTGTTTAGAGCATAAAACCTCGAAACATATGAGCATTTGCTAAGGCTTCAGAAATGATTGATTTGAGAAATGCTAAGGTGATTACTTAGGAGAATTTCGTGATTGAATCAAGAGAATGATTGAGAATTTAGGCATGGTTAAGAACGTGTTTCTCACCCTACTCTAAATCCAAGCGGATTACTTGAACTTGAAAGGTCTTGATATGATCAACACCTTGAACTGTGAGTGAGAAACACTCAGAGGCCTAGAGGCCGAGGAGCTCCAGAGAGCCCTCACCATGTTTGAGACCCAAGAGGGTTAATCAATGAAATGAGAAGATTTTATGAATTAAAATCTTTTGAATAAGAGTGAGAAACACTCGGAAGCCTAGAGGCCGAGGTGCTCCAGAGAGCCCTCACCTTACTTAAGACCCAAGAGGGTTAATCAATGAAATGAGAAGATTTTATGAATTAAAATCTTTTAAGAATAAGAGTGAGAAACACTCAGAGGCCTAGAGGCCGAGGTGCTCCATAGAGCCCTCATCTTACTCGAGACCCAAGTGGGTAGATTCTATGAATTAGAATCTTTTAAGAATAAGAGTGAGAAACACTCAGAGGCCTAGGGGCCGAGGTGCTCCAGAGAGCCCTCATCCTACTCGAGACCCAAGTGGGTTACTGAAATGAGAAGATTTTATGAATTAAAATCTTTTAAGAATAAGAGTGAGAAACACTCAGAGGCCCAGAGGCCGAGGTGCTCCAGAGAGCCCTCATCTTACTTGAGACCCAAGAGGGTTAATTAATGAAATGAGAAGATTTTATGGTTTAAAATCTTTTAAGAATAAGAGTGAGAAACACTCAGAGGCCCAGAGGCCGAGGTGCTCCAGAGAGCCCTCATCTTACTCGAGACCCAAGTGGGTTACTGAAATGAGAAGATTTTATGAATTAAAATCTTTTAAGAATAAGAGTGAGAGACACTCAGAGGCCTAGAGGCCGAGGTGCTCCAGAGAGCCCTCATCCTACTCGAGACCCAAGTGGGTTAATGAAATGAGAAGATTTTAATCTTTTAAGAATGAGGGTGAGACACACTCAGAGGCCTAGAGGCCGAGGTGCTCCAAAGAGCCCTCATCTTACTTGAGACCCAAGAGGGTTAATTAATGGAATGGGAAGATTTTTGTGAATCAAAGTCTTTTAAGTACAAGAAGGTGAAACACTTAGAGGCCTAGAGGCCGAGGTGCTCCAGAGAGCCCTCACCTTACTTGAGACCCAAGAGGGTTAATCAACGAAATGAGAAGATTTTTGTGAATCAAAATCTTTTAAGAATGAGAGTGAGAGACACTCAGAGGCCTAGAGGCCGGGGAGCTACAGAGAGCCCCTCACCATACTTGAGACCCAAAAGGGTTATTCAATGAAAAGAAAGATTTTATAAATAAAAATCTTTTAAGAATGAGAGTGAGAGACACTCAGAGGCCTAGAGGCCGAGGAGCTACAGAGAGCCCCTCACCATACTTGAGACCCAAAAGGGTTACTCAATGAAAAGAAATATTTTATGAATCAAAATCTTTTAAACGAAAGTGAGAGACACTTGGAGGCCCAGAGACCAAAGAGAGCTGGGGAGCATCTCCCCATAACCAAGACCCAAGATGGTTACTTAGAAAACAAAAATTTTGCAAGCCAAAGTCATTTGCCGAGACCCTGTTTAAAAAATGAAAGAAAGGATAAATATAAGTCTGGAAGTCAAGGAAAACCTCTTCGAGCCACCTGAAACTAGAGGTGATCCCTTGAAAGGGTGAGAGGTTCCATGAATTTCTTGAGAAAATTCTTGGAAGGTTATGCAACCAAGAGACGATAATGGTGCAACCTACAAGACCAATAAGGGGGTTAGGATCGAGGCTTCTCCTCGAGAAACTAGCAAGAGAGAGAAAATTGCGACTGTGTGGGACCCAAGCGCAGAAATCGAAACGTCTTCAGAACTAGGGGCGGGAAAATTTTTCGGAGGAGAGCATTTTCGAAATTCCTCTCCAAAGCAAGAATAATACACGTCTCTCCAGAAACGCCTCTGTGCTAGACTCACTTGAATTTTCTACTCTCACAAAAGATATACTCCTTTTACGAGAGTAGGGGGGAGTAGATGATGCGGCCTAAAAATGTCGTTCAATAAGAAGTCGACACGTGTATAAAGGATAAGATGAAAGAGAAGATATGGGATTATGGAAGGGGCTCTGGATAAAGAATCCCTTCTGAAAGTCCCTCCGGAGGGAGCTCCTGGAGGTCCTCCCGGAGAGACTTATCTGGAGGACCTGATCTTGATATGAATTGGTAAACCGAGAATATAGGAGATCTCCACATGAATCGGATTAAGACTGACCAAAGAAAGATTCTTCCCTCCTTCATTTTAGTGGAAGGAGTCCACTAGGGGGAGTGGCCCCGGTCTTTCCGGAAGTAGAGGAGAAGTGGTGACCTTGTCAACACAGCAAGGCTGGGTCCAAAGGTTGCTCCGAAATATAAGGAAGCTGTAACCTCCCCTTAAGAGGAAGTCCTCTATAAATAGGTAAAGCAAGATACATTTCGAGGTTGGACTTTCTGACCTTTACTAAACTTGATACATTTCGTACAAAACATACTTTTGATATTATTTGAGAGCCTGATTTGATAAAACAAGGATCTCGAGGTCCTTGTGATATATTAAAAGCCCTATACTGACTTGAGCGTCGGAGCGTCCACACCGGAGCCCCCTCCGGTGTGTCTTTTGCAGGTTCCTGGAGGATCATTCCAGCGGAAGCATTGTACCCAAATCAGGTCTAAGCACTCGGGAATTTGGATATCTGACCCCGAGGATATATAATCTGACCGTGCAATTTTTGGCACATCACCTTTGTTTCTAGCTTCTCTTTTCCAAGATGTTTTCCTAGGGTTCGCAGTTTGGTTTTGCTCTAGGTTTGGGGTATTTGTTTGGATTTGTGAATTTTGTTGAGTAGCGGTGGGTTGGTTTGTCGGGCTATGGTGTCGGTTTTGATCGTGTTTCTGGTTTGAGGATACTTTGGCTAGACAGGGCTTTGGGTCTCCAGTTTCTGATACTATAATGGAATCAACGAAAGAGGTGGTAATTGTTGAGATGTACCCTTCCTCCACTTCCTTTTGGATTGAAGGTTGCTCATTCAGTGTGTTTTTTAGGTTTGAGAAGATTTTGGGGACTGGTATGCTTTGAGTTTGGGTTGTGGGTGGGGGAGTTTTTGTTGTTTCTGAGGCTATGGGGGGGTTGGTGTGGGTGGAGTTGGTTTGTGGTGGGGATAGGGGTCGGTTTATAGTGGTAGTGAGAGGTAGGCTTCTTGCAACAGGGTTCCTATCTCCTTCAGTGTGTCTGCTTGTGTTTCCATTAAGCATTACTTGAGACTTGCACTCAATTTTCCTTCCACGAGTTCTCTTTAGGGGGGAAGCTTTTAGGGCCGGGTTGAACTCCATATCAATCGGGGCTGGGCATTCATTAAGATCGTAGTTTTTACAGAACCGAAAATTATGTCCTATCATTCCACAACAGTAACAATAGATAGGAAGGGATTCATACTTGATAGGCAGCTTCAACTCCTCCCCACTTAATCGGATTTTTAGGTCCTTCCTGATTGGCTTCGAGATGTCAATTTCAGCTTTGAAACGAATGAAGCTTCCAACGTTTTGGGGGTCTGGGACTTCATAGATTGACAGATCTCCGATTTTGTTTGCTATCGGAATTAGGATTTCCTCCGTTTGCCACACCGGGGGAATGTCGTAAACTCTTATCCAAAACGAGGCTCTCGATATTGTCACAGCCGACGGTTGTTCTGTTCCCTTTAATGGAGCCACTGCAAATAGGGATTTCTCAAAATGTCATGGTTGATTCGCCAGTACCCAATCCCTATCTTTCAGATCCGCAAAAGAAAAGAGGATCAACTTATTCCCCCATTCTCTTGCCGATATTTTTGTACTGGACTTGAATGCTTTGAGCATGACCTCAATTATGGCAAACATATTATACGGCTTTTCAGAGCAGAGTTTCCCTACTAAACAAATCGGACCACGTGATGGTTCGCTCGGGCCCCTCATATTGCCAAAATCAAGAGTTTCCGGTTCACATACATTTGTTTAACTAATAGTATAATACTAGGTGCTAATGGGCTCAAATTTTACTCCCAACACAAACACCGAATATAACTAAAAAAAAGTAAATTGCAAATTAAATCATCACTATACAGGATATAATTAAAAAAGAGTAAATTGTAAACAAAATAATCAATTTCACTTATTTTTAATTTAATCTAAATTTTTAAATAATTATAAATAAATCACTAATATTTAGTCTTTCTTTTAAAAAATTGTGCTCAAATTTAACTTGATATATCTTTAATAAATCACTAATTAAAATTTAAATTAAATTACAAATGAGCTTGAAGGAAGAGATGATTTAATTTGTAATAAAAAATTACAAGAGAAAGTTCAAATGACCCCTAAAGTATCTGGCCCATTATCCTCATTTTTTTCGTATTTATTTTCTTTTAGTTTTATTTTTATTTTTGAAATTATGACAGAAATAATGTCTAAAAACGTTGCACTGCGTCTTAATTTGTTCCTATGTGAATTTGTTCCTCTACTTGGCCACGAACTTTCTTGAATCGACGAATAATTAATATTCAATAATATAAATTGACCAATCATAGATAAACCAATTAAATTAAAAATAAATAAATAAAAGTATTATACCAATTTCAAGTTATTTTTTAAAATTAATTTACTATTTATTTTGTATAAGAGTTATTTAATCATTTTATATACATCTATTTTTATATTTAAAATTATAAGGTGTCTATAAAATATTTTGAGGTGTTATTAGTTTTACATTTTTTTTTAATATATATATAGAGGAGAGAGTGATGTGGCATGATATGTGGCATTTTATAATGAATTAAAACATAAAGGATTAAAATTGATGTAAAAAATGATTAAAATTGAAAGGTAAAGGACGTATTTTGTAAAGTTGAAACTTAAAGAATTTATTTTGGAATGTCTCAAACTTATAGGACTAAAAATAAAATTTCCTCAAATTCTGATAAATAGTGATTGTGTATGTTTGTTTTGGGATGTTGAGTGTGATGAGATGTAACTTTATGTCAAATCAATTGTGTAAGAGTGTGTGATGTTGTATTATTTTATATAATTTTATGTCAAATCAATTAGTAAAAGTAGGTGATGTTGTATTATTATAATAGTAGAATATATAGATATTTTTAGGGGTGGATGTAATTGAATGTTGAAATCCGAATGTGAAATCCCGAATTAGAATAAGATGGGGGACGTTACATCCTACGTTCGGACGTGTGAGTCCCAAAACAAACATGCCCGTAACAAATAACGTTTCATCTTGATACAAACTATTACGTATATGATTAAAAGAATTAAAAATTTGACACTGATCTTTTGTGAAAAGAACCTGTAAAAAAAAATATTACAAATTTGAATTGAGATAACATTTGACATTAAAAGAAATAATATAAATTAATAAAGTTTAGCAAATTGACCGAATTTTTGAGTAAGTAATTTTTTTTTTATCACTCAAAGAAATAATATTAATAAAAAAAAAAAGAATAAAAAGAGCAGAATGAAAATTGTACATAGAATGAGATTAAGGTACTGAGGGATACCTCAATCTATTTATTTAAAAATATAACAACAACTACCGAGAACATAAAAAAACGAGAGATTGAGATTAGGGGTGGGTAAATATACTGAAATTTCGGTATACCGAGCTTTTTATATCGAAAAATATCGAAATTATCGAAATTTTTGGTATACCGAAATTTTCGGTACGGTATGAAACGGTATATCGCAGTATGGAAAATGATCATACCGCAGTATTTCGGTATACCGAAATTTTTTCGGTATTCGGTATGAAACGGTATATCGATATACCGAAACCTTAATAAAATAATAATTTTATATTATTTTTAAATTAAAATAACTTTAATTATTAAAATATAAATAAAATAAACCTTAAATAATTAATTTCGTTATAAAACAATGCTTCAATATTTTCGGTATGAATTGGTATATCGGTATTTTAATATGAAATGATGGTTCAATATTTTTGATATGAATCGCTATAACGATATGGTACGGTATACCGATATACTGTACCGAAAATTCGGTATACTGAAATTACGGTACGATATCGGTATGAATTTTTACATACCGAAAATTTCGGTATACCGAGATTACGGTATACCGAAATTTCGGTATGGTAACGGTATGGATTTTTTCAATATCGAAATTTTCGGTATGATAACGGTATGGTTCGGTATGATCGGTATACCGTACCGAACCACCCCTAATTGAGATTATCTATAGTCTAGAGCTTTCTGATAATAGAAAATTCATTAAATACTGTTTGATCATTGATCCAACATATATAATTATTTGTATATGATTGCACTTCGCAATAATGTGTTTGTTCTATACAACGTGTAGTCGAATTACTTCACCCTACTAATAAATTGAATTAATAAATATAAAATGACAACGATATTCTTTTAAATTTAAATAAATAAATAAATATAAAATGACAACAATATTCTTTTAAATTTAAATAAATAAAAATATTTAATTATAAAATGACATGTACATTTAGGGTCAGGCTGACAATGTCGGCCCACTGGGCCACTTTTTTTGGGTCGGGCCGGGCTAAGACCTACCTGTCGGATCACTTTTTCGTGTTGGATCACTTTTGGACCGAGCTGGCCCAACACGGACCCGTCAGACTTTAGATGGGTTGTGGGTCATCGAGCCAAAATGATCCGATTTTTTATAAATAAATAAATGTCACTCTAATGTTTATAGTTAAAATAAAAAAGTAAACATTTGAAGGACTTAAACTGAATTATGTCTAAATTACAAGACATAAATGAAATTATTCATTTATAATTTTTGGGATTTTTAAAAGAAATATTATAAAAATCTTTTTGTAATTTTATATATTTATTTAAAAATTTAATTATTTTATTATGATAAAGGTAGATCGCACTATGGCGAAGGTGAACGATGTGTCACCTTTAAATAGGTTTCTTGTTATATATTTATTGCCCTACCCCGTCGTGCTAAAAATTCAAAGACACACACACACATATATATATAATAATTGTTGTGCTAGTCTTGGATGAGACCGTCTCACGAAATGAGATCCGTGAGACAGGTCTTCCCTAACCCTTATGTAAAAAGTGATAATGTTTGAGTAAAAAGTGATGATCACTTTTGTTAAAAACATTATCACTTTTTACTTAAACATTATCACTTTTTTTTATAAACAAAATATTTGAAAAAAAATGGGGTATCCTCATTTGTCTCATATTATTTGTCCACCAAATGTAGTCTCATACATTTTATGAAAACTATCACCCTTCAACTCATCACTTAATTACTCAATTTGCCATCAACTTTATTCACAAACAATCACTTTATTCACAATGGACTCCACAATACCCTATAATACCCTTACTTTATCTACTTTTTTTTTAAAACTTGTGCCCCACCCCAATGGGACTACATTTGGTGGATGAAGGGAGTATTAGTTTTGGTTATTGTGTTTAATTTATGAATTATGAATACATTTATTTGAGTCTATAACTTATAAGTTATGAATTAGAGTTTATATAATAAATTCTAATTTACTATCTAGTTCAATTGAGAATAAGTTATGAATTAAGATTTGTATTATAGTAATTGCTAATTTGTTGTATTATGCTAAATTAATTTGCCAAAGTCTTGTATGTACTCAAGTACACAATGTACTTGAGTAGACTTTGACTAGTCAAATGTTGACCGTTGACCGGTCAACGGTCAAATTTCGACTTTTTTTTTTTTCGATTTTTTTTTCGAAAAAGTGTATGTTATTATAACTAAAAAGTGTATCTTTGTTTTTTTTTAATGAAAAGTGTATGTTACTATATTGAAAAGTGCAACATTGTTTTTAGTGAAAAGTGTATGTTATTTTAACTAAAAAGTGTATGATCTATTAATGAAAAGTGTAAGTTATATATTAATGAAAAGTGTATGTTCTGCAAAGTGTATGATGTATTAATGAAAAATGTATATTATATTAATGAAAAGTGTATGTTATTATAACTGCAAAATGTATGATCTATTTAATGAAAAGTGTATGTTATTATAACTAGAAAGTGTATGTTCTATTAATGAAAATGATAAGCTATATATTAATTAAAAGTGTATATTATTATAATTGAAAAGTGTATGATATTATAACTGAAAAGTGTATGCTAATGATACACCTTTTAATTATTTGTACTTGCACTTTCATATTCTAGAAAAACTCGTGCTAATTTTTTTTTAAAATTATTATTAATTTTACACGTTTTATTATTTTTTTACTTGCACTTTTATTACTATTAATGATATTATTAGTAAGTGCAATTAATATAGTACTTGCACTTTTTTTATAATGTAGAGTATAAAAAAACTGTGCTAATTTTTTTTAAAAAAATTATTATTAATTTTACAAATTTTATTATTTATTACTTGCACTTTTATTAATATTAATGATACACCAGTTGTGACGTTGGGGTAAGGAAATCCAAGGACAACCACTAGGCTACAATAACTTTTATTAAGTATGGTGTTATTTATCCTATATATATGAGATATTTTCTATATAGCTGGACTCAAGTACACCGTGTACTTGAGTACACAGCAGCCCTACCCAATTAATTTAGTTTAAAATTTGATATGATGGCTCTTGAATGTCAACTTGACATATTCATTAAAGATATGCAAAGAGATGTTAGATTTTGGGATTGGTGATCTCTCAATGAATCTTGTCGAGACAAAGAAACACGTGAATTATCCAACAATTTATTTGCTCATCAAGTTGATGTAAAAATAAGTTGCGGAATGACTTATGTAAAAAAATAAGTTGCAAAATAGTATGTGTCGTCAATTATTAAATGAACTAGTTTGATTACTTTTATTGAGAATGAAGTATTTCTACAAATTTACGATGATGATAACCCTTTTCAAAACATGAGGATTCGTTGGTCTCAGTTGTAATTGTAATTTGATTTGAACGTTATGTAATTTATTTTTTAAATTTTCTTGAATCGTACTACTTTTATTATTATAGTAGTATTTTACTTAATATTTTTGTACCTCAAATTTAAAATCTTGGATCTACCCCTGGATGCATATATGCACGTTTGGATATTAAGATACCCGCCTACTTTATTCCATTGTCATCCCTATTTGACATTAATTAAGCAAAATGAATAGAAGTGCAGTCGTGCAGAGACCGATTGACACAACACTCGTTTTATTACTCAGGCTCACGAGTAAATTAACACTCAGTTTTATTACTCAAGCTCACAAGTAAAGGTTTGGGTTTAAAAAATAAAAAATAATAGTTATTTGGTATCTGAAAATTTGATAAAAAAGAGAGAATGCAACTTTTCTGGTACGGGAGAGTGATCGAAGTGAAAATAAGTGACATCAATATTAGAGTGAGACTATATTCAAGAATAATTTGAAATTTTTTATAAGATATACATAGAATTGTTAAGAATTTTAAAGAATGTTTTATAATGAATAAAAAAAATCTTAAATCTCGTCCATACCTTTAATGAGTAGTTTGTATAAATATGGAGAGTATTTGTGAAAAATTCAAAACTGTTTGTTATTAGGGTCTTTATGGTCTCGTTTGGATCGTTGATCTAACAGATAAAATAATTTTGATATGATTGCACTTCGCAATAGTGCGTTTGCTCTATGCAATGTGCAGTCGTCCTACTTCGCCTTACTAATAAATTAAATTAATAAATATAAAATGACAAAAAAACTCTTTTAAATTTATTTCAATATTATCTTTGTCGTCAAACAACCTGCGTTCCATTATAGCAGCCACATCCACCCTCACCATAAATTCCACAAAATAAAATTCCACTGCATAAGCATAAAATTCCATTATAGCAATGTATACACCTGTTCTTTTTTTCTACATGAAGGTAATTCTTTTTTCCCCAAATATTAATGAAAACCATGTTTTCTTATTAGATTCGACTATTTAAATAATAAAAAATAATTGTGTTTTGATTTTGGTCAAAGTGAGTGCGACGACATTGAATACAAATTGAGTTTAATAAGTTAATTGGATTATTTTAATTGGCCGGAGAAATTAAAAATCTCAAAATTGGATAATCCAATTCATTATTTCCGGCGAATTTGAAAATTTTTCGGTAAAAATTATTTAAATTGGACAAAGAAAGACGTAAAATTGAACACTTAAATTAAAAAAGTGAATATTTAAAGGATTTAAACTGGTCTTAGTTACGAATCTTAAGTGAAATTATTTTATTTATAAATATGTGAAATTATAGTTTTTTAAAATAAATATTAAAAGGATAGGTGTGTAATTTTATATATTTTAGATAGAAAATTAATTATTTAATCACATAGCAAAGTTAGATCGCATTATGATGAAGGTGAATGACGTTATTATTACCTTGTTTTCGATAATTTTGTTTCATTTTAAAATATTTTAAAATCAAATTATTTGTTAAATAATTATTGAGATTGAAAATATATAATGGTGTATATTAAAAATATAATAATTAATGTTTTGAGATTAAATTTAAATTTTAAAATAGCATAATTAATTAACAAATTTGAATAAAAATGCAAAAGTAGGAGAATGATTGAAAGATTTATGAGTAGATAATATATAAATTATATTAAATTTAAATTTTAAAATAACAAAATTAGAAAAGTTGAATAAAAATAAACTAGGTTTTTAGTAATAATAATAATAGACACAGATACAGAGTATGTAGGATACATATATACCTATATACCTTGATACAGAGTATGTATGAACATCTTGATTAAGAATATGTGCTCCAGAACTATAGAAGTAACTATAGAAGTAGCACCATGATCCAATTGACCAGTGAAAGAGATTGAACTATATGAAAGTGAGATACACACTATAGCTAAGGAAGCACGAAATTTTGAAAACTCCTTTAGTTGGATAGGCAATAATGAAAACTAAATCTTCTTGTTTTCAAAAAAAAAAAAAAAATGACCAGTGAAAAAACTTGAACAAATTTGTTCATGAAAATAAGGATGAGCAAAAGTTTGTTGAATATAGTGAACTTGAAAAAAAAAAAAAAGACTGACCATGAAAAGTAAAAGTATAATCAAACCGTTTGTAACACTTTGTTGTGAAAGAGATTATGAGAATTATGATTTCATTAAACTTTAAAAGGAGAGTTTATTAAAATAATAAATTTAAATATTATATATAGAGAGGTTATTAAAATTATGATTTCATTAAACTTTAAAAGTAGAGTTTATTAAAATAATAAATTAAAATATTATATTAATTTGTATACATTTTTTAAAATGTTAGTTTATGAGAATTGATTCTTTTATTTTAATATATTTATAATATATATTTCTATAAATTTTAATTTATATTATTGTGTACTGTAATATTTTTAATATATGAATAACGGGTTGGTCTGCTATGGACTCGAGTGCATGTTATGCACCCTAGTCCATGTTGCACTTTTCAGTTTTACTGACTTACAATTTTTGGTAAATGTTGCACTTTTCAATTATTACTAAAAATATTATTATACAATTTAATAATTGAAAAGTGCAACACCATTTACCAGACAAAGTGGGATAGCTCAAGTGGTTAGAGCACCACTACCTAGGCCTTAGGTCCTGGGTTCGAGTCATGGGGAGGGGATGGGGAGGGGAATTCGAGTCATGGGGAGGGGAAAAGGGATGAGTTCGGGTCATGGGGAGGGGATGGGGAGGGGAATTCGAGTCATGGGGAGGGGAAAAGGGATGGGTATTTAACTTGTAATCAAAAAAAAAAAAAAAAGGTCCTATCATGAAGAACATATGAATTAATAAAATTATGATTTTAATTGTAAAAGTAAGAAAATATTTTTAATAAGTAGGAGCATTATAAAATATATCTATAAACTATAAATTTAATAAATTAAATAATTTTATTAATAAAGAAGTAAATATATAAAATTACAAATTTCTACATAATATTTGCGGCATGGAGTAATTATTATAGTAATTATTATTTTGAGATTAAAATAGGAAAAATGGAATTTTTTAATAAGAACGCGTAAGAATGCAATATTTTGAAATAGACGATTTTGGTGAAGAGATAAAATATATCTATAAACTATAAATTTAATAAATTAAATAATTTTATTAATAAAGAAGTAAATATATAAAATTACAAATTTCTACATAATATTTGCGGCATGGAGTAATTATTATAGTAATTATTATTTTGAGATTAAAATAGGAAAAATGGAATTTTTTAATAAGAACGCGTAAGAATGCAATATTTTGAAATAGACGATTTTGGTGAAGAGATAAATTGTGATAGAGCGGTGAAATGAAGTGTCCCATTATATTTTAAGATATCAATCAATATTTTATTTATATGCCCCTCAAAATGGAGAATCGTAGGAGAGTCCAATCTTCGTCATTAATAGTTGTAGTCGGGTACGAAATAAAGATTTAGTGAGAACATTAACAAGTTGGTCTGCAGATGAAACCTGAGAGACTCTAAATTGAGATGTTTTGATCAGATTCCGAACAACGAGTCAATTAGCTCACGCCTTACACACATCCCCATCTTCGATTACGACCACCGAAACCCTAACCGCCGTTCGGTTCCAACCGGCTGAACAAATTCCAGGGTTGCAACTCCTTTTGGTTGTAACTTCCCTTATGGCACCATCGTTCGGTTATAATCACCAAACACCCCCACTCGGTCATTCCCATTGATCGTGCACCCCAAATTCTCTCCACCATTGTCGAGTAAACCCTCCATCCTCCATGGCCGCTCCGGCAAACCCCAATGGTGGTTCATCGCTTTTAATGTTCCGACTTAAGCCTCTCTCAAGCTCACGTCTACGAATTATGTGGCAGGGTGTTAATCGGGTACGATTTCTTTGGTTATGTTGACGACACTCTTCCTTGTGGTCCTTCTATGGTCATCCTTCTCGTTTTCGGTTTAATATATATAAAACCTGCTTTTATTCTTGTGGAAATGACACTATTTTTGTGTCCACCGTCTATGACAATGAAATGATATAGAGCCCACGTCCACCCACCCATTTTGTCACGTCAATAAATTCTTATTTGTATTTAATTTAATTTAATCAAATATCAATATTTTATTTTATCCATATTAAAATTATATAAAAAAAAATTACATTTAATTTAATTTAATATCATATCAATATTTTATTTTATCCATATCAAAATTATAAAATCTTTTTTTACATTTAATTTAATAGTATCTCAAACTAAAACCATTAATATTTTCTTAAATCTTTTCATAACCATTTATTTTTTCTCAAAATCTCTTCTCCACAACGACAGAAACTCTCAGAATCTCTTCCCTTCAATTGCAGAAACCCTGCTTCTGATTATTTGAAACCTGACGACTGTCTTTGTGTTAGATCTTAATTTCTTTGTTATATACATTATATCAATACAGGAATGGAAGAAGAACAAGATGATGCAGTGTTTATCCCACAAGTTGCAACTAATTTTATTCCAAAAATTGGACAGGAATTTCAAATATCAGAAGAAGCATTTGAATTTTATAATACATATGCGAAAGGAGGAGGCTTTAGCATACAAATAATATTTATTGGAAAATGTTTGTGTGCTCAAAAGAAGTAAAGGCAAATGAAAGTCATAGAAAGAAAAATGATGTGGCACCGACATCGGAAAGGAGTCAGGGACTTACTCGAAGTGAATGTCAAGAGATCTAAGAAGGATAATATATGGGTTATTAGTTACTTTATTGAGCAACATAACCATGCTTTGAAAAAATGTCCTAGTAGAGTTCATCTACTAAGATCTAATCAAAAAATTAATGTCTATGGTTCTAACAACTTTCAGAAGCTAATATACCCACATGTCATCAAATACGGTTGTTAGAGATAGATGTGAGAGGTCTGTCAAAGATCATCGGTTGTTTGGAAAGGGATATTAGGAATAATAAAAAAATGGTTGAAAGTGAGTTTTTCATAAAAGAATGGTTGAAAGTGAGTTTTTCGGGCATGATGTTGAAACATTAGTTCAACATTTTGAGATAAAAAAAGAGAAAAATGACAACATTTTTCTCAGATGTTTCGGGGCTGATGATTCAAGAAGACCATATGCATATTTTGGTGATACAACTTACAACTTATAATACAAATAAGTATATTATGGTGTTTGCCCCTTCATTGGAGTCAACCATCATCGTCAAACTATTAAAATTGTCTTTTTATAAAGAGTTTTTTAATAAATACACATTCCCTTATAACTTTCAAACCCTAAGCCTAATTTTAATTGTAGTCGCAGTCATCGTTACCTTCGACAACCACCAACTTCACCAAAAAAAAAAAAAAACTTAAAATCTATTAAAAAATAAAATAATTTTTTTCGACAAAACAACAAACAAACCTACCTGAAGGAGGGGGTGGTCGGCTGACGCAAAAGAAAATTTTTCGACAACAACAAACAAACCTAGCTGGAGGAGGAGGCGACGCAAAGGCAGGCGACAAGGCGGCGAAGCAGAAAAAAGAATAAAGGGGTAGGGGTGGGAAGGGGAGCGCGGGCTGCGGTGTGGGGTTGAGGTCGTCGAGGCGACTTGGGTAAGGTGGTGTTTTATGAAAGAGGAGAAGAAATGAAATTAGAGTAAAAATTTTATATGGTAAGAGTGTATTTATTAGAGAGAGTTTTAAAGAGAATATAATAGTTATATTATAAATCACAAGTGTATTTATTAGAGAGTGTTTTAAAGAGAAAGAGGATAGTTATATTATTATAAATCACACCCTAAAAAAAAAAATATAAATCACAATCTTTTTTAGAAGTGTATATATTGGGAGAGTATAATTTAACATAGTTGGAGGGGCAAATAACCCACGCCTATTTTCAGCCCAACTCTTAGCTAGGAAATGAATAGGAAGTGGGTTAATTAACCCATCAAGGGCATGTTTGCTTCATGGGTTAGGATAAGATGGGATTAGACGTGGTGGGTTGGCTAGATAAATACAAGGGGGAGGCTAGATAAACCCAAGGGGAAGCTAGGTTGTCTAAATCCATGGAATCTAGTTTATAAAAATCGGGTCAACTTATAAACCCAGGTCAAGGTGTTTAAAGTTATATTATGAGAAACCAAACATGGGAGAAGATGGGTTTACATATCAAACTCATCACTAAACCCCCCTAAACCCATGAAGCAAACATGTCCTAAATTTCTTTCAGCCACATTTATTTTGGAGTGGGGTGTGACAATTTACACCTCCATTTGCGTTGGATGCACTCTCCCATCACTTTATTAATTTAATAATAATGTGAAAACCCCAAAATACTACTAAATACACTCCCACTACTAACTACACCCCTTGTTCAATTTTTAAACTCTAAACCTAATTTCTGCAGCAACAGTAGTCGCCGCCGCCACCACCACCACCACTATTTCCGGTGGCCACTAAACTTAAAAAAAATCAGTAATTTTAGAAAAATCTTAATTTTTTTTAAAATTTTCGACAAACCAGTGTCGACCATATACACTCTCGTCGACAACAATTTGTCAATGATAGTATATATGGTCGACCTAAAATGGTCGATTTTTTTTATCGACCATATACACTCTCGTCAACAACAATTTGTCGATGATAGTATATATGGTCGACCTAAAAAAGTAGAAAAAAAATAAAAAAAAATCGATAATTTAATGTCGACCATATACACTCTCGTCGACAACAATTTTTCGACGAAATTGTATATGGACGACATTTAATTATCGAAAATATATATATAAAAAGGGGGATTTCTACAGAAAACCCTAAAAAAATGTGTTCGACATCTTTTTACCACCGATGCACAAACCTGGGGTGGGTGGCCGACATCTTGGACCAGGAGGTGGTAGAAGGTTGAACAATTTTTTTTTTGCAGAAAATCGTGTCCGGTGAATCGAGGGAGAGGGAGGAGGAGGGCATCGCGCCGGTGAATCGAGATGAAAGTGCATATAGTCAGACCCTTATGGCCTTATGTGAGAAAGAGGAAGTAAAGAGCAATTTTAATTTTTACTCCGTACATCTTTTCACTTTTTACTTTACCTATCATAATTTTTATATAAATTATCAATGTTTCTTAACACACGAAACACAAGTGAGTAATGGAAGAGTTGTTATTCACAGAAGCAACTTTTGGATTTTTGTTTCCGCAATTTGAATGGAGAGATCAAGGAGTACAGAAAAACAAGGGAGCAACTCATTGGGGTAGACATGCGCAAACTAAAATCGTAACCGAACGATTCATAACCTTCGGTTTGGTCGAACCACCGGTTACGGTTAAAAAATCAAACCGTAACTGTAAAACGGTGGTTCAATTTTGGTTATGAATTTTCAAAACAACATTTTTACGATTTTTTTATTATACACAATTCTTCTATTTTCTAAGTATAAATTTAAGTTTATAATTTGTATTAAATTCTAGTAATATATTTTCTATAAAAATGAATTAAAACGAACAAAAAACGAGCAAAAATGGAAACGAAAAATGAATTAAATAAATAAAAATAAAATACAATAATCGGCCGAACCGTAACCAGCTCGATTTCGGTTGCAAATTTTGACAAACCGCAGTAACAACCGTCTGAGCATGCTTGTGTTATGGGCTCATTGCCGGAGGATAAGCTCGAGGAGGTAGAAAGCCGTGGGGTTTCTCACCTTAGGGATGAGGGTGATGAAGGAGGCCTTGATCCTAGGGTTGGCAATGGGACCGGTATAAAATCGGACCCGCATAAAACCGGCCCGCACGGGGCGGGTAAATACCCGATCAAACTGGTCTCGGGTCGGGTAAATACCCGGTCAAACAATACCCGTCGGGTCTGGAACGGGCAATGTTTTTATATATATGTAATGGAGTCTTGGAAATATGCAGATTTACCAAACTGTTAAATAGACTCCCCAAATTGTTTAATTACAGATTTTATAATTAAATAGACTCCCCATTTTTTTGCAGATTTTTTAGTATGTAGTAATTGTTAAATAAATCCCCTATTATACTAGTAGGGAGTTTAATATGATGATGTGTCGATTTGAGATTAATTTGGATGATGTGTCGTCTTTAGATTAATTTGGATGATGTGTCGCATTCTCATGAAGTGTATATATGTGTGTAATAATTGATTGTATTAATGTGTCATTTTTCTATTGATCCATGTGGCATTTTAATATTAAGTGTAATTTAAGGAAAAAAATATTAATTAAGGTATGTTGTTTACTAACTAAATCAATTTATAAATCTTTTAATATTTTGAATACCAATTTTATTTATTTATTTATTTTTTTTTTGACAAGAAAGAAGCTCAGATTACAATATCAGTGAAGCCCTTGAGCCATCTCCCTAACCCATCTAGGTATTTCTACTCCAACCCAAGCATGAGGATATGGAGAGTTTATCGCGTGCTTTGCCAGTCGATGAGCTAACACCGTATTCTTCCTGGGGAGGTATTGGATGCCGTGGTTGTCTTCGTGTGAGATTTCCTCCCTTAGTAGTACAATGAGCTCATCCTCCGGACCATAATATTTCCCTGAATTGGTCTTGCTAGCAGCCACCGTTTCCGTCGAGTCCGTGAATGTTTTTGTTGGCCCGATATTAAGATTCCGGGCTTTGTTCATGCCTATCACTGCGGCCTTTGTCTCCGCACCAATTATCGAGCCTGGTGGGTCTATTGGTTGACATCTCGCTGCCAATAGGTTTCCCTGTGGGTTTAGGATACCATAACCAATACTGTACTTGCCTTTTTCAACATCATAACAAGCATCAACAATCAGCTTGTTTCCATTGTACTCCTTGAACTTTCTTAAGTGGTCTTGTTGTGTGCTCAGCTTGGTAGGCTGTTTACTGAGTATGCATGCTTCTCTATAGTCCGCAAGCAGTGCGTCTCCCCATCTCGCTGAGAAGATCTTGTTGGGATTGGTCTGTTCTCGCTCCTGGGTCGTTTTGTGTTTGTAGGTGCATCGCTCTCTCCATATGGACCATAGACGCATGCAGAGACTGGTGAATTGTTGGGCGTCCGTCTGGGAGTGTATCCTCCATATGACTTCATGTAGAGGGGCATGTTTCCCTTTTTTCAGGATGTGCCAGAGTTCGTGATTTTTCCACAAGTCCTTAACCGCCGGGCAGAATATTAAGGCGTGGGCTTCGTCTGCGATTGGATGGTTGCAGAAGAAGCAGTTTGGTTCGGTTGGGACGTGATGTTTGCGGAGGTTAGCTTCTGTTTGTATAATGCCCCAAGTAATCTTCCACAGGAAGATCCGAATTTTGGGGGGGAGGTTCATCTTCCATATGATGTTCCACTTCTTGTCCGTATTTTCCGAGCATGAAGCGGTCGATTTTTCAAGGCTGTATTTTCGGGATTCCAGTGCTTTGCTGTAGCCCGACTTCACGGAGTAGCCGCCTTTTTTCTCAAATTTCCAGTAGCGTGAGTCGGCTCCGTTTGTTGTGCCTATCGGGGTTTGTTGGATCGCCTCGATCTCATAGTGCAGGAAATTAGAGTTGATTTTCTGCAGGTCCCATGTCCTTTGGGGTGATATAAAATATGCCACCTTGTTATTGCTATCAAAGGAGACACTTGAGGTAATTTTTCCTTCTGCTAAGGACGGGATCCAAGCGTCCCACCTGGCGTTGATAGATCGCCCGTCTCCAATTTTCCAGATCAGTCCTTGTTGGAGCATTGGTTTGCTCTAGCATAGTGAGCGCCATATATATGATGGGTTGTTGCCTTCCGAGCTCTCCATAACATCCGAGAATTTGTAGTATCTTGCTTTGAAAACCCTTGCCACTAATGAATCTGGGAAGGCTATAAGCCTCCAAAGCTGTTTGGCTAGGAGGGCTTGGTTAAATGAGGTAAGATTTTTGAAGCCCAAACCTCCTTCACTTTTCGGATTGCATAGGCGTGACCAGCTTTTCCAGTGTATTCGAGATGATGTCCCGTTTCCTCCTCACCAGAACCTTGCACACATTCGTTCGATGTCGTCACAAATGGTGGTTTATAAAAAATTGAATTAATTTTTTTAATCCCCTATTATACTAATAGGGAGTTTAATATGATGATGTGTCGACTTGAGATTAATTTGGATGATGTGTCGCATTCTCATGAAGTGTATATATATGTGTAATAATTGATTGTATTAATGAGTCATTTTTCTATTGATTCATGTGGCATTTTAATATTAAGTGTAATTTAAGGAAAAAAAAACATTAATTAAGGTATGTTGTTTACTAACTAAATCAATTTATAAATCTTTTAATATTTTGAATACCAATTTTATTGAACATTTCTTTGTATTGATATTTAAAAATAATTACCTAATATATATTTTTTTAAATTTTTTTTTCTAATTATTTATTTATTTAAGGTGTTGTGGTTGGTATGAAATATTCCAATATATATATTCTTATGATATTAATATTGATTAATTACATTATAATATAGAATGACATCCCCTATTATACTAATAGGAACTTTAATATGATGATGTGTCGATTTGAGATTAATTTGGATGATGTGTCGTCTTTAGATTAATTTGGATGATGTGTCGCATTCTCATGAAGTGTATATATGTGTGTAATAATTGATTGTATTAATGTGTCATTTTTCTATTGATCCATGTGGCATTTTAATATAAAGTGTAATTTAAGGAAAAAAACATTAATTAAGGTACGTTGTTTACTAACTAAATCAATTTATAAATCTTTTAACATAGGAAATATCAATTTTATTGAACATTTCTTTGTATTGATATTTAAAAATAATTACCAAATATATTTCTTTTAATTTTTTTTCTAATTTTTATTTATTTAAGGTGTTGTGGTTGGTATGAAATCTTTCAATATATATATTCTTATGATATTAATATTGACTAATTACATTATAATATAGAATAACATTATATATAAAAGTAAGTCTATCCATGTGAATTCCTCTATAATCTTTATAATATATATTTGCAAACATTTTTTATAGCCACGACACTAATTTATTGGTCTATCTCAATCTCTTCTATTTCAAAATCTCTGAATTCTCATTCATTCTATACTTTACTTTTAATCTCATCCATTCATTTTAAAACTTAATCTTGACCCTACATTCTTAATCTTATTTTCTATATAAATCCCTCATCTCTTCTCAAAATCTCTAATTTCTCATTCATTCTCAATTTTACTTTTTATGTCATCCATTGATTATAATCAATTTATTGAAGATTTTGTATCCCTAATTTCTCATTCATTCTCAATTTTACTTTTTATGCCATCCATGGATTATAATCAATTTATTGAAGATTTCGTATTATTGAAGATTTTGGATCTGTATTTTGATAATCAATTTATGGAAGATTTTGGATTTTGAAGATTTGAAGATTGTCTATTGATCAATAAAAATTCAACAATTCGTCTACTCAATGATTGCGACTTTGTGACTTTGAAGATTTTGAAGATTGTGAAGAACTTTGAAGATTTTGAAGATTTGAACATTGTGAAGAAATTTTGAAGATTGAAGATTTTTAGAAATTTTGAAGATTGAAGATTTTTGTAATTTATGTATATTTCTTCTTACATTTCAAGATTTTGAAGATTGTGACTTTGAAGATTGTGAAAAACTTTGAAAATTTTGAAGATTTGAAGATTGTGAAGAAATTTTGAAGATTGAAGATTTTTGTAATTTATGTATATTTCTTCTTACATTTGAAGATTTTTGTAATTTATGATTGTCTCTCATCTTCTCAATAGAAATCCAACAATTCGTCTTTTGTGATTCGTCTTTCTTGATGTATCAAATTATATAAATCCAAAAATTTAATATTTCGAAAATTTAATATTTCGAACTTTTTACTTTTATTGTATCAAATTTTATAAATACAAAAATTTAATATTTCGATCTTTTTACTTTTATAAATTCAACAAATCCATCTTAATTGTCATAATTCAACCATTCGTCTTCCTTGATGTATCAAATTTTATAAATCCAAAAATTTAATATTTCAATCTTTTTATTTTTTAAAATCCAACAAATTCATCTTAATTGTGATAAATTTAATCTTTATATCTTTTTATTTTTATAAATTCAATTTAAGCGTTTGTTAATAAAATTACTCCAACAAATTTCAATTAATAAATTTAATCTTATATTCATAAAATTACTCCAACAATAAGATTTGATTTTTTTTTTCTATTTAATCTATCTCAATAATATTTAAATAACTTTTCTTATATTCCTAAAATTACTCCAACAATAAGATTTTATTTTTTTTCTATTTAATCTATCTTAATAATATTTAAATAAATTTAATTTTTTTTCGATCTTTTTACTTTTTAAATCCAACAAATCAATCTTAATTGTCATAATTCAACCATTCGTCTTCCATGTATCAAATATTATAAATCCAAAAATTTAATATTTCAATCTTTTTATTTTTTAAAATTTAACAAATTCATCTTAATTGTCATAAATTTAATCTTTATATCTTTTTATTTTTATAAATTCAATTTAAGCGTTTCTTTTTATAAATTCAATTTAAGCGTTTCTTAATAAAATTACTTCAACTAATTTCAATTAATAAATTTAATCTTATATTCCTAAAATTACTCCAACAATAAGATTTGATTTTTTTCTATTTAATCTATCTTAATAATATTTAAATAAATTTAATTTTAATCTTATTCCTAAAATTACTCCAACAATAAGATTTGATTTTTTTTCCCTAAAATTACTCCAACAAACAATAATATTTTATAATTTCAACCAAATCTATCTTAGTAATATTTAAATAAATCTATCTTAATAATATCTATTAACATTCAAGAAATTTTAGGAATCTATTAACAATTCAACAAATTCATCTTAATCGTCATAAATTTAATCTTTATATCTTTTTATTTTTATAAATTCAATTTAATTGTTTGTTAATAATATCTTAATAAAATTACTTCAAGATTAAGCAAATGAACACAATCAATCTTCATATCAGAAAACTTAATAACAACAAATTTAGTCCAATTCTAACCACGAGACATTAGGGTTCTTACAATGAAATAATCCGGCCTTTAGAACAGTAAACAAAATAAACATCTACCATGAATTTCTCTTCTTCATCTTCCCCTGCTTCCACCGCTTCCACTTCAATTTGACAAATCAATAAGTTGTTAAGTACTAATTAATACTAATATTTAATTATAAAAATAAATGAATATGATTTTTCTTACCGAGTAAGGTGAAGGTAGACAACTTTTGCAGCACTACACTCAGCTAATTTCTTTTTCTGGCGATAGAATCCGGTGAAACGACCAGTTCCTACCGTTACCGTGGACTGGAAAGGTGGAAGCACGCCACCCGAACCATATGAGATTGTCAAGTAGTCAGGAGACGGAAGTTGCATTCTTAGGGAGAGATGATGCAACATGTTTTTGTATGGACATTCGTCCTCCTCCTGAGGTCATGTAAAATATAGTATAAGAATTAATACTTGTAACAATAAACATATATAAGAAATACAATTACAAAATAAAGTGAAGTATACATACCTCAAATTGTTGCTGCTGCGAGACGCTCCTTTCACGGAGCTTTGCTGTTGCCATTTCCGTTATTTGGCGAGCAGCTTCTAGCATATCAAAGGGATCTGTCGGAATGCTAGACAAGAGCTCCTCCGATAACTCAAAATCGCCATTGTTCGCCATGAGAGTTTTTTTTCGGGTTATCTTGAAAATTTGGAGTGTTGCAGATAGACTGTAGTAATTATGCAGCACTCCTAAGTTTAGTGCAAATGTAGGTGAAATGCTGGTGAAATTTAAATGAAATGCAGATAAAAGAATGGCCGCGGAATCTGAGCTGCATTCACTCGGCACGTGACCCCATACCCCTGTGCCTAATATTAATAATACTAGTAATTTAATTAATTAAAAAAAACTACTCTGTATCATTTAATCTTGAAATTGAAAATTTTATAATAAAATATTACATTTATAAAATATAATTAATTAAGGTAAACTTAGAACAAATTTTCAATGAGTCAATGAATGTGGGTCAAATTTAATTGAAGCACTTTTTTTCGTTTTTATATATTGTCTTATACTTTTATTAAAAGGTCAAAATTATATTATTACAGAACTAAAATATGCTATTACATTCAAAAATATTTTTGACACTTAATTTTCTAAGTAGTGATTAATATACTTAATCAATAAATATCACATGCTTATTTATAAAAATTATTTTTATAATGTATAAGATTTGAATTTCTATTGAGAAGATGAGAGACAGTCTTACAAAAACCTTCAATAAAATTAACCAAAACCATGTATACATAAATTACAAAAATCTTCAAATGCAAGAAGAAATATACATAAATTACAAAAATCTTCAATCTTCAAAATCTCTTCACAATCTTCAAAGTACAAAAATCTTCAATCTTCAAAATTTCTTCACAATCTCACAATCTTCAAAGTCACAATCTTCACAATCATTGAGTATATCATATCATTGAGTAGACAAATTGTTCGATTTCTATTGAGTAGACAATCTTCAAATTTTCAAAATCCAAAATCTTCAATAAATTGATTATAATCAATGGATGAGATAAAAAATAAAATTGAGAATGAATGAGAAATTAGGGATTTTGAATAAATTGATTATAATCAATGGATGAGATAAAAAATAAAATTGAGAATGAATGAGAAATTAGGGATTTTGAGAAGAGATGAGGGATTTATATAGGAAATAAGATTAAGGATGTAGGGTCAAGATTAAGTTTTAAAATGAATGGATGAGATTAAAAGAAAAGTGTAGAATGAATGAGAATTCAGGGTTTTTGAACTAATTTTAAGTTGGTTGGTAAAACAACAACCGACATTCTTACTCAGATGGAGGAGGTATTTTATAACTATAATAACATTTATGGAAAATTTAATTGATCTATTTTTTTTAGAATTTTAATGTAATTTTTTAGTATAATTTTAACAACATAATTATTTCAAATTTAAGAAAGATCTAGATGACAAAATGCCACCAGAACTTGAAATGTTGTTGGGCAAGAAATTCATTTTTCGAATCCATATTTCATTATTCAACTTGAGAAATAACTACACGGTATACACCGTTGTAAAGTCATCTTCAGATGAAGAACTAATTAAAAAATTTGAATCCAAGAATGGTTCTTCAAAGATATCTCTTATTTCGGAAGGAAAGGTAATACAGTAATAATTTTTACCAAGTTTTTTATTTTAGTTCTTTTCATATATCTATTTTATAAAAAATTGAATTAATTTTTTTAATCCCCTATTATACTAATAGGGAGTTTAATATGATGATGTGTCGACTTGAGATTAATTTGGATGATGTGTCGCATTCTCATGAAGTGTATATATATGTGTAACAATTGATTGTATTAATGTGTCATTTTTCTATTGATTCATGTGGCATTTTAATATTAAGTGTAATTTAAGGAAAAAAAACATTAATTAAGGTATGTTGTTTGCTAACTAAATCAATTTATAAATCTTTTAATATTTTGAATACCAATTTTATTGAACATTTCTTTGTATTGATATTTAAAAATAAGGTGAAAAAACAGAATAGGACAATCCACCCTAAGACTTTAAGATTAAAGACAAAAAATTTTGGTAAAACAATGAAGGACAAAACAGCCTTTAAAATCTCCATTATACCCTTAATTCCATATATTTCGAAAAGTCAATTGTTGTTTAAGATATTACCAGAATTTGGATAAATTTCCATATTTGAATTCAATCAATTTGAATTCAAATGAATTCAAATCGAAAGGTCTCCTCTCTCATGCAGTCAAACAGTTTCCAAAGAATTTCTAAATTTCCAAAATTACGTACAAAAAAATTCTGCGAATGAATTTCTAGAATGTTTTGAATTTCTGCATTTTTTGGTTTCAATTGAATTTGGGTATTTGGTTGAAATAGTTTTAGTAACTGCATTTTGAGAATCTGCAGTCATAGTTTTAGTAAAACACATTCATCTTCTTCGAATTTTTTGCTGCATATCCCGGATCTTTTTTTGTTTGATATATTCAGTTCTGAAATTGGTTTGGGATCGAAAATTGAAAACAATGGATTCATCACTAATAATGAAGATCAATTTCGATGGGCGGAGTAAACTCATTCAAGTTACAGAAGCCACAACATTTCAACATATTACAGATGTAATTAGAAGAAAGTGGCCTTCTATATGCCCAGGTAAATATTCATTTCTTTACTCAGTGGGGGAAATTAAGAATTGTTGTTTAGACGGTGATTCAGATTTTGATAGTATGAAAGATTACTGCATAATGACATCAGAAAAATTAGTGAATATATCTATTGAGATTGTTGAAGATGTTATTCAATCTGATGCTGTTGAATCCTTAACAGGAAATTCAATGTTAGGTTATGAGGGGAATGCAAATGTAGTTGATATTAATTCACAGGAATCATATTTAGATAGAAATCAAAACAATTTGTCTAATAAGGATTTTATTTTGAGTGATTCTCAAACTTCTGTGTCGAATGAATTTGTTGGATTGGGTAGTTTACCTCTATTCGATATATGCCCCTCTGAGAAGAAGAAGTCGTATTTGTCAGATCACTGGATGGATTTAATGAAAGTTGGAGCTACATTTTCTGGTGGTGCTCCTGAGTTTAGAGTAGAACTCATAAAGTACTGTACAAAACTTAATTTCAAGTTTACATACCTAAAAAACTGCCCAAGGTATGTATATGCAGAATGTAGTGAGAAGGCAACTTTCAATTGTTCATGGTTTGTTAAAGCTAAACAGAGTGCCTTGAAAAATGGATTCGTTGTTCACAAAGCTAACCTAGTGCACACATGCGTAGGAAATCTATTAGATGGTGATAATGGTAGGTTTGGCCCTAAGATTATTAAAGACCTTGTAATTGAGAGTGTTAAATCCAATCCAAACATTAGAGGTAAGAATATTATAGATGGAATTAACGTGGATTACGGATTCTCTATTCCTTACTATAAAGCTTGGCGCGGTATAGAGGCTGCGAGGGATGACATTTTTGGAAGTTATGATGAATCTTACGATCAACTTCGGTGGTATGGTGAAGCTGTTAAACGTACAAATCCTGGAAGTGTAGTTGATTTAGAGATAGATAGAACTACTCACCATTTTGAAAGGATTTTCATTTCTTTCTATGCTTGTAAAGAAGGATTTAGACACTGTAGACCTATGTTGTTTATCGACGGTACATTCATGAAAGGGAGGGCAAAAGGAGTGTTACTTATTGCCACTGCTAAAGATGGAGATAATGGTATGTTTAACTCATTCTAATACTAAAATATATTGTTTTGTACGCTCATTGAATATTATTCATTTATTTATGTGGAAAATATGAAATGCATTTTATGTCAATGTAGGATTATTACCTGTTGCATTTTCTGTGGTATCTGCTGAAAATAAAAGTAACTGGACATGGTTTTTGCACAAAATTAAGGACTGCATATTCCATCCGAAACAGATCATATTTATATCGGATAGGAACCCAGGTCTTATGTCAGCCTTTTATGATGTATGGGAAAATCCTCCACATTTCTACTGTTTATTCCATCTGATAATGAATCTAAAGGGCAGATACGGAGGGGGTGGAATACGCAGCACATAGAAAATATGGCAGACTTATTCAAGCAGTGTGCATACGCGCCCAATGTACGAATATTTGACGATAAGCTTAAGAAATTCAAAGAAGTTGGCGGTCGAATTGCAGAAATCTGGCTTGAGGACTTGCCTTATTCACACTGGGCTGATTCTCATTCACCTAACATCAAGAGATATGGTGAAATGACTTCAAATGCAGCTGAATCTTTCAATTCATGGATACGGGAGTCCAGGGGATTACCAATTACGCATATGATTGATTCAATAAGGTCAAAATTATCCAAGTGGTTTGTTGATAGGAGAATTGACAGTAGTAATTGGTCTGGTTTGTTGGTTCCTTCGAAGGAGGAACTATGGAACGAACGTGCAAATATTAGTGCATCGTGGAGGGTCAATGTATATCCCAATGGACAGTTTCAAGTAGCTTCAAAGACATCAGTCACTGTTGATTTGGAACAGAAATTCTGCTCATGTTTTCAATGGCAAGTTACTGGATTCCCATGTGCTCATGCGGTTGCTGTTATTAAGAGATATTGTTCTTCTATTAACAATGTTGTTGAAGAATGCTTCATGGTATCAAACTATAAACAATGCTACAAGGTTGATTTAAGGCCAGTTCCAGAAACTGAGAAGTATGAATGGAAGCCGACTATGGACAGTGAAAAAGTACTTCCACCGATTCTAAATAAACCTCCTGTAGACCAAGACAAAAACGAATTACCTCGTATGGCGAGTTTCGTCGTGTAAAGCCTACAAACTGCTCTATATGTGGGAAGAAAGGTCGACATGATCCTTTAATGTGTGCTGCAGTATTTGGAAATGATGTGACAAATATTTACAAGTGAATTGAAGTTAGATTAGATTTAGTTTATTGATCAATAAACTATTGTCTTGGAATATTTCTTATTTCATGGTTATGAAATACTTATTTTGTAAGACTCTTCAGGATTTTATATAATTATTCCACTTTTTTTAAATTGAAGAAATGTTTATGTATAAAATCTTATTCCTCATTTGTATCCATAATCTAATGAATATTTATAGACATAAAAGTCTAAGACCCACTAAATAATAAACTATTGGATAGTTAAATGTTGTTTAAAAAGATTAAATGATCAAATAAATTATGTGTATCATATCTTTAATTGATCAAATCTAAGTTGGGTATCATATTGTTCGGTCCATCAAACATTAAAAAATAAAAAAAAAAATTTAAAATTTCTATGTATGCGCTGCATATTCGTGTAACATTTCAGTATCAGATCGAAACACATGGTTATTCTGATGTATGGATCTTAAATTTGTAAAATACTTTAAATGATGAGTTTTATATTTTGAATCTAATGGCCCAGATCAACAAGATGTTTCATAGATGGCAGATATGCACGAACATTATTGTTCCTGCCACGCATATATGTAAATGATGATGAGAGTGACAATGCATATTTCAGATTAACTCGCATATCCTTTGATATTAATGCATGTTTCAGATTAACTCGCATATCCTTTGATATTAGTGCGTTTCCAATAACAATATATATTCATGAAAGTCAAAACGGATAAAATACATATTTATTAATAAAATAGGAAACAAAATAATGCACATACATATGCAAAAGCCAAAAAAGAAGTAGTTCATATTCAGTGCATATGTGTAATCACATAAGCATATACTACATGTGCAGTGCATATATGAAGGTATACTGCATATTCGGCCCAACTAGCAGTGCATTTTCAACTTGGAGTGCATTTGTATCATTGTAAAATTTAGTGCCTTTCAAAAATGTCAATATATATTTATGAAATTCAAAACAAATAACATACATATGGAATATCATAAAACACTAAGATAATTGCAAAAATAAATATATACACAACCATATGGAATATCATAAAACACTAAGATAAATTTTTTTACACAACATGGCTAAACAAGTTAGCAAACAAAAAGTGTTCAAAATCATAGACAAATAGTTAAAACAGTTAAGTGTTTAAGACACTAGTTTCTGAATGGCTTCACTAGACTGGGAGTGTACCAATACGAGCACCCAATATGTGGTTGATCGTCCATATACATCAACGACTCGAATTCCTTCGTCATTACATCATAAATCTTGAATCTCCCAGACGGTTCTTCCCTGAACAATATTCTTTTTTTGGAGTTTTTAAAACATATTGGTACAAGTTTATAATAATTAGGTAGTATCTCTTCCTTGAAAATTACAACTCTAGACCACGAACGACGACGCCTTGATTCATACGTCAGAATATGCATCTCAAAGAAATAACTACTTCCACCCTCGTCTTCAGGACCAAGCTAACATGCATAAATACCAATACTGGATTCGTCCAAAGCAATAATTGATAAAAACCACGATGACAATATAAACAACGGAGCTTCAAAATCACTGTATGTTAAACGATTAGGGTCGAAAGTGATAAACTCGTTCTCACCGTGACCTTTATATACTATCCAATGGAACAGACCACCAACAAAACAGGCATTATCAACAGGGGGGTTATTAAATGGAAAAGGTGGAATATTGATCCAACTGTTTGAGTTTCTTGAGTATAATTTAGGTTCTGAAAGTATTCCTTCTGGATCAAAAAATCTTGCAACTCGCATAATCATATAATCATCACTCTCAATGTTATAACCTAGACCATAAAACACCCAAGCTTCAGAATATCCATTAGGGATAACAGGGATATCATTTTCAATTAGAAATTACTCCATTGACAATGGATTCCTTAAGAAAAATCTGTCATGAACATCACCAATTAAAATCAAACCATTATCACTTCCAAGTATTTCATATTCTTCATTATGCTCTGCAATCGATCTTCTTATTGGGGGAACCTCTGAAGGTACAGAAATGTAAATTATTGGAGGGTTAGCAACAGTTACCTTGTGAATCAGGCAAATCTCTTTCAAATGTTTCATTCTTTTGAGATGGGCTTCCACAAATGAACTGGAGGAGATAAATGCTCTCCATTCCGGCGAGACGCACCTGAATCGCCCTAATGCCTTTGCCGGAAGAAGGACAAGGATGTCCGCTGCAATTTCGGGTGGGATTGTTGAATTTTCAATCAAACGCCTCATTGTTCTTTTACAAATTAAATGAAGATAAAAATTTTCCCTAAATTTTTTCAAATGTGATGAATGCGAGAATCGAGTGTAAAAGATATGCTATAATTGATGCTCCATTGTCAACTTTCAAAAGTGAAAAACTGTTGCGCTTCCCCATGTACAGCAGTTAATTACATCATTTGTAGTGGGGTAATGCATTTAACCTCAGCTTACGCATTAATTATTAATATAATATTATATATTAATTAATATTAACTACAATTTGGCGGTTGTTTCATCATTTAAGTTTTGTGGATTTAATTTAAGGCAGAACACATCATATCAAAGAGCACGTCGTTTGGACTTCCCAATGTAGCAATTTTTACAGAAAATATATTAATTTATTTTTGCTTATGCGTTAAGTTTCTTATTTTTTTTTTCTGAATTGTTTTTTATTATAGTAATATATTATTTAATAAATATGCTATACTAACTATTTCTATAATAATATAATTTAGAATAAAAAATATTATATTAAATGAAAATAATATAGTGCAAAAATTAAATAGTTAAACTAAATGCATATACATAGTATATGCCGTGCATAGTCGTATTTATGCAAAGCATATAATATTCACACGTACGTGAACATAACTTTGATTATTTATTACTTATTTGTGAGATAGATAATTTTAAATCTTTGTAAAATATTCAAATCAAATGTAGTTTCAGTTAAAATGATTAAAGTTTAAAATGTTAGGTAATTTCTTATTCAATTAAAATTGTTTCGTAAACTAACTAATGAAACGAATAGTTGCAATGCATTAAATGCTATTTAACAGGCCTCTTAAACAAAAAATGAACATAACCTCCATCAACATTTTTTCGAGTAGGAACCTCTCTAAACTGGAAAATTTACATCTTTCTTAAAAAGCCATCAAAAAAAAAATGAGTGAACCAATACCAGAAGACATTTCATTTCAAATACTTGAGCAACTTCTTCCCAAATCACTCATAAGATTCAAATGCGTTTCTCGCATATGGGAGAGGTTGATTTCTACAGATGAATTTGTTCAAAGGCACCTCCGTAGAATGAAAGAAGATAATAGATTCTCAGTGCTCAATCAAGTAAAGGAGGCAAATCCACCTATATGTTATGAATTGGTTCCTCTTGCAGATCCATCATATAGAAGGTTTGTTCGTTCTGAAGATGAAGATTATGAAATACTTGGTACATACGATGGGTTAGTATTTTTTTGCAACACTGATGATCAGTATTCTCTTGTCAATCCATCTTCAAATGAAACTTTTTTTATAAAAAATGACCCTATATCAATACCTCCTCAATTTCGTGAAGCATGGGTTTATTTTTGCATAGGTTTTGACATCGATTTAAATGATTTCAAGATAATGAGAATAGCTAGATTTTGGTCTTTGCAAGGATATCATTTTGAGGTGAAGCTATATTCACATAATTCAGATTCTTGGTGTTTTGTTGAACGGTATCCGTATGATAGGCCTCCTATTGCAAATGGTTTTTTTGTTGGTGGTCGATTTCATTGGCAGGTTAAATTTGATAGTGGAGTATATAAAATTGTATCGTACGATGCAAATAAGTCTGTTTATGACCTAATAGATATTCTAAATTTTATACTCCCGACATGGTATGTGGATATTCGTGCTTTGGACGAGACTACTATTGTTGTTTATTCCAGCAAGCTTAGCCCAGAAGTGAACCTAGTGAATAGATACTTTCTTCAGATGCACATATTAACATATCAAAACCATCAATCTAAGTGGACAAGCTTGACGATATACAAAGAAGAAGTTTTACCTTTTATGTTCACTATCCACCCGATTTGCTATTTGAATTTTACGAAGACTTTGATTATGTTCAAAGAAGAGCCAAATGGTACATTTTGCTCTTATGATATAGAAAAGAGAGAATTCCAAGCGCTGGATTCCATGGATGCAGCCCCTGGGGTCGACCGTACATATAGTGTTTTGCATAGCCTTGTTTCTCCATTCCCCAAATATGTATAGTAATAAGTATTACAATATTTATTTTTGTAAGCTATATTGAAGTAAAATATATGTTGTAAATGTTATTTCTGAACAATCTCATATTTGGTATGCTTATTATGCGAAGCGTTGAAACCTATGAATGAAGTAAAAAAAAAATATCATAATAGCTTCATTACCAAAACACTAATACAGAAAATCAACCAATGAAAATTGAAAGTGTTTATTGCAAGAATTAAATATCATAAAACATTTAATCTATCATAAGCATATCGCATTTGACATTAGACATTGACTTCATCCATAGATACCATAATACCCAAACTACAAAGATAAACAACGTGTATTTAAAATTGACAGCTGATAAATTTAGTGTTCCTTTTTTAGCCTTGTTGTCAACAGTATTCCCCTCAACAATCAGAGCAGACAACATCTGTGCATTCTCAACCTTAAAATATGCAATCTCATCTTCTAGCTTCTTGATATTAATCAGCAGGTCGTTGGCTTGATTTCTCTCCTCGTTTAATTTCTTAATCAGTCCATGTATAATATGTTGTCCTCGTGCACACAATGGATCATCAATCCATCTAAAAAACTTGCAGAATTCAGATTTCTGAAAATTAATTTGCAGTAAAACTTAATATTTACATATATGCGTAAATTAAACCAGTTGAACATTGTTATAAAGAATACATATCATTAAATGGAACAACTAACCGGGTACGATTCGCAGCCATGAAATCTCCTACCAACATTCTGATTCTTCCAAGATGTGACGATTTTAGCATCGATTCCACAGTAGCATCTTAGCTGATGCACTGCATTCACATCCCAATTATCCTCACGATTCATATCGCTTCGAATTAATATTATATTAGATAGGTATTCGAATGTTAAAGATATAAAAGTAGGGCAAAATGGTTCCCTTCTGGGATATATAAAGCGTATGTATCTAAATAAATAGGGGAATTCGTTGAGTAATGGTGATTAACCCTAATTTTAGAAACGAAATAATAAAAAATATAATAATAATTTATTCAATTAATAAATACCAAATTTATAATTGGGAAATAATCAATTAAAATAAGTTTCTATAACGAAATTATTTTTCAACGTAATGCATATATAATATGTATACTAGTATACAATTCGTATTTAATTTATATATATATATATAGACATTATATACAATATATATAAATATGCATATCTAATGAATATAATTAAGGTAATAGTATGACTGAATATATACATATATAAATATGCATATCCTAATGAATATAATTAAGGTAATTGTATGACTGAATATATACATATGTTTTACTAAGAATAAAATCAAGACAATTCATAGATGAAATCGAACAATGTCATTCCATTCATAATTAGTTATGAACTCAAAAAGTTGTCAACATCTACTAAACAAAAATAGCAAAACCAACTGAGTGACAGGTAGTTCAATTCGTAGGAGATGAGTACATTGTTTAAAATAAACACACATAACTAATTGTAAACGAACGGATTCAGAAATATCCCAACCATCCGAACACGCATAGCACTTGCAGCATCGGCATTGTAATCGCCTACCAGAGGTTCTTCACCCTTTACAAAGCATTCGAGTAATTTGCAAACTATAATCCCACAATCTAGTGAACCAGGTACCTGCTGCATAATCTCCGATTGAATAGGATTTGAGAATTTAATCTTTAAAAACGGATGGTTAGGTGCTGATTTGATGAACACTGTTATCAACTTCGCCTCGACATACTTAACCTAGTAATTTAGATAAATGAATGAAATATTTATATTAATAACAGTTTGTATTGAACATATATAAATTTCTTATAATATTTAATTATAAGAATTGAACAACTTACAACATGCATAGCCTCTTTCAAATATGGATCAGGAGATGTAAGCTTTCTTGGACGAAGGGAGTTATAGAACGTCCATTGACTACTCCTCATTTCCAATTTCAATAGTGTCCAGTGCCCTGTAACATTTGATCTCGTTCTTCTACCAACATCGGTTATGATAATAGGGAAGAGAAGTATATTCTTATCAAAACTTTGTTCAAGAACACTTTCAATCATACTTCCAAATATTTTTTGCTGGGAGATTTCGCGCCTTGAAATCATTGACTAAAAAACAAACATAAAATTATTATCTGAATCTCTAAAATGAGAAAATACTTGGATTATTTAAGTAGTTTATTACCCAACATGATGAGGTCAGTATAGTGACACCGTCAGAGGCAGGATATTGTTCCGATGCAGTTGATCGTATGCAATCAGACCATGCATCTATAACCTGTTTTACATACAACAAAAAATATGATAACCGACATATGTTGTCAGACGATCCATCGATTTTTATAAAACTGAACAATCATTTTACTGAATGATATAATGTTTATTAACCTGATTGTCAACTGTCATCTCATTTAGTAAGTTTATCAGCATTTGAATGGTGACATCAGTTAACGGACCATTCCCAACTTACACTGAATGGCTGAAAATGTATAAACATTATAAACAGATATATTATGCATAAACACACATTGAGAAAAATAAGACAAAATCTAAGTATGTAAGGCTGCATATAATTAAAGTTTCAATTTACCTAGCTCCATAATCATACAGCTCGCTAAACACTTGATTCTTCAACCCTAACGGTGCATTCTTAACAGTTTGGACAGAAACATTGAATGGAGACTTTATCAACTTTTGACATGTGTTGTCTATTTTTTGGCCCTCCTCTATCAATTCTTCAGTGTCGCTTAACTCGTGCACCAAATCTAATTGTTGGGTCAGAACTTGCGGAGACATCAGAATAGGCTTCCTGTCATTTGCAAAGGTTCTCCCTTTGATTCGATCAACCATAGAACTAGGAGATCGAATAACCTTATTCCTTCTTCCTACTTTAACAGCTGGTCTTGGTGGACTCTCATAATTAATTTCCCGTTCGCATTCACTTCCAACCTGAACTTTACTAACCGAAGTTCTCGCCAATAATTCTGTAGCAATAACAGGTTCTGCTGTAAGAACATTCTCTTCCTCAAACACACTACTAGACTTTTTACCCAACTCTTCTTTTTCAACTCTGTCTAGTTCTTCCATCATCAACTCATCTTCTGTTAGTTTGTTCAAAGGCTTGCTGAGCATTTGATTTTCTGCCTTTAGCACTTCTATTTCAAACTCCAGTCCTAAAATCATCTGATTTTTTGCATTCTTATCCAGTGCATATGTAGCTCTTTCCTTCTCAAATTCTTCTTTGAGCTTCTTTATTTCAAGTTCCAGCTTCTCATTGCACTTTCTCAAATGAACAATATCATCCAAACTTTTGTCAACCTCATCTTGTACAACCTTATCAACTTCAATACTGACCCCTTTTTTAACCACACCAAATTCAGTATGATCTTCAACAAAAGATTTTTTCAGATCACTGCAAACCCTCATTACAGTTCTATCAACGTCCACATCGCCCGGTTCATTATTATTACCAAATCCTATATCAAAAGAAGGACCATCATCCATGCTTGTAGCCTTCAATTTTGAACTCGATCCAACATCAAAATTTACAACTTGCTCTTTACCGGGAAAAACACGTTGCCTGTCTACAAACTCTGCATTTGCATTTACATCAGCAGTTGCGCATGACTGTCCACGAGCATTCGTAAAATCTCCAGGATTACTGACAGCCCTTGCTATCCTATTTGATCTTTCATTATCTCTGAATGCATTCAGTGTATTGTACTGTTCTTCCTCCCAAGCAGTTTTTTTCAAACAATTGGTTTTCAAACAATATGTAGAGTTAGTATTACCTTAGAATGTTTGTTCAGAATTCCCCTGTCTAGAACAACATTAAGAGCGTTTAAATCCCACTTCAAAAATCTCGGGAAAGCTCTGTCGTTCAACGGATCTATTAAGGAAGAGTGTTCACAAAGCCAAAACTGCATACAAAATTAAAATTAGTAACTGTAACTATATATCAATGTTGCATATAAATATACATGGAACAATATAATATAGAAGTAAATGCTTACAGGTAATAATGCAGCACAACCACCTGACTTCGTATCCTTACTTTTCTTAACATGATACTTCAGATATTGAACTACAAACATACTCCAATCGTACTTGCATACATCATAAAAATCCTCCAAATATAATGTCAAAAACCATGGTAAAGCACCACTCTTAACCGGACATAGAATACCACACATAACATAACAACTCAATAGTCTAGCCACATCCTGCAACGATTCTTTATCAGTGCGATGCTGCATTTCTTGAATCTTGTTCTTTATCAGTGGACGGTATAAAGATGGCAAAGGCTTTCTGTTCAAGAACCTCCCATCAAAGCATCTTCTAATCCAGGCAGGGTGACTATAATTATCAACTCGAAATGGCAACTTCTCGTGACCAGATGTTAATCCCAAGATTAACTCTGCATCACTTCTATTCAAATCCAATTCCTCTCCCCCAATCAAAAAACCACCAGAGACCTTGTCGTATTTTGAAACAATTTGTCTGATATCTTCCTCATACTTAGTACATTTAATAACCATATCCTCAGTTCCATTTTTTAAAATTGCTTCAATTAAGAACCAGAAAGGTGTCAGTTTCATAAATTCATAATGCATGTCTGAAAACCTGAAACACAGCATTTCCTTGAAGCATGTTCGCATATTTGATCGAAAACAGTACTCTCCACTTCTTTCACAATCAGCAACTGATGATCATAAAAAATGTAGTTAATATAGTTATGCATAATTACCCCTTAACACAAAATAAAATGGTCCAAGATACATCACTTACCTTTAATTATCTTCTTTTTTCTTATATTCAACTTAGTTTGTCTACGTTTGTTTCTGCTGCATTCTCCAATATCAGAATCTGAATTACGAATTTATCAAACCAAGTCATATTGTATTAAATAATAATTATGATATGGAATTAAATATAGATACAAATAAAAACTACAATACAGATTAAAACGATAATTATATTTACCTTCAGAGACAGACATTGTGTGTTCATCTATATCCACCTCCATCTCCGGTTCGCTCTCAAAATCTAACAATATATGAATTCATATTAATAGGTGTAAACCAATTTCATGTATGAATAAAGTATCCATACAACAAATGTCATTACAAACATATAAACATAACCTGAATCATCCGATAATACTCTGCCTCGCATAACTTTTTGCTTTTTTCCTGATATTGAATAACAAGGTTAAGTTAGTTACATCTGTATATTTCATAATAAAACAAACAAAAAAGCTATTGTATAAGAATGTTATACGATCCAACCTTTTCCCTTGTCATTTCTGACCTTAACGGTTACGTTTTTATTCCTTTTTCCTTCAAAAACAGAAAACAACTAAAGAATCAGACACAGACTGCATATAATTATTATTTTAAACTAAAATTGCATAACAACCATATATAAATGAAATCTAATAATAAAGACTTACTTGCAGATGCTCTAACAGCTTTAATTGCTTTCTTCTTTTTTATATTTCTTCCACCTTCCTTAATTTGTATCCCACCTCTTTTACCTCTTGCCATCTTCATATATGTATACAGAAAAACATGCAGATGAAAACACATGTTAAAGATATATATTCAATAACAAGTAACTTATTTCCCTTTTCATATCTCCACAAGAATTCTGAATCTTAAAGTAAGGGCATATAAATGTGGAATCTTGTTTTAACAATTGTAACAACTTGTATTTGTCTATAACCCATAATTTTGAAAAAAATAGTAAAAAATTCTGAAAATTTAAAATGCCCAAGACTACTTCTTCAATATACAAACATTAACTATCTTATTGTTCAAATTTAAATTGTATATGCGGATAGGCACTTCAATTTTCAATCTATTGTTTTTAATCAAAACAAATCATTACCAGAAAACAGTCAACATCGCGAATACGAGTTTCATATTTCGAACTATGCTCTATGAATATGCAAAACCCTAAGCAAATATCTACAGTACTACCCCTACAAAAACAGAGCATTTTCAAGAACAAAAATCATTTTATCAAACAACAGTATCTATAAAAAACATATAATCATCATAAAAACAACTGAAAATCGAAAAAAAACATGAATCACATATATTTAAAACATTGCGAAAACATATACACTATGAGATTTCGTTTTTTTATACCATTGATCATAAAATAACAGACATGCAGTAAAAAAAACCTGGAATAAAGATGGAAACGAACGCGATTTCGAGTTTCAACCCTTCGAAGCTTCGAACTAATCTCTGAATATCAAGCCACCGCGTGAATATGCACTCGAGTCAAGCTGAGAGGAATTTGGTAATATGTTTCTGGAAGAAAAGCAGCGCGAGATTCTAGGGAGAATTAATACCTTAATTGAATTTTAAATTGGTTGACTTCCCTAATATTGCTAAACTAAATTAATTGAATTCGAGTTTAAAGCTTAATTTGAAAACAGGGGCATATTGGTCTCAACCTAATTAATTTTGTCCTTGGTTGTTTTAGTATATATTTTTGTCTTTCTTTGTTTAAGACACTAAGTTATTGTCTTATATTGTATATAATCTCTAAAAATAATTACCTAATATATTTTTTTTTTAATTTTTTTTTCTAATTATTTATTTATTTAAGGTGTTGTGGTTAATTGGTATGAAATATTCCAATATATATATTCTTATGATATTAATATTGATTAATTACATTATAATATAGAATGACATCCCCTATTATACTAATAGAGAGTTTAATATGATGATGTGTTGATTTGAGATTAATTTGGATGATGTGTCGTCTTTAGATTAATTTGGATGATGTGTCGCATTCTCATGAAGTGTATATATATGTGTGTAATAATTGATTGTATTAATGTGTCATTTTTCTATTGATCCATGTGGCATTTTAATATTAAGTGTAATTTAAGGAAAAAAACATTAATTAAGGTATGTTGTTTACTAACTAAATCAATTTATAAATCTTTTAATATTTTGAATACCAATTTTATTGAACATTTCTTTGTATTGATATTTAAAAATAATTACCTAATATATTTCTTTTAATTTTTTTTTCTAATTTTTATTTATTTAAGGTGTTGTGGTTGGTATGAAATCTTTCAATATATATATTCTTATGATATTAATATTGATTAATTACATTATAATATAGAATACCATTATATATAAAAGTAAGTCTATCCATGTTAATTCCTCTATAATCTTTATAATATATATTTGCAAACATTTTTTTATAGCCACGACACTAATTTATTTGTCTATCTCAATCTCTTCTATTTCAAAATCCCTGAATTCTCATTCATTCTATACTTTTCTTTTAATCTCATCCATTAATTTTAAAACTTAATCTTGACCCTACATTCTTAATCTTATTTTCTATATAAATCCCTCATCTCTTCCCTCATCTCTAATTTCTCATTCATTCTCAATTTTACTTTTTATGTCATCCATTGATTATAATCAATTTATTGAAGATTTTGTATCCCTAATTTCTCATTCATTCTCAATTTTACTTTTTATGTCATCCATGGATTATAATCAATTTATTGAAGATTTCGTATTATTGAAGATTTTGGATCTGTATTTTGATAATCAATTTATTGAAGATTTTGGATTTTGAAGATTTGAAGATTGTCTATTGATCAATAGAAATCCAACAATTCGTCTACTCAATGATTGCGACTTTGTGACTTTGAAGATTTTGAAGATTGTGAAGAACTTTGAAGATTTTGAAGATTTGAACATTGTGAAGAAATTTTTAAGATTGAAGATTTTTAGAAATTTTGAAGATTGAAGATTTTTGTAATTTATGTATATTTCTTCTTACATTTCAAGATTTTGAAGATTGTGACTTTGAAGATTGTGAAGAACTTTGAAAATTTTTAAGATTTGAAGATTGTGAAGAAATTTTGAAGATTGAAGATTTTTAGAAAGATTGAAGATTGAAGATTTTTGTAATTTATGATTGTCTCTCATCTTCTCAATAGAAATCCAACAATTCGTCTTTTGTGATTCGTCTTTCTTGATGTATCAAATTATATAAATCCAAAAATTTAATATTTCGAAAATTTAATATTTCAAACTTTTTACTTTTATTGTATCAAATTTTATAAATACAAAAATTTAATATTTCAAAATTTTAATATTTCGATCTTTTTACTTTTATAAATTCAACAAATCCATCTTAATTGTCATAATTCAACCATTCGTCTTCCTTGATGTATCAAATTTTATAAATCCAAAAATTTAATATTTCAATCTTTTTATTTTTTAAAATCCAACAAATTCATCTTAATTGTGATAAATTTAATCTTTATATCTTTTTATTTTTATAAATTCAATTTAAGCGTTTGTTAATAACATTACTCCAACAAATTTCAATTAATAAATTTAATCTTATATTCATAAAATTACTCCAACAATAAGATTTAATTTTTTTTTCTATTTAATCTATCTTAATAATATTTAAATAACTTTTCTTATATTCCTAAAATTACTCCAACAATAAGATTTGATTTTTTTTCTATTTAATCTATCTTAATAATATTTAAATAAATTTAATTTTTTTTCGATCTTCTTACTTTTTAAATCCAACAAATCAATCTTAATTGTCATAATTCAACCATTCGTCTTCCATGTATCAAATTTTATAAATCAAAAAATTTAATACTTCAATCTTTTTATTTTTTTAAATTCAACAAATTCATCTTAATTGTCATAAATTTAATCTTTATATCTTTTTATTTTTATAAATTCAATTTAAGCGTTTCTTTTTATAAATTCAATTTAAACGTTTCTTAATAAAATTACTCCAACTAATTTCAATTAATAAATTTAATCTTATATTCCTAAAATTACTCCAACAATAAGATTTGATTTTTTTTTCTATTTAATCTATCTTAATAATATTTAAATAAATTTAATTTTAATATTATTCCTAAAATTACTCCAACAATAAGATTTGATTTTTTTTCCCTAAAATTACTCCAACAAACAATAATATTTTATAATTTCAACCAAATCTATCTTAATAATATTTAAATAAATCTATCTTAATAATATCTATTAACATTCAAGAAATTTTAGGAATCTATTAACAATTCAACAAATTCATCTTAATTGTCATAAATTTAATCTTTATATCTTTTTATTTTTATAAATTCAATTTAATTGTTTGTTAATAATATCTTAATAAAATTACTTCAAGATTAAGCAAATGAACACAATCAATCTTCATATCAGAAAACTTAACAACAACAAATTTAGTCCAATTCTAACCACGAGACATTAGGGTTCTTTCAATGACATAATCCGGCCTTTAGAACAGTAAACAAAATAAACATCTACCATGAATTTCTCTTCTTCATCTTCCCCTGCTTCCACCGCTTCCACTTCAATTTGACAAATCAATAAGTTGTTAAGTACTAATTAATACTAATATTTAATTATAAAAATAAATGAATATGATTTTTCTTACCGAGTAAGGTGAAGGTAGACAACTTTTGCAGCACTACACTCAGCTAATTTCTTTTTCTGGCGATAGAATCCGGTGAAACGACCAGTTCCTACTGTTACCGTGGACTGGAAAGGTGGAAGCACGCCACCCGAACCATATGAGATTGTCAAGTAGTCAGGAAACGGAAGTTGCATTCTTAGGGAGAGATGATGCAACATGTTTTTGTATGGACATTCGTCCTCCTCCTGAGGTCATGTAAAATATAGTATAAGAATTAATACTTGTAACAATAAACATATATAAGAAATACAATTACAAAATAAAGTGAAGTATACATACCTCAAACTGTTGCTGCTGCGAGACGCTCCTTTCACGGAGCTTTGCTGTTGCCATTTCCGTTATTTGGCGAGCATCTTCTAGCATATCAAAGGGATCTGTCGGAATGCTAGACAAGAGCTCCTCCGATAACTCAAAATCGCCATTGTTCGCCATGAGAGTTTTTTTTCGGGTTATCTTGAAAATTTGGAGTGTTGCAGATAGACTGTAGTAATTATGCAGCACTCCTAAGTTTAGTGCAAATGTAGGTGAAATGCTGGTGAAATTTAAATGAAATGCAGATAAAAGAATGGCCGCGGAATTTGAGCTGCATTCACTCGGCACGTGACCCCACACCCCTGTGCCTAATATTAATAATACTAGTAATTTAATTAATAATAAAAAAAACCACTCTGTATCATTTAATCTTGAAATTGAAAATTTTATAATAAAATATTAGATTTATAAAATATAATTAATTAAGGTAAACTTAGAACAAAATTTCAATGAGTCAATGAATGTGGGTAAAATTTAATTGAAGCACTTTTTTTCGTTTTTATATATTGTCTTATACTTTTATTAAAAGGTCAAAATTATGTTATTACAGAACTAAAATATGCTATTACATTCAAAAATATTTTTGACACTTAATTTTCTAAGTAGTGATTAATATACTTAATCAATAAATATCACATGCTTATTTATAAAAATTATTTTTTATAATGTATAAGATTTGAATTTCTATTGAGAAGATGAGAGACAGTCTTACAAAAACCTTCAATAAAATTAACCAAAACCATGTATACATAAATTACAAAAATCTTCAAATGCAAGAAGAAATATACATAAATTACAAAAATCTTCAATCTTCAAAATCTCTTCACAATCTTCAAAGTACAAAAATCTTCAATCTTCAAAATTTCTTCACAATCTCACAATCTTCAAAGTCACAATCTTCACAATCATTGAGTATATCATATCATTGAGTAGACAAATTGTTCGATTTCTATTGAGTAGACAATCTTCAAATTTTCAAAATCCAAAATCTTCAATAAATTGATTATAATCAATGGATGAGATAAAAAATAAAATTGAGAATGAATGAGAAATTAGGGATTTTGAATAAATTGATTATAATCAATGGATGAGATAAAAAATAAAATTGAGAATGAATGAGAAATTAGGGATTTTGAGAAGAGATGAGGGATTTATATAGGAAATAAGATTAAGGATGTAGGGTCAAGATTAAGTTTTAAAATGAATGGATGAGATTAAAAGAAAAGTGTAGAATGAATGAGAATTCAGGGTTTTTGAACTAATTTTAAGTTGGTTGGTAAAACAACAACCGACATTCTTACTCAGATGGAGGAGGTATTTTATAACTATAATAACATTTATGGAAAATTTAATTAATCTATTTTTTTTTAGAATTTTAATGTACTTTTTTAGTATAATTTTAACAACATACTTATTTCAAATTTAAGAAAGATCTAGATGACAAAATGCCACCAGAACTTGAAATGTTGTTGGGCAAGAAATTCATTTTTCGAATCCATATTTCATTATTCAACTTGAGAAATAACTACACGGTATACACCGTTGTAAAGTCATCTTCAGATGAAGAACTAATTAAAAATTTTGAATCCAAGAATGGTTCTTCAAAGATATCTCTTATTTCGGAAGGAAAGGTAATACAGTAATATTTTTTACCAAGTTTTTTATTTTAGTTCTTTTAATATATCTATTTTATAAAAAATGAATTAATTTTTTTAATTATACTTTATTTAAGAGTAAGACTTCTTCGTCAATAAATGACAACGAAGATATCGAGTGTGTAGAAGTTACTACTCGATATAAAAGAAAGTTGGATTATGTTTTTAATTATATTATATGCAGTAGCATTGACACATTGAGCAATTTTCAATTACATTGATTTTTTTTACCGTTTTGACTACATAATTTCAATGATGTGTATCAATAAGCTCTTAATTCATTATTGACAATAAAAGGTGTGTTGTATAAAAGAGAAAGAAAAAGAAAACATACCAAAAGGTATGTCAAGGAAAGATACACTTCCATGTACAACAAAGTAAAGTCTAAAGTAAACAAAAATACAATTAAATCAAACTACATATGATCGTCCCGATCAATAATCAGTTGATCTTCCATGGTTAAAACTAATTCTCAAACGAGGATAGGGAAGCGAACTCTCAAGCGAGGAGAGGGAAGTGAACTCTCAAGCGAGGAGAGGAAAAAGTGCAAAAATCACGACGAGAACCAAAATCTATTCACCGAAACAGAGCCAGAAGACTCAAAAAACTGCTAGCGAAATTCCGCGAACAAATCAACGATCGAAACTCGAACACATGTTGAAACGAAACCTCAACCATCGCCAAAATTGTGGCCTGAATCAACACAGCCAAGGAAACAATTGTGAACCAACAAACAACAATCCAACGTTCCATGGAGCTTGAACTCTGAAACTGTAGGTCCCGAAAGTTGAGTTAATATCGAGGGAAGCTAAAGAAAATGTCTAGAGGGGGGTGAATAGACTTTTCTAAAATCTTTCGATATATCAGAATACAATGTGCGGAATACGAAATTAACAATGAGCCCAATACAAGTTTATACTCAACTTCTTAATTCGAGAACTCTGTTCTATACTCAACTTGTCTTGTTCAGTTATGTAAGTAAACAATTAAGCAATTAACAAAACAGTAAAGTAAACAACACAAACAATTTATAGTGGTTCGACAACTTGTCTACGTCCACTCTCACAACCCAGTTGTGATGTTTCCACTAACTCTTCCAATCGAGTACAAAGTGTGAGTTCTTATTCTTTAGAGTCCCAAGAAAAAGACTTAGATCTTCTAAGACTATACCACCAGATATGTCTACGATCTTACTAGAAATTTAACAAGTATCTAGCAACTTGATAAAAACAACAAACAAAAACGAAAACTTATTCAGTAGCAGTCTTCTGATTTCTTCACTTCACTAGCAGACTTGCTTTCTGAACTTCAATGAACTCTGAGAGTAATCTTCAAATGCTTCAGTATGTAGCTTTAGTATACGTATTTGCAGTAGTATCAGTAGTCCTGAATCAATGAACACCTTGAGGTATTTATAGACTTCTGAAATCAAGAACTTAGTTAGTTGTAACCAACTCTTCTTGAAAACTAACTTTCAACTGAATCTTCTTATCCATAAACGCGTTTCTTGTTAATTAGTTATTTCCATAACTAACTCTAATCCTTTTCTTTCCACGCGCTTCTCTTTGAACTTCACTTTAAGTTGTCTTGTCTTGTGGAGTCTTGTATGCACTTGTCTTGTAGTCCACCTGTCTTGTGTAGTAGACTTCATCCTTCTTGTCTAGTCTTCTTGTGCGATCTCCAACAGTAAACTATTCTAATCCTAACAAGACTATTACATTACTTTAAGCTTATAGCTTAGTCAACTTATAATCTATACAATCAATCTATCTATTACATACGAAAATCATGAGCTCTATACAATGATTATTTATAGCTCAATAACAATCTAACATGTATACAAATAGCAAATATGAAGTACTTATAAATCGTACTTATCTTTCAATATAATAACAACACTCATCTTTCACATGTGAACTCTACTGGTCTTGTTCAAGATGACTCCTCTTAACTAGACTAGATCAGTCAACACTTAGAAAAATTCAAACTACTTTTGGCTTATCAAAACTTCATCTTTTATCATCATGTAAGGCTTGTCTAGGATTCATATCCCAACAGAAACCTTTTAAAAATTTGAGTAACTAATTGGAATAAAATATAAATAAAGTGAATAAAATAGTTTAAATAATTTTGAATAAAAAAATTGAAAAAAGAAAATTGAATTAAAAAAAATACTCTAATAAAATTTTGCGAAATTTCTTTTATTATATAATTTTATTTTATTTTTTAAATGACTTTCTCTTATTTCTCTCTCTTCTCCAACTTTAAAAAAAAAAAAATCATATCTTTACAAATCTTGCATTATAATATACAATTAAGAGTTGGTCTCTGGCGCACAGTGTGCACCGTGCACACTATGGGATCAGTTAACCCTTATTAATTACAAAAGCGAAAATTTTAAACAAAGTAGCATCTGGCAAAGCGGTTACCATGTCTAATCTTATGTTTGAGGTTGGGGGTTCGAAACCCATGACTTTTTTTTTAATTAAAATTTTAAAACTACAATTATTACTGTTTTTCATAATTTTTATTTTTAAAAAATACCATAGAGTTTTTAAATATTATACTTTTCAGTCTCATTAACAATAATTACCCCTTTTCAATATTATAAAACAAGATTTTTTATTAACAATAATTACCTAGTTTTTCATAATTTTTATTTAAAAAAAATACCATAGAGTTTTTAAATATTATACTTTTCAGTCTCATTAACGATAATTACCCCTTTTCAATATTATAAAACAAGATTTTATATTAACAATAATTACAACTTTTCAGTATTATAAAACAACACTTTTCAGTAACTATACTTACCACTTTTCAGTATTAAAGATTATCATTTTTCACTAATAATAATTACCACTTTTCAGTATTAAAGATTGCCACTTTTCACTAATAATAATTACCACTTTTCACTAATAATAATTACCACTTTTCAATATTATGAAACAACACTTTTCAGTAACTATACTTACCACTTTTCAGTGTTAAAGATTACCACTTTTCACTAATAATAATTACACTTTTCAGTATTATGAAACAACACTTTTCAATATTATGAAACAACACTTTTCAGTAACTATACTTACCACTTTTCAGTATTAAAGATTATCACTTTTCACTAATAATAATTACCACTTCTCAATAATAATACTTATCACTTTTCAGTATTATGAAACAACAATTTTCAATAATACCATTTATCATTATTACGAAACAACACTTTTCAATGGTATGAAACAACACTTTTCAGTATTAAATACTACCACTTTTCAGTAACAATATTACCACTTTTTAATAATAATAATATTCTGTAATAAAAGTTAGTATTATTTTTCAATAAAAAAGAACCACACTTTTTAAAATACTTAAAAATCTAATTTAAACACACAACTAGGAAATTAAATTCAGAAAAAAGCAAATAGCTATAGCCATAGCACAGCACAGCACATACTCCAAAGTTTTTTTTGGCTTCTACTGCCATTCCATTTACCACATTTCATCTTCTCCAACCAACCTCTAAAACCAGGCCCGAGCACGCTTGAAGCCACCCACATTTTTTTATTCTAGATTTCAAATTTCTGCAAGCAGGTGAAAATTGCTCTTCAAATATATAAAGCCCCAAATGCTTGCTTGTGCGTAACTTGTGTCCCCTTCATTCACGAGGACGGAGCCGTCGCGCGCAGAGGGGTTCACCATCGCCGTCAAGACGCTGAGCGGCGCGCAGAGAAGGCGACGGTCTCCATGTGCGGCCGGGAGAGGAACTTCGAGTGGGAGTAGGTGGCCGGAACTAAGGAAGACGGCGGCAGGATCAGTGCAGGCGGCGGCTACTATGTGAAAAAAAATACAGTGGAAGGTGTGAACATTTTTTAGGGTTTACATGTTTTTTCAAATAAATAAAGGAACAGAGAAGAGAAAGGAAGAAAGAAAGAAAGAAAGAGAAGGAAGAAAGAGAAAAAAGAATGGAAAAGAAAAATTATGTAGAAAAAAACAGAAATAAAAACAGTTAAAAAAAGTGAGTGCACCACATCACTTTGGTGTGTATGGTGCATATAAGACTTTTCCTACAATTAAATGTTAAAAATTATTATAATTATAATTATTAAAAATTAATAAAATATATTTATTTCAACCCCGCGTATTACGCGGGTTTTACACTAGTTTAACATAATTGGAGCCTGGAAAACCGCTTACGATGTTTACTACTCCCTCCGATCCAAAAAGTTTGTCGCATTTGAACTTTAAATTTGTTTCAAAAAGTTTGTCGCTTTTCCTAATTTTACCAATGATTTTCCTAAATTGCCCCTATTCTTTTGGAAATATATTAATTACGATTTTTTTTGGAAAGGACAAAGAAATGGTGGTAAAGGAAGGTGAAAAAATAAAAGGAAAAAGAGAAGAAAGGGGGAGAAAATAACGAGGGGTAAATTTGTCAAAAAAATATGTTCCTTAATTCTATACAAAATGAGAAATGCGACAAACTTTATGAAACAGAGGGAGTAATTAATTAGTTCTGAATATTATAACACACTTCTACTAATTTTCTTATTCTAAAATTATCTTTCTTAAATAGATGGTGTTGGAATTTTTTTATTTAAATAATAGAATTAAAAAAAAAGATGACGGGGTGGGTTTACCCACCGGGTTCGCGGGGTGGGACGGGGTGGGTTTGAGCGGGTTTTGAGGCGGACCGGATAACGGGTCTACAAAAATTTGGCGGGGCGGGTCCTTGGACAGGCCATACCTGTCTCATACCCGCCCCGTTGCCAACCCTAATTGATCCCTTTAACTAATTTGGCATTAGAGTGGAATTCATTGATTGCATGATAAAACTCATCCTCGAAAGTGCTCCAAAAATACTTCAAAAACTTAAAATTAATTATATCCGGGCCCGGGCTTTTATCTGATCCGCAATCCCCCACGGCTTGCTTCAGTTCGTCTCTAGTAAACTCGCCACAGAGAACCTGATTTTCCACTTCCCCGATAATCTTGTACTATAGGCCTGTTCCATCCCTGTTTCGAGAAAGCATTCTTGAAAAAGTTGAAAATGCTTGTTTTGACCTCTTCCACAACTGCGATCCAAATACCTTGGATTTTCACTCCCTTGAGTTCGTTGAACCTCTGTTTCCTCTGCACCACTGAATGGAAAAAACTCGAATTTGAGTCACCTTCCCGAGCCCACTTCAGTCTTGACTTTTGGAACGCCACTCTAGCTCTCATGTCCATGTTCTCTTCAAGTGAAATGAGGGTCTCGTTTTTGTTGACGACGTCCTCCTGGCTCCATCATTCTTCCTCCAATTTCATGTCCAGATCATGTAGTTTATTTTCTGCGTCTTTGATCCTTAAGTCGAGTTTGTTCCCCTGCTTATCTCTCCTCTCTAAAAAGGCATTACCAAGGACGACCACTACTGTGTTGATGTCTCGATTTCTTCTGGGTTTCATGAACATTAATACCATGTTTTGAGGGGGCAGCGCCGGTGAGAAAAATCGCTAGAGAGGGGTGAAGGTGAAGGTGAAGGGTTTCTCAAGTAGCAAGCAAATGGGGGCAGAATTTTTAGGTTACATATTAAATATGGTGGGCAATTTATTAATTTACAATTCAATCTCATTTACTGTGCCAACACATTTTATTATCCCCACTTTTTTGACCGAGAACTCCAATGAAACTAAACAGTAAATTCGCGCGGGCCTACTTTTAATCTTGGGCCTGACCACATGAAATCAAACAGCTGCTAGGACCAGATTAAGATCTAATCGGTCACTAATCGGGAACATCAAACAGGGCCTGAGTTTATTTGTCCGACTATTTCAGAAAAATCAGGGAGTGAGGCGAAATTCTAATTATGTCCTTTCTTTTTTAATTGAAAGACCAAGATGTCCTTATACCCCAGTTGCATTATGCAATAAAAAAAATCTCCTCTTCGACGTATCTTCGAGAAATCTGAAGAATCATATTGATCGTTCTGCAAAATTACGGACACAAGGTGATTACGTATAGATGAATTAATACTCCATCCGTCCTGGAATTACTTGCATGGTTTGACTGACACAATTTTTAAGAAAAGTGAATTTAGTGGTTGGTGATGTAAGATAAAGAAGGGGTATTTTAGGTAATTTGGTGATGTGTAAAGTAGATATGATGAGGTGTAAAGAAAAATGTATGTAAAATGAGGGCGGCAATTTTGAAAATAAAATGATGTTGGAAGGGTATTAATTTTGTGGGGAATTTCCATATTAAGAATGTACAAGTAATTTTGGGACATATAGTAAATGGAAAGTGTGCAAGTAATCACGGGACAGATGGAGTATATTTTTTCAATCTGTTCATTCAATTCTACCTCGCATTAAGAATTATTTTGTCTCATTTGACCATAATTCAGGGCAAGCACGAAATTGGGGTTCTGCGAAATAGTGTTTGAATGTGGGCGTGATCGTTTCTTATTTAAGAAAACCCTAGAGTCATGGATTGATGAAACCGACAAAGAATTAATTGAAGGTCGACCATTCGTAGGAATTTTTTTTCTTTGTCTTCCGTTTTTTCATTGACACCGACAATACTTGTTTATGACACCAATAATCATACATATTTTCATACTTTCTGTGCACCAACTAATTTGGTTTTGAGTCTAGCCTAAACCTTTTTCCACATTTCAGATCAACCATAGAACTAGGAGATCGAATAACCTTATTCCTTCTTCCTACTTTAACAGCTGGTCTTGGTGGACTCTCATAATTAATTTCCCGTTCGCATTCACTTCCAACCTGAACTTTACTAACCGAAGTTCTCGCCAATAATTCTGTAGCAATAACAGGTTCTGCTGTAAGAACATTCTCTTCCTCAAACACACTACTAGACTTTTTACCCAACTCTTCTTTTTCAACTCTGTCTAGTTCTTCCATCATCAACTCATCTTCTGTTAGTTTGTTCAAAGGCTTGCTGAGCATTTGATTTTCTGCCTTTAGCACTTCTATTTCAAACTCCAGTCCTAAAATCATCTGATTTTTTGCATTCTTATCCAGTGCATATGTAGCTCTTTCCTTCTCAAATTCTTCTTTGAGCTTCTTTATTTCAAGTTCCAGCTTCTCATTGCACTTTCTCAAATGAACAATATCATCCAAACTTTTGTCAACCTCATCTTGTACAACCTTATCAACTTCAATACTGACCCCTTTTTTAACCACACCAAATTCAGTATGATCTTCAACAAAAGATTTTTTCAGATCACTGCAAACCCTCATTACAGTTCTATCAACGTCCACATCGCCCGGTTCATTATTATTACCAAATCCTATATCAAAAGAAGGACCATCATCCATGCTTGTAGCCTTCAATTTTGAACTCGATCCAACATCAAAATTTACAACTTGCTCTTTACCGGGAAAAACACGTTGCCTGTCTACAAACTCTGCATTTGCATTTACATCAGCAGTTGCGCATGACTGTCCACGAGCATTCGTAAAATCTCCAGGATTACTGACAGCCCTTGCTATCCTATTTGATCTTTCATTATCTCTGAATGCATTCAGTGTATTGTACTGTTCTTCCTCCCAAGCAGTTTTTTTCAAACAATTGGTTTTCAAACAATATGTAGAGTTAGTATTACCTTAGAATGTTTGTTCAGAATTCCCCTGTCTAGAACAACATTAAGAGCGTTTAAATCCCACTTCAAAAATCTCGGGAAAGCTCTGTCGTTCAACGGATCTATTAAGGAAGAGTGTTCACAAAGCCAAAACTGCATACAAAATTAAAATTAGTAACTGTAACTATATATCAATGTTGCATATAAATATACATGGAACAATATAATATAGAAGTAAATGCTTACAGGTAATAATGCAGCACAACCACCTGACTTCGTATCCTTACTTTTCTTAACATGATACTTCAGATATTGAACTACAAACATACTCCAATCGTACTTGCATACATCATAAAAATCCTCCAAATATAATGTCAAAAACCATGGTAAAGCACCACTCTTAACCGGACATAGAATACCACACATAACATAACAACTCAATAGTCTAGCCACATCCTGCAACGATTCTTTATCAGTGCGATGCTGCATTTCTTGAATCTTGTTCTTTATCAGTGGACGGTATAAAGATGGCAAAGGCTTTCTGTTCAAGAACCTCCCATCAAAGCATCTTCTAATCCAGGCAGGGTGACTATAATTATCAACTCGAAATGGCAACTTCTCGTGACCAGATGTTAATCCCAAGATTAACTCTGCATCACTTCTATTCAAATCCAATTCCTCTCCCCCAATCAAAAAACCACCAGAGACCTTGTCGTATTTTGAAACAATTTGTCTGATATCTTCCTCATACTTAGTACATTTAATAACCATATCCTCAGTTCCATTTTTTAAAATTGCTTCAATTAAGAACCAGAAAGGTGTCAGTTTCATAAATTCATAATGCATGTCTGAAAACCTGAAACACAGCATTTCCTTGAAGCATGTTCGCATATTTGATCGAAAACAGTACTCTCCACTTCTTTCACAATCAGCAACTGATGATCATAAAAAATGTAGTTAATATAGTTATGCATAATTACCCCTTAACACAAAATAAAATGGTCCAAGATACATCACTTACCTTTAATTATCTTCTTTTTTCTTATATTCAACTTAGTTTGTCTACGTTTGTTTCTGCTGCATTCTCCAATATCAGAATCTGAATTACGAATTTATCAAACCAAGTCATATTGTATTAAATAATAATTATGATATGGAATTAAATATAGATACAAATAAAAACTACAATACAGATTAAAACGATAATTATATTTACCTTCAGAGACAGACATTGTGTGTTCATCTATATCCACCTCCATCTCCGGTTCGCTCTCAAAATCTAACAATATATGAATTCATATTAATAGGTGTAAACCAATTTCATGTATGAATAAAGTATCCATACAACAAATGTCATTACAAACATATAAACATAACCTGAATCATCCGATAATACTCTGCCTCGCATAACTTTTTGCTTTTTTCCTGATATTGAATAACAAGGTTAAGTTAGTTACATCTGTATATTTCATAATAAAACAAACAAAAAAGCTATTGTATAAGAATGTTATACGATCCAACCTTTTCCCTTGTCATTTCTGACCTTAACGGTTACGTTTTTATTCCTTTTTCCTTCAAAAACAGAAAACAACTAAAGAATCAGACACAGACTGCATATAATTATTATTTTAAACTAAAATTGCATAACAACCATATATAAATGAAATCTAATAATAAAGACTTACTTGCAGATGCTCTAACAGCTTTAATTGCTTTCTTCTTTTTTATATTTCTTCCACCTTCCTTAATTTGTATCCCACCTCTTTTACCTCTTGCCATCTTCATATATGTATACAGAAAAACATGCAGATGAAAACACATGTTAAAGATATATATTCAATAACAAGTAACTTATTTCCCTTTTCATATCTCCACAAGAATTCTGAATCTTAAAGTAAGGGCATATAAATGTGGAATCTTGTTTTAACAATTGTAACAACTTGTATTTGTCTATAACCCATAATTTTGAAAAAAATAGTAAAAAATTCTGAAAATTTAAAATGCCCAAGACTACTTCTTCAATATACAAACATTAACTATCTTATTGTTCAAATTTAAATTGTATATGCGGATAGGCACTTCAATTTTCAATCTATTGTTTTTAATCAAAACAAATCATTACCAGAAAACAGTCAACATCGCGAATACGAGTTTCATATTTCGAACTATGCTCTATGAATATGCAAAACCCTAAGCAAATATCTACAGTACTACCCCTACAAAAACAGAGCATTTTCAAGAACAAAAATCATTTTATCAAACAACAGTATCTATAAAAAACATATAATCATCATAAAAACAACTGAAAATCGAAAAAAAACATGAATCACATATATTTAAAACATTGCGAAAACATATACACTATGAGATTTCGTTTTTTTATACCATTGATCATAAAATAACAGACATGCAGTAAAAAAAACCTGGAATAAAGATGGAAACGAACGCGATTTCGAGTTTCAACCCTTCGAAGCTTCGAACTAATCTCTGAATATCAAGCCACCGCGTGAATATGCACTCGAGTCAAGCTGAGAGGAATTTGGTAATATGTTTCTGGAAGAAAAGCAGCGCGAGATTCTAGGGAGAATTAATACCTTAATTGAATTTTAAATTGGTTGACTTCCCTAATATTGCTAAACTAAATTAATTGAATTCGAGTTTAAAGCTTAATTTGAAAACAGGGGCATATTGGTCTCAACCTAATTAATTTTGTCCTTGGTTGTTTTAGTATATATTTTTGTCTTTCTTTGTTTAAGACACTAAGTTATTGTCTTATATTGTATATAATCTCTAAAAATAATTACCTAATATATTTTTTTTTTAATTTTTTTTTCTAATTATTTATTTATTTAAGGTGTTGTGGTTAATTGGTATGAAATATTCCAATATATATATTCTTATGATATTAATATTGATTAATTACATTATAATATAGAATGACATCCCCTATTATACTAATAGAGAGTTTAATATGATGATGTGTTGATTTGAGATTAATTTGGATGATGTGTCGTCTTTAGATTAATTTGGATGATGTGTCGCATTCTCATGAAGTGTATATATATGTGTGTAATAATTGATTGTATTAATGTGTCATTTTTCTATTGATCCATGTGGCATTTTAATATTAAGTGTAATTTAAGGAAAAAAACATTAATTAAGGTATGTTGTTTACTAACTAAATCAATTTATAAATCTTTTAATATTTTGAATACCAATTTTATTGAACATTTCTTTGTATTGATATTTAAAAATAATTACCTAATATATTTCTTTTAATTTTTTTTTCTAATTTTTATTTATTTAAGGTGTTGTGGTTGGTATGAAATCTTTCAATATATATATTCTTATGATATTAATATTGATTAATTACATTATAATATAGAATACCATTATATATAAAAGTAAGTCTATCCATGTTAATTCCTCTATAATCTTTATAATATATATTTGCAAACATTTTTTTATAGCCACGACACTAATTTATTTGTCTATCTCAATCTCTTCTATTTCAAAATCCCTGAATTCTCATTCATTCTATACTTTTCTTTTAATCTCATCCATTAATTTTAAAACTTAATCTTGACCCTACATTCTTAATCTTATTTTCTATATAAATCCCTCATCTCTTCCCTCATCTCTAATTTCTCATTCATTCTCAATTTTACTTTTTATGTCATCCATTGATTATAATCAATTTATTGAAGATTTTGTATCCCTAATTTCTCATTCATTCTCAATTTTACTTTTTATGTCATCCATGGATTATAATCAATTTATTGAAGATTTCGTATTATTGAAGATTTTGGATCTGTATTTTGATAATCAATTTATTGAAGATTTTGGATTTTGAAGATTTGAAGATTGTCTATTGATCAATAGAAATCCAACAATTCGTCTACTCAATGATTGCGACTTTGTGACTTTGAAGATTTTGAAGATTGTGAAGAACTTTGAAGATTTTGAAGATTTGAACATTGTGAAGAAATTTTTAAGATTGAAGATTTTTAGAAATTTTGAAGATTGAAGATTTTTGTAATTTATGTATATTTCTTCTTACATTTCAAGATTTTGAAGATTGTGACTTTGAAGATTGTGAAGAACTTTGAAAATTTTTAAGATTTGAAGATTGTGAAGAAATTTTGAAGATTGAAGATTTTTAGAAAGATTGAAGATTGAAGATTTTTGTAATTTATGATTGTCTCTCATCTTCTCAATAGAAATCCAACAATTCGTCTTTTGTGATTCGTCTTTCTTGATGTATCAAATTATATAAATCCAAAAATTTAATATTTCGAAAATTTAATATTTCAAACTTTTTACTTTTATTGTATCAAATTTTATAAATACAAAAATTTAATATTTCAAAATTTTAATATTTCGATCTTTTTACTTTTATAAATTCAACAAATCCATCTTAATTGTCATAATTCAACCATTCGTCTTCCTTGATGTATCAAATTTTATAAATCCAAAAATTTAATATTTCAATCTTTTTATTTTTTAAAATCCAACAAATTCATCTTAATTGTGATAAATTTAATCTTTATATCTTTTTATTTTTATAAATTCAATTTAAGCGTTTGTTAATAACATTACTCCAACAAATTTCAATTAATAAATTTAATCTTATATTCATAAAATTACTCCAACAATAAGATTTAATTTTTTTTTCTATTTAATCTATCTTAATAATATTTAAATAACTTTTCTTATATTCCTAAAATTACTCCAACAATAAGATTTGATTTTTTTTCTATTTAATCTATCTTAATAATATTTAAATAAATTTAATTTTTTTTCGATCTTCTTACTTTTTAAATCCAACAAATCAATCTTAATTGTCATAATTCAACCATTCGTCTTCCATGTATCAAATTTTATAAATCAAAAAATTTAATACTTCAATCTTTTTATTTTTTTAAATTCAACAAATTCATCTTAATTGTCATAAATTTAATCTTTATATCTTTTTATTTTTATAAATTCAATTTAAGCGTTTCTTTTTATAAATTCAATTTAAACGTTTCTTAATAAAATTACTCCAACTAATTTCAATTAATAAATTTAATCTTATATTCCTAAAATTACTCCAACAATAAGATTTGATTTTTTTTTCTATTTAATCTATCTTAATAATATTTAAATAAATTTAATTTTAATATTATTCCTAAAATTACTCCAACAATAAGATTTGATTTTTTTTCCCTAAAATTACTCCAACAAACAATAATATTTTATAATTTCAACCAAATCTATCTTAATAATATTTAAATAAATCTATCTTAATAATATCTATTAACATTCAAGAAATTTTAGGAATCTATTAACAATTCAACAAATTCATCTTAATTGTCATAAATTTAATCTTTATATCTTTTTATTTTTATAAATTCAATTTAATTGTTTGTTAATAATATCTTAATAAAATTACTTCAAGATTAAGCAAATGAACACAATCAATCTTCATATCAGAAAACTTAACAACAACAAATTTAGTCCAATTCTAACCACGAGACATTAGGGTTCTTTCAATGACATAATCCGGCCTTTAGAACAGTAAACAAAATAAACATCTACCATGAATTTCTCTTCTTCATCTTCCCCTGCTTCCACCGCTTCCACTTCAATTTGACAAATCAATAAGTTGTTAAGTACTAATTAATACTAATATTTAATTATAAAAATAAATGAATATGATTTTTCTTACCGAGTAAGGTGAAGGTAGACAACTTTTGCAGCACTACACTCAGCTAATTTCTTTTTCTGGCGATAGAATCCGGTGAAACGACCAGTTCCTACTGTTACCGTGGACTGGAAAGGTGGAAGCACGCCACCCGAACCATATGAGATTGTCAAGTAGTCAGGAAACGGAAGTTGCATTCTTAGGGAGAGATGATGCAACATGTTTTTGTATGGACATTCGTCCTCCTCCTGAGGTCATGTAAAATATAGTATAAGAATTAATACTTGTAACAATAAACATATATAAGAAATACAATTACAAAATAAAGTGAAGTATACATACCTCAAACTGTTGCTGCTGCGAGACGCTCCTTTCACGGAGCTTTGCTGTTGCCATTTCCGTTATTTGGCGAGCATCTTCTAGCATATCAAAGGGATCTGTCGGAATGCTAGACAAGAGCTCCTCCGATAACTCAAAATCGCCATTGTTCGCCATGAGAGTTTTTTTTCGGGTTATCTTGAAAATTTGGAGTGTTGCAGATAGACTGTAGTAATTATGCAGCACTCCTAAGTTTAGTGCAAATGTAGGTGAAATGCTGGTGAAATTTAAATGAAATGCAGATAAAAGAATGGCCGCGGAATTTGAGCTGCATTCACTCGGCACGTGACCCCACACCCCTGTGCCTAATATTAATAATACTAGTAATTTAATTAATAATAAAAAAAACCACTCTGTATCATTTAATCTTGAAATTGAAAATTTTATAATAAAATATTAGATTTATAAAATATAATTAATTAAGGTAAACTTAGAACAAAATTTCAATGAGTCAATGAATGTGGGTAAAATTTAATTGAAGCACTTTTTTTCGTTTTTATATATTGTCTTATACTTTTATTAAAAGGTCAAAATTATGTTATTACAGAACTAAAATATGCTATTACTTTCAAAAATATTTTTGACACTTAATTTTCTAAGTAGTGATTAATATACTTAATCAATAAATATCACATGCTTATTTATAAAAATTATTTTTTATAATGTATAAGATTTGAATTTCTATTGAGAAGATGAGAGACAGTCTTACAAAAACCTTCAATAAAATTAACCAAAACCATGTATACATAAATTACAAAAATCTTCAAATGCAAGAAGAAATATACATAAATTACAAAAATCTTCAATCTTCAAAATCTCTTCACAATCTTCAAAGTACAAAAATCTTCAATCTTCAAAATTTCTTCACAATCTCACAATCTTCAAAGTCACAATCTTCACAATCATTGAGTATATCATATCATTGAGTAGACAAATTGTTCGATTTCTATTGAGTAGACAATCTTCAAATTTTCAAAATCCAAAATCTTCAATAAATTGATTATAATCAATGGATGAGATAAAAAATAAAATTGAGAATGAATGAGAAATTAGGGATTTTGAATAAATTGATTATAATCAATGGATGAGATAAAAAATAAAATTGAGAATGAATGAGAAATTAGGGATTTTGAGAAGAGATGAGGGATTTATATAGGAAATAAGATTAAGGATGTAGGGTCAAGATTAAGTTTTAAAATGAATGGATGAGATTAAAAGAAAAGTGTAGAATGAATGAGAATTCAGGGTTTTTGAACTAATTTTAAGTTGGTTGGTAAAACAACAACCGACATTCTTACTCAGATGGAGGAGGTATTTTATAACTATAATAACATTTATGGAAAATTTAATTAATCTATTTTTTTTTAGAATTTTAATGTACTTTTTTAGTATAATTTTAACAACATACTTATTTCAAATTTAAGAAAGATCTAGATGACAAAATGCCACCAGAACTTGAAATGTTGTTGGGCAAGAAATTCATTTTTCGAATCCATATTTCATTATTCAACTTGAGAAATAACTACACGGTATACACCGTTGTAAAGTCATCTTCAGATGAAGAACTAATTAAAAATTTTGAATCCAAGAATGGTTCTTCAAAGATATCTCTTATTTCGGAAGGAAAGGTAATACAGTAATATTTTTTACCAAGTTTTTTATTTTAGTTCTTTTAATATATCTATTTTATAAAAAATGAATTAATTTTTTTAATTATACTTTATTTAAGAGTAAGACTTCTTCGTCAATAAATGACAACGAAGATATCGAGTGTGTAGAAGTTACTACTCGATATAAAAGAAAGTTGGATTATGTTTTTAATTATATTATATGCAGTAGCATTGACACATTGAGCAATTTTCAATTACATTGATTTTTTTTACCGTTTTGACTACATAATTTCAATGATGTGTATCAATAAGCTCTTAATTCATTATTGACAATAAAAGGTGTGTTGTATAAAAGAGAAAGAAAAAGAAAACATACCAAAAGGTATGTCAAGGAAAGATACACTTCCATGTACAACAAAGTAAAGTCTAAAGTAAACAAAAATACAATTAAATCAAACTACATATGATCGTCCCGATCAATAATCAGTTGATCTTCCATGGTTAAAACTAATTCTCAAACGAGGATAGGGAAGCGAACTCTCAAGCGAGGAGAGGGAAGTGAACTCTCAAGCGAGGAGAGGAAAAAGTGCAAAAATCACGACGAGAACCAAAATCTATTCACCGAAACAGAGCCAGAAGACTCAAAAAACTGCTAGCGAAATTCCGCGAACAAATCAACGATCGAAACTCGAACACATGTTGAAACGAAACCTCAACCATCGCCAAAATTGTGGCCTGAATCAACACAGCCAAGGAAACAATTGTGAACCAACAAACAACAATCCAACGTTCCATGGAGCTTGAACTCTGAAACTGTAGGTCCCGAAAGTTGAGTTAATATCGAGGGAAGCTAAAGAAAATGTCTAGAGGGGGGTGAATAGACTTTTCTAAAATCTTTCGATATATCAGAATACAATGTGCGGAATACGAAATTAACAATGAGCCCAATACAAGTTTATACTCAACTTCTTAATTCGAGAACTCTGTTCTATACTCAACTTGTCTTGTTCAGTTATGTAAGTAAACAATTAAGCAATTAACAAAACAGTAAAGTAAACAACACAAACAATTTATAGTGGTTCGACAACTTGTCTACGTCCACTCTCACAACCCAGTTGTGATGTTTCCACTAACTCTTCCAATCGAGTACAAAGTGTGAGTTCTTATTCTTTAGAGTCCCAAGAAAAAGACTTAGATCTTCTAAGACTATACCACCAGATATGTCTACGATCTTACTAGAAATTTAACAAGTATCTAGCAACTTGATAAAAACAACAAACAAAAACGAAAACTTATTCAGTAGCAGTCTTCTGATTTCTTCACTTCACTAGCAGACTTGCTTTCTGAACTTCAATGAACTCTGAGAGTAATCTTCAAATGCTTCAGTATGTAGCTTTAGTATACGTATTTGCAGTAGTATCAGTAGTCCTGAATCAATGAACACCTTGAGGTATTTATAGACTTCTGAAATCAAGAACTTAGTTAGTTGTAACCAACTCTTCTTGAAAACTAACTTTCAACTGAATCTTCTTATCCATAAACGCGTTTCTTGTTAATTAGTTATTTCCATAACTAACTCTAATCCTTTTCTTTCCACGCGCTTCTCTTTGAACTTCACTTTAAGTTGTCTTGTCTTGTGGAGTCTTGTATGCACTTGTCTTGTAGTCCACCTGTCTTGTGTAGTAGACTTCATCCTTCTTGTCTAGTCTTCTTGTGCGATCTCCAACAGTAAACTATTCTAATCCTAACAAGACTATTACATTACTTTAAGCTTATAGCTTAGTCAACTTATAATCTATACAATCAATCTATCTATTACATACGAAAATCATGAGCTCTATACAATGATTATTTATAGCTCAATAACAATCTAACATGTATACAAATAGCAAATATGAAGTACTTATAAATCGTACTTATCTTTCAATATAATAACAACACTCATCTTTCACATGTGAACTCTACTGGTCTTGTTCAAGATGACTCCTCTTAACTAGACTAGATCAGTCAACACTTAGAAAAATTCAAACTACTTTTGGCTTATCAAAACTTCATCTTTTATCATCATGTAAGGCTTGTCTAGGATTCATATCCCAACAGAAACCTTTTAAAAATTTGAGTAACTAATTGGAATAAAATATAAATAAAGTGAATAAAATAGTTTAAATAATTTTGAATAAAAAAATTGAAAAAAGAAAATTGAATTAAAAAAAATACTCTAATAAAATTTTGCGAAATTTCTTTTATTATATAATTTTATTTTATTTTTTAAATGACTTTCTCTTATTTCTCTCTCTTCTCCAACTTTAAAAAAAAAAAAATCATATCTTTACAAATCTTGCATTATAATATACAATTAAGAGTTGGTCTCTGGCGCACAGTGTGCACCGTGCACACTATGGGATCAGTTAACCCTTATTAATTACAAAAGCGAAAATTTTAAACAAAGTAGCATCTGGCAAAGCGGTTACCATGTCTAATCTTATGTTTGAGGTTGGGGGTTCGAAACCCATGACTTTTTTTTTAATTAAAATTTTAAAACTACAATTATTACTGTTTTTCATAATTTTTATTTTTAAAAAATACCATAGAGTTTTTAAATATTATACTTTTCAGTCTCATTAACAATAATTACCCCTTTTCAATATTATAAAACAAGATTTTTTATTAACAATAATTACCTAGTTTTTCATAATTTTTATTTAAAAAAAATACCATAGAGTTTTTAAATATTATACTTTTCAGTCTCATTAACGATAATTACCCCTTTTCAATATTATAAAACAAGATTTTATATTAACAATAATTACAACTTTTCAGTATTATAAAACAACACTTTTCAGTAACTATACTTACCACTTTTCAGTATTAAAGATTATCATTTTTCACTAATAATAATTACCACTTTTCAGTATTAAAGATTGCCACTTTTCACTAATAATAATTACCACTTTTCACTAATAATAATTACCACTTTTCAATATTATGAAACAACACTTTTCAGTAACTATACTTACCACTTTTCAGTGTTAAAGATTACCACTTTTCACTAATAATAATTACACTTTTCAGTATTATGAAACAACACTTTTCAATATTATGAAACAACACTTTTCAGTAACTATACTTACCACTTTTCAGTATTAAAGATTATCACTTTTCACTAATAATAATTACCACTTCTCAATAATAATACTTATCACTTTTCAGTATTATGAAACAACAATTTTCAATAATACCATTTATCATTATTACGAAACAACACTTTTCAATGGTATGAAACAACACTTTTCAGTATTAAATACTACCACTTTTCAGTAACAATATTACCACTTTTTAATAATAATAATATTCTGTAATAAAAGTTAGTATTATTTTTCAATAAAAAAGAACCACACTTTTTAAAATACTTAAAAATCTAATTTAAACACACAACTAGGAAATTAAATTCAGAAAAAAGCAAATAGCTATAGCCATAGCACAGCACAGCACATACTCCAAAGTTTTTTTTGGCTTCTACTGCCATTCCATTTACCACATTTCATCTTCTCCAACCAACCTCTAAAACCAGGCCCGAGCACGCTTGAAGCCACCCACATTTTTTTATTCTAGATTTCAAATTTCTGCAAGCAGGTGAAAATTGCTCTTCAAATATATAAAGCCCCAAATGCTTGCTTGTGCGTAACTTGTGTCCCCTTCATTCACGAGGACGGAGCCGTCGCGCGCAGAGGGGTTCACCATCGCCGTCAAGACGCTGAGCGGCGCGCAGAGAAGGCGACGGTCTCCATGTGCGGCCGGGAGAGGAACTTCGAGTGGGAGTAGGTGGCCGGAACTAAGGAAGACGGCGGCAGGATCAGTGCAGGCGGCGGCTACTATGTGAAAAAAAATACAGTGGAAGGTGTGAACATTTTTTAGGGTTTACATGTTTTTTCAAATAAATAAAGGAACAGAGAAGAGAAAGGAAGAAAGAAAGAAAGAAAGAGAAGGAAGAAAGAGAAAAAAGAATGGAAAAGAAAAATTATGTAGAAAAAAACAGAAATAAAAACAGTTAAAAAAAGTGAGTGCACCACATCACTTTGGTGTGTATGGTGCATATAAGACTTTTCCTACAATTAAATGTTAAAAATTATTATAATTATAATTATTAAAAATTAATAAAATATATTTATTTCAACCCCGCGTATTACGCGGGTTTTACACTAGTTTAACATAATTGGAGCCTGGAAAACCGCTTACGATGTTTACTACTCCCTCCGATCCAAAAAGTTTGTCGCATTTGAACTTTAAATTTGTTTCAAAAAGTTTGTCGCTTTTCCTAATTTTACCAATGATTTTCCTAAATTGCCCCTATTCTTTTGGAAATATATTAATTACGATTTTTTTTGGAAAGGACAAAGAAATGGTGGTAAAGGAAGGTGAAAAAATAAAAGGAAAAAGAGAAGAAAGGGGGAGAAAATAACGAGGGGTAAATTTGTCAAAAAAATATGTTCCTTAATTCTATACAAAATGAGAAATGCGACAAACTTTATGAAACAGAGGGAGTAATTAATTAGTTCTGAATATTATAACACACTTCTACTAATTTTCTTATTCTAAAATTATCTTTCTTAAATAGATGGTGTTGGAATTTTTTTATTTAAATAATAGAATTAAAAAAAAAGATGACGGGGTGGGTTTACCCACCGGGTTCGCGGGGTGGGACGGGGTGGGTTTGAGCGGGTTTTGAGGCGGACCGGATAACGGGTCTACAAAAATTTGGCGGGGCGGGTCCTTGGACAGGCCATACCTGTCTCATACCCGCCCCGTTGCCAACCCTAATTGATCCCTTTAACTAATTTGGCATTAGAGTGGAATTCATTGATTGCATGATAAAACTCATCCTCGAAAGTGCTCCAAAAATACTTCAAAAACTTAAAATTAATTATATCCGGGCCCGGGCTTTTATCTGATCCGCAATCCCCCACGGCTTGCTTCAGTTCGTCTCTAGTAAACTCGCCACAGAGAACCTGATTTTCCACTTCCCCGATAATCTTGTACTATAGGCCTGTTCCATCCCTGTTTCGAGAAAGCATTCTTGAAAAAGTTGAAAATGCTTGTTTTGACCTCTTCCACAACTGCGATCCAAATACCTTGGATTTTCACTCCCTTGAGTTCGTTGAACCTCTGTTTCCTCTGCACCACTGAATGGAAAAAACTCGAATTTGAGTCACCTTCCCGAGCCCACTTCAGTCTTGACTTTTGGAACGCCACTCTAGCTCTCATGTCCATGTTCTCTTCAAGTGAAATGAGGGTCTCGTTTTTGTTGACGACGTCCTCCTGGCTCCATCATTCTTCCTCCAATTTCATGTCCAGATCATGTAGTTTATTTTCTGCGTCTTTGATCCTTAAGTCGAGTTTGTTCCCCTGCTTATCTCTCCTCTCTAAAAAGGCATTACCAAGGACGACCACTACTGTGTTGATGTCTCGATTTCTTCTGGGTTTCATGAACATTAATACCATGTTTTGAGGGGGCAGCGCCGGTGAGAAAAATCGCTAGAGAGGGGTGAAGGTGAAGGTGAAGGGTTTCTCAAGTAGCAAGCAAATGGGGGCAGAATTTTTAGGTTACATATTAAATATGGTGGGCAATTTATTAATTTACAATTCAATCTCATTTACTGTGCCAACACATTTTATTATCCCCACTTTTTTGACCGAGAACTCCAATGAAACTAAACAGTAAATTCGCGCGGGCCTACTTTTAATCTTGGGCCTGACCACATGAAATCAAACAGCTGCTAGGACCAGATTAAGATCTAATCGGTCACTAATCGGGAACATCAAACAGGGCCTGAGTTTATTTGTCCGACTATTTCAGAAAAATCAGGGAGTGAGGCGAAATTCTAATTATGTCCTTTCTTTTTTAATTGAAAGACCAAGATGTCCTTATACCCCAGTTGCATTATGCAATAAAAAAAATCTCCTCTTCGACGTATCTTCGAGAAATCTGAAGAATCATATTGATCGTTCTGCAAAATTACGGACACAAGGTGATTACGTATAGATGAATTAATACTCCATCCGTCCTGGAATTACTTGCATGGTTTGACTGACACAATTTTTAAGAAAAGTGAATTTAGTGGTTGGTGATGTAAGATAAAGAAGGGGTATTTTAGGTAATTTGGTGATGTGTAAAGTAGATATGATGAGGTGTAAAGAAAAATGTATGTAAAATGAGGGCGGCAATTTTGAAAATAAAATGATGTTGGAAGGGTATTAATTTTGTGGGGAATTTCCATATTAAGAATGTACAAGTAATTTTGGGACATATAGTAAATGGAAAGTGTGCAAGTAATCACGGGACAGATGGAGTATATTTTTTCAATCTGTTCATTCAATTCTACCTCGCATTAAGAATTATTTTGTCTCATTTGACCATAATTCAGGGCAAGCACGAAATTGGGGTTCTGCGAAATAGTGTTTGAATGTGGGCGTGATCGTTTCTTATTTAAGAAAACCCTAGAGTCATGGATTGATGAAACCGACAAAGAATTAATTGAAGGTCGACCATTCGTAGGAATTTTTTTTCTTTGTCTTCCGTTTTTTCATTGACACCGACAATACTTGTTTATGACACCAATAATCATACATATTTTCATACTTTCTGTGCACCAACTAATTTGGTTTTGAGTCTAGCCTAAACCTTTTTCCACATTTCAGATGCATTTGGGCTAATTTGGACTTTTGATTGGACCAACATTCACATTTGTTTGAATTCACATGTGAAAATATTATTCCCTTTTTTTTCAAAAAATTTAACTAAATTAGATTCATATTTTGGAGGTTGATGTGTAAACAACTACTGGGAACTAGTTTACTCGCATATGAACAATATAATTCTGTGTTTGATGTATTGTGACTTGTGAACTTCATGCAATCTGCGTACACAGCTAATGGAAACTAGCTTATATGAGAGATATTATTATGTGTATGGTGTGGTGTGAAAACTATTTGGTTTATCATTCATGTAGGTTCGATTGATTTGATATCAAAATGATTATGAATATGGGTTGAGCTTAAACTCATTCTAACTTTATACCTAGCTACATGTGGTGATTCATATGAATTATGAACTGATTGTCATTTGTACATATAACAAATTCAAGTGACATTGTCAATATCCGAGGTCTTGCTATTGAAACATCTAACTGCTCTTCTTTTGAGCCAAACTTTGTGGTTTAGACATAAACAATTTATTAATTTATTTGGCCCTGTTTTAGGGTGAAATGTTGTGATTCCCACTTACACATATGCATCTCTCTAACCACATTTACTGGGCTTATAGCTGCAAGACTCATTCACCTCACATTTGAGTGGTGTTGTGTTTTTTATTTTTACATTTCAATTATGTCTTGTTTCACATTTGAGTTAAGGTTTCAAACGATTTACAACTTGCTATTTACATTCCTATTTTAATGTTCAAATTATTTTAATTAATAATGAGGCAGATTCAATGACTGAAGATGCTTCTTCAAACAAGTATGATGGTATTGGTAGTATGAGCTCCTGATCAATTTCTTTTATTTGTTAGGGTAGTATGAGTGAAAGATGTTTCTCTGATATTTGATTTGGTAGAATGATTGCAAGATTAATTTCTCTGATATTTGAGTGGAGTTGAATGTGTTAGTTATTATTTCATTATTTGTATGTGCAGGCTAGATTATAGATTGGATGCATACTTTAAAATCGAGATGTTGTTTGAGCTTCCTTTTGAAGTAATTTTTTGCCCCAATGAGAAATTAATGTTGTATTTTTTTGGAGTTCAGATTAAACGCTAAACATGTTACAAAATAATGTACTCCATTTTATTGTTTTCTTATTTTTTTGCTTATGCACGTGTAATTTTTCGAAATGTAAAATTAATATGGAATATGAGGTATGCAGTTTGATTTTGTTTAATTGTAATAATGCTTCCATGACAATATATGAGTCGTAAAAAATAATGAGCAAATGTGTAATTGTTTACATGAAGTGAAGAAGGATGAAAAGATAAATGTATTGGAAAAAAGAATTAGGGGCAAAAATGACTTTTGTCATTGATGGAGATACGACCCCTTGGCCTTCTTTTTGACAAGTTGACCAAATCAAGAAAAAGAAGAATCGTGTCAAGATCAGCTAATTGAAGAATTAAGTAGTGTTTTCTTTTCTGTTTTTGTTTTACCAATAATACATATTTTAAATTTAGTACAATTACGAGAGGGTCAATTATTGATTCAATCCACCTTATTATAAAAGGATGGGGAAAAAGTTGTAAGGCAGAAGAAGTTTTTGAATAATAAAGAAAGAGCAAATTAGCTTCTTTTAAAGTTTTTTAATTTCATTTATCATGGAATCCAAACATAAAATAGAACTTATCACTACAGTATTTACAAAAAGTAATCCAACAATTTAAACATATATTTAAATTTCAAAAATTACAATCCAAACAGTACAATCCTACTTAATTTTATCGTAACGTGTCTATCTCATCTTGCAATCCAAACGAGCCCTAAGGGTTTTACCCTCCTCTAGGCCTTCTTGAGTGACTTGGCAATAGTATTCCATCGGATAAACCAATATATAGTACTTAATTTGTTGGATTTTGCATTTAGTATTAATAATTCAACTCTATATTTTCACTATATTATAACACTAAAATTACACTAGCAAACTAGTCTCGTGAATTTGATATTTAATCGGACACTTATTAATATTACGATGATCCTCTTACACTTGACAGATAAGTATTTAAAGATACGTGTCAGAAGCCTCTCAAGAACGATCATCCACCTCGCTTAAAACTTCGATCCACCCCCAACTAGGTCGTCCTACATGCATGTCCAGCCAAGAAGTTGGCTAGTTCACTAATGTGTAATAGCTAAGTCATTAAGTCCTTGTTTGTTTTGGGACTATCACGTCCCCGTCCTATTCTAGTTCGTAATTTTTGCATCCGAATTTCATCATCCAACTTTATCAACCCCTAAAAATATATATATATTATACGGAGTACTATTATAATAATACAACATCATACATTCTTACACAATTGATTTGACATAAAATTACATCTTATCCTACTCAAAATCTTAAAACAAACACACATAATTAATATTAATCAGGATTCCCCATCCGAACTTTCCCCATCCTACATAATCCCAAAACAAACTTACCCTAAGCTTTTAGGGCTCATGTACCACCTAGCGTAGTAGCCTAGTAGGTGTACTTCTATAAGAACACGATTAAAATAATTAATACCTCTCCACACGTACAAATTCATTGTTTGATTAGTCCATATATCTCAGCCACGAAAGATCAATATAATACATTGAAAACAGTGTTAGGATCTGGATCAATCCAAGCTGAAATTACATGTTATATCATAATAAAATACAAGATCACAAATATTAATTGAATTTGTCACTCTCTATGTACAAGTATATATATTATATATATATATATATATATATATAGTGCATGTTGAAAACATCTTTTTTTTTTCTTTATATCAGTAACTTTTTGCTACAAATATTAAGCTTCGGCTACATCGATCGTTTTTTTTCATTTCCTATATATTGAAATGATCGAACCGTGCGAGTTGTAATCCAAGGGGCTCTAACAGTACTGGACAAAAACGTCATTATCGAAATGTTTTGTTATCATCTTATTTATTAAATTAATTAATTAATTAATGAAATCAGATTAGTGGGTTACTATTTGTGGTTAATATCGGGGAAACCCGAAAAGTGTCCATGTCAATTTAGTAATATCATCATGAAGGACATAATTTATTTCAAGGAACACAGACCTGATCAAATTCATGTTTTCTCTAATTTTTAGCTATTTACGGTGCTCTCCTACTTAATCATGTTTTAAGTTAACAAAATACTCTCTCCGATAAAATTTGAGTATATAAAAAATAGTTATTTTAGTTGTATTTGTTGGCTCATTAATGTTAAGAAAACACTGATTTTTAGCTAAAAAAACTATAATGACTTGATTCATGTAATTACATGAACTTGGAGCTAGGCAGTGGTACTCTAAACACTACGTCGAACTTTTATTAAACATTAAATCAAAATAACAATACAAAGCATGATGAAAATATTTTAGAAATCATTATTGGATGTCAACAGCTCCACTGTTTACAGTGTTTACAAAGCCAGGAATACATTTTTCAAAATAAACTCTATCTACCGAAATGGAAAAGTAATATTTCGGATTCTTTAGACTCATAATCGTATTTATTCACCAATCTTTGGCACATGTACTTACAGAATGATATCATATTTTACAGAAACACTTTTTGTGAGACGAGCAGAGCATTACTTAACTGATATGTTACAATTACAAACAAGTTAGATGGACGGTCGTGATCGTATTGCCAAATTTAGTTGTGTTCTTGAATGATAATCGGAGAAGGAGAAGTATTTCCGAGGTCATCAGCACCGATGGAGGCCCTTGAGTTGATGTATGCACCAGCAGCGTCCAACATTATCTTGTACACTTTCTTATTCTGCATCATATAATGTAATTTCTATTTTGTTTATTTACCATTACCAAGAATATTGCAATAGTTTAATAACACAAAAATTGTCGTTGAAACGAAATACGTACATCTTCTACAACACCTGTCTTGATCTTAGATTGCAGCAGACACCATTTCTTGAAATATGCACCTGCAGGGTAGGGAGGATTGCAAAACTTTAATATTCTCTCAGTTTTATTCCAATTAAATGAGTTTCTATAACACATAGTTATGTAGTATGGGATGGTCACTTGTGAGACCGTCTCATGCGAGATGTTCAAGGATCGTTCGATTGCAATTTATCATTTGAAAGTGGATTTGAGTTTTATTTTTTAGTTGGAGCTTCGTCTCAAAGAATATGATTCCCTAGACGGTCTCATACAAGAATTTGGCATGTCCTAAAACAAACCAATTCATTAAAGTGACAATCTCTATTGAGACCGTTTCACATTAGACGAATCAAAATTCATCAACTAGTTAGAAAAGTGAGTAATATGGTAAGATATTTCAAGTTAGATCGTTTCACAACCCATCTAATATTACACCGTCAAATTTTCTATTAGTTATAATGTGTAACAAAGTACAGTCTAATTGGAGCACTTGATTGCACTGCTTAATGGATTGAAACAACTAACAGTTTTGATCAAGAAAGTAACTGTGCCTGATGATACTAGTGAAAACAGCAAGCAAGAACGAAATGAAGTTGGAAAATTTATGACGCTAAGAAATAATAAAAATGGGATACTTACCAAATTTAATGTCCACAGTGCACGAGGACTCGGAATTTGACTCTATCGACCACCTGCAATGTCCCTGTTTCACGCAGAGTTTGGAAAAGTTAAACCTTCTCAAATTTGGTTGATTACTTTGATTTGCAACAACTTAACTAGAACTTAAAAAAATGCGAAAGTGAGTATATTTTGATCATTTCGGTTAAAATCATACAACACATGAGGATCAAATAGAAACAAGTAATCCTCCAAATTGAGCCTTAAATAATCTTCATACCTCAAAACATGATGCAAAGGGGACTCCTTCTGTCTGTTGTACAGTCTCAAGCACCTAACAGAAGAATCATATACAATTATTATTATTATTATATCAAATTAATGTAACCATAAAAACGAATTTGAAAAAAGTTACGACGTAGTATACCAGTGTTTTCTTATCTGCTGACAGAACAACATGTTGCCTCTCTGTTACAGGTATATCTGGAGGGCACAAAGGAAAGTTACATATGCTCCTAAATGTAACTTCTCTGATTTCACCATCGTATTCATCAGAGGCACACCACTGACCCACCTGAAGTTGCACCGACAAAACTTCAGATCAGATATTTATACTTCTAAAAAATCACAAAAGTTTCTAACTTCTGTATTGTTTTTTTTTTTTTTTCTAACTTTTGTTATTAAATATCCCTCAACACAGTTTCACTCAAGCATATGAAGATCAATCTCTGGAGCTCTCTACATTTGGTTAGCATGTTTACTGATATCTAGAACAACTAATGTCCTTTGACTGAAGTCAACCACTAGGTCTGATTTGCCATGACAGAATGCAGAGGCCAAGCCATATGATTATCTCTTTGTGTCTATACATAAATTCGCAAGTGGCATGTGCACATCTTGAATCCATTTGGACTTTCCATATTCAATTATTTCCCAAATGATCTTGTAGAAAATTCAATAATTACAACAATACTAACAGGCAGGCATCAAGCAGCAAATGCTGAGCAAAGCAGGTAAATTGGTAGTCATGTTGCAAATTTGCAATATTCAGGGCACAATAATTCAGAAACACAAACTTTTAGTTAATAAATATTTGAGATGTCTAAAGCTATATCCTTTGGGTGGGGAGAATGATGATTTAGCAGAAGATCTACCTTGGCTCCAGTGATCAACAAAGGAATGTTGGCATTGAGATTTTAATAGAGTATGTTCGAAAATATTCTTTTATTGTTAGAAAAGGCTTTATTTGTACTTCAGTTGCTATACATTAGAGGCCAACGTACGTTAGTTAAGGCTAAAAATATTACTTGGATGTGAAAGCTCCTTGCAATGCGTATAGAGTTCAAACTCAATGTAAGAAAATGCAACAAAATTACCACTGAATTAAATAAATAATTTCTTCATAGTCATTGTTACTTACTTTGAGATTAAAATCTTTCCGGGCAGTGTGGTACTCACTTGTGAAAGTTGAATCATCAGCTAAAATAAATTTGAAAAATTGCTCCACTGTGCAAGGAAATACACCCTGCAGTATAATTTGTAAAACATGGTGAATGTCCAGCTAAATTTCACCTGAAGATAAAAGGACAGGAGATACATTATACATACATTGAATATTTTAGTAAGCACTTCCTCTTTGATGAATGGTTGACAGTTTACAGGCTTGGCCACGCTTTCCTCAGAAGTTCCAGATTCGATTTTGCTGCCTCGAACAGAGTCACTGTCTGCATGCAGTGTTGGGTGCTTCTCTTCATTTTCAAAATCAACCAATGCTGGTTGCTCCTCCTTTGTAAAATCAAGCAATGCAGACTGTTCCCACTTTGAGAAAAATAGGTATATATGTTAGAGTTATTATTCAGAGAATTGAGCAGATAACAACTGATGCATTATCTATCTAACTGGAAGTGATTAGATCTCCATTTGAAACTCTATCACTGGTTTCGTGTTTAAAGAACATCAATTCTCTTTAATGATTACATTATCAACTTGCCACCTCAAGAATATATTTCTCAAAGTAAAATGCATGAAGACATCATTATGGATTACTCTTATCCATAAAATCAAATCACATGGTTACTCAATTATCAAGGAAGCCTCGATTACTATACTTTAGCCTACAACACATTTTATAGGGTATATGAGATTAAAGAATTTAACAGTATGTGGTAATAATAAACAAGCCAGAAAGATCCAAATATATCAGTATCAACTTTAGGCTAATTAAGGTCAACATGGGTGAGGGTGGGGTTGGTTTGTTTAAAATTGTCAGTTAACCATGTACATTGATTCTATACACTAGTCCGAAGTCTCTCTAGGATAAGCATAGCAGGACATGAAGATTTGACAAAAGCGTAGTATCATACCTTCTCATCTTCGAACATGGAATGATAGTTCTTAGCTGCATGTTGTAGAGATTTCAATGCGTTATTCCTATTCCAGAAAGATGCGAATTTGTATCTGACTCTACCTGGAGTACATTAACCATACACAGACAGCAGGCAACATACTCTAAGTCAATATATTGGCATGGACAACATAATCAAATATGAACCGCTCCAGCTTCAGTAGAAAGACAAGAATAAATACTTGAAAACATATTAATGGGCAACTTCATGAGTGGATATATGATTGATCATTGCATATACATCAAATTATTTCTAAAATGCTAGATCAATAATAGGTACTATATAGCCCTCTTTAACAGAGAGATGGAGTTTCTTATCATTTTAATTACGAGCATTGTCAAAGTGAAAGAATTTTGTCCAGTACCGCCTGTCTGCCTCACAATAAATTGAAAGAAACTCAGTGTTATAGAACAATATAACCAGAAGATAAGTTTCAGCATCACGTGTAGTGTGCTTGCTTTTTCTTCACCAGATTACATGTGGAGAAGGGCAAAAAACGTAATCTAGATGTAACTCTAGAAACAATGCTGAATAAAGCAGAACAATAAGAGATCATTTTTTTTAATTTAGTAAGAGATCTATTCTCATGGTGTCTCTGCAAACAATGGTTGTTTAACAGGATTTAAGGGTCAAATTCACGAAAGATGTTAATTTATTTTTCCCTTTTTTTTCCACGGCAGATGATGAGGTTTATTCTAGAGGTGGGTATCTATAGATATTGGCTAAGTTGCATGAATCCCGTTGAACTTAAGAGACAGAATAAACATTTCAAAGAGTTAACAAAGAAATATTACTAACCATCGGCATTTCCCAAAGGAGGCACACCATGGCCGCCGGCACCCGCTCGAAGAATTATCGTGATAGAAGGATTTATCAATGCATGTTGGCTCTTTCTTATCTGTGATACGAAATCAACTAAATAATTTCAGGCACTTGATACTTCAAGTTTAAATCCTAACAGAACAAAGAAATTGTAGTGGGAGAAGCTTTTTACCTCATCTATGTCTCTAAAAGGTATAATTATCTGTCAAAACAGAAATGCAAAACCGTAAGAAAAAGAGCAAAATCATAAACAAATAAATAAACTAATGCACTTATAAAACACATAGTAGAAACAGTTTCTAAGCTCTCATTATGGGAATTCCAGCATAAGACAATGTATGATATGAACAGGGGGATTCCAGCATAAAACAATGATAAACATACATTTCACTTGGAGCAACAAAACAAAGAAACTATTATCTGCATTGATGAAAATGATTCTCTCCCTGTGATATGTTAGAACAGTAATCAGTTATTTTAAATCTTTGAAATAAATTACATGCTGAATAGGTATCCAGGTTGTGCTTTTGACTTTACAAATATATAAAGATTAAGGAAAATTACAACCAAATTGATTATTTCATCTCTTCTAAGAAGTATAATAGAGAAAAGGACATTGTCTTCCAATCCAGAGGATACCTACTGAAGACATGCCATTAAATTTCATGACAAACCAAATTATAATTTAGCATGAAATTCCCTTAGTAGGCAGTAATAAGATTCTCTGTTTCCCTACATATGTAAACTTTGATACATGCTTCGAAAGAACAAGCTACATAATTCTGCATGCATTTTGAGGCGGTGATGAGGAGATACACATACGTTTGCATGCAGCTTGAGCAAAACATGCTATAAATGAGAAAATACCATCTAGTCTAAAAGATCATCAGTAAACTAAGTTTTTAGCAGGAATTAGAACTTGAGTCCCATTGGAAGAACTGATCTTTAGTAAGAAGTTAAATCAATCACAACTAATGATGATGAACTGACCTTCATTTGTTTCGAGAAAACATTAGAATGGAAGCAGACGTGCCATGCTGATATATACATTCGACCGTGATACAAAAATGATCTCTCGAGTGCACATGAATAGCTATGTACAACAACCTGAAGAACATCATTTATATGAATATGGACTTTCCACCAAGTATCCAAACAATGTACAACAACAAAAATAGAAAACTTAAAGCACTGGAAATTAGATATGACTACTAATCATGTCTGATATATAAGTATGAAACATACTTCATCTGGGAGAAGATTAAATATTGTTTGCAGTGGGCCATGTTTATGATAAAGAACCATAGGTTCTTGTTTTCTTCGAGTCTTGATGTCTGCACAGCCATTCCAATCCCTAAAAAGGATTATGATCAGGAAACAATAGATTTTGTACAGAAAATGTTTAAATTAGCAATCATCCAAAGAATGAATAGATTGACTCTATTAGTTGAGTGCAGGCAGACCATAAATTATTATTATACAAATGAAGCATCTTAATTGAAGAGGTCTGTCAATTATATATATATATATATATATATATATATATAACACATGAAAGGAATGTGTTTTTTTTAACACATATGAATCATCTGATCTCTGAGCATATCAACTGTGAGGTCAAGTTTCTTAGTTTGAAAATGTCATATAAGGTTATTACTTAAAAATCAAAGGGGCGGAAAGACCTATTTCTTCAAAAAAACCAAAAAGAAATCAAGTACAATATATAATCAAGGAGTGTGAGTACATATCTAACTCTTTTTTTTTCTGTATTTTAAAACAAATGAACGTAGACTAATCAAATAAAAAGTACTCTGTATTATATATGGTAACACACACGAAGATACAGAAGATTTTCAGTAATAAAAGATGGCTTCATTCAAATTGAGAATTTGTAGATAATAAAATATATTCTATCCAGTGCAAGAATGAAGAAGATAAGAAATGGTTTCGGAGTGTTAAACATACAGAAGTCAAAATTATAATAAAACCACTTTAAGGTAGCCCATACAACCGAAACTTCAACATTAGAAAAGGCCAGTCTAGTTCCTATTTCATCAACCACTGAATCCCCTATATTTATTTTCCCAAGTCACAGAAGTAAGGAAATGATAGAGTATACATTTCATGCTAGCAGGGGAAAAAAATCTGCCATCAACAACCGGAAGCATAAGCCCCTTTGTGCTTGCACAACAATCTAGTCAGCATGTAACAGTGCCCTAAATACAATATTTATAGTAATACAGAATCATAGAGAAGTTAAAGTAACTACCTTGATATGTTTAGTCTGTCAAGCGGTAACATCTCAGAAGTTGATACCCGTACCAATACTTCTACTCTCTGTATCTCTGCAGTGACTTTCTCTCTTTCTTTCCGATTTGTTGCTCGTTGTTTGGACAATGATTTTTTCTCATTGAACTCCCTAGATGTTTTGATCTTTGTTAATTTAGATTCAAAATAAAGAGAGTAGCATGTATATTAATTAATGATTAATTTCAATGTTTGCATTTTTCAAAATTTTAAGCATGTCAACCAATATGCAAAACTTCGTGTTTCCTCCTCATCAAGTGAGGAGGATTTAAACCAATATGCAAAATTAATGAGCCTCCCAATACTCATTGTCTAGCTCCTACACCATGCAAATATTTTTAGTTGTTATATGAAAAAGAGGAGCAACAGAAAGAAATGGAGGAAATAGACAGATACGAAGAAAAAATACCTGGAAGAATCCATGTGGAGTTGGAGTGTATTAATATGAAGACCGACCTAAAATATAAAAACAAAGATGAGTCTTTGCACCTCTGAAGAAGTGGAAGAAAATTAAAAAAATAAAGAGGAATAGAATGATATAAATCTCAAAGAAGGCACATCCAAAACAATTTATAACCTGCCCGGATGCACTATCCAACGTATACCATAACGCGCCAGTTTGACCTTCACGTTCAACAGAGAAAGTCACTGAACCAAGAACTGCACTACTCCGAATTATATCCCAACCATAAATTGTCACAGTAATCTGCCATATAATTTGGTAAAAGAGTGTTTAAAAAGAGTAACAAAAGGAACCAGCTGTTGGAATATAGAGTGTACCTACCTACTTGGAACTATATTCACATTCACTCACTGAGGGCTAATAAATGCATGTGGGTTTTCGTTCTTTTACTTAAAGATGGCCTTAGCATATATTGAAACTAATTATCCCTGTACTTAGTCCTGAATGCATCAAGTCATATCAAGCCAAAGATGGTTGAACTGAGAAATTTAACTGGAAAACTATTATGCTTAAGAAGCATTCCATTAAAAGACTTTGAGACAGGGCATACTGATACAGTTTGAGGCCTAAACCAGGACAACTATGAGATCCCATATATTGAGCAAATTCTACTAAGACATCAAACAAACATTGTATTCATTTTATGGGGGTGGGGGACACAATAAAATGAAGAAAAAGCAATTTTACTTAATTATTCATAAAAAACAAACATGTATAACTGAGTCACAGCAAACGATGTTTCATGCAAGCAGGAGTCAGTAAAAATGACTACCTCAACTGGAAGCTTATCCACAGTAAAATTGAACCCTTCATTCCAAACAGGATTTCTTGAGCTAGATACCATAGAACTACAAGAACCCAAATGAAGATTCAAATTATATTCAGATATATTGACGAACAATAAAAAGCAAACCATATGAATCAGAGACAAATTCTAGAGACAACTGTTAATGATGGCCACATCAGCTATGGACACATTCTCACTAAGTTAGTAAGTTCATACTCAATGTTAATGATACATCTATTAATGATGGAGGATGTAAAACTGGGGACAAATATGAATCAGAGACAATATAAGCATCATAGATAGCAATCGCTGTCATTCACATACGTCATATATCACCAAAAACATGAAATTAGACGAGGAATGTGGCATGCCTCTTTCAAAATATTGTTCTTCAGTGCTTAGAGGAGCCAAAAGAGATGTAATCACCTGAACCGCTTCTCTGCACCACAGGAGATAACTGCATAAGGATCCGATGTGCGATTCAGATTTACCCCAATGAGATTTTTAGCTGCTAAGAGCTCCACCTGAAACCAAAATATCATAAGGGAACAAAGTTCAAAGAAAAAATATTGTTAAAGCTTGCAGTTCAATATGCAAAATAGTTAGTGAAATGAAAAGATGCCACTGCCAGTTGTCAAAAATTACCTTAACTAAATATGCAGAATTAGTTCGACAATGTCCTTTATACTGGCCCGTCTACAGCATGTCAAGAAAGTTGATAATTACTCCCGGAAAAAGATAGTGAATAAACAAATGTAATACAGCATAGAGTTACAGCTAGATAAATTCGGATGCATTTATCATGAATGGAAAGAAGAAGACCTTATTATTTCAGTTATTACTTAAAGAAATAATAATTTATAATTTTTTTCCTGATATTAACTTTAAAATGCTTAATTTTCTCCATTTATCATTTCAGTTATTTAACCTTGCATACAATCAACAAAGTCCAAACCTATTCTTATGTATTGGTTGTAGAATTAGATGGAAAATTATTGTGATCAATGATCCTGAGAATGGTTGATTAAGCATACAAAATTCACACGTTTTAATTCTCAGAATAGAAATACTTAGTCAACTTAATTAACTTAAATTAATAGCGAAAAATTAAAATAAATAACATGGAAAAGGAACAATTTCAATAAATCATCTCTTTCCTATGGGAACAACGAGAAATGGTGCTGCATGATCTCTGATTGAAATAAAATTAATTAATAAATAAAAGAACGGTGAGAACCAATCTTCTGTTAAATCACAAGTTTGAATACTAATAAAAAACGGCAGTTTTTTGTTCTAGGAAATGAATTAGTGGTTCAATTACTCAATTGACCTTCTGTTATAACAAATTATGTTCATCAACTGATCATCAACTACTAATTACCATACTACAATACATAATCGAAAAGGAGTTAATTTCAAAAATTAGAAATCGAAAGAGAATCAAAGCAGGTATTAAAGTAATGGACAAAACCTCGTCTCTTTCGTCATTCACATTTGCAGCGGTTGCCGCACTATCCACGACCGTCCGGTCATTTGCGCCGTCGTCGACGGTTAAGAACCAGAGCGCCACCACCACGAGCGCCGCCGCCACTACCGAGACTTGAACCTCCGCCCACGAAGGCAATAAAAACTCAGCCAGCGTCTCCAGCACCAACATTTCCCCCAAAATTACTCGAATTACAGCAACGGTGCTTCAATTCAATGTAAATTTCTCGGAAGCACGAGAAACAAATGGATTGAGGCGTGCGGAAATTTAGCACGCAGTAACACACTCAGTGGGTGTGTTTCTGTGTGCATGATATATAGAGACATTATTTGCATGTGTATATAATTAGAGAAGCAGGAGAGGGGAGGAAGGAGGAAGAAAGTATACTGAAAAAGTAGGCGTGCATATTATTATATCAACATAAACAATGATTTTATCAGAAAATGACGAGAATAGGTCCCAAGTTTGGAGGGCAGTATGATTTTTCACTTTTTTTTGTTTTTTTTAAAAAGATGTATAATAGTAATTATTTTATAACACAAGCAAGAAAGAAAAATAAACCAGAATAATCGGACTGACGATCAAACGGATTGAGCATCGATTTACCGTTCAACCGTTAAAATAATATATATTTTTTATGTTATATTAAAAAATATTATTATGTTTTATTTATATTAAAATTAACACAATAGAGTTATAAACAATACGGAGTACAAAATTCAAAATAACTCAAGTTAAAGTATAGAACGGTAGAATAAAAAGAAATAACTAAATAGTCAATTTGAGTCGATTTGATCGGTTGGACCATACAAACAATTTTTTAAGTAGTACCAAACCAGTTTTCGATTGGAGGGGTCAGTTCGATTATGCAAAACATTGCATATGAGTGTAACAATATGGAATTAACACTGGGTTTTAGCGAGACTCATGATGAATGATCTGTACTTTGTACTAATATATGCATAAATAAAACATGAGTACAAATTAGAAGCGATGAGTTCACTTGGTTTTTTTGAGCGGTGAGGTGTCACACCATAGAGGAGAACATTGACGAATTTTTAACTTTTAGAAAATGGAATTTTTGGTTCTCTTTAATTTTTTAAAATTACTCCTTCCCTCCAAATGAAAGTTACTAAAAAAAATTTGTTCGTTTTCGAATGAAAGTTACTTATTCTATTTTTAGAAAACTACTCCTCTGATATTTAATTATATTTTTCTTTCTCTCAATCACATCACGTCTACTACATTTACTTATTCTATTATATTTTTTAACATCCGTGCTCAAAATTTTCTGACAGCTTTCATCGGCACGGAGGAAGTAAATGGGGAGGGCAAGGGGTAGGGCCCTTCACCGTAAAGTTGGGGCGTGTTTAGATTCTGGTGTGGGATGAATGATGAGGAATGTAGAAAGCATGAATTAAGAATAGGATTGGATTTGGAAATGCATAATATATACATGTGGTCCTCAGCTTCTATATTCTCTCATTATTGCCCCCTTTATTTTAATTTTAACAAATGTTCACCACAATTGACTATTTCTTTTGTTAAATTCAATACCTTTGACAACTAAGTTATTTAAACAGAAAATGGTTGATTATAATGACGTAAATATTTGAGTTAAATATGTGTTATATTGTATTTTTTTATTTTTTTGAACAGTCAAATATATTTCCATTAAGGCTTGTGAGTACAAAGAGTATTCAATTTATGGTTACGCCAGTATTTTGTTACACTTTATAATTTAAAATGATAAAAAAAATTAGAAAATGAGTAATGTTAGTAAAAAAAAACGAAAAAAAAAAAAAAAATACAGCCAATCTAGTAAAACACGGAGGAAGCATCATTTACAAACCCTTTACAAAATACAAATAGGATTGGTCTCATACAGAATCAATTCTTTATAAGGAATTGAGTTGACTTGGTTAACTTAAATCTTAAATATTCAAAAATATTGTGAACCCTAAATATTCAAGATTATTGTGAATAAAAATTTTGACTTGATTATTTTTTTTTATTTGTAATATTTTTTTATTGATAATTTTTTTTCGAAATTGTGTGTGTTGAAAAGTGTAAGTTAATATTACTAAAAAGTGTAACACAATATTACTAAAAAGTGTAAGTCACTATAATTGAAAAGTGCAACACAACTTTTAATAAAAAGTATAAGTCATTATAACTAGAAAATGCAAGTTAGTATAACTAGAAAGTGCAACATAATATTATTAAAAAGTACATGTCAATATACTTGAAAAGTGCAACACAATATTTTAATGAAAAGTGTAAGTTATTATAACTGAAAAGTGTAACAAAATACGAGTAAAAAGTGTAACATAACATTACTAAAAAGTGTAAGTCACTATAACTGAACATATTGTTGAAAATTATAAGTCACTACAACTGAAAAGTGCAACAAAATATGACTAAAAGGTGTAGCATAACATTACTAAAAAGTGTAAGTCAATATAACTAAAAAATATTGTTAAAAATAGTAAGTCACTAAATAACATGCTAAAAAATTGTAAATTGCATGTTACACTTTTCCTTATTTTAAACATGCATTTTTATAATTAAAAAAAAATATATGTGAAAATTGTTAGATGTAAGAGTCGAAACCTCAACATAAAAAAACTATTCTCAAACGTTCAAACTACGTAAATTATCATACATGTTTTTCGCGTATTTTATTTTTATTATCAATCCTATCAATTTTTTTAAAATTTACTCAATTTCTTATAAGGAATTGAGTCTATAAGACCTACCCTTACAAATAATCCATTAACTTATAATCATACTCGAATTATATTTTAAAATAACTTAAAAGTGTAGCATACAACATACCATATAATGAGACTTGAAGTCTGAATGGAACCTTATAGAGTTTGAAAGTTAGTTAATTAACGTGTGATTAAAGTGTCGCCGCCACAATGATTATGCTAAAGTTCCACGATTAAGGAGGTCTAGGCTTACTAGTCCCACATCTATCAGTAATTATCAAAATAATTAATATTTATATGGTAAAGTGTACATACAAAGCTTTGTTTTGACGGTAAAAAGAGTTCTCACAATTTGATAGTGGAATTAGTTTTTCGAATTAGTCGATCCTTAAAATGATTAAATCGAATATTGAGTCATAGATTTTTTTTTTTTATTTAAAAAAAAAAATACTGCTTCAGAAGGTAAAATGTCCTTTTCAAAAGCCTTTTTACGTTATTTGCCTCTGTATTTTCAATTTCCTTTTAACCATATTCATATTTTAGTTTTATTTTTTATTTAACTCAATGTAATTTATTCACTCTACATTAGAATTCCTGCTTGCGTTTATAAAATTAAAGCAAATATTATCCTGGCAGGTTTACACCTGATGATTTGATATCGAGCAAAAAGATTTTCACTAAATAAAATACAGATAATGTTTTTAATTAAAAAAAAAAACCAAAAAACCATTGGTTTAATTTGATTTTTGTTTAAAAAAAAAAAACTCAAATATAATGAGTTGATTTGACATATATGTTCATAAATCGTTTAAATCAAGCTAACGTCTAGTGGTAACCCATATAAACATCAATGAGTACTTATATAGAATTAATTAAAAAGGAGTAAAAATAATGACAAATTTCTTTTGGAACAATGATTGTACTCATCAAGACCCCAAATGACATATGGTCAACACTATTTATCCAACACAAACATATGACAACGTTCATTTCTTATGAAACTAAAAGCGTATATAAAATACTTATACATGTTACAAATAATTTAAACATGTGGTTGGTTCCATAATAAATCCACGTCCTCATTACTCTCTACTCTCTAAAGTAATTTTTAAAAAGATTTTTAAATGATAATTTTTTAAAGATTTTTTTTTTTTTTTTTTTTTTGACAGTACAAGAAAAAAAACAAGCAAGAAACTTAGATCATCCAATTCTCCTTGAAGGTCGAAATTCCAACTTCCTCAATCCAATCGTAAGGACTTAAGGAGTTTAAGGCTTTCCGGGCAATATTATGCGCAAGATCATTATTCCCCCGGGTAATATGTTGACAATCCCACACTAAGATTGTACTCATCAACTGCTTGATAGATATAACCAATTTCTGCTCCCAACCTGTAAGATTAATGCGGCTATTAATGGCCTCAACAACAAGAAGAGAATTTGATCTAATACCTTTTACTTGCACCCCCTTTCTAAGCATTTTTTCAGGCCTATTTTAATTGCTTTCAATTCCGCAACAAGAACCGAACCCGGATGCGTAATCCTAACAAAACCAGCCAAGCCAACCTGATTTGTATCTCGTAGCAGGACACAGCTTATAGCAAAAAAAATAAGAGTTGGGTTGAAGGCTGAATCAGTAAAGAGAAAGTGATCAATAATTTCCTCCTGCTTCATATAAGAATCCTTAGGCACCAAAAACCTCTTACTAGTCAAGGCAAAATCTGAATTATTGAAGTCTTCCTAATAATCCAATGTCCAATGCACCTTGAAAACACAAGATTGCCTATTACCGTGATCATCGTTCAAATGTTTCCAATTGCACCGGCTCTTCCATATTGCCCACATAATAATAATAAAACCAGCCAAATGCTTAGAATTAACCACCTTAGAAATAGAAATCAGAAAATCCACAAAGTCACCATTCACAAAGCTTTTGATTTGATCCCACATACCAACAGATTTCCATGCTTTTTTCGCCACTGGACACCAAAAAACTGCATGCATAGAATCTGCAAAAGAAAAGCCACAGCAAGGACAATAAGGATCAATGGGAACATGATGCCTAAAAAGGTTACCTTCGGCTGCCACTGCTTCAACCATCATTTTCCAAGCAAAAATACGAACTTTCGGAGGGACTCTTAGTGACCATAGTTTGCCCAGCACATTAGTCCAAACTTTGCAATTTGAAGGACCATCATTCTTGGCAGTAAGATATGAAGCCTCCATTTTCCTTTGAAAATGGTATCCCGAGGCTACCGAATAAAGACCAGTCGAATTTTGGGGCCAACATCGAATGTCTTCCAGCTCATTACCACAGAGTGGTACACGTAGGATGACATCAGCTTCAAATGGAAGAAAAGCTTGCCTAACCAATTCAGTATTCCAAGAATAGTTCGGCAGGATGAAACGATCAACACGGGAAGCACTTGCAATCCTGGATTTTATTGTTCCTTCTTCCAAATCTGGCACCCATCTATGCTTAAAGATATGAACCTGGTCCCCTTTACCCACTTTCCATCTAACCCCAGCCTCAATGATATCCTTACTCCACATGAAAGATCGCCATAAATACGAAGGATTCGAACCTAAATCTGCCTCAAACAAATCTGTGTGTTTGAAATATCTGGCTTTGAAAATTCTGCTTACCAATGTATTTGGTTGATTAATAAGCCTCCAGACCTGCTTTGCAAGCATGGCCTTATTAAACAAAAACATTTTCCTGAACCCCAGACCCCCTTCATTTTTTGGTTTGCAAAGCTTATGCCACCTGGTCCAATGAATTTTGTGTTTGTTATCATGGTCTCCCTACCAGAAACAAGCCATCTCCCTTTCCAACTCCGAACAAATGGAAACTGAAATACGAAAACATGACATAGCATAGGACGGAATCGCTTGGAGGACCGATTTAATGAGAACCTCCTTACCCCCGTCAGAAAAGAACTTATGTCCCCAAGAGTTTATCCTCTGTCTTACCCTATCCACCAAGTACCCAAATTGAATTCTTTTGGTACGCATTGAAAATGAAGGCAGACCTAAGTACATTTCATGACTATGTGTAGCCCGAACCCCTAGGATATTGATCATCGACTCTCTATTTCTTGACATTGTGTTTGGGCTAAAAGTGATCACAGATTTATCAAAATTAATAAGCTGACCTGTGGCTTTTGAATATATATTCAGGCAATCTTTCAGGCAATCACTTTCCTTAATAGAGGCTTTTAAGAAGAGTAGGTTGTCATCCGCAAAGAAAAGATTTGATATAATTGGAGCCGATCTAGCAATTCTTATCCCCGAAATTTTTTATTCACAGACAGCCTTTGTTATTAGAGAAGATAAACACTGAGCACAAATAACAAATAAGTAGGGGGAAAGAGGATCACCTTGTCTAAGGCCCCTGGATGGCTTGAATGATCTTGAGATCCTTCCATTAATATTCACACTGTATGAGACTGAGGAGATACAGTTCATAATTAATCGAATTCATTTTTGTGAAAATCCCAGACATACCATTGCTTCTTGCAAGAAACTCCACTCCACTCTATCATATGCTTTGCTCATATCAAGCTTTAGAGCAGCATAACCTTCTTTGCTCTTTGAGGATTTAATCCAATGCATTCCTTAAAGAGCAATGAGAATGTTGTCTGTAATTAATCGGCCTGGGATGAAGGCACTTTGGAAAGGGTCAATAATATCATCCATGATCCCTTTTAGTCGATTCGTTATAGTTCTGGCCAATATCCTGTAAGAAACATTAGATAGGCTGATGGGCCTAAACTGAGTAACCTTTTCAGGATTTTTAGTCTTTGGGATCAAGGTGATAATAGTATGATTCCATGCATCCAGAGAGCCCTCATTGTTAAGCATCTGCAACATGATTTTTGAAATTTCTCCTCCAATAGACTCCCAGTTCGATTGATAGAAGGAGGCTGGGAAGCCATCAGGCCCCGGGGCTTTCCAAGGGCCAATGTCCTTTACTGCCTGATCAATTTCCTCCTTGGTAAAGGGTCTGTCCAGAATTGTAGCCAAGTCCTGAGAAATCCTTCGAGGAATAACTCTCGTGGCTGTTTTAATCTCCTGCATAGAAGGACATGAGGATGCGTAAATATGTTCAAAATAACCCAAGAATTCATCAGAAACTACTTGTTCATCGACAATCCAAACATCATTGCTTGACTGAATGCCTCTAATGTAGTTTCGATTCCTACGCAACGTAGCCCTTGCATGAAAGAATTTTGTGTTTCTGTCCCCCTCTCTTAACCATTCCACTCTTGACCTTTGTTTCCAGTACCATTCTTCATGTGTGTGTAGCTTTTCGACCTCTTTTTGCAAAGAGTCAATCCTACGACAATCCGGACTATTGTTATCATCATTAAGCTCCTGGGCTAGCTGCGCTTTCAATGAATTAATACACTCAGGGATTGGACCTCCCTTCTTGCAAGCCCATTTGCTTAGTGCCTTTCCACAATGCCCCAGTTTCTCATGTAATGGTCTTTCAGGTTCAATTTGATTCCAAATGCTATCCAAAGTAGCTTTAAAATCTACTTCTTTAAGCCAATGATTTTCAAATCTAAAACCCCTGACCAAATCCCTCTTAGTTCGAATGAGAGAAACATCACATTGAAGCAAAATAGGTCTATGGTCAGAACCAAAAATCTCCATAGTGCTTGCTTTAAAGTGAGGAAAATTCTCAGCCCATTCTGTATTAGCTAGATACCTATCCAATTTTTCACATATAAGTTCTGGGCCAGCTCTTTTGTTAAACCAGGTATATTTCGGCCCATCAGTATGAAGGGGGAATAAATTGTTAAAGTCTAAAACCTCCTGAAATTGCACAAGTCTAGACACAGGTTTAGAATCCCCCCCTTTTTTTCTCGTGATGATACAAAGCCTCATTGAAGTCACCCCCAATTAGCCAAGGCCTTGGAGAGGAGCAATTATAATTTTTCAAACGCTTGAGTAACTCCCACGATTCCCTTCTTAAAGCAAGATTAGAGTTACCATAGAAACCTGTAAATCTCCATCTCCGATCCAAAGATTCAATCACACAATCAATATGACCCGAAGAAAAAGACAAGATATTAATATTCCATTCATTCCATAAAAGCATCAAACCACCCGAATTTCCTTGGGCATCAACATGAAAACTGTGTTGAAAACCTAGCTGATTCCTAAGGAAATTCACACGAGAGTACAAGCATTTGGTTTCAGAAACAAATAACAAACTAGGACAGTACTTGGAAATTAAACTACGTATATGATTGAACGCACGTGTACTACACACTCCACGTGCGTTCCAACACACTAGGCTCATTCATTCCGGCGGGGCTGATCAGTCTCAGCCTCCGCCAATCCTCGGTTCACAATCGGCTCACCCAAAGCTTCAAACATGCTTCTAGCTTTTTTGAGGGCGGTCCCTTCATTATCTTCCATTTCCATATCAGTCCAAACCCTATCCTCCACACACTTCTCATTTCTTTCAAACAAAGTCCTCTTCTTACATGGGGTGTTTATGCTTTGAGCAGAGACAGCCTCCCTCGAGTCCGCTTTATCCTTGTTTAAATCGGCTGCCTGTCTGTTCAGTCGCACCCTTACATCTTCTTCGAACACCGGAACATAGGGATCCTCGCCTTCAATGATAATCTCAACATAAGTATCTAAGTCCCTTGCACGAAAATCCCTTCCCACATGATGAGTAACCCGATAATCTTTCCCATTATCAATCAAACCCAATTTTTCTTTGAAAAAACGATGTGCATGTCCAATCGGAACAACAAAGGAAAGGGGTTCAAGAAACATACCGGATCTGGGATCCCATTTCTGAAATTTACCTTCAGTGAATGCTCCAACATAGTTTGGGTAAGGGTCTTTTCGAGGCATCAACTCCTCAAAGCTATGAACAACTCGACGCTCTTTTGGACCAGTTCTCAAACATAAAACGCTCTCATCGTCATCAATCATAACAGTTTTACCTTTCGGTCGCCTAACCGCTTCATCTTTGGAGCCTTCCTGAGCCTGTTCCTGAACTTGGGGGTTCCTGTCTAGCCAATCGAAAAATTGTTGCAGCTCCTTCTCTTTTGGACTCTTTTGTTTATCCGCACGCAGCCACTCCGGAAAGAAACGATTTTTCTTACGCCATTCTGCTGTTCTTCCCAGACCCATCTCACAGTCTCCCTCCACATGGTCCAGACGACCACACAGATAGCAAAAGTCCGACAAACGTTCATATCGGAAAATAGCCTTAACACCCTCCACCGTAAGATATCAGCATCTACTTAGGGGGATATTAGTATCCACCAGGACCCACACACGAAGGCACTCCCCTAACGCTTCCTCATCCTTCTTACCTTCAACTTCCAGAACATCTCCGATGACCCTTCCCGCCCGGACACCGATTGGCTTAGTCATTGCATGCAGCTGAAGGCCATGCACCTGGATCCAAAAAGGAACCAGATGAAAATTCAGAGTAGAGGGCCGCTCCTGCCCATGCATCCTCTGTAACACGATCAGAGATTTGCGTAGGTTCCACGGTTGCCTATGGAGCGCCATCTTCATTTCCAGTTCGTTGGAGAAATCTAGTAAGAACATTCCCTCCCCTATCAAGGAGACAGAAAGGGAAGCTTTGATTTCCCATACAATCTTCAGTAAATCACGTAACTCTGGAATCTTGAATGTTCTTTTTGCCACGAACCGTAACACCAACGCATTTTTCGGAAAAGCCAACTCTGTGTCTGGGACCACAATATTTGTGGTTTCATGGTCAACCAAAGAGAAAGCAGCCATTTTTTCCTGAATAGGATCAGTAGTCATTTTTTTGGGGAAGGAGAAAGCAAAGGAAGGAATGTGAAAAGTTTGAGTGTGCTTCCATTTGAGGGAAATAATTTTTTTACGTCCCATAACTTTACAACTTTTTTAAAAATGTCCCAAAAAAGTTAAGTTTTCCAATTACGTCCCAAAGTCACCGGAAGCATCAAAACGACGTCATATTACGTCATGGTTACGACGTCGTTTTGATTTTCCGACGACTTTGGGACGTAATTGAAAAAGTTAGCTAAAATTTGGGACGTAATTGAAAAACTTAACTTTTTTGGGACGTTTTTGAAAATTTTTAAAAAATATGGAACTAATAAAATTTTAACACTAATAAACATGACAATATTATATACTCCGTATTATATTTCTTTGAATTGTTATATACACATATAATATATTAAAATGTACACTAATATTAAAATTTTGAATTGTATAAGATAAATTAATATTAAAATTATAATTATAATCATCTACTTTAAAAATAATGAATAATAATAAATAAATAGATTGATAATAAAATTTCATATACTCCGTATTAATTAAAAAATTATGAATAGATTGAACTTTAAAATTATGAATCGATTTAACTTAATAAAAAATTTAAAAAATTAAATATAAAATTAATAATTACCATAAGGAATTATGCTAATATTAATGACCATAAATATAATATTTTAACAAAATATCATGTAATTTTGTTCAGTATAATTTTATATTCTAAAATTGAAAATAAAGGCTAAATTTTTTTTAATTGTATAAGATAAATTAATATTAAAATTATTTCCTTTAAAAATACTGAGTAATAATAAATAAATAAATAGATAATAAAATTTCATATATCCATATTAATTAAGAATTGTGAATTGATTTAACTTTAAAAAATAAAAATATTAATAACTAATAATTACCATAAGGAATTATGCTAATATTAATGACCATAAATATAATATGTTAACAAAATATAATGTAATTCTATTAAGTATAATTTTATGTTTAAAATTGAATGAAATAAAAGCTAAAATTATTATAAAATAAATAAATGTGATAACGTACTATTTAATATTATTCAAAAACTATACTTACTAATTTATTTATATAAATAATATATATATATATATATCGATTTTATACCTTTCTTTTAATAAAATATAAGTAAATTTATTTTTTTAGAAGAAAATTTTTAAAAAAGTATATAAATATCAAGTATATAAATTAAAAAAAAAAAAAGTATATAATCAATTAATCAAACAATTTCAATAAAATATTTTTTTAGGTCCCATAACTATTCTATTTTTTCAAAAACGTCCCAAAAAATTTAAGTTTTCCAATTACGTCCCAAATTTTAGCTAACTTTTTCAATTACGTCCCAAAGTCGCCGAAAAATCAAAACGACGTCGTAACCATGACGTAATACGACGCCATTTTGATGTTTACGACGACTTTGGGACGTAATTGAAAAAGTTAACTAAAATTTGGGATGTAATTGGAAAACTTAACTTTTTTGGGACGTTTTTGAAAAAGTTGTAAAGTTATGGGACGTAAAAAAATTATTTCCCTCCATTTGATAACATCCGACGCCTTATAAAGGCATAAAACCGCCCCAAAAAAACCAGGGGTTGGGTACCCCTGATTCCAAGATAAATCTATGTAATCCAAGCAAAATCCTCCTTTCTCCAATAGCCCAATGCCCATCGATCAAAAATCAGAGAATGTTTTTTGGCAAAGAGAGTGAAGCGGTCACGCCCAATGTTTTTGCAAGTGACACTCACGCGTAGTACAAGGAGCTCCTAAAAAACACCCTAAAACAATAATCAGGGAAATTTTAAGGAATCGAGGAAAGATAACACACAAGATTTGGGGGTCTGCAAACAAAAAGATAAAAATTTGAAAAAACAAAACCGAAAGATCAAGCGTCTTGGGTAAGAAAGGAAGCCAAAAAGGTTCAGGCTGAAGAAATTTCAATTGAAATTCTTGTGGAAAAGCTCACAACACTTCTCTTTTAAAGATTAATTATTGTGTAATGCGGTTTTACGAATTCCATTTTTTCTATGAAGAAATTAATAACTGAACAACCTAATTCAAAAAAAAAAAAAAATCTACTTTCAAATGGCAAATTTTAATTGAGTCTTGATCATTGGCGGCAAGGATCCGTTTCTTTTAGAAAATGGCAGCAAGGATCCGCTACTTTTAGAAAATGTTAATAATTTTTTTTTAATTAAAGTTTTTTTGCAATCCTTAAAATTGGATTAATTTTGAATTTAATCTTAATGAAATATACATTTTTATTTTGGTCTCATAAGTTGGTCCAAATTTTAAAAATTCAGTCCAATTATCTATCATTGCAGGTAAATGAATTGGTCAAATCCATTTTTTCTGCATTTTTCTGCACATGAGCAAATTCCTGGTTAATCACGGTTGATTTGAATTACACACGAGCTAAGGATTTGACCGATTCATTTACATGTAATGGTAGTAATTGGACTGAATTCAAAATTTTATAGCAACTTATGAGACCAAAATCAAAATGTGTATTTCATTATGACCAAATTCAAAATTAACTCAACTTAAAGAATTGAAAAAACTTTAATCCCTTCTTTTTAAAAAAAAAATAAAAAAATTGGTCAGCAAAACAGTATCATATTATTGATAACAAAGTGAAATAGTTGTTACATTGGCATGACTCATGCCACAATGAGAAATAATATGTTCAGAAGAATTATTGAGTTTTAGTTGATGATTTGTAATTTTCCTCAGCATCCCATTACCGGTCTAGGATTTGCTATGTTGCAACCTTCTTCTTTGATATAGAACCAACTCCAAGATCTTGTCTTGCTTTATCTCTTCGTTTTTTTAATAATTTTGCATTCCTCCATTTTTGCTTTTAGTTTGTTATAATAGATGCAAGAAAGGTAAAATCAACTATAAACAAGAACATAAGAATTAGTACGATATGATATAGAATTAACTCTAAATCAATATTACGAATACAATTTATACACTCCCAACATCTTCGAGACTCGAGTCCTTAATTATAAGGACACGAGTTGACCAATCATTATAACTAAAAAGTGCAACACAATTTTTTTTATTAAAAAGTGTAAGTCACTATAATTGAAAAGTGCAACACAGTATTACTAAATAATACAAGTCAGTATAATTGAAAAGTGCAACACAATATTTAATGAAAAGTGTAAGTTATTATACAATATAATATAGGTGCAATATAACATTACCAAAAAGTGCACGTCAATATAACTGAAAATATTATTGAAAAGTGTAAGTCACTACAATTAAAAAAAAAAAAAAAAAAGTTTAATGGTTTACCGTTGAATAGTCATTTTTTATATATAAACACGGATAACATGTGCATGATTAGGTCTAGTGCAGACCATAACATACATCAAACTTAACTCCCTACCACACTAGCATATGAAACTCGAGACATGTACTCGTTTCTCGTCAACAAACTTAGGTGCAAAACTAATAGAAAAAATGAGTATTTGTAGCACTTGAATTATCTATAAATTCAGTTACAGACATGTTAAACCTGGACAATATCTACTCAATATAATCCTTTTGTGGAGGAAAAAAATTCTTTATGTCCTATAAATCTCAATTTCCAATATTTTCTCAACAACGATCCAATCATACATCTCAAACCTAGCACCGAGGAAGTCTTTCAACTTCTCAATATTTGAATTATTCTTTACTATTATCAACGTATCATCCACCTACAATCTTATTATCTTATTGTGATACACACAACTACCCAAGTCACAATTATCATGTGGAATTTCCCCAATGTTTGGGCTCTAAGGCATCCCAAAATATTTTGTGGGGGCAGGAAATTGATTTTACAAACCGTTATAACTTAAATGCAATTGGTTGCACATATACAATTAAAATTGAATTGAGTCAAATATTAAATTAAATATTAAAATTCATCTATACATTCAATTGTATATGAGAATTTGCCCTCACCAATATATATGCCTTCAATATTAGAATGAACATCTTGGACTTTTTTACATATATATTTTTAATAATAAATTAAAATTCTATTTCAATAGCCTATTGATTTGAAAAAAATGGGTTCTTGAATTTTTATTTTGAAAAAAGCGATTTAATGGATTATGTAGAAAATGGTGGGGATTCAAAACTAGTAATGATTGAAGTTATTGAATGCATAATGGAGAAAATATTATAGTAGTATTGTAGTGGAACAAAAATGAGTGTGTGGATGTTATCATATACCTTAATGTGACCAATTACATAAAGCAATCCCATTATTCAAGAAAAGCTAAAGCTTTGAATTAATTAATTACATTTTGTATCGGATCACGGTGCAATTAAATGTACTTAATCCATTTAATTATTCATTTAAATGTACTTAAATTAGAACTGGCTCATGGAGTACATCGCATTAATTATTTTTTTTTAAGTTGTTGGATTTATTTTATTCAAAAGTGTATTATGGCTGGGATAACCATTTTTTATTGGATCTAGACACTTCATCAACTTTTTCAAAAGAATAATGCATTATTTATATATATATACTTTGTGTTTCATTATTTTTACTTTTTCCCTACACTTTAATTTATAGTGATTTTTTTTACCCTATTGTACTTTTATTTATTTTACACTTTCATTATTTTTACTCCCCGACTTATATGCAAAAAAATGAAAATGTTAAATCTTTAATTTAACACATTTGTCCATCTCTATACTTTTTGTTCATTTATATTCTTAGTTAGGAGGGTGTATTCAATTGAGATTCTTTTGGATTTTTTGGACTTTAAAAAGTCAGTGGATTTAGAAAATCCATAGACTCTATGCAGAGTTTGACTGACTTTTTTATTGATTTATATGGATTTTTATAGATTTGACAGGATTTCTAAATACACATTTTTTTATTGATTTACATGGATTTCCATAAACTACGCCCCTAAAAGCTAGTTCAATTTTTTTTTTTTATTTATCATTATTATTCCCATCTTCATTTTCATCACAGTTATACCTCGACCTCATTTTCACATAGATAGCAATACTAGTTCTCCATGCATAAGTTCTTTGTTTGTTGTAGTTGTCTTTGAGAAAGCAATTCCAAATTTTCCTCTTTCATGTCGAGTGGTGAATCTTTATCTTCTTTATATTCGACTGGAAATTCATTAGAGCGACCTTCTTTCCGAAGAAAGTTATGTAATCTAGCGAACTTGTGAATTGCAATTTGAAAATACCAAAAAATTTGATTGAATAATTGCATTTCTAGGGTGACGACCTTGACCACCAAAATCTTTTAGATGATATCGAACACCACGTAATGGGGAATTGACGTCGATTAGATATTATTGACGGTGTCCGATATACTATAATTTTTAAAGAAAGAACATAATTTTAAAATACAGAGATGTAATTTTTTTCACGATAATAATAATAATGGTGGTGAAGAATCTGTTATCAAAGAACATAGTTAACAAAGTTTTTTTTTTCTTTTCTCTTCTAGAGTTTTCTAAGAGAATCCGGTGAAATCTCTACTTTTTAGAAGAGATTTTGATTAGTGAAATTTATTTATATTTTTTAAAGAGAATCCAACGAAATCCATAGAGTATTAAAATCCATAGATTGTTGAATACCTAAAGATTTCTAAAGACTTTTTAAAATCCGTATTGAATACCTCAAAATTTTGAAAGACTTTTAAAAATCCGGATTGAATACCCCCAGATTTTAAAAGTCCAAAAAAATTCAACAGAATCTCAATTGAATACACCCCCTTAGTGTGAGACAAAAACTAAAAAAAAACTAAATGTATGATGAGGTAAGAAATATATTCATTATTTTTGGGATTCTTCGATATGGATATACACTGAAACCGAGATATTTTAAAAAATATCGATATCGATTGTGTTTAGAACAAATTTTTCGTGATGTCAGCGATATATCAGCAAAAAAATCGGCAAAATTGGTGAAATATCAGGAATATCAATTTTCAAAGAAATTGATTGGTTTGAATTATTTTTTTCAATTTTTTTTTTTTTTAGTAAAAGCAAGAATCTTATGTCTCTTCTATCATTCAAGAGCATATTTGAGCCTCATAGATCATCATTTTGGTATTAATTGTCTTGTGTTAAATATTTATGAACAATTATTGTATCGATTTAGACTGATTTTGTATTTTATTATTGATATGTTTGTCATAAAAAATCATTTTATCGTGATTTTAGTCTAAATTTATGTATTAAAGTTAGTTATAATATTCTCTAAAATTTCATCTTAAATTTCTATCATTTTAATAAAAATTTTGTTAATTTTCTATATTTTACCGATATCGATATTCAATATCGATATTTCCATCGATATATACCGATATTTCCACTTATATCAATATTTTCATTTTTGAAAGAAACTGACAGTACATGAGATAAAAAGGGAAAAGTGCAATGTTTTTTTTCCTAAACTAAGGAGTATTAATTTTTGGCAAAAAGAGATGGTTTCCTTCCTATTTACTCTATTATATAATTTATTTATAGCTCAACTTCACAAAATATTCAACTACATATTCATAAATTATTCAAGGCAAAAACTATTGCATACATGCCATATTAATCAATTAAGATTAACTAAGTTCAAATTCGTGGGTCAAATGCCAGTTAAATTGGGTCAATTTTAATTAAAATATTTATTTTCGCTCTCAAATATTATTTTACTACATGACCAAAATTATGTTACTACAAGATCTAAATTTTGTCACTACAAGACCGAAAGTGTATTACTACAAGTTTAAAAATATTCTGGACACTTATTTTATTTTTTTAGCAAAATTACGAAAATAATCCTGACTTATTCGGCTACTACATGACTAAAACAATGTTACTACAAGATCAAAATTTTATCACTACAAGGTCAAAAGTGTATTACTACATGTCCAAAAATATTCTGGACAGTTAATTTTTTGGGTGAATTTATCAGAATGTTTTGACATGTAGTATTAAATTTTTGGCCTTGTAGTGGTAATTTTTTGACCTTATAGTAACAATATTTTGATCATGTAGTAAACCACCTGTTTGCGACCCGCGAATTTTCTAGGCAACCCGAATCCGAACTTATGACCCGCGAATTTTTTAAATTAATCTTAATTTAACTTTTGTGATAAATGGGCTTAGAGTTTTGACTTGTCTAATTAATATGGAATGCATGTATGAATTATTTCACATAAAACTAGCCCATTATTCAACTAATGTAACAGTTCCACGTCCTTCTAAATTGGACTAGTCTTATGTGAAATATTGCATATATGCATTTCAACCATTCACACTCACATTCTTTATAAATACACCCACTGACAGCTCAACCCACATTTTTTTATAAATACACCCACTAACAGTTCAATTCACACCCATATTTTTTTATAAATACACCCATTAGCAGAAATTGTACTTAGTCGTCTTCTCCGAGCAGTTTTCGGCCACCCCAAACCGCGGTCGAACGCTGCAATTTACGACGGCCTTTTAATCTTTAAATATTTTCTATTTCTTTAAATATTCTTTAATAATTATTATGGATCAAGGTTATTTTATATTATTACATGCAATAATATATGTTACTATATGTTATAATGTGAATTACTTAATCAATAAAAATTCTAGAAAAAAATACTACATAAAAGAATCGATATTACTATATAAAAAGTTATATGTTACTACATACTAAAGTTTAAATTACTACATTTAATATGCGTTTGTTACTATATGTAACTTTATCAAATGATTTGCATTACAACATGGTTATTGTGTTTACTACATGCGATAATATATGTTACTACGTATTATAATGTGAGTTACTACATTAACAAAAACACTAGAAAAAAACGTGTTACTAAATAAAAGAATTTGTATTATTATATAAAATAGTTTGTGTTATTACTACATAAAATAATGTGTGTTACTACATATTACAATTTGAATTACTACATTTAATATCCCGCGTTCGGCAATAAAATAAAAGATAAAAAAATCACAGAAATTGTTAAAATAAACGGGTTAAATTTTTTGGTCAAAATTAGAATACAAGCGGGCCAGTTGACAAATAAATTAAGAATTAACCCAAATGAATTAATGGTGGCCCAATAATATATATTTTCAGCCCATTGACTTAATAAGTCAATATTTTGAGCCCAATTGACTTAATTGATCAATATTGCATGTATGCAATATTGCATATAAATTTTTGTGTTCTAAATTAGTTCTACTTCACAAAATTATATCATTTCAAATTTCTAGCCTTTCACACTTTTTTAGGTAATTCCGACAAATGAATATCACTAATTTATTAGAAAAAATATGATTATTTTATATTTCATAATTTAAAAAAAAAAATACATTATCAATTTTTTTTAAGAATGTGTATTAATGTTGTGTCAATGTTGTGTAGAATGTTACAACATATTTGACAACATATTAATGATTCGTCATTTCTTTCACAGTCAATACTGACAGTGACAATAAATAAAATAGAAGTTGTACAAAAAAGTGATGAGACATTAGTTGAAGATGCACATGGACATTATATTGATGACATTGAGACCTTGCATGAAGAGTTATGAAAGCATACAACCTAGATAAGTTATGATGTGTGGGGGAGTCTGTGTAGATCCATGAAGATGCAGTTGAAGTGTTATTCAACTCAATCATCTCTTTTACTTCTTTACATAACTTTTCTTAATTTGGTTGTAATGTTTGATTTTATTGTTTTAGTATTTTGAACAACTTAGGATTTATATTTCTGTTATTTCTTTTTATTGCTTTGGACTCTAGTTCCTTAGGATTTATAATTCTGTCATTTATTTTTTGTATTTGGCATAAGCACCTTATTTTTTAGCTTAGTGAAGACCTTATTTTATTTCCATTTGATTTAACAATTCTATTTCATGTTATGAGATAAATTTCATATTTCTATTTTACACATATTATTGAATGTTCAATGTCAGGTGTGTTATGTAGAAAAGTCAAATTAGGAAGAATGTTGATGTTGTGTATAATGTTCCAACATATCAGACAACATCATTATTCGGTTTTTCTCCTAACACTAACTTTGATGTTAGATGTTGCTCTTAATGTCCTTGTTGCTGTTTGAAGACATGAAAGTTATCCCAGTCATGCGGTTGCATAGTTACAAGGAGTGAGAAGTTATAGAGCATACATGGAAGTTACCTATCTTTAAGGAGGTTGTAGATCATGTAAAAACTGATCTACGTGATGTTGGAGCAGTTGAATTTTGTGTCTATTAATAGAGGACTGCTACAACACAAAAACTTGAGAAGAAAGAAGACACATTAATTACTAGAGTTATCGAGCGCTTACCGCATTTAGTTTTAGGAAAAACTGTGTTTATTCTCCGTTGTGGATCATGTAAAACCGATCCACAACTTAAATATTTGAGGAAGAAAGGCTTACAAAATCCTAAAGCTATCGAGTACACTTGTGTATTTAGTTTTAGCAATACTTTTGTTTCTTCATTCTTTTAGTATGCTGGATTATTGTAAGCTTTGTCAATCATCTGTCATACTTATTTGATCTAGGAGAATTTATGTAGACCAAATTTGAGAGGCAGTTTCATAAATTTTGAATAGGTTCTTTTTCAAATCTTTTAAGATTGTAATTTCGAAATCTCTAAGAGATTGCATTTGTAACACTACTTGTTATGGTGAATCGTATACACTTATTCATAGTCGATACAAATTTTTTATATTACTTTGCAAAGTGTTTTTAATTTTCGCTGCTTAATGTTGTAGTTTTGAAATCTCTAAGAGATTGTATTTGTACCACTACTTGTTATAGTGAACCGTATAGACTTATTCATAGTTTATACTCCCTCCGTCCCGGTATAAGTTTCCCCTTTCTTTTATTTGTTTTGATTAAGAAATATGATTAAATAATAGATGTAGTACAAGTGATGTGATGGTGAGAGAGAAAATAATAGATGAATGTGAGATGAAGTATGATAAAATAATAGATAAAGTGTAAGTGATGTGATTAGGAGAGAGAAAATCATATGTCAAAAATGGAAAAATATGAAATGGGAAACTTATTGTGGGACATCCATAAAAGGAAAGTGGGAAACTTATAGTGGGACGGAGGGAGTACAATTTTTTGATATTCCTTTGCAAAGTATTTTTAATTTCCGCTGCTTAATGTTGTCTTGACTGTGCCAACACTGTAGAAAACACCCCTGATAAACACTACGCACACACTTTCGTTGGTATCAGAGTCAACTATTTGATACACTAAGTAAAGATCTTGCTTAGAGTGTGTGTATTACAATGGAATATCCGCTTACTCGCGCACTTAGACCTCTTATTTTGGATGCTACGAATTATGCTTATTGGATGTCTAATATGTGAATGTACATCAAATCTCTTGATGAACGAGGGCGGAGGAGTATATTGGTTGGCTGGACTCAACCAAGGATTGAAGCTAATGATGACAACGACTCACGAGTCAAAAGAGAACTAGATTGGACAAACGAGGAGACGTCCACGACGGCAAGTTACAATTCGAAGGCCTTGAACGCCATTTTTACATCCATTGATGTATCATTGTTCAAGATCATCTCGAATTGTATGCAAGAACAATGTAAAGGATCGGAGATTGTTCGAAGGACCAAACTTCGAATGTTAAGCACCAAGTTCAAAATTTTAACGATGAAGGAGGACAAGACGATTTCTTGCTACAATGAACAAATCAGTGAGATTGCTAATGAGTCTCATTCATTTGGTGATCCCATATCCAATACAAGGTTAGTACATAAAATACTTAGAATTGTTTCTAAACGCTTTAATTCTAAGATTTGTGCTATAAAAGAGGCTAAAGATACTGATTTAATGATTCAAAATGAACTTGTAAGTATTTTAAGGATTTATGAGATGAATTTTTCTGAAAAGAATGATGACAAGTGATAAGAAAGTGCTAGTTTTTAAAGGTGATGCATCATGTAGTACTAATAAGTTTTCGTATGTTACTGAAATAGATTCTGATGATGATGTTGATGATAATTGTTTCAACAATCTAGAAAACATTACCTTTATAACTAAACAATTTTAGGCTGTGTTTGGATTGATGGATTTGAGTCTATGGATTTTAAATCCACAACTCAAATCCACCCTACATGTTTGGACAAAATAACATGTTAATGGATTTCAAATCATGGGTATTTAAGATCAATATATTTTTAGTTAAAAGTGTGAGAATTTTAAATCCATCTACAATCCGTGTCATTTGAAATTTAAGAATTCTTAAATTCATTCATTTTCAAATCCTTTGTATTTGAAATGACTCCATCCAAACACAACCTTAAGTCATTCTTGAAAAATAGGAATAACAAGTCCAAGGATAGTATACAGTAAAAAATCCAGATTAATAATACTCAACAATTGTTTGTTAAGAAAAATACTTTCAATCAATCTAGGCAAGTGGATAGAAGTAGAAAACCCAGGTATGATACTGAATATAGAAAGAATGTAAAGTGTGATGATTGTTCTGGTTTTTGTCATTATATATACTAGTGAATGTGTCAACACTTTACTGAAAAAGAAATTGAATTACAATGCTACTTTGTGTGTTGACTTTGATGTTGAAAACGAATATGAGAATGATGTAGAACATGTTTTTTTCATGTTATAATTGAATATGATAATACTCTTGATCTGGATGATGATGATGATTATTGAGATGATGAATTAAATGTGCCAACATTTCAGACATCACCGAGTAATATCAGTCCAGAATTTAACTATTTTAGCAAGTTCAATTTTTAGACAAATATTTCAAGTAATAGGAACATATCCAAAGGTGTTACCGATATAAATGATCTTTATAGAACTATTTTAAAACTAGAAAGTACTTTTTAAACTAGAGATTGTGCAATTTTATAATTATGTTAAATAGAATAGCATTTTTACAAGGCAAAGCCATGTTTTTTTTTTTTTTAGAAATAATAGATTAATAAATAAAATAACATGCAAAATAATCTACAATCTAGATTTGGATTATGTTTGGTGCATGGGCTTGAAAATCTTATTAAAAATAATAAATTTAAAATTATAGTAAATAATGTTGCGACAGACGATGATTGAGATGACACATTAGAGTATCTACAATGATGGGTTACTGGAGATTTATAATTTTAGGGGGAGGGTTATAACCATTGTGGGAGAGAGTTATAACTCAAAAAAAACTCTCTCTCCTCAAATGGGTTATACTGCATTAACCGTCCTTTTGCTGTTCTTTTGCCGACAAATGTGGGCTTGGCCCACATAAATTTTTTTATTTTTCTTTTTTATGTTGTTTTTTCATTCAGCCTTTTATATCTTTATACATATTGGACAAATAAATTAGATACAGTACTAATAACTAAAATTATACCGTTGGGTTAATTTTTTTTCCTCTATAAATACATCACATTCACATTTTAAATTCATACAACAGTCATTTTTCCTCTATAAATACATCACATTCACATTTTTTCTTTCTCACTCTTCCACTAAACTTTTACCTCATACTCTCTTCACTCCACTTTATTTTCTATCTCAATCCATTCTCATTTTTTGTGTTCTTGAAATTTGTTTCCATAATAAATGGACAAAAATAATAAAGAATTTCGTAGAAATTTGTTCAATCATCCTAATATGACGGATGAAATTCCCCTCTCTCAAAATTCATTAAATTCACAAAAAATTGAATATTCTCAATTTGGCTCGTCCACTCAATTTCCACCCAATTACGGAAATTTTTACCATACTCCTTCATATTCTCAAAATTTTCAAGGTCATAGAAATTTCGTTGATAACTCAAGCAACACTTTCCCATCAAATTTTTCCACTCCGACTTTCGAATTTTGGCAACACTCATCGGGGCAACATTTCGGTCAGTCTCGATCCGCCTCAAATATTCTCTAGTCCACAAGCAACCGGAATGTCGTCGAGATATCGGAGTGGCAAAGAACCGGAAACTCCAACATTCGTCCCGGAGACACAACTATTGTTGGGATATGAATCCTAATACAAGTCTTAATTGATGATGAGTTGAGTTTTGATAAGCCAAAAGAAGACTTGAATGATTTCTAAGTGTTGACTAATCTAGTCTAGTTATGAAGTCATCTTGAACAGATCAGTAAAGTGCATAAGAAGAGTTCATAAGTAAAGTTCACAAGATAAGTATGAAAAGAAAATATAAGTGTTTGAAAGACAAGTACGATTTATAAGTACTTTGTATATGTGTTAAGATTTACTGAGCTATTAAATGATGTATAGAAGCTCATGATTTGCGTTTTATATTCGCATATTCATTGTATAGATATTAAGTTGACTAAGCTGATTTATAAAGCTTAAAGTAATGTAATAGTCTTGTTAAGATTAGATGATAAGACTAGTTTAGTGTTCTATATTGAAGTCTACTATTGAAGACTGGATGCGCAAGACAAGTCAAGTGAAGAAGAAGACTGAGATTTTGTCTAAGTATGGAGACAAGACACAAGGATGAAAAGTTTAAGTCATAAACGCGTGTTGAAGATAAAGATTGAAGAGTTAGTTATGGAATAACTAATTAACTGAAGAAACGCGTGGATGGATAAGAAGAAGAAGTTAGAAGTCAGTTTTCAAGAAAAGTTAGTTACATAACAGAAAGTTCTTGATATTGGAAGTCTATAAATACCCCATGGTATTCAACGATTAAAGACTACTGATGCACTGATATTCTACGATATTGAAGCGATTTACGAAGTATTCAAGCGAAGAAACTCTCAGAGTACAAGTTCAGAAAGTCAAGCCAGAAGACAAGTGAATAATTCGAAAAAGGATACTACTGATCGAAGAGAAGTTTTTCTTTATTGTTTCAAGTTGCTAGTTACTTGTAAAATAACTAGTTAGATCGAAGAGGCACTTGGTAGTGTTTTCGAGAAGATCGAAGTCTTATTTCTTGGGACTCTAAGCCACAAGAACACACTACTCGAAGAGAAGAGTAATAAGAATTTCACAACTGGGTTTGTGAGAGTGGATGTAGACAAGTTGTCAAACCACTATAAATCTCGTGTTTGATTTACGTTACTGTTTTATTTGTGTTTGATTGATTAACTGCTTAATTGATTTAAATACTTAAGAACAAGACAAGTAGAGTGTTCATAACAGAGTTCGCGAATATTAGTTGAGTATAAATTTGATTGGGCTCATTGTTAATCCGATATTCCGCATTGTGTACTTTAATATATTGAAAGATTTTGAAAAGTCTATTCACCCCCCTTCTAGACGTTTTCCTAGCTTACTCAATATTTTCTAACTCAACTAGGGACCTACAAGTGGTATCAGAGCAGTAGTTTATGAACTGTTGTTTCTTGATAACCTACTAAAGACTTGGGTGAAGTCTTGGTTCTTGATCGTATTTGCTCATACGTGTTCTTGATCGCTGTTCTTGATATATCTTATTCTTTGATCCAAAAAAAAAAAAAAAAACTGCTCATTACTAATCTTCTTGAAAACATGTCTCTTGAAATAAGTGCTAATAAACTACCTAAGTTTCAGGTACAAGATTACGACTACTGGAAGTTGAGAATGGAGGTCATTTTCAGCTCCACTCATGACTTGATGATTTCAGTTGTCACAGAAGGACCAATCGTGACGATGATCCCTAACACTGCTGCTTTGGACAAGGACAAACCTGTTGGAGTTCTTGTTCGCAAACCCAGGTCAGAGCTAACATCTGAAGAGATGAGGCAGAATAACCTGGACAGTTTGGCCAAAAATTACATTTTACATACTCTTCCTAATGAGTATCTTGGGAAAGTATTAAAATGTAAGACAGCCAAAGAAATGTGGGACCGTCTTGCTATTATTTGTGAAGGGACTTCTCTGATCAAAGAAAGCAAACTTTCTACTGCTGTTCAGAGATTCGAATCATTCAAGATGAAAACTGATGAAACAATTGACCAGTTGGATACTCGCTTTACAAAAATTATGAATGACTTGGAAGTTCTTGACAAATCTTATACTGCTCGTGAAATAAACTTGAGAATTCTTAAAAGTCTTGATGCTAGATGGAAAATTGTGAAAATGCTAGTTAAGAATACTCAGGATATAGACGTGTGGATAGCAGAGACGATGTTTCAAACTCTAAAGGCTCATGAGTTTGATCTAGATGAAGAAGATCCCATTGCAAGTAGCGATAGAGAGAATGCCGTGTAGAAGAATGTTGCTTTTAAGTCTAGTTCGTCTAAGAGCTCTAGTGTAAGCAAGTCTAAGTCTAAAACTAAGTCTGCTTCTGTCAAAGACGAGTTAGATAGTACTGATCTAAGTCTGAGAGATCAAGTGAATCTCATGGTTCGAAAATTCGATAGGTTAAACAAACGCTACGGTAGATATAAGAAGTTCTATAGAGATTATAGAGGGTCCGCTTCTAAGGACTCGTCTAAGACCAGACGAGACCGAAACTCGTCCGAAAGGAGAGACGAAGTCTCAAAAGGTAACAAACGAGATAGAGAGTCTGATGATAGGAAGATTAAGCGTTCTGATAGACGAGATAAGCGAAGGGATAACTCTCCTATTAAAAAGTCTACTAACGATCTCTTATGCTATAACTGTGAGAAATCAGGTCACTACATTTATGAATGTCCTGACCTAAGCACTGATGATCGTGAAGAACACAAAGCACGAAGGGAAAGAAGATATAGTCGGGGCAAGAAGGCTATGATAGCTAATGATGACTCTGAAACGGATTCAGACGAGTTACCATCATCGTCTTCGTCTAGCTACCCGTCTGATCGTGATCATGATGAAGCTTTCATAGTAGACGATGGCCTATGCTACATGGCTAAAATTGATCAAGAGGTATCATCTGCAACTTCGTTTCAATCTTGTGATGAATCGGATTCTGATGAAAGTGATACTGCCGATAGTGGAGTAGGGAGTAGTCTTCATCACTCTACAGGTGTGACTGAAGAAGACCTCCTACTTGCTAACAAGGCGTTCATTGAAGTCAGCGACGAGAACATCGCCTTAAAACAGGAAATCATTGATCTTAAGGAAGCACAGTCTAAAGTAGATCCTCATATAACAGTCCTAAATGAACGCTTGACAGAAGAGTTAAGGCAACTCAAAGACAAGTGTGTATTTACAGACAGGTTATATCAAGACCTACTTAAGACACATGCTACTGAGAGAAATGAGTTCAATATTTTAAAGAGCAAATGCAAAAAGCTTGAAGAACGTAATAAGTTCTTAGAGACTGAGGTTGTCACTCTAGACCTTAAACTTACTGACCTGGTTAACTCTTCAAAGATTAACCTTCAACTGTCAGATAGGTATAGGGCTCCAGCTGACAAGACAGGTTTGGGTGCTGAGTTACCCAACTCGTCTACTCATGTTCTTAAGAACCCTACTACTGTTAATTCAAGTTCTTTGACTAATGATAAAGGAAAAGGACCAATGGAATACGATATTGGTACTACATCCAAAGGCAATGTACATAAGCAGACTCAAGTAATTAACACTCTGATTACCAAGGGAGGTAAAAAGAATGTTAACAACAAGCCTGTTCCGTTTAGAACTAGTCTATAAAGGACCACTAGTCGTGGACGACCCAACCAGGTCAGATACGAGGATTGGTATCCTGAGGAGACGAGTTCTAGACAAGTACAGACTAGAAGACAAGAGCCTAGACCTCCTTTTATAAGGCAGTCTCAGCTCTACTCGTCTAGGCCTAGGAAGGTTGCTCCAAAATATCGTACTCAACCTGTCCTATATCCTCCACCTTTGTCATAGGATATCATAAGTGAGGAAAGACCTAAACGTGTTTATAAACCGTATGGCCCAAATGCATACAAACCCTATTCTAACTATCGTAGACCAGTACCTACTCAAGTAAAGATTAAGTCTAAAGGCTATCTTAAACGAGTAGACCCGAAATCGAATGATAGGCCAGATAAGGACAACAAGGTCTTATTTTGTAACAAGTATGGGAGAAAGCTTAAAAGATCAAACTTGTTCAGGACTCCGATGTATATTTGGATTCCCTTGAACTCGACTAATCCCCCAGGACCCCAATAAACAAAGAGGGTACCTAAATTATTGAATATCTTCATTGCAGGGTCGACTCGACTTGTATAAGAAGGGTGGCTCAGTAGGAGAAACTCGGTACATTGATAGTGGTTGTTCGCACCACATGACAGGTACCAAGGCTCTTCTATCGAGTTACCACGAGCAAGAAGGACCTAAGGTGATATTCGGTGATAGCTCTACTGCTGTTACAAAAGGCTTTGGTTACATCAGAAATGGAGATGTAGAAATACAGGACGTATCCTACGTAGAAGGTTTGAAATACAATCTACTATCTGTTTCTCAATTCTGTGACCGTGGTTATAAAGTGAGGTTTAAAAGCCGAAAGTGCGAAATCATAGACAGGAGGACTCATACTGTACTACTCGTCGGCGTAAGACAAGGCAGTGTATACATTGTGAATTGAAATAGCTGTCCAAGGGATACTTCTCTTCTTAGTAAGAACCCTAAAGAGCTCGGTTGGCTTTGGCATAGACGCCTCTGCCACATGAACTTTAAGGCAATTAATAAGATTGCAAGAGATTACCTAGTGGAAGGTTTACCCAACGAAGTTTATTACAAATCACATGTATGCAATGCTTGTCAGAAAGGTAAACAGGTAAAAGGTTCCTTTAAATCAATTCCTACTCTCTCAACAAGTTGAGTCTTAGAACTACTACACAAGGACGGAGCCACATTGGGCCCAGGGGGGCCCAGAGGCCCCCCACCAATTTTTTTTTTTTTTATATATATGATAATATTTTTTAATAATTATATGTATTGTTTTAGTAATAATTATTTCTATTATATATATATATATAAATGAAAATATAACTATTATTTTCATTTTAAGTACTACATATTAAGTTTAGTCGGCCCTGTCGGATACCCGAGACTTCAAAAAAAAATAATGATTGCATACAAAGTTTGGAAGGAAGAATTTTTTTCTTTTTTTTATGTATTTTCTTATTAAATTTGTTTCATAATTCTTTAGTTTTTAAAAAATAGAGTCAATGGATTGATGGTGTATTTGAGATTATTGTCTAAATTTTTGCTAAGACTTACAAAAATGTCCTTAAAATTAAACAATATTATTGATGTTTTTAAAAAATTATTAGTTTAGTGATTTAAATTTTTTGTACATTTATATTTAACAATATTATATTGTATGAAACATAGAATATTGTAACACATTAATGTAGCTTCATTTTGAGTCGGAACTATCAAAACTTCTTACAAAACTTAATTGTTCGATTTAATTTAATGAAATGAAATGTATTGACAATTTTATCATGAGAAATTTTAATGAGTATAAGTATATATTATTTTATCTTTAAAGTAATGTTAATCGGGCCCCCCTATCGAAATTTTCTGGCTCCGTCACTGCTACTACATATGGATCTTCATGGTCCGATAACTCCTCCAACCTTGAATGGTAGAAGGTACACACTTGTTGTGGTAGATGACTATTCTAAGTTCACTTGGGTAGTCTTCATACACAAGAAGAGTGGTACACAAACTCTTCTACCTGATCTGTTGAAAAAGTTACAAGTTGAGAAGAACCAGTCTATTGTTAAGATTCGTAGTGACAAGGGTAATGAGTTCATTAATTGCTATATCAACGATTTTTGTTCTAAACGTGGTATCCAGCACCTTACTAGTGCAGCTAGGACACCACAACAGAACGGTGTAGCCGAGCGAAGGAATAGAACACTCAAGGAAGCCTGTAGAACCATGTTGGCCGAGTACAAAACACCTCAAAAGTTTTGGGCTGAAGCGATCAATACTGCATGCCACTCCCAGAACAGAAGCGCGATCAACAAGGTATTAGGTAAGACACCTTACGAGGTTTGGAAAGGTAGAAAACCCAGAATTTCATATTTCCATATATTTGGTTGTAAGTGCTTCATCCATAACAATGGGAAGAGCAAGTTGAATGCATTCGATGCTAAAGCAGAAGAGGGGATATTCTTAGGATACTCCTCGACTAGCAAAGCATTTAGAGTATTCAACTACTCGACCCTTTGTGTGGAAGAAACACCACATGTGGTTTTCGATGAATCTCGCCAGGACTCGTCTGCCAACTTGTTCTTCCCATTGAAATCAACCTTGCAGAAAATTATATAATCCATTTGAATCCTGGACGATATCGACAGTCTGTCCAATGCAAATATATTCGAAAAACAATTAATTGATGTACCAGAATACCTAATCTACAATGCAAGAACTAAAAATCAGAATAAAATAAATTTAGGATGTAAAATGCGATATGAATTGTGGAGTAACAACAATGACTGCATATGATTAAGGAATTCAATGATTGGCTTCAGGATATGAACAATAATCGAACGATAAAAAAACAATAGACAAGTATTGGAGACGTACCAGAATCTGGATCTATTGAAAAATGCAGTTCCTAATTCTGATTTCAATGCATAATCGAATATGACAAATTGAAATCGAAATTGATAATCCAATTTGGGAAATATCTTACTCTGATTTCATTGCATATCTGAATCTCGTAAATTGAAATTGAAGATGGAATTTGGGAAATTTCCTTAATTTGATTTAGACGCATAACAAGAAACTTCGGTTTTCATTTTCGAATTTGGAAAGTCAGAAACTTTCTGGTAATCAAGACTAAATTCTAGGAATTCATTTCAAAATTCATATTAGTTTAAATTACGATTTTTTTTAAAAATTTATTTTAAGGGTATCATGGGTAATTTGTCTTTGATTTGTCTCTATTAGAAAACTATTGAAGTTGGTGTCTCTATTTGCTTAAGGGGTGTTAATAGTGGACTTATTAGGGAATAATCTCTTGTTTAATGTGATTGTTTATGGTTGTTTAGTGTGTCTGTTATTTTTCTTTTCTTTTTTTAATCAATTAAATAAAAGATCATTTTTGTATATTTTGTATAAGTAAGGCCATTTTTTATAAATAATAATTTGACTAGGCCATTTATGAAATTCCCCCTAAGATACCTCTTCTTCTCTATTCAATTTCTCCTCATTCTAACTTATTTTTATTATTACAATTTTAATATATACCCGTACCATTTTTTTTAGGGTTGGTCAATACACATGTCAACTCTCTATATATATTAATAAAGGTGAATACATAAAATTAAGTAATTGATGTCCGAGTGATTATAAATACTCTTAATAAGCATGAGGTCACATCCGTGCACAGTGTGCATTTAAGATTTTCCCTTTTTTTTATACTGGTTCTTATCTAACCCGTCCTCCGGTACCACATTTTAAATAGCCCTGTCTTATAATTCGGAGTGGGACGGGCTTTGTTTCATTGGACGAGTTTTAGGTACCTCTTCTCCTCTATTCAATTTCTCCTCATTTCAACTTGTTTTTATTATTACAATTTTAATATATTATCTAACATAATCACATATTTAATATTATTATATTTTTTATACTAATAATTCCCTTACGTTACTTGACGAGCTGCATATTATGCTTATTCAAAAAAAAAAAATCAACAATTTTAGATAATTTTCAAATATTTTTACAATATTAGATTACAGATTTTAAATTTAAATATATTTAAAATATTTTTTCATATTTGGCCTGGTAAAGCCAAATCTTCAATTTTATATTTTCTAGAATAAAAAATGCTACCTCTGTCCCATTATAAATTTTTCACATTTATTTTATGAATGTCGAACAATAAATTTTTTATTTTATTTTTAGCACATTATTTTTCCTCCTCCAATCAATCACTTATATTTCATCTATTATTTTATCATACTTAATTTCATACTTATATATTTTTTTCTCACCATCATATCACTAGCTTGCATGCATTTATTATTTTATCATATTCTTTAATCTAAGCACTTAAATAAAAGGGAAAACTCATAGTGGAATAGATGGAGTATTACATAATTTTATAATTTGACAATATATTTTAAAAAAAGAAATAGAAAAAGTATGGATATAATTTGGTAAATAGAAAAACTATGTGCTAGATTTTATTAAAAAAAAGTGAAAAGTATGAGTATAATTTAATTTTTAAAAAATAATTAAGCCTTTTTTAATGTACATAGATATTATTTATAAGAATTGTTTTTTTTTTTTAATTATAGATAGTTGTCAAATGTGACGCCCTCCAAATCAACAATAAGACCATTTTTTTATATACTTATTAAAAATTGAGATTGAAAGAACAAAAATAAAAAGTTGTGGACTCCATTAAAATTAGATTAGCATTAGTAAATTAATTTCGTTAAAAAAAAAAAAAAAGATAAATTTGGTTGGCCTTCTAGAACGGCTATTACTACTTCTTTCTCAAGTTGTTTCACTTGCCTACATATTTGACAATTTTCTTACCTGGCAGGAAGCTCTCCAGTCTTCTTCTAGTAACCTATTACCAAATATACCAAGAGGAACGGTCAATTTGTTGAAAATAACTAACATTTTAATAATAATAATTGATTTATATCCTAATTAAAGATTAGATTTTGATTATGAAGAATGACAGTGGTTTATTTGCACAAAGTTTGGACTTTGAACATCCCATATTCCAAAGTAATTTAGTAAATATAATAATTAGGTGTAATATATGATTAATATTAAAATGAAATTGATATATACTTTTGTTGTTACTTCATTTTGAGACCAACAAAACCAATGGAAGAAATTACTACAACACAAGAATTAGAAGCTCCAAGGCTTTCTTTATGCGATCTCCCAATTCCAAACAACTTGCCTCCTCTGCCGCCGAGTGGCAGACGAAAGAGTCGGTGGGAGTCGGTGAAGTCCAGTTTAGACCCGACGGCCGTGCTGGCTGCATTCTGGCGGTGTAGTTAGAGATTAACGGAAAAGTCATCGCCGGGATTTCGATAATTAATTAGACTAGGAAGGAGTTAATCAAGGTGTTGAGATGATTAGATAAATTAATAACAACATGATTACTGATTACTAATTACTAATTACTGGCCCATTGTACACTCTTAATACGTAAATAACTCTACAAAATTAATAATTTTACAATATATTTATCAAATTAGATCATCTAAAATAATATTTCTCATTTATCTTACATGTTTCATTTTCTTAAAAAAAAAACGTATAGATCAAACTATGAAAATTATTACGGGACGAAGAGAGTAGTATTTTCGAACAATATTAATGTGTAAAATTACAATACTAACGTCACTTTTCAAGGAGTTTTGCCATTGCTTTCCTTATATGAATCTAAATCCATGTTTCAAGTTTTGTCGCTCACCATTTTTACAATCCTTCTCTATTCTGCATAGAAATCGAAAAAGAAATGTAAATATAATTATCGATTTTAAAAAAAAAAACATATATACCACGCAAATCAAAAGCAGGAATATAATCGAAGAATTATAAATACGAAATCAATCATAAATACGTTTTGAAATGTAACATATGTTGAACCATAACATACTTTCGAACTTTTGAACACAAACCACACAATCCTAAATAATCGATTCAAAAAACATACTCCTACTACGAAATATGCAAAAATACTACACAAACAACGTTGAGAGCAATTAACGTTCAGAAACATACGAAAATGGGAAACATATATACTTTGATAAACATGATTTGTTAGTTTAATTTGTTAATTTTTTTAATTTTAAATTACATTAAATAAAATAAATAACATCTTAATTATTCAATAATTTGAGTGTTCATTTTTTCAATTATCAATACTAAATGCAACAAAAATATGTTTTTTTTTTAGTGTTCTAATATATGTGTGTATTTTTACGTACTTGATAATTAATATTAATGTAAATACAACTATTAAATATGTTACTCCCTCTGTCCCACAGGAATTTGCACACTTTCCATATATGGATGTTCCATACCAATTTGCACACTCCATAAAAAGAAGAGTTGGTCTCCTCTGCATAGTGTGCATGTGCACACTAATGCACATGGAGACCCTCTATGTATTAATAAAGACAGAATTACAAATCAAAGTAACTATTCTCCAAGTGGTCACAAATACCTTGTATAAGTACATGGTCACGGGTTCGAGTTCTGTGATGGTGGTCTTTATTTATTTATTTTTCTACTGTTTTTAATAGTTTCACTTTTACTTTTACTAATAATAGTTTCCACTTTTCAGTAACAAAATTTCCATTTTCAGTAACAAAATTTCCATTTTCACTAATAATAGTTTCCACTTTTACTTTTCACTAATAATAGTTTCCACTTTTCAGTAACAAAATTTCCAATTTTCACTAATAATAGTTTCCATTTTTCAGTAACAAAATTTCCACTTTTCACTAATAATAGTTTCCACTTTTACTTTTCACTAATAATAGTTTCCACTTTTCAGTAACAAAATTTCCACTTTTCACTAATAATAGTTTCCACTTTTACTTTTCACTAATAATAGTTTCCACTTTTCAGTAACAAAATTTCCACTTTTCACTAATAATAGTTTCCACTTTTCAGTAACAAAATTTCCACTTTTCACTAATAATAGTTTCCACTTTTCACTAATAATAGTTTCCACTCTTCACTAACAAAATTTCCACTTTTCACTAATAATAGTTGGGGATTTCACATAAAAGGTCATTTCACCTAGTATTTTTTTAAATAAAGACATGATTCAAAATAGTTTCAGAATAAGGACAAAATGGCACATAAATGTACCATCATGCCCTTAATACATAAATTCGGAATTAATATGGAGAAATTATTTAAATGTTTGAAATTTAAAGCTGATCAGCTCATTAATTCCGAGAATTACGCAATTAAGAAAAACTTTCCTAAAATTAAATGAGAAGAAAAACAGGTTTGGTACTAAAGTTCTATCAGCTCATTAAAGCCCCCCGAATTACGCAATTAATTAAAACTTCCTAAAATTAAACTCTATCAACAACTCCGGTCAAACTTTGTAAATTTTGTGCAGAATTTTGGGGTTTTTCAATTTGTGAAGAAAGGAAACCGTGAAGTACGGAAGAAGACGAAGTGAGAAGTGAGAAGAACATTTTGCTCCCTAGACCATGGTTGAAAAATTAATATAAAATCTAAATCTGCATAATAAAATGAATAATTCAGAACAATGAAATCTAAAACTGCATAATAAAATGAATAATGCAGAACAATGAAATCTAAAACTGCATAATAAAATGAATAATGCAGAAAAAATAGTACGGTGTCTTCATATTAGAATGTGATTATGCAGAAATACGTATACATATGCAAAATAAGATCTGCATTATCCCTTGACCAAACCAATAACAAATAATCATGAACTACATTTCAGCAACACGCACGTAAATCATCACAATTTCACGAAAACAGAGCAAAATTGAACCTAAATTAAAATCATCTCAAAAAATCCTAAATTCTTTGCAAATTATGTGTGTACGTGTGGAATTAATAATCATACCCTTGGCAAAACTCTTCATCTGACCCTTGGAATTAAAAGTTTCTACTGTATCTCCGGTGGCTTCGCGTCCGTCATCCATAATGAAGAAATTGGTGAAGTTTGAATCCCCTAGGAATATAAAGAAACGATCGCGTGGAAAGTCTCTTGATCATGTGCAGTCGAAAGAACAGATCGAGGAAACAATTATGGAAGAGCAAAGGAGACGAGACCTTATAGCCATGGCCGTCGTTGAAAGAGAGGAACAAGCCTCTAAGCAGCAGAAACTTTGAGAATCATCGGAAATCAGTTTTTGGGCGTGAGGGGTCACCCAAAACTGAAACAGAAACTAAAAGAAGAAAAAGATCCCTCGATTTCAAGAGGAAATCGAGGATTGTTGCTTCACCAATCTGAAATCTATGGCCAATCGTTTGTAGATGCAGCGGGATTATGTTTGATTCATCATGGATTAACCAAAAAGCTTGAAGATTTGAGTTTTCCGGCCAAGAAACCCGTTCTTTAATTATTAAATTAATAAATTAACCAAAAATCTATGGCGACAAATAAGGAAGATGAAGACTTGTTATTTAATTATTAAATTAATAAATTAATTTCCATATTTAAATATAAGGGTATAATGGGTTATTAACATGCGTTTTTGTCCTTTTTTAAAAAGATTATAAAAGTTGTCTTTATTTAAGAAGCTAGGTGCCTAAATGGCCTTTTTTATAAATTTTCTCATAATAGTTTCCACTTTTCAGTAACAAAATTTCCACTTTTCACTAATAATAGTTACCACTTTTCAGTAACAAAATTTCCACTTTTCAATAATAGTAACCACTTTTCAATAACAAAATTTCCACTTTTCACTAATAATAGTTTCCACTTTTCAGTAACAAAATTTCCACTTTTCAGTAACAAAATTTCCACTTTTACTTTTCACTAATAATAGTTTCCACTTTTCAATAACAAAATTTCCAGTTTTCAGTAATAATAGTTTCCACTTTTCACTAATAATAGTTACCACTTTTCAGTAACAAAATTTCCACTTTTCAATAAGAAAGACAGTGGGTAAATCTTAAGTAGAAACCCTACCTGCTGAACACACCTTCAATAATGGCTGCTCTCAATTCTTCAAGTATGAATTGATTTCAATAAACAAATATCAATTCCTAAAAATTAGTATTGCATGTTTGAGAATTGTGCTCAAGTCCACATCTCCTAATTCTACACCACATAATTCCTCTGGTATGATGCAATTCGATCAATCATGCTTGGAATGGTTTGAAAATCAGCCTCTGGTATGATGCAATTCGATCAATCATGCTTGGAATGGTTTGAAAATCAGTATTGTTCTGCCTCAGTTTTAAAGGAAGAAGAAGAAACCAACATTTTTCAGTATTAAAAATTATCACTTTTAAATAACTATAGTTACATTTTTTAGTATTAAAGATTACCACTTTTCAATAACTATAGTTACATTTTTCACTATTAAAGATTACCACTTTTCAATTAAAATATCTCCCACTTTTCAATAATAAGAATTACACTTTTCAATAATAAGAATTACACTTTTCAATAAAAAATATACCATTTTTTATCAATCAACACAGATTTTAAACAGCACAGTGCCTCACAAAGAACTGAATCTTAGCAGTATTATCAATAGTCAAAAACTTATTTATGCCTGAGGAATCCCAATCCAAGCAACATAAACATTCAGTTTAAATCCATAAAAAAAATTGATTTAAACGTCAAATACTATCACAATGAGAATAATCAACTAAAACAAGCACTCGGTAAAATTCTGCAACAACAAACTTGCAAAGGTAGAACCCTAAGGTTCTCCTCTTCTTCAAATTCGCAACAAATTGAGCAATCGATCAATCATTCCCCTCTTTTGAAATTAAACTAGTGAATCAAATCGATTGTTAATTGTAAAAGCCCCACGGTGCGAACATACCAGATCGGATGATCATGAAGCTCGTCGACGATGTCCTCTCTCAGTGACGACGAAGGAGAATTGCGCCGCGCTTGGAATCAGAATCTACAGGCTTCGTGAAGAAATCAATACCGGGTATTAGTTAGGAAATTGAAGAAGATTGGGGTATTGAAGGAATTTGGAGAATTGCTCTCTCAGTGACGACAGATTGCAAAATAGAAAAGGAAGGCAGAAAAGGAGAAAAAAGGGGAAAAGAATTTGTAGAAAAAAAAACGGTAAAAAAATCGTGTGCACCGATACTCGGTTGGTGCACCCTGTGCATATAAGATTTTCTCTAAAAAGAAATATCTTCACAACCCTCACCCTTGAAATATACTCATATTTATCCATATGCCATTACTTTTCCACACTCAATATACTTTTTACTTTATTTTATTCATAAAAGTTTACAAAATTACCCCTCAAAACATCAATCATTACACCTTTTCTTACACATTTCTTAAAATGTGTGCCGGTCAAAGGGTGCAAGTTCCTCCGGGACGGAGGGAGTAGTATTTTGAATCATTAGTTTTTTTTTTCGTCACCCCTAACTTCAAATCCTGGATCCACCCTTGCTTGTAATGTCGTTTGATTATGTGAAGTTCATCACAGTCCACAGATCAACTCCTAAAAACATCGTCCATTCAGATTTGCCCAAAAAATGGCCCATTCGATCTAAGGACACGCAACAAGTTAATGTTGAGCAGAGAATGAAGTAAGGGCCCTATTTAAATTACAGGGGTGTTTCGATCTTTTTTAGGTTTCAACCAGGTTTACTGTGCTTAGAAGAGTGTGCAAAAAAAGATCGATCGTCGAAACCGGACCGACCGGTTAATTATCGATCCATCAAAATTTAGAATTTCGGGTTCTGGTTTTTCTTTGGACCTTTATTAATTACTATGAAACATGTATTGATTTTGAAATATTTTGTATTAATTTATTACATTATACGTCAAAATTCTATGTACTAATGGGTTAAAAAAAAAGGTCTGAAATGATCCAATATCGAATCGAATTGATTCAATTCCGGTCTCCGATCCACCCATTTGAGTGGATTTCGGTTCAATTTTGGACCCGTGCATACCTCTAACTGTGTTGATGAGTTTCTGAAATTTTGATAAAACGCGTAAGTCAAAACCCCTTCTTATTCAATTCACGCGCTTTAAGTGTTAGTTAGGTCATATATATGTTACAATCAAACAAATGTTGAGCCATATTAACTAAACAATAGTATGACACTTAGAGTGTCCACATTGGTGGAGGAGTTATAACTCCCCTTTCCTTTCGCCTCAATGCTTCATCATCATTCTTTCATTAATAACTCAATCCCACTTACTCCTACAACTAGACATGCGCAAAATTGAACCGTCTAACCGGCCAAACCGCCGGTTACGGTTTAAAAACCGAACCATAACTGGAAAATGGCGGTTCGTTTACGGTTTGGCATTTTGACAAACCGCAAACCGCCGGTTTGACCGGTTAACCGACGGTTTGGCGGTTTTTATATTATTAAAATAAATAAATAAATATATTTTTAATACACAATTCTTCTATTTTTAATGTATAAATTTAAGTTAAATAATTTTTATTCAATTCTAGTAATGTATTTTCTAAAAAATGAGTTAAAACGAATAAAAAATGAACGAAAACGGAGATAATATTTTAAAAAAAAGGATAAAACCGCCAAATCGCTGGTTTTCGAACCGAACGGCCGGTTCAAAAACCGTAACCGTAACCGGCGGTTCGCAGTTCGGTTACGGTTCACCGAAAACGAAAACCGTAACCGCCGGTTTCTAACCGAAACCGACGGTTTTCAACCGGCGCCCATGTCTACCTACAACCATTCCAAAAGTTATACTCCCTCCGTCCCAAGATTACTTGCACGGTTTGACCGGCACGTTGTTTAAGAAAAGTGAATTTAATGATTGGTGATGTAAAATAATGGAGGGGTATTTTAGGTAATTTGATGATGTGTAAAATGGATTTGATGATGTGTAAAGTGAAATGTATGGAAAAAATGAGTGACAAATTTGAAAATAAAATGATGTTGTGAGGTTATTAATTTTGTGGGGCATTTCCATATTAAGAGTGTGCTAGTAATTTTGGGACATCCCAATAAGGAAAGTGTGCAAGTAATCACGGGACGGAGGGAGTAACTCACATTTGTGGGACCCACTATTCAATCACATTTCTTTTTAATTCTTTATTTTTCATTTAATGAATATATGTAAAATTCAATATGTGTAAAAAAAATTAATACGGAGTATATGAATATATTAAAATTATTTAGTCAATTATTTTAGGGTATCAATTAATATATTTTACAAATTGAAATAAATATTTAATACTAACTCATTTCGTTAAATAATAAAGATTATTATTATTTTGATCAAGTGAAAATAGAATACAACATATTCAACATTAAGAAAACAATTCAACTAAATTAATTAAAAACTTAATTGTTTTGAAACGACAAATAAACGCATTATATCAATTATTGTCAGATCGAGCCCAAATATGTTCCACTAAGTCGGCACGAAGTTGGTGATGAACTTGATTGTTACGTAGCTCGGTGTTTCTTTGGAGAAAATCCCTAAATTTCGGATTAGCGCCTTGTATCGGTTGTGTGGGCTCGTCGCCTTCATCGTTGTTCCAATTTGTAACCATGTCTCATTCATCTTCAACGATCATATTATGCAAAATAACACAAGTTAACATTATGAGCAAGCGTTAAAAAGATTTACCTTTGGCAATATTGTATTAAGCCAGTGTGGTTTTGCTTGTTGGACACGTCGTTTAGGAGCACTAGCGGGGCGATTCTCGTTGTAGTAATCAGTGACTCTCTTCCAAAATGCTGCCGATTTCTGATCATTGCCGATTATGGGATCATCACTTATCGTGACAAAACAATTTGCCAACAACTCGTTTTCTTTTGTTGTCCACTTGTTAGACGAATGCTTTTCACCAGCGGCACACTCTTGATCTGAAATTTCTAAATCAATCGGGGTTGATGGTTGAGATAGTTGTGTCTCCGGGGCGAATGTTGGAGTTTCCGGTTCTTTGTCACTCCAATATCTCGACGATATTCCAGTTGCTTGTGGACTAGAGAATATTTGAGGCGGAGACTGACCGAAATGTTGCCCAGAATAGTGTTGTCAAAATTCGGAAGTCGGAGTGGAAAAATTTGATGGGAAAGAGTTGCTCGAGTTATCAACGAAATTTCTGTGACCTTGAAAATTTTGAGAATATGAAGGAGTATGGGAAGAATTTGAATTTTAAATAGATGCGCATATTTGAATGCAGAAATAATTTGATTAGTTGACTTTTAAATAATCATGATCTTTGAATTTTAATAGAGATCGAGCAGAATTTCGAAATTTTAAATAATATGAAACAATTTTTGCATATGTCATTGAGAATATGCAACAATTTTTAATGTATATGCAATAAATATTTTGCATATATATTATAAATATGTATTTTTAATTTTTTATACATTTTTTTATTATGCATATTTAAATTGGAGATCATAATTTATTAAATATAAAAATAATATATATTCAGTTAAACCATAAATTTTTAATTTTTTGTTTAAGATTATTGATGCATATTTGAATGCAGAAATAATTTGATAAAATAATAATAATATTTAAATTTTAAATAGATGCGCATATTTGAATATAGAAATAATTTGATTAGTTGACTTTTAAATAATAATGATATTTGAATAATAAAGATGAAGTTCTGACTATTAATTTCGAATTTAAAATGCAATTTCAGAATTCCTAAATTAATGAGATTTTCCTCTCAGGTTAGATGTGTCAATTATCATTTCAAATATGGAAACGTCATTAATTTGTTGTTTGATTTACATAATTAGTTTTAAAAATGAGTGACTATTTAATTAAAGAATTATTTCCGAATTTAATAATTAGAAGGGCAGTTTAGTATATTTATCACCCATTTTGATCTTATTTGAATTAAAAATAAAACTTGTCTTTCTATGTTTTCTCTATGTGTGAAATGGACTAATGAGAAATTGTCCATGTTATTATTTTTATGGTCCATACATACATACAAGTCAACTCACTTATTTATTTTTTTATAAAATTATATCTCAAAATTCTATTTATTATAATATTTTTAAAAAAGTAGATGAACAGTAACTATGAAAGGTTTTCTGGGCAGAGGGAGTATTTAATTACTATTATCAAATAACAAATATTTTCATAATTTAACGATATGTATTATTAATATTTTTATAAATTTTTTTATTATTATATATTAATATATATTTAATTATTATTATTTAATTTTTAAAATTTATTATTTTTATTATTAATTTTCAAAATTCTATTATTGATAATATATTATTATTTATGTAATAATCATAATATTTAAAAAAATTAATTTTTTAAATTATTAATATTATTATTTTTAAAAGTGAAAAATAATATTGTGAAAATTAAAATAAATAATACTAACATTTTACGTAATAATAATAAATTCATTCCTTACAACACTGAATACATAAAATTATGGGGTATGAAAGGAATTTAACTTTTGGGAACGACCATTCCATTTGAAATGGGTTTGACTATTTACACCTCCAATTTGGAGAGATGCACTCCCCCTTTTAATTTAATAATATAATAATTATGCAAAAATCGAAAATACCTTTTCAGTAAAAGATATGATACTAAATGCACCCTCTTCCATTTTCTTATCTCTTTACCTTTTGCCAAACCCCACTCCTTCACTTTTTGCAGAAGTTATTGAATAAAAAAAGGCAACTCTGAGCCACCACCACTACTTTCGACATTCAACATCATCCAAACAAAAAAAAAAATCAAAATTTAAAAAAAAAAACAAATTGAAATCTCATTTTTATTTTTTGAATTTTGACAAACCATGTTCGACCATATACATTCTCATCGATAAATTATTGTCAACGAGGGTGTATATGATCGACCAACAATTGCCGGAAAAAAAAAATTGATACACCAGATTCAACCATATACATTCTCGTCGATAAATTGTTGTCGACGAGAGTGTATATAATCGACTCTGATGTATCGAAATAAAAAAAAAAAAAAAAAGAGAAGACATACATTATTTCTGCTCCAAACGTGCACAAGCGAAGAGAGAGAGGAGGAGGGCTTGGATTGGGGAGCTTGAGTGGGTGGGAGAATAACATAGAAAAAATGGGGAAAAAAAAACAGAGGGAGAGAGCGGTGCGGGTTTGGGGGAGGGGAGGGGATGAGTGAGTTGGGGAGGGAGGGGGATAGCAAAAAAAAAAAAAAATATGCGAGTTTATTAACATTAAAAGCTAAAATTCAACCCATGTCTTCAATTAAAACCAAAAATTCTAAGTAATTCAATTAAGATCAAATCAACACTTAAGATACCTAACATGCCCTCCATAATTAAATTACACTCATAATTAAAATTTAATATCTCTAAACTCTAACATAAATACCGGAACTCTAAGTTGACTCTAATTTCCATAAATTAAAAACGTTTCTACCTAATTAAATGCAACATTCCAAAATTTAATATCTTTAACCACTAACATAAATATAGGAACTCTTAGTTGACTCCTAATTTTCCAAAATTGAAAACGTTTCTACCTAATTAAATGCAGCATTCCAATACACTTATCATTTCAAAATCTGTCCAATTCGAATTCGAAATTGAGGACAATTTTTTTTGGATGTACAACTATACCTTTTATCTAAATAAATTTAGAATTTTAAATATTGAATTCCATTAAAATTATTAATATATAAATTTTTTTAAATACAAATAAGGTCAAAATCTGTAAAAAAAAAAAAATACTATATCGAACGTCCATTTATTATTTTTTTAAAATTCAAATATACTTCTGCATTTATGTTATTTGTTATTTTTACATATGCAACGAAAATTGCATGCTGTAATTGCATAAATATACTTCTGTATTTATGTTATTTATTATTTTTACATATGCAACGAAAATTGCATGTTGTAATTACATAAATATACTTTTGTATTTATATTATTTATTATTTTTACAACCATTTCTACACATTACATTTCGTGATCAACATCAACATGCACTCGAAATTCCATCTAAGGTGATTGAATTTTATACATCCTGAATGCATTTTCGATTTCTACAAACTGCATTTTTTTATCACACTTCTGCATTAGTGTTGCCTGATGCAATTTTCAGGGCATTTTTTAGTATTGTTATTCAATCTTAACTGCATCTGTCAATTTTACAAACTGCCATCATACGACATATAATTGCTTCATGTAAATTTTTATATGTGCAACCCATTACACCAATACATTTCATTAACCTATTAATATTACTTCAAAATTATCAATTGTAGATTCGCCAAATAGATATAACAAACTTTTCATATAAAAAACAATGAAATTGCATAACCTCAGTCAACATTTTTTTCAAAACCAAAATTCAAAACAAATTAATATATTTCAAAGCAACCACAATTAATCCAAAAAACACAAACGATAACAACATGGAGTTCATTCATAGGTAATGAAAGAACCATATTAAATCCAATAAATACATAATCAAGCAAAAGCATACGTCAACAGTTTTAATATTCGGTACTAAGCGACACGACACACAATCTCTGCATATTCAATCCCACGTGGTTCGAATCGGATCAATGAATATCTTTGCCATTCTGATACGCATCTTGCTTGCATCATCTCGGCCAAACGCTGCATTCGTTGGCTATGCCCCCCTAAAAAAATCTCAATTAATCTGCAAACAACCACACCACAATCCAGCGTACCGTGTGTTTGTTGCATAACATCGGATTGTATGGGATATTTAGACTCTCGTTTTAAAAACCCATGATTCAGATTCGATTTCCTTAATTCCAGCTACAAACGTGTATGCAACCGTCGACGATTATTTGTCTCCGCGAAAACTGTATTCCAGTGCAGTGTGTCGCTTTTCAGCCTTAAACTCGTTGATGCAGAAAATCATTCTACCTTTTTCGGAGAATGAAGGTAATTTAGCTCAAATATTTCGGTAGATTTGATTGCATTGAATGCACAAAACGTTTTGGAAAGGTCGGGGATTAAGGAAGGTAATACTCTTGAAATGCGGGAAACTATTGTTGATTAGGAATTCAAAATTTTAAATAATTTGACTAAATCAGGATTATGAAATATAATTAATGAAAGGTTATTTGTGTCCACCAATTTTTGAATTTGGCTCTAATTGCTTTACAATAAGTCAATTGAATTAATTAGCTTAAACACTTAGTGGGGTGTCTTTAGGTGCAACTCCCCCAAATTCTGCTATGCGATAGGGAGGGAGGAGGGAAGAAAGAAGGAGAGAAAGGAAGAAATTAGGGGTTGGGGTGCATTTAATAAGGGGGTGTGTTTGGAAAATGTATTAAAATGATAAAAATTGTATTTATGACAATTCGAAGGGGATGGATCTATCGTAATCAAATTTGAGGGGAGTGCATTAATCGGGGGAGTGTCCTTAAACAAATCGTAGGTGCATATAGTCAAATCCATTTGAAATGATCATTCCTAATAAAATAACATTTCATATATGGAAGGCCACAGTTATACACACAGACTTATTGAGAACACCCGCTGGCTAAACACACATACTGTGGAATGAGGACACCCACGTGAAAAACCCAAAAATACCCTTAATCTCATTAAAACTCTAATTCTATTCATTCATTCTCAATTCAGTATACCCACCACACACACGACGTCTCTTCCTCCACCCCTCCCCACGTCGTCGTGGCGCAGCGCTGGCGACCTCCCCTAATTTGTTGCGACATCCACAACTAGGAGTGCACAAAAAAAACCGGACCGGAAAAAAGACCGGAACCGGTAGTTTCCGGTCCTTTAAATTTTGGATTCCGGTTTTCCGGTCCGGTCTGGACCGGTTTGGACCGGATTTTTTTTATTATATTTTTTTACTAATATACTCTCATTTATTTTTCAAAACTAAGTAATTGGTGAGGATGTGAGGTAAAATTGTTGAGATCTATTACATTTTTCAAATATATAATTTAACGAACATATTTAATTTATTTTTAGGGTCAAAAGATCATTAATAATAATATAAATAAAATTTATATTGACGTAAATTGATTTAAAATAAAGAGCAACACTTTGATTTTCATACACAAATTCATCAACCTTGTTCTTGCTTCCATAAACTTGAAAAAAAAAAAAAAACTGGTCCAAACCGGTCCGGTCCGATCTGGACCGGATTAATTCCGGCCCGGTCTCCGATCCATGCATTTGGACAGATTCCGGTCCCGGTCCGATCCGGTCCGATTTTGGACCGGTGCACACCCCTATCCACAACCACGCCCCTACAGTGCCGATCCTGCCGTCGCTGCCATCCGCGGCCGCACCCCCTCCCCTTCATTATCGTTATTGTTCCCTCCCCTTCGCGACCGCGAACAACCATTCGCATCTCCTCTTTGTGGTCATTCTCACCCCCCCCCTCCATTCGCCGCTCCCTCCGTTCGATTTTAATTTTTTTTTTCAAGGTTAATTTTTTAACACCGCCTCTCCCCCTCCTAAGTCGCACACGCCGTCGCCTTTAGGGTTTAGAAAAAACAGGTCTTTGTGTGTGTATAATTTTGTCCAAAAGTTTTTGTCGAATTTAAGAATTTTTTGATTTTTTCTGTAAATTTTGGTTTCTTATTGTTGATGTTTTTATTTTTTTAATATTAGTGTGATGGTGGAGACGATTCTTTCATTTAAATGAATGGGGTGTACGCATTTGCAATTTTTTTTATTTTTTTTAAATTTCATCAAGGGTATATGTAACATTTCACGTACTCTTTTATTTATTTTATTCCAGTGAATATCCTTAATTAGTCTGTGTATGTATAACTGTGGCATATTTGAAATGAATTAATGAATTTCATTCCTACATATCAATCGTGCTCTAAGATTTTTTTTTTTTTAAAGCAAGAAAGATTAGCTCTCATTATTGCAAAGACAAAAGTCGTTCAATAGTCCATCCACAAAACTCCAAGGATCTAGATACTCAACAAAAAGGGCTCTCGTAGGATCGAGAAGCTCTTGCAAATTCGTGTGCCATAACATTGGCACCCCATCGTACAAAATGAACCGAAACTTAATGTAAATCTTTAAGTAGATTCCTACAAACATTAATGTAGTCACCAAAAATAGAATGATAAATACTTGGGGATTGTATGGAGTCCACCACAATTTTTGAATCACCTTCAACTACCACTCTTCCCAGGTCAAGATTTTTGATCCATGACAAAGCCTCAGCAAAAGCCATGGCCTCACCCACCTCTGCTCCAAAAACACCGTCCACCACCATGAAAGCCCCTTGATCATCTCTGATAACCATGCCAAAACCCATCTGCTGCGAATCCTAAAAAAATGCAGCATCTACATTAATTTTCAATTAGCCGAAACTTGGTGTGTGCCAAGCGATACACCGATGCACCCCCACCGAGCTTCTGTAGGCTGTATTATTTTTTACTGATCTCCATTCACTCAGTTCGGCCCATGCCGCAGCGACCACTGCCCTTGGGTAACGACAGGTGCCCTCCCACAACATAGAGTTCATTTCTCTCCATATTTGCCACATTAGCATTAACACATTTGGTGGTAATTATCGTATCATGATAAGCTAGCAACCAAAAGATAAGGCCTTGAATGCCATCAACTTCCAGCCATGCTGCATCAATTAAATTCATCAACTCAGCTTCATCCCAGCAAGCCGTAGCATACTTGCACGCTATCATTAGATGCCACGAACTTTCATGAGCATCCCTATATTGTATACACCACTTGTCTTCCACAACCCTTTTTAAAAATAATTTTTCCTCATTTGGTAAGCATTCCCGACACACTCTCCATAAGAAATCTCAAACTCGTGGTGGAACATCAAGATTCCAAAGTTGTTTCCAGTTCCCCATAGAGTCCAAGGCATCATCTTGAATTAGCTGCGAGGCCACACGATATCCAGATTTAACCGAACTCGTGGTGGAACACGACGCGCTTCACTTGTCTGTATTAATCAGGAGAGCGACTCTCCAATTCTCCGTACCAGTTGGGGCAGCCGTTCTAGTACAAAATCCCTCTTTATCATCAATCCATGGTGTCCCTCATAGTTTCACATTGTGACCATCTCCCACTTTCCACCGAGCCCCGCTACTAATCAATTCCCGGCTAGAAAAAATACTCCTCCATGTGAAACTGGGGTTGCCCCCAATCTCAGCTCCCATAAAGTCCGTCGAAGGAAAATATTTCGCCTTCAGGACCCTGCAAACCAAAGAGTTCGGATCATCAAGCAGCCTCCATGCCATCTTACCCAGTAGGGCAAGATTAAATAGATGTAGATCTTTGAAACCCCGTCCGCCTTTCTCCTTCCTAACACACAACTTTTCTCATTTCATCTAGTTAATTCCTTTTGTTGAAGAATCTGACGAATCACCCCACCAGAATTTATTAAGCATTACTTGTAATTCATCCAAAAAGTAGTAGACAGGAGGAGGAATGTGGTCATGCAATATGTAGGTATAGCTTGCGTCGCCGCTTTGACCAACACCTCTTTACCCGCCTTAGAGAGCTTGCGGCCTCTCCAACCTTGTAGCCGCTTCAACATAGTCTCCTTTATATAATGAAAGATCTCTTTCTTTTTGTTCCCCACCATTGAAGGCAGGCCCAGGTATCTGCAAGTGTTGAGAGGGGTGTAAATATTCAGACTCTGAGACAACTCCAACCGTTCAACAAATTGTATATTTTTACTAAAAAATATGCCAGATTTGGCATAATTTATCGCTCGTCCAAAGAATGCCTCATAATTATCCAAGATATTACGAAGATATGTGCACTCATTTATTGTAGCCCTGCACAAGAGGAAACAATCGTCTGCGAAGAGGAGGTGAGAGACCTCCGGAGCTTGTCGACAGACCTTATGCCCATGGATTCTGCCCAAGCGGCTCGAGTTATTCATTGCAGCCGATAGCCCTTCCGCACATATAATAAATAGGTAAGGCGAGAGTGCGATCACCTTGTCTCAATCCCCGGCTTGGCAGAATTGGTCCCACTCCATCCTCATTAACTTGAATCGTGTACTGAACCGACCTTACACGCATCATCATCCAGTGTGTCCATCTAGACGATAACCCCATCCTCAATAGAATGTTTTCTAGGTATCGCTAGCCCACCCGATCGTAGGCTTTACTAATAACAATTTTGATCGCCACATCTCCCTTTTTGCCTCATCTCCTGTTCTTCATGGCATATAGGATTTCATATGATATCAACACATTATCCTAAATCAATCTACCTGATATAAAAGCAGACTGGGCTTTATTCACCAGCCCTGGCAAGACCTCCTTTAAACGACGGTTGCTCAAAACTTTGGAGATGATCTTGTACACAACATTGCACAAGGAAATCGGTCGTAAATCCCTCATTGATTGGGGGTTGTCCACTTTTGGTATTAGAAAACCACATTTGTTCTGTTTAAATCAGCCGGAAATTCACCTCTTTCTAGCCATTCCTTCCCCGCAGCAAAGACGTCCCAACAAGTTTTATAAAATCCCGGGTTAAAGTCGCCAGGTCCCGGGGATTTATCAAGATGCATTGATTTAATTGCCAAATCAAACTCTCCTTTTAAGAATTCTCCTCAAAGCCTTTCATTTTGCTCTGGCGTAATTGTGAGTGGAACCTGTGTGATAAATTGATCATCAATTCCATTGAGATCAGCAGGTGCGAATAGATTAGTGAAATAGGACCTAATTAAATCGCACAAACCATGTTGACCCTCTACCTAGTCACCAACATCGTTTTTCAAGCGAATCACCATCTTCCTCTTCTTTTGAGATGATGCAGTTTGATGGAAAACTTGGTGTTGAGGTCACCATCACATAGCCAAAAAACTTTAGCCCTTTGTTTCCAAAAGACGTCTCCTTGACCATCAACCCACTCAATGTTAAAGTCAGAAGAACAATACTTTGTATATCATATGTGTAGGTTACAAAAGAAGGTTACGGCTGTATATATATATATATATATATATATATATATATATATATATATATATATATATATATATATATATGACAACAACTAACTAATCAAGAACTAAAGAAGAGCCCTAATATATGAATGGGCATATAAGGCTACACCATTAAATTATGAGTCCCCTTCCCTACACCATTAAATTATGTTGTTGTTAGAGTTTCACATATTTAAAGGTTAGATTTAATTTGCGCTCATTCTTTTTGTCTAGTTAATTAAGAAATTAGTCAAAATTTTAGTGAAACAACAAATGGATAGGCTTGCCATATGTTTTGTTAAACAAATGTGAAATGTGTAGACCGCTTAAGCAATACATTACTATTGACACAATAGAAGGATTTACATATAATATAGTTCCCTTAATATTACTTTTAATTTATACACTTCAAGAAAAAAAAAAACTCCATATTACTTTTTATACACTATTGACACAATAAAGAGATTTTCATATTATATAGTTCCCTTAATATTACATTTTTTTTCTTAGAATTCTAAGGATTCACAATAGACCGAAGTTGGATATAATTGAGAGTAATATTTTATTTTTCCAATAAAAAAAATCAAAGGGCAGCGACGGTGGACGGATGGCGGCGTTGGTTGACGGATCTTGATGATGAAGAAGGGAGGAGAAATAATGAGTTGGGGGAGGAGAAATAGAAGGAAAAAAATTAGGGTTTAGTGAAAATTAGGGTTTTTGTGGGGAGTGTTTATCTTAGGAAATTTTAAGAGAAAAGGATATAAAAAGTAATTTGGGGGAAGTGCATGTATCTTTTCTGTATAAAGGGGGAGTGTGCGAATCGGGGGTGTGCATTAAACAAAGTTGGAGGGTATATATCCCACGCCTTCATCAATTAAGAAAGTCATATTGTCGTACGAAATGGGAAGCATGAAGAAGGAGTGAATTCAAAGCAAGAAGTTGATATTTTGTTTGATTTACTTAAAGTTTATATTTGTTATTGTTTGTATTATAATTCGTATAATCAACTAATCTAGCCTCAGATGCGAGCGCGAGGATTCGAACTCGTCACCTCCTGAGGGAGAGGTGCTTATGCACTCCTTATGTGCCGTTTGGGCTAGCTAGGAGCTTTAGTCGTTATATTTTGTTGCAAGAGCGAGAATCGAAATCTTAACCCTGGAAGTGAGGTTCTTATGCGTTTCTTATGTGCCGTTTAGACTAGAAACTTTAGTTGTCATATTTTGAATGCAATTAATCTTATGTGCCCTATAAGGCTCGATTGGTTGCCAAAGGTTTCACCCAAATTGAGGGCATCGATTTTCATGAAACGTTTGCGCCTGTTGCAAAACTTGTCACTGTCCGTTGCATGTTGGCTGTGGCGGCTAAGCGTAATTGGGAAGTTCACCAGTTGGACGTGAATAACGCCTTCCTCCATGGGGATCTGCATGAAGACGTTTACATGACTGTTCCGCAAGGATTTGCCAAAGAGGGCGACAAACGTGTTTGTAAACTTCAAAGATCTCTTTATAATAAAACAAAGGGATCAGACAGAAGGAAAGAGGTAAGAGCGTAATATCCCAAAAAATAGTTTGTACAGAAAATAATACCAGGCCCAAGCACTTGCAATACAACCCAAACTAATGGGCCAAGGCCCAGTAACAAACTAAAGCTCACGAAACAAAAAATTAATACCAACGTTGTGATTCTAATTTCTAAGGGCATGTTTGTTTTGGGATTGGAAATCCGGATTTAGGATTTCGAAACTCCACCCCCGTTACAGTTTGGGATTTTGATTCAGGATTTCAAAATCCCACCCTATAACACTATAAAAGTCAACTCTATAAATACCTTTAAACCCTATATAAATACCTATAAAACCTATAATCCTATACTATAAAGTTAAAATCCTATTCTCTATAAATCCCAAAATAAACACAAAACATAAAAAGCATTAGGATTTTGAAATCCACTAGATCTTGAAATCCGGATTTCAAAATCCTCAAAATCCCAAAACAAACATGCTCTAAGGGTGTGTTTGCAAACTCTATAAACAACTTAAGCACTTCTCAAAAGTAAAAGCTGTGAGAGGGCAGCTTTAAAAAAAGTGATTCTAGAAGCAGTTTGTAGAATTTGAAAACACCCACTAAATATCTTAGAGCATTTTTTAAAGGTGGTTCCCGGGAGTAATGATAGTCCTAAGTTGAAATTGTAGGGGTTTGGGACAACCGGCTACAATTCCGGCTTTGTGTGAGCTCGTTAGAGCTCATCGTCCCAATATAATTTTTCTATTTGAAACAATGCCTTTTGGTGTTAGGTTGGAATCCCTCCGTGTGAGGCTGAGATTCGATAATTGTTTCTCTGTTGATTCGGTGGGGCGTAGTAGAGGCCTTGCTGTTATTTGGAATAATAATAATAATAATACGTGCGATATTTTGAGCTACTCGAATAATCACATTGATCTTAGGGTTAATGATGAAGGGGGTGATTGGAGACTTACGGGGTACTATGGCTTTCCAGAGAGGAGTCGTTGCCAACTCTCTTGGAATCTATTAAGACAACTTGCGAATGTGAATGATTTGCCATGGGTTTGTATTGGGGACTACAATGACTTACTTACTTCTAGCGACAAACGGGGTAGAGTGGAGCACCCTCAATGGTTGTATAGAGGTTTTCGTGAGGCTGTTAATGACTGCAATCTCACAAACATCCCGCTTTCAGGATATAAATTCACATGGTTCAGAGGTCGAAATGCGGAGACGGCGGTGGAGGAGAGACTAGATCGCGCAATGGCCAACACGTCATGGCATTCACGATTTTTAGAGGCTGTCCTGAAAAATCTTGTGGCTCCAGTGTCGGACCATAATCCAATCATACTCGACACCAGCCCTATTATGGGGAGAGCGAGGAGGAGGGTGTTTCGCTTTGAGAACAAGTGGTGCAGGGAGCCGGACCTGAAGCTAGTAGTTCGTAATTGTTGGGATGATTTCAAAGATTTTGCTATTCAACGGCGTTTGAATGCAACATGAGAATCACTACAAAAATGGGGGGAACAAAGCCGAATTTAAATTCCGACTTGAGAAAAAAGAACTAGAAAGACGTATCGAGTTACTGCAATCTGACTTATCTACTAACGACAAACGGGCCTATATGGAAGCAAAAGCAGTGTTATTGAGAATAAACATGAAGATACGTTTTTTTATATATTTGGGATAAGATAGTAAATACGCATATTTGACTATTATAAAGCCCATTCATATATTAGGGCTCTTCTTTAGTTCTTGATTAGTTAGTTGCTGTCATATATATATATACAACCGTAACCTTCTTTTGTAACCTACACATATGATATACAAAGTATTCTTCTTCTGACTTTAACATGGCACCAGAGCAGAATCTTTCCTGGTAATTTGTTCAAGATCGTTGTTCTTCGTTCCTCTTTCCTGATTTGGTTCTTGCGGAAAGATTGAGTCATGGCAGACGACAAAAATGATAAAAAGGAAATCGTGATCGGCAGTGGCTTGAAGACTCAAGCTGTCATGATTGATCCCATGTCACCCTATTATCTCCATGCATCGGACAAGCCCGGAGATGTCTTTGTGGGGGCCCTTCTTAAAGACTGCAATTATGGCGATTGGTTAGATGATATGACCAACGCGTTGTATGCCAAGAATAAAATTGGGTTTGTAGACGGTGAACTCCCAATACCTCCGGCAACAGATCCATATTTACCATATTGGAAATGCGCCAACGCAATGGTGAGGGGTTGGCTGTTGAGCAGCATGGAACCCGAAATACGGTAAAGTGTCAAATTTAGAACCGCACGAGAAATCTGGGTAGATCTCGAAGAACGATTCGGGAAGGAGAGTGCTCCTCGAGCGTATGAATTACGATGCTCACTCGGACTCATACGCCAAAACGATGATTCCGTCTCGGCGTATTACAGCAGATTACGGAGAATCTGGGATGAGGCGAGTTCTGTAACGCCCACCCCCACGTGTTCTTGTGGAGTTTGTACCTGCAATTTGATGAAGCAACTACTTGAGCGTATGGACCGCGACAGATTGTATGATTTCTTGATGGGACTCAATGACGTGCACAGTCCCATCCGAACCCAAATACTGAGCACACGACCGGTACCGTCCTTGAGTACGACGTATAATTTGGTTTCCGAGGACGAGCAGCATAGAACGATCACCATTGCAAGAAAGTCGGTTACTGAGACAACCGCATTTCAATTACAATCCAAGAAGGCAACTGATACAAATCGCAAGCCATATTCGAAGGACAGTCGATATTGCAATCATTGTGGGAAAACTAATCATACGTATGAAACTTGTTTTGAAAGAATTGGCTATCCTCCAAGCTGGAACAGACGTGGCCAGGACGTTAAGGGGACTTCTGCTCGCGATGGACGATCTTTGGCGAAGGAAGGAAAACGTCCAGGGCTCATGTTGGTTCGGGCTCCAGCCCAGTACCCGGACTGAGTGTCGAGCAACTCCAGCGACTGACCGAGTTTATGAGGACAGAACGTGAGGAGGACACTGCCTCCAGTTCCACTGTACATATGGCAGGTATGACAAATTTCTATCGACATACTTGGGTCATTGATATAGGAGCGACAGAGCACATTGCTTGTGATGATAGTTTGATGTATGATATTATAACAAATCATACAGAATCCCCCGTAAAAATCCCGAATGGAGAAATTGTTCTCGTACACTCCATTGGGAAAATTACCTTAGATAATGGGCTGCAACTTGGTCGTGTATTGCACGTCCCATTATTCCATTGCAATCTCATTTCGGTCAGTCGTCTCACGAAAGAATTAAACTATACGTTCACCTTTTTTGCGGAATTTTGCACTATACAAGACTCACACTCGAAGAGGCTGATTGGGTTGGGTAAGTGTCGTAATGGTCTCTATTACATGGAGCCGACGAAGATGAAGGCCTTGGCTGTTGTTGGTGGTCCGGGATTGTGGCATAAAAGATTGGGGCATGCTTCCGATGGAAAGTTACGGCATATTAATATCTTGCAAAAGTTTAAAGAAAAGACTATGTTTTGTGATTCTTGTGTTAGAGCTAAACAAACTCGCCTACCATTTTATACAAGTACTAGCAATACTACTCAATGTTTTGAATTGATGCACTGTGATATTTGGGGCCCATATAAGTGTGATACGTTTTCCGGCGCTAGATATTTCCTTTCGATCGTTGATGATTTCAGTAGAGGAGTTTGGGTTTATCTTTGTCGACATAAATCTGAAGTAGGCAATCTTTTGACTCAATTTTGCAATATGGTTCAAACACAATTCCACCTTAAAGTTGAAAGAGTTAGATCGGATAATGGGGTCGAGTTTCGTTCTTCCGATTGAATTTTGGGGTGAATGCATACTTACGGCAGTTTATATCATTAATCGTCTTCCCTCATCAATCATCTCACACAAGACGCCCTTTGAATTATTGTTCAAGCGGCAACCCTCCTACGACCACCTTAGAGTTTTTGGTTGTTTGGTTTATGCACATGAGAACCGTTGCAAGGATAAATTCGATGAACGAGGTAGTGCTTGTGTGTTTGTAGGCTACCCGAATGGACAAAAGGCGTATCGGGTGTTTGATTTGCTAAACCATAAATTTTTCAGTTCTCGAGATGTGACCTTTTTTGAAACAATATTTCCGTTTCAAGGCAGCACCAATTTAGGCCTTGATGAGGCTGTATCCAGCGCCCACAAACGGATACAAGAGCAGTCGGCTTGCTCAAATGTACATGTGCTTCCGCCACACCCTTTCATCCGTCGTCCATATTTAGCAAACGATACTGGGATCCCCCCAACAGCCGAGATCCCCGCTGCCACTGCTCCAATTAATGAGCACACTACAGCCGACAACAGGCCTGCTGCACCACCCGTCATTGACATTGAGCCCATGCCGCAAATTGATTCTGCTTTACAAGAACGACCTAGGGTCCGACGACAACCGAAGCATCTCACGGACTATGTCACCTCTTTGCCACCTTCAGTAGACCATTCACGTTCAGCAGCAAACTCAGTAATGTACCCACTTTCTGCGTTTGTTACGTATGACAGATTCTCGGCCAATCACACTACCATTTTTACGGCCATCACCTCCCGTGATGAGCCGAAACATTTCTCACAGGCCATTAGAGACCCCTTGTGGCGTGATGCGATGAAAAGGGAAATTTAAGCTCTTGAAGAGAATGGTACTTGGATGTTGACTACACTACCTATTGGAAAGAAGGCAGTGGGGTCGAAGTGGGTCTACAAGATCAAATATAAACCCAACGGTGAGGTCGAGCACTATAAGGCTCGATTGGTTGCCAAAGGTTTCACCCAAATTGAGGGCATCGATTTTCATGAAACGTTTGCGCCTGTTGCAAAACTTGTCACTGTTCGTTGCATGTTGGCTGTGGCGGCTAAGCGTAATTGGGAAGTTCACCAGTTGGACGTGAATAACGCCTTCCTCCATGGGGATCTGCACGAAGACGTTTACATGACTGTTCCGCAAGGATTTGCCAAAGAGGGCGACAAACGTGTTTGTAAACTTCAAAGATCTCTTTATGGCCTCCGCCAAGCATCACGAAATTGGCATGAAAAATTTACTCAAGCCCATATCTCTATTGGTTTTCGGCAATCCCGAGCCGACCATTCCCTATTTATATTTCGAGATGGTGACACCTACATTGCAGCCTTGATTTATGTGGACGATGTGTTGCTTGCTGGGAACAGTCCGATTGTAATCTCCTCTGTTAAACGCCATTTGGATAAACAGTTTAACATTAAGGATTTGGGACATTTGAAATACTTCCTCGGCATTGAAGTGGCCAGGTCACCCGAGGGGTTCGTATTAAGTCAGCGCAAATACGCATTGGATGTCCTTGAAGAGAGCGGAATTCAAGGAGGGCGACCAAGCAATTTTCCGATGGAGCAGAATTTAAAATTGCAAATTGACGATGACAGCCCATTCGTGGATGCGACTCAGTATCGTCGCTTAGTGGGGAGGCTTCTATACCTAACAGTCATGTGTCCGGACATAGTGTATGCAGTAAGCCAACTCAGCCAATTCTTGCAAAAGCCTCGACAAACGCACCTCACAGCTGTACACCGTGTACTCCGATACATCAAGCAAATGGCGGGACAAGGCATTTTCATCAGTGCTATAGGCGGCTTTGATCTGGTCGCACATTGTGACGCAGATTGGGCCGGGTGCCCCTTTACAAGACGGTCGTCCACCGGTTATCTCATTATGATCGCTGGCTCGCCTGTTTCGTGGCGAACTAAAAAGCAATCTGTCGTATCTCGCTCATCGGCTGAAGCTGAATATAGGGTAATGGCGACGACTACTTGTGAATTCATTTGGCTTCGTTGGTTGCTAAAGGATTTCGACATACAATTATCAGGCCCTACCCCCTGTTTTGCGACAATCAGGCAGCAAGACACATTGCTATGAACCCAGTTTTCCACGAGCGAACGAAGCACGTAGAAATGGATTGTTTCTTTGTACGGGAGTTAGTCGTGAATGGGGATATTCGTCCTTGTGATATCTCCATTGAAAATCAGGTCGCGGATATTTTCACCAAACCCCATGGAGCTGATCGTTTCCTTTTTCTCAGAGGCATGTTGGGTGTTCGTAACCTTCACACTCCAACTTGAGGAGGAGTATTGAGAATAAACATGAAGATACGTTTTTTTATATATTTGGGATAAGATAGTAAATACGCATGTTTGGCTATTATAAAGCCCATTCATATATTAGGGCTCTTCTTTAGTTCTTGATTAGTTAGTTGTTGTCATATATATATATATATATATATATATATATATATATATATATATACAGCTGTAACCTCATTTTGTAACCTACACATATGATATACAAAGTATTCTTCTTCTGACTTTAACATTGAGTGGGTTGATGGTCAAGGAGGACGTCTTTTGGAAACAAAGGGCTAAAGTTTTTTGGCTATGTGATGGTGACCTCAACACCAAGTTTTTCCATCAAACTGCATCATCTCAAAAGAAGAGGAACATGGTGATTCGCTTGAAAAACGATGTTGGTGACTAGGTAGAGGGTCAACATGGTTTGTGCGATTTAATTAGGTCCTATTTCACTGATCTATTCGCACCTGCTGATCTCAATGGAATTGATGATCAATTTATCACACAGGTTCCACTCACAATTACGCCAGAGCAAAATGAAAGGCTGGGAGGAGAATTCTTAAAAGAAGAGTTTGATTTGGCAATTAAATCAATGCATCTTGATAAATCCTCGGGACCTGACGACTTTAACCCGGGATTTTATAAAACTTGTTGGGACGTCTTTGCCGCGGGGAAGGAATGGCTAGAAAGAGGTGAATTTCCGGCTGATTTAAACAGAACAAGTGTGGTTTTCTAATACCAAAAGTTGACAACCCCCAATCAATGAGGGATTTACGACTGATTTCCTCGTGCAATGTTGTGTACAAGATCATCTCCAAAGTTTTGAGCAACCGTCGTTTAAAGGAGGTCTTGCCAGGGCTGGTGGATAAAGCACAGTCTACTTTTATATCAGGTAGATTGATTTAGGATAATGTGTTGATAGCATATGAAATCATATATGCCATGAAGAACAGGAGATGTGGCAGAAAAGGAGATGGGGTTATCGTCTAGATGGACACACTAGATGATGATGTGTGTAAGGTCGGTTCAGTGCACGATTCAAGTTAATGAGGATGGAGTGGGACCAATTCTGCCAAGCCGGGGATTGAGACAAGGTGACGCACTCTCGCCTTACCTATTTATTATATGTGCGGAAGGGCTGTCGGCTGCAATGAATAACTCGAGCCGCTTGGGCATAATCCATGGGCATAAGGTTTGTCGACAAGCTCCGGAGGTCTCTCACCTCCTCTTCGCAGACGATTGTTTCCTCTTGTGCAGGGCTACAATAGATGAGTGCACATATCTTCGTAATATCTTGGATAATTATGAGGCATTCTTTGGACGAGCGATAAATTATGCCAAATCTGGCATATTTTTTAGTAAAAATATACAATTTGTTGAACGGTTGGAGTTGTCTCAGAGTCTGAATATTTACACCCCTCTCAACACTTGCAGATACCTGGGCCTGCCTTCAATGGTGGGGAACAAAAAGAAAGAGATATTTCACTATATAAAGGAGACTATGTGGAAGCGGCTACAAGGTTGGAGAGGCCGCAAGCTCTCTAAGGCGGGTAAAGAGGTGTTGGTCAAAGCGGCGACGCAAGCTATTCCTATATATTGCATGACCACATTCCTCCTCCTGTCTACTACTTTTTGGATGAATTACAAGTAATGCTTAATAAATTCTGGTGGGGTGATTCGTCAGATTCTTCAACAAAAGGAATTAACTAGATGAAATAGGAAAAGTTGTGTGTTAGGAAGGAGAAAGGCGGACGTGGTTTCAAAGATCTACATCTATTTAATCTTGCCCTACTGGGTAAGATGGCATGGAGGTTGCTTGATGATCCGAACTCTTTGGTTTGCAAGGTCCTGAAGGCGAAATATTTTCCTTCGACGAACTTTATAAGAGTTGAGATTGGGGGCAACCCCAGTTTCACATGGAGGAGTATTTTTTCTAGCCGGGAATTGATTAGTAGCGGGGCTCGGTGGAAAGTGGGGGATGGTCACAATGTGAAACTATGAGGGACACCATGGATTAATGATAAAGAGGGATTTTGTACTAGAACGGTTGCCCTAACTGGTACGGAGAATTGGAGAGTCGCTCACCTGATTAATACAGACAAGTGAGAGTGGAATAAGGAGTTGATAGTTGCAATTGTGCCTCAGGACGAAGCGCGTCGTGTTTGGAAAACTCAGTTGGCACTAGAAGGAGTCTGCAATCGCATCATTTTAGCACCACGGAAGAAATGGCATATATTCGGTTAAATCTGGATATCGTGTGGCCTCGCAGCTAATTCAAGGTGATGCCTTGGACTCTATGGGGAACTGAAAACAACTTTGGAATCTTGATGTTCCACCACGAGTTCGAGATTTCTTATGGAGAGTGTGTCGGGAATGCTTACCAAATGAGGAAAATTTATTTTTAAAAAGGGTTGTGGAAGACAAGTGGTGTATACAATATAGGGATGCTCATGAAAGTTCGTGGCATCTAATGATAGCGTGCAGGTATGTTACGGCCTACTGGGATGAAGCTGAGTTGATGAATTTAATTGATGCAGCATGGCTGGAAGTTGATGGCATTCAAGGCCTTATCTTTTGGTTGCTAGCTTATCATGATACGATAATTACCACCAAATGTGTAATGTTAATGTGGCAAATATGGAGAGAAATGAACTCTATGTTGTGGGAGGGCACCTGTCGTTACCCAAGGGCAGACCCAGGGCTAGGTCGAATGACTAGATTGTCTGTAGATCCATTGCCCATTTAGACTCTAGCAAGCTTGAATTGCTATTGGATTCGCTAATCTAGTGACATATTGGTTGGGAGGAAACTTTAGGAAAGGGGGTCAGGCGTTGGTGGTGACAAACATCTAGAAGTAGCGAAGTATGTAAGTATGTGATTTGCATTAAATGTGTCTGATATACTATAGTGTAGCATGTCCTTATAGACTCATCCTCAAAACCAATGCTTGATACATAATTAATTTATTCTGAACTTTTTTATGTATTGTCCTACATAAAATTTTCTAGCAGTGTTATTTCAATTTGAATGATCACTAACGTTGTAGTGTGTTGAACCATGCAATACAGGACGAGACAGGTGTGTATAAGAATCTATTGCAGGAGGTCTCACAAAGAGTTGGGGCATCTCTGCCTGCCTATACAACTTTCAGAACTGGTCTAGGCCACCTTCCTATTTTTACCTGTACTGTAGAATTGGCACTGTCCTGAAAAATCGCGAATGCCATGACATGTTGGCCATTGCGCGATCTAGTCTCTCCTCCACCGCCGTCTCCGCATTTCGACCTCTGAACCATGTGAATTTATATCCTGAAATTAAGCGGGATGTTTGTGAGATTGCAGTCATTAACAGCCTCACGAAAACCTCTATACAACCATTGAGGGTGCTCCACTCTACCCCGTTTGTCGCTAGAAGTAAGTAAGTCATTGTAGTCCCCAATACAAACCCATGGCAAATCATTCACATTCGCAAGTTGTCTTAATAGATTCCAAGAGAGTTGGCAACGACTCCTCTCTTGAAAGCCATAGTACCCCGTAAGTCTCCAATCACCCCCTTCATCATTAACCCTAAGATCAATGTGATTATTCGAGTAGGTCAAAATATCGCACGTATTATTATTATTATTCCAAATAACAACAAGGCCTCCACTACGCCCCACCGAATCAACAGAGAAACAATTATCGAATCTCAGCCTCACACGGGGGGATTTCAACCTAACACCAAAAGGCATTGTTTCAAATAGAAAAATTATATTGGGACGATGAGCTCTAACGAGCTCACACAAAGCCGGAATTGTAGCCGGTTGTCCCAAACCCCTACAATTTCAACTTAGGACTATCATTACTCCCGGGAACCACCTTTAAAAAATGCTCTAAGATATTTAGTGGGTGTTTTCAAACTCTACAAACTGCTTCTAGAATCACTTTTTTTAAAGTTGCCCTCTCACAGCTTTTACTTTTGAGAAGTGCTTTTAAGCTGTTTATAGAGTTTGCAAACACACCCTTAGAGCATGTTTGTTTTGGGATTTTGAGAATTTTGAAATCCGGATTTCAAGATCTAGTGGATTTCAAAATCCTAATATTTTTTATGTTTTGTGTTTGTTTTGGGATTTATGTAGAATAGGATTTAACTTTATAGTATAGGATTATAGGTATTTATATAGGATTTATAGGTATTTATAGAGTTGATTTTTATAGTGTACTGTAACGGGGGTGGAGTTTTGAAATTCGATCCCAAATCCGGATTTCCAATCCCAAAACAAACATGCCCTTAGAAATTAGAATCACAGTGTAGGTATTAATTTTTTATTTCGTGAGCTTTAGTTTGTTACTGGGCCTTGGCCCATTAGTTTGGGTTGTATTGCAAGTGCTTAGGCCTGGTATTATTTTCTGTACAAACTATTTTTTGGGACATTACGCTCTTACCTCTTTTCTTCTGTCTGATCCCTTGTCATTTCTCTCAATCGATTGCAATTGGCTTCATCATTTCAAAGGCGAAAGCGTTTGATGAAGAATTAATGACAGGTGGTGGGTTAAACCGATCTGCGAGCGCTGCTTTCAAGAATGTCGTACCTCCTCAAGAACTACTCGATGATCTCTGCAGGTATCGGAATTTTGTGTGTATATTTAGGTATATTCAGTTCATGGTCCACTTGGGTTAGTTGAAATTTGAAAACATTCTAACTTCTGTTTATGCATTCAATTTTTTTAGTTTTTTTTTTTCTTTTCCAGAATGTTGTTTAGCTAGGTCTGCTGTAGTTTTTTTTGTTTAATAGAATTTTTGAAAAAATGGTGATTGAAGTAAATATGTAGTATGTGTAGGAGGGACAATGAATAATAAATGGAAGATATGAATTATTCAGAAGAAAATTAGGAAAATTTACATCTTGGGTTGAAGGATTACTGCCAGTTCAGTTTAAAGGGTTCATTGGTTATAAGATAAAAGAATGTTGTGTTTGATTGAATTTGGGCTACTTGTGTAAATAATGTTAGATATAAGATTATTTCTTGGATAAAGATAGTGGGAAAATAATAAGTTTATTTTATTTGTTGTCGACTGAGATTTCTATACAGCTAACTTGTAATCTATTACAGGACCCAAGTAAAATGCAGTTAAAATTAAGGAATTAGTAGGGTATTGCTAAGATATGTTTTTTGATATATATTGTTGTCAAACAATTTTGAAGTGAAATGTTTTTTCAATAATGACAAAGAGTCAATTGTCTCTTTTAGTTTCCCCTTACCCATAATTTTTTAATATTGTGGTTACATAAGGTTTCATTTCATTAAGTGTTTTTCAATTTTGTTGTTTTGCAGTCGTTTTGTCTTGAATGTGCCTAAGGAAGACCAACAATCGTTTGAGAGGATTTTATTTCTTGTGGAGTATGCACACTGGTTTTATGAAGATAATACAGTTGAGAAGAATCCATCTTTGAAGTCGCTGACTTTGAAGGAATTTACTACTTTATGTATCCTTCATCTTTTCCAATTTAAATATCTTCAATTCAATTTTCATTCTTACTGGGTGATCCTAGTTGGCTAGTTCTCCTTAATATCTTGCAGTGTTTAACAACTGTGATGTTTTGAAGCCATATGTTCCTCATTTAGATGACATATTTAAGGACTTCACTTCGTATAAAGTTACTGGTGCCATTATACTTGATGAAACCTACGAAAGAGTGAGTTCATATTTTAATTTGCATGATTATTGTTACAACTTATTATTTGGCACTTCAAGTTATTAGTTGAATAAACCATCTCTAAAATCTGAATGAAGTGTGGTTATAATAACTATTTGTGGAAACTTTCATCCCTGCAGATTTATCTGCCCTAGAGTTGCTTGATTTTCTTTGTTCTTCAGACTGGTAGTCCAGATTTAGGCATTCAAAGTTCATTTATATGTTGATATGCAATACTATAGAATCAGAATAATGAAATTGAAAGTCAGTATTCTGAAACATCTAAGTTGAAGTTATTTGCGATAAATACTACTCCCTCTATCCAGATCAGTTTTCATACTTTCTTTTTTGGTCCGTTCTACATTAGTTTTCCCACCCAAAAGAGGAAGGTTCTTTTCAAATCTTACCCGAAAAAATCTACCTTATATACCCTCTATGCCATTACATTTTCTTACACAATACCCTTACTTTATCACTTTCTCTTAGTATATGAAAAACATGAAAATAAAACTATCTAAAAAGCCATAAAAATGAGAACAACGGATAAAATAATAAAAGTGGAACAACCTAAAACGTAAATTGAAAGGAGTGGTATATTTTAACAATAACAACTAATATTGTTTAAAACACATAAACCAATTACACAGTAAAGCTGGTTTGCATAAGACTTTGCACAAGAACGATAAAATTTTGAAAAGAAAAGAAAAGAAAAAAGGGAGTTTAATTTTAATTTTACACAATATCAACCTCATCAACATAAATCCCGATTTTAATTTTACACAATATACATCAACTACATGTAAGGACTAGTAAATCGAGATTCAGAGGGAGATAAAGTAAAGTCCAAAGGTTGGTTTTAGATGGGGCATAACAAGATTTAAGTAGAGAATGCAGCTTCCACTGCTTGTAATATGGGAGCTGTATCAAACCGGAAGTTTCTGAAGCTCCTACTGGGGCGTGCTTCCACCACATCACCCACAGTTTTACTCGACTGACTCTCAGCTGCTGTTGAGCTGCCACCTGATGAACTCATTTTTGCCTTCCAAACGGTCACAACTGCACCAATATTGTGAGGAGATAAGAACCTCTTGTAGGTCTATCTAGTCTAGGTGCCACACGAGGTGGATGCATGGAAATCCACGATTTTAGCGATCTGCAAGATGGGTTTTTTTATAAGAAGACTAAGGATATTGAGGATATTGAATGAGATAGATAGATAAATATGTCATATGCTCACCCTAAAAATGGTGCAACCATGTAGAGCTTCAGGCCATTAATCCCACGAGATATAACATCAGCATTTGCATGTTGAAGCTCATCAATCCGCTGCCATGCTATTTCCTGTAATAATATTAACATCTTATAAAAGAGTTTCTGAATACATACAAACGGAAAATAACACATGTTTTTGTTTATAAAAAGGTTGAGTAGTAAGCGGAGCAAAGAACGTGTCCTCTTTCACACCAGCAACTATGTATAATCTCACTCTCTGCTGTCCAAATATCATTTCAATGTAATCGTCTTTGTTGAGAAGCCCTGAAACATCAAAACCTGTTTCCTCGAGTGGAGTTAGTAGCAGTTCAAATGTTTGTTTAATCAAGTACATACTTAAATTGAATGGTATAGAATATATATTGATTGCCTAAGAATGTTCCTTTATAAATAAAGGTTGCAACTTCAATTAATACACCTCGAAAGTTGGTCATTTTGGCCTTCGCAATCAAAGGGTTCTTTTTTAAACCTATTGCATCCTCTCTAAAACAGAATATGACACCAAAAAAGGAGGAAATAGCATATAATTGAGCATAAAACCAATAGCATGCAAAGAGCATCAATGTCCTCTCTACAATTTTGTAGATGTCATAAGATTACATATTCATGCCAGCACGTCTGAGTCTAGAATCTTGTTATAACTGAAAACCCCAAAATAAATATTAAAACCATGTATATAATTAAATGCAATAAATAACAATCATTCCATGGCAGTGCTTTTCTATACAGGACGAAGGTTTTGGATATACTTCTCTGATGGCACAGTTGTGATCTTCTTCATCTTTGTTTTTTTTTCCACGAGGAAAGCTCCAACTTGTCCCTTTCCATCCTTTCACTAGTAAGCACTGAAAATGAGGGGGAAAAGTGTGAAACCATTTTAAAAAATCAGAAGTATAATATTTGTTTCAAGTATTTTCTGTCATAGTAAACATAAAGGATTAATTGATGCTCAAGCTCAAATAGGTGTTCTTCTGTCAAATATAATGACAATAAATCCACACGATATTACTTACTCCCTCCGTCCCAGGATTTTATGCACACTTTCCTTAACGGGCGTCACAACATTTTTTGCACACTCCAAAAAAGGAAACAATAATACCCCTCCTTTATTTTACATTTAGTCAAATCTCCTTTCTCTCTAGTTAAGTCTCTCCCAATTTAATCAATGAATTATCAATTTAGATAGAAAATAATAGAGTGATGTGATGGTGAGAGAGAAAATAATAGATTAGTATGATATGAAGTATGATAAAATAATAGATAAAGTATAAGTGATGTAATTGAGAGAGAAAAAATAATTTGTCAAAAATAGAATTAAAAACTTATCATGGAACATCAAAAAAAAATGGAAAAAGTGGAACTGAGGGAGTATTAAATTCAATAATACTCATTTCGTTCCCTACTTGATGACACAAAATTATTGGACACAAATTTTAATGAATGAATTGTTTATTAGTATTGTGAAAGATAAAGTGAGGGTGGTAAAGTAGTGACATTTATTGTGTAATATTGTGATGTTTAACGAAATTGTTTAAAAGTGTTTTTAATAATTTAAATAATGTGTCATCAAGTAAATGACAAAATGGATAATTGAGTAGAGAACGAATGGAGTACCACTACCACCTACTATAAATTTATGTCACCGGTCGGTCAATGGGTGTTGAAGAAATTTCAAAGAGCAGGACTTAATTAATAATACAAAGAAGTTTTGGGTAACTTTGATATTATTTTAATGGGAATTTTAGCAGTATTGAAAAAAAATACCAATTAACATCCTGTTTCACCCTTGAAGAAGGGCATCAAGCAACAATAACTGCAAACGATTTTCAAGAAACTCAGAAATACCCCTAAAGATTTTCCTGAAAATCGAAAAAACAGTGACAAACTCAGAGCCTTAACCCACCCACAAGGTATCTATCTCTCTTTTGCTAACATTTTCACTGGAATTAACGCATTACCTCTGTTCATCTACGTGAAAAACGTTGATTTTTCCTTGTTGGGTTTCTCGAACAGGTGCACAAATGTATATGAAATACTAACAATTGATCGATGGGAGTCGTTGAATTGCATGAAATACAGAACAGCTTCATTGCGGCCTGTTCATGGCAGGTTAGCTTTGAAATTCTTGAAATGGAATTCAGTCACAAGAGTCACTTGTATTGTCTTACAACCCATGTTCTTGTTAGAGCTAGAATGTATGATCGATTGTGCTAAGTCGATATTGAAGCATTTGTCTGAAACGGGTTTAGGATCAAGTTCTGTTTTCGATGCCCTCATGAATACGTATCCTCTTTGTAATTCAAACCCTGCTGTTTTTGACCTGTTGATAAGGGTTTATGTCAGAAAAGGGGCAACTAATGATGCTTTAGAGACTTTTCGTTTGATGGGTTTAAGGGGGTTTAGGCCGTCGCTTTATACTTGTAATATGATCCTTGCAGCAATGGCGAAGCTGCGGGGTTTTATTACTACGATCCTCTTACACTTGAAGGTGAGAATTTGTTAGAGGAATAACCACGTAGACAAGTATACACACGGCGACCAAAAACATGAAAGGTATCATAATGTGGTACACACGAGAAAAACACTTGACAAGGGGCTTTTTGATCAAGAACAAGAGTAGGCATGCGATTGATAAGAAAGACAGCAGTTGAGAATGCCTCTACCCAAAAGTGTATGGGGATAGAGGAGGGCCAATCTAATTTCGGTTATGTGTCGATGTTTCCGTTCTTCTCGGCCATTCTGAGCCGGAGTGTAAGGGCACAACATGGTATGAGTTATTCCATGATCAAGGAAAATGGATTGGAGTCTCTTATTAGTGAATTCAGTGCCACCGCACGAATGAAATGTTTTAATGCGAGAAGAGAACATATTTTCAACCAAATTCTTAAATTTGACAAAAATAGCATATAAATCCGATTTTAGACGAAGTGGATAAAACCAAACAAAACGAGAGTAATCATCAACAAAGATAGCATAGTAGAGAAAACCATCTCGGGAAGTAACCGGGGATGGTCCCCAAAGATCACAATGAATTAAACTAAGTACAGTGGAAGAGTGAGCATGATTCTCATTAAAAGGTAAACGAGTACTTTTAGCAAGTTGACACAACGAACACAGAGTAGGTTTAGGTAAGATAGATTTGACAGATATAAACCCTAACTTGTCTAACAATTTTACAATATCAAAATGTACATGACCAAGGTGATTGTGCCAAAGTTCAAAAGAGCCGCGAGCAACACGACTAAGAAGAGCTTGGATAACATGTGGGCAACCATGTTCTAAGACATAGAGATCATGATCTCGTCGGCCTCAAGCAAGAACGGTTCTTGTGGCTCGGTTCTGAATTTCAAAAGAATCATTAGTAAAAGTGACAAATACATCATAATCATTTGTGAGATTGCTTACGGAGACTAAGTTCTTAGTGAGATGAGGAACGACCAAGACATCTAGTAAGTAAATATTTGGAGACAGTTTATGACGACCAATATGAGATATAGGGAGAGATGTATCGTTACCAACCACGACGCTGTCGGGCCAGTGTAAGGAGCCGAGGAATCAATATAAGCCGACGATGAGGACATATAGGTAGAGGCTCCAGTGTCGACGTACCAATCCAGGAGCGAGGAGGAGGTCGACGAGAAAGGGGAGCGAAAGGTAATTGCCATATTCGCTTGACGAGCAGGAGGACCGGAATACCGTTGAGTGCAAGAATCGACATAATGACCATCAAATTGACAGATTTAACACCGACGAGAAAACCTGCGCCGACCGCGACCAGGTTGACAAAGAAGATCACGACTAGAAGAAAAATCACGTTGAGATAGGCTACGACCAGTGTATGAACTGCGACCTCTTGAGGACAAGGGAAGACTAGAGTTTGCAAAGAAAGCGGGAACAACGACAATGATGGTAGGGTTTTCAAGAGAACGAGTCAAAAGGTCATGGGACTCGGCTTTGGCGAGCAACTCAAGGAAGGAAGGTAACAAATCAATATTGATCTGAGTAGTGAAGAAACCATGAAAATCTTGGCCAAGACCCCTAAGAAACCAATGAGACTTGTCCGTTTCATCAAGGACACATCCCATTGAAGCAAGTTGATCACATAAACTTTTAAAGATAGACCCAAATTCAGTAACAGAACGCTTATCCTTCTTGATGGACTTGAGTTCGTCTTTAAGACGAAGTTCGCGAGCTTTGGAAGACTGATTGTAGGCAACATAGATGATTGACTAGATGTCAGCCGAGGACGAGCGGCCAACAACTAGGGCCATGACTTCCTCAGAGAGAGTGGAAACTAAGAAGACTCGATCAATCTGTTCACGAGAGATCCAGGACTCATAGTCCGAATTAGGCACCTTAGAGTCATCTTTGACGATAGTGGGTGGCGGTTGAGGCAAAGAGCCGTCAACATCAAGGAGAAATTTTTGGGTGGTGAGAAGAGGAAGAATCTGGCCGCGCCACATCCAGAAGTTCGTCGATTTGAGCTTGATTGTGACGAGATGCGTCATGGCGTGTAAGGTGAGCGTGGAGTTGAACACCGAAGATGAAGAAGAAGAAGAAGAAGAAGAAGAAGAAGAATCCACCGTTAAAGAAGTATCAAGAAAGAGAAGAAGAAGAAGAAGAAAAGAAGAGTTTATTCAGCAATTAGACTGATACTATGTGATTGTAAAGATAAATTTTTCATTAAACTTTAAAAAGGACACTTGACCAATATATATACAAGAGGAAGTTGCAACTAACTAAAGGAGTTACAACTTCTAATAACCAACTAACAACAAACTAACTTTATATTATTTAGCCAAGTCTTATTGTGTATACTAACAAGATGCTTATTATCAGAAATGATATAGAGCCCACCAATTGTGCCAACCAGTTTTGCCCACCGCCTATGTGGCATTACCACGTCAATAAATTCTTATTTATATTTAATTTAAACTTAATCTAATATCAATATTTTATTTTTTTATCCATATCAATATTTTAAAAAATCTTTTTTTATATTTAATTTAATATTATCTCTATCAAATTACAACGCCATCAATCTTTTCTCAAATCTTTCCATCACCATTAATTTTTCTCCACAAAAAAAATTAAAGAAAATAAAAAACAATCTCATTGTCATAACAAAAATTAACATGCAAAAGAAACACAAATAATAAAAAAACTCAGAAAACCTAAAAAATTGATGGTAATGTGTAAAATGCTCCCGTAAAAGTTGATACTTGTTCATTAGTTCCCTTGCGTACAATGTTCTTCTACTTGTGACCTATTACCAATCATGAAATAGTCGTGTTAGCTTAAAAAAAAAAGTTAAAAAAAAAACGTACTTCTTAGGGTTTAGAGTGAGACAGGTTCGTTTATCATGGCCGTTTCGACTTCAAACACTGCATGTCCTACTGCTTTGTGCCATTAATGGTGATGGAAAGATTTAAGAAAAGATTGATGGCGTTGTAATTTGATAGAGATAATATTAAATTAAATATAAAAAAAGATTTTTTAAAATATTGATATGGATGGCGGCGCAACGAAGGCGGCGACGAGCGGTGCGCCTTTCTCCAAAGCGGCGGCTTGAACATAGGCCGCAACGGCCGCACCCTTCTCCAGCGGCTTTCTCCAGCGGCTGCGTGGGCCGCGTCGAGTCCTCCTTCTTCAGCGGCAACGTTGGCGTGGCGGGCCGGCGGCGAACGGTGGAAAGAAGAAAAGAAAAGGGGTAGAGGTGTCCTGATAAGAAATGAAGAATGTGAATAAAGGAAAGGAAAGGAATTAGGATTTAAAAAAGGGAGGGGTATTTTTGAGTTTTCACCATGGGTGTACCATTCCACATCCCCGTGGGTGTCCTCAATAACCCTATGTGTGTATAACCAGACCCTTTATTAAAAAAAAAAAATCTTAACCCAATTTTAAAAAATAAAATATTTTGTTTACTTTAAATCCTAATTAGTTTTTGGTAGGGAAACCTATTTGTTTAACACTTCATCGATGTAAATAGAAATGCTCTTCAGCTATCCCTTTTTTTTTTTTCTTCTTTAACATTTGTGAGGAGTGTTACTTTTTTTTAAATCCCTATTTTGTAAAATTTATAAACACCACCTATGACATTTTATTCTCATAAGCATGACTAATTAAAAGGTAGTTTAAAGTTCCCGAGTGAGATCGTATACGTAAGACAGATCCCCTTTAATCTATATTTTAAAATTTTGAATAGGAAAATTCATTTTTTTTTTCAAATTTTTTATTCTTAAAAAAAGTGATACCCCCTGTCCAAAAAATCTTTCACACTTACTATTCACCCATTTTTTTAAAAATATTATAATAAATAAAATTTTGAGATATAATTTTATAAAAAAATAAATAAGTGAGTTGATTTGTGTGTATGTATGGACCTAAAAACAAATGACATTTAAATGTAATATTATAGATATTCTATGGATGTAGTTTCTAAATGATCGAAAAAGTATGCATGAAAAAAGTAATACTCCGTAATGTTTTTAACAAAGTGACTCTTTTTACTTAAATATTATCACTTTTTACATACATGAGGTTCAAGGGAGACCGGTCTCACATCTCACCAAAGACTATATTTCATGTTTTCAATTTTCTAATATTTAGTTATAACTTATAAGTAGTAATTTTAAAATGAGGAATTATTTTAGTCATGAAATAACTGGAAAAAGAGAAAGCGTGTTTGTAGAAGGAGGAGTCGCTACTTGATACTAAGTTTAGGTCACAACATTATTAACATATCATCCATCATAAAATGAAATGAAAATTACAAAACATAACGTTCAGTTCCACTCAAAAACATACGCCGCTCTCCTTCCTTCGCCGCCAACCTCTTCATTCTGCTCTGGTAATCTCCCTCTTTTAGATGAATTATGCTTCTATTTTATCTTTTCTAAGTTTCTTTCACTTTCTTTAGCTGTTTATGATTACCAGTATGGTTTGCTATTTAGTATTTTATTGCTTCAATTATGCATTTCTGTGTTGTGTTTTTTGAACTCGAAGGTTTTAGCGTATTAATTTGAGTTTTCCTTAAGTCAATTTGGTTGTCTTGAATGTGTAGACGTGATAAAGAGAGATTGAGAGGAGAACAAGCTGTAAGCAGAAACTAGCACTTTTAATTAGCATATTCATAAACATAATTGGAATGTGTGTTTGAGTCTGATTCTGATTCTCCTTTGAAAACTCGGATAAGTTAGGAAGTTTGCGAAGAAAATGTATTAGGTGTTTTTTTTTTGTGGCTAACATTAGGCTGTGTTTCTGTTTGTAGCTAATAATTGGGACTCAAATTTTGGAGCATGAGCCATAAGAAAAACCTGAATTGTGTAGGCAAGTCACATGGCTCTTGGTCTAAAAACCGGTGGTGACTTATTTGGCCAATTTTTGCTGCTGGTTGACGGAATTTTTGAAGTTTTTCACGGGAATGATCTGAATTGCAAAAGTGAATAGGCGTTTTTCAACTAAAGAGTATGTTGAAGGAAGGAGTTGAATCTTCTAATGGTGCTGAGGAAGTTTCTGTTGACATACTTGCATTTTCACGCAGTAGAGAACTCAAGGTGGAGGCAAAAGAGGACCCTGATGCCACTGAAAATTCAAGTTCATTTGACGAAACCATTTCTGGATATGAAAATACTTCTGGACTAAGTGATGTTGAAGTTGAATCCCAATTCTTTGGCGACAGTGATTTGGCTACTCCATTTGATGGATTTGGTAGCGTTTTTCCGATAAGGTTTGGGGTTCATTTAATTATTTTATAGTAATTCTCCCTTAATTCCTTCTGCTTCTGTTACGAGCAAGATGTGCCTTACAGTTGTCTATATTTATTTTCAACATTGATGAAAATAGTTATAAAATGGATAAAATCTGCAGAGTAAACTCGTCTTTTATATACCAACTCGTTGCCTTAAATTTATGCAGATAATGGATGCACTTGTAGTGCATTTAGAGACAACATTTTAGGATGAATGGGGTTATGTTGTAGACTTGTAGATAAGTGTATAAGAATCATTAAGAAAATCGGGGATTTTACCACCATGCCATTATAAGTGCTAAAATCTTGTTGCATAAGTTGATGTTTGTTTTTAGTTATAAATGATTTCTGAAAACCATTTTTGAAATCTAGAGAATTTTGAGAACCTAATAAAGTGTATGTTTGTTTTGAGATTTTGAATAGGGTGAGATTTAACTTTATGTTAACTGAATAATATGTAAGAGTAAATGATGTTGTATTATTATATTATTGTTCTTGTGATTGTAATTACCGATTTATTGTGTAACAATTAGGTTATATAGGTTATTTGTAGGGATGTAGTATTGAATATTTGAAAACCCGATTTTAAAATCCCTAAGTAGAACCGCTTTTAGATTTCAAAATCCTAATTCAGCTATTTAAAACACAAAACAAACATTAACTAAGTATATTTAATAGACTAGGGCCTGGATAATACTGCACTAGCATACATATCTTTACGATATGAGTCATAGTATAATACTGCTACCACTTTGTTCCATCACAGTTGGTAACCACAAATCACATCAAATTATAATTTTTAAGCATTACAGATGTTGAAGATTTGATTGTATCTATTATTACTTGTGTATATTTCTCCTTATTTAGACATATTAAAATCTTGTTTGTATGGTAGGGAGATTTTTTTATATTTGGTACATATTGTAACCTAATTTCTACTCCCATTATGAATACGTGAACTTTTGTACTTGGAATGTACGCAGAAATTATCCAATTTTTTCCCCTGTACAGAAAGGACAAGTTATATCAAGCACATTTTGGCACTCTCGTTAACTAAGTATCCAATCAGTGACACGTTAGAAGACATTTGTTTAACTAATAATTGAGAGAGAGAGAGAGAGAGAGAGACACAGAGACAGAGAGATTTTAGTTTATTAGGACCCACCAACTTGTACAAGAGCAACATGTCTCAAAATCTTGCGGTGGCCCTTTTAAATTATTGGATATGTGGTACGCTTAAGGCTCCTTTCTTATGTTAGGTATGAAAAAGAAAGTTCATATTGGTTAGATATGTGAAACTCAAATAGACTTATTATATCTCTTTAGGTCTAAAATGAACAATATCATACCAATATGAAGACTTGAGGAGTCATTCTTTATGTGTTTCATTAAATTTTTTATTCAGAAATTTCTAGTGCTATTCATAGAAGAATTGTATTCTCTTCGACTGACTAGTTAATTTCTTTCAGGAAGAAAAAATTGACCGCTCACTGGAGAAACTTCATACGTCCCTTGATGTGGCGATGCAAATGGACAGAAATAAACATCAAGAAATTAGAGTCACAAGCATCAAAATATTCCAAGGAGCTTGCAATTAATGATCATGGAAAACAAATGGTATTAGATCAAACTGTAGTTGAACAATCTAGCTCGAAGTTGCTTCCATTTACACGTCAAAGTCGTAGAAAGAAGCCAATGAAAAGGAAGAAAAGAAAGAGAGTAGAAGATACTACTGATATTGCATCATTTATGTCGCAACATGTCCTTTTTGCTGAACGTGGTTTGATTTCTATATTTGCTATACAATTCCTATCTCGTTTTTTTTTTTTTACATTCCAATAAATAACAACCTCCCGTCTTGCAGATAATAAGAGATTGGATCTGGATGGAGTTCCTGTATTTGAGAACCTTGGTAGTTCAGGTATGTTAACTCTTAAATGAATGAATAAATTATCCTTCTTTTAGGGTTGGCCTGTAATTGCAGCATTTTTAGATTGTCAGAAGGCATTAAATATTGAAATGCTTGAATAGGTGATGCAATCTACTGATACTCTGGGATGAACTCTATTTTACACATTTTGGAAATCTCTGGTTTCGAATGGTTGATAGCCAGTTGAAGCATTTATTTATATGAGAGATGACGTAAAATTTATTGCTTTGCAAGTGATCTTTGATAAGCCAACTTTCTCTATAAAAAATCCAGCATATAATAACTGATGGAAAAAAATTATCTTGTTTCTGTTAGTGTTGTGGCATTAACTGCCACGTGGTCAGGCTACAGTCAAGATGTGACACGTAGAAGCTGTTAATAGGTTTAAAGATTCGACTAGTGCATGCTTTGCCATGGCAGTTGTTGTATTACATGGCAACAATAAGGGAAAATAGTTTTTTTTAGTCCGGTAGGTTAACCTTATCTTGATTTTAGTTCTATCGACTTTCACAAATTGAAAATAGTACTGTAGCTTTCAATTTTTGACATTTTGGTCTGGTGATTGGCTGTAAAAGGTGAAACATCCAGTTGGCTAATCAAACTTTGTCACGGTAGCATCATCCAAATGTTTCACCTCCTACAGCCGTTTATTGGACCAAAATGTCAAAAATTGGAAGTTAGTGGAAGTCAAAATGGCTGGAACCAAAATAGGAATAACTTTCAGAACTAAAAACACTATTTTCCTCAACAATAATATTTAAGCAATTTCAACAGAGGGAATAAGTCCTCTAGTTCTTACATTTGTTTGTTTTGGTGTCTATTTGCAGGCCAGCATATGACGTCCCATGATGAGTTTGACTTCAACATTAGTGGTGTATTTCCTGATGATGACGATAATTTCCTAGAGCACGTTCTTCGCAAAATTGAGCTAGTGCACACTCGGGTTCATAAATTGAAGGACCAAATGGATTCAATAATGATAAAGAATGCTGGTAAATTTTCTTCGTCTGAGAACTTATGTCAACTGGTGGACGGAGACGTACAAAGCCCTATGTTATCCGGTTGCAATGGGGACACACTCTCTCTTGGAGATTTCATTGGGGAAATCGGCGATTTCATGTTGCCTGATAGTGCCGATAGCTTCGCAGAGGCTATTGACATTCCTGATATTATTGAAAGTACAGTTGGACTCCTATCCTCTATTGATGTCACCCAGCATAATGCCCAAGTTGGAGATTCATCTGAAAAGGTAATACACAAATCCTATTTTCTCATATTTCTTAATCTCTTATAATTCTACTTGCCCAAGAATTTCATATCGGCCTAGTTTTTAGGAAGAGTCTCAAATTCTGAATTTAGGACTTCAATTTTGAAATGTCTCTAGTTTTTTTTTTTCTCAATTCAAGTTGTACATGAGACAGCAACAGCCAACAGAAAATGACTCACACCTCTGGTTTTTTTTTTTTTCAATCGTCTTCTATGACTTCAATTTCATTGGCCTTGAATTGAGACAATTATTTTTTTTAAAAATTCAAGCCTGAATAAAGGAAAAAATGGAAGAATTTTGTATCAGGACCAAGTTTTAAGGTCTTAGTTCCCATTTTATAAATGTTTCATTTTATTTAGTTTTTTTTGTCGTGGCCTATGACTCGTAACAAAAAAGAAAACAGACCTGAATTGGGAACTTCTTTCAATTTTACGATGATTAACTTGTTCTTGAACCCTGTTGATCTCTACAGATTGTGGATAACATCCTCATACATAATGAGGCAGCAGAAGCAGAGTGCTCAACTCTCGGATACAATCATAAGCAAATTGGCGTGAAGACTGAAGAAGCAGAACATACTGGAGACGAAGAGAGCAACAAGGCTGTCGTTTTAGCAGTAGAACATGACATAAAACCTGTTGTAAATCAGGCAATTCTGAAGTCGTGCCTATCCTCGGAGATTAATTTTCCTACAAACAAAAGAAAACGAGGGGAGCGTAAAGCTGGTTCTGGCAATTGGGGACGACAATGACTACTTCTTTCATTAGGCAGACTTGACATGGTTTATGATGAAATCTTCGGTAGTCTTGTTATTGATTTATGACGACTAAGTTATTAGGTTTGTCTATAGCCTGGGTTAGTTAGAACGCAATGCTCGTTTATGTGTTGTAGCGTCGTCATTGCTATCTAGTGCTTTCAACTTGGTGTTGTATCTTTAGGGCTTCACTGCTTAGACATGTAAAATGTTGAGAACTCAAGTTCAAAACTTCAAATCCTTTGTACAAACATCTCTCTTTCCCCTTTACTAAAGTTTTTTTAGTTTTGCTCAATCTATTATTTTCTTTACTTGGGAAAATACTATTATAGCTATATTCTCCTTCTGTAGTTTGGACAAGTGTATTTTTTTCTTTACTCGTTTTTTACCCTTATATGGAAGACTACAAGATGTGAAAAACATTTGGTCCCGAAAACAAGCTCGTGAGATGGTTCAATAAAAATGACGTCGTCCGAATCTGAACCCGCCTTGAGTGGGGTGAGTTCAATGTATTCGAATTTGTGGGCTCGTTTGCTTAGTGTGTAGAGAGTAAGCCAAGTACAAATGTGTGGTGTGGGGGGCAGGGGGATGTTTAAGGCTGCTACTTGGCTCGTGGCTTAAATCAGAAGAGAACAACTTTTGCATGCTTTTCATTAATTTGTGTCTCGCCATTCTAAATTAATATTCTGACATTCAGATACACACACAAATATTTGAATTCAGTGTGTCCAAAATCGACCATTTCAGTAAAATTCAGCAAATTTGTTATAATTTCATTTTCATCCCTTTATCCATGAAAAGAAGTTCAAAGTTCAAATTTTCATTGAAAATAAAAAATGGGGGAAAGGAAAAATAAAGATGGGCTCAGCTTAATTTTGTTTAAATTATGCAGTAATTGAAAAGTATAAGGTTGAATTTGATGGTGATGTTTAATCGATGTCACCAAAAGAACCTGCAAACGCTGACACCCCACTATCAAGTTCGACGTGTGAACTTATAACTCTAAGTTTACTTCTTTTTTTCTTTAATAAAATTATTATTTGTCAATTTTCAGAAAAAAACTAGTACTCCATAATTTTATATAAACATGTTTATTAGATAATATAATTATATTATTTTACACAATAAATAAATTAATATATATATATATATATAATGCATTATATTGTAAAATTAATTTTTACAAACATCTCGTATATCACGCGCTGACACTCATTTAATGTGATATATTTAAAGCAATACAATTGAGAAGCTATGAAGTATGAAGCGATTCTACTTAAAACTATGAAGTGATACAATTGAGAAGCTATTTAACTTAATTAATTGTGTGCACGCCTACATATTAAAGCTATTATGAAACGAAGAAAATATATTATTGTAATATGTATGCACATATATGTATTAAAGTGTTTGAGATTATTTACTCTCTAATACAAAATTCATCATGCTATTACACTCCAATGCCTACATATTAAAGCTATTATGAAACGAAGAAAATATATTATTACACTCGTGTAATATGTATGCACATATATGTATTAAAGTGTTTGAGATTATTTACTCTCTAATACAAAATTCATCATGATATTACACTCCAATACAACCACTTTATTTTATTACTACTCACTACAATTTGGGTGTTAAAATGTCTTATTTGTTGTAAAGAGAAAATTGGGGGCAGAGGACATTTTTGTAGGTCTGTAACTTTTTTGGGGGGCTGGGGACATTTTTTAGTGTGAGATTGGGAAAATGGAAGAAAATTGCTGCAAATAGAAAAGTGGGAGTAGAGGACATTTTTATAGTTCTGAAATGTGGGAGTAGAGGACATCTTTAAGTGTGTATAGCACTTGTTCCTCTGTTTATATTCTTGACAAAGTAGTACTAGTAATATCTTGTGTAAAACCCCCATCAAAAAAAAATAAAAATATCTTGTGTAAAATGTTCATATGCATTTAATATTGTTGAGAGAAATTCATATACAATGATAGGTTATACAGATTTTGTTGAAATATTAATATACTTTAGTCACTTGCTCACACCACTATAAAATTATCAGAAAGTAGAAGTTTTTGCTTTTTATCTGTAAATATGCAATGGGTATATTGTGTATTGTAAATATTACGTGTTATATTGCGTGTACAATGTTTGTTATAAATGTACAATACAAGATGTACATGTGCAATGTGTATATTGCGCCTACAATATTTTTTGTAAATGTGCAATGTATATACTGCATATGTACAATAGTTTTTGTAAATGTGCAATGTATATATTGCATATGTACAATGTTTGTTAAAGAATTTGAATTAAAAATTTTGATTTAAAATTTTAATCAAAAAATTTATATTAATAATCTGTATAAAAAAAGACTAATTTTTTTTTTATTAATAATCTTTTTTTGTGAGACGGATCCTTTTGATCCATATTCTAAATTTTTGGATATGACAATTTATTATTATTTTTTTCAGATTTTATGTTTGTAAAAAAATAACAATTTCAGTAAAAAATGATAATGTTTTTAACAAAAATGATTATTATTTTTTACTTGAACATTATCACTTTTCACTTAAACATTGTAACTTTTTACATTTGATCATTATCATAGATTACATGTTCGGAAAAAAATATGGAAAACAGATTACATGTTCGAAAAAAAACATGGAAAATAGATTATATGTTTGGAAAAAAAAATCGGACACAATATTTTGGGGGCAAATTTTGAAAAAAGTAACTAATGTCGGCAAAATGAGCCTTAACGAGACTCGGCTCGAATCGTTTAGCTAAACGAGCTCGAGCTCGTTAGATACTCGATTTACTAACAAGTCGGCTCGAGTTCGACTTGTTAGACTCGATAGGCTCGACTCGATAGACTCGTTAAGCTCATTAACGAGTTGAACCGAGCTCGATTTTTAACTCGACAATGTTATCGAGCCGAGATCAAACTTCAAATACTCGGCTCGACTAGGCTCGAATAACAGCTCTAGGCGTTGCGTCGCTGCAAACGTGGGGATTAGGGCGGCGCTTGCAGCGAGCGTAGTGAACGTCCAATCGTCGCTGCAAGAGTGGTAGATAACCTTCAATCGACGCTGCAAGCGTAGGGGTTAGGGCGGCGCTGGCGACAAGCATGGTGGACGTCCTTCCAATCGAGGCGACAGTGAGTTTGAGGGAGAGAGGGGAAGAAACCGATTTTGGGGGAAGAGAGTGGGTAGATGTGAATGGAAGAAAATGAATGAAAATTGAGACTGATAAAATATTATAGTTTAGGTGAAGAGGGTATTTTAGAATTTTTCATCTGAGTGTACTCATTTCATGGTGTGTGTCCTCAATAACTCTGTGTTTGTCTATAACCGTGGCCTTATGGGTTTCAAACCAATTGGCCCATTTAGTTTGCATGGGCTCGTAGCCCACGCACAATCGGCCCAATTATTTGAGAAACCTCAACAAGATAGAATCTACTAAAGTGGCGAACTTGGAGCTAGACATGTACAACCGTGTAAAATTGCCGGTTACGGTTACAAATCGACGGTTACGATTTGGTGAAATCGACAACCGAAATCGAACCGGCAAACTGCCGGTTACGGTTACGATTTTCAAACCGCCGATTCTACGATTTTTTTTTCTTTTCGATTTTTCATTTTTTAGCTCGTTTTTTGATCGTTTTAACTTTATACAATTTAAAATTGTACTTCATAAGTCATAACTTAAATTTTATTGGTTGTTACTTGACTTGTTGTAAATTAGATAATTGAAAATTGTAATGTTATAAACTTATAAATATTAAGAGAATTCCCTATATTACTAATAGGGAGTTTGTTACTGCTGAGATGTCACTCTCACAGTCATTTCGCCTACGTGTAATTTTAAGAAAAATTGAAGTACACGTGTCATTTTAATACACAGCCTCCTTCCATCTGAGTTGGAAAGGCCACGTATATTCATCTAATCTATGAAACCTACGTGGAGTATATTTTTTTTTAACGTTTCTTGGGCTTTCGCCGCCCCCCTAAACCCTAAACCCTGCCTCTTTTCTCCTATGCGATTCCTGAAGAGCCTCTCTCTCCTCACCCAAGTCTAGATCACTCATGTTTAGTTATGTATGTTTCTGATCCAGTACCTACAGATCTGGGATGTACAACCTTTTGTTGGAGACGAATATCAAAGATTCTAACCAGAAAAACATGGTTTTCGCGCAATCGATCGAGACTATCCCTTGACGTGGAAAGAGGTTTTTTTCTCCGGTACGTATTCCTTTTCCTGAAAAACGCAGATTTATGCCCGGATTAACCTTCTCCAACGAAGGTTTGCACTGTGATTTTTCTTGTATATATATTAATGGAGTTATCGATGGAATACAGGTGATTTTATTTTAGTGGTGTCTTTAATTTGTAGACACTTCTCTATCAACTTTTAAGGATGTTTATAGTGACGTCAATGCAGTCTGATGATTTAAAATGCCAAGAGGGAAAGTCAGAGACTGTCGTTGATCATACTCTAGATTCAAAGGCCTTCAGGTGAGGAGTCTGTGCAATTATTGATTTTTTTCCCCCTTTAAGCACCATTAGCCAACTAGCTGAACAAAATACAGTGTTTCCATCTAATTGCAGGTTTGAAATAATTTTCGTGCTTCTTTGTTGATATTCTGGATCATTTTTCCAGCCGAGGTAATTCTCTTGCTTCATTGCTTAATTGTTATGTTATTCAATTTTTAGGTATATTGCTAATTGGGTTTTTCCTTTCCTAGCATGGCATGATCCATTTAGTGTATCTAATTGAATATTGTCTCATGTATTGTCATTTTATTAATTGTTGTGAGATCTTATGAGAAAAACTGAAAATGCAGAATTTAAGATGTCTTGTATTAAAAATAATCATTTTTTCTGGCATCATGAATGGAAATGTTGTTCCCTTCTGTTGCAGTGATGAGAACTGCATTCTATTGAATCTAGAACTGATTTTTTTGTGCAGTCCCTCCAGGCTTCGATGCTAAAATCTATATTGAGATTTAATTCAATTGTAGGAATTTTCTCTTTATCCACTAACGAGTTGTCATTTTTTTGGTTTATTGATAATTGTATATGTGGCTATGTTTGTCATGGCAGCCTAATTAAATTCTTTCTTTTTTTTCACTTCTCTCAAAAAAAAAAAAAAATTGATTTTCTTAGAATATATACGAGCTAAATTGAGTGAATCAGTGTAGCATTTTTTTGTGGTTGAAATTGTAAAAGGTTGTTCGAAATATTCATCTCCCTTCAAAAATAATTTTTTTATTGACATTGAATCTCAGTTGCGCGAGATGATGATATACCCACGTGATTGATGAAAGTTTTGGTTTATTTAATCGATTTTAGAAGTTTTGGGGGCACAGCGCCGGAGGACGGTTGGTGATTCTTCAGTGGGTCTAATTAATTCCATTTTCTTGGGAAATAAAGGTATAGTATGAATATTCTTATGCACACTATAAAAATCTAAAGAGATTGATATTATGTGGATGTAAAATTGATATAGCAATAGGGAGTTTCTATAATTAATACTTTGTCATGCATTCACATACACTTGTGGATACCGCACTGGTGTATTAATTGCACCAAGTATGATATGAATACAACTGTAATCTGATTGTATTTCTCTGAATTTAAAGTGCGCTGATGATTAATTTACTATAAAATATATGTCTTCCTTTACACTTTGATTGAAGACACAATTTTTCCATGTATCAATGTTGCAAGGCGATTGAGCACTTGAAAGAAAGATCCATGCAATTCATTTTAAGTTTTAATTTGTTTTTAGTAAGGGGCTTTCTAATTGCAGAGAATATTCCACTCTTATATAACCGGTTTATGATTCCAATTTTTTATTTTTTTTTAGCTTTTATCCGTCTAAGAGGTTGTCGTCAATTTACTAATGGTTGTTCATGAAGCTTCAGAAAGAACTGTTATACCATTACAGTCTAACTTAGTTGTTGCTACTACTTTCATAGAACCCTTGAAAGAATGGAAATTCATTGGCAAGAACAATTCAGAAGATGGGCAAGTGGAGAAGGATGCAATTAGATGATTTTGGTCTAAAAAATAAATTGATTGAACAACCAGATGTTGAGCTTCTGGGATGCCAGACTGGAAGAGACTAAGAGACATATATGCAATTCGATGGGCAATGGATGTTCGCATTCCTGTTCGTACTCTAACCCAGGTATAACATGCTCAGTTTTGCATCTTTTTTCAAATGATAGTGTCTCCCATTTTATTTTATTTTATTTTAAATTATGGCTCCAACAGATATGTGATGAAGGCTGGCAAATAAAGAGCTAGACTTTTACTTCGTTGTGTATTAGTATTTTTTTAATTGTTGCTACTGCTTTCAAAAAACTACTTTTTTTTTCAAGGAATTAATATAGATCACAATTGATTCAAAAATTGAATTATTGGAGTTATCGAGTTATTAGTCTAGGATTTATCTTTTTAATCATATGAATTCTTTCTGGAGCAGTATGAGCTAACAAAGGAAACTTGGGCTTTTATTAATTGAATCATATTTTCAATTTAAAACTTAAGCGTCTATTGAATTTCTTATAATTTGGATATGCTATTTTGGAGTCCACTAAGATTTTGCACTTTAGGCCCAAGGTGAACACTATGAATTAAAACTTTAGATACATCTATTTAATAGTCTTAATATTGATAAACACTTTGATTTTTATCTTTTAATGTACACCCCTATTAGATTATAAAAAAATCACTTAAAAGAGTCATTATGAATTTAGCATGGAGTTTCTAATAGCTTAAGACATAAATAAATTTGAACTCATTCTCAACTACATTATTTATTCAATTATTTCCATTTGTTAATTTCACTATTATATTAATTATTCAAACATACCATTTCCATTTTTAGTCTTTCCATCCCCGTAATCTTAATTTGAATTCATTCTCAATTACATTAAATATTCAATACTTTCCATCTATTAATTTCTCAATTTTATTAGTTATTCAAACATTCACTTTCTCAATATTATTAATCATTCGAAAATTCAGTTTACATTGAGTGTTTTGGTATTTTAAATCACTGTTTTATATTGAAGACGGAGTCTCGATAATAATTTTTTGTAACATAGATAAAAATGGAGGCTTGCATTGGTACTGAATTGATTGTTATAAAATTGAAAAATCACGTGTTGGAGGCACGAATAATTTCAAGTAGAATTATTGAGAATAAGTTATACGTTTCACATATGATATTAAGTCATTCCGATAACACAACAATCAAGTTTTCAAAAAAATCACATATGATATTAAGTCATTTCGATAACACAACAATCAAGTTTTCAAAAAAAAAAAAAAAATCAGCTATTGTGCTTTACAATAACCATTAATAAAAGTCAAGGGCAGACTATTTTTAATGTTTAACTAATATTTATTCCAAGACATACACATGATCAACTATATGAAAATACTGTCTTGACAATGATTGAAATTATCTCTAGCTTAATTATTAATGTTGGTCTCAAAGAAGTTTTCTATAGTCTCAATTGAATTAAAACACAATAAGTGTTTTAATTTAATAATTTATTAAAATACAATAAGTGGTTTAATTTAATAATTTATTAAAACACAATAAGTGTTTTAATTTAATAATTTATTATGAATTGTACAAAATAATTATATTCATATTTATATTAATATAATTAAAAAGAATTGTTAAATAAAATTTATTCAAAAGAATTTATAATTGTTAATAACCATTTTTTTAAAAATATAATTATAATAATCAACCATATAAATGTGAATATTAAAATTTAAATTATGTAAATAAAAGAATATATAATATTAAAATTTTAAATATTTATTTAAAATTTTGAATAATACATGGGTTCTACATTAATATTAAATATTAAAATATTTATTTTAAAACCCGTATAACAATATTAAAATATTTATTTAAAACCCCGTGTGGTTACACGGTTCTACACTAGTAAATTATAAAGGTAAGTGATAACAACTTCAAAAATAAATTACTTACAAGTTACAACTTATAAATTACTTACAAATATACAAAAAAAAAAAAAAATGTTATATAAATTAAAAACTTACCACTTACAAAATAAATTACAATAAATTTGGAAAAGGGGTTAATAGAAATTGGACCCGAGCTTAATTTTAAAAATTAAAATTAGAAATTCTAAGTTCAAAAATTTAAAATTAAGTTGCCTACGTGTTCAAATCCAACGGACCAACATGTTAGAAATTGAAATCAAAGTCCACGTAGTTCTCTTACCTCAACTTCAGGTTAAGTGTTTTTGTTATTGTTAAATGTTAAGTATTTGATTTATTTGAAGTGTTTTAGTTTATTAAGACTTTAGATTAAGTGTTTTGTATTTTTAAGTTGATTTTAAGTGTCAAGTATTCGAGAATCTAGATTCTAGAATGTAGTCTAATTGTATGACTTTATTATCTATGTTATTGTTAAATTTGTTAAGTATTTAATTTATTTGAAGTGTTTTAGTTTATTAAAATTTAAAACTTTAAGTTAAATGTTTGTATTTTAATTTTTAAGTTGATTTTATAATTATTCTATCATTAATGATTTAATGTTAGACGAAAAATTGTAATAATATAATTATCAATATATCATATCATAATTATCATTGCATTGATTCATTATTTATCAATTTAAAACGAAAAATGATAATTAAAAAGTATAAAATTATAACTCAAATAAATATAATATGTAAGAAAAAATCGGTGTTTCACATGATTAACCGTAACCGTCGATTTTCAAAATAAAAAACCGAAATCGAATCAAAAAATTGAGGTTACAGTCCGATTTTAAAACTCTACCTCTGATTTTGTAACACTGGTTTGGCAGTATTTTTTTTTATCTTAACAATTAACATGAATATTTACTCTACTTTTGAAACACCTTATTATATATGAAAGCTTACATAAATGTGGATTTGTGCGGTGCTACCGTAGATTAAAGAGTGTGTTAAATTTTCAATCCTATCTAGATGCAACAATTCATCAAAAAAAAAAAACAATGTTCCTGCCGGGGATCGAACAAGGGACCTGCAGCGTGTAAAGCTAACATGATAACCACTACACCACAAAAACCTGTTTATTAATTTATTAGATTCTTAATTATATAATTTAAAAACGTCAAAAAAAATCTCAAAAAAATAATAATGTTCCTGCCCGGGATCGAACCGGGGACCTGCAGCGTGTAAAGCTGACGTGATAACCACTACACCACAGAAACCTGTATATTAATTTATTAGATTCTTAATTATATAATTTAAAAACGTAAAAAAAAATCTCAAAAAATAATAATGTTCCTGCCCGGGATCGAACCAGGGACCTGCAGCGTGTAAAGCTGACGTGATAACCACTACACCACAGAAACCTGTATATTAATTTATTAGATTCTTAATTATATAATTTAAAAACGTAAAAAAAAATTTCAAAAAATAATAATGTTCCTGCCCAGGATCGAACCGGGGACCTGCAGCGTGTAAAGCTGTCGTGATAACCACTACACCACAGAAACTAATTGTTTATTTCTCTGACACAATAAAAACTACTCTTTCGTATCTTCAGACTTCAATAGTTACACATTTTGTTATAGATAAATTTTTATTCAAAATTAAATATAAATATACAATTGAATTCGAAGTTATTTGGATATAATTGCAATTTTTCAATTACATTTTTTACCCATTAAATTAGAATTAAATTAAAATTGTAACTCAATTGCATCATGCAATTGAATACACGTATATGGACAAAATTTCTAATAGTCGGGGCATTGACAAGGTCCGAGATCCACATATTTTCGGGTATAACCCATCGTGCTCAATGACAAAGTATAATTAGACAAAGTATATGTATTTAATTTAGCGTTGAAAAAGTGTATGTGTTTAATATAGTAAAAAAAAAAAAAATACTCCATTAGTTTAATTTAATATTGACATAGTATATAGGTAAATGTAATATTATTTTATTTAACGTTGATGACTTAACTGTTATTTTTAATATTATTTCCAATTATCTACTATTTCAACATCATCATTGGTTGTTATAGTAATTTATTTTACAAAAACAGCCCAGAATCACTTATTTCAGCAACCTTTCAAAATAAATAATTTAAAAAGTTGTTAATAGTGTTTGTAAATACATAAATACACTCGTTTTCGGGGGCGCTGAGTGTTTTTTTCCTCACCCCTCAAGTTTTTGAGTTTCAAATATTAGTCCCTCCTTTGTTCCTTACATAAGTTTACACTTGATTTTAACACATAAATTAATGAATATAATAATAAATGTATAGTGAATAGAATTTGTGTATATAATATTAAATGTACAGTGAGTAGTTGAAATAAAGTGATGTATAAAGAGAATGAAATTACTTATCTCAATTTTGATATTTCACATTTTATTCTACTATAGGGATAGTTGATATGTGTCATATTAAAAAATACTCCATCCATCCGTCTATAAGCTTCACTTTACTTTTTGGCACAAAAATTAAGAAAAGTGATTAAATAATAAATATAGTACAAGTGATGTGATTGAGAGAGAAGAAAGATAGAGAAAAAAAGTAAGATATAAAGTGAAGTGTAAGAAAAAATGTACTTATCAAAAAAGGTATGGAAAGCTTATAGACGGACGGACAAAAATGGTAAAATGAGAAACTTATAGGCGGACGGAGGGAGTAATCAACGTCTTATAATATTTGGGGCGATATGTGTTAAAAAATTCAGTAAGTAGAACACCGAGTGAAACGCGAAAAGTGAAACAGAGTAATCAAATCGAGTAAAAAGAAGAAAATGTAGAGATAGGTAAAAAAAGAAAAAAAAATGAAAAAAGAGATATAAATAAATAAAAAATGGATTATATTTTTTTTAGTCCATTAAGTTACCACAATTTTGAATTTAGTCCATCAGGTTACACCTTTTGAATTTAGTCCATTAAGTTTCGATTTATTTTGATTTTAGTCCAGTTACCTGCTACAGCAGGTTTAACAGGTCATTTTTTAAAACACACCCCATAAAATGTTATACTCACCCCAAATGTTAAACACAACACACTAAAATTTAAAAATCATTTTTTATTACTATACACACCCCCAACTATTTCCTATTTAATAAATTGTCAACAATAATTATATTAAAAAAATAAGAATTCAAATTAATATAAAAAATATAAATAAAATCTATAAAAAATTGCCTAAATCTTCAAAAATTAAATAAAGCTAAAAATAAATAAATTAATTTAACTAGTTATGAAAATTTAGTTGATTTTCTACTATTTTTAAATTTTACTTAACCTTATTTTCGACGTTTTTTATAGAAGTTAGAATGCAAATAAAACATTAATAAAGCAATGGAGTTTTAAATTTTTTTATTTTAAATTTTTTTAAATATTTCTTTTATATTACATGAAACTACTAACACCCCAATGAATTTTATATACACTCCAAACGTTAAATATAAAAATTTAAAAATCAAATATAGTTAAATAAAATCATAAACATATTTAATAAATTGTCAAAAATAATTTAATTAAAAAAGTAAGAATTAAAATTAATATAAAAAATATAAATAAAATCTATAAAAAATAGTAAAAAAATAAATTAAACCTTCAAAACTAATTAAATTAATTAATGTTTTTAGCTTTGTTTAATTTTTAAAGATTTTAGTGATTTTTTATAGGTTTTATTTATATTTTTTATATTAATTTGAATTCTTACTTTTTTTTATTTAATTATTTTTAACAATTTATTAAATATGTTTATAATTTTATTTAACTATATTTGATTTTTGAATTTTTGTGTTTAACGTTTGGAGTGTATATAAAATTTATGGGGTGTTAGTAGGTTCATGTAATATAAAAGAAATATTTAAAAGAAAAATAAAATAATTTAAAACTCCATTAATTTATTAATGTTTTATTTGCGTTCTAACTTCTATAAAAAACGTCGAAAATAAGGCTAAATAAATTTTAAAAATAGTAGAAAATCTACTAAATCTTCAAAACTAATTAAATCAATTATTTTAGCTTTGTTTAATTTTTAAAGATTTAGGCGATTTTTTTATAGATTTTATTCATATTTTTTATATTAATTTAAATTCTTATTTTTTTTAATTTAATTATTTTTGGAAATTTATTAAATAGGGAATAGTTGGGGGTGTGTATAGTAATAAAAATGATTTTTAAATTTTAGTGTGGTGTATTCAACATTTGGGGGGTGTATAACATTTTAAAGGGTATGTTTTAAAAAATGACATGTTAAACGTGCTGTAGCAGGTAACTTGATCAAAATCAAAATAAATCGAAACTTAATGGACTAAATTCAAAAAGTGGTAACCTGATGGACTAAATTCAAAATTGTGGTAATTTAATGGATTAAAAAAAATATAATCCAAATAAAAAATGTAGAGAGAGAATGATTTTTTTTTAATAAGAAAATATAAACTTTGTGTTGAACGAATAAAAAAGTAAAGCGTAAAACCTTTTCATTGGGTCGGAGGGGGTATAATTAAAAAACTCTTTTTTACAGATAAAAAAATTATACTATATGCAAATTTTATATTATTAATATATCGTTTTAGCTTTATGATATTATTAAATATTAATGTATATGAGTAATAATTGAGCAGAGGAAATTTTATTTCTAGTCCTATAAGTTTGAGATATTCCAAAATAAATCCTTTAAATTTCAATTTTACAAAATACATCATTTATCTTTTAACCTTTTAATTTGTTTTGAAAGAATTAAAATTGGCAATTGGTGCCATATATATTAAAAAAATGCCACATCACCATGCCACTCTATATATATTTAAAAAAATTAGAGCTAATAATCCAAAATACTCTATACACACTCCATAATTTTAAATACAAAAATAATTTTATATAAAATGACTAAATAACCCTTATATAAAAAAAAGAAAAAATATTTTAAAAAATAACTTGAAAAAATCTGAAAAAAAATATAATTAAAATTTAAAAGTATTTTAAAATCTAACTAAATCTTTTAAAAATGTAATTAATTTTTTTGAAAAAATTCTTAGAAAATTAAATAGATTCTGAAAAGAAGTAAATCAAGGTTCTATTTAGTAGGGTAGATTAGCTTAAGATATATAAGTGGTTAATTAGACTCATGATAGATGTCTTATTGGTTTAATTTTTTTTTTTTATCCAATACGTCAAAAGATATTCGATTGACGGTATACTAAATGATAAAAAAAACATGTTATTTACCATTCAGTATGAATCAATTGAGATATTCAAACTTACCGTAAATAACTCAACATATCTATTAAATAAGGCTTAAAAAGATAAAATTGATCAAGGGTAAAATGGTCTAAAATAGTCTAAAATGAGAGTTCTTTAATTTTTATACACACTGAAACCAAAATATATTGTCTTTTGTTTTCTAAGAGATACTATTAAATAATTTTGTTCCTAATTTGTGTGAAAATAAAAATAAAAAGGACAATTAAAGTGAAAAAATGAATGTACAAAATATCATCCATTTTAATTTACATTTAAGGATGTTTAAATTATTAAATAACAATAAAAACATGTATAATTTTTTTTAAAAATTTAATTACATTTTTTAAAATACTTTTAAATTTTAATTACATTTTTTTAAAGATTTAGTTAGTTTTTTAAAATACTTTTAAATTTTAATTATATCTTTTTCAGATTTTTTAAGTTATTTTTTAAAATTATTTTACTCTTTATTTATGTAAGGCTGAGTTACTTAGTTATTTTACATACATTTATTTTTGTATTTAAATTATAAAGTGTGTATAGAGTATTTTGAGATGTTATTAACTCTATTTTTTTAAATATATATAGGAGAGACAGTAATGTGACATGATGACGTGACATTTTTTAATATATGTGACATTAAATTTATTAATTATAATTCCATCAAAACATAAAGGATTAAAATTGATATAAAAAATGACTAAAATTAAAAAGTGAAGAATGACGTATTTTATAAAGTTGAAACTTAAAGAATTTAATTTGGAATCTCTCAAACTTATAGGACTAAAAATAAAATTTCCTCTACTTAAGTACTCAATCGATATTATTAATATAATTTTCATTACTTAAACATATGAACATATACTTTTCCCTATATCAATTAACTAAATAGAATTCTAGCGTAATACGAGAACTATTAGTAAAAGTTAATTTTCATAAAGTATATTATTACTCATATTTTCAACGATATATTAATAAAATTTAATATAACATTTATTTTTTATAATTTCAAAATTCATTATATAATAAATTATTTTAAATAATTTATTAAATTATAATTACTATAAAATTATACTGATTAAAGTATTTTTTATATAAATTAGGTAGTCCCCTAAATAATTAAAAAAATATTAATTAATTAAATTAATACTCCTTTAAAAATGTTTAGATATATATTTAGGTAAAGATAATATTCCCTCCATCTCGTGATTATTTACACACTCTCTTTAACGGGACGTTATAACATTATTTGCATACTCCAAAAAAGGAAATAACTCACATAATTTTTACCCTTACAACATTCATCTAATTTCAAAAGTATCACTCTATTTTGGCCCACAACTTAACTCAATTTATAACTTTAGTCAAATTTCCATCCACTTTAGTTAGAGCTGGCAAATCGGGCCGCCCGGCCCAACCCAGCCCAGCCCATCGGGCCAAGTGATGTTCGTGGGCTAGGCCGGGCCGGCCCATGAACTGGTCGGGCCTATAAAATTGGAGCCCAGCCTAGCCCATCTGGGCTACTGGGCTAGCGGGCCAGCCCAGCCCATTACATAATTTTTTTTTTTTTTTAAAAAATTCTTGCAAAAATTATATATTACTCCCTCCGTCCATGAAATGTAGTCTCATTTGCCTCATATTATTTGTCCACTAAATGTAGTTCCATACACTATGGAAACCATCACCCCCAACCATCACTTAATTACTCAATTTGCCATCAACTTTATTCACAAACAATCACTTTATTCACAATAGACCTACCTTTTTCTTAAAACTTGTGTCCACCCTCTATGGGATTACATTTGGTGGATGAAGGGAGTAACTAGTAACTACACATAATTTATAAACGATCATAACCATTATTGCATTAATGTACACTGCAAGTCCCACCCCATGAGATAAAAAAAATATTTCTAGCAAAAAATTATACTCAGTATATATAAATTTATTATGTATTGATCACATTCTCACATATATTTTTTATTTATACAAATAATTACAATTAAAAATATACATTACTAATATACTCCATTAATTATACATAATTTATAAACGGACATAACTAGTACGGAGTATAACATTACACTATATATCAAGTTCAAATAGAATTATAAATAATTTACAAGTTCAAATTTTAAAGTCAAAATAAAATCAATAACATAATAATAATATTTAAGTATAGAGTATTGTAATAATTTTAATTGTTTATTTACCATAAAAAAAATTGATCGGGCCAAATGGGCTGCCCATGGGCCGCCGGGCCAAAATCAGCCTAGCCCATTAGGCCCATCGGGCCTATCGGGTCGGGCCAAATAGGCCCAGTTTTATATGGGCCTATAATTTTAGAGCCCAACCCATACTGGGCTTCGGGTTGGCCGGGCCGGCCCATCGGGTCGGGCCCAAATTGCCGGCTCTAACTTTAGTAAATGAATTATCAATAATACCCCTTCTTTATTTTACCTTACACATCATTATATTCCATTTTCTTAAACTTCGTGATGGTCAAACCATGTAAAAAAATGCTGGAACGGAGTGAGTATAAAGGAAGTGAACTTAAATTAATAACACATTAATTGATTTTAATTTAATTTAATTTTAAATATAACTTTTCATTTTTACATCAATGATTCATATGTTTTCTAACCAATAGTAAATATGCATATAAAAGTTTTAAAAAAAACAACTCAACTTATTTATGACACATGTAATACAATTATTTTCCATAAGACACGTCATTAAATTTAACCATATCTTGACACATGACAAACTTAAACTCCCTACTAGTATATATGAGAATATTTTCATAATTTTTATAAGGATGCATCAAAGTTGGATGAAAATTGATGAAAAATATTGTGTTAAGTGGTGCAATTCATATTCTAGAATCACGATGGCTTACAAATCCAAATGAACTTTATGGTGCATGCACCTGTTGACTATGCAAAATCAACTCATACGTACACATGAAGAATGACATTACTATATTTTTCCATACTCCATTTGTTACACAATTGTTTGCATACAAAAAATAAATAAACCCTTCTTCATAAATCTTATCCTCGTAATATTCATATATTTACACAGAATATCATTACTTTTAAGTTTAATCTATTATTTTTTTATAAAAGTTTATAAAGTTACCCCTTAAATTCTTAACAATCCACTTATTACACTTTTTTTTAGTTTGTGTGTCAAAAATTTGATACAGACAATTGTGAGACTAAGGGAGTGCAAATTACGAGTAGTTTTTGTCAAGGTTTACTCTATATCAAAGATTCAAAGTTGTCCATACAAGTTCATACAAATTCTCTAATGAATATTTCAAAAAAAATAAGAAGGGTCTGACTATTTACACCTCCATTTCGGTTTAGAACACTCCCTCGATTGATGCACACCCTCTAAAATGGATGCACCCCTCCATGAATTATCATAAATACCCTTTTTATCATTTTAATACATTTTCCAAACACACTTCCCTTATTAAATGCACCCCAAACCCTATTTTTTTTTTCTCCCTCCTTCTTCTTCCTTCCCTCCTCCCTCCCCTCCATCGCTGCTATGCAGAAAAAAAAAACCAACTCAACCCCCAGCCCCCCACTGCCCCTCCCTACCCCCAGCCCCAGCCTCTCTGCACGCACCGCCATCTCTCCTCCCTCCTCTGCTTTTTTTGTTACTTTTTTCTATGTTATTTCCCAACCCAAGCCCCCTTCCTTTCCATACGTTCACGTTTGTTGCATAAAAGGTAGGTTTTTCTCTTATTTTTTTTTTCCGACAAACCAGGGTCGACTCATTGCATTCTCGTCGAAAACAGGGTGTCGACGAGAGTGTATTTTGGTCGACCTAAAGTTGTCGAATTATTTCAATTTTTTTTTTAAATTTTCGACAAACCAGTGTCGACCATATTCACTCTCGTCGACAACATGTTTTGTCGACGAGAGTGAATATGGTCGACACTAGTTTGTCGAATTTTTTTTAAAAAAGATTGAAAATTTTCTAAGTTCCTGAATTTTTTTTATTTGTTGTTTGTTGTTTGGTGGAGGTGGTGGTGGTTCGGCGACAGTGATGGTGGTGGTGCGGCGGCAGTGGTGGTGGCTTGTAAAATTTAGGTTTAGGGGTTAAAGGGGAAGGAGGGTGCAGTTACTAATAGGGGTGCATTTAGTAGTGTAATATGATTTAAGGGGTATTTTTAATTTTTTATATTATTATTATATTATTAAACTGAAAGGGGGAGTATAAACCGAAATGGAGGTGTAAATAGTCCCACCCTAAGAAAAACTCTAAAGTGGTGTTCTTCCCTGCAATTAGAGGTTGACCCGTTGGGCCTATAGTAATATTTGGAATGGGCTAGGCCTCATTGGAATCTCAACACTTCTGAGGCCCAACCCAACAACCTGTTCAGTAATGACTATGGGATAAGTTCCATAAGCTTGTAGTTGTAGCTATATGATTATGTGAATTTCTTTCATTTTTCGAAGCTGATGAGGATGGAATTAAGAAGAAAGATCGTGATTGAAGACTTAATTGTATTTTCCTTTTCTGTTCCAATTTTTCTTATTGCAGTTTTCTTTATTTTGGTAGATTGTCAAGAGAATCAATTTGTGTTACAATTTGTCTATGTAGTCAGCTTCTATATATATGGGGTTTTGACATGTAGAAGGGAGAAAAAGTTTTTGAATAAAAATAAAGAATAAAGAACATAGTTCTTTTGAATTGCATTTACGGTATTCTTTTTGAATCAACGTAATTGAATTCGTGTCACTTTTTCGGGTATTTTTAGAATCAACGAAATCGTGTGTGTTCCTCATAAATTGTCATTTTTATACGCTTCCGCGGCCTACATCAGAAGCTAATTATGATTTATTTAGAAAAATTACTCCCCAAACAAGTAACTATACAAACAGTAGGAAAAACAATTGGGGGTAGAATACAAAGATTGAGACCATTGTTGTCTGTTGATGACAAATGCCAATGATCTTTCAAATAAAAAACTTGTCTAATTGAAATACAAACTCATTCTTTCTGCACCAAATGTTCAGCGTCTCCCAGCTTAACTTCGCCTTTCCGAGCATCGTATCCATCTTGAAACATCAACTCGATTTGCTCGAGCGAATTTCCCTTCATCTCGGGCACACATTTGTGAACAAACACCACAGAAAGCGCCGAGAAGAGAAAGAAAGCTCCACCGAATGTGATTGCATGAGAGACCGAAAGGAAAGACATGGCCACAAAGCCACTACAAACTCTATTCCCGACTGCCCCAAAAGTTGATGCCTGAGCACGAACCCTCAACAGACCTCTCTTGACTCCATGTAAAGAATGACAATGTTTAAGTAAAAAGTGATAGTCACTTTTGTTAAAATAATATCACTTTTTACTTAAACATTATCATTTTTTTTACAAACATAAAATTTGAAGAAAAAAAAAATGGACTGTCCTGTTAAAAAAAATGAAATACGGATTAAAAGGAATTCATCTCACCGAAAAAGATATATTAGACCGGACTTCACAAATTTTTGTCTAAAAAAAACATGATCGCATTGACACAATATATGTAACGTGCGTCCACGTAATTATTTTAACTTATTAATATATAAGGAATATATTTTCATAAGAAATCAGTCCATTTTATAATAGGGAATAATAATATAGGAATAATATAATCGAAACCCTAATTTTCTCTCTAAAGCCTCACGCTAAATTTCTTCCCTTCCCTCCTCATGGCGGCGGCGGCTCCTACTCCCTCCACCATTCCTCTCAATGTTTTGGTTCATCTCTTGGCAATCAAGTTGTCATCCTCCAACTACCTGCTCTGGCGTAATCAGGTGGTCCCGGTCCTGTCAAGTCATGATCTTATCTCTCACGTTCATGGCACGGCACCCGCTCCGGCGAAATCGATCACCACATCTGGTGAATCGGCTCCAAACCCAGCCTACATCACTTGGTTTGAGAAGGATCAGAAGATCCTTAGTATTATTCTTTCCTCCCTTTCTGAAGAAGCCATGGCCGAGGTCATCGGCTGTGCCACCTCGCGCTCCGTCTGGGCCGCCCTCGAAGCTGCCTAAAGTCACACCTCGGTCTCCCGTATTACTCAACTGCGGAATCAGCTCCTCTCCCTTCGTCGTGGATCCACTTCCGTCGACGACTTCAGCAAGAAGTTTCGTGCTCTTTGCGATCAACTCGCCTCCATTGGTAAGCCTGTTGATGATGACGACAAGTGTCATTGGTTTCTTACCGGTCTTGGCCCCCAGTTCGCTGGCTTCTCTGACACTCGCATGGCTATGTCGCTCATGCCTGCTTTTCGGGATCTGATCCATCAAGCCTTAAACTATGACCAGTTTACTCGTTCGATGGACTCCTCGTCCTCGCCCGTTCCAGCATTCTCTGTTTCTGCTCGCTCAGGTAAACCTTCTCGCATTGGGCCCAAATCCCGTAACTTCTCCCCTCGGAATTCTGGTGGCCAGGCGACCACTAGATCCTCGGCTGGTGGCTCGGCTTCTGTTCGCCGTCCTCCTACCTGCCATATATGCCGACAACAAGGCCATTATGCCAACCACTGCCCAGACCGCTATGCTCGCCCTGCCCCCTCAGCGGCCAACCTTGCCCATGCTCCTGACTCTCAGTGTCACATCTCGCAGCCTCCGGCCTCTGATTGGTTCCTTGATAGCGGTGCGTCTGCTCACATGACTCCTCGCTCTGCTGATCTGGATAATCCTCACCCGTATTCTGGTAACGACAATGTTATTGTTGCTAATGGTTCTACTATTCTAATCACTCATGTTGGGTCGTGTTCGGTTAATAAGGATGTTCGTTTGTTAGATGTTCTCATCGTTCCACATCTTACTAAGAAACTGTTATCCATCAGTAAGCTTACTTCAGATTTTCCTGTTGATGTTTTGTTTACTAATGACTCGTTTGTCATTCGGAATCGGGCGACCAAGCAACCCTTGGCGAGGGGTCGGCATAGTCGAGGACTCTATGCCCTGGAGCAGGGTACTCCAGCCTTGGTCGCTGCTTTATGGAGCTCGTCGCTGAAGGCTTCTTTTGAGTGTTGGCATCGTAGATTAGGCCATGTTCCTATTTCTCTAATTAATTTGTTGAATAAAATGGGTTTAATGTCTCTTACTTCTGTTTTGCACAAACCGGGCTTATGCACTCCATGTCAGTTGGCTAAGAGTAAACACTTATCGTTTGCAATAAATGAGAAGCGAGCATCTCGTGTGTTGGATTTAGTTCATTGTGATTGTTGGGATATGAATCCTAGAACAAGTCCTACATGATGAAAAGATAAAAGATGAAGTTTTGATAAGCCAAAAGTAGTTTGAATATTTTCTAAGTGTTGACTAATCTAGTCTAGTTGAGTTGAAGTCATCTTGAGCAAGACCAGTAGAGTTCACATGAAAAGATAAAGTACTTATAAATTTGTATATTGTTTATACTTCATATGTGCTATTTGTATATGTTAGGTTGTTATTGAGCTATTTGAAGTGTATAGAAGCTCATGTTTTCGTATGTAATAGATTAGTTTGATTGTATAGATAATAAGTTGACTAAGCTTGTATTATGAAAGCTTAAAGTAATGTAATAGTCTTGATAGGTTTAGTATAGTTTACTATTGATGTTTGTACAAGGAAGACCAGACAAGAAGACTTGGAGTCTACTACTTGAGAAGACAGGTGGACTACAAGACAAGACAAGGACATACTAGACAAGTCAAACTTAAAAGTCTAAATGAAGCGCGTATAAAGATAAGGATAGAAGTTAGTTATGGAATAACTAATTCATAACAAGAAACGCGTGGAAGGATAAGAAGATTCAGTTGAAGTTAGTTTTCAAGAAGAGTTGGTTACAACTACCTAAGTTCTTGATGATTGAAGTTTATAAATACTTCATGATGGTGATCATTTGAAGATTACTGCAACTACGCATACTGAAGCTACATACTGAAGATATATTGAAGATTACTCGCAGAGATTGAAGATTCAGAAAGAAGCCAGAAGACAAGTGAAGAATTCAAAAGGCTACTACTGAATAAGTTTTTAGTTTTTGTTGTTTTATCAAGTTGCTAGATACTTGTTAAATTTCTAGTAAGATCATAGACATATCTGGAGGTATAGTCTTAGAAGATCTAAGTCTTCTTCTTGGGACTTAAAAGACAGGAATATACACTTGTACTCGATTGGAAGAGTTTAGTGGAAACATCACAACTGGGTTTGTGAGAGTGGATGTAGACAAGTTGTCGAACCACTATAAATTGTTTGTGTTGTTTACTTTACTGTTTGGTTTAATTGCTTAATTGTTTACACACATAACTAAACTAAACAAGTTGAGTATAGAACAGAGTTCTCGAATTAAGAAGTTGAGTATAAACTTGAATTGGGCTCATTGTTAATTTCGTATTTCGCATATTGTATTCTGATATTTCGATAGAATTTTGAAAAGTCTATTCACCCCCCTCTAGACATTTTCACTAGCTTACTCGTTATTAACTCAACTTTGGGGACCTACAAGTGGTATCAGAGCAGTAGTTTACGAACTGCTGTTTCTTGATAACCGACTTAAGACCTAGGGTGAAGTCTTGGTCCTTGATCTGTACTTGCTTACGTGTTCTTGATCAACATACTTGTTCTATCTGTTCCTTGTTCCCTATTCTTGATCTATCTGCTTCTTGATAATATAACTGATTAGCACTAATCTACTTGCTATAACATGTCTCTTGAAATCAGTGCTAACAAGTTACCCAAGTTCCAGGTTCAAGACTACGACTACTGGAAGCTGCGAATGGAAGCCATTTTCAGTTCCACGCACGACCTAATGATCTCTGTCATCACAGAAGGACCCATTGTTACAATGATTCCAAATACTGCTGTTCTTGACCCAAGCAAACCAATTGGTACTCTCGTCAAGAAACCCAGGTCAGATCTAACCTCAGAAGAAATGCGTCAAAATAATTTGGATAGTTTGGCAAAGAATTACATTTTACACACCCTTCCTAACGAGTATCTAGGAAAAGTGTTAAAATGTAAGACTGCCAAAGAGATGTGGGACAGACTAGCTATCCTTTGTGAAGGGACCTCCCTAATCAAAGAGAGCAAACTCTCCACAGCTGTCCAAAGATTTGAATCATTTCGGATGAAAGCTGGTGAAACTATCGACCAACTGGATACTCGTTTTACTAAGATCATGAATGATTTGGAAGTACTTGGTAAGTCTTATACTGCTCGTGAGATCAATCTTAGGATTTTGAAGAGTCTTGATAGTCGTTGGAAAATGGTAAAGATGCTTGTTAAGAACACTCAAGATATAGATACGTGGACTGCTGAAACCATGTTTCAAACTCTTAAAGCCCATGAGTTTGATTTAGACGAAGATGAACCACTAGCCAGTAGTGATAGAGAACATGCTGTATCTAAGAACGTTGCCTTTAAGTCTAGCTCTTCTAAGTCTTCTAAGGTAGACAGGTCCAAGTCTAGAACTAAGTCTGCCTCTGTGAAAGATGAGTTAGATACTGATCTTAGTTTGAAGGATCAGATGAGTCTCATGGTTAGAAAGTTTGATAGGCTCAATAAACGCTTCGGAAGATACAAGAAGTTCTATAGGGATCATAGAGCATCTACGTCTAAGAACTCGTCTGAGACCAGACGAGACCGAAACTCGTCCGAAAGAAGAGACGAAGTCTCGAAAAGTAACAGACGAGATAGAGAGTCTGACGATAGGAAGATTCAACGTTCTGATAGACGTGGTAAACATAGGGATAAATCTCCTATTAAAAGGGCTACTAATGATCTCTTGTGCTACAACTACGAAAAGCCAGGTCATTACATTTATGAATGTCCAGACCTGAGCACTGACGATCGAGAAGAACGTAAAGCTCGAAGAGAAAGAAGATATAATCGTGGCAATAAGGCAATGATGGTCAATAATGACTCTGATTCGGATTCAGACGAGTTGCCATCGTCCGTATCTAGTCACTCAACTGATCAAGATCACGACGAAGCATTCATAGTAGATGATGGCCTATGCTGCATGGCTAAAATCGACCAAGAGGTATCATCTGCTACATCTTTTCAATCTTGTGATGATTCAGAAACTGATGAAAGTGACACTGCTAGTAGTGAAGTAGGAAGTAGTCTTCAGCACTCGACTAGTGCAGTCGAAGATGACCTTCTACTTGCTAACCAAGCATTCATCGAAGTCAGTGATGAAAACATTGCATTAAAACAAGAAATCATTGATCTTAAGGAAGCTCAGTCAAAAGTAGATCTTAATATAACAGTCCTAAATGAACGCTTGACTGAAGAGTTGAGTCAACTCAAAGAAAAGTGTGTGTTGACAGACAGGTTATATCAAGACCTACTTAAGACACATGCAACTGAGAGAAATGAATTCAATGTTTTAAAGAACAAGTGCAATAGACTTGAAGAACGTAATAAGTTCTTAGAGACCGAGGTTGTCACACTTGATCTCAAACTTACTGACCTGGTTAACTCTTCAAAGATTAACCTTGAATTGTCAGATAGGTATAGAGACCCAGGTGACAAGACAGGTATAGGTGCTGAGTCATCTAGCTCGTCTACTCGAGTCATTAAGAACCCTACTACTATTAAAGCAAGACTTTTGCCAAATGATAAAGGAAAAGGACCAATGATATACGATATTGGAACTCCTTCTAAAGGTACTGCATCTAAACAAGCTCTAGTTAACATTCCGATTACCAAAGGAGGTAAAAAGGATGCTAACAACAAGCCTGTTCCATCTAGAACTAATCTTCAAAGGACCACCAATCGTGGACGACCCAACCAGGTCAGATACGAGGACTGGTATCCTAAGGAGACGAGTACTAGACAGGTACAGACTAGACGACAAGAGCCTAGACCGCCTTTCATAAGGCAGTCTCAGCTCTACTCGACTAGACCTAGACAGGTAGCTCCGAAATATCGTACACAAACTGTCCTATATCCTCCACCTTTATCATATGATATTATTAGTGAGGAAAGACCCAAACGCGGCTATAAACCGTATGGACCTAATGCTTACAAACCCTACTCTGACTATCATAGACCAGTGCCTGCTCAAGTAGAGATTAAGTCGAAAGGCTATCTCCAAAGAGTAGACCCGAACTCGACTGATAGGCCAGTTAAGGACAACAAGGTCCTATTTTGTAACAAATTTGGGCGAAAGCTTAAAAGATCGAACTTGTTCAAGACTCCAATGTATATTTGGATTCCTCTGAACATAACTAACCCCCAAGGACCCCAATAAACAAATGGGTACCTAAATTATTGAATATCTTCATTGCAGGGTCGACTTGACTTGTATAAGAAGGGTGGCTCAGTAGGAGAAACCTGGTACATAGACAGTGGTTGTTCGCACCACATGACTGGTACCAAGGCTCTCTTATCAAGCTACCATGAGCAAGAAGGACCAAAAGTGATATTTGGTGATAGCTCCACTGCTGTCACTAAAGGATTTGGTTACATCCGGAATGGAGACGTTGAGATCCAAGATGTCTCATATGTTGAAGGTTTGAAATATAATTTACTCTCTGTTTCTCAGTTTTGTGATCGTGGTTACAAGGTGCAGTTCAAGAGCCGCAAATGCGAAATCATTGACAAAAGGACGCACACAGTCCTACTAGTCGGCGTAAGACAAGGAAGTGTGTACATAGTGAATTGGAACAGTTGTCCGAGGGACACCTGTCTACTTACTAAGAATCCTAAAGAGCTTGGGTGGCCCTGGCACAGACGCCTTTGTCATCTAAACTTTAAGGTTCTTAATAAGATAGCCAGAGATTACCTTGTTGAAGGTATTCCCAATGAAGTTTACTACAAGTCACATGTATGCACGGCCTGTCAACAGGGTAAACAGGTTAAAGGTTCTTTTAAGTCAATTCCTACTCTCTCAACTAGTAGAGTCCTAGAACTCCTACATATGGATCTTCATGGTCCAATAACTCCTTCAACATTGAATGGTAGAAGGTACACACTTGTTGTTGTAGACGACTATTCTAAGTTCACTTGGGTAGTCTTTCTACACAAGAAGAGTGATACACAAACACTTCTGCCTGAACTGTTGAAGAAGTTACAAGTTGAGAAGAACCAGTCTATTGTCAAAATTCGAAGTGACAAGGGAACTGAGTTCATTAATTGCTATATCAAAGATTTTTGTACTAAATGTGGTATCCAGCATCTAACTAGTGCAGCTAGGACACCACAACAAAACGGTGTAGCAGAAAGGAGGAATCGAACCCTTAAAGAAGCCTGTAGGACCATGATAGCTGAGTTCAACACTCCTCAAAAGTTTTGGGCCGAAGCTATCAATACTGCATGCCATTCACAAAATAGAAGCGCGATCAACAAGGCTCTAGGCAAGACACCTTATGAGGTTTGGAAAGGTAGAAAACCCAGAGTTTCATATTTCCATATATTTGGCTGTAAGTGTTTCATTCACAACAATGGTAAAAGCAAGTTGAATGCTTTCGATGCTAAAGCAGACGAGGGGATATTTTTAGGATACTCCTCGACTAGCAAAGCATTTAGGGTATTCAACTACTCAACTCTTTGTGTGGAAGAAACACCACATGTGGTTTTCGATGAATCTCAACAGGACTCGTCTGCCGACAAGATCAGTAAGAAGATAACTGATCTATCGATCGAATCTGACAAAGATTCAGAGATATATGAATCCGTTCAAGCCAACAACCCATTCCTAAAAGCTCTCGACTCTGATGATAAAGAGAAAGTAAGTGCTCAAGGTAAGTCTTCTAGACCAGTAGACATGCCTGCTCTAGTTGACTCTACTACTCCTAGTAAATCTGATACTAATGATGTTGACATGCATGATGATGTACATGATATAGAAGATGATAATGTTCCTGTTAAGAATAGAAAAACATGGAAATCTGCGCATGATACTGAAAATATTATTGGTGACTCTACTATTGGTGTGAAGACTAGACGACAACTCTTTGAGTCGCAAGAACAGTCGAGTCCAACTATGTTTTGCTGGTGTTGTTTCCTCTCTGCTATTGAGCCTACCACTATTAAAGAGGCATTGGTCGATAGTAATTGGATCATCGCTATGCAAGACGAGTTGAACCAGTTTGTTCGAAACGACGTCTGGGAACTTGTCGATAGGCCGAAACATCATAATGTAGTTGGCACTCGATGGATTTTTAAAAATAAGAAAGATGAGAATGATTTAGTCGTTAGAAATAAGGCTAGATTAGTCGCCCAAGGCTATTCACAAGCTGAAGGCATAGACTATGATGAAACTTATGCTCCTGTTGCTAGACTAGAAGCCATTCGATTGTTCCTTGCATATGCTGCTCACATGAAGTTTACTGTATATCAAATGGATGTTAAAAGTGCATTTCTTAACGGTATTCTTGCGGAAGAAGTGTATGTTGAACAACCTCCAGGTTTCGAAGTCAAAGGCAACCAGGTGTACAGATTAAAGAAGGCCTTATATGGACTAAAGCAAGCTCCAAGAGCATGGTATGACACTCTATCTCTCTTTCTATTAGAAAATGGTTTTACTAAGGGCAAGGTCGATCGAACCTTGTTCAGAAGACAAGAAGGGAAGGACATCTTACTCGTCCAAATTTACGTAGATGACATCATTTTTGGGTCACCTAACAAAAAGCTGAGTGAAAGTTTTTCTACACTCATGCAAAGTAAGTTTGAAATGTCAATGATGGGTGAGATGAACTACTTTCTTGGACTTCAAGTAAAACAAACTCCAGAAGGTATTTTCATAAATCAGGCGAAGTACACAAGAAACCTTCTAGACAAGTACGGGATCAAAACATGTAAGTCCACTGGCATACCTATGCAACCAACTTACAAAATGGATCCAGATGAGAACGGTAAATGTGCTGACCAATCCTATTATCGTGGTTTAATTGGTTCCTTACTGTATCTAACTGCCAGTAGACCAGACATTGCATTCTCTGTTGGTGTTTGTGCTCGATTCCAAGCCAATCCAAAAGAAAGTCACATGGAAACCACCAAAAGGATCTTGAAATATTTGAAAGGGACCATCAATCGTGGTATATGGTATCCCTCAAATGATGATCTATCCTTAAGTGGGTATTCAGACTCAGACTTTGGAGGCTGTAGAATAGATAGGAAATCTACTTCCGGTTCTTGTCAATTTTTAGGCACAAAACTCATATCTTGGTTTTCTAAAAAGCAGACTAGTGTTGCAACTTCAACTACCGAAGCCGAGTACATGGCTGCTGGTAGCTGTTGTAGTCAACTACTCTGGCTCATGCAACAGCTTCGTGATTACAACATACATGAATCAAATGTTCCTATTTTCTGTGATAGTAATAGTGCAATTGCCATTACACAAAATCCTGTTTTACACACACGATGTAAGCATGTTGACGTGAAGCATCATTTCATACGTGATCATGTAGAAAAGAAGGATATTCGCATGGAAAAGATTCATACTGATTTTCAAAGAGCTGATATTTTTACAAAACCATTAGCTGAGGCACGATTTCGTGAGTTATGCATTAGTCTAGGGCTAATTGATTTAGATCCTACTTGCCTATAGCTATGTACTAACTAGACAGGTACATCAAAGAAAAGAGATGACAAGATCACTAGACCAGAGCACTCGACTTCTCACGCAACAGACAGGTATACAAGGCTAGACTAGATGACCAAACAACCCGATGAGGAAGCTGGTAAAGCTGAGGGTAATACTAAGGGAATAAACATTTAAGGGGGAATCCTTGATTTCTTAAATATCCTTATGTTGACTCTTATGTTCGTTAAGGCCATCTTGTTCGAAACCTTGATCTTTGCTGTAGATTGATATTCATCTTATTTATCTTACTCTACTTGTACCTATGATTACACATTGAAAACGATGAGATAGGTACACACAGTCGTTCGACGTTCAGAATACACAAGCACAGACGAACAAACAAACAAGTTAAGTGTTGGATAGACTCGTCTTGTGAAGCTTAAGTCTACTCGTCTGTTTTGGATAGACTCGAACAAACAAGCTAAGTGTTTCTCTTGATTGGAATATGTTAAGTGTCTATTCAAACGGATTAAGGGTATTATAGTAATTAGATAATGCTAAATTTTGAAAACCCTAGAATTGGATTTATACACTCCCATTCTTAATGAGGTGTATACACCCAGTTCCTACTCTACTACACTAGGTCAGATGAGTACACTCCCTGTCCTAACTAAGAAGAGCCGGATTTCAAAACTTACAATATCAAATCACATAATATTCTCGATTCCGTAACCGAATTTCAAGGGTCTCGACCGTTGGATTAAATCTTTCAATCTTGGCCATTGGATCAATTTTTTTCAGTTTTTCTCAAAACCCATCTTCCACACTCACTTGCCTTACGTTTTCATAACTCCTCTGCTTAAGCTCTCGAATTTCTTGCAAATCAAACCTCCCCAGTTCTTACTCTACTCACTAAAGATGTCGATTGTTTCTCTTTTCGATGTGCGAACTAACATGCAAGCGAGGTTCAATCTTGGAAAGTATATTTCGGAGAACAAGGTGCATGTGGAACCTTCGATGTTTTTCAAAGGACTTCACACTGCTGGAAATCAGGAGATCCTTGATAAGTGCTCGCGTTGTGGATTGAAGCCTTATCTAGAGGCGTTTCCTCAAGTCGTCTTGGAGGAAGAGGTGTTGATGTTCTATGCCAACGCCACAAGACGAGGAGATGAAATTGAATCTTTCATAGGAACGAGTCGAGTTGAACTCACTCGTGAGGTGCTTTTCAGGCATTTAAGGCTGCCCATCGGAACGATTGATGTGGAGAACTATGCCACTGGACAAGAGATGAGATATTTGAGCATCTTTTGTGGAAGGAAGATGAAGCTCAAGTCAGACGGCAAGGCCCCTGCGGTTAAGAAGGCCGAGTTATTGGAAAAGTATCGCACCCTTCTGGACATAGCAAGTAAGATGCTTCTATGTGCCACTGGTTCGTTTGACGCGGTCACTCAAGCCAAGACAAGGGTAATGGCAGCTATTTTTGACGGAATCACGGAGGGCAATTGGTTCAAACTGATAGCCGATCGAATGATGTACTTTGAGAAGAGTGTTCGTGTTGATACCGACTCTAGTAGTTGGGTGGTGTCACATACTGTTGGATATGGCAACAAGTTGAGTATCCTACTCCCCTTGTTGTTACCAAACAAGTCGGATTGGAGTAAAGGTAAGCCCTTCCATCCTCTCAAATTTTATCTGAAATCGGAAGCCCAGAGGAAGCAAGCTGCTGCAAGGACAGCTGCCCCAAGACGTGTTCAGGTAGACGACTCAGACGTCTTACCTTATGGCAACTCAACTAGCTCCTCAGAAGATGAGTCCGATGATGAAGAATCAGAGGCTCCTGCGAAAGCTGAGTCAAGTGGTGGTGATTCGGAAGAAACTCATTCAGACAAGGATGTTGATGAAGAGAAGGAGACTGATGATCAATCTTCTCAAGTTCTCAGGATTGTGAGAATTGGTACTCCACCTCCACCAGAAGAGACGAGTTACCAGGTTGGTTCTTCTTCACAGTCTTTGTCAATTCCATCTCTCTCTCTCTCCTCTGTTCGAACCAAGGCTAGATCACACCGATCTAGGCCTCGTCCTTTACCCTCAACCTCACAAGTACTGGCGGCATTACCGCTTAGAGCCAGTCATCCCCAAATCACTCCCATACAAGATACAACTGATACTCCTACAGTTGTCACACCAAACCTAGCCTCATCAAAGCCCCAAGAAACCACAGTCCAAACTTCTTCTTTACCCTCAACAGAATATGTTGAACCCTCCAACCCATCTACTTCAGACAAGACGCCAGTTGCCACTGCAACAGCTGAGTTAGAGACCCCATCTACTCAGGACCCGTCTGATGTTAGATTTGAATCCCTAGTGTATTATCCGATGTGTCTGCGAGAGAAGAGAATTCGTGCTCGTGTATCCAGGAATCTGAAGAAGCAGCTCTCGACTCTTGACATCGACTCTGCTTCAGAACAGTTTGAGAAGCTCGTGCGGATTTGCACTTGGTTTGCTCTGAAGAAATCTTCTACGGATGATCTTTTTGAAGTCATTCAAGGCATGGGCGGAATCTCCAACTTCATGGATTGGGAGATGGAACAAAAGGAAAACAGTGGAGTTAAGGATCACTCCGAACTGTTCCCTCGCAAGGCCTTGGTTGATCTAGTTAAAAGATTGTTGAGTATTCCAGATGGTGTTATAGAAGATGAGTTCTCGTTCGATGTTGGAACCCAGACTGATCTGGTGGAAGACGAGATCAAGCCAGAAGTTGTTGAGATAGCTGTTCAGACTTTAGAACCCATTTTGGAATTTGAAGGTGGTTCAAATGAAGAAGAAGGTGAAAGTTCAGAAAACATTGAGTCTTTTGAACTAGGAGAAGAAGATGATGAGTTCATGGATGCAGTTATGTTTACTGAAGATGAACTTATTGAGAAAGTTCAGGAAGATAATGTGATTGAAGCTCAGTCGTCTCAAGCTATCCCAGTCGCCTCGATAGATGAGTTGAAAGAAGATTTGAAATCTGTCATCAAGTCAACTATCGATGATTTTCTCAAAACTGAACTTAAGAAGACTCTTGTTGAACAGAACAGTGTCCTTGTGACAAGTTCAAAAGAGATGATCTTGAATGAAGTCAATCAGTTGGACAACGACTTCAGGCAAGAGATGTTTAAACAGATCGAAGGATTTCTCCAGAATCAAGTTGAATATTCGGAGAAAAGCTCAGTTGATTTTGCTCGTGTTCTAGCTACTGAATCCAAGAAAATGGAACGAGTCTATAGAGCCAAAATTGAAGTAGCTGATGTTCAGAGAAAGGAAGCTTATGATCAGTTAGCACAAGCTAAAGAGATTATCAGTGCTATGACTGAAGAGAACAGGAAGCTGCGTTTGACTGCAACACATTTCAAAAATGAGTTGAACTTGTCTACACAAAAGCTGGAGTTGGTGGCAACCAAACTGGATAAGTTGAGTCAAGACAGTTCTCATCAAAAGCAGATTGAAAAAGCTACTGAAGCTATGAAGGAAGCTGTAAAAGAAGAAATGACTCGATTTACTAGTCTTTTCACTCTTAAGGCTACTGATGAAGCCAAAAAGGGGGAAGAGTCAAGTATTATTGAGAAGTCTGCTGAACCAGAAGCTAAGGAGGCTGCTGAAGCAATACAAGAGCTCAGAAGGCCTAAGAGAAGGCTAGTCAAGACTGCTGAAGTTGAACAAACTAGAGCAGAAGAGCTGAAAAAGTTGAAAGGCAAAAGTGTTGAACCGTCTCCTGAAGCTGAGATTCAGACCAGACAAGTTAAGAGAAAGTTAGTTATTGAAGAGCCTACTGCAATAGCTAAGAAGAAACAAAAGTCCACTGATCCAAATGATGAGACTCACTATGCTAGCAAGAAGAAGATTGGAAAGCATATTGAGAATTTGCAGAAACTAAAGGCTGATGAAGATCTGATAGAAGACAAGTTCATTGATCACTTCATAGATAAAGAGCATCGAGCTGAATGGATTGAAGTGAAGAGACAATGGGAACTTGATCACTGGATCATTCGCAAATTTGGAGATGCTGAAGGACAAGATGAACTGTATTCTTTGTTTGACAGATTCATGGAAGGTCAACACAGAATGTTGTGGCATTTAATCTTAAGGATTTCTGCTGGTGCAAACTTCAACATTCTTGTTCCTAAATTTCCTAGATGGAAATGTCCCATGACAAGCTCAGGTAGAAGAGTTGACATGAATCAAATCAAGAAGTTTGAAGAACAACTACTCGAGAAGGAGAAGATTGAAAATGAAGATCATATCTGTGTTATTCATAAGAGACTCCTTGATGCGTTCTGCGTTCCAAATCCAGAAGGAGGTACTCTTTCAGATTAGTTGATTTATATTTGAAGTTTTTTTTTGCTCTGATACTTAGTTATTTTTTGATATTCGAAGTATGTGTAATATCTACTGGTATTATTTTGAATGAATGAAAAGATAACAACTTTTGATGTTTAAAGACAAGACAACTACTTAACTAGTCTACTTATTGAGAAAAGATTCAAGTAGTTTTGGCTTCATCAAAAAGGGGGAAATTGTTGGGATATGAATCCTAGAACAAGTCCTACATGATGAAAAGATAAAAGATGAAGTTTTGATAAGCCAAAAGTAGTTTGAATATTTTCTAAGTGTTGACTAATCTAGTCTAGTTGAGTTGAAGTCATCTTGAGCAAGACCAGTAGAGTTCACATGAAAAGATAAAGTACTTATAAATTTGTATATTGTTTATACTTCATATGTGCTATTTGTATATGTTAGGTTGTTATTGAGCTATTTGAAGTGTATAGAAGCTCATGTTTTCGTATGTAATAGATTAGTTTGATTGTATAGATAATAAGTTGACTAAGCTTGTATTATGAAAGCTTAAAGTAATGTAATAGTCTTGATAGGTTTAGTATAGTTTACTATTGATGTTTGTACAAGGAAGACCAGACAAGAAGACTTGGAGTCTACTACTTGAGAAGACAGGTGGACTACAAGACAAGACAAGGACATACTAGACAAGTCAAACTTAAAAGTCTAAATGAAGCGCGTATAAAGATAAGGATAGAAGTTAGTTATGGAATAACTAATTCATAACAAGAAACGCGTGGAAGGATAAGAAGATTCAGTTGAAGTTAGTTTTCAAGAAGAGTTGGTTACAACTACCTAAGTTCTTGATGATTGAAGTTTATAAATACTTCATGATGGTGATCATTTGAAGACTACTGCAACTACGCATACTGAAGCTACATACTGAAGATATATTGAAGATTACTCGCAGAGATTGAAGATTCAGAAAGAAGCCAGAAGACAAGTGAAGAATTCAAAAGGCTACTACTGAATAAGTTTTTAGTTTTTGTTGTTTTATCAAGTTGCTAGATACTTGTTAAATTTCTAGTAAGATCATAGACATATCTGGAGGTATAGTCTTAGAAGATCTAAGTCTTCTTCTTGGGACTTAAAAGACAGGAATATACACTTGTACTCGATTGGAAGAGTTTAGTGGAAACATCACAACTGGGTTTGTGAGAGTGGATGTAGACAAGTTGTCGAACCACTATAAATTGTTTGTGTTGTTTACTTTACTGTTTGGTTTAATTGCTTAATTGTTTACACACATAACTAAACTAAACAAGTTGAGTATAGAACAGAGTTCTCGAATTAAGAAGTTGAGTATAAACTTGAATTGGGCTCATTGTTAATTTCGTATTCCGCATATTGTATTCTGATATTTCGATAGAATTTTGAAAAGTCTATTCACCCCCCTCTAGACATTTTCACTAGCTTACTCGTTATTAACTCAACTTTGGGGACCTACAGTGATCTTTGGGGACCTGCCCCTGTTGCTTCGAATGATGGTTTTAAATACTATGTCATATTTGTGGATGATTTCTCCAGATTCACTTGGCTTTATCCTCTGCACGCCAAGTCTGATTTTTACGATGTGTTTGTTCGGTTTCACACCTTTGTTTGCAATCAGTTTTCCACTTCTCTTGAGGCTTTCCAGAGTGATGGTGGCACTGAGTTTGTTAATGGTCGTGTTCGCGGATTTCTTGCCGACCATGGCATCCACCATCGCATCTCATGTCCTTACACTCCTCAGCAGAATGGTCGCGCTGAACGCAAACATCGCCATGTCACTGAAACTGGGCTATCTCTATTATTTCAGGCGAGCATGCCTGCCCACTTCTGGGTTGATGCCTTTTCCACGCCGGTTCTTGGGGACATGTCGCCCTTTCAAGTTTTATTCGGCTCTGCTCCGAACTTTACCAACTTCAGGACCTTTGGCTGTCGGGTATTTCCATACCTTCGTGACTATGCTCTCCACAAGCTTGCTCCTCGCAGGGCTCCATGCATCTTTATGGGTTACAGTTCCTCTCATAAGGGGTTTCGGTGTTACGATCCGATCGCTTCCCGCTTCTACACTACTCGTCATGCTCAGTTTGATGAATCTGTGTTCCCGTTCTCGGCTTTTCATGTTACATCCTCGTCTGTTGACTCCCTTGAGATCAGCTCATTCGTGGAACCATCGGCTGCTGCTCGCCATTCTCCTTGTGGTCTCTGCCCTGACCCACCAGAATATGATCATGCCCCTTGCTCGCCCAGCAGTACAGCAGCCCCCTGCTCGCCCACTTCCTATCTCGACTCACCCCATGGTTACTCGTGCCAAATCTGGGATATTCAAGCCTCGTCACATTGCCGACATTGCGACCACCGGTCTCCTGTCCGCCCTCTCGGTCTCTGATGAGCCTAAGGGTGTGTTTGGTTTGGGATTGACCCATCCGGATTTGGATGGGCCATCCCCCATCCCATCCCTCTCCATCCAAATATCCATCTCAATACCAATCCGCCCCTATAATACACCTATATACCTATTTTTATACAATTACATCATCATATTTTTATATTATTTACTTATTCTCTCTACTATTTTTTCTTCCATACATTTATTCTCTCTCCTACTTTTCTTCCACACATTTATTCTGTTTCCTACTTTTCTTCCACACACTAATTACTTTACTAACTAACAATAATAAAATAATACAACATTACTATTGATTTGACATAAAGTTCTCCATCCACACCTATTTTTCAATCTCTATCCAAACACAATTTTTATTCAATTACTATTCATGGATTACCCCCATCCACATTTTTCCAATCCCCATCCCCATCCCATCCCATCCACCACAATCCCTAACCAAACAGCCCCTAAGGGCTTCAAATCGGCACTTAAGCATCCACATTGGTTAGCTGCAATGAAATCTGAGCTCGATGCCCTGCATGCTAATCAAACTTGGGAGCTCGTTCCTCGTCCTTCCTCCACAAACATTGTTGGTTCGAAATGGGTCTTTCGCACCAAATTTCATGCGGATGGTACTGTTGATCGCTACAAAGCTCGCCTGGTCGCCCAGGGCTTCTCGCAGGTTCCAGGCATTGACTTCTCGCACACCTTCAGTCCAGTTGTCAAGGCCGCTACTGTTCGCATCATCCTGTGTCTGGCTGTTCAGAATCAGTGGCACATGCACCGACTCGATGTAAACAATGCCTTTCTCCATGGAAAGTTGACGAACACTGTTTACATGGCTCAACCTCCTGGATTTGTTGATCCTCGCTTTCCCGACCATGCTTGTCGCCTCAAGAAGGCATTATATGGTCTTCGCCAAGCTCCTCTCGCCTGGTTTGTTCGCTTCAGTGACTTTCTGAAAACTTTGGGTTTTCTATGCAGCCGAGCAGATCCCTCGCTCTTCTACTTCAAATGTGGTACAATCACTCTTTACCTCTTGCTTTATGTGGATGACATTATTGTTACAGGGAGCGACCAACATGCTATTCGGCGATTTATTCGCCGTGTCAACAAGGAATTTGCGATCAAGGATCTTGGTCGCCTTAGCTACTTCCTTGGCCTTGAGGTCACCCACTCGTCAACTGGTCTCTTTCTCAGCCAAGCAAAGTATGCTCGCGATGCCCTCTCTCGAGCGGAGTTGCTCGACTCAAAGCCTGTCTCCACTCCCCTCGCAGCTGGGGAATCTTTGGTGAGCTCTGGGGAATCTTTTACCGACCACACTCTATATCGCTCGCTCGTTGGTGCGCTACAGTATCTGACGATCACTCGTCCTGATCTTTCATATGCTGTGAATCATGTTTGTCAGTTTCTACATTCGCCGACCACTTCCTCGCGGTCAAAAGGATCCTCAGATATGTTAAGGGCACTATCAATTATGGACTCTCCTTTGGCCGGATTGGTGACTACTCGCTCGTTGGTTATTCGGATGCGGATTGGGCGCGTTGCACTGAAACTCGTCGCTCCACTTATGGTTACTCGATTTTCTTAGGTGGAAACTTAATCTCTTGGAGTGCGAAGAAACAACCCACTGTTGCTCGCTCGAGCTGTGAATCCGAGTATAGGGCACTCGCGAGCACAGCCCAAGAAATGATTTGGGTTACTCAACTTCTTCGGGAGCTTGGTCAGCTTCCTTCCTCGGCTCCAACCCTGCTTTGTGATAACAAGAGTGCCTTGTTTTGGAGTCAAAACCCTGTTGCTCATAAACGAGCAAAACACATCGACATTGACTGCCATTTTGTTCACGAATTGGTCTCATCTGGTCGCCTCATCACCAAGTTCGTCCCATCTACTCTTCAGGTCGCCGACGTCTTCACCAAGAGTCTTCCTCGCCCCAGTTTCGAGTTGTTACGTTCCAAGCTATGTGTTCGTTTGCATCCGCAGCATTGCTTGACGGGGGGTAATAGGGAATAATAATATAGGAATAATATATAATAGGAAATAATAATATAGGAATAATATATTTTAATTTAGTCCATATCTTTGTATATATGGTTATTGTATTTACCTTAATTATCTCTTTGTAAATACTCTTATAAATAGTGAATCATTCCTAGTGATCACGTACCTATTCTCACATGGTATCAGAGCAAACCAGGCAAAACGACCTGGGTTCGATTCCTGTTGAAAGCACTCCACCCATTTAATTGTCCACTCGATTGGCCTCCCCCCCCCCCCCCAAAAAAAAGGGTAAGAGGTGAATCTGACCCACGAGTGAGGGGGAGTGTTAGGAATTAATATACAAGTGATTCACGTGTTATGCAACACTAAAATAAACAACCGCAAGTGTACGACGTCTATCGTAGCGTGATAAGCACGAGGTCGATCCCACAAGGAGGTTTAGCGTAAAAGTGTAGTTTGTTAACGAAGTTCTAAGTTGATTGATGGAAGTTAAATACCCATCCCTTTTTCCCCTCCCCATGACTCGAACCCAGGACCTAAGGCCTAGGTAGTGGTGCTCTAACCACTTGAGCTATCCCACTTTGTCGTTAACGAAGTTCTAAGTAGACGTGATCGATAGATTGAATGTGATGAATTACTCTAAGATTACCTACCAAAGTGTCACAAATAAGTAATAAAGAGTAATGGAAATCGATCTACTAGCATGCGAATCGATAAAACGAAAGTAAAACGAATGACGACTCAAAGAGAGAAGGTGGGTTCCAAGGCAATTGTAACACCTAGATATCTGTTTATGAATGTTAACTCGTTTAAATGGCCATTAAGGTTATCTCATATAGGGTGATCACACAAGAAGAACTAATCGATCTCTCGATACAACTAATCCAAAGGCGCAATGCAACATAGGCTTGTATCTCTACCTCACAAACGTTACACCGCCTAAAATAGCTCCTAAGATCATTCAAGTCCCTCTTCGATAATTAATCCTCTCTCGAGATCATAATAATACCGGGTTGCATGCTTGCATATGATTAAATGGAATAAATCTCTCGATCTTACCCCAATTAACAATGAATTAAACAAATCATCATGGCCAATAACAACATGCTTTGCAATAAAGAATTAAACACATAAATAAGAGACAAACACCAATTAAAGCAAGAAATTAATCATAAACTTCAATCCAAGTATCTACAATGCCTTAGAACCACAAATGTTTAGCTAATCAAATACATACTCAAATTACAAAATCCAAATGAAATACTAAATAAAAAGAAAGAGAACAAGGAAGCCTAGTCTAGATTGTGGTAGGGAATGGAATTCCCAAGCTAATGCCTCCTATCTTGCATGAATTGGTGAAGAGATGAAGAAGATATGGCCAAAACACCTCCAAATATGTGTAACTATGTGTGGGAATTGAGGAATTGGGGGAGGATGTCTTGAATTTCAAGAAAGAGGGTATTTATAGTGTTGGGGTAGGGTTTGAGTGTGAAAATTGCAAGTTGATCCTTTGAAAATGGAGAAATTTCGCGTTTGGCACCGAAAATAGGGCGGCCCGGCCGGGTGAGGAAGTGGCCCGGCCGGGCGGAGTGTTGGTCGACCAAGCATGGAAACAGGGGCAGGCGGCCCGGCCGGGCGAGTGGTGCCGCCCGGCCGGGCGGAAGGTTCGTAAGTGAGGCGATGGCTTGGAGTGTTCGGTCGCCCGGCCGGGCCGAAGTTTCGACTTGGCCAGATTTCTGTTGCTCGGCCGCCCGGCCGGGCGAGTGATGCCACCCGGCCGGGCCAAAGTTTCGTATTCGGCTCGTCCTTCGTTTTCGTCCTCCAACTTCGTCCCTCCGTTTCTTGAGCTTCCGACCTCCGATCGACTCGATTCTTTTGGCTATTCCACTCCATTTTTCGAGCCGGATCCAATGGTTCACTCCTCTTTCCGGTCCGATCACTTGTGGTATGTGTTTTGCTCCCAAATTCCATTGTTTTACCTATAAAATCGACAAAACAATACCTTTCTCTCATTTTGGCTAAAACAATCATATTCAATGCATAAATCAATGAAATCCACATTAAAATACGCTTCACATGTGCCTCTAAAACGTGTAAATTCCACCTGAATCAAACTCCCCCAAACTTAAAATGTTGTTTGTCCTCAAACAACTAAGCACTTAAAGCAATGAGGGTGGAATGATCACAATGGAATATTCAATGCAAATCACACATGCAAAGTAAGATGTAGTGATATCTCTTTCTCAAAGTGCATTTCTCAATGAAGGTCATAGGCTCATTATTGCAATTCACATTCATGAATCAAAGAATGCATAAACACACAACACATTGTGAATGGGAAACATAATCCAAATGCTCAAGTCCTCTACTCACATGATGCAGTGTTTCTCTCAAACACACAAACAAATTAAGGATATTAATGCACTCATCAACCAAGTTATGCTATGCAATCACCATATGCTTGCCCAACTTCTACTTTTCACAACACTCAAATGCTCAACAATGTGATCAATAGGACTTAATCAAGGATGTAACATTAGCTCTTTGGACAAGGTGGGATGAATTTTGGGAATTTGTGACTCTTCTAGTGGAGGACAAAGCTTGTTGTTTTACAATGTGTGCTTTCACTTTCAAAGCTTACAAACTCCATCCTCACTTTTCATTTTCCTTTCTTTTTCAAGCATTCATCACATCATCTTTTGAACCATTTTTCTTTTCAAGCTTTTGGGGCTCTTTGTCCTTCTTTTCTTTTCCCTTGATTTTCTTTTCATCTTTCTCTTTTTCTTTCAACTTCTCCAATTTCCTCTTTCACCAAAGATATTCATTCAAGCACATGTTTTTCACTTTGTCTTTTATCCTCCACTAGATGTAGGTATCAAAGGCTCAAAAAGGCTAAGTGGTTAACATTGTAGTTTGCCAAGAAAATGAGGAATTAAGCTCAAGGGGCTAACTACAGAAGATTACTTCGGTTTTGGGAAATTTTGGCTAAGTGACTCTCTTAGAATAAGATGGCCTATATCATATCACAAAGTTTCACACAATCATGCTTTCAAACAAGAACTTGGGCAAGTTCTAGGATCACTAGCAATAACCTAGTCCACTCTCAAATGAACTAAACCGGATTACATACTCGATTTAAGACTCAATTCTCACAGGTTTATTCAATAGAACTCTCACATTCATCAAATGTTCCCAAACAACAACATATCATGCATCCATGCTATCAAAGATTCACAAATATGAACACAACATGATACTATATTCCAACATCAATCATGCCTACATTCAAAGCAAATAGACATCACCACAACTACTCAACCATGGATTCCAATGATTATTCATGCTCACATTTCACCAAGTATCCGCTACCCAACATATGATCAAAACCAACTTAAATAATATAATCATGTGAAAGCCAAATGTGCGCCGGTGCAAAATGTGACACAAGTAGAATGACGAACCGGTGCAAGGGTAGCAACTAGTAGAAAAATAAAAGAAAAATAACTCCCCCAAACTTAGAATTTTACTATGTAAAAATTCTAAGTTTGGGGCTACAAGTTGTTACCTCCCTCCTTGCACACACAATGCTATTCAAAGATCACCATTGCACCACTTGCTTTCTCCTTCTCCAAAGTTGGTTTTGCTTTCTTCTCCATTCTTCAAGATGTGATATCCATAGTACTCTTCATCCATACCTACAAAATAAACCAAGCTATCAAAACTACTAAAGCAATAAAAACATGAAAGCAATAAAACCTTGGGTTGCCTCCCAAGAAGCGCTATTTTTAACGTCCTATGCCGGACGGTTCTTCCTTGAGGGGAATATCAAGTCACCCCATCATCATCATTGCTCTTAACCTTCTTTGCCCATGCAACCTTCTTAAACCCATTGAAACATCCACTAGCTAGCCCATCCGGCTCTTCAATCATATCATAAGAGGTTGATGCCTCATTCATCCCCAAGCTTGCACAAGTAGCTTTTCTTGATTTGGGGGAGTTTTTGAAGAAAACTCCCCCAAACTTGGCCTTCTTGCCCATCTTCAACTCATTGTCTTCCACATTGGGGTTCTCCTCCACAATATTTATCTTGGGCTCTTCTTCCACCTTCTCTTCCATGGGCAATGAATAATGATCTCTCTTGGAATACACATACTCTTCCTCCTCATCCTCATCATCACAGAATCTAACGGCCTTGTAGATGTTGAATGAGACTTTCTCCTCACCAACATGTAGTTCAAGCTCTCCGTTTCGTACATTGATGATGGCTCCACCCGTTGCTAGGAACGGTCTTCCCAAGATCAAGGGGATTGCCCTATCTTCCTCCATATCAAGTACCACAAAATCAACCGAGAATATGAATTTCCCAACTTTGACAAGCACATCATCAACCGTTCCCAAGGGATAAACTATGGAGCGATCCGCCAATTGAAGATTCATGGTAGTAGGCGTCAATTCTCCCAAGCCAAGTGATTTGAAAAGTGATAATGGCATGAGGTTTATGCTTGCTCCAAGATCACATAAAGCACGATAAGTTCCTTCCTTGCCAATCACACAAGGCAATGTAAATGAACCGGGATCCCTAAGCTTTGGAGGTAGCTTAGCTTGGATGATGGCACTACACTCTTCGGTGAGGTTCACGGTTTCAAATTCTACCATCTTTCTCTTGTTGGACATAATCTCCTTCAAAAACTTGGCATAGTGAGGCATTTGCTCAAGGGCCTCCGCAAATGGGATGTTGATGTGTATCTTTTTTAACATCTCCAAGAATTTGACGAACTTTGCATCCAAACTCGTCTTCTTGAGTCGTTGAGGGTATGGGATTGGAGGCTTGTATGGAGATGGAGGCTTATATGCATCATTCTCTTTCTCACTTGTTTTCTCCTTCTCAACATCTTTCTCTTCAACTTTCCTTCCTTGTTGTTCCTCTTCACCATCTTCCTTTGGCATCATAGGGCCTTCATAGCTTGTGCCACTCCTCAACTTAATTGACTTGCATTTCTCCTTGGGGTTCAATTCTGTGGTTGAGGGGAATCGACCCGGTTTGTGTTGATTTCCAACCATATTAGCAATTTGGCCCACTTGAATCTCAATGGCTTTCACATCATTCTTGATTCCCATCACTTCATTTGCCAATTGACCAATTTTCTCATCTTGACTCTCAATCTTTTGCCAAGTCTTTGTCATAAAACTCTTCGTCTCTCCCATGAACTTCTTAGTTTCTCCCATGAATGTTATAAACATTTCTTTCATAGTGAGCTTTGACGAAGATTCTTCTCTCACACCATCTCGTACATTGAAATTCGATGGTGGTTGAATGGCATTGTGTGGGTTAGCATATGAGAAATTTTCATGGTTTCTCAAGCCGGGATGGTATTGGTTCGGATTAGAGGGGTGATAGTTCCCATGGGTTTGTCTTTCTCCCCAACCTCTCTCTCGATAATTTCGGTCCCGTTGGTTGTTCATGTAATGGGCCTCTTCATATTGATCATTATTGGGCTCCACTAGTGCTTTGGCCGTCATCAAAGAGATTAGCTTATCCACTTTGTTGGATAAGTTGACACTTTCTTTCGAATTTTGAGTGGAAGCTACCCTTCGATTTTGCCTTCGTTCGGATGGCCATTGATTGCCATTTTTAGCCATCTCCTCCAAGAGCACATAACCCTCATCCGTCGTCTTTCCTAACAAAGAACCTCCACCGGCCGAGGCATCCACCATCCCTCTCGTACGGTGGTCCATCCCGTTGTAGAAATAACATATCAATTGGTCTCTCGAGAACCCGTGTTGTGGGCAACTTCTAATGAGGTCCTTAAAGCGCTCCCAAGCCTCGGCCAACGATTCATCATCATCTTGCATAAATGAAGATATATCCCCTCGTATCTTGATGGTCTTGCTTGGAGGGAAGTACTTCATTAGGAATGCATGAACAAGGTCGGCCCAATTCTCAATGGTCCTCAAGTCAAGAGAGAGGTACCATTGCTTTGCTCGGTCCCGGAGTGAGAAGGGGAAGAGTTGCAAGCGGATGTAGTCTTGGGGAACACGGTTGATCTTAACCGTTCCACTTATCTCGAGAAATTGAAACAAGTGGAGGTTAGGATCCTCCTTGGAGAGCCCACCAAATTGGTTGTTTTGCACCATCACGATCAAGGCCGACTTGAGTTCAAAGTTGTGTGCATCAACGGGTTCCCGACCCGCTCCTCCATAGGGCCTTGGGATGGGGCGAAAGTGGTCTCTCAAGACTCTTTGTGGTTCCTCATCCTCCCTTCGTCTACCATCTCTTTCCATACCAATACCAATATTCTCTTCAACTCTCCGACGAAAGTTGTCCCTTAGCACTCCTTGAGGTCGGTTACCTCCATTCCCATTAGGTTCCTCAACTCCTTCTACCCCGTGATTCTCAAAGTCCTCCTCTACTTCTTCTACAACCGGATTTTCCCGTCGATTCATTCTTTCCAACTCTATTCTTCTCCTTTCGGCGTTCCTTCTTCGACAATTGGCTTCAATCTCCGGATCTAAGGGTAACACTTCTTGTTGGTTCCTCCTAGATCGTGTGATCATAAACCATGTCTATCAAAAGAGCAAACGAGAGTGAGAAATACAAATAAGCTCAAAGTAACAAACACAAATATTTTTTTGGATTTTTGCAAATAAAGAAAGCAAGTAAAATGTCTAAACTAAAACTCTATTAACCTACACTCTAGAGCTATAAAAACCTCCCCGGCAGCGGGGCCATAAACTTGATTCACGTATTTTACAACACTAGAATAAACGACCGTAAGTATACGGCGTCTATCGTAGCGTGATAAGCACGAGGTCGATCCCACGGGGAGGTATTAGCATAAAAATGTAGTTTGTTAATTGAAGTTCTATTTAGACGTGATCAATAACTTGAATGGTGAATTACCCCTAAGATTGCCTACCAATATGTCACAAATAGACAATGAAAAGAGTAAATAAGAAATCGATCAAATACTATGCAAATCACGAAAACGAAAGTAAAACGGGTGAAAACTCAATTAAGAGAACGTAGGTCCTAAGGCACATGCAATACTAATGAATCCATCTATGATTAACTATCTACTCAAGTGGTGTTCATTCTTTGTCTATAAGATTGATCACATAATAATGAATTAAAAGTTCTTTCGATCCAAGTAATTCAAAGGAAATATCACACAACTTAGTATCTCTACCTAAATTGCACAATAAAACTCAATCAAGCTCCTAAGATCATCACACATCTTCCTAATCATTGATCATCTTTCAATCTCACAATAAAATTAGGTCAAATGCTTGCAATCAATCAACCAAACTAGATTTCTCAACCTAATTCACTTAACTATGATCAACATATCACCATTGTACACATAATGACATGCTTTGCAATATAAACCAAGCATTCAAATAGAATTAAGCCACACAAACACCAATTAAGCAAAACATTAATTCATAGATATCATCAAAAGTATGTACAAGGCTCTAGAACCAAAAGTGTTCTAGCTAATCAACCACATGTTCGAATTACAATCAAAACCAAGATCAAAGCAATAAAAAGTAAAGAGAAAATAAATCTTAGACTATGGTGTGGTGAGGAATTGAATTCCCAAGCTAATGCCTCCTCTCTTGCATGAATTGGTGAAGAGATGAAGATGATATGGCCAAAACACCTCCAAATATGTGTAACTATGTGTGGGAATTGAGAAATTGGGGGAGGATCCTTTGAATTTCAAGAAAGAGGGTTTATATAGTGTTGGGGTAGGGTTTGGATGGCAAAATTGCAAGTTGGTCCCTCAAAATTGGAGAAAATACAAGTTTGGCACCGAAATTGGGGGTGACTCGGCCGAGTGGGACAACTCGGCCGAGTTGTGGTGTTAATCGAGCAAATCACGAAAACAGGGGTAGGTTGGCCCGGCCGGGCGGAAGGTTCGTAATTGGGGGGGGCAATGTGGCTTGCTCGGCCGCCCGGCCGGGCCAAAAATTCGTCTTTGCCAAATTTTTCTTGCTCGGCCGCCCGGCCGGGCGAGTGATGCCGCCCGGCCGGGCCAAAACTTCGTATTGGCCCTTCCTCCGTTTTTCGTCCTCCAACTTCGTCCCTCCGTTTCTTGAGCTTCCGACCTCCGATTGACTCGATTCTTTTGGCTATTCCGCTCCATTTTTCGAGCCGGATCCAATGGTGCACTCCTCTTTCCGGTCCGATCACTTGTGGTATGTTTTTTGCTCCCAAATTCCATCGTTTTACCTATAAAATCGACAAAACACTACCTTTCTCTTATTTTGGCTAAAACAATCATATTCAATGCATAAATCAATGAAATCCACATCAAAACACGCTTCACATGTGCCTCTAAAACGTGTAAATTCCACCTGAATCAACAAGAATTAATTCCTAACACATTTTCATTACTCCGTCTTAACAAAAACAAGCTAGAAGACACATGAAGCATTAACAGAAGTGCAAAAGATATAAAAACAGGGGTTTAACAAACAAAATGTGGATCAAGAACCAATAATTCTTACCATATCCAAAAAGAACACTATTGAGAGAGGCAAAACACAGAGCAGGAAAATACACTTTTTTTTGTTACTGCAAGCAAATGTATCATTTTATTAATCTGCTTGATTACATCACACACCATAACATTGACCTCTTACCTTGTCCTAACTCGGAGGTTTGATGGTGCCATTGGTAAACTTAATTTGATAATGAGCTGATTTGAACTCGATTTGTTGGACTCAATATTTAAAATTTTCTTTTTAATTTCACAAGGCTTGACTCAGCTCGATAAACTCGTTTACGAGTCGAGCTCAATTTTTTCCTCGTTTATGTAAGCTCAGCTAGTTAAGCTTGAACTTCAAGTACACGATTCGCCTCGAATAACAACTCTAAGTTTTAGGAATTTTGTATTTTAATACTCTTTTCGTTTATTTTTATAATTCTCATTTGCACACAGATTTTAAAAAACATCAATTCTTTTATGTATAAATTAAAACTTGGTATGATAGAATAATTATGTTCATTCAGTCCGGGTGTATTTTTTATTTATGGATATGGTGGACCATGCAAAACTTTTATATGGAAGACTTTGTCTACATGTTTGAGATCTAAAGGCAAGATTGTAATTAATGTAGCCTCAAGTAGTATAACTTCACTCTTTTCTAATGGACGTACTTCTCATTCTAGATTTGTAATTTCAATTGATGGTACTGAAGATTCTACATGCAATATTCATCAAGGAAGTCCTCTTACTGATTTGTTGATTAAATGTGGTTTTATAATATGGGATGAAGTGCAAATGGTGTACAGATATTGTATTGAGACTCTCGATACAATTTTGAAGGATATTATGCAGCTCACAGATCCATTGTCATTTGAAGTGCCTTTTGACAGTAAGATTGTTGTGCTTGCAGGTGATTTTTGTCAGATATTACCCGTTATTCCAAAAGGAATGAGGCAGGATATCGTTCACTGATTCGGGTGGAATTTACACAATTAAGATGCACATGTGAAGCTCATTTTGATGTTGATTTCATTGATTTATGGGTTGAATATAATGGTTTTGTCGATTTTGTAGGAAAAATGATGGATTTTGGGAGCAAAACACCTACCAAAATTCACTGGACCAAAAATAAGAGTGCACCATTGGATTCAGCTCAAATAATGGAGTGGAATAGCAAAAAGAATCGAGTCGATTGGAGGTCGGAAGCAAAAGTTATGCAAACTAAACATTCAACAACTCGGCCGAGTTGGCCAACTCGACCGAGTGGAGGAAACAAATTCATTTTTCGGCCGAATGCTCAGAATCGGCCGAGTAGGATCGATGGCCTGAGACTGGAACGAGCAGCAACTCGGCCGAGCTACCTAACTCGACCGAGTTGGACGAAAAACTCAATTCAGCCGGACTGTCAAAATCGGCCGAGCTTGAGCCTTGACCTGCAACATTGAAGAGCCGCAACTCGGCCAAGTGAGTCAACTCGGCCGAGCCAGAGAGATAGCTTCTAAAATCAACCATTTCCACTCATCCCAACTCGGCCGAGTCACCCCTGTTCTCGGCGATTTTTGTGCATTTTCACTATTTTTAAGGGACCAAAGTGCAATTTTCAACCCAAAGCCCTACCCCAACACTATAAATACTCTCATTCTTGAATTCAAACACACCTTACCCCTTTCATAAGAACTCTTACACATACAAACACACACTTGGAGGTAATCATCATCAATTTCTTCAATTCTCCACCAAATCAAGTAAGGAAAGAGTCAATAGCTTTGGAATTCAATTACCCATCATCCATTAGACCAAGCTTCCTCATTATCTCTCTTTTTATTTGCTTATTTCATTAGTTAGTGTTAGTTTGATAATGTTGGTTGTTGGCTAGAACACTTTTGGTTCTAGGGCCTTGTAAATACTTTTGATAAAGTTTATGAATTAGTACTTTGCTTAGTTGGTGTTTGTGTGGCTTAATTCTATTTGAATGCTTGATTTTCACTTCAAAACATGTCATTAGTGTACAATAGTGATGTGTTGATCTTAGTTAATTGAAATTGGATTGAGAAATCTCTTTTGATTGATTGATTGCAAGCATTTGACCTAGTTTTATTGAGAGATTGAAAGATGATCAATGATTAGGAGGATGTGTGATGATCTTAGGGGCTTAATTGGGTTTTTTATGCAATTTAGGTAGAGATACTAGGTTGTGTTATATTTATCTTGGGTTAATTGGATTGAAAAGACTTTTAATTCATTATTTTGTGATCAATTTTATAGAAAAATCACAACACCACTTAAGTAGATTGTTAATCATAGATGGATTCATTAGTATTTCATGTGCCTTGGAACCTATATTCTCTTATTTGAGTTTTACCCGTATTTTTCTCGTTTTCGTAATTCGCATGAGCATTTGTTGATCGATTTTCGTATTACTCTTTATTGTCTATTTGTGACACTTTAGTAGATAATTAGGGGTAATTTCATCATTCAAACTTATCGATCACCGTCTATTTAGAACTTAATCGACAAACTATACTTTTACACTACACCTCTCTGTGGGATCGACCTTGTATTTGCCACGCTACGATATACACCGTATACTTGCGATTGTGTATTTTGGTGTTACATAATACATGAATCATTCACGGTACTATTAATTCATATAAATTGTGGAATAATTGTACTCTTTTGAAACTTACTAAGAACATGAGGTTGCAAACTTTGAGATTTGATGAAGTTGTACGTTAATTGAATTCTTTTTTTGAATGGATAACATCTATTGGAGATGGTAGTATAGGATTTGAAACTGAGAACAGGTGTGATGTACAAATTCCTAAGGATATTTTGCTAAAGGGTGGTGATGATCAAATTTCTACTATTGTTGATAGCATTTATCATGAATTAAAAAATATGATGGATGACCATGACTATTTACAAAGTAGAACTATTCTTTCACCCACGTTAGATGTTTGTTAAGTCAATAAATGAGCACACGATTCAGTTAAATGAAAAAGAATCACACATTTATTTGAACTCTAACAATCTTTGTAGATCTAATTTGAATGTTGATAATTTATCTAATGTCCATACTCCTGAATTTTTGAATAGCTTGAAGTGTTCTGGTGTACCTTATAATGAATTGAATTTGAAAATTGGAACACCTGTAATGTTATTGAAAAATATAGATCACTCAAGCGGCCTATGCAATGAAACTAGATTTGTGTATCTTTTCTCTTCATTTTTTTTTTTTAGCTTGGACAAGTGTGTTTTCAATCCCATGTATTTTTTCCTTTACTCGTTTTCCCATGTAGTTTTTAGCCTTCTCTTAAAGAGGAAATCTTCCTCTAGAAGACACCGCCACCACTGGTCATCACCACTAGCCGTCCCGTCATTCCATTGTCCACTGCCGTCATCGCCTTCGCAACTACAATTTCTTTTTGGTGTTGTAGTTTAGATCAATCTTTTTAAAAGATGTCATTCTTACAGTGGCCTATTGGTAAATCGATTTGTTGACCTATTTTTCAGTTTTGTTTTTTTAGATATTAGTTTGTTTTTAAGACTCCTTGTTTTAATTTGTTTTAGCTCATTTGGTGTTTTTGTTAGTTTTTATGCTTTCTTGTACCCTATTCTTGGTGAGACTTTCTACGTTTGGTGCGCTTTCCCTTCTTCCATGAAACTTGATTTTCGTCGATTTTTACGCGTGTCTGATAGTTCTCAGACTCTTAGTGGATATTTGTCTTTTATTTTATCTCTAATTTTTTTAGCACAAAAATAATTAGTGTAAGATATTGTCTCGTTTTGAGAATGAAAACTTAATTTACATGTGTGTGCAAAGGCGCATATATTTGTCTCCCCACTTTTTCACTATTAAAATGTAGTAGCAATTCTAATTTGATTGGGTTAATGATTTTATTCATCTTTTATCTATTAATCTTGTTTAACCTAAAAAAAATACAAATGAAAAATGAAATTAGATGGAGAAAAACATGTATTATGCGCGCGTACACCATGTATTACAATTAAAGTTGAAATTATTTTTAGCAGATGCCAGGAAATAATGATGATTTTGTTTTTGTTATATTTTGGCGTTTGCGGTGACATCGATTAAACATCCCCATCAAATTCATCATTATGCTTTTCAATTACTACATAATTTAAACTAAATTAAGCACCAATTTATGAAAATGAAATTTACCAAATTTTGTATCTATCTATAGCTTCAAACTTTTAAAAAATGGTAAAATCAATTCATTTATATCATTTTACTCTTTAAGGGAGAGATTCTATCGAGCGAACAATTTAATATGATCAATGAAATTTGGACTCACACTATTTGGATTTAAGTCTAAAACTTTAAATTTTATTTCATCTAAAAGTCCAAATTTAAAAAAAAAAATTGCAATTAATTCATTTATAATATTTCTTCAATAATCCAGTGCACCGATTTTACTGAAATCTTGAAAACATATTTTTACCCCCATCTATCGATTTTGGACACACATAATTCAAATATTTGTGTGTGTATGAGTGTGGTCCACTCCAGTGAATGTTAGAATATTACTATTGAGAATGGTGAGACAAATTAATGAAAGCATGCAAAAGTTGTTCTCTTCTGATTTAAGCCACGAGCCAAGTAGCAGCCTTAAACCCCACACCATCATCCATCCCCTATTTAACGACTCATTTTATCATTTATGATGTCCCTTGTATAAGAATTCATACTTATAGTAAAAAAGTATTTTAACTATTCTCTCATATGACATTACTTTATTCACACTAAAAAAATATATATATATACTACTCATAAAATTAAAAAGTCATTATTACCCTCATTTTTATCTCTCATAATACTAATAAATTATGAGTTCTTATGAGTGTACCACAACGGCAACCAATGACAAAGTCAGAAATTTTGTGTTGTGGGTCCAATTAACATTATTATAAAAACGTAGATAAAAGTTTCAGGTTCACACAAGTATTACTCAACATTATAATATTATATTTATCAGATAATTTCATCATAAAATTATCAATAATTAATCTCATTTATTAATTTAAATAAATTGGTCTTAGTTTGATTTCCAATTAACATTTGATTGTTACAGTTTAAAATAGACAATACGGTGTCAAAATTGTTAAACTATTACTACTATCATAAAAAAACTAAAAATAAATAAATTAATAATTATTTTTTCCTTTGCTATTAACATTCAAATTTTGATAAAAATTGTGTTTTTCAATCATCACTAATCATATAGTAATATATATCTATGAAATAAAAAAATGTATAGAAAATTGGATATAAATTCATCTAAAATTAATAAAATTGTAGAACAAGAAAAATAAAAGGTGGATCATATAAAAGAAAAGTAACATAGAAACCATAAGCTCACAAGTCGAGTCAGAGGTCGGAGTGCCATTAAAATCTTGCTTGTGAAAACCCTTCTTAGGGATAAAACTCAGGTTAAGAAAAAATGTACACTCCTCCAAAAACCAATATCTATATAAAGTAGAATATAAATCATTATGTAGAAATGAGAATAAAATGTCTCTTGACCACAACATCTGTCGTTTGGTTGGCCTCCCTGAAAACGTATGAGTATCTAATGTGCATACCCTGCGTAAGAGGGTGAATTTGACTTCAAATGTCTTATATTTAATAGTTTGCATGTCTCACAATTCTTCCAACATTTGAGGTTACTCTATGTAAAATACTAACAACTGAACCAATAGTACATAGTGAATATTACTATAGTATATATAGTAAATAATTTAAATATTTCGTGCGGGGTCCAATGAACCCTAGCCCCATTGTCTTTCCGTCTCTGATGGCAACCACCAAAAAGTTTTATCAAGGAGTTAGAGGCTATCGCCTCTGAGACCTTCATTATTGATTCATCAGTAAATTTTGTTAATGAGTTGCACTTTGTAGCTTCGTATGTGGAATGATGGGTAGATGTTTTTGATTCCCCCATGAATCCTTTTGTTTTCGATCATTTTGAGTTTGATTGATTTTTATGGGTTTTTATTGTGTTGGTTGAACGATTTAGAGGGATGCACCTTTTTTTATTGACCCGAATTTTATTTCTAAGGAAGGGGTTTTCGAATAAAATTTTAATATCGATCTCTAGTTAATCTTGTAAACTTATGGCTCTAGATTTTTTTTTTCTTTTTCATTTAGTACTCGTAGTATATAACTTTATTTGTCCAATCCTTTAATTACAATATTTGTGTAGCAAAAAGCTGCTACTTGTGTGGTGCTATACCTATACGACTGAAGCAATCAACTTCAATGTGGGGACATGGATCTCGCTATGATTACAACATTTAATCAATCTCTCTTTCTCTATTTTTTTGTTACTTGATTCTTATGCAACATATTTAAATACAATAAATCGTTTAACTTTTTTTTTTAATCATTTGTAAATAATTATCTACAAATATATAAAGTGTGTATTTTTCTTTTTAAACCGTCTGTTTTTGTTTCATTTTTTGAGTGGCATACAGTAATTTTTATTTGTTACATCAAATTTTTTTTTTTTTGTTACATCAAATATTGAATACTCCCTCCGTCCACCAAAAGTGTGCTCATTTCTTTTTTTGGGTCCACAAAAAACGTGTTTATTCTATTTAAATAGTTAACTTTTGAATATTTTTTCTACTTTACTAACAAGATTGAGTATCTACCAAATATATTTTTTACTCATTATATTAAATATATTTTTTATAATTAAAATATGATTTTTTTAAAAGCATATATAAAAAAAAGTGAGCACACTTCTGGTGGACAGAGGGAGTATTTGCAATTAAATTAATTTTTTTATATTTTGAGAAAGGGTGGGGAGGTTTTTTTTATATATTTGGAAACGATAAAATTTTATTGATGGGTATTAGGAATACCCAACAAATACAACGTTAAATTACATGAGAGAAACGATCACACACAACAACATGCTCTAACTCAAACATAGCATAGGTTTCTTATTCCACTTCTCAAAAGAAATCCATTGTTGAAGCAAATTATGTGACTTAAACCATTTGAAAGTAGTAATCTTAATATTATCCACAATCCTCTCGTCGTTAGACTACTCCCCTTTAAACATCGCTTCGTTACTACTAAGAATTTGGGAGTCAAATTAGTAAATACTACTAGTACAATTTTGTGCATTCCATATAATTGTCATATAATAATTTATTTACAAGAAGGCTGGTAATTTATCTTTTAGCCTAGCTAATTATGATAGTTGGGTTAATTAAGAAAGAAAAATTAAGGTGTGGATATTTAGAAGGGCAAATAGGTAATATTGAGTAAAAAGCAAAAGATTTGCTTTACCTCTGAGTTTGAATCTCTTTTTTCTCTTTTTCTCTCAACCAATTTGAATAATTCCTGCCAAAGCAAAAGTATAATAAAGAAAAGGAGAGTAAATTCAATAAAAAAAAAAAGAGATTTTATTATAAAAGTTTGATAACTTATTCCATTACTCATCAGCTCCCCCAAAATGACCATTTTCACTCTTCCTCCCTCTCCATTCTTTATGCAACATAAATCACGTTCAAGGTGCACAATCTCTCTCTCTCTTAGATAATTTGTAGTAATTAATTTAATCTGCTTAACTTTCATAGATATTAGTAATTGATTATATATATTCACTGTGTTTATTGTATATAGATTTGGTTTAAATAAATTGGGTTTTGACCCAACTTCTTGACCAATTATAATGCATGTGATGAAAATAGTTGTAGGTTAATCTACGTTTTGAATAAATTAATTTTATGTATTTGATTTTTCAAATTCAGTTTTAGGTGAATGAAATGTTAATACTCAGCTCCTACAATATAACATATCACTGATAAATGAGTCAATATAACATTTATTTTTCACATTGAGATATTTAATTGTTTTGGTAATTTCAACAAACAGTATAGTTTTGTACTTATTTGGATAATCCTAATGGATTTATAATATTTATTTCGTTTGCGGTCAGTAAATCATTTTTATTAAATTGAAGTATATTTTACATAATTTTAATTCCCCAAATTAACGTGATGAAATTTTATTTTTTTTTAGGGACATTGATGAACCCCTTATTAATTAAAGAATTTGTATAGGCGGTCTTACGTAGTTGAGTATGACGATTTAACTCTTTAAAATGAATGAGTGTTAATTTGTTGCATGTTTTACTATAAGACCGTCTCAATTATGTAATGTATCAATCTCGTTTTAATTCATATTTAACTAATTATATTAATAAATGTAACAATATATCGATACTTTAATATTTGAGTCACATGCTTCTATAAATTATGGAAGAAAAAAAAAAGGTTACATAGGTCTATAAATTAGATACTACAGTAATAAAGTAAATGAGATTGTTGCATAATAAAAGTTTCTGATCCATATTGGTTCTTGCTTAGGAAACACGATATGGGCTTTACATTGGGCTAAGTATTTTTCCTATTTTTATCCATAAACTAAAGGCGTGGGGTATATATCCCTCCAGCTTTGTTAGATACACTCCCCAATACACGTACTCTCAAAAACCAAAAAATGCATTCAATAGATGTACTCCCCCTAAATTATCTATTATACCTTTTGGTATTTTCCCTCTTTATTCCAAAGTATCAATTCTAAAATATAAACTATCGGGAAGATAAATGTGGATGAGTTCGTTTTGAGTTACAATTGTATAGTTAAAATGAATATATATTAACTCTAGTTAATTTTTTAATTTTAATTAATATGTATTTTAAAACACATATTTGCCAAAAATTCTCAAAAGTTTATTATCTGAAAATTCTCCAAAATTTGTAAGTTTTTTCCACAAGTTTTGGATAAAAAAAAAATCGAAAGTTTGAAAATTCTAAAAAAAAAAAAAAAAAAAAAAAAAATCAGATTTTTATTTTACGAATACTCGAAAAAAAAATTCGAGATTTTTATATCCGGCCCATTTTTCGCAATTTTTTATGTCCAATCTATGCAAATTTAGTTTTATGGTCTCAAAATTATATCTTATTGCAATTTTAAATTAAAAAAATGCATTGAAATTAAATTTGAAACACTTAGATTGTGTTTGGATGGAGGGATTTAGGTATGAATTTTAAATCCATAATTTAAATCCACTCCACTTGTTTGAATTAAAAAGTAAATGAATGGATTTCAAATACTTAGTATTTTTTTAGTTAAAATTGAGTGAATTTTAAAATCATGTCATTTAAATATATCTATTTTTAAATTCTTTCATTTAAAATATTTTCTCGAATTAAATCCGCTCATCCGAATACAGCCTTAAACTAATCTAGAATTAGTGTTTTGAGAGGTGAATGAGTGAAGTTAAAAAAGAAAAACTCTATATATAAATGAGGGTGGGGTCAATTCAACTCTTGGGGGTGAACAAAAAAAAAAGACATTTAACTAGAGATATTGAGTTAAATTAATTATACATACTTTAATTGTTTGTTTATGAGAAAACTCTTTCTTGGTAAATTTTGACTGATTTAGCTATAAGTTTAGTTTTAAATTCACCTTTGACGAATTACAAATAAAATCCCAAAGAATTACAAATTAACAACAGAATTAATAATTATCAAATTTATCGTAGAAGACACTAACAATTGGTTTGACTAATCGAGAAAATGTTAATTCGATCATATCATTTTTATTTATTTTGATTCCTATTTACATTGATTGACTAATTCTTGATTTGGCATTTTTGGTCAGTCAAATAATTTCTTTAGTTTTTCAAAGATATTACTATTTAATAACTATTCAAATAACGATATTTTTTAATAATTTGAACAAATTTCAAAGCATGTTTATGTAATTTACCCTTTTATCTTTGAACGCATTTGATCAATTGAATATTTCAAAATACTTTAATTCTAAAATATTGATTTTTTTATTTATTTACAAGGAAGATGTATGTTAATCATTCCGACGTGTTAACATGTCAAAAATTGGATGAAGAAAATGGAAAACGTGTGTGTAATAATGACTTTGACTCAAACTCACATTCCTCGATCATCAATTACCAAACAATCATAGAATTTATTCATCCAATATATCAAATACAAATGTTGTGTTTGCCATGTCAATATATATATAAATATTCTAAAGGAAAAAAAATCCTTATTTCCTAAATTTTGGCATGAAAAAATAATAGTTTATCATGTTGCGAGATGATCACACCCATAAGTCATCATCAATCGAATATATTAGGCAAAATATTTTTTTAGTCTCGATTTGTTCTTTTTTTTTTTTTTTTTTTTATTTCATGACATTCATTTTTTTCGACGTGATTTCTTTCAATTTTTTTTTAAAATTTGTTCAACTAACTTTCAAATTTAATTACAACATTCTTGAAATTTGATTAACTAAGATGTTGAATTTAAAAGTAAACCGTTCTTAAATAAAAAAAAAAGAATAAACTTATAGGAATATTATAGGTGTACAAGTTTTTGTTATACTATTATTTTACACATGTTGGTTAAATGTAGGCGGAAAGGTTGGTACGAAAGAGCAATAGAGGTGAGCAAATTGTGGAAAAAATCAGCACAAATTCAAATAAAAAATGTCACGCTCTGGAAAACAAGAGATTTTAACACAAAAAGAAAACTTGGAAAAAGCAATTCGACGCGAGTGGGGGTAGCATCGTCCTTTACTCACGTCTGTTTATGTGCACCAATTTCATCGTACACCAACATTTTCCATAACGACGTTGTTCCCCCAAGGCGGAGCCGTAGCTATACAAGATCCACATCGTTACCAGCTCGACAAGAAATTTCGACGACGAAGATGAGTAGACAGAGGAAGATATTTCGTGGCAAATCTTTGACTGATGACGTATTGATGAGGAAATTTGTGATTGAAGAAGTTAGAACAAGGAATGAGATGGAAATAATTAGGAGGAGGAGTGGAATTAGGAAAAAGAAGATAGGGCCTAGTCTTTTGAGTAGAATGGCTATGGCCAATGAATGATTAAATTGTACTAGTATTATAATTATAATACTCTCCCATTCAATATTAGTATTTATGATTTTCTTTTTTTCCGTTCAATATGTAAAATTTAAAATGGAAAAATTGGATTTTTTTACCCTGTAATCATTCAATTATTATTCGTTAAAACTCGTGCAAAAAAGTTATATATCTAAGCTGATTTATATGATATGAACTCTTAGAACTGGGCAATTTGGTTTTATGTAGATCAATTTTATCGTATGTGTATTTAATATATAATATTAATTATTTTATTAAATAAAACTATTAGTTTAATAATATTAATTATTTTATTAATATTAATGAAAAGGCAGATGTATCGTAAAACTGATTTACATGATACGAACTCTTAGTTGAATTAGGATTGGGCGATTTGGTTTTTCTCCATTTTGGTTTAGCTATTTGTGTCTATGATGGTCGATCATGGCAATGTACCAAAATGTTTATATATATATATATATATGTGTGATTACTTTATTTTTAAGGTATTTTATATTAATATTATACTATAATATTTTTAGGTAGATAGCTTAAATCAAACTCAACTAGAAAAAGATCAATTATGTTGCAAATCAGAGTCCATCTTGAGATTTTGTAGGCATATATAGGGGCAGATAAAAAAATGAGTCTCTTCTTCTAATATTTTAAGAGTAAATGAGTTTTTGCATAATGGAAATGAATGAGGAAGGAATATTATTTTTTATAGAGTGTATAAATGGTATTTTACCCTCCATTTTTGTACCTAATAGAATGTGAAAAATGGAGGTGAAAAAAGTACCTAAGGATAAAAAAAGAAAAAAAAAGCTCATAAAATAAGTATGAAATGTGTACATATGAATCGTGCATGAAACATGCATATACATATCATGCACAAAATTTGCACGTACGGATCGTGCACAAAATGTGCACATAACATTTGTTTTTTATTCACTACAAGAAAAAAGTATTTTGTCACACATCTTTCGCCACACTATAAAATGTGTCACACATCTTTCGTTAAACTCAACTCAATTATATATATATATATATATATATATATATATATATAAAAGTAGGCTCCCAAAATCTCGGGGCCTAGGGTGGTCGCCCCTACCGCCTGCCTCAGGGCCACCCCTGATAGAATGGGCAACGAAAAGGGCGAGGAGCATAATTAAAATAAAATAAAAATGAAATGGCGAGGGGAAAAGTGCTCGTCATTTTTCGAGTGTCTTTCACACTCGTGAATTCGCAAGGGGAACACACACTCGCGAATTGAAGATATAGATGGAATTAAATAAACATATAAAACACATTAAAAAATGTCAAAATTTATTGAGCTAATAGTTCAAAAAAGAAAAAATATGAGTAAAAATTAGTTCAAAAAAGAAAAAATATGAGTAAAAATTAGATAAATAGATCAGGGAAGAAAAAAAAATACTTAAACTATATTTGGCTTGCACAAGAAGTTTCATAAGAAAAATATACCATTTTATTCCAAATTCATTGTGTCAATTTTTTCACACGAATTTTGATAAATATTGATTAATTTATGAATAAAAATAGATATATTAGGAGTATGATTGAGTATGATGAAATCTACTTTATTTGTGAATGTTTATGAATAGAAATAATGAAATAAGTAATGGTTCGATAGTGAAGATAAAATGGTGTGGATATTTATTTATTTTTGCAAAAGAGGAAAGGGAAAATTGAAAGGAGTAATATTTAAATAAATAATCACAATTGTATGCACTCAATTTCCAATTTAGTCACAATTTTGATTTGGTTATAATTTAATGGGTAAAAAATTCAATTGAACAATTAAAAATATATTTAAATCGCTTAAAATTCAACTTCATATAAGAATTTATCTAAAATAAATTACAATAATAATTTCTTTTATATTATATATGCATTTATCTAAATAAATTATAATGATGATTCCTTTTATATTTATAATATAAGAAATAAATAGTATAGTAATAATATATAAAAGAGAAAAAAAGAAGAAGATGGAAGTCATAATTTACAACTAACAACAAATACAAACTGAAAAGGCCCAAGCTATATTTCAAATGGCCCAACAGTGAGTTACTTAATTTTCAAACGCATGCTAATGTATATAAAGTAGTAGGTATATTTTTTTGATTTTGGGGGGTACAGTTGTACCCCTTGTTCCACCGTAGGTCCGCCTCTGGGGCACACACGCTCGCGTAAGGGCGAGGGATGCAATAATTCCTTCGCCATAAAAATAGGAGGCACATTTAGGCGAGAAATACACCTTCTCACCATTTCGCTCACCATCTCTTTTAAAGAGGGTGATTCCATCGTCATTCCTCTCTCCAAATGCCCAATTTTTTTGTGGTGGTCTAGCATGTTGTAGCAACTACTACAATTACTAAGCATGACTCGTACCTATAAATACATGTATCTACAACATTTGTAAATTATGAATGAAATACACATTTTAATCATAACGCATTCTTCAAACCATTTACACATTAACTGAAAACAAAATAGACTGCTGCAAAACCATAATCTTCTCTCTTTTCACATTCTTTTTTTTTTTCTTTTTTTTTTCAGCTGAAAATCTAATGGCCATTTATAATATTGTGCTCGATTTTGAAGCAAAATCGGATGAAACGTCTGATTGCACATAGCCTTTTTTGAGTGCATGGATGGCCACCTGCACCACCACATAAATGACCACGATTCAAGTGTTGTGAAATGCAATTTTACTCGAAAGTCGTGCAATAATAAAGAAATTTCAATTTTGATTAATGGCACTATCGTAGCTTCCAGTGACTACAATATTATTGGGATTTCTAAATATTGGCTGAAGTTCGATTGGGTCGTCGGATTTTCCATACAAGGTGGAACCCTAGACGGCTGAGGGCCGACACTATGGGAATGCAAGAAGTACTCCAACAACGTCCACTGTCCAAATGGAACCACGTAGAGCCGGTCCTGAAATTTTGTAGGTTTGGGGCGAACAAGAAAAATGAGTCTTTTCTTCTAGCATTTTGAGAGTAAGTGAGTTTTTGCATAATGGGGATGGTCGAGGGAGGAATATTACTTTTTATAGAGGGTATAAAGGGTATTTTACCGCCCATTTTGCACCTAATAGTAACTTTGAAAAAAGTTAGCACTAGAATGTAAAAATGGAAAGTGTAAAAAGCACTTAAGGGTAACATAAGACTCTTAAAATAAGTATAAAATTTGTACATTGATTAATGTGAAAATTGCTCGAAATTCATGTGTTTAATTCGCATAATTTGATAGGATTTCTTGAGTTATTTACACTAAATTGACTAATTGCACTTGATTTGGAGAAAGAGTGTTGTTTGCTATTTTTATAGGAAAAATAGCACATTTGGAGTGAAACACGCCTCAATTATTTTGTGACGTCAATTGAAAACATGAAATGAGAATGGAGTCGAGCAAAAATGGAAGTTGAAGATTATTTGGGCCAACAATTTAATTGATGGCCCATTTAATTGAGTAGTACGAGAATTGCGATGGACCAAGTGGGCCCATTTGATAATTGTTGTAAGAAATGAATTAAAAAGCAAGCAGCCCATGTAGCTTGATGGAATTGGCCCAATTATGGCAGCTGTCAAAGAGGAAGCAAGCTGCCAAAATTAAAACAATTAATTTAAGAAGGTTACCATATACAGTATATATTACTTGGAGGCCAAGCCACGCACAACTAATTTAAGAAGGTTACCATATACAGTATATATTACTTGGAGGCCAAGCCACGCACAACTAATTTAAGAAGGTTACCATATACAGTATATATTACTTGGAGGCCAAGCCACACATGCTGCTATATATACCTAGGAGGAGAGCACACAGAGGATTGAACTTTCAACTTTCATCTTCTTAGATAATTTAGGTTAAACTTAGTCTATACTCTCAATTTCAAGCACGGATACTCATTGATTCTGTTATTTCTTCAAGTTTTGAGCACTCTTCACTCTAGAGGTGACTTCTATTCATATTACAAGTTTGTGGGTAAATTTAATTTAATTTCAAGTTTTGTTAATTTATTTTACATGAGTATGTTTTCTCTAATCGTTTTAGACAGTGTTTTCATAACCGGACCGGTGATCAAACCGGATTAGGCACCGGTTCACGGTCCAACCGGTTGGACCGGTCGGACCGCCGGTTCAACCGGTAAAATAATATTTATATACATTTTTTTAATATTCTCTATGTTACATTAAAAAAAAACATCTTTTAAAAATTATATTAAAATAAACACACTAAAGTCATAAAATAAAAAATATTAAATTAAAATATCTTATCATTCATTCTCCATAATTCATAGTATTTCATAAGTTTCAAATTAAAAATATGAGATTTACGATCCATATCGATAAGTAGTGAAAGAAACAAGAAAAAATAATAATATAACAACAACAATATTTGTTGGTCCTGAAAGGAGTATATAACAAGTGTATGGGGGGGGGAATACACTTGTATGCAAATTCTTTTTGACTATGATCAAACCAGAGCTCAACAAGGTTGTCTTGGACAACTCTGCTGAAGATGATTAACTCTTCTAAGATAATCAAACTACTAAGTGCTATTGAGTACTTAGTTGAATAACTATCTAGGGGAGTTATATGTGCGGAATAATGGTTGGCCCTTTTAGTTTAGACTCCTTTAGTTTCTGAAATCACTTAGTCAAATCAATACAGTCCAGTTTTCAGGGAACTTGTCCAAATAGGTTTTGCACAATCTTTAAGTATGTATCCTTTGGAAGATCAGTTTTGTGCAGTGTTGAATGTATGTAAGTACTTGAAGTGTAAATCAACACAAGAGTTTATAGTGGTTCAGAGACTCAAGCTCCTACATCCACTTTCCCTGATTGAACAAGATAATTCCTTCACTCTTGGAATTAACTTGTTTTATAGTGCCAAGGTGCACTTGATCAATAACACCACTCCTTGGTGAATTGATCCCTAGGATGTCTAGAGTCCTAGTACCCTCTTCTCAACTCAGAACTGAACTGTTCTTCTCTCAACAGTCAGCTCCTACCACTTCTACTACTACAACCTTCTCACTTTCACTCTTGAAAGATATAAGGGTTGAAGTAAGGTTCCAACTAATGAGATATCCTTTACAATGAAGATCAGTGTATAAGGATTAAGATATCTCTCTAAGCTTGTGTATAGATATACAATAGGTTCAGCTTAGATGAAGTGTATGAAGACTAAGATAGTCTTTGAAAGCTAGAAAGCACTCTTGCTTGTGAGTTCTTGTTTGAGGTGCTTGGATGAGGTGCTTAGCTGAGGTACTTTCAAATGGTCTTCACACTTCTGTATTTATAGACAAATGAAGGATTTGCCCGTTGGAGAGGCAGTCTCAAATGTCCATAAATGTCTTCTTTTAGTTCTTCAACTTTGAAGACAGAATCTTGATAGTGACATGTCCTCATTTGGGAAATAAACGGCTGTATAAGCTTTGTCTTTATTCTGCAGCACTCTTCCCAATATCTGACTTTAAGATTCTCTTGTTAGGACATGGACATGGCTTCTGAAGGTTGTTCCAATGATAGGACAATATTCCTCATTAACTGGACAACTCTTCTTATCACTATCAGCAGTCTTGCTTATCAGCAAGGTTGGCTTGCTCTTCTTCAGATGACTTGGCTTTTACTCTTTGCTTCACTTGAAAGTGATCTTAGTATGATTTATTGATGATCTTTTAGGGTATGGTTGTCTCTACTTCTTCAGCATAGTTGACCTCAAACTTTCAGTACACTTCTTCTGAATTGATTGTGCTGAGACAACTCCTCTGGACAACTCATCTGATCAGCATACTTGTCCTTCAGTAGACTTGGTCATGATTCCAGAATTTGAGCCTTGAGGGGACTTGTTCTTGATAAACTTCAAAGCATAGGTTCCCCCTCAAATTGTGCATTTATTCAACTAAGAGCTGCCTTAACACACCAGCTTCTCATCTAGCCTTTATTCTATATGTTCTAACATCTCTAGAACATATTCAACTTGACTTAGGCATGTCTCAGGGGGTTTTGGTATTTAATCAAAACATATCTCATTTTATTTCCAACAATTTCCCCCTTTTTGATGATGCCAAAACCTATACAATTTATGCAAAAGAGACTTAGCTACACCTATTACATTTATCTTCAAAAGATATGACAAAGGTCAATTATCCTGAAAAGCAATGTGTTAGTGTATTTACTGTTCATGTTGCACATAGGTTTCAAATGTAGGCATAGAGAGATTTCTGTAATAATGCATCTTGACTCAAAGGTAGTTCAACTATCATTCATATAAAAATCATTACAAGCATGTTGATAGTTGAAGATAACTTATCAGAGCATGAAATCAAGACATCATTACAAAAATTTCAGAGCATATACTAAAACATAAGATCTAGAGTATCAGAGTATGTCAATTTAAACACTTAGATCTTCAAGTTTCAGAGCATCTTCTAGTATCAGAGCAAACACCAAAACACTTAACAATATTTGGATCAGAGCTAAACATCAGGTATTAGAGTACATGTTTATATCAGAGCAACCAATGCATATTAGAGCACTTAAATCATCATAGTACACCACATCAGCAAACTTGACCAATATTTCAGCACAGTTGACCAATCACAAAGGTCAGAAGACTTAGCCATTTTAGAGATCATCCTCAGGAGGTGGCAACATCCCATATTGTTCCCACACTCTCTTCTTCAGTGCCATGGCTTCTTGGTTTGTTCCCTTAGGTCCAAGAGTCGTCTTGTTCAACTTGAGGATCTCAGTGAATTCCTTCAGAATTCTTGCCTGGTCAATCCATCCTTCAAACTTTGGAGGCATGTATATGATTGGCTTGGGAGCTGTGAGTTCAAATCTTGCAATATCAGCAGCTGCAAGTAGTTGTTGATAAAGCTCTCTGTAGTACTCTATCATGAACTCAGCAAAAGTGGAGTTGGCATCCTTTCCATTCCATCTGTCAATGACATAGTAATCATAGACAAACTCCCTTTTGGCTTCCTCCCATGAGTCATTCAGCTGAATTGGCACCCATTTATCCAAGTGAGGATATTTGGTATCCATTGGGATCAGCAGTTGTGGCTTCATCTTGTTATAAGTTGCTCTCTTCCTTCTTGGCTTCTGGAAGTCTGCTCTTCTTTTATCTCTTGCTCTTTGTGCTTCATCCATCAAGTCCATCTTTTCTTGGGCCCTCATCATGGCCAGTTTCTGTTGAGTTTCAGGGTCTTTGCCATACCCTTCATGAAACAGCTTTGATGGATCATTTAGCACCACCACTTTCTTCTTCTTAGGTCCTGGTCCAAAGCCTTCTTCATACAGCTCCTGTACATCTTCAGAAGCTTTGGCACCTTCAGTGGATTTAGTCTCAGTAGACTTTTCCTTCTCAGAAGACTTGTCTTTTTCAGCAGTTTTGGACACTTCAGCATTCTTGTCCTTTTCAGCAACTTTAGTCTTCTTGGAGATAGGTTCATCATCATCAATTCTGAATTCAGGTGGTAGATCAAGGCTGTTGGGAAAGTCAGTGAATGTCTCAACTTGTCTTTTATTTCCTTTTGCCCTCTTGATCTTTCCTCTAGTTTGGACACCTTCAGCATCTTTGTCCAAACCAGACACCTCACCACCTGGCCTTTGCTGTAGCCTCACTCTTTCCTCTTGAGCTGAGGCCATTGAGTTCTTCAAAGCAAGTGCTAACTGCTCTTCTTCATCCAATTCTTCTAAATTTAGCACTGCTGGCTCTTTCCCTTTTTCTTCAGTAGCTTTGTCTTTTCCCTTGACTGGACTTCCAATTACCAAGGCACCTTTTGCTCTTGCTCTTTCCCTTTTCCCCTTTTTGGCAGCATCAAAACATTAAGGTCTTAGTTCACTCATTGTTGATGCCATCAAGGACTGGGCTTGGGTGAGAGATTTCATCTCCTCCAACAAATATATATTTTCATCATGTATGTTATGCATTCTATCACTGCTCAAGCTTAGAAAGGCTAGAACAGGCTTCATCTTTTGTTGGACAACCTCCTCCATGGTTGCTTTCAGAGATTCATCTAATTGGGCCTTAAGGAGCTCAGTGAGGTTGGCCACTGCACCTTCAGCAATGTTGGCCAGTACCTCTTGGGAAAACTTTTCTGAGGCTGCTTTCACCATAGCTAGCCTTTGCTCTTCAGCTCTTTTCCTTTGCAGGGCTGTCTTTCTTCCAAGAGCTTGCTTAACCACTGATCTCAAGGTTTTCACATTCCTGTTGTGGTTATTTCTTAGCAAGGTTTGCTCTTTCTTGACATCTTTTGATACTGACTTCATGGTATTCTTTGCTTTGATGACTTCAGTGGAGATGGTTTGCAAACCAGTCTCAACTCCACTGATCCTAGCTTCCAATGTGGGTAACACCACATCCTCAGAGCCAGTTAGCCTCATCTCAACAGATGCTAAAGTTCTTCCATGCTCATCTAAAGCTCCAGAAGTTTCTGCATGAGCTGTTTGAACTTGATGAGCCAAGAAGTCCAACTTCTCTGATTGCACCCCAAGCAAGGCCTGTGCTGATCCACTATCAACTTGGATGGGAGCATCTGTCAAGAGGTCATCTGCAAATATTTGTTCAAAACTTATACCTGCAATGTCAGACAAATCAAAAGAGTCAGTAAAAACACACTTATCTCCCTCAATTTCTTTTTCATAAGACTCTGATACATCAGCAGTCTTCTTCTCATTTTCAACTATTTCTTTTCTCCCTTCAGTAAAAATGTCCTCACACAAGGAATCAGGCCTCCTCTCATCAAGGGATTCTTGAAGTTCAGATTTGACTTCAAGAATAGCCTGTCCTTCCTCACTTATATCACCCTCATTTGGTGGTATACTCACTATTCTAGTAATCACCACCTCTCTATCATCCTCTACTCCCTCTGGTTTTTCCACTAGATTTTCCTTTTCAACTCCAACACCTAAACCTGCAGCATCTCCACCTTCAACAAGGTTCAAAGATGGAAGTTGTGGGGAGATCACAGTGCTTATATCAGCAGCCACTGAGTCATCCTGAATGATTAAGGGTTGATCAGTGTCCAACTCATCTGACACTGAATAGGCCTTAATCAAACCAGCCTCTATTATAGGAACCTCAACATCTTTAGGTTGTGCCTTGGGTTCAGAAGAACCTTCATTGGCAGATGTGTCTTTGGTTGTGTTACCATCCTTGGTCAACACCTCTGAAGATACAGAGCCTTTCCTATGATAGGTTCTAGGAGGGTTTGAAAGTCTGTCTGCTACAGAAGACTTGGGTTGAGTAGATTCAGGAGGGTTGGCTTGAGGGGTTTCAGGAGGGTTGGGGATTGAAGGGTTTGATGGATCATCAGGGGAATCATCATCATTTGAGCCGCTATCAGGGTGTTTGATGCCCTTAGCTTTTCTCTCTTTCTCCTCAATGATCTTATCATCTACCAACTTTGCAAAGACTTCCTCATATGTGAGGAATCTTGTTTTCATCACACCAGCAAAGTGTAGCAATCTGCTTTCCTCCACTTGCCACCAGTTTGCACATTTATCTTGGATGACTTGTGATATCTCCATAATAGACTTGTCTTTCACATCAACAAGCATCCTCAAATCATGAAATGTCTTCTGAATTCTTGGAAATTCAGCAAGCTGTGGATACAAACTGTCCACAGTAGCCTTGGCTCCTCCTCTGAGCATAATTTCATAAGTATACTCCTCCTCATCTCCACTAGAATGGGGACTTTGGGTTATAGGGGAGTTGGCTCTGGGTTCTCCTAAGGTGGCTTCAGGAAGGTTTATTTCAGGGATATTGGCTTCAGAAGGGTTGGTTGCAATTGAAGGTACTTCAGTTGCTTTTGAGAGCAATGGATCTGAAGGGGCTTTGCTTAGTGGGGTTGGCTCAAGGAGTGCAGCTTCTAAAAGCTTTGAGTAGTTGAGCATAGATGAGTCAAGGGGAGAATGTAATCTTGTCTCATCTACTGCTATATCTGCTAGCACATCTATCCCACTTCTTTGCACACTCCCTTCTGGAGAATATCTCTTTGTAAGATTGATGGGGGTGATAGATTGATTGGTTGGGGTTATGTGGGTTTCAGGGGAGTTGGGCTCAGGATTCTGAATTTCAGGGATGTTGGCCTCTATTGGTTGACCTTCAGGGACCTTGGATTCTGGAGTTCCAGAACCAGATGAGTTGGTCCTTGACTTGGACTTGGTCCTGCTTTCAGCTCTGCTTTCCCTTAGAGCAAGTTGGAGAGACCTTTCTTCCTGAAGCTCCAACACTTTATCAGTAGGCTTGACCCTTCTCTTGCTGGCCCTACTGCTTCCACTACCTTCTCCATCCTTCTCAGGGACAACTTCCCTGATCCTCTTATCACCTCTAGACTTCTGTCTAGTTTCATTATACTTCTGCCTCAATTCTTCTGAATGATCAGAAGGCACTTGCACACCTTCTTCAGCAACTTCTTCAATCTCAGTTGAAGCACCTGAGTTCTCTTCTGAGGGAATTTGAGACATTTTCCTTGTCTTCACCACTCTGGCCTTTGTCCTCTTTTTCAACTTTGGCTTCTCCTCCACCTTCTCTTCAGCAGGTTTGGCCATAAGCATCCTCCTCTGCTCAGTTTTCTTGCTGAGCTTTCTAAACAGAATCTTCTGGGCTGGGAGGGGCTTTGCAAAGGTTTGCATTTGAGAATAATGGGAAAACCTTTCAATCAACAAGCTTGCCCTGGTGCAATACTTGAGTTTCCCTTCTAGCACAACCTTATTGTGAGACTTCACCTTGAACTTGGCCTTTTCCTTCATCATCTCAGACATGATGAAGGTCCTCCAATCAAATTTGATGCCTTTGTCACTAGCATCAATTACTGCAGCCATAATTCTGATTCTTGGATGGCTGACTTGCTCCAAACTTCCAGTATTGCTCAAGAGACTCTTAGGAACTACCTCAAAGAGGTTGAGAAATTCTGGCTTGAGAGTCTTCTTGTTTTGAGTTGAAGAGAATGGGTCTGGTACTAATAGCCATTCATGAGCTATTTCATCTTCATGTCCAGTACCATAAACTTCTGGATTCCTTCCCTCAGAAGGCAATCCAAAAGCTCCTTCAAGATCTTCTGAAGAGAATTTCACTCTTTGAAATCTCTCTTCCTCCTCTCCTTCTGCCACATATGACAATCTGGTGGAAACTTCACCATCTTCAGGCTTACCTCTCCACTTGAGAAAGGCAAAGAACTCAGCCATGTAGTTTTCCAAGCAGGAACTTGGTCTTTCCTCCATAAACGTCTGCAATCCAGCTCTTCTCAACCATCTCAAGGTTGGTGTAATCTCAGGATCTTCACTTTCAAATGATACTATGGGTTCAAAGTGAAGGCTGTTTTTGTTGCTTAAGTATCCAAAATCAAGGTCTAGAGCCTTGTTGGAGAAATCAATAATCATTTATGGTCTAACTTTGGGAGCCATTGAAGGTTTTCAGAAATGAAATTGAGAGTGTTTTGAGAGAATTTGAAGAAAAAATGAGCTAGGGTTTCGAATACTTGGGGAAGAAGTGTTTGTGGGGGGATATTAAGGCTGAGAATATTCTAAAAAGAATGTTTGTCAATGAGTTGGTGAGTTTTGTGAGTTTTCAACTGTTGTCAAAAATGGAAAACACACTTGGACAGCCAGGATGAATTTCAGGGGAGTTGGCCAGTTTTGATCCAATGGTCAAAAACCAATGTAACAGTGAGTTATTGGTTTTATTCAAAGCGTGGAAGTTATTTAATATTATTTAATGGTTGGGGAGTTTTCGAGATAGATCATGGCTTGAAAAGTATAATGTAAACAAGAGTTAAATCTTGGCATTTAATTCATGGATAGCGACCTTTTGGGTGGGGGACAAATTAAATCCCACAGTGATGATATCTGCAGTTGGGACAGATATCAAGGTAGACAATGATTACCCAAAATAGGTGCTTATCAAACCAAGGAAATAGTTTGATAGCCAAGACAACTTATCTGACCCCACTAGGACAAGTGTCCTGAAGGGATGTGGACAAATGTCCTGAGTAATTGTGATCATCTCTTCTGAACTTCAGTAGACTTGTCCAAGTCTGCTGAAGACCAATTCAGTTCCTTTACTCCAATTAACTTCAATGTGTTTTACTTGTCCAACTTCCCTGGATCAAGTAATCCCAACTCTGCTGATAGCTCTAGAAATCTTGCCTCTGCAAGTGACTTTGTTAGAATATCAGCTTTTTGATGATCTGTGTGGATCTTGACCAACTTTATATCTTTCTTCTCTACATGATCTCTAATGAAGTGATGTTTGATGTCCACATGTTTGCACCTTGTATGCAATACAGGATTTTGTGATATTGCAATTGCACTGTTGTTATCACAAAATATTGGCACTTCAGTAGAGTTGACTTTGTAATCTTTGAGTTGTTGTCTCAACCAAAGGATTTGAGCACAACACCTTCCAGCTGCAACATACTCAGCTTCAGTGGTGGAAGTAGCCATTGTGTTCTACTTCTTGGAAAACCAAGATATGAGCTTGTTGCCTAAGAATTGACAAGTCCCTGAAGTGGACTTTCTATCAATTCTGCAACCTCCATAATCAGCATCTGAGTAGCCAGTTAACTCAATGTTGTCATCAGCAGGGTACCAAAGGCCTAGATTTTCAGTGCCTTTGAGATACCTCAAAATCCTCTTTGCATCCTCAAGATGGCTTTTCTTAGGATTTGCTTGAAACCTTGCACAAGAGCCATGTTTTGTGAGATGAATGATGGTGAACTAGAAGTAGAGGATACCTCATCATCCTCAAGAGCCATGTTGCAGACATCATCATCATCATCACTGTTGGAGAACAGTCCATCAGAAGAGTTGAAGCTTTCAGCACTTTCAGATTCTTCACCAGCCATCATGGCCTTTCTATTGGTGAACTTTCTGTCTCTTTTGGCTTGCCTTTCTCTTCTCTCCTTAGAGCTCAATTCAGGGCAGTCATACTGGAAGTGCCCTTTCTTTTTGCAATTATAGCACAAGTCTTCATCATCATCTTTCTTTGGTTCTTCTCTTCTTTTTGATGATGAAGGTTCAGCTCTACTGGACCTTCTCCTATCAGAGTACTTGTCCTCTGATCTTTTCTCTTCAGGCTTTTTGACCTCAGCCTGAGCTTCAGGGGAGTTGTATCTTCTCCTGAATTTGTTGTCCTGGTAGAATTTCTTGTATCTACCAAACCTTGAGTTTAGCTTATCAAACCTTCTAGCCATCAGGGCTAGTTCTTCCTTCATTTCAGTCTTGGAGACTGACTTTGATGATCTGGGAGTGGACTGCATTTCAGGTTCAGCAGCTTTGGCTTTGAATGCCACTCCCTTAGTAGGATTTGAAGGTTCCTCAACAAGCTTTCTTCTATTGAGGTCGAACTCATAAGCTTTGAGTTCAGAGAAGATTTGTTGCATGGGCATGGTGGAGAGATCCTTGGTGTTTTGCATCATAACAGCATAAACATCCCACTTTTGGGTGAGACTTCTTAAGATCTTCAAACCAACTTCTCTCTTGGAGTACACCTTGCCCAAGGAGTTGATTTCATTCATCACATCAGTGAATCTACCAGCAAACTTGTCAATGGATTCCTCAGACTCCATTGTGAATTGTTCAAACTTTTGCACTGCCACTTGGAGCTTATTCTCCTTGATTTTCTCAGTACCCTCACACATTTCTGCAAGAGTATCCCATATTTCTTTGGCAGTTGTGCAGTGATAGACTCTTCCCATGATTGCATCTGGAATTGTTTGGTAGAGGGTGTTCATGGAAAGATAATTCAAATTATCTTTCCTCTTTTCATCAGCAGTGAAGTCATCTTCATCTTTGGGAATCAATTCCCTTATATCTGCTCTTTGAGCTTCAGTGACTCTGGGATTGACAAAGGTGAACACAAAAGGACCTCTTGTGATCACTCTCAACATATCAGTATGTAGAGATGCAAGATGAGCCCTCATTCTGATTTTCCAGAAATCATAGTTGTATATTGAGAACATGGGCAATTTGTGATGAGAAATATGGTTGACTGGATTTGTGGCCATGTTGTCCAATCCTTGGACAGCAGGAGGTGGAACAGCAGCATTGTTGTTGGCCATATCTCAAGAATAAACAGTTAGTCAACAATTTATAGGATTTCAGATAGATCAGTTCAGTGACCACACCAAATATATGATTTTGAAAACCAAGATGGCTTTTCAGAAGCAGTGGTCTTTGAACCCCTGCTCTGATACCACTTGTTGGTCCTGAAAGGAGTATATAACAAGTGTATGGGGGGGGAATACACTTGTATGCAAATTCTTTTTGACTATGATCAAACCAGAGCTCAGCAAGGTTGTCTTGGACAACTCTGCTGAAGATGATTAACTCTTCTAAGATAATCAAACTACTAAGTACTATTGAGTACTTAGTTGAATAACTATCTAGGGGAGTTATATGTGCGGAATAATGGTTGGCCCTTTTAGTTTAGACTCCTTTAGTTTCTGAAATCACTTAGTCAAATCAATACAGTCCAGTTTTCAGGGAACTTGTCCAAATAGGTTTTGCACAATCTTTTAGTATGTATCCTTTGGAAGATCAGTTTTGTGCAGTGTTGAATGTATGTAAGTACTTGAAGTGTAAATCAACACAAGAGTTTATAGTGGTTCAGAGACTCAAGCTCCTACATCCACTTTCCCTGATTGAACAAGATAATTCCTTCACTCTTGGAATTAACTTGTTTTATAGTGCCAAGGTGCACTTGATCAATAACACCACTCCTTGGTGAATTGATCCCTAGGATGTCTAGAGTCCTAGTACCCTCTTCTCAACTCAGAACTGAACTGTTCTTCTCTCAACAGTCAGCTCCTACCACTTCTACTACTACAACCTTCTCACTTTCACTCTTGAAAGATATAAGGGTTGAAGTAAGGTTCCAACTAATGAGATATCCTTTACAATGAAGATCAGTGTATAAGGATTAGGATATCTCTCTAAGCTTGTGTATGGACATACAATAGGTTCGGCTTAGATGAAGTGTATGAAGACAAAGATAGTCTTTAAAAGCTAGAAAGCACTCTTGCTTGTGAGTTCTTGTTTGAGGTGCTTGGTTGAGGTGCTTAGCTGAGGTACTTTCAAATGGTCTTCACACTTCTGTATTTATAGACAAATGAAGGATTTGCCCGTTGGAGAGGCAGTCTCAAATGTCCATAAATGTCTTCTTTTAGTTCTTCAACTTTGAAGACAGAATCTTGATAGTGACATGTCCTCATTTGGGAAATAAACGGTTGTATAAGCTTTGTCTTTATTCTGCAGCACTCTTCCCAATATCTGACTTTAAGATTCTCTTGTTAGGACATGGACATGGCTTCTGAAGGTTGTTCCAATGATAGGACAACATTCCTCATTAACTGGACAACTCTTCTTATCACTATCAGCAAGGTTGGCTTGCTCTTCTTCAGATGACTTGGCTTTTACTCTTTGCTTCACTTGAAAGTGATCTTAGTATGATTTATTGATGATCTTTTAGGGTATGGTTGTCTCTACTTCTTCAGCATAGTTGACCTCAAACTTTCAGTACACTTCTTCTGAATTGATTGTGCTGAGACAACTCCTCTGGACAACTCATCTGATCAGCATACTTGTCCTTCAGTAGACTTGGTCATGATTCCAGAATTTGAGCCTTGAGGGGACTTGTTCTTGATAAACTTCAAAGCATAGGTTCCCCCTCAAATTGTGCATCTATTCAACTAAGAGCTGCCTTAACACACCAGCTTCTCATCTAGCCTTTATTCTATATGTTCTAACATCTCTAGAACATATTCAACTTGACTTAGGCATGTCTCAGGGGGTTTTGGTATTTAATCAAAACATATCTCATTTTATTTCCAACAATATTAGTAACAGACTAACATATGAGATTTATATCAATAAGAAGTAGAAGATACATAAGAATAACATATGAGATTTATGTCAATAAGAAGTAGAAGATACATAAGAAAAAAAAAAGCAATAAAGGTGAAATTTTAGCAACAAACATATGAGATTTTTGTGTAACAAACAAACATATGAGATTTATATCCCACATCGAAAAAGAAACATTGCAAAACAATATAAAAGTGGGAGTGTTAGTAATAAACCACAAACATATTGGATTTTGTCCCACATCAAAAAGGAGAAAAAGAAACATTGCAAAACAATATAAAAGTGGGAGTGTTAGTAATAAACCCACAAACATATGGGATTTTGTCCCACGTCGAAAAGCTCTAAAAGAAACATTAGAGCAAAACAATATAAAAGTGGGAGTGTTAGTAATAAAAACCCACAAACTTATGGAATTTTATCCCACATCGAAAGGCTCTAAAAAAAATATTAGAGCAAAACAATATAAAAGTGGAAGTGTTAAACAACAAACATATGGGATTTTGTCCCACATCGAAAAGAAGTAAAAGAAACATTAGAGCAAAACAATATAAATTTGGAATGTGTACTTTAGTTCAATATTAAAAACAGTTCAAATATTAAAAAAAAAAAAAAAAAACAGAAAACCGTTTGAACCGGTTTCCACCGATTTTTCCCGGTTTTGGGCCAGTTTTCCGGTTTTGGGCCGGTTTCTTACGGTCTAACCGTAAAAACGGTTTTGAGCCTTCTTCTGGACCGGAGCCGTGACCGGTTCACGGTTGAACCGGTCGGTCCGGTCCGGTTTTAAAAACACTGGTTTTAGATATGGTTGTTGTTTTTAGAACCATGGGCTAATCTATTTTATGTTTTGGGTGTTTGAAACTATGTGAATATTGAGTGTTCGAATTATTTATACTTTGATTATTGTTGATATTTGGATTATTGCTTCTCTTATTGGGTTTTATTGGTGCTTTGTATTTTACTTCTATTGATCCGTATTTTGAAGCATATTTAGCGTAGACAAGAGTTACATGAACATGTTTAAATTTATGGTGTGAGTTGTTGTTATACAAATGTGTTTATTATACTTTTAATTCGTCGAGAGAGAGTTAATCGTATTAGAACCCCCATTAGGAGACATTAATTACTTGAATGGTTATTTGGGTAACTGGTGAGGATTTGGAAGATGTCTTATTACTGGGTTTGGGAACACCTTAGATGTAAGGCTATAGTACCCGAAGGGAAACGATTTTTATCCTAGCATCTTGATGCTCTTAGCAAATCTAAATTGAAGCATAAACACGGTATAAAAAGTTCCACTCAATTTCATTAGGTAGAGAACACCCGAAGCATTTACTCACCCTTGCACTTCTTCGAATTATATTCGTAGTTGTTTATTGTTTTAATTGTCAATTTCTTTCTTTAGTAGTAATTTTCCTTACTAAATTGTGGTAATTGTTCTTTATGGTTATTTGTTTATTTTTAGTAGTTTAAATTATTTGTTAGTTTCCAACGTGTTTGATTTAATTTCTTGCATCTGGGTAGTAAGTTAGCTTAATTTTAGAAATTCAAAATCCGAAACCGTAGTTACATTGGTTATTCCAACATACAACTTTAGGGACCCATTGCACAAACCCACCTCCTAGGTCGATACTACTTGGTCGAATACTTCCATTACTACTACGAACCCTTATGCTTGAGGGGAAGTAGTTAGTCAAAATACATTGTCTAAAATTCGTTCAAGTCATACATATGGACCATGCATGAAACATCCATATACATATCTTGCACGAAATGTGCACGTAAGGATCATGCACAAAATGTGCACGAAATGTGCACATACAGATCGTGCACAAAATGTGCACATGACATTTGTATTTTATTCACTACAAGAAAAAAATATTTTGTCACACATCTATCGCCACACTATAAAATGTGTCACACATCTTTCGTTGAACTCATTTATATATATAGTCCATTGCTCATTAAATATTACTCTCTCTATCCAATTTTATTTACTTAAATTATCATTCATTTATTTATAAATGGACCCACAATACCTCAAACTTATATATTGTATACATAAATTAATTAATATTAATTAAAACTGTCCATTTTCTATATATTGTATACATAAATTAATTAATATTAATTAAAACTGGCCAATGAAAATGGACATAATAAATTTGAATGGGGGAAGTATATTCTTTAAAACATGTGTAAGCAGTAAATAAGTAATTTAACTAGAGAATCGAAAGAGTATATATCTTACTTTTTAAAATAATAAAAAATTACTTCATCCGTTCAATAATATCTTTTACAATTTTCTTTTGGGGATGTCCCAAAATATCTTTCACACCCTTAAAATGAAAAATCATTTATAAACTTCACATTTATAATTTTACATAAAATGTCATAATTTTTTAGCTCAAATATACACATACAAGTCAATTCTTTTATTTACGCTGTACAATTACTTTTCAAAACTCTGCTCATTATTACACATGTTTAAAAAGTGTGTCCATCCACCTATAAAAGATATTTTGAGACGGAGGGAGTAATTAACGTGCAAGTGCAATTTGGTTGGAGGACCGAGAAAGAAAGAAAAAGGTACGACCTGGTCTTTGGAAGGGTTGGCTACTTGGCTTAAAACTTTAAATTGTAGCTTGGGCTACTTCTCTCTACTTTTTGGTCTTATATTTTAGTCCGACCAATTTTTCGTTGACCAATTATACAAAAATAATTTGTAGACTTCGAGAAATTTATGGAAATTATATCTAACTGGCTATTATCCCCCTTTAGTATTTATAGAATAATGATAGACATAATTGAGTTAATAAGTTTCTATATTTTAAGTAATGTGAATGATTAAGTACTGTCGATACTTACAAAAATATTCATTAAAATCAATGAATAGAGATGAATTAATTTATGATCTTAATAAAGGCCTTTTTGAATCTCAAACAATTAAGATAATTTGTTTAAAAATTTATTGCAAAACAAAATCTTAGAATTAAATATTTAATAAAGCAAGATTAAAAAGGTATTCAAAATGACAATATTTCAAGTACTATAATTCATTGCATTAAACCTGGTGAATGTAAGTAGCGGCCGCAAGAATATTACTTTAAAGGTAAAAGGCGTATTTATATTTTTGCTTGTAAAAATTATACAGCAATTCATATTGTGAGTCTGTCTAATGGAAGCTATTTAATATTTATGTAAATTCGGCCTAATCAATCAAATTTATTGGATTTCTCCAATATCAAAATTTTATTTTATAAAATTAATATAATTAAAAAATGAAATTACTTGTAAATACAAAATAAATTAATGTAAAATGTGAGACACAAATCGGCTTTGTCGGCACAGAGAAAGGAGGGGAATTTGCTCCCAAAAGCTTAGCAATATTGATATGGGAAAAATGAGTGTTCATATTATGATTGTGAGGTTATATATATATATATATATATATACACAGAGACGGACCTACAATATGCCCAGGGCCCGTGGGCCCCCCACTAATTTTGAAATTTTACTAGGGGTATTTTAGTAATTTCACACATATATAATTAATTTTTCATTTCATATTTATTTTTACATTTTTTTATTGGAACATTTTAAAATTATTGAAAAATTCTGAGTAATATAGAAATAACTCACAAAATTAGTGCCCTTGCAATATTCTTTTATTTTCAAAATTGACACTAATTTAATTTTGGGTCCATATTTTATCCTACATCTCACTAAAAATTCCCTTTGCACATCAACGAATCACTTCAAATATTTTTCCTTTATTTGATCTTACACTCTACTAAATTCAATTTTCTTAAAAAGTGAGTTGGTTAAGATGTGCAAGTCATCACAAAATTGAGGGAGTATGAACTTCTATCAAAACATAACGAAATCAACTTGTTCCATCAATTTAATTTAATGGAATGAGATGTATGGACAATTTTATCATATTTTTTTTTAATGAGTACAATTAATACTAAGACATACTCCCTCCGTCCTGGGATGACTTGCACGGTTTGACCCACATACACACTTTTTAAGAAAAATGAATTTAGTGGTTGGTGATGTAAGATAAATAAGAGGTATTTTAAGTGACTTGGTAAGGTGTAAAGTTGACAAAGTGGAATAGCTCAAGTGGTTAGAGCACCACTACCTAGGCCTTAGGTCCTGGGTTCGAGTAATGGGGAGGGGAAAAAAGGGATGGGTATTTAACTTCCATCAAAGGAAATAATTTTGGGACGTCTATATATATATATGTGTGTATTATGTGTGTGGTGTGTTTTGATGATATTGTTATGGCATTGCATGTGAACCCGAAATTTAATTATAATAGTAGTCTTTAATAACGAGCTTATCTGTGTATTACGCGAAATATTTATATTAAATAGTGCATTGTGTATACAAAATTAATATTTTTTAATTTAAAAATAATATAATTATATTATATATAATGAATATATTTAAATAGTATATGTGCATAAAATTATAAAATATTTAATTTAATTTCTTAATTATATGTATATTTTAAAGTATTATTTTCACATACATTAAGTTAATAAATAATTAAATAATATGTCATATAATAGAATGTAATAAAGGATTAGTGAAACTTACTGTAATAATTGTTATTCTAAAGACATGTTGTTTTTAAGTAAATTAATTTAATAAAAGAGCACGTTTTAATCAAATTATTTTTAAAATGTCACAAGAACTTTTTAAAATGTCACAAGAACTTGATATTAGGAGGGTATGGAATGGGGATACGAGTGTTTTGCAACAGGGGTGACCGAGACAGGATGGTAGGCGCGACCGTCCCTATGCCTCGAAATTTCGGGAACCTACTTTTTAAAATAAAGATTACTATATTCATTGAAGTAGAGAGATATGAAAGAAAAAATGTAGAGAGATAAGAAAGAGAAAATAAAAATGTAACATAAGATAGTGTCGTGTTAATTAAAATGAAAATGAGTAATTTCACAAAAGATATCCATGAGTAACTTAACCAGGGATAGAAGAAATATAATTTTGTTTGAAAAAAAGGAAATTGTTTTTTTTTATGGAGGGTTTACAAGATCATAAAATAGAGTTACAAATCACGAGCCTAATATCTTGATCTTCAAACCAAACGGATATCGCCGTCCACTCCAATCGCGTGAAGAGGAAAGACGAGCTTCCCTTTGCCTTAACAGGTGTCCAGGTTAGGAGTGTTCAAAAAAAAAATCGGACCGGAAAAATGACCGGAACCGGACCGACCGGTTAGATTCCGGTCCGGCAAATTTTGGATTCCGGTCTTCCGGTCCGGACCGGAATTTTTTTTTTTTTTTTTACTAAAGCACTCTCAATTATTTTTCAAAACCAAGTAATTGGTAAAAATGTGTTGAGATCTATTACATTTTTTGCAAATATATAATTTAACAAATATATTTAATTTATTTTAGGGTCAAAAGATCATTAATAATAATGTAAATAAAATTAAATAAAATTCACTAATGAAGAGCAAACACTTTAATTTTCATACACAAATTCATCAATTTTGTTCTTGCTTCCATAAACTTAAAAAAAAAAATTAAAAAAAAAAAATCCGGTCCAACCGGTCCAAACCCGGACCGGAATTTACCGGTCCGGTCCGGTCTGGACCGGATTAATTAAAATTTTAAAATTTCGGTCCCGGTCCGGTTCTGGACCGGTGCACACCCCTAGTCCAGGTCTCCAATCTTTAAATGAGACAACCCACACTAAGGTGTTCTCAAATCAAGAATAGGAAACAGAATAAACAGGCAAAGTTCCACGAGTACCCGATTCAAAAGTACCAGAGCACCAGGGCTCTCGAGACTATCTCAAGGAGCCCAACCATCAAAAAAAGTCTCACAACCACAACAAAGCCCGCGCAACAGAGACAACCAACAAAAACAAAAACTAAGCAAGCATCAAAACTACCTAAGAAAGCAATAAAATAGGATCAACGAAGAAATACCCGAACGGTCACCGTGGCTCCGTTACAGACAAGATCTACGCTGATCCCTAACAAGAACTGAAAAAACTACACCAGATCTACTTAGATCTGCAAATCTACAACTCAGTTTTGCAGATCTATAATTCAGATCTAGCAAAAACTAAAATAACAGAGGAGATCGGAGAGAAGCGGAAAACCAACAGATCTGAGGCGACAAGAAAGACAGAGCAGCAACAGAGACAAGAACAATGATGGCAACGTGAACAACGGATCTGCGACTGAACGACGACGGATGGCGGTGAATAAAGGGAGAAGCAACTCTCTAGAGAGAGAAGCTCTCCCTTCTCTCTAAAACCCTACCCCACAAAAAAGGGAAAATTTTAAAATAGAATTTCTGTCGATTCCATTTTAAATCCTTTAAGTTTTCATTTTTTTTTAAATACGTTCTAAGTTGTCTAATTTACATAATTTTTATCCAATTTACATCCTGGAAAATTTCAAAATACGTCTTATAACTTAGGTCAGTTCCATTTTAAATCCTTTGAGTTTTCATTTTTTTTAAATAACGTTCTAAAATGTCCAATTTACATCATTTTTATCAAAAATTAAAAATTTCGCCGGAAACTGACACGCGCAGCTCGAACGTGTGTTTAAAATTGGGGCTTCCAGCAAATTTGGTGATTGGGCGCCCCATGTAATTAAAAATATGGCCACGTCATCATCCCCCTCTTATAAATATAATTATCAGATTTTGTTTATAACAAATGTTCCAAAATACCTCACAAAACTCAACTTGACGGCCCCTGAAAAAAGAAAAAAAACTCGACGGTATTTACAAATGAAAGGAAGCAAAATTACAAAGCAAAAACGTACAAGGGAAATCTTCTTGTATTTGGTTGGATCGTGTCATTTGTACGCTTGCTCCGTAATTTTGCTTCTTTTTATCGATCTGTAAAAAAAAATCCCGTTGAATTGAGGTTTTTTTTTCTTTTTATCAGGGCCATCGAGTTGAGTTTTGTAAGTGTATTTTGAAACATTTGTTATAAACAAAATTTGTTGTTTAAATTTATAAGAGGGGAGATGATGATGTGTCCATATTTTTAATTAAATGTGAAATTTTTTATTACATGTGGCACTCAGTCATCAAATCTGTCGGAAGCCCCAATTTTAAACACACGTTCGAGTTGCTGTCAGTTTTCAACGAAAATTTTAATATTCCGACCAAAAGATTGTGAATTGAATAAAAAAAATGCAAATTGGACAAAGAGGATGTAATTAAATTGAATACTTTAAAACGTATTTTAACATTTTAACAGGTGAAAATTTAAAGGATTTAAAATGAAATCGATTTAAGTTACAAGATGTATTTTGAAATTTTCCCTTCAAAAAAATAATGTTATTAATGCTATACATTTGATTGACTATATTAAACTAGTTATATACTAGTACTCTAGTAGTACATTTCTCCTTCTGTTATAAAATGATTTTCGTTTTGTTGTATATTTTTTAAAATGAGAAAAAATAAAAGTAAATATTAAAAAATATAAAGAATAAATAATAACTTGCTTTAATTATTTAGAAAAAAATAAATTAAATGATTTTTTTTTTAAAATTACATAGATAATTTAGAAAGAAATATAATAAAATAGATTAAGTGATAAACTTTTTAAAACACTGTTAAAAATTACAAACTTTTTAAAATGGAGAAAATGTAATGTACGGACGATAAAATCATGTACGTACTCTCTCTTGTATTTTATATGCAAGTTGAAAGTTGATCAACAACTCAGTGTTAGTACTGTAGTTCTCGATATGTACGATTATATGAAATGCTTATAAATAATCAAGTTTCAATTACTTGAAAAAAAAAAAAAAACAATATGGTCACCCGTTTAATTTATTTGTTCCACTTTTCATATGAGTGATATTTCACTTGATGTTCTACCTGTGTGATATTTATTACGCGTTGTTTTCATTATTATATAACGTTGATTATTTATTTAAATGATATATGTTAACAATTTAAATAATAAAATATAATATAAAAATATAAAATATGATATTGTGAAATTATTTGGAGATAAAGATAAAGTTACGATTTTCATAAAGTAAAATGATCACTAATAGTGGATTGAGGAAATACCAAGGTAAATTTATATATCAAGGTTTGCTTTTAATAAACTACATTTGTTGCATAAAACTTACTAGTATTAATTTATTAAGTTTTATCAGGTATTTTACTGAGACGTGCATTATTTATGAACTTTTGATTAATTAATGAAGTTGGAATCATCCAATTGGCCCACTACCGTTCAATCTTTCTTCATTTACATTGTTATTTATGCAAATATGCAATCTTGCCATAAATTGAACTACTGTATTCCATCTATTTCTCTATGGTTATTGCATTAATTTGTTGAAAATGATTTTCTAACTTAAAATCATTAAATTCCACCACCATCAACATTCTTAATGAGCAAGAAGGTCGTAAAGTTGAAAATCGGTAATCAGTAATCGGGAGAATTTTTTTTATATATATAAGAAACAGTTTTTATCCCTTAATCGATAAAATTTAGCAAAAATAAAATAAAAAATCATGACAAAATCATGAATATTACTTAGATCCTTTTTTTCTCTTGAAAAACTATGTATATTGTTCTAAATAGGAATCCAAAAAAAAAAAAAAAACAGCACCTAGGTGGCTGTCTAGCCTGCCTAAGTGCCGCTTAGACCGATTTTTCACCAAAAGCACCTAGAAAGGTAAAATCAAGTAGGTTAGGGGACGCCTAATGCCTAGACGTCGATTGGGCGGCCACCTAGGCCGATTTTGCAACAGATATAAGGTGTAACAATCACTCAACCCCCCTGGAAGTCTCAATTTTAAACACACGTTCAAGCCGCGCATGTGAGTTTCTGGCAAAATTTCTAAATTTTCTACAAAAAAGATGTAAATTAGACACCTTAAAATTTATTTTGAAAAAGTAAAATTTTCAAAGAATTTAAAATGAAATCGACCTAAGTTATATGATTTATTTTAAAATTTAAAATTATCCCCATATATATTTTCGTCCTCCAAGTTAATTCAAGTTTTATTACTGCATGTTAATTATATTTGGTACACTCTAGATAAATTTATGTGGTCACAATTTTTTTCATATTTGGTTATATATGGATCTGTATTGAATTGTGTATGTATATCAATCAGTATATGTTAGACAAATCTCCGGTGAGGGAGAAGAGGTGAAAGAAGCAATACACTTTAGGCAGGGTTTATGTCCAAGGAAGAATCTACACAAGATCTCAAGGACCACCTTATATCTTTTTCTATTTTTTATTTCTAATCACTATGGTCCAATTCATGAAATAAATGCATGTTACACCCTATCTACTTGTTTTAAAAGATATATTGTTTTATCCTCAATTCTCACAACACACTCACAAGAAAAAATAATATGAATATATAGTAGTAATGCTTACCCTTACCATATTACATTTCCAACACAATTAACACTGCATTTTGTGAAAGAAACGAAAGCACACGAATAAATTGGGCTGATTTTAGACTTTTCGATGTCAGAGCTCGATCGATTTGAATGATCGAACATACTTTTTTAAGTGAAATCAACACTTTGAGAAAAACACATGAATTTGCCACCATCTATGATCTTTTTCGGCTAAATTCCATCGGTACGGGGTGAAAAGTAGTTTTTTTTTTATATTTTTTTGGGTTTTTTGGCAATTTTTAATTTCTTTGAGAATCTTTTTGTACATTTTTTTTTCAAAGTAGGGTTTTATATTTATTGTTTACGACAGTTTTTGAACATTGAATAAAATTTCAAAATGGTTCTTTTTTTCATCAAAATTTGAATATTCAGTGAATCACGAATTTTGATTATCACTTTTAATTTCACGCACAATACATCACAACATAATACCCAATACTATCAAAATTTAATATTACAAAAAATTATACTCTCTCTATCTTCCAAAACATTTCATATTTTTCTTTTTAGTTTGTCCCTCAAAAGTTTACATTCAAAATAGAAATAATCATTACAATTTGCACCCTCATAAATCATAATATACATATATTTACCTTCATGTCATTACTTTTGAAATCCACCATACACTCAATTTATCTACTTTATATATAAAACTTTACAAAATTACCCTTAACACTCTTATCATTACTTTTTTTTTTTTTTTAAATATGTGTCCAAAATTTCCCGTAAATTTTTCGAGGAGGGAGGGAGTATGAAACAATGTCGAGCGTGAGTATGTTTCGTAAGACCAGACACCAATTTAATTTGACTAATAAAGTATATATATATATATATATATATATATATGTTTTTAATTAATATTCAAATGTCACATAAATTACACATACATTATTTATGATGCTTGTGTATGAAACCAACAAAGTCATATTAATTGAGGTGAGTTGACCGCTATAGGCCAAACAAAATAAAACTCTAACATGACCGTTGGAGTCACGCTTTACCTTTACAATCTGATTTATTGTTCCAAATTTCGTGACTCTTGGTCGAAAGAAAAGATGATTAAATTACACTTTAAATAAGTGTCACATACCCCAAATATGATAATGATTAATTAGGAAAATAAAAAGGAGAATAAATTATGGGCCAAACAGTTGGTTAACAATAAGTGGGTGGGGGGAATATTATTAATATTGCAGCTGTCTGAAATAGTCTTCACATACAAGTAAAGGTTGTTGAATTACAAGGTGGCCCTAAATTATCTTGAGTGCCCAACTACCTGTCCTTTTGTTATATATTTACTCATTTCCTTGCCTATTTTTTTTAATGATATACTGAATACCTATTAGACTATTACGAGAGACATTTCTAAGGATTAGTGCATACTGGAGTTTGATTTTAATTTTAAGCAAGGCCCCACTATAAATGGTAGAATTGGTACTCGAATTTATCGATACTTGAACTAGATATTGTTTATACAAAGTTTAGCTCTGATTTTAAGCGAGGCTCCACTAATGAATACAATAAGATTGGTTTTCGATTAGTCAATTCTTGAATTGAATACCAATTTTTTTTAAAAAAAATATTCCGTATAAAAATTAAATAGATAGTTAAATAATTTATTAAATTTTAAAAACATTTATAAAAAAAAAATATTTGCAACTAGTGTACGGCAAAAAAGTTGGACAATGTATGGTGGCACCCCCGTGCTATCTTGTCATTTAATAATTTTTTATGCTATTTTTAAATAAATAAAAAAAATTAAATTCAATTGAATCTAATTTGAAACATATTTTTTTTAATAAAAATGTAATATATACACACATAAAAGTATACATTAATATAAATATGTGTGATTCTATAAAAACCATGATGGGTCATTTTTTCTCTGTATGGACTGACCTTTAAAAATTGTTTTGCACCTAAAAAATGGAGAGAAACATATTTATAAGTTTCAAGTTTACACCACTAGCTAACTCTTTATAATTATTTACTGGTTGGATTTAAAATAGTCCAATTTTTAAACTAGATTGAATATTATCTTTAACCTGACTATTTTAGATTAATCTATCATTGTAACTGTTGAGGGTCAAACAATATTCGATATCGGAAAAGACATTAAAGAATCATGGGTAGAAAAAGGTGGATTAGTATTTTCATTAATATGAAACTTTTGAAGAAAAATTAAAAAAATAAAATTGTGAGGATTTAATTAGTCCAAAACGGACAATATTATACAAAGTGGAATAGAATGTTACAATTGAACCCAACAGTAACTAACGTGACTAATGAGATGAAGGTTCATTTATTATTCATTGATGCTTCTATATAGTCAATTCAAGGCCACCAAAACTTTTGTTAGCTTAAATTTGTTATTTATATTATTGTTAATTCTTAAAGAAGAATATTGAGAATTCTTAGTTGAGGTGTGGTGGATGTTCTATCTATCTATCTTTCATCATCATTAATCATGATGATGCCTTTAGAAAAGAAAGAATTATCAAAACACAAGAGGTAAAAGGTAGGCAGACAGACAGAGCAACAAAAGAAAATAAAGTTGCAACCTTTTGCAAGCAACCAAGAACCTGATTCAAAGTTCACACACACAAACACACACTGGTAAAAAGTTGTGGTGAGTTTTCCAAATTTCAAAAGGTAATAGTAGTAGTATGGACGAAAGAACTCTGTTGAAAGAGGCTGGATAGACAAACTTATTTATTTACAGAGAGAGAGAAAAAAAGAAGGTGTTTGTGGGTGTTTTGTTCAGTTGGTGCAGCTTTCTTGAAATTTTCTCAAGATTGGGGCAACAGTTTAAGGTGGGTGATAACAGAATCTTTTTAGGTTAATTGCAATTATTGATGCATAAGATCTCTTGGGATTTGGCCATTTCTGCCTCTGAATGAATGATGGGAATATATATATTTTTTTTTACTTCTTTTCATGCGAATTAATATTATACTCATTTTTTTTCTGGATTTTTGCTCCTTGGGGCTTCTCTGGTTTTTTTGGCACATCCTTCAAATTAAATATTTTCATGCTTTCCCCATAAATCACTGAGTAGGGAAACTGTCTGGATTTTTTTTTCTCTATCTGTGGGTAGGTGGGAAATTGGTGTTTTTTTTCTTCAACTTTTTGGATACAACTAACCTCTACTTTTATGAAATTTTCTTGGTATGAGTTTGTTCCCTGATTTTCAGCAATTATCCTTCCCTATGTTGTATAAAAAACAAAACCCATATTTGAAGTTGTAAACTTTGAGGTTGGGAAGTTGTGAATTCTTGTTTGACTAAGTATATCTGTATGAATATCAAGGTTAAGATGCCCCATGTTTATTTGATGCATGTTGTGGTTTCATTCAGAATCCTTTGGAATTCTCATCTAGTTTACATTATTTAGGTATCAAGAATCAAAATTGAGTGGAGATTTTGGATTGCAGGGTGAACTGTTGGCAGCAGATTTAGGGAGAAACAGACAGTAATGCTGAGAACATGGGGAAGAAGGGAAGCTGGTATTCAGCAATCAAAAGGATTTTTACACACACTTCAAAGGATAAGCCAACAGATGTAAGTACTACTAACAGCATCTTTTTTAGATGATGAATGTTTGTTTTCTTGTTAATTCTGTGATGGGCTATGCTCGCTCTTTTGTCGAAATTTTAGATGAGGAATGTTTGTTTTCTTGATGTTTCCTACATAATTCTGTGATGGGCTATGTTCTTTTTGTCGAAATTTTAGATGGGGAATGTTTGTTTTCTTGATGTTTCCTAGTTAATTCTGTGATGGGCTATGTTCTTTTTGTCGAAATTTTAGATGGGGAATGTTTGTTTTCTTGATGTTTCCTAGTTAATTCTGTGATGGACTATGTATGTTCTTTTCGTCGAAATTTTAGACGAGGAATGTTGTTACTTGCTCACAATTTGGAAAGATTCACATAGATTAAGTCCCTTTTAATTGTGTGATTTTGGTTGAATAACTCAGGGAGCAGACAAGAAGAGCAGCAAGGAAAAGAAGAAGGGTAAAGGGATTTTAAGGCAGGGAGAAACAAAGTCATTCATTCCCCTGTTCAGGGAGCCAAGCAGCATCGAAAAAATATTAGGGGAAGCCGATCAACTGCTTATTAGGCCTCACGCATCTTCTCAAACTCCACCTGTTTTACCTTTAAGGCCTAGCTCACCGAGGGTTGCTTCACCTAAGGCTGCATTGCACAGAGCTTCTTCGTCTCCGAAAGCTCCCGTGTCTCCCAGGGTTGCTTCACCCAAGGCCGTTTCTCCGAAAGCGGCTCCACTCAAGACTTTTTCAACTGGGGCAACTTCTTCCAAGGTGAAAGTAAGCAGAAAGGAAATTAGCTATGTGCAGAGGCCAGAACCGACTTTAAGACATCAGAACCTCTCGGCCACTAAGATTCAGGCAGCATATAGAGGTTTCTTGGTAAGCTTTATACTCATTCAGTAGGGAAGATGCTTATAAGCAAACATTTCTCTTGTTGATCATTTGTTTTGCGTAACTTACATTACAGGCACGACGGAGTTTCCGAGCATTGAGGGGTTTAGTGAGGCTTCAAGGAGTGGTCAGGGGCCAGAATGTAAAACGACAAACGATGAATGCCATGAAACAAATGCAGCTCCTGGTCAGGGTTCAAACACAAATTCAGTCTCGTAGGATCCAGATGTTGGAAAACCAGCAGAGAACCGAGAAAGAAGCTCAGAGTACCCTGAGCAAATGGACTTTGAACCAACTGGTGAGTTCTTAAATTTTATTAAAATTGAATTATCAACCTCAAACGTCATTTATGCACTAGTTTGTAGGAAAAATTGTAGTATGACAACACCTCATCTCAAGATTTAACGCTTTTGGTAACCTGATATGTTAGATCAACATAATCTATGGTTTGACATGTATATGATTGTTGTGTGTTTGTTCTCCCTTGTTGGTTATTATAAGTCTGAGGCTGGCGTAAATGAAGATTGGGATGATAGCATGTTAACAAAAGACGAAGCAGATGCAAGGCTACGGAAAAAAGTCGAGGCGGTCATAAAAAGAGAGAGAGCCATGGCCTATGCATATTCTCACAAGGTAAATAATGATCTAACTCCTGCGTTTGGGTTTATCCGCACTATTCCTAGTATTATCTTGCTTTAAACATTGCTGTAACTTGTAAGAGCCTGCTGGAAGAATTCAATCTGATGACAAAAAAGTTGGCCATTAAAACCATTTTTTTTAAATCATACTATAAGAATGCCTCAAAATCATACGTAACTGGAATCTGGATTTCGAATCTTAACGACATCAATTTTTTGAGTCGACATGTTCCTAAAGAAACAACTCTTTAATCAAAAGTCACCTCTGTTTTGGAAACACTACATTCTCAAGATATGGCTATTTTATTTCAAATTGTTATGAATATAATCATTAACTTTATTTATTGCTTCTGTTATGGATTTATGACTACAGTTGTGGAAAGTTAATCCACAATCAGCTCAAAGTTCAGTAGACGTACGATCCAACGGATTCCCGTGGTGGTGGAACTGGTTAGAACGTCAACTTCCTCAAGTCGGCAGTAGCTCTCAGAGCCAAGCTGCAACGAGGCCCGTCTCATTAACTCCTCCTAGGCCTGTCTCGGAGTACAAGCAGAGTCCTCGGCCCTATAGGCACAGCAATTTTGCTTACGATAATCATGACTCTTCCACGCCCCGATCATCCAGGTCAGCAATTCCCGTTAGAAGTAGGCCGTTCCAGACCCCAGGTAGGACCCCCCCACCAAGCATTCTCAAGTACTCAAAACCAAGAGGTGGTGATACTCCTTTGAAAGACGATGATAGTCTCGTAAGTTGCCCGCCCTTTTCGTTTCCAAATTACATGACCCCTACTGTCTCCGCTAAGGCCAAAGTGAGAGCGAATAGCAACCCGAGGGATAGGTTTCCGGGCACTCCAGGCACTCCGGGAAGTGACTCGAAGAGGAGGTTTTCGTTTCCATTGACTCCGAATGCTGGTTCTTTCAAGTGGAGCAAAGGGTCCAATAAGGATTCTGCTTCTCAAATTGGGACGGAAAAACGGGACGATGCTCGTTCGATTGGAGATTTCAGCGTGGATTCGACTGTTTCTATGCCTGTTTTAGGTGGGAGAAAAGCATTTAACAGATTTGTGTGATTTCTTGTGTTTGTGCATGTCTTTTTTTTAATCCGAGGTTGTGTTTAATGGAGTTGAATGTATTAATGATTGATGTAGAATAATGAATTAGGAGTGGTTGTTGGGTTTATTGATCTAGTTTTTTTGGCATATTGTGTTAAGAAAGAAAGAGGTGTTTTGTGGTTGAATAAGTTGTTGACACTTTTTTGTTGATTTAAATGATTGTATAAAGATTTCCTTTTGTATTGTGTGTTGCACGTTTAAAAAGAAAAAAGAAAAAAGAAAAAAGAAAAAAGAAAAAAGAAAAAGAAAATCGCTAGAAGGAGGGGTCGAACCTCGACCAGCCACACGCTCTAACCAACTGAGCTATTCCAGCTTGTTAACATTAAGCTCATATTTCAACATATGTTTCTTATGTTTCACCAATAACTAGGACAGGGACAGCCGGACAGGTGACCAAAATATGTGCAAAAGAACCAAAATTTAGAACCAAATTGACAATATTTATTTGGTTCTATTTTTTGATATAGAATTCGATTTTTTTTTAATTGATTTTCGGTAGCCGATTTGGTTGACTTCATAAAAACCCAGGTTATTTTACCAAAATATTAGTTTTGTTAGATGAAATGATTTGATTTGAGAAGACAATAAAAGGTATACTGTATAAAAGAAAAAAGAAAACAGAGCAAATTAAAAGATATGTAAAGTAAAGATACATTTCTCTATACAGTAAAGTCTAAAGTAAACAAAAATACAACTAAATCAAACTATATGATCAATGTTAACACCATCATAGAATGTGTCATCCAACATATTCGTCCAACATTTATGAAGGGATACTTTTATGAACTTTGAAGGGCCAGAACCGGCTGAACCAGGATTGCTTGAAACAAAAGTTCCATTGGTTGTTTCTCTAAATGATCCATAATTTTGTTTACACCCTTCATCATCCGCAACACAGTCATCCTGAATAGCCTCATGGATAGTCAACTTGCCTCTTTTCTGTTTCCTCTCCTCATCCTCAAAAATAGGGTTGGTAATCACCATAGTAGAGAGTTGACCACTAAAATTAGGAGAGTTTCTAGAATCACACACCTTTCCACCAGAATATACTTTGAATGAGTTTGAATTAATTCCTACATTTACTCCCCCATTAACTGCCGTAACGTCTGATCGGAATTCACGGGAAACCTCGTCAGATTCTCTCTCCCGTTGTCAACGTCCTCCGTCCACCTCGCAAGATCGGTGATCAACTGCCCTAAGCGACAACCCCCAATTTCGAACCACTACTTCACCCTCTTTAGCTTGAAACAGCACATCACAAAATTTATCCACATGGCCAAGCCGGCCACAAACAAAGCAGGAATGGTTCAGGCGTTTATATCGGAAATTCACCGTGAACACATTCACATTCACCTGCCTAATTTTCTTAGATCTCTTTAGTGGGCGGGTGACGTCAATAGCCACCCTAACTCGCATGTATGTCCTCCATACTTTCACTCTGTTCTTGTTATGATACTCCATGAAAATTCCTATAAAATTTCTCAATTGCGTGCCAATAGATTCCGAGAAATATTCCATGGGCAGATCATGGATTTGCACCCAAAATTTAACCATATCCAAGGGAACATTAAGAGGATGATCCCCCGTACGAAGTCGCTTCAAGATTAGAAGATGGGGTCTGAAAGCCCACAGAGCCCCATCCATCACATTCTTTATGTCCAAGTGATGTGCAAACTGGAATAGGTACTTATTCTCACCCAGCGGTTTCACAACCAACCCCTTTCTTGGCTGCCAAATCGTCGACATGCGAGTTTCCATTACTGCAAAATTAATAGGATCCTCCGTAAGGAACCGTCCCACCAAACATTGATCAGTCAATTGGTTAGGAGACTTAGTAGAGTCTGGATCAAGGATCAGTTCTTCTTCCTCATCAAGGGAGAGATCTCGAAAGTGTGCATCCATAGCAGGCAAAACAACTCTCAAACGACAGAGAAAACTCACAAGAAATCAGGAAAACAGAGAAAAACTCCCTTCAAAATGATCATAAAATTCAAGGGGCAATCAATCGGCCAGCAAAACAGATCAATCCAGCCTGAAACGACAAGAAACAGAGGCACATCACAATCGACTACCAATCGCAAGCACTGGAGTTCAGAAAAACAATCGCCACACACGCTGAAAATCAATTCGGACGACCTAAAATTCCGAGAATAATACAATTCCTCAAATAATCCCCAACAAATCGCCGCAATAATCGCACTAAATAAAAAACCGTCGGCTGAATAGATCTTCGTGAAATCGCACCACTCGCGTGAGAAAATGAAGGATCTGTGTGAATCGCACCACCAAATCACAAGAGAAACACTCAATTCGAACTCAAGATCACCCTCACATCAATCGACAATGAAATTCATGATCAGAAGGAGTTGTTCATCACAAAAGTGAGAGAGGTGTGACTAATGTCAAATTAAAGGATTTAAAAATACATGATTTCAAAAGACATTGAGATTTAAAATTCTCTTAATTTTAAATTTAAAAAATGAGCTCAAATCTAATCTAAGTATTTAAAATCATTCATTTATTTTTTAATCCAAGCAAGTGAAGTGAATTTAAATTGTAAATTTAAAATCCAATCCCTCCATTCCAATGGAACATTAAGGTTTCATTTGAATTTAATAAAAGGTACTATGTGTTTGATAAATTGGAGCATTGTTCACAATGACATCCTAAGTACTAAACTTGTCGTCTTTGAAAAGGACGTCAACTGAGTTGGCGTCAACCTTAGGATACTCATTGGGCGTCCAAGGTGCAAAATTTTGGAATTTGAAAGAGTGCCATAATCTGAAAAATTGAGACCAAATTAGCAGTAACACTCTTGTCCAATTCCTCAGTGTCATTTGCTATTTTGATTTCGTTTATGTGAGATTGAATATACTCACTCAATTGAGAGTATAAAATATAGAAAAGAGTATTCATAAAAGAGATTTACAATAATAACCATATTAACTTCTATTAACAACTTTAACTAACTAACTATATGAAGTGCTTAGTTTAACATCCCCTCAAGCAAAGCGAGGCGAGCAGAATCAGGGCGAGCAACTGTGAGCGAGTGAAGCTTGTTACGAAAAAATTCAAAGAGTGAACGAGGAAGACTCTTTGTGAAGATGTAGGCGAGCTACAAATGAGAAGGGACGAAATGTGTGTGAAGACGACTATAGGAGACGAGTTCACGAACAAAGTGATAGTCAATGCCGATGTGTTTTGTTCGTTTGTGAGCAACTGGATTTTGAGATAGGAACAATGCACTTTTGTTATCGCACAGAAGAGTGGGAAAAGACGGTGGGAGAGCGTGGAGTTCATGTAGAAGCGAGCACAACTAAACAATTTCAAAGGTCGTGTTAGTCATATAGCTCGATACTCAAACTCACAATTGAATCGGGAGACGGTGGGTTGTTTCTTAGCTCCCCAAGAGACAAGGTTTGGGTCGAGAAAGATGGAGTACCCACAAGTCGAGCGACGAGTGTCGAGACAACAAGCCCAATCGGAGTATCCGACCAGAGATAAGGTACCGGGCGAGAACTGAAGACTAAGGTCGATCATGCCTTTGACATATCGAAAAATCTGTTTGACTGCTTGAAAGTGATATGTGGTTGGACGAGCTTGAAACTGACTGATGGTGATGGTGTTGACCGCAAAGGATAGATTCGGGCGAGTAATGGTGAGGTATTGGACGGCACCAACAAGAGCTAAAAAAAAGAGTGGGGTCCGAGATTGACCAAGGAAGAGACCTCGATCGATGTGGGTAACCTCAAGACCGAGAAAGTAAGTAAGACGACCAAGATCCTTGATGGCGAACCCCTTACTAATCCTGGAAACAAGACGAGCAAGGCGTAGATAAAAAAATCGCTAGAATGAGGGGTCGAACCTTCGACCTTGTGGGTATTGGAGGGCACCAACAAGAGATCAGAAAAGAGTGGGGTCTGAGATTGACCAAGGAAGAGACCGCGATCAGTGTAGGTAACCTCAAGACCGAGAAAGTAAGTAGGCGTAGATAAAAAAAATCGCTAAAAGGAGGGGTCGAACCTCCGACCTTGTGGGTATTGGAGGGCACCAACAAGAGATAAAAAGACCGAGAAAGTAAGTAGGATAACGAACCCCCTTATAATCCTTGAAACAAGACGAGCAAGGCGTAGATAAAAAAATCGCTAGAAGGAGGGGTTGAACCTCCGGCCTTGTGGTTAACAGCCACACGCTCTAACCAACTGAGCTATTCCAGCTTTGTTAGTAACAATATTATATTTAGAAATATGTTTCTCATGTTTCAAGGACAGGGAGAAGTGACTAAAATACGTGGGAAAAAACCAAAATTTTGAACCAAATTGACGAAATTTATGTGGTTCTATTTTTTGAAATAGAATTCGATTTTTTTAAAAAATTGATTTTCACTTACCGATTTGGTTGACATCATAAAAACTCGGGTTATTTTATCAAAATATTAATTTGTGTTTTGATAAAGAGATTTAATTTAAGGAGACATTTTAAATGAAAAGTATAATTTTAGTGATAATTTAAAATTCTCTTAATTTTAATTTTAAAAAGATGAACTCAAATCTAAATATTTTAAATTCATTACTCCAAACAAATGGAATGAATTTAAATTGTAAATTTAAAATTTATAGAACTAAATATAGGTTTTCATTTTAAATTAATAAAATGTACCGTGTTTAGATAAATTGGAGCATTGTTCACAATGGCATCAAACTCCAAAATGGAGTACCTCTCTCCTCCAATTGTACTATTTTAAAGATTTGAAATAGAGGATTTAAAGTTCACTATTTAAAATTTTATATTTTATACTCCCTCTATTGCATATTAATTTTTATAGATAGTTGAGCGCACATATTAAAAAAGTGTAATAATGAATAGAGTTTTGAGTAGTAATTTTATAAAATTTTATGTATAAAGTAAATAAATGAGTTAATTTTTATGTATGTAGGGAGAAGGAGTAATGTCATTTGTGTAAAATTTAGAATATTATGAGGATGGAATTTATAAAGAGTTTTCCATTTAAAAGGTGTAAAAGTTATTATGAAAACGTCCTAAAAAGAAAAATGTGAAAGTTATTGTGAATCGGATGAAATATCTATTATTTTATTAAAATTTACAATTTTATATTAATAATTAGAGTTTTTTTGTTGTACTAATTTATACTCCATAATATAATTTTAGTTGTGTAATTTATATTTACAATTTTACGTCATTATGTGTATAGTAATTTAATATTTAAATAAAAGTAATATTTAAAAATTACAAATTTATTGACATTTTATGATTTTGATAAAATCAATAATATTTAATTTACTAATTGAATGTTTAATGGTATAAATCAATTTAAATATCAAGATAAATATATTACAGAGTATTTAATGATGGTAATATAATGAAAATGAATAAAATAATAAATAGAGTAAGATATAAAGTTTTATGGTTGAAGAAAGTTTTTAACATAGAGTACAAAAAATTGTATTTTAAAATTTAGAGATCTTTATTTTAGAGTTGGTGACTAGAGGAGTTGTGTAGTACTAATAAACTTGTCATCTTTGTAGGAAATGTAGGAAAGAGATTAACTAATCAACTAATAGTTTCAGATAGTGGGGAATGAGAACGACGACGTTTACGAGGTTGCAACAAACTTATTGGTCTATGCCTATTTTCAATTCAGTTTCATTTTGTTCATGCTATTCGTTTAATAAGTTTGTTATAGAGAAAACATGAATTAATTCTCTTAGCTCTTTTACCCGACTCACATCAAGCAGGGTAAATTAGTTTGTAGAGGTTGACACGCTTAATTAACAAATATTATTTAAAATATACTAATGTCTATATTTATAGATATAAAAATTGTATCATTCAAGTGTTTATTTTTAAGAATATTTTCTACAATTTTTTATGTTTTATATGTGTATTAATTTAAAAAAATATGATTGATATTTGTTTAAATCAATAATATTGTTACTTTGAATAAGGTTGGTTAAATTCATTAATTTTGAATTGGAATAATATGTAGGTAGGAGAAAATTCAAAAAACTATCTATAGGTAGGAGATTTTTTTTTTACTAGTTTCGGGTCATCTTGAGAAGTAAATAAAAATCAGAACAAAATAGCCCATTCTTAAGTTTAAAAAAATAAACCAAAAATTAAATGCAATTAACAAATTAGAAAAGAGAAATTAATTCGATTATATATATTGTACTCCCTCCGTCCCGGGGAAAGCTCTCCATAAGCTCCGGGCACGGAGGTTAAGAAATACTACTCCCTCCGTCCCACATGAATTTGCACACTTTTTATAAATAGATATTCCATACCAATTTGCACGCCCTATAAAAGGAAATATCTTCATAACCTCCACCCTCAAAATATACTTTTATTTACCTATATATGTCATTACTTTTTCACATTCAATCTACTTTTTACTTTACTTTTTTCATAAAACTTTACAAAACTACCCCTCAAAACATCACTCATTACACATTTTTTTACACATTCTTAAATTGTGTGTCATCCCAGGTGTGCAAGTTACTATGGGACGGAGGGAGTAATATAATAAGTAGATATATTAGAGGTGAGGTGATTGAGAGAGAGGAGAATATAATTAAATGTGAGAGGGAATAGTTACCAAAAAATAATAAGTAGCTTTTATTGGGACATACAAAAAAAAAAGTTTGGTAACTTTGGGACGGAGAGTATATATTATGAAATTGATAATAGATATATTCAAAACACAAAGAAAATGACTATTTTTATTAATTGGAGAAGGAATGAGGCAGGCTCCACTATAATAATATTTTAATATCTAAAAAATTTAGGTGAAAACTTGTTCAGGAAGCCAATTCTGTTATTATATATACCAACAACAAAAAAACGTAAAATTTAACAAAATATACATCACTTATTAAATATAAAATACATGACCATATTTCGCCTAAAACGGATATACATGCATTACCTAGCTACATATTGAAAACGTGTATAACACCAACATATTAAAATAAGTGAACACAAACTAAAAAAATATATAAATACAAATAATAAAAAAATGATACGCGCGTACAGTGAAATGTCAAATCCAGATGGAGAAGTTATGCTAAAAAACATGTCAAATTGATCAATCCCGCCAAAACCATCCCCACTCATCATACTCCTCTTGCGCCAAATTTTTTGTTGCTCTCAAATAAGATAAGGTCGACCTGATTCATCAAGGGCATGTTTGTTTTGGGATTTTGAGGATTTCAAAATCTAGTGGATTTCAAAATCCTAATGTTTTTTATGTGTTGTGTTTGTTTTGGAATTTAGGTAGGGTAGGATTTAACTTTATAGTATAGGATTATAGGTTTTATAGGTATTTATATAGGGTTTATAAGTATTTATAGAGTTGATTTTTATAGTGTTATAGGGTGGGATTTTGAAATCCTGAATCAAAATCTCAAACTGTAACGGGGGTGGAGTTTCGAAATCCCAAATCCGGATTTCCCATCCCAAAACAAACATGCCCCAAGGGACATAGGATTTTTTAAGATAATTTTATTTTCGTCCTTTACAAGGAGCGCAACAATCCTTTCTTTTTTAGCTTGAATCATTTCATGTCGATCACACTCATAATTTTTCATCGTAGTCATCATATGTTCACTATAACTTACCACGCGTGTAAGGGCTTTAAAGCTTTCCTCCTCAACTCTTCTTTTTTATTCTAATTGATCTAATACTTTCTGACGAGCTATATTCATCCAAATTTATAGTAAACTCAAACAAACCTGAAGACTCGGGATTTGGGGTTTCTTGAGTGAACGAATAATCTGAGCAAGATGACTTACTTTCTCATTAGACATGGAAGCTAGTGATGGCCTAAACTTCCAAGTTGACTCAGACCTTTTTTTTTTTTTATCGGTAGTTGACTCAGACCTTTTATACAACTCTTGAGTGCCTAAGTTCCACCTGGGTGCTTAGGACACTCCATCTACTTTGGAGACTCCTAGAACTATATAATTTTGTTGGTTGAGATATTGTTTCATCGTAATTCGTACAATTGTTCAACTCGTGCCCAAAGAGCATTCCTCTTCTAAGATACACTAATTATAGGATTTTATGAGGCCTCAAAATAAAAATTTACTAGTAAATTATCCTCATCTAATGAAAAAGCACGTCCACATTTTGTTGAACTCATTTTACTAAAATTAATAGAAGAGAGTTTTTTTTTTTTGTTTTTTTTTTAAAACAAGAGAGTTTAAATAGATAATTGTATAAAGAATTAACTCATTTAATTACTAGTATTTATAGGCGTAGATAATTTATTATTGTGTTGGTAGAAGTATTTGTATAAGATATTGGGATATTGAAGAGTGAAAAATTAGATATACCATGCAATGATGGTGGATTTGATATATATCATGTAGAGATATCAGGTGAAGAGCTTGTTCACTTCGCACTTCGTACTGTGATGTTGATCATTTGTGGAAGGAGTACTCGAATTTATAATATTGTCAGGTGAAGAGCTTGTTCACTTTGCACTTAGAGCTTGTTCACTTCACACTTCGTACTGTAATGTTGATCATTTGTGGGAAGAGTACTCGAATTTATAATATTGTTAGTGTTAATTAATCAATTTTATATGTAATAATTGTAATTGTGTTATATTAGATTACACTCACATTTATCATTTTACATTTTCATATTTAAATAAAATCAAATTTTAAAAATTACAAATTAATTTACATTTTATGATTTTGATCAAATTAATTTAATTTAAATATCAATTTTATTATGTCCACTATAGTAGTAATATTTAATTAATATATATACATATATTTCGATTTATATACAATTATATGTATATTAAGGTAAATATGTTTTTAAAAATATTTTTTTATGTAGTTTTTAGTATAAAATGAATATGAAATGCTATTTAAATAATTGTATATTTAATTTAAATTATGTAATATCAAAATAAATACTCATATTGTATACATTAAAATTAATTTAAAAAAATTAAACAAGGGCATTGAAGGTAAAAATAAAGTAAATGTAAATAGTAAAAATTTTAAATAAAAAATGGAAATAATAAAAAGAAAAGTGAAAATAATAAAATTAGAGCATTATTTAATGATTGTATTATTTTAAAAAAGAATAAAATAATAAATAGGGTGAGATGAGATTTATGGTTGAAAAAAGTTTTTAAAATAGAGTTAAAAAAAAATTGTATTTTTTTTATTTTAATAATGTTGAGATGATGTAATGTAAGGGCAGCGTATATTAGTTTATAGAGTAGAAAACGTTCAAATAGCAATTGTGAAAGGAGTATTATGACTTAGAATGAATGGAGTGGATGCAATCTGTTTTATTATAATTGATTCTTTTAAGTTAATGAATTAGGACAAAGAATACCTTTTAGAAATGGAGTGGATGCAATCTGTCTTCATCTAAATCCAATTTGATTAGGTTACATTTTCTTAAAAAATCTTTTATAGAATTCATCTAAATCCAAATGCATCAATCGCATATAACCTGTCATACAAAAATCTAATAACATGAATGAAAGAAAAATTATTTTATTATTCTAGCTTACGTTAAATTCAAAGAATAAAGCAAAACAAATATAGAAAATTATGAAAGTCAGATAATCCAAAGATGCTTCAAATTTAGTTTAGCCAGCAGAACACCTCCAAAACAAAGTATTTCAAAACTCTACTAGAAAATACTAATAAATTGAATTTTAGAAATGTAGCGACTTGTTCGAGGCCATAATCAAAACCAATAGAGATGAAAGGCACGGAGAATCGCTTTTTGATTTGGCCAACCTTCAATGCAAGTTTTTCGCCATTAATCGACGCTCTTGCTCTGCAAATTGGCGTTGTCTCAAATTCAAAATTTATTAAAACAATCCAGAAACTATAATCCAAACTAAACTGCGATAAAGAAACTAATAAATTATCAGATTTTCGACTGAGAGGAAATGAAAATGAATTGAAGAGGAGGAAGGATATTTATAGGGGGAAGGGTAGCTGAAACCCTAAAACTTGAATTTACTAATGTGTCCCGTGACCGTCGGTTCTCTAAATTCAGGCCCATGGGCCATACTAAGTTTAGGCCCATGCTCATAAAGGTAAAAGAAAGAAAGACGAATGAATACCCTTGCCCAAGAAACCCCAGCCACCATTGCAGCGGAGAAAGCACATTGATTGAGCAATGGATCACATAGCTGCTGCACAAGAGAGATTACTCAACGAAAGATTGAAACAGAAGCTCAATGAGGTTAATTCCGCCGCTCAATCGAATCTCTCCGGCGTTCAAGATCACATCAATTTTACCCTCCAGGTTTTCTTCTTTTCTTTTCGGTTCTGTTTGTTTGTGTGATTATCTATATTATTGATTTTTTTATTTTTTTTAATAATTGTATTTATTTATTTATAGCAAGCGTATTTCAAGTGTGCGTATGAGTGTTTCGATAGGAGTAGGAAGCAAGATGAGATAAGCAACTGCGTGGAGCAATGCAGTGTGCCTGTACTCATGGCCCAAAATCTTGTTGAAAACGAGATGGCTAAGTTTCAGGTAACATTCAATCATTTTTTAAAACTTGATTCTGAATTTAGTTGAGATATTTGCCAATTTTGTGTTTTACTATTTATTTAATGAACTATAGTTTATAGAATTTGAAGCTGATTGATTACTGAGGATGAGCAATGTTTATCACAAAAATAGTCTCATTTCTCTTGTATTCTTTGTCAGCTGAAGTCACGTACACTTTATGTAAACTATCACCTGACCACCTTTATAATACTCTTTACTTTATTACTTAATCTACATTTTCCTTAAAACTTGTGCCCTACCCCAATGGGAATACATTTGGTGGATGGAGGGAGTATAATATAAGAGAGAGTAAGCTAGATCTGCTGGTTGGAAGCCAATTATATAAGGCTTACTAAGCAAGGTCTTTAACCATTATTTTCCAACACTAGCTCTTTATCTTTATAGAGAGTGAATGTACTATATATACCTCACACTATTTACGTACCTTTCTCATTAATCATTCCTTCATCATCATGGACTACATTTGGTGGATGGAGGGAGTATTAGATTTTGATGTTTTCTGACCTTATGGCTGATTAAACAGTTATCAAATGTGAAAGTAGGAACTTGAAGAATCAATAAGCTTTTGTTTATAACAAACTAAGAGACTGTAATGGTTTCCATTGCAAATCGATTGAGATTTGTTAATTACTCGAATGTCAATCAGTTATCTAGCCTTGAAAGATGATATATTATCTAGAAGACAGTTGTAGGATCTTAGCAAATATTATCCATGATCATCAAATTGATTTAACAAAAATATCAAGCTGATGGTTCATCTTGTTCAATATACTACCATTGCTGTTTTCCAGTGGGTGTGTCATGTATGAATGATGATTTGAAGTGTCTTAATTCGATTTGTTCAGGAAAAACTGAGCCGCTCTCTTACTGTTTGCCAAGACAAATACGAGACAGCCAAGCTTCATCCAAATAGCAACAACGCCTTGAATGATCTGGAGTCGTGTGTTGACCTTTCTGTTCAAGATGGCATCAAGATGATCCCACTTCTTGCTGGAAAATTCAAGGCACAGCTCTCAATCAACAATTGAAGACTATTGATCATTTTTTTATGGTTTTATCTTGTTGTATTTTCAATTGAAGGAGGTTGTAATTGGTGCACAGCCTTCAAGCTATGATGAGATGAAACGTGAGGAAAGATTAACTTAGCTTCAAGCTATAAGAAGATTAACCTATGAATTGTGATAAATCATGGCTGAGCTGCAGAAACATATCAAACTTTAGGATCATAGGTCAGGTTATATCGTATACTTGGAGATTTGATAATGTTGCATTCTGCAAATTTGTGCCATTCGTGCCATTTAGGTCCAATTTTGACTAAAAATATTCAACCAAATCGTTAACTAGTGTCAGCTCGTTGTATATTGAATAGTAATATTGTTTATTATTAGTATATACTTCATCTGGCTGCTAAAAAAGTGTCCTCAGTTTTATTTTTTATTCACAAAGAATATGTTAATTTTTAAGTATCTTTTCTACCTTATTAATAAAGTTGATGGGTTAACTTACCAACAATACTCTACTTATACTTCATAATTAAAATATAAAATATTTTTAAAACATGTGTCAAAAAAGTGAACACACTTTTGAATTTATATTTCAATTTTTTGTGATTTTCAATATTAGCTGTTTATCATAAAATATAAGAAACTTTCATTCTTTTTTTTTTTTTTAGTAAACTATCCGGAGAGGGAGTATATATATACATATAAGTCAATTTTTTAGCATTGGTGATTGGTGCGTATAAAAAAATTGTGAGAAGAATCAAAATCTCTTTAATAACTAATTAATTTTGATTGTCACGTAAATGAGATCTCTTACACGTCTAATGTGTTGATTAAAAGCCTACAAGTTGGAATGTAGAAAACCTTGAAAACATCATGATATTAGTTCATAGATCAACAAGTGAAAAGAAATGCCCTCAGGGCGAATTTACTTTTCCTAGTATGGTATGGAATTAATACACTAAAAATGTAGTATGTAGTCTGTTGCTTACCAGAAAGGATGCAAAGTAAAAGAGCATTCAAAGAACAATAAAGAATCCATTCGTGACTTTATTTGAATAACAAAACAGCATACAAGATCAACGATTAAAGTGCGTAAACCCGCTCTCAGCTAATTACACAGTTTGGCTCATGTGGGATGTAATGTAGCTAATTCGACACCTTGGTAGCCAAGGTTGATTCAGCCTCATTCTTAAGTTTCTGCTCTTCGAATTTGTCAATAGCTACCTGAAGTTCGTCCGTACCGCCAACAGCTCTCATTGTGTAGAAATACACCCCAAAGACGAATGACGTCAGGCCTCCAGCAACAATCGCATTCTTGGCCTTGGGTGCAAGGGTATGGAACCCTGATAATATCCCAGACATCTCAAGATGAACACTGTTGTAGTATATGTTCTCTGTCAATCTGCAGGTTGAACAAGCAAAAGCTTAATCATTATTAATTGATGATTGTACCCTGATTTTCAAGAATTACTCAGAAGAACATTTACGTTGGTTAGAATCTCAAAAACCCAAGCGAGAACTGATAGTAGCACTGACTAAGCAGTACAATGGTCAGCCGTGGATTAGCAAATCAAAAATCAAAATATACGCCTATGTAGTTATTCATTTTCATAGTTAGAAACAGCAAAATAGATAAAGATCCCCAAAAAATGCAGACAAACAAGTTGCAGAGTTCGTGATATCTAATCAAGCAATCTCTTCCCTTCGTTTACATTTCAATGCAGAACAGGGTGAGTTATCCCCTTCCCCACCCTGCAACATTAGGGGCAATTTGATACACCAAGTGCAGACATCATAAACCATTTAAAGCATTGAAGCTACAAATTGAAAATCTGATGCTGTTTTATTATCCACAGGAGATAATGGCAAGGTACGTAGTACACTTGAACAGACAAATTCTCATGTACACATTTTTGCAACATAATTATGTGAACAGTAAAGATCTTCATAAACAATCAAGAAAAGGAAAACTAGAATTTACATACAGCAGAAACCAATCAAAGAAGGAATATACATGCACCAAGCTTAATAGATCACAAAAATGTCAAACCAATATACTGTGTATACGTCGGGGGCATCATGATACCGAAAAAAACTGCCATATATCATTCCCACAAATTCATCCAGTTTAGCAGGTATAATGCATTTTTTCACATAGCCAGGATCACAAACATGGATCCCGAATTCCAGATGGTTAAAGCCAATGAGTATAGCTGCTTGTTCAACAATACAATTGTTGAAGATAATAGAATAAATACCAAAGTACAAACAATAAACGGAACAATAAAAAATTCTTGAGGCGTGCAAATTACGTGTCCTGAAGGATTTACTTGTGTAATTCCCTAGGATACAACAAGATTTCTAGCATTAAACTAGGAGCAGCAATAACTAAATAACCCTGCAAGGAAAAGGTAGAGAAAATGTGTATGTGAAAGTGGTTTTTTTTACGTGAGTATTGTACCAAGAATGAAATGAACTCTCTGAATATATATGGTCAGTAGGATATATGTATTGCAGCCGATGGGTAGTGAAATTCTTGTGATACATATATATATATATATAAACTTTCCTGCATCTGAAAAACCATATAGTGTGGACGAAACCTTTTCAGCAAAGGCATCGTGCATGTAAGTTATATATGTTTCACAAGAATTTAGTTACCCTCGGTTACAATACATATATCTGACCATACGCTCAGAGATTTCATTTCATCCTTGTACAGCCGTACAGTGCTCACACAAAAAGTAACCTCCTTCTTTTCTTTGCTGGACTATTTAATTATTGTTGCTCCTAGTTTCTAGTTTTATATGAGTAGGGGTGGTTCGTAACAGTACACCGAAAATACCATATCATTTTGGTATACACCGGTATAAAAAATGAATATGTTTCATATTGAAAATTCAGCATACCATTACCGAAATATAAACACTATTTATGTGTCTGTAGATAAAACAAAATTTCATTATATTGGTATATTCAGCAGAATTTATCTAAGATAGAAAAAAGAGAACGTAACAGACACAGTAAAATTTGCATCCATTTTAGTCATTAGAAGAGGATGCCCTATCTATCTATCTAACCAAATCCAATCTCCATAATCATGACAGTCAATAAAGGTCTGTTCTAAAACACATCAACTTGAGTAGATTTTTCATGTATTGATATTCTTCTGATTAAATCAACAAGGAAATGACAGCTTCTCTTTTGGTGCAAAACATTAGAAACAACGCTCCTCAAAGCAAAAATGAAACAGCCGATTATGAAATCGTTTTAAATTCTCTAATAATTTCCATTTCAACGCTCGACAAATTCAGTAACCTGAGAATTATAAACAACATACACGATAATAACAGTGAATCCGAGGGCCAATAGAGGGAATCGTACCTGATTTAAAACCCTAGCTCCTTTGCTTACAGTTAGAGTCCTTCGGAATTAGAAAGCAGGAAACCGACTTCTAATTTTGTGCTTAAATTTATGGACCAAAATTGGGCCCTGGCTATATACCCCTCCACCTTTGTTAAGTATACTCCCCCATCCCATTTAATAATTTAATATTTATATAAAATACCTAAATTACCCTTTCATCAAAATTCATTTTATAGATACACCCCAAATTTTAAATTGAAATTCAGATTAACCCTAACCCTAATTTAAGAGCAGCCGCTGCCGTCACCAACCCTTCGGCCGCCACAGCCGTCGCACATGAAATTTTAAAAAAAACAAATTTACGACACTGATTTACCGGTAAAAAATACTGTTGTCGAACCTGGTTTATCGACGAAAAATATTTCCATCGAAAGATAATTTTTTTTTAATAAAATTAAAATTTTCGACCACTCTTGGTCGACGATATTCGTTATCGTCAACAATTATTTATAAAAAAAAAAGGGGATAGCCGGAGAGAAAAAAAAAAAAAGAGGGGCAGCGACGGCGCCGTGAGATGGAGGAAGCGGCGACGGAGAGAGGGAAGGGGCGCCGACGGAGGGAGAAGCTGTCGAAAAGGAGAAAAAAGGAAAACAAAAACTTGCAGATGGGAGTGAAGGAGGGGGCGGCGACCGTGGCCGTGAGAGGGAAGAGGCGCGGCGACGGTGACCGTGGGAGGAAGGAATGGCGGTGATGGTGGCCGTGGGAGGGAGGAGGGGCGGCAATGGTAGGAGGGCAGCGAAAATTTACAGAAGAAAGAAGAAAAAAGAGAGAGAGAGGGGGCAGTACCTGGGGGCGGCGGTGATGTGGCCGGCGGCAAGGCGCCGCTGTGGCGGAGGCTTAGATGGGGAGAGGAATTAGGGTTTTAATCTTTGGGGATTTTGAAAGAATGTGGAAGAAGAAATGGGGAATTAGGGTTTTAATGGGGAAGTGCATTTAACATGTCATTTAAGAAAAAATAGGGTAATTTGAGGGCAGTACATCTAACATTAACATTCGTTACATTGAGAGGGGTACATAAATTGGGGGAGTATACTTAACAGAGCTGGAGGGGTATATAGCCAGGGCCCCAAAATTGGGCGACATGGCCTGTAAATATGTGGGCCTACTGAGTAAAAAAAACTTTGGTGATAAACTTCAAGCATATTAATATTTAATTTAAAAAAACATATTAATATATACTAATAATTTAAATTATATTTTGTTCATATTTTTAATATTTAAATACTTTATAAATTTAATATATAAACGAAAAGATTGGTAAATGATAAAGATAATTTTGAAATGCATCATGAGAGAGGAGTAGAGGTGAAAGAGAAAAAAAATAATTGAAAAATGCAGTGAGAGATAATAAAGTGAGAAAGAAAGAAAATGAAAAGAGAAAGGAAAAAAAAATTTGAAAATGTATAGAGCTTTGTAGTGTTGCGTAAAACGGAAAGATTTAGACCATCTCCAACGGCACTCTATTTATAGAGTTTCACTTTAAAAATGAAGTTTTGCTCCTTCCAACCATACTCTATTTTGAAGTTTTGAAAGTTTACTATTCAAAACTCTATATTTTATAGTATCTATTATTTTATTAATATTTATAATTCTATATTAATAATTTATTAAATATAATTACAATTTTATTGTTATTCTAATTTATAATATATATATATATTTTTTTTTTTGTGTGTGTATTATTATTACTAACAAAAAAAATGTAAAATACAATAAAACATACTCCCTCCGTCCACGAAAAGTAGTCTCATTTGACACATATTCTTTGTCCACCAAATGTAGTCCCATACACTTTATGGAAACTATCACCCTTCAACTATCACTTAATTACTCAATTTGCCATCAACTTTATTCCTAAACAATCACTTTATTCACAATGGACCCCACAATACCCTATAATACCCTTACTTTATCTACTTTATCTACCATTTTCTTAAAACTTGTGCCCCATCCCCATGTCCCTACTTTTCATGGATGGAGGGAGTACATTATATATTAAAACGGACATACATGCATTACCTCTACATATAACACCGACATATTAAAATAAGTGAACACAAACTGAAAATAAATACAAATAAAAAAAAAAAATACACTAGTACGGCGAATGTTGAATCCAGATGGAGAAGTTTTATTGTTGTAATATTTAATTTACTAATTGAATATTTAATTATATAAATTAATTTAAATATGAAGATAAATATATTATTTAATGATTGTAATATATTGAAAATGAATAAAATAATAAATAGAGTAAGATATAAAGTTTTATGGTTGGAGAAGGTTTTTCAAATAGAGTCTAAAAAAGTGTATTTTAGAGTTTAGAGATCTTCATTTTAGAGTTTGTGACTGGAGATAACCTTAGAATCAGATGTAAAAGAGATTAAAAAAATGAGAATAAAGAAAGAGATGAAGATGAATGAAAACAATGATGCCCTTTATAAGCACTGAAGGATTACATAATTTCTCTAAAAAATTAGGTTTAAAGATTTTATGTTGAAAATGTAATATCTAACAAAGTTATTATTAGAAATTTTAGTGATGGTCTTAGTACAATGTTCAACCTAAGTTGAATGTTATTAATAAGTTGATCACATAAACAAATTCATTTTCAAATTTCAACTTAAGTTATGTTCAGGTTCGGATGGAAATGGAATTACTTATTTCTCATTTTATTTTATTTCTCACACTATTAAAAATGATTACATCATTATATTTTGGAGTGATCATAAATTTTGAAAATCATGTGACATTGAACAACATTGCAACGCTTCTTGTAACTATTTTAAATAGACTTCAATTATTTATTTATTTTTGCAAATTCCATATACAAGCAACGCAATTTTAATTTTATGAGCAAAATCGCACTGCACCATATGCATAACATAAATAAAATATATGATACTATAAGACCCTTATGATTGAAAAATAAAAGAGAAACAATCAAACAAATCAGGGGAAAAAATACACCCAAAAAAAAAGCTGAAAAAGCAAGTAAAAAAAAAAAAGATAAAATCCCAAAACAAACGTGTTCGGTCTTTGAAAAGCAACCCCAAAACATCACCCCAAATAAATCTCAGCAAAATAATTCAATAATTTAAAAAAATTAGGAAAAATTGTATCAAAAAAAGGTTGAAAAAAAGCAATTAATATTTTTATATAAAGGATAAAAGTCCAAAACAAATGTGTTGGGCCTTAGAAATTTGAAATGCAAGGTGATTTAAGTGAGTTGGTAGAGGTTCAGGGTTAATCAATTGAAGGTCGTATCCCACTCCCACTTATTTAAGTGTAACAATTCAAACTCAGACAAATTCACCAAACTCAATATGTACTCACTGCATTGCACAACTTTACCCGTGATTAGTTATTACCATCAAACAAAGCTCGACTAGAATAAAAATAATCATAAACTTTTTGTCCTTTAAAAAGGAAGCCAAAAGCAGTTGTGATTTCTCTTATCACACAAGAATGTCACAAATAGCTTCTTTTCAACAACAGTATATAATCAAGCCTCTTATTGTGACATTGATGAGTGCTTGAGCTACAACATTACGACAAAAAAAACGGACCCTGGAAAGCCTAGCTCAGGTAACACAGAAAACAAGAACCTGACTGGACGTGATGCGCTTGCAAAAGCTAAGTGGCATTACCATTCATTATTTGTGTGAGATAAATAGGTTGCCAGATGGATTATATTCACAATTCAGGTGTCATCTTCTCAGCTTCTTCCCTTATAGACTGGAAAAGAATGGTCGATAAGTACCTCTCGCCAAAGCTAGGAAAAACAACCTACAACCAACAACAAGAGATTCAAATCAAGTAATTAGATTTTCAGTACATATATATATAAGCTCCTGCAACATAAAAAAACAAAATTCACGCCACCCCCACTCTCCAAGTTCTTGATAGTTATTTTATATTAAAATTTAAAAACATCTCTCAAATTATCAAAGAACTTATAAGTTTTATTAGTCAAAAACTTTAACAACCTGTAAGCTACTTAAAAATTACATCGTATAAGCTCTTGAAACGACTTATGAAGATGTTGAACTTATAAAATGGTTAAAATAAGCTTAGCCAAACGGGCTCTTATTATTTGAAGGAAAAAACCATTCTTGATTCATTCAACTGCCATTGGTAAATCAAAGAGGGGAACTATGATATAAATCGATGTACTCAATTGATAGAGATGCTTATAGGGGTTCAAGAAAGAAGAACTATCCCAAAATAGAGCCCAGAGAATGTATTCTCTGCCACAAGCTTTAATAGCTGCAATTCAGTATAATATTCCCAATAATCCTCCTAAACTGAAACTCTAGACTATATACACTAACAACCACAGGCCAACACCAAGGCTCATCAACATAAAAGAAAGCCCAATCATATAGAGGAAAATAACAGAATAGCCCACTACTCCTATCTTCTTCTTGCGCCGTTTATACACTCTAAGTACAAGTGTATCATCAATAAATAAACGTCATCCACATGTGTCAAAGAGGCAGAAAAAGATAGATTTTGTATATAAACCCCAACATTGGAATCTAACTTCAGATAAGATGAAGTCAACAGGCATGTTATAACAAACATGGTAAATTAACTTCAAAAAGAATAAACATACCGCTATAAGCTTTCCTGCATTTTCAGGTCGCTTTCCAACCTTAATAGCAGCTAATGCTGCAGCTCCTGAAGAAATACCCACCTGGAAAGAAAATTCCAGCATATACATGTATTTTCAATTTCGTAGACAATAATTTGAGCATTTACATGTTTATAGAAAAGAAGACAGATATTTACTGTGAACTTTAATTTAACAAAAACAACATGACCCCACATCTACAATGAAATACATTCAATAATTAACGCTGATGAAACACTGAAAGGAAAACTTCCGGAGAGGACAAAAGTCAGAAACAAGCTATTCCAAAGAAAATTAATGAGCTTTGCCTGAATTTGTAAACCTTTAAGGTGCCTGCTTAATATCTTCAGAAGACGTAGTGATCTAGAAGATATCCCGATATTGTCATACCCCATGCGCATCTCTTTCATATTATGCCTTACCTTTCTAACAATATTCTCTACCAGTTTCCACTGATAATTATTGCACCTAAAGCTGTTTTAATATTTCTAACAGACTAACACAAGACTGGAAGAATGTTCCTTGAAAACTTATACAGTACATACTAATAAGATTCTTAGTGCTTTTCCTACAACAACATAAATTATGACCTGTAAAATAACTTTAATAATAGAACTTACAACTTTGAATTGCATTACAAATGTAACCTCTTGACAAAGAGATTCCCGGGTACACTAATTAAAGGCATCTAGTCTCCGACTACGCTTTTAGCATCAACATTTGTATTCATTAACTGAATTAAGTATCCTCAGAATGACAGAATCTATGGTTCAACCTTTCGGGCAGCATATGATCAGTCATAATATGTAAGAATGGGAGATTCCTTCTGATTATGAACAAAGGTAGGAGAACTTTTTGATTAAATCTCTTCTGAAGTTTGATGAGTTCATACTTGACCACAGGGAAAACTTACATCTCTGCCCAAAGGTTTGTTGTGAATAGTGTTAAACTGTTAGTGTGTGTGTGTGTGCATGTGCGCATTAGGATGAGAATATGAAGTTATTGTCGAACATAGGCAAGTGTCATATCCTTCCAATTCCACATAAACTAATCAGACAATATGTAACACATTAAGTCGGAGTGTACTAACCGCTGAGCTACTAGCTCAGCATGATGCCTTATGAAATTTACAGTCTAAGAAGATATAGATTAAGGATGCACTAACCAGCAGACCCTCTTGAAGAGCTAATTGCTTTGCCATTTCCACAGCTTCATCACTTGATATCTGAGAAGAGCCAACAAGTGAGCTCATAATAAAAGCACGGAAACTACTGTATCAAACAACTGGATGGCTGAGAAGTAACAAACATTTTAACAATTAGGTGACAGAAATAAAGAGGTAAATTTGCAGTCCTGTAATCTAGGCTTAACACTGAAACCACTTGCAAGGAAACTGGCTTAAACCTAAATTTTGGTTCATTTGAACCCAAGAAGTTAGGCTACTTTGTAAATAAGCAATCTAGATTTGTTCAGAAGAAATAAACAGACAAGGTATTTACTTCCTTCTCAACAACAAGGTATGAAAAAGACCATCCATGTCAAAAGAGTGATGCTACTGATGAAGTTAATCGATGACTAATGAGGATGGTGAATCAAGGATACTACTTATTGATTGACAGATTTATACATAAACTGATGTTTTTCGGTTTCTGAAAAATATATAAACATGAAGCACGAGTAATCTATAAATCAAAGAAAATATATAACCATAGTAAAGTATGAACATAGAAAACTGACCTCTATAACTTCATCCATTACATCTTGATCTAAATTCTTCGGTACAAAACCTGCTCCAATCCCTTGAATTTTGTGAGGGCCTGCAGTTACAAATTGCAAAGACTAGGACAATACAAAAATTTAACCAGGAAACTAACATAGCAAGGAGATAATAGGCTGCCATCTTACCAGGCTTTCCACCTGATAGTATGTTGCTTTCAGTGGGTTCCACACCAATAACCTAATCCATCAGGAACAAACAAAGGTATTTTTATGAGAGATGATATAAAGAAGACAAAAGAATTGGGAAATTGTAGCTTCCAAGTTATGTGTGGATATAGTTCGCTATCACCTTGATTTTAGGATTGCTTTCTTTGAGGTATCGACCAACACCTGAAATTGTTCCACCAGTACCAATTCCAGCAACAAGTATATCCACCTTGCCTTTAGTATCTTCCCAAATCTCAGGGCCAGTGGTTTCATAGTGAATCTGCATAAAATGTCAATGTAATTAGAAGTCCTCATATATGACTCCAGCGCATTATATACAATCTTCCCAATTGACATCACATTCAAACATAAGAAAGAACCTTGGGATTTGCAGGGTTATCAAATTGTTGAAGTATGTAAGCATTTGGGGTGCTATTACATATGTCTTCAGCTTTTTGAACAGCTCCTTTCATGCCTTTGGCTGCCTCTGTTAAAACTAATTCAGCTCCAAATGCTTTCAAGAGTACCCTTCTCTCAAGACTCATGGATGCAGGCATTGTTAAGATGAGCTTGTAGCCTCTTGAAGCAGCAATAAATGCAAGGCCAATTCCAGTATTTCCACTTGTAGGTTCAACCAAGACACTCTAGAAAATGGCCAAATTCCCATGATAAGAATGAAATGTATCAAGACTAAAAAGGAATAGTAACTAGCACTTCTGTTTATCATATTCATTAAAAAGAGACTGTTTATGCAAGAAACAACAACAAAACCAGGTTACAACAACTATAAAATGAACAAAATGCTGGTAATGAAGTCCAAAATGGCCATGTACAAGAAAATTGAAAAGGCTCAAGAACAAAATTCTTGATCCATCATCTTACCTTCCCAGGAGTAATAAGCCCTTTCTGCTCAGCATCAAGAATCATACTGTACCCTATCCTGAAAGCAAGATATTGTTGCAAATGAGCTTAACATGATCAGATCTAAACATATTATCCCCAACATTGGCACATAGACCCACTTTTGGTCAATGATGAAGAGATATTTCATGCCACATAAAATTTGAAAATGAAGATCTGAACAGGGCTCACCTATCTTTGACACTGCAGCATGGCTCCATAATTTCAAGCTTTGCAGCTATATTTGCAACACAGCCTTTTACAACACTATTTAAGTAAACCATCGGTGTCTTCCCAATGAGCTGTTACAGAACAACAAAGACTGAGAAAACTGAACAGATAAATAAATTACTTGCTAACTGCGGAAATAAAAGAATGATGAACTCAGAAAGCAATAAATATATGTAAAATAAAATCTAAAATTCATGCATGCATATCGCAAATATATTTTAAAAAAAAAATCACTCCTTTTTCCTATGAAAGACATAACATTTCAGACATTTCATTTTAGACGAACTAAAAATTTCACTCCTTTTTCCTATATGCATCAGATGGTTTTTTAATTTTGCTATTTAACCTGTGAATCTGGAAAGAAATAGTATAATTTCCGAGGATCATGAGGAATTACTGGGATAAGTTTAGGGTTGCTTAATGGGCTGAAAAAAAATCCTCGAAAAACATATTGCTGAATGAAGTCCTTCCATGTCCTTCTGAAAATATTCATAGGCCAACAGCCTTTTTTCAAAAGTCATATACATGACAAAACCTTTTCCATTAACCATTCCATATCTTACCACAACAATCAGAGTCTCCAATTTTATTTCACAATCCTTACCATTTTAGATGGCTCCAAAATGGATATTCAGAAAAGTACAATGAACAGAAGGTTCAATAAAGGATATAAGCATCAGATAAGTACTGAATTACTTTATATTTCCAAGAGAATAAAGGCAGTGTCATCAGAGATACTCAAGGAAAATGATGAAACACTAAACATAAAAACAATTGCACCCAGTCACCCACCCTATAACTGGTTCAAAACAGTAATAGCAAAACTGCCAGAAGAAACTAAGAGTACAGTGTGTGAAGAATTACTGAAAGAGAACAATAGTCTACCATTCAATTTTCGGCATTTTTACCTCATTTTAGCAATACACTATCTTTCCTGCCTTCATTGTCCCACTATCAATTTCACACTACACGACTTAAGACAAATAAAAAACCAGAAGCAAATAAAAGAGAAACATCATTTCGCAAGAACTAAACCCCTTATCAGAGACTAATATTAAAAAAATTGCCTTCTAGTTTGCGCTTATCATGAAATTAAACAACACATTGAATACAATTATGGTCTGTCCTAATTCCTAAAAGGTTGCAACTACAAATTTCATAAGAATCTCGGAATTGATCAGAAAACGAGCAATAATCTCACTTGAGTAACATCTTCAGCAATATTGAGTCCTTCAACCTCCGTCTCTGCCTCAACAGAAACAGCTTTACATACAATTCCACCATAACCGCCATTTCTTCTACTAACAACACCGGTGGTGGCGATTCCGACACTGTGGCCAGACTTTCCAACGCCGATACGGCATTTTTTGCTGGTGAAGAATTCTGGTGAGCGGATGTCCGACTTGGTGGCGGTGCAGAGAGAAGTCAACGGTTTGTTCAGCAGCGACGCCATTGGTAAGCTCCGGCAGTCACTGTGTGTGTGTGTTTAGTGCGTGTATTCTGTGGGAGAGTGTGTCTAGATTCAGAGATGGTTGAATGTGTGTATTTATCCTTTTGGAGGAAAAAGAGAGATATCTGTGGCGGACGCCTTGTTATGAAAAAGAATTGGAAATTCACCTGAGTTAGTATTAATGGGCTTCATCAAACGGGCTTTCACTTTGTTTTATGGATTCGACCTTGTTTCATATGACTGAAAAACTAATTATTTCTTCCACGAATTTTAAAAAAAAAATTATCTTATAACAACCAAAAAATGTAAAAAAAAGTTTGGAAATAAAGTGATGTGTGATCAATATTTCCTTTTTTTATAACATCAATCGATATTTGTTTTAAATGAAAATTATAAAATTTGAATGATAGAAAAAAAATTGAATATTTAAAACATGGACGGACATAATATCTCCCTATATACTAATAGGGGAGTTGAGATGGCTAGAGAGAGTGAGGAAGAGAGAGTGGAAGGAGAGTGGGTGAGAGACAGCCGTAGGAACCACCACTCGTTTTCCGAGCGTTTTCCGGTAAGGCAGATACAGCCCCGTTACCCTAGTTTCACCCAACACCCTTACTAACCCAGAAGACAGATAGGAACCAGGTCAGTGAAGAACGTTACCGTCCTTATAAGCGTGACTCGACCAACTGGAGAGATAAGATTGTTGATTTAAAGAATAGAAATACTATCTCATTCTTTGTCAGGAACTTCCCAAATGAGTGTAATAGTGAAAATCTGCGGGTTCGTTTTAAGTCAATGGGAAAAGTCGTTGATGTCTTTCGCCCTAGAAAGAATGATAGAGAAGGAAAGCCCTTTGGATTTGTCAGATTCCAAGCAGACATGAATGAAGAGAGGTTGCTGGAAAGATTGAACAATGTATGGATTGGGAGTTACAAAATTAGGGCTTTCATCCCACGATACAATAGATCCAGGGAAGTTGAGAGACCGAGAGAACAAGTGAACCCACCACACTTGTTTGACAGCAACAAAGGCGTACGGAGAGAGAATGTGTCTTACGTGGGAGCCATGGGGAGAGCCGAACCGTCAAAACAACCAGACCTCATTGGAAACGTGGAAGAGGTCTTTCACTTCAGCCCAAAAGAGAACTTGAAACAAGATCCTAATTGATGAAAGTATAGTTTTGATAAGCCAAAAAGAGAACTTGAATATATTCTAAGTGTTAACCGATCTGTTATGGAAGTCGTCTTGTATGAAACAAGATCAGATGAGTTAAAAGTAAAGCTGAAATAAACTAAGTATGAAAGACAATTTACTATAGGTTGTTATGATAAGTTATAATCATTGTATAGAAGCTTATGTTTATGCTTATGTCATATTGATGTAATAGTTTATAAGTTGACTAAGCTGATTTATAAAGCTTAAAGTAATGTAATAGATTTAGATAAACTTAGATAGGACAAGCTAATTTCTACAAGAAGACATATGAAGATGAAGATAAGAAGACTTGATTAGACAAGACAAATGAAGAGAAGTCTGAAATATTCTAAGTACAGAATGTGAAGGAAGACAAGTCAAGTTAAAGATAAAGATAGAATCATATATTCGTATCAAAGGAAGATATAAAGTTCGTTATGGTTCGTAACTGAATAACTGACGTATTTGAAGATACATCAAGAAAGAAGTTATCAGAGTTAGTTAGAAGAAGTTATCAATTAAGAAAAGGTTGTTGGATAACAAACTAATCTTGATTAAGTGAAGTCTATAAATACTTGAAGGCATTCAACGTTTAAAGACTACTGAGATTACAACTACTGAAAATAGAACTACTGAAATTACTGAGTGTATACTGAAGAGATCAAAGCAAGGAAACTCGCAGAGTTCAAAGCATTCGAAAGTTCTAAAGAAGAAGCCCAGAAAAGACAAGTCTACACAAGAAGGCTTACTACAGAAAAACAGAGAAGTTTTTCATTATTGTTTTTGTATTGTAAACAAGCTTGCTAGTTGCTTGATTAAATCACTAGTTGTTAGATCGAAGATATATTTGGAGATATAGAGTTGTGAGAGTGGATGTAGACAAGTTGTCGAACCACTATAAATCTCGTGTTATTTACTTACTGTTTATATTTGTTAATTGTTCTTAATTGTCAACTTGGATAATCAACAAGATTCTTATTGTCAAGTTGAATAGACTAGTTGATATTTGCAGAATAGACAAGTAAGGTTTTTACATTGTTAGAGTTGAGTATAATTGTTAAGGGCTCATAAACTGATAATTCTGCACGATTAATCTCTGATATTTTGAAAGATTTTAAAAGTCTATTCACCCCTCCCCTCTAGACTTTTCTAGTTTACTCAATATTAAACTCAACTTTGGGACCAACAAACCTTATTAGGGGAATGGGGTTGGAGGTAGAGTTGTTATTCGAGCCGAGTCGAGCCGAGTATTTGAGGTTCGAGCTCGACTCGAGCTCTTATCAAGTCGAGCCGAGCTCGGCTCGATAACATTATCGAGTAAAAAATTGAGCTATGCTCGACTCGTTAACGAGTCTAACGAGCTTAACGAGCCTATCGAGTCGAGCCAAGCCTAACGAGCCTAATGTAATTTTTTACAAAAAAATAGTTATCGAGCCTAACAAGTCGAGCTCGAGCCGGCTCGTTAGTAAATCGAGTATCTAACGAGCTCGAGCTCGGCTCATTAAGCTAAACGAGCCGAGCCGAGTCTCGTTAAGGCTCGGTTCGAATAATAGCACTAGTTGGAGGTTTTTGAACGAATAAAATAGCTTATGGGCACGGGTTATTAGGTCTAGATATGGGGAGACTTGGGGGGATGATTTCGGTAAGTTCCCAACTAGGAGGGAAGGTAGAGTATCTCTTTGGTGGGGGACATTCTAAGGGATACGGGGAGAGGAGAAACGGGATGGTTTAGGGAGAGCCTATAACTAATATTAGGAGATGGGGGTCGGTCTTTCTTCCGACAAGAGGACTGGACGGGTGAAGGCAAGCTTAGAGATAGATTTAATAGGCTCTAAAACTTATGTCTGGATAAGGGGAAACGGGTGAGGGAGGTGGGCATTTGGGAGGAGGAGGGGGGTGGGGGTGGAAGTTGATCTGGAATTGGAGGCGACCTTTGTTTGAACGGGAAATGAATTCATTCTCTGATCTTAATAATCTCATTGACAGGTCTCAACTTCAGGTTGGCGTGGCAGACTCATGGAAGTGGAAGCTCTCCCCAACGGGACGGTTCTCCACAAAAGACACTTACCTATCAATTGCCGACCGAAACGATGCAATCCAAATACCGGAGGAGAATCAGCGAAGCTTCAAATGAATCTGGAGTAACTTTGCTCCTACGAAAGTGAAGGCTCATGCGTGGCGATTAATATGGGGGAGACAGCCTACAAAGACGGGGCATTTTGCACCAAGGGGGCGACACACGCTGTAGTCTCTGTGGCACCGAAGAGGAGACAAAGCGCCATGTGTTCTTCGAATGCTCACAATCCTTTCTGATTTGGACGAAATGCTTGGAGTGGCACTCGGGCACAATTGAGAATCTTGTGGGATTCAGGTATATTCTTAGAGGGAAAAAAGGAAGACCGACGTCTACATGCTTATGGCTGGGAGTTGTATGGCTAATGGGAAATGGAGGAACGTTGTTTTATTCAGCAACAAGGTATTTTCATTCCAAAGATTTATGATGAAATTAATGTCAATGTTCTGGAGTTGTGTATCAATTTATATACCCCAGGAGCAACAACGATTCCTTTCATTCATGGATGAACGATCCAACACAGCTCTTATGTTCTTAATTTTCTACTATTAGTTATCTGCATTTTCTCTTCTGTAAACATCTAAAATATTTGGGTATATCGTATTCCCAATTTCTAATAAAGTTTCACTTTTGACCGATCAAAAAAAAAAAAAAACTAATAGGGGAGTTAAGATTGTTGATGTGTAGTATTTTTGTTAATTTTACCGGCGTGTTGTTTTTATATTTAATTGATGATATGTGTCACAACTTGGTAAAGTTGTTTGATTTCTAAAATATGACATGTAATTAAATTATTGGTTGAAAATTTTAAATTGATGGAAAGATTCATCAACTTTAAACTTTAATTAATTGACTAATTTCCTAAAATCCTCCAACATACCATAAATTTAGGAGTGGACACAAAATCGAATTTTCGAACCGAACCGACGATTTTCAGTTTATTTGATTCGATTATGTTCGGTTGAAATATTTTTTTAAATTTCGATTTTCGATTCGATTTATATTTTACATTAATTTTTTTAAATTTCAATTTAGGCAATATTTTTTTTGTTAGAACCGAATAAAATCAATTTGATTAGAAAACAGTATGAAGATTTTTTTAAAAAAATATTACTATAAAATATATTAAAAAAAAAATTTATTTAAATATATTAATATGTAAGGACATTTGCTAACACTGTACGCCGGTGTATATTCCACTTATAATTATTAGATTTATTTTTAAAGCTCCTATGAATCAATCAAGTTCAATGAGTTTCATGGTGCATTTACTTAGAGAGTGTTTTATAATTTATTTGAAATTGAGGATTTCGTCTACGACTATAAGTGTCCTTTTACTATATACCCATCTAATCATATATGCATTATATTACAAAAAAAAAAAAAAAAGGGAGATTTTTCAATGCATATATTTTTCTTGGAGTCGGGTCCCGCTACCTGGAATTTTCTAAGATTGTTGGGTTTGTTGGCCTTTCCACGAGGGAAGGGACATATGATGCCTAAACCTTAGTCAAGATTTTGTCTATGCCAACAACTTGTATCACACCACAAAAATTACTAAGGTACAATACAACACAAATAAATAAGTATTGACAAAATCGTCCTGCTGGACTTCATTGTCTTATACTTTTTTTCGTTTTATAATAATTTTTATATATTATTTTTTCTAACGTTCTACAATAATTTTTACTATTTTAAGATGAAAAATGTTACTCTCTTCGTTTAAATTTATTATATTATTTCTTCGAACACAAATTTTAATGAATAATAAATAGTTTATGTATAAAGTAGAATGATTAAAGCTAAGTATGATGGAATACTGTGAAGTCCATTTATGAATAAAATAGTTGTTTATTAATAAAGTGGTGATAATTAAATAAATAAGTGTAAATAATGATATTTTTAAAAAATGAGAATAATAAATTATAGGATAGGGTGATGTGTACTAAGTACACGGTGTACTTGAGTCCAGCTATATAGAAAATATTGTGTATATATATTATAAATAACATAATACTTAACAAAAATCATTGTAGCCTAGTGGTTGTGCTTGAATTGCCTTATCACAATGTCACAGGTTCGAAACTTATCATTAAAAAATAATCGAAAAAAAAAAAATCAAAGTGTGACCGTTGACCAGTCAACGGTCAATATTTGACTAGTCAAAGTCTACCCAAGTACGAAACTTATCATTAAAAAAAAAATCGGAAAAAAAAGTCAAAGTTTGACCGTTGATCGGTCAACATTTTACTAGTCAAAGTCTACTCAAGTACGAAACTTATCATTAAAAAAAATCGAAAAAAAAAAACAAAAATAATGAAATTGGACTATTTTAACCTTGCGCCTCTTTCATAATATCTATTTTGTTTATCAACTAAACCAATCTTTAAATCTATTGATATTTTGAATACCAATTTTCTTGAGCTGTTGGAACGGTTACAATGTTGTGCTTGTGAGTACGAGGTCACAGTGTGACCTCAATATGCAAAATTTTTTACTACTTTTCAGAATTTCCACTTTTGTATTTTTTCAGCAAATTTTTTTTACTACTATTTCCACTTTTGTATTTTTTCAGCAAATTACCATTTTTCACTATTAAAGATTAACAATTTTCTCTATTAAAGATTAACACTTTTCAGCAAACAGAGATTACACTTTTCATTAATAGAGATTACCACTTTTCACTAATAGATATTACCACTTTTCACTAATAGAGATTACCACTTCTCACTATTTACCACTTTTCATTAATAGAGATTACCACTTTTCAGTAATAGAGATTACCACTTTTCACTAATAGAGATTACCACTTTTCACTAATAGAGATTACCACTTTTCAGTATCATTAAAACAACACTTCATTAATACAGAAGCACATATCCACCTTAAAAATATTATACAATAAAACATAAAAATTCATCACCAGCTTCTCTTGTCTAAACTTTTCCTTTAACCAACTTAGGCTTCATCTCATAAAACACCTTGGTTTTTTCAATGACCTCAAATTTATAATGGTTCAGGTCAGACAACAGAATGCTAGCACATAACTCTGTCCTTACGAATCTTCTTAAACTTGCCTATATTTAAAATATATATATATTAAACAAAGAAAAAAAATTGAAAAAAGAACATCAGATTTAAAAAAAAAAAAAATTTAAAAAAATACCTTTCAAAGAAGTGGATTTATAAGGTTCTCCAACTCAGATACGCGATCTTCACCAACAGGTGGCTGCAACAAGAGACAAACCCAGATTAAATTTCCATAAGGCATTCTCCAACTCGAGATTTTATTTACTCAACTGAACAGATTTCAATGGGTTGTAAACCTTGGTATATTGATGAGGATAAACATATTATAATTCATTCTACATTATACTTTCTTCCGCTGAAACGACCAAGGGCGTCAAGATTGTGTATAAGGAAGAATATACCCAATTAAACTCAGACAATAAATAATTTCTCATGAAGTATACAACAATGAAAGTGGGAATAATAGAGGATAAATTCCAAATGGAACCGTGAGGGAATGTTTAAAACTGAAATATAGCATATTTATCTGTAAGATAATATTTAGATTCAGGTTTCATCGAACCAGAATGTCATTTTTTTATGTGGCTCAGAATCATTACCTGCAGTCTAATTCCAGCATGCTTGTCCTTTATCTCAACAGCATTTTCTATCTTTCCCAGGTGAAGAGAAACACTAGGCGATGCCCAAACTGTGACATGGATAGTTTCTACAGTAGCCTGGTCAAGATCAAGTCTAACTAAGCCACCAACATGTATAGCTTGACCAGCCTGCATGGGGTTAGATCTTGTGTTAAAGTTTGATAATGCATACTTCAAATGATGCTTTAATAAACTAACGAAGCCGTTCAAATGAGGGACGAAAGATCACACATGTGACGCGTTCATTGGAAAGAGACAGACATATTATCATGTAGATCGTGATATTTCTCCACAGTTCCACTGCGAGTTCTTTCTTATTTAAGGAGTAAAATCATCTAAATTCTAATAGCAAAAAACCTACACTTACAGAACCCTACTCCTCATTAGATGGTTAATTCATGATAACAAAAAGAAGTAACTACATGATCAATTCCACATCTATGTTTTATCTTTCAATTGAACATCTTAAACAAAAATATATAGTGAGATCATAACTTACAAGCAAATTAACGCAATCAGTGAAAAACATCATAATCGCTGCATCTTTAGAGACCATATTGTCTAAAAACTGGATTTTTTTATCTGTAAAATTTATTACTACAACAACATAGTGACCACTCTTCAATAATAACAATTACAACTTTTCAGTAATTAAAAATACCACTTTTCAACAATTAAAAATACCACTTTTCAGTAATAATAGATACCACTTTTCAGTAATAACAATTACCACTTTTCAGTAATAACAGTTACCATTTTTCAATAGAATGAAACAACACTTTTCAATAGCAATGTGCACTAGCTTCCACCACCCGTTTCATAACAAAACGTGAAACCAATATATCCATGTTACTAACATCCAGGTCAATATTGCTTTAAATGTAAAACTCAATAGCTCAGATAATAGAGAAACGAGTTCCCTTTATTAGTTGAGCTATAGCAAACAATCTAACGATGAAAATCTTCTCATCAGTTGAATATCACACAGTATTGCATATGATAAACTGAAAAGGGTGTAATAATATGCTTTTCAATGCCACAACTACCATAACAATCCATAAAACTTCTTTTATTTCTGTCAAAGGAGAATGGTGGGAGTAATTACAGCCTTTAGAATAACAATAATAAAAGCAAAACTAGTACAACCCAATTTTCTCTCCAACTTCGTGTAATCCAACCAAACTGCAAACGAGCAAGTTCTCATTTTTCTTTCCTACTCAACTTGTATACCCTTCCAGTCTTCCACACAATTATTGAAGAAGCTTCCTTCTTTAATACTCCCCCGGTCCCTTGGTAAGGTTTACACATTCTGTTTTGGTCCGTCCCAACTAAAAATTCACATTTCCTTATTTGACAAAATCCATAATATATCTATACCTTTTTTTCATTCCTATATTTCTCTACCCACCAACCATTTAATACTATACACATTCCTTAAACTATGTAAATCTTTAACATGGGACTAATGGAGTATTATTTTTCTCCATGATTCAAAGTTGCCTCAGCAATCAAGTTCTTAAATAGTCTAGCTCGATTAGCATACTATAAGAACGAAATCGTTACATGTGGATCATAAAATCAACATCAAACAATTATCCAATTGTCACCACACAAATTTCTACTTCCCAATTTAAACCAGTGACTCAAGAAACTCATCAAAATCATAGATTCTCACCCCATTTGTCCATCCAATTCTTAGAAAAATCATAGCAGAGTAGTTATATTAATAAGAACAAAATGAATATAAGAGCTTCGATTTCACTTTCCATTAACAAAAATGTGAGGAAAAAGATTACCTCAAGCGTTGGTTGAAGCAGAAGATAAACGCACTGATAAAAGAAAGTACCGGCTGCGACTTCACACATTGGCACTATAGGGTTTGAGTTGTTCACAAGCCCTTTTAACCATATCACGCGCCTCGGCCTCCGTCGAGCTAATAGCTCCGACGACCGTCGTGTGCGGCTCGAATTGGGGCCCTCCGAACTCCGATCTGAGAGCCTCCATCAACTTCTTCAGCCGCAGCATCAATTCCGCCGTAAAACCTCCGTACAACCGCAATAAAACCTCCTTTCAAGTTACAACATCAGTAAAACCGTCGTAAAACCACCGAGAAAAACCAGGAAAACAATCGAAGAAGAGAAACGATTGAAATGTGAAGAGAGAAAACCAGGAAAACAATTGAAGAAGATAAACAATTGAAATTAAACGTGAAGAGAGAAGCTGAAATGCTAAAATTTTGAAAACAATAGAAAATAAAATTGTAAAAGTAAAAGTTTGGCTTTATATACTAAGTGTCCGGGTCGGATGCGGGTCAAAAGCTGATAAGGGTCAAAATAGGGTGCACCAAAATTAAATTGGTGTGTATGGTGCATATAAGACTTTTCCTTTTCTTGAACATTTTTTTTTTTTTTCTGAATAATTATGAATTGGACGATTTGAACCTTTGCGCTTCTTTCATAATATCTATTTTGCTTATCAGTAAACCAATCTTTTAAATCTTTTGATATTTTGAATACCAATTTTTTTGAACATTTTTTTTATTAAAAATTTGAAATAATTATGTATTATATTCTAATCAAATATTATAAATATTAGCATTCAAAAGAAGAAAATGAAAAGGTTAAACTGTTGAAGTGATATGAACAAAATATAATTTATAAAAATAATTTTACATAAACTATTATCGAAAAAATCCGCGGAACACGCGATCGATCGCTGCTCTAATCTCAGTCGCATTATAAAATTTTCACTTATCTATTTTAACATTCCGTTATAAATTTTTTATTTCTTTTTCTCTCTCTACCTTCTTTCTTTCCTACTTCTTTATTTCCTATCTCTTTCTATATTTTCTTCTTTTTACCTCTCTCTATCTCAATTATTCAATACACATATCTCTCAAAAATGAGGACATATTTAACTTACATTGAATAAAATTCGAACATATTTAATTTACATTGAATAAAATTCGAACAAGATATTATTGAAGACGTGTGAACTGTGTCATGTGTTTGAGTGCATTAAACTAACATACACGCTTGCATAAGATGTTGAATTTTTAAAGATTTTTGTCACATTTTTTAAAAGTATTGTACAAAATTGTGTAAAAGATTAACTTTTATGTGATATGTGACTTAAATGTTAATTAATTAATAAATTTTATGTAGGTTTTGTATCCTGGTTGGTGAGATGGAATGCTCATTGGACATGGTCACATGAAGGGGTGGGTTATATATCCCTCCAGTTTTATTAAATCTACTATCCTAAATCATTTATTAAATTAAATTTACATGTAAAATATTCAATTTGTCCTTTTAGTAAAATATATCTCATAATAGATACATTCTTCCTAAAATTTAAATTCAAATTAACTCTAATTCTAATTGAAGGAGCCGATGTCGCCCCACCTCTGGCGACCACAAACTCAGAAATTCAATTTTTTTTTACATATTTTCAACATTGGTTTGTCAACGAAAAACACTCTTGTCGACAATATTTTATCAAGAAAATAAAAAAATCGATAACTAATGATCGAAGATACACACTATTGTCGACAATAATGTATATTTTCGACCACTAATGGTTGAAAAAAAAACTACTGTTGTAGGAGGAAAAAAAACTTATCGGAGTGGGAGGGCGACGGGAGCGCTAACCGGGGGAAGGAGCGACGGTGTCGCTAGGTGGAGGAGGTGGCGCCGCCTATTGCAAAGAGGGAAAAGAAGAAAAAAAAAAAGTCACTGGCAGAGGAGGGGGCAACGACAATGAGAGGGAGAAGGGAGGAGGAAAAAGTTGCAGAAGAAAAAAATATGGTGATTAGTGTGAAAATTGGTTGAAATCCATGTGTTTATTTTGCATAATTTTGAGGATTTTATTGCATATTCACATTAATCTGACTTATTACACTTGATTTGGAGAAAAGTTGTGTTGTGCTAATTTTATGGGTAAATTGAACATGTTTGAAAGCAAAATACTGTGTCTGAGAATTTATGGAATAAATAAGATAATTGGACCATTGGATGCGTCTCAAAAAAATTAGTGGAATGAAAAAAAAAAAACATCAATCGGAGGTTGGGAGCTCAAGATATGATCGAAACGAAAAAATGCAAAGTTGCAGTAGAATCCACTCGGGCAGCCGAGTCAACCTTGATTCCAGAACATATTTTGGCATGCCATCTCACTCGATTGACCGAGCCAACCTGTTGGTGCGCAAAAATTCATGAATTTTCAAGAATTTCAAGGGATTGACTGCAAATCTCGTCTCAAGCATTCCTTCAAGCTATAAATAACACCCACAATTAGATTTGGAGCCCTAGATTTCATTCCCCACCCAACAAAAAAACTCATTTTTCACACACATTAAACGGGTTAGGGAGCTGGATTAATGTCTGAGGAGCTTCTCTCTTCAAACATACTCTTCATTTTTATGCTTTCTTAGTTTATAATTATTTGAATATTTTATTTTAATGTAAGAATGGAAAGATTACAAGACTTTCAAGGTGATATTTTTCTTTTATTTAAGCTTTGTTTGATAAATTTCATTTCTATGTCTTATTTTGTTGTTTTAGTCATGTTTGTTTCATTAAATACCATGGGCTAAGCTTTTTATGCTTTGAGTGTTTGAAACAATGTGAATATTGAGTGTTAGAACTGTTTATGTTTTGGTTATTGTTAATAGTTTAATTATGTTTCTCTAATTGAGTTTTATTGGTGCTTTGTGTATTAGCTTCTATTAATCCGTATTTAGAGGCATGTTTAGCGTAGACGAGAGTGACATGGACATGTTTATATTTATGGTGTGTGTTTGTTGGTATACAAATGCGTTTATTATACTTTTAATTCGTCGAGAGAGAGTTAATCGTATTAGAACCCCCATTAAGATACACTAATTATTTGAATGATTATTTGAGTAGTTGGTGAGGATTAGAAAATAATGTTATTATCGGGTTTGGGAACACCTTATCGTAAGACCATAGTACCCGAAGGGAACGATTACCATCCTAGCATTTTGATGTCCTTAGTAAATCTAAATTGAAATATAAACACTATATAAACAATCTCACTCGATTTCACTAGGTAGAGAAAACATGAAGCATTCCTCACACTTGCGCTTCTCCGAATTTAGATTCGTAGTTGTTATTTGCTTTATTTTTCATTTTCTTGTTTCTTAGTTAAGTAGTAATTTACTTACTAGTATTGTGTCTAGTTTAATTTATTTTATTTGATTGTCCCTTAGCTTTAGTTCGAATGCTCCCGAAATTATACCTACATTAGGTATGACGATATACAACTATAGAGATCCATTGCACTAGCCCGCCTCCCGTGGTTCGATACTACTTGATTGAAATACTTACATGCATACTACTACAATCATTTATGTTTGAGGGGAAGTAGTTAGTAAAAATCACATTTGTTAAAAAGTTCATTCAAGTCAGAGAACAGCGCTGTTGGTCGACGAGTTGGAGAGGCGACGGATTTAGTGGACAAGTCATGGAGAGGAAGAATGAGGAATTCTTGAAAAATTGAAATTTAGGGGTATATCTATTAAAATATATTTTAGATAAGAAATTGTATACTAAATAATTTGGAGATTGTACATATATATATCTTACGTTTTAGGGGTACTTGGGTCGGGGTTGTATATTTAAAACTCACGCGGCACATGAATGATCTGAATCTATTGGTGCGGGCGGGCCAAAGAGGGCAATCTTATGTGATTGGGCTTCAATGGAATTAAATGTTTGGCTCATGATTATTTGCACTCACAGGATTTATGAGTACACACACCAACAATTTTTTTACAAACTATTGATGTACGAAATGTTAGGTCGTGATAAGTACACCCACATTATTTTGTATGTCATAATTGGAACCATTGTAGTACCAAATAGAAAAAAGTTCAAAAAAAAAAAAAAAAAAAAACTATTCCTGACACGCTATTGACGTTCCATTTGGTGGTGACTTCGATTTTGTTTTAAAATTAAGTTTTTGTTTATACTTTAGTGGTAATTTTTTTTTTTAAATTTTAAAACTAAGTTTTTTGTGTAATCTTTTTAGATAATGCTTATGATTTGTTTGTTGTTATATTATGTTTGTCATAGTAGTGCTTAAATAATAGTACAGTTGAAAACATGAACAAATTACAACATACCAATGTTAAAAAAAAAAATATAAAACGAATTATGAATATTTTACTCAAATTAAAAAAAAAACTCGAAAATATTACTCAAATTCAAAGAACCAATCTCGAACAACACTGTGTCGAATCACACATGCCCATTAATTTTTTTTCTTTCTCTAAACACATGCCCATTAGTTTTTTGACAAACTACTCTCCCTCACATTTTATTATACTCTCTCACAGTCACATCACCTATAATACATCTACTTATTATATTATATTTTTTAATTTTCGTGCTCAAAACTCATATGTAACTTTCATCGGGATAGAGAGAGAGTACATTATACACAAATCTTGAACAAAAAACACAAATTGTGCATATTATGAACTTCAATGGCATATTAGACTTGATTTTCAAAAGTAAAATTCATAAAGCGTGAAAAATAAAAAATAAAAACTAAAAAACTAATATCTACGTAATCTACCCATGGGCCATGACGGGGGTGGCTTCTTATCCAACAATCTTCTTCAAACGATGAGGGTGGCTTCTTCTCTGGCAAAGTGACCTTGTTCTTCTCCAATAAAAAAATTATGTGAGGAAGATAGTGGGTGTACCGAGAGAATGATGGCCAGAAAGATTTGGAGAACATTCAATCACATGTGAGAATGTCTCTTTGAATGCAATATCAATCTCGATTTGTGTTTGAAAATAACATTTCACCGGAAACTATTATGTGTAAGTAGAACCATAGTGTGTGTATGTATGTTTGTATATGTTCATGTATGCATAGTAATACTAATAAAACGTACATAGGAGAGGAAATCACGACTCCCCCTTACTCGGACCTGGTTCAAACCTCGTCTGACTGACCTCGCCCGCTTGTTTCAGAGTTGGGCACAACTGCCTCCTAGAGACTGGGTCAACTTTGATATTTGCTTTATCCATCTTTTCCAAATTTGACCTACTAGTCTAGCCCCGAAAATTGAAGAAGTAGATGAATTTGATATGCATACTCGACCTCCAGGTCTCTCACTAGTTGGCTTTCATCCCAAGTTTGTATGAGCTTGTTCCGACGTGGGCTTGAGCATCCAGGTCTGTCGCACAACATTGATAAATACAATAACAATATATGATGGCTAAAATAAATGCACCCTCCTATTTTATGAGTTCATCCCTTAATTTTTTTTTTTTTTTAAAAAAATAGACTCAGGACTGTTGAATGACCACAATTATTTGACCCTTATTTTATGAGTTCACCCCCTATTTTATGAGTCGGAAGAACCTCTTTAGGGTAAGAACCATCTTTCTAATGATTAAACTACGATTTGACATATGTTTAACGTTTTTTATTTTACTAATAATACAAAAACATAAAAAGAACGGAATAAGATAAAATCATATGTGGATCTGTTTTAATTAATCGTTGATTGTTATGTATTTTGTAATTTCATGGATTTATTCAAGATGCGTGGATCTAAATCTATATTTTTTGTTTTGGGATGAACTGAATATTTCATTAACGCAATAATGACATTTTATTCATATAGTAACACATATTTCTCTATAAAATAATACACCTGTGTTTGTTTATATAGTAACACGATTTTCAATACCTTACATGCGTTACTTTAAGGACAAATATTTGTTACTCAAAAGCAAATTATGTGTTATTTGTCCTTACAATAACACATATTGTCATGTACAATAACATATAATTACATTTATAATAATACAAACCTAGAACCCGTTTTTATGTTCGTCTTTTGGATGTTTTTTTTATTTTTATATATTTGTTTGATTTTGTATGAGTTGTAAAAAATCTACAAGTTTTTTATCCTTCCTTAAATTAATTGTACTAATATTTCATGCGAAAAATCAAGTTATATGTTATTTATACTTACAATAGCACACATTTGCTTTACAGGAACATATAATTACCTTCATAGTAACACAGACTTGGAACCCGTTTTTCTGTTAGTCTTCTATCCGACTTTTGCGCGATTTTTTTAGAAAATTCCGTTTCACCCGCTAGACGCATAAAAGATGAGCGAATTTTTGACCTTTTCTTAAATATACTAATATTTCACATGAAATGTTTAATATAAGTGTCCCTCCTCTTAACAAAAACTTATATAAAATATTTTATACTATATAAATTATACTCCCTCCGTCCCGTATTAACTTTCATAGGTAGGTGGACACGTAAATTAAGAAAGTGTAATAATGAGTGGAGTTTTGAGGGGTAATTTTGTAAAATTTTATGTATAAAGTAAAGAATGAGTTGTCTTTTGTGTATGTGTGGAGAAAAAGTAATGACATTTGTGTAAAATTGAGGATATTCTAAGGGTGGAGTTTATAAAGGGTTTTCCATTTTAAGGGTGTGAAAGTTATTGTGGAACGTTCCGAAAAGGAAAGTGTGAAAGTTATTGTGGGACGGAGGGAGTAGTTAATTAAGGTAGATGAGAGAAATATTCATGTAAGTATAATTTGTGAATTTTTAGAAATTATCTTAATTATGGACATATATTTAATGTGTAAAATATTTTACATGAGTGTTGCTCTAACTGTCTAACAATCTAACATGTTAAACTTTTAGGGGTGTATTCAATTGGAATTCTATTGAATTTTTTTGGACTATAAAAAGTTTATGGATTTAGAAAATCCATAGACTCCATGCAGTGTTTGACTGACATTTTTTATTCATTTATATGGATTTTCATAAATTTGACACGATTGTGAAATATACTTTTTTTTATTGATTTACATAGATTTTCATAAATTTCGGCGCTGAAACTATTGATGCAAATGTATATGGAACACACTTGTATATGCCCCAAACCCGCCCCGCGCTCCGTACGGGTCCTAGATAGTCGCCCCGTGTCCCGCCCCGTTTTTTTATATCATGTTGAATTTATTTAATTTGTTTCTTACAATTGAAAACAATATTTTTCGTGCATATATACATTGAAACAATTCACAATAATATAAATATTTTTCATGTTATATATATAAAATTTATATAATAATTCGGGTCAGGTTGAATACTCGTGGGTCGGACATAAGATCCAGACCCGATCTGTTTACATACGGGGGCAGACCCGACCCGTTCTTAATACGGGACGGATCCGACCTGACCCAAAGCTCGCGAGGCGGGACGGGTACCCGCGGGTTGGGTCAATATTGCCATCCCTACTTCTAACCTTTTGTCTTCAGAGTTCTTTAAGAGAATCGTTGAAATCTTTGGTTTTTAAAAGAGATTTTGGATAATATAATTTATTTATATTTTTTGGAGGAGAATCCAACAAAATCCATACAATATTAAAATATGTTGAATACACAAAGATTTTTTAAGACTTTTTAAAATTCGTATTAAATACCTCAAAAATTTTAAAAACTTTTGAAAATTCGAATTGAATACCCCAATACTTTGAAAATCTAAAAAATCCTACACAATCTACGACCAATACACCCCTTTAATATTCTTGAAATTTAAATTGATAGTTTATACGAAAACCCTTTTAACCAATAAATGTATAATTTTACCAACTCTCGAACAGAATTAGTATTCTACAAAAACTTTTAATTTTTTTAATTAATTATTAGGGGAAATTAGAGTGTTAGTTATACTAGTAGAAAATTGAAGAATAAAAAATGAAAAAAATAGTAAAAGAGCATTATTATTAGAGAAAGATTTGAGATCTGGAAGAGGTTCTTTTCCTCTGATTCATCACTACTTAAGATTCACCCCTTTTTCCTCAGCTTCACCATCTCTACAATTTTTCTACCATTTCAAAATATTCGCCAACAAATTACAGATCCTCGATCCCTCCCATTGCCGCAAGGATTAACTTGCTCGAGTGACGATTTTTTGTTCACCCCTTCACTCCTTCTCATAAACCCCAATTGAAATTGTGCCGCCATTTACTCATTTTCGCCTCTACCCAATTCAAATTGCTTCGACACTTACTCATTTTACGGATGCGCACTTGAAGTTTTAGCTCTATTTGCTCTGTTCAGTTTCGGTTCGATCTTCTTTCGCATTCTTGTTTTTCATTTAGGTTTGCACACTTCATGTTTGTCATATTGTCTTGTGTTGTTTCATTGTAATGCCACTATGGCTGCTAGTATACAGTGTAGGTTTTGGGTCTTGTTAGTTCTTGAAGATAATTTTTGGTTGAGTTCAATTACGATTCTTGTATAATGGCGTGATGCCCTTAATTTTTCTTTTGATATTAAATCTTGAAATTGATAAATAATGGCTTTCTGCTGCTTAATTTTGATACTTTTCCAGGTTCCTGTGGCGGTAGGAGTTGCAGTTACAGCTACTCCGCTCTGAAAATGACATTCTTGTAATATTTCAAGGGGTTGAACAACATTTGTAGCATTTGATAGTATCTGATTAGTAGGGTAGTTGTAAGATTACTGATTGGATCCGATTAGCCGTCATAAATTCGAGGAGCTGGCACTGGGGCATGATTGCTTAGAGAGGCCAGAATAGACACAATGATCAGCAAACAACTTCTACTGACCTACCTGTATCTGTTAGTGTATATATTGTTATCCTCAGGAGTAATTCTATACAACAAGGTATATACCTCCTAGTTAATGTGTATGGGCACGACTGATTCTTCTTTCTGTCTTTCTATTTTTTTTGCTTTTCTTGATATGGTAGTTTTGCAAAATCTTGATAATCCTTTTGCATGTATATAATTGTTATAGCATCTGAAACATATGTTTATGATATTGTGTACTATATACATGGTAATTTCATTCAAGAATGCCGCACATAAGAAAGTGGAATAAGAAACAAGCAAAAGCTCTTGTTATTTGCCCTAGATGTCAGTGCTGAATTTTTGTCTACTCTTTCATGGACTCAGTATCAATGATCCAGAGATATTCGTTTGAAGTGACAAGTATATAGATGATTAAAAGTTAAAACATACTGAGCGGAGTTCAGTATTCATTGTCTCATGAGATATGCATGGAATATATGTTGGTAATTAATGGAATCTTAGGGAATCTATGAGCCTGCACACCTTTCTTTACTGGCCCATCGCACTCTAAAAGTCTAGTATTATTGATATGTTTTCTTTATTTGCTTGTTTATTTTGTCTCTGTATCATAATATGAAGTTTTCAGCTGCAATTGAACGTATCTTCTGGTGAGTGATGGATTGGTGAAATTAACCTTCCAGTAGCTGAGAGTTCCTATTTGAGTCTTTGCTTAGGGTGTGTTTTGAAACATAACTAACTGCTTCCAGAATCACTTATTTTTAAAGTTCTCTCTCACAGCTTTTGAAAATAAGTGATTCTAGAAGAAGTTAGTTGATTTTGCAAACACCCCCTATTCCCTGTTAAATTCCATAGCATGACAGATTGCAATACCATCCTAGTGATAATTCGAAAAGGATACCTGACAGTTTTAAAAAGTTATAGCTTTTGTTATTTTCATTGCATTAGGGAATTTTGTATCACCCTTAAAGTTGATAATCCATAAGTTCACCTGTTATACTTTCCTCAGCATTTATGATTTGTTTATGTCGGTTTCACAGCATACATGAGCTCTCATTCATCTCCCTCTCACTATTTTCTTGTTTGTAGTGGGTTCTCTCGCCGAAGTATTTCAATTTCCCATTGCCGATTACACTTACCATGATTCATATGGGCTTTTCGGGTGTCGTGTCCTTCTTTCTTGTCCGTGTTTTTAAGGTATAAGTTCTATTGGAACTTCTTTTATATTATTTTCAGTTGTTAATTCTTATTTAATTAACTTTGTTTATTTGGTTGACCCTTTCATCGATTAGTTACATGAGCTTATATCTGATGTAAATACATAGATCTGGTTCAAAAATTGGTATCTAATTTCATTTTTTTAGAGATTTTTAGAGATCCTCTTGTTATAAAATTTGATTTTATTTTTATTTTTTGGTTTTGGTGGTTGGGATATACCGATATACATTCCAATGAATTTATTTTATCAAATGAACCAAGAAAAGTCCTAGTAAGATTTGCATGTTTCAATACACGGACATACACATTGGAGTTGGTCCCTTGTTGGTTTTGAAATTTTTATAATATAGCCACCTTTCATGCCTAACCCTGGCCTATTCTTCTTAGCCAGGATATTTCATTGATCTCTTGCTTCATTATCTTTTTGAACTCATATCCTATTTCCTTTCTAATATTCTTGAATTCAAACCTTTTTCAGGTTGTAACACCTGTGAAGATGACTTTTGAGATGTAAGATATGCATTTCTATTATTATTCACTTCATGTACTTGTTATGTTTAATTACATATTGTTATGTTTATTTACGCGTGTTTGTATTTTTTCAGATATGCTACATGTGTGATTCCCATTAGTGCCTTCTTTGCAGCAAGTCTATGGTATGTGTGATGTTTTGAAGATTGAGTTTTGTTTTGCTTACATAATAGATGTTACATGGTAACCGGGAACTATCTGATACTGGGAATGTTTTGAAATAACCACTTAGGATTATCGTAACTGATGTTTTTACCTTTGTCCTTCTATGGTCTGGAATGATGCCTTTAAAAAATTACAATCACTTACCGCAGATCTTGTGGTGATTATATGTGATGTAATGCCAACACCTTAGTTGCATCTAGACAGTGTAATTCAGCACTTCATCTCAAATCATTACTGGGTGAATTTACTATACCACACGTTATTTAGAATTATTGCAATAGTTCTCCGTTTCTCCCCCAACTGAATTATCATTTGCACTCAAAACAATCTCTCCTTTTGATAAACTTTTTTACATTATAATGACTGAACCTTCCTGAAAAATCTATTGAACTGATACTTGAGTGGGCATATGGTGGATATAATTTTCTCAAAACTCTTATCATCTGCGGACAAAAATGTTTTTTTCCTTGTTTTCATTTGCTGGAAGATTATATAAGCTTGAGTATTACTATACTCGATTATCCTGCAACCTGGAATAGTCATGTCCTATTTTGATGTTTAATCAGAGTCTATGCATGTACAGGTTTGGAAATACGGCTTACTTATTCATCTCTGTGGCCTTCATCCAGATGCTTAAAGCCCTAAGTATGCTAATATATATTTTTTTTATATAACCTTATCTTTAAATTGCTATTTTCAAGAAGTTAACTGATTGTTATTTGTTTACCTTTGCACCTTATGACAGTGCCAGTTGCTACTTTCGTCATGGCTGTTCTTTGTGGAACAGACAAATTAAAATGCGATTTATTAATGAACATGCTCTTGGTCAGTTTTGGTGTTGTAATATCTTCATATGGGGAAATTCATTTCAATGTAGTGGGCACAATGTACCAAGTTACAGGAATATTTGCTGAAGCACTTAGATTGGTTCTAACTCAAGTTCTACTCCAAAAGAAGGGCTTAACACTTAATCCTATCACAAGTTTGTACTACATTGCTCCATGCAGGTTTGCTTCTTCCATTTTATGATATTCACGTGTTTGTTTATGGATTTGAAATATAGTAGGTGGGTTTGATGAATAGTAAAAGGTGTATTTGGATTTTGTAGGATTTTTGGAAATGGTGATAGATTGATTGATTGTGTCTTGGAAAATGTTTGTAAAGTAGGGAAAAGGGTGTGTAAAGTAAAAAGGAGGAGAGAGAGTGTTGAATTGGGTATATAATACAGTAATAAATAAAAAGTGAGAGATAGATGGTTGATAGTGTATCGGAAATTGTGTTTTGAGAAAAAGTAAAGTAAGTGTTTTATAGGGGATAATTTTATAAGATTTTGAAATCCGTAACCAAAATCCGCTTTGACAAATGGGGATTTGGATTTGAAATTAAAATGTGGGGTGGGTGGCAATAAACAAACACACCCCTAGTGCGGTTGTTCAACTTATTAGTTGAGACTTGAGAATATAGTTCATAAGAGGTCAAGATTGGAAATGAAACTAGTTGTCACTAAATTCAGCAAAGCATAACAGTTACGAAAACATACATCTCTCACGATAACGAATGAGATTAAATTAATAATTTTGACCAAAACTTCATCTCAAATTGCACTATGTTATATTCTTCATTGTCATAGTTACTATTCAATTTGCATACACATGTAATAAAAATTGCAGGATGTGTTCAGATGGACTATTCAAAAATTTAAGTCAAGATTTGAAAAAAACGTAAAAATGTGTTTCCTTATTCCTTAAGTATATAGAATAGGGCTCTTTGAGATTCTTCTATCTCATTTTTTTCTTCTGTAAAAGCTTCTCTATTTGGTTTCTCTTCACCAAAAAATGCAACTGGGCAGTACCTAATAAAATATTTCATTTCCGTTCGCATACCAATTATATATTTTATTGTAAACCGCTTGATATTATATTCGCCTTGTATCCCTTAGTTTGTAACAGAGGTTTTATCTTTCTGTTTTGTTATAGACTTCACTGACCTTGTTTTTTTTTTAAAACTCTCTTTATCCATTGGAATTGGAGTTTATCTATAATATGCGTATCAAACTCCACACCACTAATAATTATGTTTCTTTTCCTTTCAATGTGCAGCTTTCTGTTTCTCTTTGTTCCTTGGTACCTTCTGGAGATGCCTGGAATGGAAGTATCACAGATCAAGTTCAATTTTTGGATATTCTTCTCAAATGCACTTTGTGCATTGGCTTTGAATTTTTCAATCTTCCTCGTAATTGGTAGAACTGGTGCAGTTACAATTCGAGTTGCTGGGGTTCTGAAAGACTGGATACTTATTGCTCTTTCAACTGTCATTTTTCCTGAGTCAACAATTACCAAATTAAATATCATCGGTTATGCAATTGGTACATTTCTTTTTCCCATGTTAAATTTATATTTCCTTTAAAATAGTTACCTAGCTCGAAGGCCATATTAAAATTATTATTGTTTTGTTTCAACAGCTTTATGTGGTGTTGTTATGTATAATTACTTGAAGGCAAAGGATGTTCGGTCATCCCAAACTCCTGGAGATAGTATCACTGAACGTGCATCAAAGGTAAATTTTGTTACTTACTCAGTCACTCCCTCCATTTATCCATCCACACAAACCATTTTGTCATTAATTAGGATATCGAAAGACTATTATATCAGTCACACAATTAATTAAAGTCTTGAAAATATAAAAAGGTTGGTAATGTAGGCCATGATATTGAATTAATAAACTTAGAATTACAAGAAGATGCTTAGTATCTGTAAGGGGCATTGATGAAAATAAAAGGGTAAAATTTTGTTCATACAAAGAATTAGGAAAACCATTTTGAATAGAATCAGACAAATAATTTGGAGCGGAGGGAGTGTTAATCATTGAATTAATATCATGTCACGCCTTGTTAGTTTTTATGATTCTCTTCGTTCCTCCTGATGAATTTTTTTTGTATTTTTCTTTTCTTTTTTTCTAAAAGATTGTGTTTGCTACTTGGTATAGGATCTGAGGTCGTCTTCTAATCTGTATGGTGTTGATGATAACTCTCCGGGAGGAAAGAATGGAAGGGGTGGATCTCATCAAGAGGTAATCATTGATGAAGAGGCCCCGTTTATTCCGTCTGCAAAGGGTCTGTTATCAAGGCCCAAGCCCAGTTAGCGAACCTGGGAATGAACGAATTACAGTAGCTCCTCTTTCTCTATCACTCTCTCTGATTCTTCTATTTTTGGAGTTATTTTTGCAAATTATTATCATTCTTTGCTTAGTAGTTCGATGAAACATTGACTTAGTAAAATAGTTGTATGCAATGGAATTGTTGGCTGTTTGCATGCAGGCTTCTCAAGTTTTTTTTTAAAATTTTGTTCGTTTGATCTGTTTTGTTATATTGTATTATTACTTTAATGTTACTGCCTTCTATGAGATCAGTATGTCGTCATAAGAAAATTAAAATCCATAGACTACAAAGTTTTCTTGATAGTTGATAATGAAGGTGGGTGCTTGCAAAAATTTACTATTTTATAAAAAAAAATTGCTGGTCGGGGATTTGGGTTTTTATACTTATATTTATAAGTAAAGCTATCAAATGTGTCACCGGGTTGAAATTATTCGAGGAAAAATGCACCTTTAACCTCCTATACATTCATTCACATTTTATTCATAATCATGTTTTTTTTCTTTTCTTTCACTAATATAACTTTTATTTTAAGGTTTTAATAACACTCTTGGGGCTAGTTTAGTTCGCAGGATTAGGCAAAGATAGAAAATATAGTCCGACATTGTGCGAATTATATTAATCCTAAAAATGTAGTCACTATTCGTCTCAATCCATTAATAACATGTTTTTTTTTTTTTTTATGTATATTTCTATGGAACCCTGAAATTTTTATATCAACCCATATTGAACATTTGAACTGGTAATGTCCGATGTAAATAAAATGAATTGGCTTGATTAACTACTATACGGCTTAGTTTGGTTTGCTTGATTAGGTTGAATTAGGCTTGATTGATTTTTTATTCCAAACGAATCAAACGTTTGGTTTGATTGATTGTGGTCCGGGATTAATGCAAGGCCCGCTAATTTTGTACTATTTATCATGCATTTGTAGGACTAATAGTCCTAGGGGAGGGGTGAGTTAATTTGTCCCATATTTTCTCATCCATCAATCCAAACTAGCCCTACGTATACAAACAATAGGGCTATACAATGTGAGTAAATTTTGGGACTGAAAATGCACTTTGCCGCAGTTCAAGTATATAGTGCTTGCTTTCACAAAAAGAAAAAAAATACTCACTCCATCCCGTGATTATCCATCCTGTGATTACCTGCACATTTTTCTTATTTTGACGTTTCATGATTACTTTACACTCTTAATATGAAAATACCCCACAAAATTAATACCCTCTCAACATCATTTTATTTTCAAAATTATCACTCTCTTTTTACATACATTTTATTTTACAACTCATCATATTTACTTTACACATCACCAAATTACCTAAAATACTCCACCTTTATCTTATATCACCAACCACTAAATTCACTTTTCTTAAAAATTGTGTCGGTCAAACCATGCAAGTATATATATATACTCCCTCCTTCCCAATTAGATAGGCTTGTTTTCCTTTTATGGATGTCCCATTTAAATAAACTTGTTTCCATATAAAGTAATATTTTCTAATTCATTTACTAATATAATCCTATACATTAATTGCATTAGAGTATAACATTAATTAAATAGGGTTATAATAGAAATTTTACTTGTTTAATATGTCTTTTCAATACAATTTCTTAATCTTTGTGAAAAATCAAATAAGCCTATCTAAATGGGACGGAGGGAGTATATAGTGGCTATATAATTTTAAAAAGAGAAAAAAAATAATGACTTCAAATTTAATCGATTACTATACTTTCTGTGACATATTTACCCTCCTTGAAACACGTATTTACATAATTCAACATACTTTTTCCTGTAGTAGGAACGATTTGTTTAAAGTCAGTTGATCAACAAATATATCTTCTGGAAGTTTCCAACGGCTACACCAGAATCCTTTTTCAATCTGTCTCATTTTTATTAGGAGTAGATAACAGTGTGTGTAATTAATTAAGGAGTACTATAAACAATTCATATATATATATATATATATATATCATAAAGGCAAACATATAAATCATAACAATCTCAACCATTTGTTGTAAACTTGTAATCATAAGATTGTAAGATTCCTCTTTATGCACTTGTTCAAAAACCTCACTCATCAAAAGTTAATAACATAACATGCACATCATGATTCGTCGAATTTAGTAAACAATAGCATGCTGCGAATTCATACACTTCAACATGTCAACTCGTCACAGTAACGGTTTGAAATCATAACAAGAACATTCCCAGTACTTGAACAATGGCAAACAAAAACCAAAAAAATGTTGAATTTTCAGGCTCAGATACACACTAAAACAGAGTGATATGGTGTGAGTTGAATCATCTACAAAGTCAGTCAAAACACTAATCATAATGTATAACAGAATCAACCCACTCTTACAATGTGTTCATTGGTTCTCAAATAGGTCTAATAATGTCACTTAACAACCATACAGAATTAACAATCAAATTTAAATCTCACCTAGAAATATCTGCCTGTCACTGCTGCAAGACCCGACGATAGGCTCTTGTGGATGAAAAACACACTCATTAACTGACCCAGTATGGCCTGGAAGCTTATACAATATACGGCGTGAAGTAGTGTCCCATATATAGACCATACAGTCACTACTACCCGCAGTAACTTTGCTCCCATCAGGCGACCAGCTACATCTCAGCAAATTCTTCTCAAAATTGTGCTGATGTCCCTCCAGAATCTTCACACATCGATTCTGTGGGGCATAAGGTCTCATATCCCATATTCGAAGACTGCAATCCATGCTGTTTGTTAGAAGGTAAGATCCATCAGGACTCAATTGCATACCAGTAATCATATCGTGATGCCCTTGAAGCTTCATAACAGGGTCGGTTCTTCGTAAATCCCATACTTTAACATCGTTATCAATTCCCCCAGTGTAAATCTTATCTGACGCATCAGAGAAACTGACTGCAGTAATCTGGTATTTGTCTGGGAAACTCTGGATAGAACCCCTTTGACGCATGTCCCAAAGTTTTGCAGTCCCATCATCTGACCCACTGACTATAAGAGGCGGGCCCCGCCGAGCAGGGCAACAAGAATTCACTACAAACAAGTGGCCCACCATCTTCTTGATCTGTTTCCCCGTTTCAACGTCCCATGCCCTCAGAGTTTTATCCGGGCTAGCTGATATTATCTGTGAACCATCGGTGCTCCATTGAACATCCAAAACGGCATTCTTGTGCCCTTTTAAGACCATGAAATTTTTACAATCGCCGTGCACATTCCACAGAAAAATGTCCTTGTCATGTGAGCCAGATGCAATGATAGTCCCAGCAGGATTGAATTTCAGTGAGTAGATCGCACTCTGATGCCCAGAAAGCAACATGATAGGTGCCTCTAAGCTTGACGTGCGATGTTTGCTGTTTGGTCCTGGTGCAGGTGGACCAAAGTGGTGTCCAACATTTGACAGTTCTGTTGGCTTTGGACCAATCACAGATAAAGCACTTTCGACTTGCATATTTACTTCTGCTTCAATCTTACAAAGGTACTGAATTAGCAGACAATTTCGTCACCAACTTCAGGCCTGCATACCCATAGTATTAGTACCAACATCAAGCTCAAAAACTCAAATAGGGTATCAAACCTTTAGAAAAATGATGATCAGTTGATTACTCTATTTCTTTGATTTCTTTTCTATCCAGTTAGTCCCAAATAATTAATCAGACTGATAGAGCCCCTCATTATCTTATTTTTCTGTGTTAAGTGATTGATAACATGAATATCAGATTTTAAAAGTTCAATATGCATCATAGCACCTAAAGCTAAACAATAAAAAAACCGAAAGAAATTAAAAAACATAAGTATTCAGTATACAGACTAGCATATGGCAATAGAGCGTGCTAATTATATCTATACACATATGTGCTGTTAACGTATGCATAGAGTTTGTTTCTAGCTTTTTAAATCATAAAATCACAATTAAAACGCCAGATAAGTAGCTTGGTGGTTTTCGGCCAAATTCAATCATTTTGAATTAAGTTGCAACGTCTCCTCATTCGAACAGACACAGTCATTCAAATGCGCCCCTTCACAATCAAACAAGAAAAAAAAAATAACTATCCTACTATAATCTTGCCAAACCCTAACATTTCAACTCATTCTCATAAGCAAAATCCAGTACACGCCCCCAGTCCACAACGTTTCTAGCTTCAGTAAGTGATTTTTCTTCTTTTTAAAGTCAAAACTCTAAAATCACATAAGTCCAAAGTAGATCTAAATCTGCATCCCAAAACAAAATGCAAAAAGTAGAAAAAAGGAGAAACAAAACTGCTAAAAGAAGTCCATAACTAAAACAACTAGTAACGTCTTACAGCTAGAACACATTCCCGTTTTCATAACGAAATTCAACCAAATTATCAATTTAAAAACACACAACGCAACTAATGATAACAATGGTCTTCTAGCTATTAAATGAGTAACAGGCCTACAGAATCCAGGGTAAAATTGTTCACATAACAATCGAGGAAATGGGAACTATGCAGCAGAAAATTGTATCGGCATTCAGATACGAAAGTAGAGAAAAAATTACCTTATCAAATGTTTCTTCAAAAACCCTAGTATGGGGGTTCTTCAAGAAATTACTGAGAAAGAAAAAGATGGAGGGATCGGAGAACTCGTACGCTCTTTCAATTGAATACACAGAAGTCGATGGGCCGTTGTATATATGGTATGGGCCCAATGGTTTCTGGATTGGGCTTTCTCCAGTCTTACGAAATCTGAAGTAAAAATTAAAGGCCACGGTTATAACTTATACACACAGAGTTATAGATTACACCCACCTAAAAAAGAAATCAACTTGATACATGAAATGTCCCATATACCATTTGCTGAAAGTTTGAAAAAATGGCAGATGAGTACACCCATTTTTTTCAAAACAGAATCGTTCCCACCATCATAAAGATATTCAAAAAATAAGAGAGTTTGAGAGGTATTTTTAAAATTTTTGTAGTAGATTTTAATAATTGGTAATGACTTGTATATTTAAAATACCTTAATTTTTCTATTGTTGGGTTTACTTCACTTTAAATAAGGATTTTGTTTGCATTTTTTCTCGAATACATAGTTTGAAGAAGGCTTTGATTTTCTAGAATTTTGTTTATTCGTTTCTTCAAATTTTGTTATGAGTTTTTGGGTTTGATCTTGAATTAATTCGTTTGTACAAACATATTTCATTGTAGTGCAAATTTGTTGTTGTTTTATACAAATTTTGTTGTATTATGCAAATTTCATTTAAAAAAATTGATCGTTCATGCAAAATTGTGTAGGGATCGAAGAGTTTAAGCAATGTTAGTGTTGAGATGTGTGATGTTTATTTCTGAGATGTTTTTTTTAGATGTTTGATGTTTAATTCTGTGATGTTTAAATCTTGTTATGCAAATTGTGTAAAAACTGTGGTATTAGACAAATGTTTTTTTGGTCGCTTTTTGTCAATTTACATATTATTCATAAATCCGTTCTATGAAGGTTTGAAAGCTTCAAAGATCTTTCTCTTTTTTTTTAAAAAAAATTTGTGGATTTTGGTTAGTCAGTACATTCTCTCTCTCTCTTTTTTTTTTTGAAAATTCGTGAATTTTGGTAAGTGAGTAAATTTTTTTTTTTTAGGGGGAAATTCATGGGTTTTGATATGTAAGTAAATGTACGCTACTTTCACGGGATTGAAGTTGGATTCTGTTAGACAATTGTTGGCTAATCATAATTTTAAGCTTAAATGGTATAATTGTACAATTAAGTGTTATCTTGAACTTAATGGTAACTCGAATTTTTCTTTGAAATAGAATGTAAAATCAAGGTGTTAAATGTATCTTAGAGTAACTCACATATATGGAAATAAGTCTATATAAATTAGACATTCATAAAAAGAAAATAAGTCGATCTAATTGAGATCGAGAGGGTATTTAGTATGGATTAAATATAAATTAAATAATTTATTGATGTGACAATGCCACGTAAGTGATGAACATAAAAAATAGTGACCAATAGTGGACACTATATCATTTTCAGTCATGTAAATGGTGCACAACTAATAATATATCTAGACCTCGCTTGATTAATGAGTTGATAATATAGTTTGATGTGTAAACACCTCTACCTCGATATTTGTTAACATATAACTTATATATGTGTGTGTGGAAAATTAACAAACATATGATGAGTTCCTGATATTTACACAGTTCATCACATTCCAACCTAGTACATCCCAACTCTTTCGGGGCCTTATAGTAATAAAATCTATATTTTATATATATATATATAAACACAATAGTTTCCTGAAATATTTTCCCGCTCATTTATCTTTTCTAATTCTAGAAAGTATAAATTTATACCCATGACAGTCATGAGTAGGCTAAAAGACCTGAAAGCTGAATAGGTCATTGTCTTCAAATTTTTAAATAACTGGTTTAGTTTATTTTTATTTTTATGATTTGGCACAAGTGCCCATAATAATGTTTCCAAAAAGAATAAATTTGCTAAAATGTATGGGGTATTATAGTTTTTATTTGGCTGATATGGAAAACAAGGAACACACATATCTTTCAAAATGAACAGTTATGTCTTGAGAATCTGTTTACATAATTGAAATCAAGATTGTGGAGTTGGATAGCGGCAAAAGGTTTAGGGATTCATTGGATAGGGCAAGAGGTTTAAGGAATCATAACTATTGTTATGAGGAATGGCGCCCGAATTCATTAAAGGCTATAGAAGAATAGGAGTACTTGACGCTATAGTTATTAATCAAGGCTATAGAAGAATTGTGGTTAGGATTTTGTGCATGATTTGACCGGCACATAAATTAAGAAAATAAAATATAGTGATGTGTATAGTAGAATAAATGAGGGGTATTATTGGTAATTTATTGACTAAAGTGGGTGGAGATTTGACTAAAGTTATAAATTGAGTTAAGTTGTGGGCCCAAGTAAAATAAAAGAGGGGTAATATTGGTAAAAATTATGTGAGTTATTTCCTTTTTTAGAGTGTGCAAATAAAGTTGGGACGCCCGTTACGGAAAGTGTGTAAATAATTATGGGACGGAGGGAGTATATAACATTTAGTTGGCTGTTACAGTACTAGCTATTGAAGAATCTAGACATAGAATTTGAGCTTTAAAGGTGGGTCGTCTTCTTAAAAATACCCCACAAGTGTGTATGGTATTAGTAAACAGGCAAATGATAACAATGAAATCTGAGTTGACTTCCTTAAATTAAGAGATGTAGCTTTTTCCTATTATCTTTATTTTGATTTTTCATGATTGATTAAGAATAAATGGTGTTAGGATTAATTTTGTTCTGTAATTGTCTAATAGTCTATTATTCATTTTTCCCACTTGAGAATATTCAAATACTTTATATGATATCTCAATATATTGGTTGTTTTTCTTTATTGTAACAACTCATTAGGTTTCTTGCGTTGCATAATTTATGGTTGTGGGCTGAGAACATCGCTCAATTATTTTACTCTTTAGTCAAACTTCCATGAGAAATTTCTTATTCTGAATGTGAAGTTGCTTTTGGAAATTATGGCGGGTTTTGGGTTTAGTGATATAATAATCTGGGTTTATATTCTGAAAGCCGATTCATATTATGTTAGATTTTCTTTTATATAGGTTTATTTGAATATTCAAATCAGTTTTCTAATTTTGTTTGAAGGCGCTTTCAAACACAGGGTTCCGTGTTTAATTGCAATGTCTTGGATTCCCACACAAAAGTCAAGCATTCAAGCAAAAAGTAATTTGGATTTGGGGTTGATTATGGTGTCGATTGCTCATATTTCACATGCATATTTGATCCAAATTGATTTGTTTGCATGTAATTTTCACTCATAATTACTTGATTTGGTATATATTGGTTGAGGGAGGTCTTTGAGGTGTTTTTGTAGGAATTGGGAGCTTATTCGAGGAAAAAATTACAAGAGGCGAGTGATCAATCATCATTGACACTCACATGAAAAGACGATCTACATGAGCTTGAGCAAGGGAATTCGGAAGAAACAAGACATGATACGAAAGGATTAGACAAGAGAACGAGAGGAAGAGCCAAAAAGACAAAGTGGCCGGGTAGAATCAACCTGGCCGGGTAGTTTCAACCGGCCAGGGTCTGTGCACTTCATTAGCTTCGTAAGTTGGCCGGGTAAAACCACGCGGCCGAGTGGTTTAGCCCGGCCTCGCTCTGTCCAGCTTGAAGCTTCGTATCTTGCCCGGGTAAAAACTATCCGGCCGGGTCATATCACCCGGGCAAGCCCCATTTTCACCCAAAACTTCGTATTTCGGCCGGGTGGCATGCCCGGGTGGTTCCACCCGGCCGGGTGACATACTCCTCAGGGGTTTTTGGCCATAAAGTGCAAAATTCATCTTTGAATTTCTTACAACATATAAAAGGGGTCCTATTTTAGAATTGGGGGAGTTAGACTACCTTGGAGAGCAATTCCTACACACAATCACACATAGTAATAGGTGTTCTTGCTATTTTGCAATTTTCATTCATAGCTAGCTTAGATTATTGCTTAGATTTACAATTCAAGTTAAGATTTCCATTGAGATTTGTAAGTAATTGAAGTTTGTAGCAACATTTCAACTCTTAAGGTGATATCTCTTTAATTCTCATTTTCAATTTAGTAATTCTCTTATTTCTTGCCATTGATTTGTTAATTGTTATGGGTTTTGTGAATTCTTATATTTTAGCCATGGATTTCTATCATCCGATTGTAGTACGTAAGTACGACCAAGTAGTTTGTTCGTTCCAATGATTTAATTGAGTGCAAGCGAATCCCTAAAGTTACGAGTATGCATGCTATTGTAGTAACTACACGTGTTTGTTTGAATTTTCGGGAATTAGAATGAAATATTAAACTAGATTAACTAAAATAGTGAGAAATAGTCAAAATAAATAACAAGCTATCTAACTTTCGTTGGAAAGTGCAAAGTGAGAGAATATTGCCTCGGGTGTATCCATTTTGTAGGTTAAGTGGTGAATTAATGAACTAAATCACACGAATTAAACCTAAGGTGTTGGGCAAAGCTAAAGGCTATCACTCGTGTGTGTCGACCAATCCCTTGTGAGGCCTAGGTGAACACGGGCATCAATTATCAATTATATAGTCTAATCAATACCATAAGATCCTAGGATAGTGTCTCATAAACACGTTGAACATGGTTACTAATGTTTATGAGACATCCTCTCACTAATCTAATAGACGACCTCTACTCGACTAGTGTCTAGTGTCGCCGATCTAAGCAATCAACCCCCGATCGATGTAGCTAATTACTATGTTAATTTTAATCGATTAATTCAAGCTCACACACACATTCTTAATCATGCAACCCAATACGGTCGTTGAAGTCGACAAAACTAACAATGCTAGCTAATAGGGTGAATTAATCAATTGAATCATGAAAATCACAACACTAGAAACATATATACCCAAATCCTAAGCTAATCACACAATTAGTCCATAATTACACCACTTGACCACCAAAACTTCCACACCCTAGGCAATTAGAACTTAGCCCATGGTTCTAAGATAGAAATCCATGGCTAAAATACAAGAATTCACAAAACCCATAACAATTAACAAATCAATGGCAAGAAATAAGAGAATTACTAAATTGAAAATGAGAATTAAAGAGATATCACCTTAAGAGTTGAAATGTAGCTACAAACTTCAATTACTTACAAAGTCCAGTGGAAATCTTCACTTGAATTGTAAATCTAAGCAATAATCTAAGCTAGCTATGAATGAAAATTGCAAAATAGCAAGAACACCTATTACTATGTGTGATTGTGTGTAGGAATTGCTCTCCAAGGTAGTCTAACTCCTCCAATTCTGAAATAGGACCTCTTTTATATGTTGTAAGAAATCCAAAGATGAATTTTGCACTTTAGTCCCTCGAAATTGAAGAAAATGGCCAAAAACCCCCGAGGAGTATGTCACCCGGCCGGGTGGAACCACCCGGCCGAAATACGACGCTTTGGGTGAAAATGGGGCTTGCCCGGGTGATATGACCCGGCCGAGTAGTTTTTACCCGGGCAAGATACGAAGCTTCAAGCTGGACAGAGCGAGGCCGGGCTAAACCACCCGGCCAACTTACGAAGCAAATGAAGTGCACAGACCCTGACCGGTTGAAACTACCCGGCCAGGTTGATTCTACCCGGCCACTTTGTCTTTTTGGCTCTTCCTCTCGTTCTCTTGTCTAATCCTTTCGTATCATGTCTCGTTTCTTCCGAATTCCCTTGCTCAAACTCATGTATATCATCTTTTCTTTTCATGCGAGTATCAATGATGATTGATCACTCGCCTCTTGTGATTTTTTCCTCGAATAAGCTCCCAATTCCTACAAAAACACCTCAAAGACCTCCCTCAACCAATATATACCAAATCAAGTAATTATGAGTGAAAATTACATGCAAACAAATCAATTTGGATCAAATATGCATGTGAAATATGAGCAATCAACACCATAATCACCCCCCCAAACTTAAAATGTTGTCCGTCCTCGAACAACGAAAGAATATGATCTAGTGACAATTGTGAAATAATTGAACTTGGATTTCATGTAAAGCAAAGGTAACATCCAATGACTCCCCAAGTTATGATTCATCAACATCTTGAAATCTTTCACCCTATCAAACAAAGTATGGTCAACAAGGGACACTTCAAGCAAATGATTCACCACTCCTCACAAGTAGTGTATCTCTCAACACACAAGTATCCACGGTAGTGTATGCTCTCAAATGTCAACCCACAAAAGTGCAAAAACTATAGGCTTGCTTCCAAACTCAATTTTCTCTCAATCAATTGGGCATTTGTCGTCAATAAAAAAGGTATTTAAGGGTTGTATAACGTAGGCTCTTTGGACGGGAGAGGAGTATTTGGAGATAGTGACTTTTTACTTGTAGAACAAAAATTGTTGGTTATTTTCTCTCTAATCATTCACTTTACTTCAACACTTGCTCTCTTCCCCCCCCCCCTTTTTTCCCTCTTTGCTTTTCACATTTAGAATAAGCTCATGCATTTCTCATTTCACCATTTTCTTTTCTTTCATACTCCTTCCTTTCCCTTTTTCAACACAAATCACTCACTTAAAGTTTCCTCACCATTAACCAACATTTAAGCTCCACAAGTAGTAGGTAGCATTAGGCTAAAACAAATATGGTTATGTAGTGAAATTTTGTAGCTTGCCAAAGAAAAAAGTTTTGCGGCTCAATGGGGCTAACTATGAAAATGTTACGTTTGGTGGGATACATTTGGCCAAGTAGCTCAAATTAAAAGAATTGCCTCTTATCATCTTTGACAACTTTTCTTCCCAAATCAATGGTTCAAATAGTTCAAGAAGCAAGTTCTAGCATGCAACATTTATAGATGACTCACACAAAAAGAATTGAATCGGATGATGTCTACAATTCAAAATAGCTCAAATCTCTCCGGCTCAATGTGGTGAATTCAAGTACTCTTCACACCCCAAGTTTCACATAACAAGTCATCAAGAAATAAAATCATTCAAACATTGACTCATCACTCCTTCAAGATTCACCAAAAATTACCCAAACTAAAAACATTCATTCCAACCCAATCTTCCATCAAATTATCACTACATCACACATTCAAACAAATAAACATAAATCCTTCCCCACACACAATCAAAATAAAATCATCCATCAAGTCATTACAAATCCCAAATAATAATAAGAGTACACATAGAACATAAAGCATAAAGGAAATGGAAAAGGCAAAGGGGAAGGAGAACTTAACCACACATTCCTCTCATTGAGGTGGTGGTTGCATTCCCGGGAAACCATATTGCATGATACAAGAGTTGAACGCTTGTTGTTGATCTCTTATCTCTCTCATCCCATCCTCAACCGTTGTGCGCATGCTCCTTAATTCATTCTCCAAGTTTGTGCACCTCTCATCGAAGCTCGTTCTCATCTCCCTCATTGAGGCACTAAGTCCATCGATGCTTCTTACGAGGTTCCCTACACCACTTGTCCCCCTAGTGTAGACTTGTCTAAGATTCCTAGGAACATTTTGAGTAGGGAATGGAGCTTCATGAACAAATGGCCCGGAAGACGATTCACCTCTATCACGATGGTGAGGACGAGGTGGAGCATCCAATGCATCAACATTGGCCCCTATAGGAGGTAACTGAATAAATAGATTAGGGACGTGTCGTCCATTTGCAAAGGCTTCCACGACTTGGTGGTGTTTTGGGGACCCCATATCCCAATTTTCGAGCCTCCGATACGATGTCAATCCCAGATATGGAAGTGGAAATACGCTCTCATCCTCTTGCAAGAAAACGTAAGTTCTTCTCGCTTCATCAAACTTCAACACTCTCATCTTTTCAATCAATGCCAAGTCAAGGAGTGATGCTCCTTTAAGAGATTTCGACCTCTCTAGCTCCATCCCATAATTTTCAGCAATTGTTGTGACAATACCTCCTAACATGAAGTTAGAGACATTCCCTCTTAGCATGCCTCACTAATTGTTCCACCACAAAAACACTCATGTTAAGAGGTTTCCCCCTTGTCATGCACTAAAGCACATAAAGCTCATCTCTTTTAACCGATAACGAAATAAGGTACCCCGTTATCGTTTCTTCTTTATTAAATGATAGTGAGTTGGATAGATTGTTGGTGGTGCTTGCTAGGAATAAGAAAGCCTTAGGTTGGACTATTGATGACTTGAAGGGGATTAATCCGTCTATATGCATGCATAGGATTAGGACCGAGAGTGACGTTAAACCTATAGTCCAACCCCAAAGGCGGGTAAACCCTATATTGTAAGAGGTCATTAGGAAAGAGGTTATCAAATTCTTAGACTCGGGGATGATTTTTACTATTAGTGATAGTCTATGGGTCTCTCCATTGCATGTCGTCACTAAAAAAAGGGGTATAACGGTCATAAAAACCGATCAAAATGAGGTAATAGCTACACGGGTAGCAAACCGGGTGGAGAGTGTGTGTGGATTATAGGGAGTTGAATAAGGCTACATGTAAGGACCACTTTCCCCTCCCCTTTATGGATCAAATGCTAGATAGGCTTGATGGATTTGCTTACTATTGCTTCCTCGATGGTTATTACGGGTACAATCAAATAATGATTGCCCCCGAAGACCAAGAGAAGACCACCTTCACATGTTCCTATGGAACGTTTGCTTGGAGACGCATGCCCTTTGGGTTATGCAATGCACCAACAACATTCCAAAGGTGCATGATGTCGATTTTTCATGATTTAATTGAGAGGGTAATGGAAGTGTTTATGGACGACTTTTCGGTGTTTGGTACTTCATTTGACACATGTTTGGAACATTTGGAGTTAGTGCTTAAACGATGCCAAGATACCAACCTTGTCCTTAATTGGGAAAAGTGCAATTTCATGGTTAAGGAAGGGGTGATACTTGGTCATCATATATCTTCTCAAGGTTTGCAGGTTGATCGGGCAAAGATAGTGGCAATAGAGAAACTTCCTCCTCCATCAAACGAGAGAGGAATTCGTTCATTTTTGGGGCACGCCGGCTTTTACCAACGGTTCATTCAAAATTTCTCTAAGCTATCTAAACCCCTCTCACACTTACTTGAAAAAGATGTACCTTTTGTTTCTTATGATGCTTGTTTAAATGCTTTCAGTGCCTTGAAAGAAGCCTTAGTCAATACTCCCATTTTGGTAGCACCGGATTGGAATGAGCCGTTCACATTATTGTGCGATGCAAGTGATGTGGCCATGGGAGTGGTTCTTGGCCAAGTAAGGGAGAAGGTCTTCTGTGCTATATACTATGTGTCCAAAGCATTCAACGAGGCTCAATTGAATTACACCACTACGGAAAAGGAACTTTTAGCGGTGGTGTACGCGTTCGATAAGTTTCGACCCTACCTAGTAGGTGCGAAAACTATCGTGTACATGGACCACGCCGCTATCCGTTACCTAATGGGAAAGAAAGATGCAAAACCAAGACTAATCTGATGGATCCTACTTCTTCAAGAATTTGATATCGAGATCAAAGATAAGAAGGGGAGCGACAATGTTATAGCCAACCACTTGTCCCGGATTGAGAGGGCTAAAGAGTTCAAGGAAGAATTTGGAGAAGTGAAAGAGGAGTTCCCGGATGAGCGGTTGTTACGTGTCCATGGATCATTTGTGGGAAAAATTCATGATGAGGCACTTTGGTACGCGGATATTGCTAACTACTTAGCAAGTGGGAGCATGCCGTTTGGGGCTAACACTTATGAAAAGAAGTTCTTGAAGGATGTTGAGAGCTACATTTGGGAAGACCCTTATGTCTTGAGGAGGGGTATTGATTCAATAATATAAAAGTGTGTCCCAAAGGAAGAATGGGAAAACATCATGACCCATTGCCACTCATCTCCATGTGGAGGACATTATGGGGGGTGAGAAGACGGCTTTGAAGGTGCTCCAATCTGGATTTTATTGGCCATGAGTGTTCCGGAGTTGTAAGGAGTTTGTGAGTAGATATGACAAGTGCCAACGAAGTGGAGGGATTTCTAAGAAAAATGAGATGTCGTTGACAAACATTGTGGAAGTCGAATTGTTCGATGTTTGAGGGATAGATTTCATGGGACCATTCCCATCTTAAAATGGTTACACGTATATTCTACTTGGAGTAGATTACGTGTCGAAATGGATAGAAGCCATTACTACAAAGGCCAACGATGCGAACACAGTCATGAACTTCTTGAAGGGGATCTTAATTAGATTTGGCGTTCCAAGAGCTCTCATTAGTGATGGGGGGAGCCATTTCGTGAACAAATTGATGGAGAGGCTACTTGCAAAATATGGTGTCACACATAAAGTAGCAACTCCATATCACCCCAAACCAATGGGTTAGCCGAAGTTTCGAACCGACATATCAAGAAGATCTTGGAAAGGACGGTGAGCACGAGCCGAAAAGATTGGGCAAGCAAGCTCCCGGATGCACTTTGGGCGTATAGGACGGCATATAAGACTCCACTTGGTATGTCGCCTTACCAATTAGTTTTTGGGAAGGCATGTCACCTTCCCGTTGAAGTGGAGCACCAAGCACTTTGGGCTTTAAGAAAGGTGAATTTGGATAGCGATTTGTGTGGAGAGAAAAATGGTGCTTCAATTGCATGAACTTGAAGAGTTTCGTGAGGATGCTTATGCAAGCTCACAATTGTTTCGTGAGAAGACTAAGAGATGGCATGATGCCCGGTTGTCCATGAAGATCTTCGAAGTAGGTGATGAGGTCCTCCTTTACAATTCAAGGTTAAGTGTTTTTCCCGGGAAATTGAAGTCCAGGTGGTTTGGGCCATTTCGTGTTACAAGGGTGTATCCCACGGGTTTTCTTGATCTCGTGAATGAGCAAGGTGAGGAATTCAAGGTGAATGGGCACCGTGTGAAGCATTACTATTCTCTTCCCAACAAGGGGGTAGTACATGTGATTGGGCTTCGTGACCCTTGAACTAAAGGAGTTTCGTCCGGCATAGGACGTTAAACCTAGCGCTAAATGGGAGGCAACCCATTTTTACTTGCTTTATTCATTTTTTGTTCATTTCGTTTTGTTTAAATAAGTGTGAGTAGTTGATGTTCTTTTTGTGAAGCTCTCTTTTGTAAGTCAAGATCGTATGGTGAATACGTGGATAAAATTTTTGAGAAGTGAAGAAGATTTGAGTTGATAGCCATCATGAGGTACACCCCGTCCCAAACTTAATATTGTTTTGCAATATCTAAGTTTGGGGGGGGGGGGGTAGGGAAATTTTCTTGTGATATATTGTACTTGAGTTGTGTTGTTTTTGAACACTTGTCATTGATGAATAATGGTTTGGAATGTAATTCTTGACTTGTGTTTGATATATGTGCATGGTGGTTGTTGACACTATTGATTGTCGGTTGAGATGATTTTGATGATTGGTTTTGAGCTATATTGTGATTGGTGGAATATTGTTTGTGATTGAGAATCATTGCAAGTTTTTGGTGAAAAATCTCTTTTCAACACTATTTTTCCAAACTTTTAATTGCTTTGCCAAGAAAAAGTTTTGGGGGGTATGTTCGTTTTGTAATTCGATTTACACCAAGAACTATGCATGATTAATGAAGATTTGATTTATTTATGGTGTGAAAATTGTGTGAACTTATCATGGAATGGAGAAATTTGAGGGAATTTTGAGTGTAATTAAGCAAAATTGTGAAATTTGACCCGAAAGAATGATTTCAAGAGGTGGCCGGGCGAAACCACCTGGCCGGGTGGTTCTACCCGGCCAAAAGACGAAGAATTTGGGGAGCCCGGGTTAAACAACCCGGCCGGGTCATATCACCCGGGGGGAAATACGAAGAGAACAGGTGTTGGCCGGGCCAAACCACCCGGCCGGGTGGTTCTACCCGGCCAGGTCGCGATTTTTTGAATGGGCGGGGCATTTGACCCGGGTAAGTTTTCTTCCACCCAAAACCAAACCCAATTACACCCAAACCCTACCCACACATTCCACACACTCTTTAAAACCCTCTCCACACTCAAAACACACACATTCACTCTTGAAAATAAAAAAAATTCGACACCTCCATCTCCCCATTTCTCTTTTCACTTTTCTTCAATTTTTCTTGAAGAGTTCATCAAGGAAATCAATACCCAAGGTATGTAACTCATTTTCCCCAATTTATTTGCAAGATTGAGCATGTTTTAGAAGTTTTGAAGGGTTTTTCTTGCATGTTTTAGGGAAGTGACGAAAATTTCAATTTTGACATGGGTTTGTTGATTTCTTTGGTATTTCTCCCATGGGCTATGTGTATTGTTGGTATTTATTGATAAATGATGAATAACAATTCTTAATTTCAAATACCTATGGAGAAATTTGAAGAATTTAGGGGTAGAATTGTGAAATTATGCTTCCATGAGATAATTTGTGTTCTTGAGCATGTTGTGTGATGTGCCAAAATTTGCACAAGGGGATTGGATATCCTCCGAGTTGGATATCTGACTTCCCGAACACGTAGAAGCAATCCAAATATGCTGTCTTTGGTAGAATCTTCCAGAACCTGCAAAGAACACGCCGGAGGGGGGTCCGGCGCGGACACTCCGATGCCTAAGTCAGTATAGGGCTTCTCAATATGTCACAAGGATCTCGAGATCCTTGATTTATCAACTCAGGTTCTCAAAGAATCTCAGAAATATGTTTTGCACGAAGTATATTAAATTTAGTAAAAGTGAGAAAATCTAACCTGAAAACATCCTTCGAATTACCTATTTATAGGAAATTCCTCTCAAAGGGAAGTTATGGCTTCCTTCCATTTCGGAGCTACCCTTTGGACCCAGTCCAGCTGTGTTGACAAGGTCACGCCTTCTCCCTCTTTCCTAAAGAACCGGGATCCTTCCCCTTTAGTGGACTTCATCCCCGAAGATGAAGGAGGAAGGAGTCTTCCTTCAATTACTCCTGGGCCGCTTCGTGGGGGTTCTCCTATAATCTCGGCTTGCCAAGTCATACCAAGATTGAGTCTTTCTGACGTTTCTCTCCGGGCAGAGCTCCCTCCGGAAGGACTTCCAGAAGAGACTCTGTATCCAGAGAATATTCTTTAATCCCATGTCTCCTCCTTTTTCCTTATCCTCAATACACGTGTCGACTTCTTATTGGATGTCATTTTTAGGCCGCATCATCTACTCCCCCCTACTCTCGTAAAAGGAGTATACCTTTTGTGAGATTAGAAAATTCAAATGAGTCTAGCGCAGAGACATTTCTGGAGAGACGTGTATGATTCCAGCTCCAGAGAGAAATTTCGAAAATATTTTCTTCCACAAATTTTCCCGCCTCCAACTCTGAAGACGTTTCGACTTCCGTGCCCGGGTCCCACGCAGTCGCCTTTTTCTCTCTCTAACTGTCTTCCCGAGGAAAAACCTCGATTTCCCCCTTTTCTCATTTACTTCACACAATCCTTTCCTTTCCTTTTCTCCCTTTTGAATTTCATTTCCTCCGAAAGTTCTTTGTTGTCTCCACCTCTCTTCTCAGGCGTTCTTCCTCCCGAGTTTCACCATCGCCGGTCGCCCCGACTGACTTCGTAGTTCTCCCAATCAAGGTAACCTAGCTATCCCTCTTTTTTTTTTCTTTTATTAGCATTGTTAGTCGATGTCTAGCCCTCTTTCTCCGCCTGAAGCTCTTGGTCAAAACCCTTCTGAGTCCACTCCGTTCCGATGGGGAGCCCAGAAAATAGAATTTCCACTTATTCCCTAATCGATAATACCCACCTAGCTAGCCTTATTCAAGCCTACGTTTTTCCGCCGGAATACACATTTCGAATTCCTTGCTCAGATGAACGCCCCGATCTCTCTGAACCCCGAACTCTGGCCTTTTTCGAGGCTCAAATTAGGGCAGGACTTCGATTTCCGATTCACCCCTACTTGGCCGCCATATCTACCCGCATGCAGATCCCTCTTAATCAGTTTACTCCAAATGCTATCCGTACCATGATAGGATTTTTTATTTTGGTGAAGGGGAATGGCGGCGAACCTTCTGCCGAACTATTTCTGAGCCAACACTCTTGTAAAGTGAACGATTGGTTCTTCTATGTTTGTGGGAGGAGGTCTCGTGTTTGCAAGTTCATGAAAAAACTCCACGAAGAAGAGTCATCTTGGAGAGATTATTACTTTTTCATTACTAGCCCCACTGATTGGCCGTTTCCTCATGAAAGTTGGATATTCCATAATCCCGGAATACTTCCTCCTTCTCTGAAAGCTTACTCTGTTTCAAATCACACGGTTATGACTAATCTCAATACCCACGTCTGTCTGCACGATTATTTTGATGTTCTTGGTATTTGCAAAAATCCTCGCATCCTCTCCCACTTTGGCTTCTGTCCTCAAGATTTTCCTTTAGAACCTCGAGATGGTAAAAAATCTTCTGTTCTTGTATTTCGTTTCTTGCATGTGGTTATTTTTCTGAGTTCTGAGAATCTTCTTGGTTATCTGCAGCAATGAGTTGGTTAACTCATATCTCACGGGATGCCCCTGCTCTCGGAATAGTGAAGGCCCCTGTGTTATCTGCTCCTGCAGATCTCCCAAAAGCTCCTCAGTCTCCTGCTCTAGAAAGCTCAGCAAAGACCCCGGCTCCAGAGGGTTCTTCAAAGGTTCCTCCTCTCCCCAGCTCTTCTACTCAAGTCCCAGGTTCTGTTGCCAGGAGAACTCGCTCGGCTACCAATGCCTTCTTCTCTGACTGTGGCACTTCTAAAAAGAAGAAGGGAAAAACTGCCCGAGCTCTTGCTGAGAAAGAAGTTCCTCCTTCTGTTGCGTACGAACCTCTCCATCGCCTTATCAGCCAATGTCCTCCTCCTTCCAACACTGAATTATCCGACAAGCCCCTTCCTGAAGATCAACTGCTTCGTGGTGCTCATCTTTTTTCAGAGGTATTTTCCATTACTTTCATGGCTTCTACCTTCTTCACATCTTAAACATTGTTCCTTTTCTTCATGTAGTTTGGTCTTGCCTACGCTAAGATATTCGACCAAGGTGTTGAGATGGTGGCTGAGCTTGAACTTCTCCGAGCTGAAGCATCCTCTTTCCAGTCAACCCTCAAGGGTATCACTGCGGAGAAGGACAAAGCTCATAAACGAGCTCAAGCTCTGGCTGAGGAGTTACCTCTTCTACGGGCTCAAGGCAAGCAGGATGCAGCCAGGATTAAGCATCTGGAAGAGGAGGTGGAACGGATGGGACGCGAGCTGCCGGATGTCGGAGTGCAGGCTTGCATTAAATCCCTGTTTACTTCCTCCTTGGGTCAAGAATTCTTGGGGACTCTTCATACTCAGTGGCTGTCCAGTTTCCTAAAGAGCTCAAGCTTCCTATGCGCCATGGGGACACATATTCCTCATTTCATCGACCATGGCTTCAGCAATGCCGTGGCCGAGCACTCAGCCCCGGGATTCGATGGGACCTACTCTCGTGAATTTCGCCTAGATCAGCTCGCTACTCCTCCAAAATTCTTAGGGGATCCTAAGGAGAGCCCCGACAGTCCTTGGTGGCTACCCGGAATGGGTCAGGCCATCGCCAAGTTACAGGCAGCCTAGGTGGGTATGGCTGAGCTAAAGCCTCTGGAGCAGCTGGTTTATCCTTATGTCTCCGCTCCAAATATGGTAACAAGAGTAGATGGAGAAATGGGCGCTGAGGATACCTTGAGAGGTGAAGAGGGCCCAGAGGAGGGCGGAGGATCTAGCAACCATGCTGCTGTGGAGGAGGGTGCCATTGAAGGAGCTATGATCGAGGGAGCTGAGGTCGAAGGAGCTTTTGCTGAGGGCGCGCTGTTGTTGAAAAAGCAGTTTAAATTTCATACTTTCATGGTTATAACAAACAATTTACCTTTCTTTTGTTTTGCTACACTTTTTTAATTTCTGCTCGTAATACTTGCTTTCTCATACTCTGTAGGGGACCCCACACTCCTGGATATGTGGGGGCTTTTTGTAGTAGTTGTGTTAGCTTCATATCGTTTGCTTGTTGGCGTGCTTTTTCTTTTCTGCTTGCATGAGTAACCTATAAGACCAGTAAAGAATATGTTGGAGGTATGCTCTTCTCCTCCCCCACTTTATCGGTCTTGTAGGTTATACCATAATCGTCTCTTGGTTGCATAACCTTCTGGTTTCAGGTGGCTTGAGGAGGTTTTCCTTGATTTCTAAGCTTCTACTTGTCCCTCGCTTTAAAAGGTCTTGAATCATAAAACCTGTCTTTTCATTAACTAACCTTGGTGGTTCTCAAGTATGGGGAAGGCTCTCTGGAGCGCCTTGGCCCCTAGGCCTCTGAGTGTCTCTCACTCTTATTCTTAAAAGATTTTAATTCATAAAATCTTCTTATTTCATTGATTAACCCTTTTGGGTCTCAAATATGGTGATGACTCTCTGGAGCACCTTGGCCTCTAGGCCTCTAAGTGTCTCTCACTCTTATTCCTAAAAGATTTTAATTCATAAAATCTTCTCATTTCATTGATTAACCCTTTTGGGTCTCAAATATGGTGAGGGCTCTCTGGAGCACCTTGGCCTCTAGGCCTCTGAGTGTCTCTCACTCTTATTCTTAAAAGATTTTAATTCATAAAATCTTCTCATTTCATTGATTAACCCTATTGGGTCTCAAATATGGTGAGGGCTCTCTGGAGCACCTTGGCCTCTAGGCCTCTGAGTGTCTCTCACTCTTATTCTTAAAAGATTTCAATTCATAAAATCTTCTCATTTCATTGATTAACCCTTTTGGGTCTCAAATATGGCGAGGGCTCTCTGGAGCACCTTGGCCTCTAGGCCTCTGAGTGTCTCTCACTCTTATTCTTAAAAGATTTTAATTCATAAAATCTTCTCATTTCATTGATTAACCCTCTTGGGTCTCAAATATGGTGAGGGCTCTCTGGGGCACCTTGGCCTCTAGGCCTCTGAGTGTCTCTCACTCTTATTCTTAAAAGATTTTAATTCATAAAATCTTCTCATTTCATTGATTAACCCTTTTGGGTCTCAAATATGGTGAGGGCTCTCTGGAGCACCTTGGCCTCTAGGCCTCTGAGTGTCTCTCACTCTTATTCCTAAAAGATTTTAATTCATAAAATCTTCTCATTTCATTGATTAACCCTTTTGGGTCTCAAATATGGTGAGGGCTCTCTGGAGCACCTTGGCCTCTAGGCCTCTGAGTGTCTCTCACACTCTTATTCTTAAAAGATTTTAATTCATAAAATCTTCTCATTTCATTGATTAACCCTCTTGGGTCTCAAATATGGTGAGGGCTCTCTGGAGCACCTTGGCCTCTAGGCCTCTGAGTGTCTCTCACTCTTATTCTTAAAAGATTTCAATTCATAAAATCTTCTCATTTCATTGATTAACCCTTTTGGGTCTCAAATATGGTGAGGGCTCTCTGGAGCACCTTGGCCTCTAGGCCTCTGAGTGTCTCTCACACTCGCAATTTTTATATTCATACATCGTATTCTCAAATATGAGAAAGATAATCAAGACGCGATAATTATGTGTAAAATCTTTTTCAAAAAGGGATAAAGCTTCATTGATTTATTGTTAGTTTTCAACATAGGCCATAGATAACCTACGCCGGTCTCATTAAAAACCTCTTTACGGAAAAACCCCAAAGGGGAAACCCGTAAAGAGGGAAAAAGAGCTCCGGTGAAGCCACTAAATACATTAAGCAAAATATGAATCGATGCAAAAACCACAAAGCAAAAATCACAAATGGTCTCAAGACCTTACACTTTCTTCAAACAAAGAATCTCTTCAAATGACAAACGTTCCAGGGTCTAGCTATGTCAACTCCTTCCATGCTCTGCAATCTATAGGCTCCTCCCTTTAATACCTGTGTGATTTTATAAGGCCCCTCCCAGTTGGGCTCTAACTTTCCCGTATTCTTTAGGGCATCAGCTCTTCTTAACACCAGGTCCCCCACTCTGAAGGACCTCGGGATCACCCTTCGGTCATATGCAGTTTTAATTCTGCTCTTGTATCTTTCCGCACGTACTCTAACCATCTCCCTTTCTTCTTCCATTAAGTCCAGGGCCTCTCTCATCAGCTTCTCATTCTGATGTTCTTCAAATTGGGCAATTCGGTGAGACTGCAGCACGGCTTCTGGAGGTATCACCGCCGCAGCTCCGTAGACCAGCTGAAAGGGGGACTCTCCAGTTGCTGTCTTTGGGCTAGTTCTATATGACCACAACACATTATCTAACTCATTCACCCATCCTCCTCCTATTTTCGTCAGCCTTGTTCGAATACCATCTACTATCGTTCGATTAGTAACTTCCACTTGTCCATTAGCTTGAGGATGAACTACGGAGGTGAATCTCTGTATTATGTTGAGTCTTGCACACCATCCTCGTACATTTTCTCCATTGAACTGTGTTCCATTATCAGATACCAATATTCTGGGTACTCCGAATCTGCAACAAATTTGTTTTCCCAAGAATTTAATCACATTCTCTTCATCTATTGTAGCCAGAGGAGCAGCTTCCACCCATTTGCTAAAATAGTCCACTGCTACTATCAGAAACTTTCTCCCTCCTGAGGCTGGGGGGAAGGGTCCTACCAGCTCAATTCCCCACTTAGCAAAGGGGCATGGAGAGTGCATAGCTCCCATTTCTTCCGTAGGGGTCCTTATCAGGGGGCCATTCTTTTGACATTTGACACATTTCTTTACGAATTCCTTAGCGTCCTTTGTCATGGAGGGCCAATATAATCCAGCCCTTAAGGCTTTTTTCACCACTGCTTTATATCCTTCATGACTAGCTGTGTTACCTTCATGGATTTCTTTGAGTGCGTACCTTGCTTCTCGGGTTGATATGCACCTCAAATATGGTTGTGTGAACGACTTCTTGTATAAGTGCCCTCCGATAATACAGTATTTGATCCGAAGGGCTCGGGCCTCTCGGGTGGTAGGGGCATCTGCTTCCTTGGTGAGTTCCGCTCATATAGCTTTTCTCCAATCATCTCCTTCCTCAATGGAACCAATGGGGTTTCCTAGGGTCACTACAAGAAAAAATGCCTTTGTTGACATTTAAATTTGTCATTTCAAATCACTTTTTATTACATTTTATTTATTACGACATTTTCTTAAAGTGTCTTCTAAACTAATGTAATATTAGATATCAATCTATTAAGACATTTTTAAATGTCATCCAAATATAATTTAGACTACACTTAATCAATCATATTAATTTTTAAATATTAATTAATAATACAATATTAAATGTCATGATTGAATTATTAATTAAAATAATTTTCAATTACCATAATATTCAATTTTAACTAATGCTACATGATTAAGTGTCATGATAATATCTTTTGTAAATATTAGTATTATTTTCAATTAGGAATAATAATAATAATTAAATATTATAAAAAAATAATAACCACAATAACAATAAATTAGAAAATAATTTTATGTGAAAGAATAATATTGAAGATGTTTTGTACTTGATAACATTTCGAAAAAAAAAAATCACATAATTTCTGAACAACTAAATGATACAAATCTTTGCACTAGTCATTTAGAAAAAAGAAACTATTAGACCATATGATCCTCAATTTGGAGCAATAAATTGATCCATTTTTTCATCCTTCTGAATCCAGATATTCTTCTCCTCCCATATGAATCCAGATATTCTTCTCCTCCCCTACAAAAGCAGGTAGCATTTTACATGAGTAAATTGTACAAAAAATGCCTCAGGTAAAAATTAAAAAAATCTTTTTTATCTTCCTCTCAACACCTCACAATTAATTCAGAAAAGGCATTCAATTAACAATCAAACAATATAGGCAAATAATTATTTAATCATCAATGAATCACAGGCCTCAAGCAAAATTATGACAATAATAGTTAAGTGTATTCACTCTACTCTTTTACCTGTAGGCTAGCTTGACAAAATAAAATTCTGCATTGTTGGGGCTGAGATTTTTAGTGTTGTTACTATAGCAGTTTATCCAATTTCAGTTGTGAAAACCAGGCTACAAGTTGCATCACATGACTCCATAGAAATAAAGAAAACATGACTTAATTTTACCAAAGGAAACCACACTTCGACATCTATGATTCTGTAATAACAAGATATATGGATTAAACCTCTTAAATGCAATCCTTCAAATTGATATTCCTTGAAATTATCAATGCAACCAGTTTTGCACAAAATCTAAATGCAGGTTATTGCATATTAATAGTTGATATGGTCATGCTATGAAGAACTCTAATAACAACACTTGAAGACTTAAATTTAAGCTCCCTGTTAATTGTTCAATGGGCTCATACATTAGCAAAGAATTGTAAGAAGTTAACAATATGTGAAAGTTTGTATTGTATTCCCAAGAATGTTCCTTTTCATTTTCATCATACAGTAAATTTATATGCCGAAAGCAAAATGAATAATACATACGATGACCAACATATCAACACACCTTTGATTTTTCAGCCTCGTGCGAATCCCTTTTAATCCATGTCTCACAAACTTGCAAAGGGGCATCCATTCATACCTACATATTTAAACTTATAATGCAATTATTGCAATAAATTCCATTTCTTTGGTTTAAGATCAAGCAACGTAAGCATCATCTCAATCAATGGAGAGAACATTTAAATTTTCAAGGTCCAAGAACATGATATCTACCAATTTTACAAATGACTGCATTGCCTATCCACTATTTCTATTAGCAGCACTATAAGCTTTATATAAATGCCCAATCAGAGTTGTATTACAGAGCCGAACCCTGAAGATTAGCTTTCAAAGTCCACCTTCACGGGTAAAAACTTTGAAAGGACTAAGGCCTATTAAGCCCATGAAAGGTGGGGCTGATAGGGTACATATTCCATCATGTTGTATATAGCCTACAACAAAAATTACTGTCCTAACAAGAATATGACGCCTAGATATTTCTCCATGCTTTCATATGTCTAGATGTAGGCAGTATTCCTTGAGATTAATGTCAAACCTTACAGATAAAATGGTAACATCATCAAGCCCACTCTTATACATGAACAAACTGTTTATGTCTTCTCCAAAGTGATTTGGGTAATTTTCCATTGGACGTAAATCATATATCGGCTCTAGGAAGATAAATTACTTAAACATCCAACCATAAGGTCCAAAACAACAGTTTCACAATTCTATAATATGTTTTCTTATCACAAGGACCAAGAGACAAATTTATTACACACATTTGCCTTCAATAATCGATACAAAAAGTAATGGATCGAGGAACTTACCCGATTATCTCTAGACATAGGATGCGAACAAAGAACTCCGGTACTTGTTCGATCGGATATATGAAAATTGGCGACTTCTCTGGCCAAATAATCGACTTTGCCACCGTTCTCTTATGCATCCGCGGCACCCGGAGCCTTGCCTCCTCTATTTGCGGCGGCAACAACCTTCTTTTGAGCTGCCTTCTTCTTACTCGCATCGGACACCATCTGCCAAACCGAAAATCGATCGTAAGCCTAGAAGGAGAAATTTGAATAAGAAAAGGAAAAATTGATAATCAATTACCTTGGGATCTCCAGAGAATTAAAACTGCTTCTCGTCTTCTGCATTTATTAAAGAAATCCATAATAGAAATCTCAAGAGAATTAAACTTCTACAGAAGAAGAATATATTGGAGATATAGGGTTTGGGCAAAGAAGGATCGAGTATGAGGGTTTGAGAATTTTAACACTGTAGAATTAGAATTTAAAATAGGTTCTATATATTTATCTCAATAGATAGAGATTATATAATTTTAAAATAAATTAAATATATGTATATAAATATTATAAAAATAAGGAATATTACAAATAAATTTGACCATGATTTTAAGTTTTCATTTTTTTTTTTTAGCGGATTAATTCTAACTACTCCCGCTCTTTTTTTTTTTTACGAGAATTAGAATAAGAATTAAAATAGATTGTGTTATAAATGTAAAAATTTTAATTCTTCAAAATTAAAATAAAGTTAATACTACACTATTAAAATGGTCCTAAGTGACTTTATTATGACATTTAATTAATAGTGTATTGATAGGTCTTATACTAGTGTAGTTTTACGTCATTGGAATCCAGTGTACTAATAGACTAGTTTATAATACATTTCTATTGTAGTGTATTAAAATTAATGTAGTATTAAACCTTTTTTCTTGTAGTGGGTCTCTCTTTCTGCTACTACCAAGGTCACTGTTCCTTGGCCATCAAACTCTGTGGAGCTGGCGAGTTTGGAGAGGCTATCCGCCTGCATGTTTTTCTCTCGAGGTACCTGGACCACCTCACAATCTTGGAATTTGCCCATCACTTCTTGGGCTCGTTCCAAATAAGCAGCCATTCTGCTATCTTTGGCTGCATATTCTCCATTCACCTGTTGAACAACTAATTGGGAATCGGAGTATAGAGTTACCTTTAGAGCTCCCAATTCCAATGCCATCTCCATTCCTCTGATCAAAGCTTCGTACTCTGCTCCATTATTTGAGGTCATGAATTGAAACCTCACTGCAAATTGTAGGTCCTCTCCTTGAGGGCCCACTAGCACTATCCCTGCTCCGCATCCGCTCAGAGTCACTGAGCCATCTACGTATACCTTCCATCCCTCGGCTTCTTCTGGTTTGGTAGATTCTTGGATGAAATCGGACAAAGCTTGGGCTTTTATGGCCTTCCGTGGCTCGAAGTCCACATCATATTCTTGGAGCTCTATTGCCCATCTCACCATCCTTCCCGAGAGGTCTGCTCGACCAATAACCTGTTTCAACAAGTAATTAGTGCAGACTACTTCTTTCAATTGACCTCCTTGTCCTGCTTTTAGAGCTCGAACACTTTGTTTTCTCTTTCGGAAGGAATCCCCATCTGCTGGTCCTCCCACAATCATGTGGATTACTCCTCTCTTTGGTGGTGGAGGGGGCATATCCTCGGCCGCCTTCTTGGTCTCCTTCTCTTCCGGTTTCCTTTCATGTTCCTTCCGCTTCTGTCCCCGAGGGCCCTGCCTGTCTCTAAATATAAATTCTTTCAGATGTCCCGCTTGGATCATCCTTTCAATCTCGTCTTTCAGGTGATAACATTGATTTGTGTCATGTCCATACTCATTGTGAAATCTGCAAAATCGATCAGACTTGGGCTTCTGAGGTCCTCGACTTCTGGAATATGGGAATTTCAAGTCAGGATGATCTCCTGCCACCTCCAGTACCTCGGCATGTTCAATTCTCAAGGGTGTGTACTTCTCAAACCTTCCACGAGGGCCGGATCGGGAACCTCCAGATGGATTACTGTCTCTTGTTGACCCGGAAGTCCGAGGGACCTCTGGGCTGGAACGCCTGGAGGGGCCCTCTCTTCTTCTATCTCGATCTTGTGGCCTAGTCTCCAATCTCTTGGCTTTTCGAACCTCCTCCAGGGTGAGGTACTTCTCTGCTCTATGTAGCAACTCATCAAAGTTCTTAACCGACTTCTTAGCTAAGGAGGAGAAGAAGTCTCCATCCCGTAATCCGTTAGTAAGAGCGTTGATCTTCACCTCCGGAGAGGCTGTAGGGACCTCCAGAGCTGCTTGATTGAATCTCCGGAGAAAAGATCTTAAACTCTCGCTCTCCCCCTGCCTCAGATTGAAGAGGTTCAAAGTGGCCCGCGGCTGCCTCCGGGCACTTGCAAATTGATGGAGAAATAACTCACTGAATTCCTCCCAGGATCGGATTGTATTGGGTTCCAATTGAGTGAACCACTGCTGTGCCGCTTTTGCCAGGGTGGTCAGGAACACCCTGCACTTGATTCCCTCTCCGTAGCGGTGTAGTAACGCAGCGTTCTCGAATCTTACTAGGTGTTCGTATGGGTCTGCCGTACCATCGTATTCAAAATTGAGGGGCTTAAAATTGAATGGTAGTTCATCCTGTAATATGTTAGGAGAGAACTGACATCCAGAAACATAAGCGGATCTGTTTGCTCGATTATTCATTTGTTTCCTCATATCCCTCATCTCCTTCTGTAGGGCCTGTATTTGGTCGCTGACTGGCCCTCCGTAGGTATCATCGGTGCTTTCTTCTGCTTCAGGGAGCTCCGTCTCTCGGGGTGCCAAATCTGCATTCCTTCTTGTATTCCGAGGGGGAATGGTTCTTTCCGCTCGGGAGGGCACCTTATCATCTCCTTCTACCCGCATCCCTACTTCCTTAGATAACACTTGGGAGGCTCCTGGTGCCTCTTCCTGGGGTCTCGGGGTAGGTATCTCCAAATTCCCTGGTGTAGCTTTGTGGGCTCGATCTCCTTGAGCCGCGAAAGCTCTCTCTACAGCCTGCTTAATGAGGGCGTTCAATTAATCGGGAGAAACCAGGCATGGTTCCGAATTTGGAATATCCTCTCGTTGGGGATCTGCAGTCCGGAACTCTGGGGCTTCAATGTTCACTGTTATCCCCTCTTCAATCGGGAGGGGATGGTTTTCCTCACCCAGGCCTGTGTTAGGCGTCACTGGCGGATTTAATCCGGAAAGGGTATGAACTGGATCTTTCCCCCGGCCTCCCTTTGGTGTGGGGTCATTCGGCAAATGAGGGTTTTCCCCTGTAAGGGGTTTCTTTCCCGAAGTAGACGTGGCCGTGTTGTTTCCGCCACCCATTACTCGAACATGTAGAAATTCGTGAGACAATTTTTCAATTCTTTCCCACAGACGGCGCCAGTTGATGTGCCAAAATTTACACAAGGGGATTGGATATCCTCCGAGTTAGATATCTGACTTCCCGAACACGTAGAAGCAATCCAAATATGCTGTCTTTGGTAGAATCTTCCAGAACCTGCAAAGAACATGCCGGAGGGGGGTCCGACGCGGACACTCCGATGCCTAAGTCAGTATAGGGCTTCTCAATATGTCACAAGGATCTCGAGATCCTTGATTTATCAACTCAGGTTCTCAAAGAATCTCAGAAATATGTTTTGCACGAAGTATATTAAATTTAGTAAAAGTGAGAAAATCTAACCTGAAAACATCCTTCGGATGACCTATTTATAGGAAATTCCTCTCAAAGGGAAGTTATGGCTTCCTTCCATTTCGGAGCTACCCTTTGGACCCAGCCCAGCTGTGTTGACAAGGTCACGCCTTCTCCCTCTTTCCTAAAGAACCGAGATCCTTCTCCTTTAGTGGACTTCATCCCCTAAGATGAAGGAGGAAGGAGTCTTCCTTCAATTACTCCTGGGCCGCTTCGTGGGGGTTCTCCTATAATCTCGGCTTGCCAAGTCATACCAAGATTGAGTCTTTCTGACGTTTCTCTCCGGGCAGAGCTCCCTCCGGAAGGACTTCCAGAAGAGACTCTGTATCCAGAGAATATTCTTTAATCCCATGTCTCCTCTTTTATCCTTATCCTCAATACACGTGTCGACTTCTTATTGAATGACATTTTTAGGCCGCATCATTGTGTTAAATTGATGAGAATGTTAGTTTCTAAGTATGAGATTTTGTTAAAATATGCTTACACATGCTATGCTTGAGTTATTAGAAGTGTTCTAGCTTGGTTTGGTGAAGATTGTTCTTTCAAGCATTTCTACAAACACTTTGTGGGCATGATTTTTGTGAAGGAAGTGAGAGGAGATTGTTGGTATTTGAGAAATTGAAGAAGAATTGTGGTGGTATGTGAATGAGCATAAGGAAGTTCATGTGTTGACTTTAATTAATTGTGAAAATTTGATGTTTAATTGTTGGAAGTCACATGCAATGTACAATTCTTTGATAATTTGAGAAATATCAAATTAACTTTTGTTGGTATGCTCCTTTGTAGAAGCATGTCAAGAAAGAGAACAAAGGTTGTGGGAGAAAGCTCAAGAGGAGGAATGAGTGTCGATGAGCTTTGTAAGGAGAAATGTGGTGTGAGTCTATCCAAGTTTGGAATTGATTTTGGAGTTAGGGTGAAGGAGTACGTGGGGGCTTTCGCTAAAGCAATCAACACAACAAGTAGGCCAACACGATACCCTGATGATGGGTGCATGGTGAGAATGGGAATTAAATACGACGTGCACGAATTGTTTAACAACATAGGATGGGAACACATTCTACACATCAAGAGGGATTCGTGGATGAAATTCATAGTGGAATTCATGTCCACTATTTAGTTGAAGGAGGGGAGAAGAGGAACTCCAATTGGAATATCATTTAGGATGAGAAATGAAGATCTCCAACTTTCATTTGAGGATATAAATGAGATGTTTGGAACTCCAATGAATGTGGAACCCACCACTCTTCAAGAAATAAAAGAATTTGGTGAAAATGACTTTTGGATTAAACTGACTCGGAGGCACAGGAATGATAGGTCAAAATATGATCCTAGCCACTCAAAGACATCACTCATCCGGAACCCTGTGTTCCGATACCCCGCCTCGAATCTTCCAAATACGATGTTTGATAGAATTCGATGAGCGTATCGGAACACAGGGTTCCGGATGAGTGATGCCTTTGAGTGGCTAGGATCATATTTTGGCCTATCATTCCTGTGCCTCCGTGTCAGTCCAAAAGTCATTTTCACCAAATCCTTTTATTTCTTGAAGAGTGGTGGATTCCACATTCATTGAAGTTCCAAACATCTCATTTATATCCTCAAATGAAAGTTGGTGATCTTCATCTCCCATCCTAAATGCTATTCCAATTGGAGTTCCTCTTCTCCCCTCCTTCAACTCAATAGTTTGTATTTGATATACTCTACTTTAATTTAATTGTTTCATTATAAAGGATCATTTTATTCACTTTGAGTAAAAATTTGAAATCACAATCCAGTTTAATTGTTCTTGGAAAAAGAAGAAAAAAATCAAACAATTTGTATGTTAAATTCAACTGTTATTTTTCAAAAGATATAGTAATAGCTTTAAGTAAATTAACATTTTTCATTAAATTTGCATTGCTATATTTCAAACTTTGTAAATGCTTTAAGTAAAAAAAGAAAATAATTTTCATTAAATTTGTATGGGTATACTGTATCTTTTAAGTAAATTTAACTGCAAGATCTTATTTTATATTTTAATTGAATTGACAAATCAAACTTTATATTAATGCATAAATAAAAATAATACTAATAACTTATTATATAATTCTCCAGTATTTTGATAAAATCGAGTCTTATTATTAAATTAAAACCACACAAATTCATGAATTATATAGTTTAGTAAATGAAATTAGTTTTTTTTTTGGTGGTAAATGAAATTAGTTTTATGTATAAAATTTTATTTTATTCGTAAGCCGAGCATTGCTCTGTTAAACTTACTAGTAATTGATAATAATCAACTAATTAAGAGACATTGATGCAATTTTTAATACCACACAACTTATTAATTAATATTTTATACATTTTATATGGGACAAACACATTGATTTTGAAAAAAATTACTATGAAATTATTTTATAAGCGTAATGAGGTGCAACTTTTTGTCTTTAATTAAATAATTAATTACTACTATTTAAAAATAAGATGCATAAATATATTTAGAAAAATAACATTTTTGATGATATAATATTATTTGAAATGTATAATTTCAAAACAAACATGATTTGTCCATGTTCGAAGGATCGAAATCGGAGAAGCCCGTACCAACCCCCAACGCCAGATGTTCGGCACCGTCACTCTTCCTAGCACTACCCCTTGTCATTTCGTAAAATTCCAAACATGTCCTTCAACTCCGACGCCTCGTCGCCGTCAACATCCGCTCCGGCAGCTTCAGCCACCACAAGAGACTGGATTTTCCCTTCTTACTCCTCAGTCCACTCTCCGCATAATATCCGCAGAACCCCAAGAAGAAAGAGATTCTCTTCATACCATCAACAACCACCGCAATTCAACTCTGGAACGCCGTCCGTAACAGCCGGAGACGATTCCGTTTCCAGGCTGAGGCCGTGGCGCTTTGAGTTTGGGAGCAATGAGAAGTCAACGAGGTTGCAGGCTGATGGCTTTGACGGAGGCGCAACTGCGGCTATTAAGCCTAACGACGCCGTTTCTTCGCGGAAATTCGAGGTCAAGGAGGATAAAACGACGTCGTCAGAGAAGACATTTTCTGGATTTTTGAGAGGACGGTTGCGGCTGCGGTGGCAGCTTGCTTCTACCGTTTCAGTCAGTTCTCTTCTCTTCTCTACTGTGTGTGTGTGTGTGAAGAGAAAGTTTGCATGGATAGTCTATCTTTTGGTGTGTATTATTGCAGCTCATAGTGATGTTAATTATTCTTAATGTGTAAGAGTAATGCACAATTGCAAATACTGATAACGGTTTGTATGAATGTAGTAGTGTAGCTATTTTTCTTAATGGTGATTGTTGTTTGTGTTGCACTGCAGATACTGATAACGGTGTTATCTTCATTGGTACATAAGAATTTTTCTTTACACAAAGAGGTTACTGAATTACAGGTAATTAGGAAGCAATGGATTACTTAATCTTTTTCTTTTCCTTTTTCATTGAATTTATTTGTTACTATCTTTAGCTGTTTCTTGTTATGAATTTCATGCTCATATAAGGAATATAATCACACTTTTCATGCTTTATTTCCATTGGACTACTTTGTGTGTCATGGTGCTGATTGGTAAGCGTGTTATTTTGTTTATCTTGGATGGGGGGGGGGGGGGGATTTGTCTCAACAGTCAACACTACGTTTTGATCTCATTTCCAGAAACAAGCAGTGGCAGCTGGTAATAACTAACAATGTTATTTTGTTTTACATGGCAAAACTATGAAGTTGACTACAGAACACTTGACTTGGTAAACAGTTTATGAATTTGTCAATCGCTGGGACATAATTGTCCAAACAGTGAACTTAGTGATGATGTTGAGTTGTAGTTATGTTGCAGAATTTTTTTAGTAATGCGTTTTCATACCATTGCCAACTTGATTTCTTTCTTTAGCAAGTAGATGGCAAAACGTTCAAATGCCCCTGTGCTAAAAAGTTTATGCACTGGAGAACTGGAGATGGAATTATGTTCTGTGATTATTTGTTAATTAAATACATGAATAAAGCTGCACAAACACTTGATTTAATTGCCTTATTTTTGTCAACATCTAAATTGAAATCCACTATAGTTGTTTAGTTTGTAGGAGTGGTTTAAGATAACCATATTTCATTGACTTGAATTACAAGCTAACTAAGTTCTGTTATGAAACGTTTGCATTGGAGGTCAAGTTTTTTGTCAATATCATTTGTTTATTACAGACTTGCTGTTTGAGTTGCCGTTATGACAAACTCATATATGCTGTACCTTTTGATTTTTTACCTGTCTCTGCAGGATCAAATTTCCAAGTCTAATGAACTACTCAAACTATGCAATCTGTTGGACTCAACAGATGTGTACAACTTGTCTCTACAGGATGTTTTCGTCGATAGTCTTCCTGGCAAGAGTATGAAAACTGCAGCATTAGCTGTTTCAATCATGTTTTTATCCCTCCCTTTCATTTTCTTCAAGTATGTTGACTATGTCTCAAACTCAAGAAGGCTGTTAGACAATAACACAGAGGAAGTCTCTTTGAACAAGCAACTAGCATACAGCGTTGACGCCTTTTTATCAGTCACACCTTATGCTAAGCCTCTAGCATTGTTAATTGCTACGCTATTGTTGATATGTCTTGGCGGGTTAGCACTTTTTGGTGTAACAGATGATGGTTTAGCGGATTCCCTTTGGTTATCCTGGACATACGTAGCAGACTCTGGGAATCATGCTAATTCTGAAGGCATTGGTCCTCGATTAGTGTCAGTTTCCATTAGTTTTGGTGGGATGCTTATATTTGCCATGATGCTTGGACTTGTTTCGGATGCGATTTCTGAGAAGTTTGACTCTCTGAGAAAGGGACGAAGTGAAGTTGTCGAGCGAAATCACACTCTTATCCTTGGGTGGAGTGATAAGTTGGTAGGTCTTGCTTTGTTTGCCTTGAAAGTTGAAACTGATCTAACACTTGGTCCCCAGCATTCTTTTGCTTTGGAATTGTACACGAATGCCATATTGACTGGAATTTGTATTACTTCCAGGGATCTCTATTGAATCAACTTGCCATAGCTAATGAGAGTTTAGGTGGAAGCATAGTGGTTGTCATGGCTGAACGAGACAAAGAAGAGATGGAACTTGACATTGCTAAAATGGAGTTTGACTTTAGAGGAACATCTGTAATATGCAGAAGTGGAAGCCCTTTAATATTAGCTGACCTAAAAAAGGTACTTTATTAGGATTGCTTACTTTTCAAGTGAAAGGAGGTTACTTCACTAAATTGACAAGGGTTTCTTTTGATTTTCTTCCTATATGTAATTAATACGGAGTAGTAAATATTTACGCACATATATACACAAATCATAGACTTATGTATTGTGGCTTGTCTTAAAACTGTCCAAATTTTAATTTACTGAAATAGCTAACTGGAAGAGATCTCCTAGGTATCTGTTTCTAAGGCGCGAGCAGTTATTGTTCTTGCTGAAGATGGGAATGCTGATCAGGTTAGTACGATGGAGACAGAGTGCATCCCAACATTAGGTCTATGTGAATTACCGACTATTTGAACTTTATGATGGATGCAGAGTGATGCTCGTGCATTAAGGACAGTTTTAAGTCTAACAGGAGTTAAAGAAGGATTGCATGGACACATAGTGGTTGAATTAAGTGATCTTGATAATGAAGTCCTTGTTAAACTTGTTGGTGGGGACCTTGTTGAAACTGTTGTGGCGCATGATGTAATTGGTAGGCTAATGATTCAGTGTGCCAGACAACCAGGCCTTGCTCAGGTCACCTTCTATTTGTATTACTACCTATTTACATTTTCAGAGGGAAATAATTGCTGCTTTCAGCATCATTATTGATGGTTTGTATGCGACTCACTTACACTGTAGCTGTTCTTTTTAAGTCAATTTGTATAATCCAAATATTTGCTCACTTTTTGGGCTATGTCTCTATTAACTTCTGTGGACTTGGTTGTGCAGATATGGGAAGACATTCTTGGGTTTGAAAATTGTGAGTTCTACATCAAAAGGTGGCCACGGTTGGATGGAATGCAGTTTGAGGATGTTTTGATTAGCTTCCCAGAGGCCATTCCTTGCGGGGTGAAGGTAGCATCGCGTGGTGGAAAAATTATTCTAAATCCTGAAGACTCTTACGTTCTGCAAAAAGGGGATGAGGTTCTTGTTATTGCAGAGGATGATGATACCTATGCTCCATCAGATCTTCCAATGGTGCTTCTCTTCTCTTTGCTCATGTTTTAATATTATCTGCACCAGTTCTCTTTAACTGTTCTGCCCTAAAAAGAACCGAAAAAAAAAAACCAAAAAACAAACAAACAAACCTCAGTTTGATATTCCAGCTTCGCCTAGCTATCTTTATACAGTTTTTTGTTCTTGCATCAATAGGGAAAGTAACCACTTAGTTAATCCATCAATAAAAAAATGTTCCAATGATTAATGCAATAATTGCTTTTTATTTCTTTGGTTTTGGCGCTGTGGATAGCATTGCCCTTTGTTATTCACATTTTTATATTGTATCGTTACTGGGAGAATGAAAGATTGTCGAAGAAGCACGAAGGCTTGCACAATGATGGGACTTGTACTAAGAGCTAATGAAGTGCTAGGACTTGTGCTGTCTGGCTAATCTCTATAGTTTCAGACGTGTTCTTGATATAGGCTGAGATATTGTTTTGTGACAGCTTTAACAATAATATGCCATTTAATCTAAATTGAGAGACCATAATTTAGGATGTTAATACTTCAGTGTTGTACTTTCAGGAGTCCCTAGTATAAATTCTTTGGAATTTTGTTGTGAGAAAGGTAGTTTTTTTTATTTTGTATTTCATCATGTGTGTATCACCGGAGTTAGCTAAACTAAAAATGGATAAAATAAAAGGTAGTAACGTGGGCTGGTCACTGTTGAAAGAAATGGTTTTAGGGGCGGTTGCTGCCATGGATTTCAAGTAGTGGGGAATACCCATGAACCAAACTTACAGACACAAAATAAATTTCGTTATTCAGGTCAAAGATGCCAATTTCACACTCATTACCCGACCAGCAAGAAAGCCTCAGAAGTTTCTACTTTGTGGATGGAGGAGAGACATTGATGATATGATTGTGGTAAGACCTGTCGATTGAAGCTCCTAATTCCTTTTCTTCTTCAACTGAATGCTGCAGGTTATGGAAGGAAATTTACCCAAGGATGAACTAATTCAAAAGTCTTTTGAGCGGATACTTCTCTGCGGTTGGCGGAGAGATATGGAAGATATGATAACGGTAATGTTGTACAAATCGTACAGCATGTTTCCCGAACTTTTCCAGTGGCGCTGACATTTTCTAGAGAAGCACCTTTTGTATGCTGCATGTTCTGATAATCCTCCCACCACTATGAGCCTGCAGTCATTCCATGAAATCTTTCAAATTTGAATCTCATATGTTATACATTCTTGTGTCCTTTCAGATTTGGTATACATTGTCATTTCAACATCAAATTAACTCCGGTGTGCGTTCTTTCAGGTACTCGATGCTTCTCTAGCTCCTGGGTCAGAGTTATGGATGTTTAATGAAGTTCTTGAGAAGGAAAGAGATAAAAAACTTACAGATGGTGGCCTTGATATTGACCGTTTATCAAATATTATACTTGTCAACCGTGAAGGAAATGCTGTCATACGACGCCACCTTGAAAGCCTCCCCTTGGAATCTTTTGATTCAGTAAGCAGTAGTTATCTTAATTCAGTAGTAAGAATGCTTTGCTAATAGCCTGAACTATTGAACCTTACAATGACTATTTTCACCCAGCAGTCATGAGAGCACACCGTCTTTAACAATGACTGGCCTTTTTATAACAAATAATCCCTATTTACTTCTGCGAACTATATTGATTCCTAAAATTTTTGTGGGATGGCGTCATTTCTGCAATGCAGATATTGATTTTGGCTGATGAATCAGTGGAAGATTCAGCAATCCAGGCTGATTCCAGATCTCTTGCCACACTGCTGCTGATACGTGACATTCAGGTAGAATAATTGGACAGGTGATCAGCTATGATGGATAACTATTCAGCTGTACCAGCTCGTCATTGGTTTTTTATTCTCCCTTGCATGGTTTATGATTATCACTTGGTTAAATTTTAATGGGATTTCTACATGATTTATCTCCGTATGATATTATTTAATAAATTGCATACTTGAGATAGCAATTAGCTTTATTTAATAAATCTACATGATTTTTTTCGCTCTTGAGACCCTTCACTTTTTCGCATCATGTGGGAGCTTTATTTCCCACAAAAGCCTACTCACTATCAGTGTGCTGTCATAAGGGACTTGTTGAAAAGTTTATTTGCTACAATTTAATGATGGAAATAAGACACATGCAATCCTGGTTTTCTTTCCCAATCCAAATTCCTCCAGTTGAGAAATTCTTATTGGCTTTTGGGGAGTCTTTAAGTATGCTTCGTTTACACACATGCTTGTCAAACTCGAGGTCCTCGGCTTGTAAAGTTATACTCCCTCCGTCCAATTTTATAATGCCCATTTGGTTGGACACGGGTTTTAAGAAAAATTGATTGTTTATGTAAAAAGTGAAAGTTTGAGTGGGGAGATAAAGTAGAAAGCGGGAGTAATATTTCGTTTTTAGGAAAGGGGAATTATAAAATTGGACAGACAAAAAAGGAAAGTGGGAATAAATTGGACAGAGGGAGTAGTAAAACTAATATTTGCTGGTATAACTTAGCGAATATGCTTTTTTTTTTTTCATTTTATTGCATGCTTAAGCTCTGTGTTCTGCTACTTGGTTGAACTATTGGTAATCTTTAACCCCTCAGTAAACAATAATTATCTTTATGATTGATTTTATTCGATCGAGTACAAAGGTCAGTCTATCTTGGCTTTGAACAAGTTACTCATGCCATTCATGCACCTGGTTTTGACGAGAGAGAGAGAGAGTTGATTGATCAAGCTGCCACTCATCAGTTGTTTTAGATAATTGAGTCAATAAAACGTGGGGATGAATGGATAATGTTGAGATTGTAATGTATGTGTGTGTTTTATTCAAGATACTTATAAATGGAAATTTAGTTGAAAAATGAAACCAAAAAAATCCAAAGTTTCCTGACTAGAGACATAACTTGGATTTGCAGGCAAAGCGGCTTCCATACAGAGAAGCTATGGCTTCCCAGGTCCACAGAGGTAGCTTCTCACAAGGCTCGTGGATGGGGGAGATGCAGCAGGCTTCGGATAAATCAGTTATTATAAGTGAAATTCTTGATCCAAGGACAAAAAATCTATTATCCATGTCAAAAATAAGTGATTATGTTTTGTCAAATGAGCTTGTCAGCATGGCACTGGCCATGGTTGCAGAAGATCGCCAGATAAATGATGTTCTAGAAGAACTCTTCGCTGAAGAGGTGGGTTTTTCTTTCAAAATAAAGCACCTTTTCTTAACACAAAATATTTTCAATTTACATAAAATATGGAGTAGAAGTAAATGCATGGCAAACAACCATGACTATTTCAATCATATTCCTGTTCTATAAAATTTGTGCTTTATAGATGTGAGACTTATGGGTTGTTAACAAAAGATTTCAATTCATACCTTACAGGGGAATGAGTTGCACATAAGAGGAGCAGACCTTTACTTTGAGGAGGGGGAAGAGTTGAGTTTCTACGAGATGCTACTACGTGCTCGACAAAGAAGAGAGATTATGATAGGCTACCGTTTGGCCGACTCTGAGAAAGCTGTGATCAATCCTCCATCCAAAAATGAAAGACGGAGATGGTCATTAAAGGATGTCTTTGTGGTCATAGCTGAGAAGGAGTGAATTACTGTTTCGCCCTTCCCGTGTCTACATCCTACTGACTGTAAATATGGATTCAGTTGGGGCATACGCGATGAATGAAGCAAATCATGCACATTTTGCTACTTATTTATCATGAAGGTGTAATTAATCATCACTATCTCATCTTTTTATCGATTTATTTTTTTGTCATTTATCTAAGAGGTATAGCAGTAGCTGAAGTTTTTGAGCGCTGGGAACTGAAAATTCATTTGTATCGTATGTAATTTGTTTATTCACATCCAATTTATTTTGGACGGTGGCTGTTATTGAGCAGGATAGAGTTAGTTTGGATTCATTATTGTATAGTGATATTTCATATTGCAATGGTGAAGAGTGCGACTGCAAGTACCTTAATTATATATAAAAATAAAATAAAAACTGTGGGTGCAAATTTGATTTATTTTAATGAATTCAGGACTTGAGGGAGTAGTATAATTTACACAAGCCCTCAAAAAAAAAAAAAAAAAAAAAAAAAAATGCCAAAGTGTAATTCTCATTATATGGGCACGTCATATATATATATATCCTCTCAATGGATGGCGCCACATATACATATGGTATTCATAATTTAATTTTTAACTCCATCAATTCCACACAGAATGTTTGATAAAGTATTAACGTTTTGTGTTAACCAATGCTTGATATAATATGATTACAAACAAAATAGTACTTGATATAATATGATTGACCAAAGAAAGAAAAAGTAATAGTGATGAGACATCATCAAAATCACAAAAGTGAATAAGAGAAACGAGGGTCTAGAAGTGATTGAATAATGAATACCTAGACGAGCTTTCTTACAAATTTTTTAATGGCTAACAAGGACAGGTGGGGGGAGCCAGAGTTGGGACCTGCAAGAAAATCGAGAGATGTCCGGCGACGGTCCTTCGGCGCTCAAGTCAGTCGAGAAAGATGATGAATAATAGAGAGATAAAGTGTGTATTAATTGATGAGAGTGAGCTTAGAGACTTATGGAGTACACTTTTTACCTGAGGGGTAGAATAGTCATTTTACGAATTAGGGTTTGTGACTGGAGTGGGCTATTGTACGACTCTGACATACTCCCTCTGTCCAGTAAAACTTTGCTCACTTTTATTTTTACATGTTTAAAAAAAAAAAAAATCATATTTTGATTATAAAAAATATATGTGGGATAACAAGTAAAAAATATGGTTGATCGATATTCAATCTTGTAATTAAAGTAGATAAAATACTCAAAATCTAACTATTTAAATAGAATAAACATATACTTTGTGGACCCAAAAATTGATCTGAGCAAATTTTTACAGGACGGAGGGAGTATCATAAATGCTCTAGGTAGTGCGCCCACATTTGTAGAGATATTCTGACACATTTAGATTGTATGCCCTCTTTTACCATACTAAGGACATTATGTCCTGAAGCGAGAACCTTCGGTCAACAACCAAGTTCAGTTCCCACGTTCAGATCTGATATCGGAAATAATTCCCACAGAATTTACTCAGGTCAAGTTTTGGCACAGGAGGTCTGTACGATCCCTCCTCTGAACTCTCAATCCATTATGCTCCTCTGATCAGGAAGTAGTCTTAGAGAAAACTCTCTTCCAATGGTGCTTCCACGCACGTCCTGTCAACTATGATCTCTCCTCTGACGCATCAGAGGAGAGATAGAAACGACTTCTTGCAATTCTAGATTCAGTTCAGAACAACTTCTTAGAGCATCCCTAGTGTGGGTGAGCAATTTTGATGTATGAGTTAGCCACGTGTGTGCCACCTCAAAAGTTTCTTCTATTTTAAAAAACTTCTACCTCCCCAATGCATTCTACCCCAAAAAGTACAATTGATGGTCCCACTATCAAATTCTATATATATATTTATTCTCTTCATATTCATTCATTCATTTATTATTTGTAATTTATTTTTATAACTTAAATATTATAATTAATATTTAATTTTAGAAAATAAATTAATGTCAATATATTTTTTGACAAAATATTATTAAAAATTTATTAGAAATGAAATAATGAGTACAATATAAAAAAAATACAATAATTGAAAATATAAATTAAAATATCAATTATATATATATATATTTATTCCCCTCATATTCATTCATTTATTATTTATATTTTATTTTATAATTTAAATATTATAATTAATATTTAATTTTAAAAAATAAATTAATGTTAATATATTTTTTAATAAAATATTATTAAAAATTCACTAGAAATAAAATAATGAGTACAACGTAAGAAATACAATAATTGAAAACATAAATTAAAATAACAATTATATTTATTCTCCTCATATTTATTCATTCATTATTTATAATTTATTTTTATAACTCAAATATTATATATTTAATTTTAGAAAATAAATTAATTAATGTTAATATATTTTTTTACAAAATATTATTAAAAATTTATTTGATATAAAATGCTCCCTCCGTACCTAAAAAGTTTACATACTTTCCTTTTTTGTTTGCATACTCCAAAATTGAAATAATCATCACAATCTCTACCCTCACAATATAGTGAATATACACATATTTACCTTTCATGCCATTACTTTTGAGACCCACCATACACTCAACCCACCTACTTTATTTACTTTATATATAAAAGTTTACAAAATTATCACTCAACACTCTCATCATTACACTTTTTTCTTAAACAATGTGCCTAAGATTCCCCGCAAACTTTTCGGGGACGGAGGGAGTAATGAATACAACATAAAAAATACAATAATTAAACAAAAAGTAAGAAAAAAAGGCATAATACATGAAAAGGCCCTTAAACTATTAACTTTTGTTTCAGAAGGCCCCTAAACTATTTTTTTGTTTTAATAAGCCCTTAAACTATATAAATCATGTTTCACGAGACCCCTATTGACGAAAACTCACAGATCTTTCTAAGTCAACTAACGTTTTCCGTTAAATTATATATACCATCATTATTTCGTTTACAGTGTATCAAAAATTTCAGTTCGTTTTATCAAAATTAGACTTTCACTTGTAAAATAAATCCCCAAATCCTCAAACCCTAACTTCCTTCCATACTTGAAGAGAACTCATCTTCGTCTAATGGTAGTTTTGCGGATATTTATGGAGATATAGACGTCAGTGACCATGAAACCATTTGTTTCTATGGAGTTCGTTCTCAAACGTGGGTGTCAATGACTGAAAAAAAATCCAGGTAGAAGGTTCCTAAGATGTGGAGCATACGAGGTAAGTTGAATCAAAGTATGTGTAATGAGGTAGATTTTTCGAAATGGGTAATCAATATCTATGTATTAAGATTCGAATTTAGGTTATAAGAAGAATACTGAAATGATTTGAGTTGGGTATTAAGATCATGTGTTTCATGTGTTGAAGACTCACACGATTACTGGAACGATTTCTATGTATTAAGATTATTTGTTTCGAAACTGGGGCACTTTGTATCTATATGATTGGAGGGAAAACATATAATGTCAATTATTGAGCATAATTACTTCTTCTGCAAATACATGTCTGTTTAGTGAGTTCATAATCTTTTTCGTTGTTGTTGAAACAGATTAAAAAACAATGCAAATTCTTCAGGTGGTATGATGAGAAGTTTCCAGATCATATAAATAGGATGATCTTAACCTTGAAGAAGCAAAACCAACAGGTGAAAATACAAAACGAGTTGAATCGATTGAAAGAAAAAACCAGCACAATTGATAAAGAGTTGAAGAAGACAAAGAAATCGAAGGAGGTTTTTTCAGAAGCTTTTGGTGGTTGCCGTGTTTACTCTATTGGTTTCGTGGTTTAAATCTATGTGTTAGTAGTATTAAGGTTGATTAATATTGTCTTAGTAGTACTAATTAAGGTTGCAAAACTAGTGTTGTTTCGTTGTAATATGCACTTTTTATTTAGAATGAAAATTAGTTACTAGTTTTTGTCCATTTTGAGTGCCTCTTTGCTATCTTATTAAGGTTGTAAAACTACTTATTAAAGTTGAATTGAAATGAGGCTGAAATTTAGGGGATGTTTGCAAAACATAGTGATTGCTTCAAAGTGATTAAAATTGATTTTTAAAATAAAATAGAAAATTGATAGTGTTTTAAAATTAAGCACTTTAAATCAATTGTATATATGTTGTGGTGTTTACAAAACAAACCATTTTTTTATAAATTTACAAAAAACATCCTTATTACATTTAGATAGGTAATGTGTAAAGATGAAATATTATTTAAATTGCGAGGGCAAAATTGTAAATTTGATTGTTATAATGATGAGAAGCACATAGAAGCTATTAGAAGTAGGTGGAGGGGTGCTTCACCAAAATCACTTTTAACAAATTAACTTAATCACTTTGTTGTGTTTGCAAACACTCCAAAAGTGATTTTATTTGAAAAAAAAAGTGCTTTTAAGCAACTTTAGTGTTTCCAAACACCCACTTAGTATTGTTGCTCTGTTTTTTTCAAATGGAACATGTCTGTGCTCTATTTTTCTTTTATCTGCATAATATGTTTTTGTTTTAGACAACATAAGATTTTTTTTACAGCTGTAAAATTACTCAATTATGTGGATTTTCAGCAAGAAATCAAACAACCAACATATGCATCTGCAACTATTAATATTACACAAAGTTTGCCCAAGTTTGCATCAAAATGCTAACCATCATTCGTACAAAATAACCCCAATATTATATGACAAAAATAACAACAAAATATGGCCATATATGTGCTTCAAAATAACCATGAAATTACCAATAATTGTGGCTCTACTAGTATTTCAAAATAACCACAAACTAAATTATATTATTCAAAGTGCCCCATTTCCTTTACTGTCCTTAACCTGTTTTGTAATTGCATTAGTTTTCTGTTGTGCCTCGGTTTGAAGTTGTCTAGTTGTCATTGCAGCTGTTCCCTTCCAGTTTAGTCTTGTTGATGCACCAGGCTACAAGAAATCAACATTAACAAAGTTAATGACATTAAAAGAATTAACAATAAATCAACAGTAACTTTAATCTTACATTCAACATTGTCCAACCAGTAGTGTCATTTACATAACATCCATAACCTTTGAATTTGGTTTTCTTTTCTTTGGCCACCCGACTTCTAGTTACCGAAGATAACACATGTTGTGATGTTGTTTCTTGTGATGGCTCTTGAGTTTGTGTCCTCTTTCTTTTTGCAGTTGTGGAGGGTCTAAGACCCGCCTTCAAGTATCCAACATAAAGTATATTAAAAAAAATTGTAGCAAAATATATTTAAAAAATCTGTAACAATGTATTTTATGTATTCAAATTGTAAATATGGAGAAATTCTTACATCCTTTGTTTGTTAGGGCACTTTCTACGATTGTGAGTCGGTTGCTTGCAAATTGAGCATTTCATGACAACACCCTTCTTGGACAGCTTGTTTGATTTCTTTGAAATCTCATCTTTGTCTTTCCTCCTTCTCAACTTAGGCCTCCCAGGTAGTTTCTTATATGGTGGTGGTGCAATTTCTTCTTTACCAGTCTCAGTCCATAATAGTTTACCCTTTACGTGTTGTATCATGAATTGATATGCTTTCAAATATGTTCCCTATGTATACCAGTCTCAGTCCATAATAGTTTACCCTTTACGGGTTGTATCATGAATTGATATACTTTCAAATATGTTCCCTCTGTATACCAGTGACACACATAATCTTTTGGATCTTTTCCTTCACTATTAAGTGTAGAAATTGCATGTTGACAAGGAATACCAGTCAAATCCCACTCTCTACATGTGCATGTTGAAGAACCCAGGTGCACTGTGTGTCTATTATCAGACTCATAAACATTGGATATTTCATATCATCTCCATTCCAAACAATTTCCCAATGATAGGTCTGTTCCTTATTCTTCTCCAATTTCAGCATAGGTCTCGGTGAAATTTCACATATCTACGATCTACAAAATCTTCTCTTGACATGGAGCCTCCTCATGACAAGAGTTCTTATATCTTCTAGAATACTTACAATTGATTTACACCTTGCTTCAACTATCCAACCATTAAATGCCTCTGCGATATTGTTATCCACGACATCACATTTTGTAGAAGTCTTAAAATGAGCTTTAGAGAATGATTCTACATCATAACCTATCAAATCTTGAACTATCTCATCTCCCAACAAATTCAAATTTTGTAAGTTAGACTTCAACTCATTTTCAAATGTACTCCTGGCACAATTCCAAAATGCAATTTTTCTCTCTTCACCTCTCCATTTTTTTGCCCAAGTTGCATAAACATGTCTAGCACACATTCTATGTTTCAGGATTACTAGTGTTTATTTCATGCACATAATCATGCAACCTCTTGTACTCTTCTGTGTAACTGTAATACAAGTGTGTAAACACCTTTTTCTTTATGCTCCTAGCCTGAGTCATACTAATTTTCAACTTGAGTTCAATCCTGCACAAAACCTTCAAGTCTTTTATCTTAATGGAAGGTGTAGACATCAATCTCTCTCTCTCAAATGCTTGGCCAAATACTTGCTGCTAGTCATCGGGTTGGTGTTTTTCCTATGACATTTATGGTTAGGTATGTAAGTTTTCACAATATAGTCACCACTGGATCCATCTTTTTTTGCATAAAACTTCCATGGACATTTTGGCATGCATCCAACTCTAATTCTCTTTCTATCATTTTTTATAAAATGAACCAGCAAGCCCTTCACAATAGCATACTTAGCAAGGGCATCTCTGCACTCTTCACCATTCTTAAACACCATTCCGCAACAGAAGCTAGGTACTAGTGCACTTGTATCAAATCTGACAATTTTGCTTTGTCTTCTAAGTGCATGATCCCCACATTCCTGATTGGTTTCACTGTAATAGTTGCAATTATTATCACTATCATAATAAAAGCTCCCTGTGGATCCTTATTAGATTCATCATTTTTCTCCTCGCTATCTTCATTCTCTGTCACTCTTTCACCATCATCGTGTGCAGCCCCAGTCACTCTTTCACCCTCAAATACGGCAAGGACAGTCTCTGTCACATCTGCAACCTCACCTTGACCTAAATTATGACCCTTATTTTTTCCCCTAGTAAATGCATTCTTATTCCTCAAAGCCTTAACATTTTCTATAGACAACTGCAATACCTCTTCATCATCACCAGTTAAAAAATTCACATTAACATCCAGGTTGTCAAATGTTTGTTGTGGAGGGTCATTTTCCGTATCATTTTCTTCTTCCTCTTCTTCAAAATCAAAGCCCTCAAACCAATCTTCATAATCATGGAAATCATTAGCAACTGAATCAATTTGTTCATCTAAAGATGTAGCTCCTTCAGTTTCAGCTATATGCACTACTTCATCAATTACATTTTCAACCCAAAGATCTACTTCATCAACTACATGATCAATTATCTTATGGTCAATGTAAAACTCCAATCGTGATCCACTACACAATTTACTAGCAATTTCAAGGATGCTATTATCACCTGCAACCAATATAAACTCTCCTTGTAGCACCTTAAAATAATATATCCAAACAATAGATTCTAAATCATACCCTAAGTCATCTTTAACATAGGACATGATTTCAGGGTATGAGAACTTATCAATATCTAAATTGTCGCAAACCTGAGTCACTTTTCCATTAATATAACGTGGTTTTCTACTATTATTGAACCTCCCACCATGATGTATGCTAAGAATAAAAGTTGTTTCTGACATTCTGCAAAATAATAAATAAATATTTCAGAAACAGAGCAGGCAACTACAAATGCCCAATGGCACAGTCTCTATTTCATGAGTCACCAACAAACTAAGAAAAAAATAAAAAATTATCTCAAGATTTAAATTAACTATCTTATATATTTGTCTATTTCATGATACCCACTAATAACATCATTTTAAATTGATTAGAAGATGACTACATATAGAAGAGAACACCAGATTAATACACAATAAATAGAAAACCTTTATTCTCCATTTTTTTAATAGTGAATGCCTCTCCTCCTGTAAAAGTCATTTTGCTTACTACCAATTTAAAATGAAATAGTACAACAGTGCATAGTTGATATCTTAAAATTATTGTGAAATCAAGAATCACAGCAAAATCCCACAAAGCACGTGTACAATAGCAACCAACCAACCCAGAAAAAAAGACGCACAACAAACAACAAAAGAAAACAAGACAATAGACAAATTATTAAATACAATAAGAATAAGATGTTTACCTTCAAGTGGTCCCAAATCTTCGTTCGATTTTTTCAGAACAACAGTCTCTTTAAGAAAACCCACGAAAAATCACGAAAACTCACGAAAAATTACAAAGACAGTCAATAAAACCCACGAGAACTCACGAAAACTGACGAAATCCCTCAATAAAACTCACAAATTTTTGTTAAAACCCATGGAATCCACCTAATCTTTGAAGCTTTGTTGTGTAGAAAGGGTTTTGACATCTCAATAAAATATGCTTTTGACTTATGAATAGTGTAATTTAAAAAATCAAAATATAAATTTGTTTATGCCAGCACAAAATTACACGCTCAGTCTCGTTTCTAAATGCGTGAAATACACTCACTAACATCCTGTTAAAAAAGGGTCTCGTGAAACAAGATTTATATAGTTTAAGGGCTTATTAAAACAAAAAATAGTTTAGGGGCCTTCTGAAATAAAAGTTAATAGTTTAGGGGTCTTTTCATGTATTATGCCAAAAAACAAATGTTGGGGACCACTTGAAATGGGGTAGAAGTAGGAATCCACATGGGACTTCTACCCCCCATTGTGGATGCTCTTAGAGCATCTCCAATGCTAGGAATGATTTTGGAGGTTTGGATTTGCCACATATAATTGCACATGTGTGTCACCTCAAAAGTTTCATACCACTTTCTTTGAAATACTCCTTCCTCCCCAATACTTCCTTCCCCAAAAATAATTATTGATGGTCCCACTATCAAATTATATTTATTTTCATCATTTTTATTTATTATTTATTTGATTTATAATTTTACTTTTTTAATTAAATATTATATTTAAATATTAAATATAATATTTAAATTATGCAAAAATAATAATAATGTTTAGATTATGCAAAACTAAATAATGTTAAAACATTTTGAATTTTTTTTATTGAAAATATTATAAGGAGTACAAAATAAAATAATACAAGAACTTGGAACATAAATTAAAATAACATTTTTTTTAATTTTCTTCGTATCGTGCCCATATGTGCTCAATCAGTTCCCTTTAGAGTTGTTGATGTTTACGTTTATCACGAAGTTCAGATCTTGCATTGAGGTAGTGGTTGAATGCTTCGGTAGATCCTTGAATTATAGATGAATTGTTGACGTTGTTGATGTTGTTCGTGTTGGTTTCATCCGACCAATATATTGATGCGTCTCTTTCATGCTCGACTATCATGTTATTTAAAACAATACAAGCAATCATGATTTCTTTCAAATTACTCGTGTACCAAAAACGGCCCGGGCCCCTGATCATTGCCCAACAAGCTTGAAGCACCCCAAATGCCCGTTCAACATCCTTCCTAGCAGCTTCTTGCATTTCCTTAAACTTTTTTTTCTTAGGATCGTGAGGACATTGAAAGCTCTTAACAAAAGTTGGCCATTCCGGATAAAGGAGTATCCGCCGAACTCATTGGTCTTCATCTTCTGTGATGGACGAATATCCTTATCACACTTTTCGAACTTGGGACATCTCTTCAACTGTAGCCAACAACCACGAAGTTTAAAACCGTGCTTAAGGTGCTCATTCTTGAAAACTTTTTGTGCCTTTTCGTAGATATCTGCATCACTGCGCTCGGCCACAAGTCCAACAGTTGATTGTAGATTGCAGAAAACCATTTTACTTGCTTTTGAATGACATAAAATTTTGTTTTCAACACTGTTGCCGACCTCTCAAGTTTATTTGCTGGACGACTTTTGTTATACTCAATAGCAATCCTTTGCCACATTTGCTCTAGCTTCTGATCATTTCCAATCACTGAATCTGTGCTAATATTGATCCAACACTCTATTAGCAATTCATTCTCTTCATCAGTGTATATTGTCGGCAACTTCTCATCAGATTTCGACACATCGTCAATGTTAATGCCACCCACTTCTGGAGGAAAAAATTGTGCTTGGAATTGAAATGATCTCCCGGAAGATGGTGTTCCGCCTTCTCCGTCGGTGCTCGTTCCGCCAGTGCTAGTCCTTCTCGATGAGTTTGAAGGAGATATTCCTTATGGAGGAGGGAGAGGCATGGAATGATAGTGATAAAATGGAGCCCCAGAAGAACTCATAGGAAAATTTATGTTATTTGGAAAATTTGAAAATTTTGAGGAGATAAAATTTTCAGGACGAATATTAGAACCTTGAGGACGATTGTCGGAATTTTGTGTATGAATATTGGAGTTTTGAAAAGATGCATTTCCTCCAAAACTAGTTGAATTATAAAAATTTATCCAAGCATTGTGATCCATTTTGAGAGAGGAATTGAGAAATATAGATGAAGATAAAAATAATTAAAATTACCACTCCTATTTATAGGAGTTAAAAATGAAACGTTATTTTTTTACCGTTACAAAATATTTTCTGAATACAACAACCTGACATTTATTTTTTACAAGATTTATTTACTAAACCCTTATAAAAAAAAAAAGGAAAAAAGAGTAACTAAAATAGCTAAATTTTTAATCAATAAAAAAAAAAGATAAATGTGGTAAAATGGCAACGACCATATTTTAACATAGTGGGGGGACCCACAACCGCCATTAATTTCCAAACTTCACGCGAGTGTGTGAGTGTATTTCTCACGCACCAATAATAGTTTTGTCTCTTCCCTCATGAAATTCACGCCCCACACCCCCACTCTCATTTCTTTTCTCAAAAAAATTTACTTCCCAACAAGCACTGCTGCTTCCCCATATCCCCTTCCTTTGCCACATCAACAATCCCACAATCCTACCTTCTTCATATTTTGGGAAAGGGTATGAATCCACATAGAATTGCTTCCTAGCATTGGAGATGCTCTTATGTAGAGATCCTAAGATCTGGGGAGGCTTCCACTCGTACATTTAATCTATTAGAGCATCTCCAATTGGGATAGGAATCCTAGGTGGAGTTCTACCACTCACCTAAAATGAAAGTAGTAGTGATTGTGAGCTAGATGATGTGGCAAGGGAAGGAGAGTTGGGTGAGAAGTATTCCTACCTGGTAGAAGTAAAAATGAGGACAAAAAGGAGAGTGAGGGAGTGGAGTGCGTGTAATTCAAACTGAAAGAAGAAGGGTAAAAGGTGAGCGAGTATACCCAATCGAGAGTAGGGTTAATGCCATGCTTTCTACTTCTGCCAGCAAATAATTTTAAATTCCAAAGATGGAAAATGCCAATTTTTTAATTATTTAATATTCTAATTTTTTTTTATATATATTCAACCTTACTTCTACATTTATTTTTTTTAAAGTTAGCAAAAGTTTATGATTATTATTTATACTAATATAAGAATTACCGGAATTATGAAAATAAAATTTATTTATTAAAATTTAACTTAATTTTTTTGAATGTAAACATATACTCCGTATAATTTTATTTATTTTATTAGAGAAGAAAATGAAAAAATAATTTTAAATAACAATGGTTAATTAATAAATATGAAGGAAATAAAATAGATGGTTTATAAATGTTTTTATTTTTGCATGTTATTTATTATTTATTTATTTGAGAGTGGAACCCATAAATTGTATATTTGGGGTATAATACATTGGAAGAGGTAGAAGTTTTTTTGGGTAGGAGTTAGAAATTTTTGAGGTGGCACACATGTGTCCAACTTAAAACTCAAAATTCCTCACCCACATTGTGGATTCTCTTAAGGAGAGGTTCTTCGAGATGAGGCCACTTCCTATAACCAGACCTGATCTAGTAAGGAAATTATTCCATATTAAAACTGTATTTTTCCGATCGGGTTAGAGGAGATCTCAGACATCTCTCCTCTGATCCGGGCACGTGTTCTCGTGTAACAGAAACTCGAACATATTTGTACTGTACTCCAAATATTATTAGACGAGATCCTATATCGGGGCTCATTTAGAGATATGACTTTGTTATGTCATATCATACAAGATGAGGCCTTTTCTAGGACGTGGCCTCTTCTGGGATGTGGGCTCTCATAATCAGATCTGATCTGGTATGAGAAATGTACCAAAATAAAACGGTTCTCTCCAGGTCTGATCAGAGGAGATCTCTAACATCTCTCCCTTGAATAGAGCATGAGTTCTCAAGTGAGAAGGGCTTAGAACCCTTTATACTATTCTCATGTATGATCAGTGTGAATCTTACATATCTGATCTTTTTCTGAGATATGACACGATTATGTAATATCAAATATAATTATTCAAAATCCATAAACCTCATTACAATTAATAAAATCATATGATCCATCAATCCATTACTGATTTTGTATGACTTTGCCCCCACACTTAATAAAATATACTATAAGTAATTTGTAACAAAACTCATAAACCCATGTAAATATTAATGATCTAAAATTTAACGCAGGGTGTGTACCCATCGAACGGAAAGTGTGCTAAGCGAGTGGGTGTCCTCCACAAAGTTGTGTGCATAACCGTGGCCAGTGAAAAATTGTTCGAGTAAAGGGTATGGCTATCTGCACCTCCGACTTGTTTAAGTGCACTCCCACACTCACTTTATTAATTTAATAATCATGCAAAAACTTCTTAATACCCTTTCAGTAAAAGGACTCATACTAGATGCACCCTCGTACTATACACACCCTCGATTTGCGTACCTATTCACCTTCCCCCTAAACCCCCCGACACCACTTCCGGCCGCCACCGCCACCATTGGCGCGCACCACTCCGTCTCTCCCACTCCCCTCATTCCCATTTATAATTTATGTGTTTTAATGAGTTTATTTTGTAGTATTTTTGTGTTTTAATGGTAGAGATTTAGGATTTAAAGTTTATAATGTTTTTGTATGATTTTTTTTTCTTTGATTTTGATGATATAGTTAGAATAAAACTTTTTTGGTTGTTGGTGGAAGCATTAGAACAAAGTGGTGTTGGAGAAAAAGAAATAAAAAATGGGGGATTCGTTTTCGACAAACTAGTGTCGACCAAATTGATTTTGGTCGACAACATGTTGCTGAAAATATGTACTCCATGGTCGACAACTTGTTGATGAAAATATGGTGTTCCGTCGGTAAAGTGTTGTTGAAAAAATACTTGAAATATTGAAATGTTACAAAAGAAAAAAAATTTAAGGATGGGGTTGGGGTACCAAACACGGGGTGGTGGGATGAGTTATTTTTCTTAATAGTAAAAGACCTAATGGTGGAGGTGGGGGCTACGGGTGGTGGACTGGTACCAGCGTGGCGATGGTGGGGTGACGACAGGGCGGTGGGGTGTGAGAGGCATTGTGGAGGAGATATTTCTTTTTAGAAGAAAAAAAAATGAAAGATGGAGAAGAAATAAGAATATAGAAAGAAGACGAGAGTTTTGAGGGTGGTATAGGGGAGTGGGTGTATCTAATGGGAGGGTGTGACAAGTAAAAGGCACTAAAATGTTAAAAAGGATATTTATGATAATTCGGGGGTGCATCTATCCTAATCAAACTTCAGGGGAGTGCATCAATCGGGGGTGTGCACTTTAACAAGTTGGAGGTGCAGATAGCCGTACCCGAGTAAAATAGATGAAAATAAAAGTTGGCGTGGGTTATATGCCCCTCCAACAATGTTAGACGTACTCCCCCCTTTCATTTATTAATTAAATATGTATGTAAATATACTCCCTCCGTTCTAGGATTTTATGCACACTTTGACCGGCACGGAGATTAAGAAAATGGAATAAGGTAAAATAAAGGAGGGGTGTTATTGGTAATTCATTGACTAAAGTGGGAGATACTTGACTAAAGGGAAAGGAGATTTGACTAAAGGTAAAATAAAGGAGGGGTATTATTGGTATTATTGTTTCCTTTTGTGGAGTGTGCAAAAAATGTTGGGACTTCCCGTTAAGGAAAGTGTGCATAAAATCCTGGGATAGAGGAAGTACCATATTTGCCCTTATGGTAAAATATTACAGATACATACACCCCTCTCAAAACCCTAACCCTAATTTTATAGCAGTCGTCGCCCCTCCGGTAGCCAGCCACCGCCGACAGTCATCGCCCACCTTCTCCTATGGCCGCCGCCACCCCATCCAAAATATACTCAGAAAACTAAAAAAAAATATTTAAAAAAAATCGATTGGTCGACCATAAAATATATGGTCGACTATAATTTGTCGATGAAAATCACCCTTATCGACAACATTTTATTGATTTTTTTTTTAAATTCATGATTTTCGACAAGAAATTGTTGACCATAAACAATTGTTGTCGAACATATTGTTTATGGTTGACAATTTCTTATTGATTTTTTTTTTTAAAAAAAGGAAAAAATATCAGAAAACCCTACCTGCACGCGAGTGGAGGAGAAAAGGCAAAATGGAGGCGGCGTAGACGGCAGCGTAGGATGGGGTGGTGGTCGATGGGAGCGGGGTGGGGGTCGAAGGGAGGTTTTGGTTGGGCAAAAGATGGAAAAAAGAGAGGAAGTGCACTGGGTAGGGGGCGGCTGCGCTGGGTGGGGGGAGGAGGGGGCGACGTCGGTGTGGAAGGGAGGGGGAGGAGGGGCTGTCCTATTTGAGAAGAAGGAAAGAAAAAAAGAGGGAGCGGCGGAGGGCGGCGTACGACGTAGAGCGGAGAACGACGGATTAGAGTGCTGGGGGTGTTGGTGAGAAAGAAGAAGGTGGGAGTAATGAATGATGAAAAAATTAGGATTTAGGGGATATATGTATCTAAATAAATTTTAGGAAGGAAGAGATATAATAGGTAATTTAGGGGGAGTGCATCTATCTTACGTGTATTTTAAAATTTTATGGGGAGTACCTGTATCGGAGAGTGTATCTAACATACCTGGAGGAGGGGCATATAACCCACGCCATGAAAGTTGGATCCATGTTTAAACACTGGGCCTTTTTCTTTCAAGCCCATCAACTTGTTCACAAGGGTATTTCCGTATTTTACCCAATTCAGTTTCTAGGGTTCAGCTATAAAGTTTCCTGTGAATTCCCATTTGCTCTGTTTACTGGTGTGACGCAGCTTCAGTCTCACCGCAACAATGGTGAGTGCTTTCAACCTTCTAATTTACTCCACGCTTCTCTATTTGCGTGTATTCTTTGTTTGGCTGTGGGATATTGGGCTTGATATCAAGAAATTCGGTTCAAACCCTGTTAATTTGCTTTGCGGAGTAAACAGTGTTCAAGTGTTTGCTTTGAACTTTAATTTACATTTTGGGGGGTTTTAGCTGTCTTTTTTTTTCTTGGTATATCTTAGAAGGATTGGTGGAAGGGGAATTTGCCGGATTCAACGTTTGATATATATATTTATTTCAAATGGTTGGGTTTAGGTAGTTACGGGAAAGTAGGTTCGTGAATTTTTCACTGTTCCTTAATCGAATGCCTTTCTTGGTTTGGGGTTGAATAATCATATTTATGAAAAATGTGGTTGTTTATTTTAGATATTGGATAAATTTCGGAATATGAAGTGTGTATGGTTTCTGCTTCTGGTCCCAATTTATGTTGTTAATATGAAATCCGTTTGAGATGTTACAATAGCCTTTTTCTATAGTCATACGAATCTGTAAATTTTGTCGCTGATACTGTTAATCTTTTTTTGCTTGAATAGGTTATAATATTTCAAAATGATCTGAAAACTATATTATGCATTATTTTTTTAGAATTGGATTTTTTTTTTTTGGCAATATGATTTTCATTCTCAGTTATTGGATATTGACTATATTATGTGTAATGCTTCATGCTATGTGAGTTCATTCAGATGTCAATGTACCTTCCCAAAATTTGTTTTACTATTCTATTGGTTTAAGTTTAGTTGTGAAAAAAATCTCCTCATTTCAGGTTTTCGTCAAACCACAAAAGTCGAGGGCATACTTCAAGCGATTTCAGGTCAAGTTCAAGAGAAGGAGAGGTACATAATGATACATTTGTTATGTATTCGTTGTAATCTAAAGTTAGGTCTTCAATATCATGTTTTAATAGTTGGTCCGGCAATTTTCTAATTGATTTTTCTAATCAATATTCAGAGGGGAAGACTGATTACAGGGCTAGAATTCGTCTAATCAATCAGGACAAGAACAAGTACAATACACCGAAGTACAGACTCATTGTTAGATTTGTATCCTTATTTTGCAAGTAATGCAATGCAATAAAACACTTTATTGGTTTTTCCTACCTTTTATTTCTGGTGATATAATTTGAGGTGAAAATTACACTTGATATCTGGTGTATCTTTCTGAAAGAGACAGGTTTATTCCTTTTGGTTCATAATGCGGTTTAGAAGCATGGACATCAATTTTTTTAAATTGTGGTTATACATACTAATTAATTTCATATTTGAGTTGCTATCCTTAATCGAAGTATAGACCAATAAGGATATTGTTGCGCAAGTCGTGTCTGCCACTATTACTGGAGATATTGTTCTGGCTGCTGCATATGCCCATGAGTTGCCTCACTATGGCCTTGAAGTTGGGCTCACAAATTACGCTGCAGGTAAATTTTACCTCCCCTAGATAATGAGCAGAGTGAAGTGAATTTAGGAACTACATCCATTCCTTTCCTCACATGTTTACTTCGGAATATATTGCACTTGAACATGGTACTTTTGCATAGATTAAATCCTCATTACAATTTATTTGACCAGCGTATTGTACCGGTCTTCTTTTGGCTCGCCGTGCCCTGAAAAAGCTTGAGATGGACGAGGAATATCAAGGAAATACAGAGGTATAACAGATGCTTGCTAACATGTTGTCATTTCTGGTTTGTAGTTCATTATAGTTCCATTGTTTGACTTCATTGAGACCTTTATATGATTGATTAGGCTACTGGAGAGGATTACTCAGTCGAGCCAGTAGAGTCCCGAAGGCCTTTCCGTGCTCTGCTTGATGTTGGCCTCATTAAAACAACTACGGGAAATCGTGTTTTTGGTGCACTAAAGGTATGTCATTTATTTTTTTATTTGTTGATTGCATCTATGTGATATTTGGATCTCTATTTTTTCCAATGTGATTATTATTCTTTATTTCTTTTCTGTTCAAATCTGCTGTTTTTTCAAGTACCTTCAATTTTTGGCATGCTTTTAATGTTTTCTGTTGGCCAATTATTACAGGGTGCTCTAGATGGTGGATTAGATATTCCTCACAGCGACAAGAGGTTTGCTGGATTTTCAAAGGACTCTAAGCAGCTTGATCCAGAAGTTCACAGGAAGTATATCTATGGGGGACATATTTCATCATACATGACGGTATTTTCGTAATCTTACATAATAATAAGAAACGACATTTGATGCCAATAGAATAGTGAAAAATGACTTCTGATATTTTGTTATCCCCTTGAAATTTATTCAGACTCTGATCGAAGATGAACCAGAAAAATATCAATCACACTTCAGTGGGTTTATTAAGAAAGGAGTTGAAGCAGATAACCTTGAGGGACTGTACAAGAAAGTCCATGCTGCCATTCGTGCTGACCCAACTCCTACGAAATCTGTGAAACCGCCACCCAAGGAACGCAAGAGGTGGGACATTCTTATAGTCTTCTTTTAACGGTTTTCAATATTAAATAATTTTATTTGATTCGTTGTGTACAGATTTTTTCTGGATACTCTGTCCAATTGTTTATTCTTTGATTTTCCTCTCAGGTTCAACTTGAAGAAGCTCACTTATGAAGAGAGGAAGGCTAAATTGATCGAACGTTTGAATGCTCTGAATGCTGCTGCTGGGGTTGATGAAGACGATGAGGATGACGAGTGAAGAGTTATTATTGGCGTCTGATTTTTATCTATTTCTATTTTGTAGCGGGTTGATATGTACTGCTTACTGCAATTCAATTTGGAATTATTGTCAATTTTGGGAGTTCCATTTTCCTCATTTTTGTAGCGCTTATTGTTGTAGTGCGTCAAATAATTGCATAATTGTTCGAAATACATGCAATTATATTTTTTTGGGTTACTTATGGTATTTCAATTTTTTGCTTGCTTATGACGAATCAGTGTTTCTATTAATTCGTTTCCTGGTTCTCGTATGATCAAAAAGTTAAGCCACAATTTTGACTTGTTCTAAAGGGTGGGTAAAAAAATTAATTTTTTAATACAAATCAGTTTAAAAGATTTGAATTGACGACTTTCTTCACAACCAAAACATAACAGACACATGTAATGAATTGTGAGAAAATAGAGGAAGGCCCCACAAAATTTAGACCTTATCATAAAACAACCAATGAAATATCACAACCTAGTTTCTTCAACAAAGGATGTAAAACACACACTATCCATCCACACACTAATTTCTCTCTGCACTTAAGAAAGTGTCAAAATTCATAAAAAATCTCCCAAAAAAACTAAAACAATGATGGCCAATTTAGCCCCTGTTACATGCCCTACTCCAAAGCCATTAATCTCATCAGCAGCATTCTCCAGGAAAACTGTTTATTTGGCCACTCCAAGATCCCAAAAAGTATGTGCTTGTGCATCCACTGATGAGGAAAAACATGTACATAGAAGGTTTGTTTATTTAATGTACATTAAAGCATGAATCTGTTGTTTTACCATTGCTATTTTAATGAACAGTGAGGTTCTTGTTTGAATGAATTTCTGTTGTTTTATTGTTTTGAAGGTAACATTGAGTAATACAAATGTGTGGTTTTGTTATCCTATCTTCATTCCAACCAAATGGCATATTCATCACTCGTGTACTGTATGCTTAATTTAAACAATTAAGTAATTACATATTGAGGAAAATGGGTTGAAGATTACCAACAATGTGGGATCTAATCATTTTCTTGATCTTTCTCCTCCTATGTCCTAAAGCCTACCTTTTGATGATATTCTTGATCATTCCACGTGCTTTTAGAATCTGATACTCTCGACATCAGAATAAACTATTTGTACCATACTACAATGTCCGATTACACTTGTTTTGGTTATTTATTTAAGTGGGAATTGTGCAGGGATGTTGCATTGGGATTGGCAAGTGTGGTGTTGGGATTGAGTAACGGTGGTGGAAATGCATGGGCGGCTGGCAGACGGCCGCCCCCATCTCCACCGGGGGAGAAAAAGGACCCGAATGTGACAGGATTGGCAGCGAAAGTAATGGCAAGCAAGAAGAGGAAAGAAGCCATGAAAGAATCAACTGCTAAGCTTAGGGAAAAAGGAAAGAAGCTCGTTCAAAATCCTATTCCACAGCCATCATCTCAAGATCAGCCTTCTCAGTAGTAAAGTAAAGATCATCCTGTTTTGATTGTTTACAAACTTGTGAATTCTGAGAATTTTTGGCAATAATATCAACAATCTTTCTTCATTTTTTTCCTTTTTGCACAAACGAAAATTGTAGATTGATTCCATAAACAAGTTACAAAAGTCATGCTTGTAAATTTAACAGAAAATGTCAAAATAAAAAATCATATTTAATTTTTGATTGAAACTTGGTATAATATCTTGATTTAAAAAATATTACGAGTTAATGAGTTGGACTAATTAAAATTTGAGGATGAGAATTAATACCACAAAAAATGAAAAATGGTAGTAATATAAATCTAAATGACTCTTTTTATTTACTACTTAAATTGATTTTATGCAACTTCAAAACTATGTATGTGTTGAAAACAGTTATTTATTTGCATACCCAGAGTTTTACTCAATACACCATTTTTAAACACCATGCACCATCATATGCAACTATGCATATAAAATGGAATGTATCGAGCAAATATCCCAGGGAGTTAGGAAAATACATTTTTTGTACACTTTTTTATTTTTGTCATCTAAGTTTTTCAACTTTAAAACTAATTATTTATATTCACAAAACTCTGTGTTTTAGTCATTTTACCAATAAACAGTGGTAACTCATCTGGCCTGTTAGACAGTTACGATGAGTTTGATAGTGCAAAAGATTTAGATAGCGACAATGTTCGGGGTAAAGAATGGATCTCATTCCTTAATATTTGGTCATAAGTGTAGTCTTTAATTCAAGCCAAAAATAACATATGTTTAATGATAAAATGACTAAAATACTGAGTTTTATAAACTTAGACGTCTAATTTCAAAACATGTACAACTTAAGGAACAAAAAAAGGTATTTACCCTCCGGAGTCGAGCAGAAATTCGTATTCGAGCACTGTTAAATAACTTAAGATGATGGCATTGCAACTTTTATCAGAACAAAGTATAATGTTGTTAGTTACAGCCAACCCAAGTCTTAGTTTTTCTATACTAAATTTCCATTAAACTGGATTATGGCATGGCCAGCTAAAATATTGGCCTTACAAAATGCACAAACTAATATTCACATGTGCTAAAAACTTGACCTCCCAGATGAGAATAGTTTCTGGGTAGTTCTTGCTGCTATCACTTTGCTCACCAACTGCTTCCATTTCGCGTCTTCTTTCTTGCTCTGCTGCTGCGTTTTCACCTTGAAATGCCTACAAAGAGGCACCTTGCAGTATTCAGGGTCGTTGCACATGCGCGAATGAAGTTCCAGAAGCTGCCACATGCGCTTACAATGCACACACCCGCCTGGAACTTTAGTCTTACAGCTCCAGAAATGACGAATAAGGGTCTCCAGCCCCTTGCAAGCCGGGAACCCACACGCCACCTGGCTTCCTTTTAGCACCTTATCGCGAGGCCCGATTGTTCTGCATCCGTCCCTGCAAATGTGAAGCAGCGCCTCCATCGCCTCGTGCAGTTGAATATATACCTTTCTCTCTTCTATTTTCTTCAACCTCTCTTGTTTTCTCTATCACAAACCAATGTTCAAATTAACATATTTGTTTGGTACAACAACTAATACTTTTTAGACTAACACTTAATACAGTATTACATTTCCTAATACTTTGAATCATTTTCTCAATTAATATTTTTTAACCAGACATGTAAGAGATAAAAAGTGAACACAAACGCGTATGAACAAGATCGATGACTCACCGAATCTGCTTCAACAACTGACTCTAACAGCTCTTGTTCGAGAGAAGGATCGCTGCGTTTCATCACTTTCCATCCTTCGGTGGTGGAGACGCATTTGAAGTCTTTAACTACCATACGCAGACAAACCAAGGCAAGCCGTGGCGCATCACAACTTCTAGCTAATTGCAGTACATCTACGACGTTTTCTCTAGCCAACCACCCCTGTTCTAGATTGTATTCACAGACTCTTTTAAGTGACGGCACTACGTATGAATGTGACAAAACCAGTAAATGGAGGACAAACTTCTGCATCTCCTCTTTTTCGTAACTGCAACATAAAACAAGGACTCGATTCATGGATCTCTCGATTTTTTACTGTCATGATCTGAATTTGAGCTCTAACCACCCTATTTTCCAGATGATGGTTTGAAAATTGTTGATTAAAAGCATGTAGTTGCCAATAGCTCATAAAGTGCTAAAAAAATTCACTGGAAAATTATTTTTTTAGTCCTCTAAGTTACATCTTGTCGACTTTCATGATTTGAAAATAGTCATATAACTTTCAAATTTTCGACAATTATACATTGTGGACCAGATGTTTCACTTCCTACAACCAGTTACCGACCAAAATGTCAAAAATTAGAAGTTACAAGACTATTTTCAATTCGTGAAAGTCGAGAGGATTGGAACCTAAAATAGGGATAACTTACAGGACTAAAAAACGTTATTTTTTCAAAATTCGCACATCACGTCTCAAAAGGAATTTAGAAAGGAAATTGCTCGATGTTTTACCGTACCAAGACGAATAAAGGAAACGGATGAAAGCACAGACAGCGCCATAGGGTACCCCAGCAATCCTTATACATCTTGCACCATTCTTAACTTTTGATTGATGCAGATAATTCCTGAGCACCGGTGATGCAACGCTCTACAAAACACGGGATGAATATGATTAACCGATTTACAGTGGCGTGACGAGTGGCTTCTATGACATCTATGGGACAGTCACATACATACCAGAACACTTTGATGAGCTGCAATTATCGACCCGTCTGCTGTCATAATGTGCACATCAGCTCCATCTCCCTCTTTGAACAGCTTCTCCCATAAATCTTTCGTTTCTTTCGGAACAAAACAACACTTTGCAAATCCTGTGGTCGATTTTTTCAAGGGCAATGGAGGAGGTTTCGGAATATTGTGATGATCACGAGAAGAAGAGTTTGCATTGTCAAGAAAATGTGATGAATTCCCTTCGTCTATCTTTATATTGAAAGACTCGACGATAGAGGAAGGCCAGGAAATATCAACAACCGGGGATCCCATCAATCGGTAGCTATTGGTTACTCAGCAAGATCCTGCATTGCACACCTTTATAAAAACCAAATCCACTACAGAATTAAAGCTACCAACTTTAGAATCCACTGCAATAGGAGAAATTTGGGAATTAAGTGACTTGAGGAGAGGACTAAGAATTTTTTCTTGCAATACTACACTACAACCCCCCTCCCCCAACATTAAAAAAATTAACACCAAAAAAAATGAAAACAACCTCAATTCTCAAATATGATGCAGTATGTTAATCATGATTTAAAAAAAAAAAATTAGTTTGTTCCAAAACACACCGTATAAGAATCTGATTGAGCTAAAATCCTACATCACTTGTTGCAAGAAAGATAAAGAAATTGACAAATAAAACAAACAAGAATTTAAGTAGTTCACACTGTCATTCCAACCCTTATTTTAATTATCTTAATACCAATTCTTGTTATTGGTATGAAATATGCATTTTCTAATTTACAACAACATCAACCTAACTTTAATCCAAAAAAAAAAACTAAAATTCATACAATTGAAGTGGATAAACCCATGAAAGATGAAAACTTTATCAAAATTGAAGATTGCATGTGGCTTGAAATCAATTAAACTTCAAAGAAAATGAAATCCCAAGAAAGAAACAGTAGTTAAAATTGCAAAAACATACCTGAATTAACAGAGTCACAAATTGTTTATCTCCTCAGCAAACATGAAAAGAGAGGCAAAGGAAATTATGAGAAATTGAGAGATAAAAGTGTAGAAATTTTTGTGAAGTAGTATAATGCGGAGAAAGATAGAAGGTTTTGTCTGTAGGGTAGGGTAGGGTAGGGTAGGGTAGGGTGGGGTGGGGTGTAAGAGTCAGGCAGGTAACACTGTCTTAATTTTCTTTCCACAAAAATGAGGTGGATTCTGGTCAGGTTTTTTCTTTTTTTTTTGCACTAAAATTTAATTTGGCGATATAATCTTGATTTGCATGCCTATAACAACACTATATAAATGGCTATGCTCAATTGCTCACCTGGCTATTTAATACAAATTAACATATTTGTAAAAATAAAATCTCGTCACGTGATTGGATTATAGAGATTTATTACTGTTTCCCATTTCAGAATTCACCGTCTTGTGGTGAAATAAAATATAATTTGAACATGAAACTTTAACACTTTTTACACACGCAAGTCTTTGTCTTAATGGAGAGAGTGGGTATGACATAAACAAGGTTCACATGAGTCGGACAGTTTTCTGTCCGTATGCGGCGGGTATTATGGGTGTCTTAATTTATGGGAAAGCATGGATGGCCGAGCACTTCAGATTTTGATGTCTACACACACCATTTTCAAACCTTTTTTTTCCTTTCTGTGGCAGTGTTTTCTTTTTCCTCTTTTTTTTTTTTAATAATTATTTCCTTTCCCTTTTCCTCCGATTGTTTTTCCTTTTTTATTTTCTAGCTTTCTATGCAAGATGCACGAGAGTTACAGGTGTGAATGAGCTAGGCTTCATCTGATTTTTTTAATAAATAGATTTAACCCGAAAATCTTTTAAAGGTCTTATTAATTTTATTAGTGCATTTAAATAAAATAAAATAAAATTATACAACACTTTTTATTATTGATAAATCATAAAATCGATTCTTTAAATCTTAAAATGAAAAAATAAAAGCAAACAACTTTATTCAAATATTTTTATCAACTATTACAGTACAATAGAAAATATAATTGCTAAAGTATTACTAAACTTCCTTATTATATTTAATTATCACATATATTATATATTTATATACTCCGTAATATATATATTTATATATAGATAAAGTTAAACAGATCGATCCGTTGGCCTTAACAAAGCCTACAAAAAGACTCGAGCTCGGTCTATTTAACTAAATAGACTTAAAAAAAAGTTTGAACCCGACTTGTTTATTAAACAAGTCGAACCGAGATTTAATAGGTCGAACCGTAGACCCCTGTCGGGTAGCCTGACCATTCCCACCTCTAACAAGAGCAAATAAAACCATCTGTTTTATATTTGATGCATGACTTTATATTTCAAAATTTGAATAAATGATGACAAATACTTATGTGTACCAATTACATACATGTAACTGAATCCAATTTTCTATTTACCCTTCTTTTTTAAATAAGTCCACAATCCCTTCTTTTAGGCACTTATGTGTACAAGTTACATACATGTAACCAAATCCAATTTATTAGTTATTTACCCTCTTTTTTATTAACTTCACCCCCAATTTTTTTAAAAGAAAAATACATGTAAAAAACTATTATTCTATTTTTTTAACTTTAAAAAAATAAATATAAAAAAAACAACGAATATAAAAAAAAATATTGAAAAAAAATATGAAACTCAAAAATAAAAATTTCAGTTTTTTTTTTTTCAAAAAATGACCAAAATTTAGGAAAAAAATACAAAAAAAAAAAAAAAAATTAAACTAAAAAAAATCAATTTTTTTTTCTAATTTGAATATAAATGTATGAATATGACATGCTCACTTTTTAACTTTAATCTGATTTATAATAACTAAGATTATTTTGTTATGTCTTCATTATTTCTACAATGATATCTAGTTTGTTACAAGTTTTTTAAAGTTGTAGATTATTTTTTAAGACTAATTAATAACATAATCTAATTGAAAAATAAAAATTATATTTAGAAACTTAAATGAGTGGAGAATTGGGAAAGAAACCAGCATAATATTGCATCAGCTTTATTATTTTTTTTGTGGTCATCGCCGTGTTGATGCATTCATATGTTTATTGAGTGTGATCGTATATATTAATTGAATTGTGTGTTCATTTTTGTTTTTGTTCTTCTTACTAGTTAGTTAATATCAATCTTTTAATATTGATGTATTAATTTGCATGGTATGCCTGGAATTATGAATGTGTTAAGTTATGTATTTTTTATTAAGTATAATATTAGTTTAAATACGATATGTATTAGTGCGCCTATGGTATAGTACTAGTTAATATATTGTATAATACTAGAGATTAATGTGGGTATAAAAATATTATTTAATATATGAACTAATATTATACAATATGTGAATTAATATTATACTATATTTGAACTAGTAACATAGAGTATGTGAACTAATACTATACAATATGTGAACTAATACTATACTATATTTGAACTAGTACCACAAAGTATGTGAACTCGAAACTCGAAAACATTAGAACTTGTACCAATATAAATTAATATTATACTGGAGTATGAACTAATACGTACAGTAATGCATATTAACTAATAATATACCATAATACTTATCACCTATTATCATAACACTTATAAACTAAAAATTATATTTATAAAAAAACTAAAATAAAGTGATTAAAATGAAAGTTAAAATGAAAATAATAATTAAACAATATAAAATGAAGTAAAATTTGTAAGGAATGAAATAAAATATTAAAAAGATAAGGTGAAAATTATACACCAATTAATTAAAGTAAAATAGTATCAATAGAATTGAACTTGAACACTTGCAGCTAAGAGAGATGAGAGTTTTATTTTTAATTTTTTTTTTATTATTATACTATTTAATACTTAAAAAAAAAAAATTAATATTATTTTTAAAATTTTCTTATTAGACTTTAAAATTTTAGAATAATTATTTGCGCATTATAATAACATACACTTTTCATTCATATATAACTTACATTTTTCATTAACAGAACATACACTTTTTAGTTATAAACTTATAATAACATACACTTTTCATTAAATAGATCATACACTTTGCAGTTATAATAACATACACTTTTCATTAATAGATCATACACTTTGCAGTTATAATAACATACATTTTTCATTAATATATAACTTACACTTTTCAGTTATAATAACATACACTTTTCATTAAAAACAATGTTGTACTTTTCAATATAGTAACATACACTTTTCATTAAATTTTTTTTTTTTTTAATTATAATAATATACACTTTTTTTAAAAAAAATTGAAAAAAAAGTCAAAGTTTGACCGTTGACCGTTCAACGGTCAACATTTGACTAGTCAAAGTCTACTCAAGTACACAGTGTACTTGAGCACATACAAGACTTTGGTAAAAATCTATTTGCTAAATTGATATAGTTTGGATTTGATATAGTAAATAAGTCATGTGTTATTTGTAATGGGTTATTGGATTCAATTACATGTAATAGTGAAAAAATAACTAATGAACTATATTCATAACCCATAACATGGGTTTTTTTTTTTTATCTTAAATTGGTATATATGTGGGTTAATGTCGTGGAGAACTTAAAATTTGATATTAGTGTTATGCAAATTGTCTATTGGGGTTCGAATGCCAAACTAATTTCATTATTTTAGAAAATACTAATTTCAATGAGATGTTGTACAGTTGTTATCCCTTTAAAAGAAAATGAGATTGTTATATAACCAACGAATATTATTTGCACAACCAACCACATATGTGAATTCATGACAATATATATGAGATAAATTATTTTAGGTAATTGAGTGTATAAATACATTTGAATTTTAATGTTCAATTTACAATTTAATCTTTGACCCAACATTTGACCAAATTCATTAAAGTCTAATTTCAATTATACAGGTGCAATCAATTGCACCAAAATATCACTCTTTATTTTATTATATAACTTATAAGTTTATAAGCTCCACCCAATTAATCATATTTTTAATAAAGAACATAATTCAAATAATAAAACGAAACATCTAATGTAGGTAGACATTTTCATACGGTTAAAATTGTTGGTTACGATTTGTAAAATGCTCAAACCGTAATCAAACCGGTTATAGTTACGGTTTTGAACCGCAGGTTTGAGTTTTTTTCCTTCTTGATAAAGAGATTTTGGAGTGAAAAAATAAGTTGAAATTGAGGTATTTATAGAAGAATATTAAAAAAAAAAATAGAAAAAGGGGCAAAACCGTTGGTTTGGCCGGTTTCGGTTTTGAATTTCTGTAACCGAAATCAAACCTTAATTTTAAGGTTACAATTCGATTTTTAAACAGAAATTGACGGTTAGAACCGACCGATTTAACCGGTTCGTCCAATTTCGATTTTACACATATCTAAATGTAGGAGTATAAGATTGTCACACACAAGACACCCTCAATTGATAAACAATGAAATGATAGAAAATAAATGTTTTTTTTTACAAAAAAAAAAAAAAAAAAAACAGTGGTATGTGTTGTAGTCATTGTGATATGATATTGAAAAAATTTCAACCAAACATCCCTCAAGAATAATCACTGCACAAAATTAACGAGACTCTCAGGTGGTGTTTGGTTTGAGATTGATTTTGATTTGGATTGTGGTGGATTGGATTGGAATTTGGGTAATCTATGAATAGTAAATTGTGTGTAAGTTGTGTTTGGTTAAGAATTGAGAAGTAGGGGTAGATTTAACTTTATGTCACATCAAGGTATGAGAGAAAAAAAAGTATGAGAGAGAATGAGTGGTTAAAAAGAGTGATTTGATTGTATAAAAATAGGTATATAAGTGTATTATAGGGATGAATTGATATTTGAATTTGTATTTGAATTGAGAGAGATTGGATTGAGATTGGGCCAATCCAAATCCGGATTGGGCCAATCCAAATCCGAATTGGTCAATCCCAAACCAAACACCGCCTTATATAGAAGTGCAATTACACGCATGAAAAAGATGAAGTCAATCACTACCATGCATGATGCTGCTGCTGTCTAATCTACGTGGAAAGTATACGTGATGATGTTACCATTTTGATTTTGACCTATGTATATATGAAATCAAACAAATACTCCCCCGCCCCAAAATTAGTGTTCATACGTAACAAAACACGAAAAAAGAAAAAGATAAAACAAAAATATTGTGTAAAGAAATATAATAATATATGTACTACTAAATAGATAAGTAGAAATTTTAAGGATAAAAGTTATACTCCCTCCGTCCCGGAATTACTTGCATAGTTTGACCGGCACGTTATTTAAGAAAAGTAAATTTAGTGGTTGATGATGTAAGATAAATGAGGGGTATTTTAGGTAATTTGATGATGTGTAAAATGGATTTGATGATGTGTAAAGTGAAATGTATGGAAAGAAGGAGTGACAAATTTGAAAATAAAATGATGTTGTGAGGTTATTAATTTTGTGGGGTATTTCCATATTAGGAGTGTGCAAGTAATTTTGGAACGTCCCAATAAGAAAAGTGTGCAAATAATCACAGTACGAAAGGGAGTAATTTTTTTAAAAAAAATTAATGTTGAACATACAAAAAAAACTGTGAAAACTAATAAGGACCGATCGAGCAAGTATCACATTCCACTACAAAAAAAAGGGCGTTTTAGAGACGGATTTACCGACGGATTTTCCGTCGGCCGCCGAGGTTACCGACGGATTTACCGACGGAAAGTCGGTCGTCCCCTTTTTCGGCGTCAGCATTTTTTGCCGACGGATTTTTGAATTCCGTCGGCATTTCCGACGGATTTTCCGTCGGAAAGAATGAATTAAAATAATTATAAAATAAATTAGGATGAATTAAAATAATTATAAAAGAAATTAATTTTTGAATAAATATTGATTTCGAAATTCACATGTCGACGGAATATCCGTCGACATTTGACCGACGGAATATCCGTCGGCATTTTACCGAGGGAATATCCGTCAGTAAAACAAAAAATGAATAAAAAAAATATGATTTCGAAATTCACATATCGACGGAATATCCGTCGGCATTTGACCGACGGAATATCCGTTGGCATTTTACCGACGGATAAAACAAAATATTAATAAAAAAAATATGGGTGGCCGGGGAGGCCCCGACCAGAATTTCATTTTCCGACCAGAATAATTATTAACCAAATTGTTATCAAAAAATTCATCACAGCATTGTCAGCATAGAGTAATACAAAAAACATACTCCACTAACATAGAGTGCTTATAACTTAACTGCATAACCAAAGCACACCTAACATAATCTTAGCATCAAAGGATTACCACTTTTTTTTTTAGCTTTATTCCTCCTCAATTTCTTTTTCGACTCAAGTCCAGAACCTACCTCAAACACAAAAAAAAAATCTATCTTAATTAATCATCAAAACAAAGGATTTAAATGTTTATAATTCTATCGTAATTAATCAAAACAAAGGATTTGAAATATAAACATTTAAATCCATACTGATTGGCGTAGATTACAAATTCTAATAAATATAAATCCCAATTATTATACAAAGATTTAATTTCAGATGGGTTTATTACCAGAGTGATCCCACATAAACAAGGTCGTTGTAAAAAAAAAAGTGGTCATTTTTAAAACCAATAATAGTCTCAACCGTGTAAATATTACTAATTCTTTTGATATCAATTTTGCAATTAAAATACACTCGTAAACATCATTTTTGAGAAATTTAATTTGGATCAGATCGGTTGACATACATACCAGAAATCTGATCGAGAAGGAGCGTGGCGTCGTCGCCGCCTGAGGTGAGAAAGCCGGCAGAATGTTGGGGGAAGATTCCCCAGGTGTAATACATGCTTCTCCTGAAATTGGCTTCAATAACATTAAAACTACATAATAACGTTATGATGAAAAATGCCTGCAGAGGAGGAATAAAGCTAAAATTTGAGGTGGTGGAGGAAAGCGAGGTGGGAGGAATGGGGCCGAAGAGTGGAGGGAGGCGAGGTGGGAGGAATGGGGCCGAAGAGTGGAGGGAGGCGAGGTGGGGGGAATGTAAAGAGGAAAGTTTGGAAATAAACCCTAGGTTGAGGTTTTATATAAGGGGTTTTTTTCCGTCGGCATGTACACATACCGACGGATAATCCGTCGGTATTTTTCAAAAAGTAAATACCGACGGAAAGTTAATTCCGTCAGCATTTTGGCGATTTTTTTTATTTTTTTTTTTAAATAATTCAATTTTTTCTATATACTTACTAAATTACCAAAATATTTTTTAAAAAAATCACAAAATTCATTTCTTCCACATATATTAATATATATATTGGTTGTGACTTATATTTATAGTAAATTTAATTTTTATAATTTGTACCTAAATGATAAATAATTAATTAACTTTTATAAAATAAGAAATAAATACATTACATTAATTGAATTAATTTTCATCTTCATCGTCTTCATCCTCCTCTTCGTCCTTATCCTTATCCTCCTCCTCCTCCTCATCATCATCTTCCTCCTCCTCATCCTCATCTTCTTCATTCTCCTCTTCATCCTCATCTTCATTCTCCTCTTCATCCTCTTCTTCATCCCCCTCCTCTTCACCTTCAATTTCGATTAATTGGGGATTTGCAGCCGTCAAGGGTACAGAAAGATTGAAATCTCCCGTAAAGACTTCAGTTGAAGTCTCTATTTGTTCTGTTTGAAATGGAGATTCATCTTCAGTATTTTTGTCCTTTTTAGGGACTTCTACCATTGACCTTGCCTTTACTTTGCAAACAGCGTGCCATTCATAACCACGTGGAGCTCCCGGATATGTGCAGTAGTATACTTGAGATACTTGATGGGCAAATACAAATGGATCATCCCCAACATACGTCCTTTTCGAACTAACATCAACGAGCTTGTACTCCGGGTGAATTCTTGTTCCTAGATGGCCTGAATCAAACCAATGACACTTGAACAACACTACAGTCTTTGCTGGATATCCTGGATATTCTACTTCGACGACTTCCCGTAACACCCCAAAGTAATCACTTGCATCTGCATTGTAATTCGCACTGCTAACGCAGACGCCACTGTTGGTAGTCCCCTTTGTCGATGCATACCCAGACGTATGAAATCTGTAGCCCTTCACAATATAACCGTTGTAAGTCTTTACACGACGTAGTGGTCCCTTGCTGAGATCTCGTAAGAATGGACTGTCTAGAGCGTTATCCCGTCCCTATACGACTCAATTTAAAATTAATTAAAATAAATATTAATTTATTTACGTAAAACATAATTAATTAAATGGTACTCACATAACGTTCGAACCATCGGGAAAATTCACGTTGAATACGAGCATCTATATATGCATCTGAGATGTTTGGTTCTGCTCGTCGTAGTTCTTGAGTGTACATCCTAATTCACAACATTCAAAAACTTGGTTAATATTAAATGACATAAATGAAGTGGTATTTAAATAGACGATTTATATATGAAATACTTACTCAATGTATGGCTGAACTTCATCACAATTCAATAACACATACGTTTGTGCTATTTCCGCCTCCGAGTTCGTCTCCCATTATCGTTCAGTGGGTTTTCCTATTGGCCGTCCCTTAGACTTGAATATGGAGAGCATTCCATCGACCTCTTCACTGATATCGTCAGCGGATGTACCACCGCAGTTACGTGGAGCACTTCTTAACTTTGTGTTGACGTGGTCTTCAAAGTAATAAGAACAAAACATGCCAACCTCTTCATTCAAATAAGCATTCACAATCGATGCTTCAACGTTTGCCTTTTGTTTAGCATTACGTTTCAAGTTGTGGAGATACATGATATACACACACATATATATATATATAAATATATATATAAAACTTATAAGAATGCATGTGTAATTGTAATGAAATAAAAAAAAGTAAGATTTTACCTTTCAAATGGGTACATCCACCTGTATTGCACCGGACCACAAATTCTCGCTTCATACGCTAAGTGAACGGATAAGTGTTCCATCGAGTTAAAGAAGCTAGGTGGAAAAATTTGTTCCAACTTACACAAAATCACTGGAATGTCTTCATCTAAACGAATCATATCATCGATCGTGATCGTTGTAGCCGTTAAATCTCTAAAAAATAGACTTAATTCAGTGATAGCCCTCCACACATTGAGAGGAAGAAGTTCCTTGAACGCAATCGGTATCAAGCGTTGCATAAATACATGACAATCATGACTCTTCATCCTTGCAACCTTACCCGTCCGGAAAGTTCAACTCCTTTATCCACCTACACAATCTTTGTTTTTGTGGCTTATCCAGTGTGTAGCTAGCCTTTGGAAATTTACCTGTACGCTCATCCTTTTTCAACTCTGGACGGCGACAAAGAGTGTCCAAATCCTCCCGAGACTTTGGAGTGTCTTTCGTCTTGCCTTCGGTGTTCATGATTGTGTGGAACACATTGTCAAACACATTCTTTTCAATGTGCATCACATCCAAATTGTGTCGTATCAATAGTGAACTCCAGTATGGTAAGTCCCAAAAAATACTCCTTTTGTTCCAACCACCCTCAATTCCTCTGTTGTGTTCCGCTGCATTTTCCTCAGTACTTTTTTTCAACCCCGTCCATTGAATCTCATATAACAACCTACGTCCTGTACGGAGAGTAAATTATAAGTGACACTAAAAGCAATAGATAAATATACGTTTAATACTCATTAAATAAATGTATAAAATACCATCTCGAAGTGGAGGTCGATTGTTTGTGACTGCTCTGTTCTTTACGAAGTTCTTCTTATTTCTTCGAAACGGGTGACCTTGAGGTAAGAACCTACGGTGATTATCGAACCATGAAACTTTTCTACTCACCGGGAGACTGAAAGCTTCAGAATTCTCCATACAATACGGACATGCTTTCTTTCCGGCCGTACTCCACCCGGACAACATACCATATGCAGGAAAGTCGCTAATGGTCTATAAAAGAGCAGCACGCATCGTGAAGTTCTGCTTTCTAAAAACATCGTACGTTTGGACTCCATTCTCCCATAAGAAGATCAAGTCTTTTATAAGAGGTTGGAGATAAACATCCAGTTTGTCCTTTGGATTCGTTGGTCCAGACACCAATACAGTCAGAAACATTGTTTGAGGTTTCATGCACATCCACGGAGGAAGATTATACGGAGTCAGTATCACCGGCCACAAAGAATACTGCTTCCCATGCATCCCAAACGGTGCAAAACCATCAGTACACAAACCTAATCTCACATTCCTCGGTTCACAAGCAAAATCTGGAAACACGTTGTCAAGATGTTTCCAGGCCTCTGAGTCTGCCGGATGTCGCATCTCCCTCGACTCAGCCGAAGAGGAATCTGTAGCATGCCACGTCATGTGTTGTGCAGTGGCACTTGATTGATATAATCTCATCAAACGAGGAATGATAGGAAGGTAGTACATCTTCTTATATGGCACTTTCTTCTTTGTCTTCTTCGATTGACCACCAGGTCCTTTTCGACGTGCCTCTTTGTACCGGGGATGGCCACACAATCTACACATGTTCAGACTGCTATCTTCGTCACTCCAATATAACATGCAACCCTTCACACAACAATCAATCTTCTCAACCGACAAACCAACATTCTTCAACATTTGTTTGCTTTGATGAAACGTCGTAGGCACCTTATTATTTTGAGGACAAATTTCACTGCATAACTGTGTCACTTGCTCATATGCCCTGTTAGAAAGCTTGTTCTCGGTCTTAATGTTCATGAGTCGTGCATTAAATGACAACTGTGAGTGAGATTCACAACCCGGATATAAATCTTCTTCGACTAATTTGAGCATCTCATAAAACCGAAATGCCTCATTCGTCGGGTCCTCTTCCATGTTTGAAAAACCAGCTTCCCTGATCATTGTTTGATACATATTCGGTTCTTCGTCCCCAAACTGTTGTTCTTCGTCCCCAAACCGTTGTTCTACCTCGTTACTAGTGCCAACATGATCGAAATTTGCTTCTTGTTGATAGATTCCAGCAGTGTAATAGTAAAACACTTCATCAAATCTATAAGGCCAACGTGTTTCGCCATGACTAGTCCAATTATAATAATTATCAACGAAACCATTCTTCACAATATGCACTAGGACCTCATCAATCTCTTTATATTGCTTATTCTGACATTTCTTAGCATTACACGGACACCTAATGCAATTTCCACTCATGTAATGTGGCTGGCTTTTTGCAAATTCAACAAATAACACGAGTTCATTATAAAATTCCACATTCACATTTCCTCTAATCATTCTAGGAGTACAATACATCCAACGACGGTCAGGAAAATCCATCTGCTAAACATTTAAGTGGAGCAACACATTACTAAACTAAACTTATAATAAATTCAAACAAAACTTATGATATATATAAAACATGTAATTACATTATATTGAATTTTATATATAGAGTAAATTAAAAATGGTAGAAAATGTACCGTAATTTGATGTTTCTGAATACCCGAGCATGAGCATAAAAAATTAGGCAGTAGAAAGCTTTGGTGTAAATTTGCAATACGAAAGTGAAGTGGAAAAAAAGAAAGTTTTAGGGAAACATTTCCCGACGGAAATGCCGACGGACTTATCTTTCCGTCGGCATTTCACCCGCCCAAATTTCCGTCGGTCAAGATAATCCGTCGGCATTTATCTAATGGTGAATTCCGACGGAAAGCTAATTCCGTCGGCATTTCACCGCCCAAATTGCCGTCAGTAAAGATAAATGCCGACGGATATTCCGTCGGCATTTATCAAATTCTGAATTCCGACGGAAAATATATTCCGTCGGCATTTGGCGGGTTTTTTTTTTATTAATTAATTCAATTTTTTGTATATATATCAACACAAAGCTCACACACACCATATTCGATTTTTTCTATTTTGCAAAGAAATATCATGTCTTCTTCCTCTTCTATTCGATTTCAGCAAGGCCTTGTTTGTTATTGTGGAAAGGCATGTCGTACATATGCTTCTAAACAACCTAGAAGTAAAGGGAGGATATTTCATAATTGTCCTGACTCCCTAAGTGATGGTGGATGTGGTTTCTTTGTATGGGCTGATACTCTAGAAAACTGTGGTGTTGACAAGAATCAAGGATCTAATCAAAGTGACCAAGAAACTGAAGACATGAAGAAAATGACTCAAGAGATGAAGAAATTGGTTACAGAAATCAAGAATTTGGCTGAAGAAATCAAGGATTTAATCAAAGTGAACAAAATCATTTTGATTGTGCTAGTTGTCACGGTTGCATCTACCACCTTCAAGTGGTTTGGTTAAATATATGTATAATGCACTCTATATGAGGCTATTTTAATTTGTACTAAAATTCACTTCCACCTTCAAGTGGTTTAAATCTATATCTAGAATGCACCCTATTTTCATCTATACACCAATAAACTACACAAATAAACTGCAATATATAGTTCAACATATTTTTCAACATAAACATAAATATATACATAAAGATAAATAAGTTCAACATAAAATTAAATAAGTTCAACAGAAAATTAAATAAGTTCAACAGAAAAATAAATTAGTTCAACACAAAATTAAATTGTTCAAATTGTTCAACCAGGATAGTTGCCAGGATAGTTGTCAGGATAGTTTCCAGGATAGTTGCCAGTGCCCGGAAAGTTAAAAAATTGTTCCACATCCCCATTCAAGTTGACGTCGGCACCGTCGGCCTGACCTGCATCTTGACCTGCAGCTTGATCTGGAGCTGGACCTGGCGGTGGTTGCCCCATCGTCTGTTGATAGATGGCCTCGATCTGCTCAGCAGACATCCCCAACGTCCGACCCGCATTGGTACTCCAGAGACGGAAGTAGTTCTCGAACGTTGCCATGACGTTCGGATCCGGGACGGGAGTGGAGGATACGGACGGCTGCGATGCACTCCGGGCCGACCGACCACTTGGTGTCCTCACGGCGTTGCTCATCCCACCAAGGCCAAGGACCCTTCCCTTGGAGGTCGGGGCAACGTCAAGGTAACACCGGTCCACGTCAACAGCCGGAGGGGTACCGCTGCTTCCGGATTCAGCAGTAGTCGTGGCGGTGGCTTGCGTCTCGGCCTCTTCAATCCTCTGTCGGACGCTCAACTACATAATTAAATAATTAAAATTAATTTAATTATCTATATATATATATATATAATGTAATTAATACATAAATTTAATTAAACTTACGTGGAGGTCAGTAGTGCGCCCGTAGGTGGACGTCTGTGTATCGGCATTAAACGGATGAAGAAGACTCATCCGATCCAAGTGGGTGTGTGGACGTCCAGTCTCCCGCTCCTATTACGTATCAAATAAACATATACAAATTAATTTAGATAACTAATATAAAATAATTAACTATAATTATTTAATTTTTAAAAATTAATGAAAACTTACGATAGCAAGTGATTGCTCGAGGACGGACCGAGCTCCCCCCCGATGCACTGCCATCCCGCCTCCAACGTCGGTTCTGCGGTTGGCCCGAGCTTTGTTACACTTCTCTTGGTAAGCCGGGTCCGACCACTTCTCAACCAACGACTCCCACAGGTCAACACCATCCTCTACCCCCAGAACAAGATTTACGTCTTTATCACGCCAGGCCGTTCTCCAGTCGTACATCATGTTCGTGTACCGAGTAGAACAAAGACCGTACCACTTCTCGTAAATATCGGCGTCCGAGTAGATCGTCGTATCCCAACGGGCCTTTTTCTATACAAATAAATATTCAACATATTTATCAAATAATATGAATAATTAGTTATTTAATAAACTTTAAATATTGTAATTATATACCTGGAACTCCTCGAAATATTCATCCTTTTTAGATTGTGGCACCGTCGACCAAGTGATAGCACCCTTAGAAATCTTGCAATTCTTAAAGGATTTTGTGCAGATCCTGGACACCTCATTACCGGGCACCAACCTGTAAAATTATTAACAAATTTATAAACTAACACATTATAAATAAATAAATAAATAAAGTTAATCGTTATTGAATACTGTTAAACATTAGAATTATTGACTTACGCCCCAGAAATGATTTCAATGGGTTTCCTTTTGTCTCGAACAGGATGCGTACGAGAAGAGGATGACGAACCAACCGACATCGTAGTCGGCGGCGGCGGCGATACTGCCACATGAGGAGGAGGAGGAGCCGTCACAGGAACTGATTCATCCCGAGACCTCCTTGAACGACGTGACCAAAATGACGACCTACGTGAACCCGAACCCTGATTCGGTACTTGTTCACTCATCTGTTTCAATCAATAAAAAATACATAATTTTACTAATTATCAATTTAATGAACATATTGCTAATTTAAAAATTTTACTAATATAGCATATTCCTAATTTAATCAACATATTCCTAATTTAAATCAAAACAATATATATATAACCTAATTACAACGTGATACCACCGTCGAACCATCTAATTAACTAATAATTTAAACAATTGATTGAAACATGCATCACCTACATTAAAAATATTTTTAAATTAACAAATCTAAACATAATTAAAATAATACTTTTCTAATTGGAGTTTTCTAATTATCAATTTAATGAACATATTCCTAATTTAATTTTTTTACTAATATAACATATTCCTAATTTAATTAATCAACATATTCCTAATTTAATCAACAATAACCTAATTTAATTATTATTTTTCTACCTAACTTAAACAATAATAAAAAATTGAACATATATATTCCTAAATTAACAAACCTAAAACTAATTAAAATAATAATTTTCTAATTGGGTCAATAATTATCAATTTAATGAACATATTCCTAATTTAAAATTTTTACTAATATAGCGTATTCCTAATTTAATCAACATATTCCTAATTACAACGTGATCCAACGGTCGAACCACTATATCTAAACTAATTTAAACAATTGATTGAAACATGCACTACCTACATTAAAAATATTCTATATCAAAATTACACCATTAAATTAAACTAGTAATTAACTATATAACAATTAATTAATGTATACATATAACAATTAATTAATTAATTAACCTTAAAAAACTACTCGATCTATCAAAATTATTCTTAATCAACAAATTAAATTAACTAACGTACATACTAACATGATCATAATATTTTAACAACTAACTAAATCAATATAACATGCAAATCAACATTAAATTATTTATATTTACATATATCCATGCATAAACATATATAAGTATTAAAATTAAGTAATAAAACTAATTAAGAAAACGTACCGTATCAATGTAATCGGAGAAATTTGCTTCAATAGCCTCGTCCTCGTCTTCGTCTTCCCCACCGAATCCTCACTCACGCACGCCCCTTTTTTTTTTTTCTAAAACGAACTGATCTGATTGATTTGAGGCCCTTATATATAAAAAAAAAAAAATTACCGACGGATATTCCGTCGGCATTTCCCTCGGTAACCGCCGACTTTAATGCCAACGGTTACCTTATTGGAAAACGAGGCGGTGCGAATTCAACGTGTCATTTGCCGACGGATTATCCGTCGGCATTTCCGTCGGCATACATATTTCAAAACATCCGTCAGCATTTTCCCTCGGTAAATGCTGACGGAACGGAAATCCGTCAGGATTTCCCTCGGTAAATGCTGACGGAACGGAAATCCGTCAGCATTGACGTTGACTTTTCAATCCGTCAGCATTCCGTCAGCATTTCCGTGGGAAATGCTGACGGACTATAATCCGTCGGCATTTGTCCGTCCCTGTAGCGCGCGTTTTTTGTAGTGTTCACAGAGTCGCAAATTTATTAAATTCCTATACTAGATCCATTGGAATCTATTTTTTTATTTCTTTCAAATTATACTTTCTCGGTTTCCTCGTAAACTTTTCACTTATCTATTTTGAACGTCTCATCTAAACTTTTAATTTTTTTAAATGACAAAATTCACTATCTCTTTCACTACAAAAAATTGTCGATATAGCGAGAAATTTGCTGAGGAAAAAACCCTTGCTAAATTGAATAATAAGGGCATGTTTGCTTCATGAGTTTAGGTGGGTTTAGTGATGGGTTTGATATGTAAACCCATCTTCTCCCATGTTTGGTTTCTCATAACTTTAAACACCTTGACCCGTGTTTATAATTTGACCCGGTTTTAATAAACTAGATTCCATGGGTTTAGACAATCTAGCCTCCCCTTGGGTTTATCTAGCCAACCCACCACATCTAAACCCATCTTATCCCAACCCATGAAGCAAACATGCTCCAAGGGATTTAACGAGATATTTTGGCCCTCGTCAAACTAGCTACTCCTCGACAAAATTTATTAATTTCCCTCGTCAAATTCATTGCTAATATGCTAGGGCAAAAAAGGCCTTCGGCAAATCCCTTGCCCTCGCTATTTCAATTTTTCATCATATAGGGAATGTTTCTTTTTGGTTTTAAAAACCAGGTTTTGGATTTCAAGATCCAAAACCCGTTTTACTTCGGGATTTAAAAACCGGTTTTCAAAATCCACTCAAAACCACCTTTATCAAACATATTGATTTGACATAAAGTTATATCTATATAATATTACTCCAATCATTATATTCTTTTTCAACAATAATATAATAATACTATAATAATATAATAATACAATAATATAATACATTTAATCAACTAATCATTATAATCTCACCAAACAATAATATAATAATACAAACTCATTCAATCTTACAACTTGATTTGACATAAAGTTAAATCCTTCACTATTCCAAAACCCAAAAGAAACACCCATATTACTATTCATCGGGATTTCAAAAACCAGGATTTCAAAAATCTGATTTTTAAAACCACCCAAAGCCCAAAAGAAACATCCCCATAGTGTTTTTACAATTTTTTATTCATATTTTTCTCTTTTCTATCTCTGTTTACCTTCTTCTATCTTTACTACTATCAATTACTCCAGTATAATATTTTTACTATATTTTTTAATCTCAGTGAAAAAAGCCAAGGGAAAGTTGATGGCATATATGACTGAATAAATTTATGTTTCATAAATAAAGTACTACAAACAGAATATCACATTAATTGTCGAAATCGGAAATTCTGAAATGAATGATAAATGCATGAACTCCATAAGCTAAAACTACAAAATCTCCATATTATCTTTTCGCAGTAAATAAAAAATTTATAACGAAAAAAAGATAAATAAACGTGAACTGTCTTTTCTATCTATAATTTTTTTTTAAATAATAATAATTGAAGAGGTAATGAAATCTTTTTGTTTATGTTGGGTAAATATGATTGAACTTTTACACTGTTCTTGTAAATTTAAAATATAACAATAATGATAATAATTGTTATTTTATTATTACTATTATGGCAGAAAGTTTGAGACTTGAATTGAATTATTTCCATTTTTTTTAAGAGAGATAAAAACATGATAAAATAATGAATAAAAATATAAAAACGTGCAACCTAGAAATGCATATACGGTTAAAATCGTCGGTTTCAGTTTTAAGAAATGTGTAATCGAAACCAAACCGTAATCGGTGGTTCAAACAATTTTTTTTTCCGCTCATTTTAACTCTTTTTTTTTTTTTTAGAAAATACATTATTAGAATTTAATACAAATTATACAACTTAAATTTATACTTAAAAAATAAAAGAATTGTGTATAATTTTTTTTTTTTTAAATAGAAGAATCCACAATTACTTTCACATTTTTTTTTTCGGGACGTCCTACAATAACTTTCACACCCTTAAAACGAAATACCCTTTATAAACTCAACTCTCACAATATCCTCAATTTTACACAAATGTCATTACTTTTTCTTCACACATACACAAAAGTCAACTCATTTCTTTACTTTATACATAAAGTTTTATAAAATTACCCCTCAAAACTCCACTCATTATTATACTTTCTTAATACGCGTGTCCATCTACCTATAAAAAGTTATCTTGGGACGAAGGAAGTATATAATAATAATAAAAAAAACTCGTAAAACTGACGGTTTAACCGAAATCACCGATTTTGAAAATTATGTGATTTTGAAAATTCATAACGGTAAGGTCCGTAACCTAACCACAATTTTATGGTTACAATTCAGTTTTTTAACTGTAACCAACGGTTATAAACTACCGGGTTCGTTCGGCTACAATTTTAGTTTCAGTTTTGCGCATATCTAGTGCAACTTACTAATGTGTTTACTATCTCTCTCCAAAATTTATAAAAAGATTAATACTCCCTCCGTCTGTTTATAAGTTTTTCATACTATTTTTATTAAGGGTTAATTGCAAAAAAAATCACCACCTTTTGAGAGTTTATCAATTACAACATATTCTTTTTTTCTTTGCAATTTGATGCACCATCTTTTTAAATTTTGCAATTTCATGCACAATTTTTTTAAGTTTTACAATTTGATGCACCGATATATTTTTCGGTCATTTTAATTTGATATGGCGGTCTAAAATTATGAATTTTCCATGTTGTGTGCGATTAGAAAAAAAAAATACAACATAACATACGAAAAAACTATTTTATGTGATTAAGAAAAAAATAAAATAACATAAAGGAAAATAAATAAGACAATAGAGGAATAAATATGATTCTGATTAATGCACGACTTGAGTGATTATAATTTTTTTTTTTTGCAAAACACGTTAATGAACCTCAAAGGAATAAATATAATTATATGAATTGTTTTGCATAACTTCTTGATTGATTTTTTTTTCAATAAAATTATATAGATATTACATTTGTATGGAGGATAAGAGTTTGAGATGAAAAATACCAAATCAATACCTATAATATCAAAGCGTAATGATGGAGAATTTTATCGAAAATCAAAGAAAATATATATTGATGGATTAGTGTGCAATTTATGTAAAAATATTTTTAAAAATGTGTGTCATTCATTAAAAAAAATTATTAGTTGATAGTCTATGTGTCGACAACGTGGTTAGTTAGCTATTTTCGACGCCAAGTTAAATCAAAATTGATCAAAAAATATATTGGTGCATCGAATTGTAAAATATAAAAAGGTGGTGTATCAAATTGCAAAGAAAAAAAGAATATGTTGTAATTGATAAATACACTAAAGGTCGTGATTTTTTTTGCAATTAACCCTTTTATTAAATACATACTTTTAATTTTTTATTCATACACTTCATTTTACTTCCTCCGTCCCACAAAGATAGCTACGTATTCCTTTTTTGGATGTCCCAAATTATAGTTCAATTTCCTTTTTTACTTTAATATTAAATGTTTTATTGTCAATTTTACCTCTAATTAATAAGAGTAATTAAAGCTTAACAAATTTTGGAGAATGTGATTTCAAGGGCAAAATTGACACATTAGCTAAATTTGACTACATTTATTGAATTTTCTTAATCTGTGTGTAAAGTCAAATGGAGCTATCTTTGTACGTAGGACGGAGGGAGTATATCTTACTTTTTTCTCTATCTCATATTTTTTTTTTCAATCACATCACTTATACTATATATATTATTTAATTATTTTTTTTAATTTTTCTGTTAAAAAGTAACGAAAAGCTTATAGGCGGACGGAAGAGTAAAAAAAATGAAAAATAAAAAGAGCTGGGTCGCTTGGAATCTTGGATGATACACTCAAGTGGCCGAACTGGTCCCACATCACATATGTATATGCCCATGGCCGGTGGAATAGCACCAATAAAGTTGTGCCACGTAAGACTTTGGGTGGCCGAGGTTACTACCGGACATGATTGGACAGCCAAGGCTACCCAGGGACAAAACTATATGAATTACACGATCACATCCACCGCCTCTACCTTCATTTCTCATATTTTCATGGTATAGTCCGGGCGGTGTGACCTGGATCCAAGAATTTGATTTTGGGTACGATAAACAATTTTTTAAATATTACTGTATTTAATATTTAAGGTAAAGTTTAGTATGCACTCGAGTGCATGCTGTGCACCCTAGTCCATGTGCATTTTTCAGTTTACTGACTTACACATGTGCATTTTTCAGTTTACTGACTTACACTTTTTGGTAAATGGTGTTGCACTTTTCAATTATTACTTATACAGTTTAATAATTGAAAAGTGCAACATCATTTACCAAAGTCAGTAACTAAAAAGTGCAACATGGACTAGGGTGCACAACATGCACTCGAGTCCATAGCAGACCAACCCAATATCTAAAAATCTTATTCTATCAATGACTTCTCCGTTAAAGTGGCTAAAGTTTTAACTATTCGAAAAGGTGTACAAACCCAACTAACGGATATACAAACATATTAAAAAATATATAAAACACTGTGAGAAGGTCGAAATTCATCGAGTTAATAATTGAAAAAAAAAGAGTAGATAAATAGACAAATGAATAAAAATATACTTAAATTATATTTGATTTTTTTTTTTGAATTACATTAAATACCCATCCCTTTTTCCCTCCCCATGACTCGAACCCAGGATCTAAAGCCTAGGTAGTGGTGCTCTAACCACTTGAGCTATCCAACTTCGTCCTTAAATTATATTTGGTGCACACAATAAGTTTTATAAGAAAAATATACCCTCTCCGTTCAAATTCATTATGTTCATTTTTTTAAACACAAATTTTAATAAATATTAATTAACTTATGTATAAAATAGATATGTTAGGGGGTATGAAGGAGTATTGTGAAATTTATCTATAAATAAAATGAATATTTATAATTAAATATTGTTAATAATATTATTTTAAAATAAGAATAATAAAATTGAAGAAATTGTAATATTTAAATAAATAGATACTTCCTCCGTCCGTCTATAAGCTTCCCATTTTACTATTTTGGTCTGTCCGCCTATAAGCTTTCCATACCTTTTTTGGTATATACTTCACTTTATATCTTACTTTTTCTCTCTATCTCTCTCCTCTCTCAATTACATCACTTGTACTATATATATTATTTTATCACTTTTCTTAATTTATGTGCCAAAAAGTAACGTGAAGCTTATAGGCGGACGGAGGGAGTATAAAAGAAAAAATAAAAGGAAAAGGTTAAATAGACAATAACACCAATTAAAAGGTTAAGAAGAAGCCCAATTATGCGGCCCAATATCTTCACGGAATGTGCAAGTCCAATTAGACAATTAACATATACGGTAGTATAATACAGAGATTTTATACATGGGCGCGGTTATACACACCCACCGACCTATTGAGGACACCCACCGGATGGGTACACACACTCTTAAGATGAGGGCACCCACCGTAAAAACCCCAAAATAACCCTAAGCTTCATAAAACCCTAATTCTTCATTTCATATCTTCAAATTCAGTACACCCACCTCCCTCCCCCCCCCACACTCTCCTCTCCACGTCGCAGCGCCGCCCAGTCCACATCCCAGGCGCCGCCCACGTCGGCCGCCCTAGCCCACATCCCCAGCGCCGCCCGCGTCGGCCGCTCTAGCCCACGTCCCCAGCGCCGCCCGCGTCGACCGCCCTTGCCCACGTCCCCAGCGCCGCCCGCGTGGGCCGCCTCTCTCCTCCCTCTCAGGCGCGGCCGCCGCTGCAACCCGTCGCCCACCATTCCCTTTCCCCTCCCAGGCGAGGCCGCCGCCCTCCCTTCTCCCCACAAACGCGGCCGCTCCCCCCCTTTGCCGCGGCCGTCGTGCCCCTCCCCTCGCCGCCGCTACACAGGTAAGTTTAGGTGAAAAATTAGAAAATTAGGGTTTTTGAAAAAAAAAAATTAGGGTTTTTGGATGTTTTGGAATTATTTTCGAACATAGTGTGTTTGTTATGGAATAAATTTCTAGCAATTTGTGTTTGTTTTGGAAAAAATTTCGAACAAATTGAGTTTGTTCATAAAACAATCTCGAACACGATGTCCGGTATTTTTTTTCGTACAAAAGAAATTTGTTCAAGAAATTTTTTCGAACACCTTTAGTTTGTTCAGTAAAAAATTTCGAACATGTAATATGTGTTCCATGTTTTTTTTCGAACATGTAATTTTTCTTTTTTGAACAACTTGAATGTTTCGATGGTGGTGGTGAATGGTGATGGTGGGGATGAATGGATTTAGGGTTTATGGGCGAATGAATGTATGATTCTGGTGTGAAATGAGTTGGTGGGTGTACTCATCTTCGTTTTTTTTCACACGAGGGGTATATTTGATATTTCACGTGCCCTTTAGAATGAAAAAAATGTTCGGTGGGTGTACTCAATAGGATGGTGTGTGTGTATAACCGCGCCCTTTTTACATTTTTTACAATATCTAGCTGGGTCCGCCACTGACCCACATTATACCGTCTATAAAATTAAATTAAGAAAAGTGTATATCTAGCTGGGTCCGCCACTGACCCACTGACCCACATTATACCGTCTATAAAATTAAATTAAATTAAGAAAAGTGTATATCTAGAGATGGACCCAACATTCAAGTCAGAAAAAAAAAATTATACTATAAAATACTAACTATAATTATAATATACTGTATATGCTAAAATATATTAATATTAATTATTCGATTTTTCAAATATATTGTAATATGTACCTATTTTTTTTTGAATTACATTAAATACCCATCCCTTTTTCCCTTCCCATGACTCGAACCCAGGATCTAAAGTCTAGGTAGTGGTGCTCTAACCACTTGAGCTATCCCACTTTGTCTTGTAATATGTACCTATTAGATTAATTAATTGAATATATATGTATATGAATATACACACATACAAATACACCGCGCGAGTAACCTAAACCCTAAAGAAATTAATAAATTAAATTATGAATCATATTTTTCTTATCAACCCCTTTTTTAAGAGGTTTTTTTATTTATTTATATAATAATACTACATGAATTAATTGCAAACATGTTTAAAAATATTAGTATAATCATACGAAAACGAAATTCCTTTTTATCAATAATAGTCTCAAAACATGAAAAATATCATTCTTTTGAAATCCGTTTTACATTTAACACTACAAAAAAAAAAAAATCTGATTTTAATATCAAAATTTAGAGACAAATTAGATACCTATTTGTTAAATAGGTACAAATTAGATATTGTTGGTCCTTGGTGGAGTATGACACAAGTGTATGGGGGGGGGGGGGAGAATGCACTTGTGTATGCAAATTCTTTTCTTTTCAAACAGTTTGGTCTTATCAGGAAGGTTGTCTCACAAAAAGCCTGAGTGTGAACTTTGATAAATACTTGTCCTACTGATTACTATTAAGTGATCAGTTGGCTAAATATTTAAAAGAGTTGCTAAGTGCGGAATGTGGTTGGCCTTTTACTCAAAGAAATACTCCAAGTTGATTTCTGAAAAACACAGTGATCATGGACTTTGTCCAAAACAAATTTTCTTAACTTACTGAGAATAGTTCTTTGAAATATGATTGAGTGCAGGTGCTATAATGAATGCAGTAAGTAAATGGCACACAATTTATAATGGTTCAGAGACTCAAGCTCCTACATCCACTTTCCCTGATTGAACAGGATAATTCCTTAACAATGGAATTAGCTTGTTTTATAGTGCCAAGGTGCACTGATCAACAACACTCTCTTAGTGCTTTGATCCCTAGGATAATCTGAGTCCTAGTGCTCAATCTCTCTGAGTTAAGACTGTGTTTCACAATAACAGTCCTTAACTCCTCACTTCTACAACAAACACTCCTTCACTAAATGAGGTAATGGTTTGAGGTTTGGTTCCAACTGGTAGAGATATCCTTTACAATAAGAACAATGTAAAGGCTTAGGATATCTCAATGCTAAGCTTTGGATGTTTACAAATATTGGCTTAGCTATTTGAAGTGATCAGGAAACTTGGGATTCTAAAGAACAACTTAGGTTTCCTTTGATTGCTTGATGATAGTTTGATAACAAGTAGTTGGATGCTTGAATCCTTTGATCACTTCTGTATTTATAGGCAAATTTGAACAACTAACCGTTGGAGGGATAGCAATTCAAACTTGTCTATTTGCAGCACTATTGAAACGGTTATGAAGCTTGGCATCCTTTTATCCACTGTATAAAAACTTCTTCAATGGTTGCTTGAATGAATGTGTTGACTTCTGAAAAATGCGGCTGAGATGACTTGTGTCAGATTCCAAATATGCACATTTCCCAAGGTTGATTTGTGGCAGACTCTACACTCAACCAACGGTCAGATGGGACAACTCCCCTGAACATTCCTGCTGCAAGTTAGAATGTTCCAACATTCATTCAATGCTTCAATCTTTAATGCTTCCAAGTTTTCAATGCTTAGTTCAGGTTTGATGGTAATAAATGCTTCAATAAATGTGTCTTCTGTGAGCCTAGCATTCAATGCTCTTGATCATTTGCACTTCAATTGATCTGATCATTTGCATTTATGAGCATTGCCTTAACACTCTTGATCTTTTCAGCCATGTTGTCCACTCAGTCAGCTTGTCCTGTAAACTCAGCAAGTTTGACCTAAGTACTTAACACCTATCAAGCTGCCTAACATTTCAGCTTTGGACAACTATCCTGAACTATGAATCTCACAACATTTCTGAGATTTTAGACTTAAGCATTTCTACTTACTCAAGTATCCTGAGACAACTAAACTGATCTCACTTGAGTGTATCTCAACTAATCTGAACATCATCAATCAGGGGTTTTGGTATCTAAATCAAAATCATTTTATTCCCAACAATTTCCCCCTTTTTGATGATGCCAAAACCTATTACAAAGGGAACTTGACTTATACTAGACTTTACCTTCAGGATGAGTGACCTGGTCATCTATCCTCAAAGAAACTGTTAGCACAATAATAAATCAAGTAAATATGTCATGTCAGGTTAGTTGAGATAATGAGTTGTTATCTCTTGATAGAAACATAGTGATCCTTTCATATAAGTCAAAGAACATTACAGATCAGAAAATTAAAAAGGACTCACTAAGCTGATACAAATAAAACAAGATAACAACAGGAACATAAATCATAGAAAGATAGGGAAGGAGTGAACTTATGCTTCAGAGAGTTCCATCATCCTGAGGGGCAATCCCATACTGAGCCCATACCCTCTTCTTCAACTCCCAGATATCCTTATTGGATCCTTTAGGGCCAGACTTCATCTTCTCCATTCTCATGATTGAGATGAACTCCTCCAGAATCTTTCCTTCATCAATTAAGTTCCCATTGAACTTTGGAGACATGTACAAAATGGGACCAGGGGCCTTGAACTCAACTCTGGCCATCTCAGCTGCTGCAAACAGCTTCTGGTAAAGATCCCTATGGTTCTCAAACATGAACTGTACAAACACCTCATCAACACTCTCTTCAAGCCATTTCCCTATAACATAAAAGTCATACACAAAGCTTCTCTTGGCCTCCTCCCATGCATCATTCAGTGAGATTGGCACCCACTTATCATGGTGAGGGTACTGAGTGTCCCATCTTTGCAGCATCTGAGGCTTGAGTCTCTTGTAAGATGCCCTTCTCCTTGGAGCTCTGAAGTTTGCCCTCCTCTCATCTCTTGCTTTGTTGGCCTCAACCAACTGATCCATTCTTTCCTTAGCTCTCTGAAGAGCTAGTTTTTCTTGAGTCTCAGGATCCTTTCCAAATCCTTCTCCAAACAATTTTGAAGGATCATCAGCAAGCTTAGGCACTCTGACTTCAGACTCTTTGTCCTGTACTTCTTCTTCATCATCTTCTTCTTGAATCTCAGGCAACTTGGCTGTTTTCTTCAACCTCTTAGACTGCCTCAGTGGAGTTGACTCTTCAGATTGGAATTCAGATGGAAGGGTCAGGCTGGTTGGGAATTCATTGAAGGCTTGCTCCTTTCTCTTTCTCTCAGAGGCTCTGGTCACCTTCCCCCTTACTTCAACAACCTTCTCCTTGGGGTCAAGGCCTGCAGACTCACCACCAGGTCTCTGTTGCCTTCTTGCCTGACTTTCCATCACTGAAACCATGGACTCTTTAACTGCAATCTGGATTTGCTCTTCTTCAGTCAAATTTTCAATATTCATTGGGCCTTTGCCTTTCCCAATGTCTTCTTCTTCCTCCTCCTCAACTTCAGGGACCTTCTCCTTTCCTTTGGACTCACCAATCCTCAAGGTTCCCTTTGCTCTAGCTCTCTCTCTTTCCCCCTTTTTGGCATTATCAAAACATTGGGGCTTCAACTCACTCATAGTGACAGAGAGATGTGAGTGAGCATGAGTGAGGGACTTCAATTCCTGCAGTAGATTCACATTCTCATCATGAATGTTCTGCATTTTGTCATCAGCCATGCTCAAGAAGGTGTGGTCAGGCTTCATTTTCTGAGCAACAATGGCATCAAGAGTGGCTTTCAATGATTGATCAAGTTTGGCCTGCAGTTGGTCAGTGAGGTTGGCCACAACTTGATCAGAGACTTTGGCCATCAGTTCAACTGTGAACTTTTCAGCAGCTTCTTTCACCATAGCAGCCTTCAGCTCCTCAGCCTTCCTTCTCTGAGCTGCTGTCCTTTGCCTCAATGCATCTTTGATTGTCCTTCTCAAGGCTCTCACATTGTGCTTGTAAAGATCTTTGAGGCATTGCTACTCTTTATTTACTGACTTTGTGAACTTTGCCATTGCATCCTTTGCCTTGGTTACCTCTGTTGAAACTGTTTGCAGTCCAGTTTCAACACCACAAATTCTTGCATCCAAAGTTGGCAAGATCACTTCTTCTAAGCCAGTAAGCCTCATCTCCACAGAGGCTAGAGTTTTTCCTTGGCCATCAAGGGTATCCACTGTTGTAGCATGTGCCTTCCCAACTTCCCTGACCAATGTGTCCAACTTCTCTGATTGCTCCTCAATGGTGGTTGCAGTCTGAGTAGCAATCTGTAATCCAGCCTCAGTGGCATTGGCTTGCTCAAAGTACATTTTGTTCAAGGTGGACACATTTGCTGAGATTGCTTCAAGGTCAATGTCAGCATCAACTGGAATTAGGGGTGGAAATAGGCTGGGCTAGGCTAGGCTTTACATGAAAAAGCCTGGGCCTGGTTTATAAATATTGAGCCTGAGCCTGGCCTGTTATCTGTGATAGGCTTTTTTTGCAGCCTAAGCCTGGCCTTTTAAGTAAATAGGCCAGGCCTACGAGCCTTTTAGAAGCCTATTAAATATGAATCGTAGTTCAATATTCAAAGTTGCAAATAAAATTTACTACCAAAATAAATGCATTACAACTATGAGTTTAAATACAAACATTATAATGATTTCAAAAGTACTAAAATAAATTTAACTTACTTTAATTTAATTTAATATAAATGTTAGTACTAAATTTTAAGAATAACTTATTATAAAATATATATAAATATAATATATAATGTTAAATAGGCCGGCCTGGTAGACTTATAAGGCCTTATTTAAAGCCTAAGTCTAGCCTACTTAACTAAATAGGCTTTTTAAAAAGCCTTAGCCCGGCTCATATTATAAATAGGCTAGGCCTAACAAGGCCCTTAATAGGCTAGGCCGTAGGCCCCTGTCGGGTAGCCCGGCCTACTTCCACCCCTAACTGGAATATCTGTGAGGGAAGCATCTGCAAAAATTTGTTCAATAGTAACAGCAACAGAATTTGCAAAACTCAAAGTGTTAGTAAAATCTCCCTCAACACCCTCATTCTTTTCTTCTCCCATAAGGTCTGATACATCAGCACCTTTTCTCTCATTTTCAACTGTATTCTTTTCTTCATTTATATCAGATGTACTCACATTCACTGGAGAATCAGGCCTCCTTTCACCAAGGGATTCATCAAGTTCAGATTTGACTTGAAGAATAGTCTGACTCTCATATTGGGCTGCACCCAATATTTCTACCTCATCTCCCTCTATTTTTGGTGCACTCAAACTTCCAGTAATCACACAATCCTCACCATCTCCCTCTGATTTTTCAATGCTAATATCCTTTTCAACTCCTTCCATGCCTAATCCTGATACCTCCATATCCTCAACAGGATCTACAGAGGGCAGTTGTTGGGAGATCACAGTGCTTGGGCATCCCAAGGCCACTGAGTCATCCTGAATGACTAAAGGCTGGTCAATGTCCAACTTTCCTGACATTGATGAGGCTTTAGTCAAACCAGCTTCTCCCATGGAAGTCTCAACATTGTCAAGCTGTGCCTCAGGCTCAGAAGAACCATCTTTGGCCAATGCATCTTGGACTGAGTCACTACCCTTGGTCAACTCCTATGCTTGATCAGAGTTCTTATTTGAATGATAGGTCAAGTAATGTACCTGAGCAGAATTGAGGCCAGGAGGATTGGGATTGGTGTTGTCATCATCATCATCATTATCATCAGAGGTGCTATCTGGATGTTTGATTCCTTGTGCAATTCTTTCTCTCTCAGCAAGCACCTTCTCATGGACTATTGTGCAAAACAAGGCCTCAGTGGTCAACACACTGGACTTCTTTACATTTGCAAAATGTAAGAGCCTGTTTTCTTCAACCTGCCACCAGTTAGCACCCTTATCCTTGATAGCTTGAGCTATCTCCACTATTGTTCTATCCTTGATCTCAACAAGTGCCCTGAGATCATAGAACTGTTGTTGCAGCCTAGGATAAGCCTTCAATCATGGGTACAATTCATCCACATTAGCTTTGGCAATCTGCCTCAGCATCCCCTCATATGTGTACTCTTCATCACTTCCATCTCCATCAGAAGAGTTGGCTTGGGATTCAGGGGGGTTGGATTGGGATTCAGGTAAGTTGGGCTGGGGCTCAGATAGGTTGGGTTCAGAAGGATTGGGTTCAGATGAGCTTAAAACAATTTGGGACTCAGGTGCTTTAAAGAGCAATGTTCCTGAGGAGGTTATTGGAATGGCTGGAATGGGTGGACAAACAACTTGATCACCTTCTTGAAGAACAGTTTCAAGAAGTTTGGTATAGGATAGAATTCTGGGATCAAGTGGGGAGAATGGCCTATCTTCAATTTCAACCAAATCAGCCAGGACATCAATACCTGTCCTATCAGGAGCACCTTCAGGAGAGTAAACTTTCTTGGCCACAATTGGGGCATCTTCAGGAGTCTTGCACTTCTCTTCTTCATGCCCTGGTGATATTCTTTGAGATTGAATATCAGGAGAGTTGGCTTTAGGGCTGTTGGGATTTGATTTTGACTTGGAGTTAGACCTACTTGCTTGTCTAATCTCCTTGAAGAATTCCTTCTTCTTCTTCTCTTCTTCCATCAACTTCTGCTTCTCAGAAGTTTTGATAATCCTTCTCCTTCTCTCTGACCTTGTGGGCTTCTCAAGGTCTCTAAACTCTGTTACAGATTCAGGTTGCAAGGGGACAACCTCTCTGAATTCTTCTCCCTCTTCAGGGGGGTTGACTCCTTCTTCTGCCACTTTCTCAATCTCCTCAGAAGTGGCACCTCCACTTCTAGATTGGCTTTCTGGAGAAGAATTCATGTAATCTTAATGAAGATTTTGCATTAAATGCTGATTTGCCATTTTGGTGGCAAAAATCTTAATATCTCACGTCATCCTAAAATAGCCTACTCTTAGACCGAGAAATCTTTTAAATGTCCAATCAATGCTAAAAATAGCAATTATCACCCTATTAACTCGGACAAACATCCTGAGATGTGTTTTGACTTCTATAAAGGTCAAAATGTCTGACCAACATGCCTGAGTGGGTCCCAAAGATGATGAGTGGGTCCCAAAGATGCTGAGTGGGTCCCACTAAGACAGATCTCCTGACCAACATTGCTGAATACCATAGGGACAACTTTGCTGAGTTTCCCTTTTTGGCAGACTGCTTCAGTGAGGTTGGTCAACCTTGCTGAAGTTCATCTTAATGAACTTCCCCCTTCATATGAGCTTTCTTCCTTCATTTCTCCATCTTCCCTGGATCAAGTAAGCCCAATTCAGCTGACAATTCCAAGAACCTTGCTTCAGCTAGTGGCTTAGTTAAGATATCAGCCTTTTGCTTATCAGTGTGAATTTTGACAAGCTTGATATATTTCTTCTCCACATGATCCCTTATGAAGTGATGCTTGATATCAACATGTTTGCATCTGGTGTGTATCACTGGATTCTGTGAGATGGCAATTGCACTATTGTTGTCACAGAATATTGGAACTTCATTGGAGATGACTTTGTAATCTCTAAGTTGCTGTCTGAGCCAAAGTATCTGAGCACAGCAACTTTCAGCTGCTACATATTCTGCTTCAGTTGTTGATGTGGCAACTGTATTTTGCTTCTTGGAGAACCATGAGATAAGCTTGCTCCCCAAGAATTGACATGTTCCAGAGGTGGACTTTATGTCAATTCTACATCCTCCATAATCTGCATCTGAATATCCAGTGAGCTCAATGTTGTCATCAGCTGGATACCATAATCCTAGATTCTCAGATCCCTTGAGATATCTTAGAATTCTCTTGGCAGCATCAAGATGGCTCTTCTTTGGATTTGCTTGAAATCTTGCACACACTCCAACTGCAAATGTGATATCAGGCATACTTGTAGTGAGATATAGCAAGGATCCTATGATTCCCCTGTAGTTAGTGGAGTTTGTTGATTCTCCACTTTCATTAGGATCCATCTTCCAGTTAGTATTCATAGGAATTCTGACTGGCTTGCTTGTAGCACATCCAAATTTTTTGATCATGTCCCTTGTATACTTGGCCTGATTGATGAATATTCCTTTCTTTGATTGAGTGATTTGAAGTCCTAAGAAGAAATTCATCAATCCCATCATGGACATCTCAAATTTGCTCTGCATGAGTTTGGAGAACTTCTCACACAGCTTCTCATTTGGAGATCCAAATATAATGTCATCCACATAGATTTGGACTAACAAAATATCATCTCCTTCACAGATTCTGAACAAAGTTCTGTCAACAGTGCCTTTGACAAAACCATGATCTAGAAGAAACTGTGATAAGGTGTCATACCAAGCTCTTGGAGCTTGCTTTAAGCCATAGAGGGCTTTCTTTAATCTGTACACCTTGTCTCATTCTTCAAAGCCTGGGGGATGTTCAACATAAACTTCTTCCTTGAGCACCCCATTGAGAAATGCACTCTTCACATCCATTTGATACACTTTGAACCTCATGTGAGCTGCATATGCTAAGAAGAGTCTGATTGCCTCAAGTCTGGCCACTGGAGCAAAAGTCTCATCATAATCAATCCCATCAGATTGACAGTATCCCTTGGCCACCAGTCTTGCTTTGTTCCTCACAATGATGTCATTTTCATTTTTCTTATTTTTGAACACCCATTTAGTTCCAATGACATCTTGATGAGTTGGCCTATCCACCAGCTCCTATACTTCATTTCTGGTAAACTGGTTCATCTCTTCTTGCATGGCTATGATCTAGTTGGTGTCTTGTAGTGCTTCCTCAATATCTTTTGGTTCCTGTTCTGAAAGGAAACAACAAAACAAAGCACTTTCTCCATGAAATCTTCTAGTTTTGATCCCTTCACTTGGGTTACCAAGTATCAGGCTAGTTGGGTGGTCATGCAACCAAGTCCTTCTAGACCTGATCCCTTCAGGAGGATTGTCCTCATCTGAAGTTGGATCACTAGACTCATTGAATTCAGGAAAGTTAATTGAAGGATCAAGTTCAGGATCATATTCAGGGGTAGTGTCCTCATTGTCAGATAAGTTGACATTTTCATTGGTTCCCCCTTGAATATTGGATCCATTTACTACCTCAGCATTGCCTGCTTCTTCATTGGTAGTTGATACTTGGTTTTGAACTGGGATGGGGCCAGTCACTTCAATTTCACCTTCAGGTTGGTTGACTTCTGGTTGATTGCCATCAGGTAGGTTGTCCAGTATTTGATTATCATCAAGTTCAGGTTGGGCAACATCTACAAACACTGTTTCCTTGCTTTGTAGCCTTAATCTGGTTGTTCTTTGTGTTATTTCATCAATATTCAGGTTTCTATCCCTGAACTCATTAATAGATTCATCAAACACAACATGAGGTGTTTGTTCCACAATAAGGGTTTTACAATTGTAGACTCTGTAAGCCTTGCTGATTTGTGAATATCCAACAAATATTCCTTCATCAGCTTTGCTGTCAAAAGCTTTCAATTGTTCTTTTCCATTATTATGAATGAAACACTTACAACCAAATATGTGAAAATAAGCAACAGTGGGCAATCTACCTTTCCATATTTGATATGGGGTTTTACCTTGTCCTTTGGTGATTAAGGACCTGTTTTGAGTGTGACATGCAGTGCTAATGGCTTCAGCCCAGAACCTTTTAGGCAGTTTGGATTCAGCAATCAATGTTCTTGCTGCCTCTTTCAAGGTTCTGTTCCTTCTTTCAGCAACCCCATTTTGTTGAGGTGTTCTTGCTGCTGAAGTCTCATGAGTGATGCCATTCTTGCTACAGTACTCATTGATGTATGAGTTTATGAATTCAGTGCCTTTGTCTGATCTGATCTTGACAATACTTAGGCCCTTTTCATTGCTCAATCTCATCATCAATTTAGGTAGCTTGACTTGGGTCTCCTTTTTGTTCAGCAAGAATACTACCCAAGTGTACCTGGAGAAATCATCAACAACAACTAAAGAATATTTTCTTCCATTTATACTTACTGGGATAATTGGACCAAATAAATCCATATGCAATAGTTGAAGAACTCTCTCAGTAGAGATGACAGGCTTTCCTTTGAATGAAGCCTTGATCTGCTTTCCTTCCTGACATGGCTGGCATATATGTTCTTTGGTGAACACTTGATTTGGCAGCCCTTTAACTAGAGAGTTTCTTGCAATCTTGTTGATGGTTTTGAAGTTCAGATGGTTTAGTCTTTTGTGCCACAGCCAACTTTGCTCATTTGTGCTTTTGGCAACAAGACAAACTGCTTCAGGGGTTTTGCTCAAATTTGCAAAATAGACATTTCCCTTTCTCACCCCTGTTAGTAGCACCTGTTGTGTTGAATTATCTTTGATAATGCATTCATTTGGTGCAAATTCAACACTATATCCTTTATCACAGATTTGACTTATGGATAGCAAATTGTATTTTAGGCCTAGGACATATGAGACATCAGTAATTTTGACACTACCAATGTTTAATGTACCATAACCTCTTGTGATCCCTTGAGAGCTGTCTCCAAAGGTTACTGAAGGACCATATTTTTCAATGAACTCTGAGAGAAGCTCCTTATTCCCAGTCATGTGTTTTGAACATCCACTGTCCAAGTACCATGCTGTTCTCTTATTGATGCTTCTCCTCTTCTTGTGGTCCTTGCAGTCCTGCAAAGTCAAAATTTAGGTACCCTTTGAATGTTGGGTCCTAGAGGGTTAGCTGTACCTTTTGGAACCCAAATCTGCCTAATTACTCTGATTGACTCAAAGTGACTGACTTGGTTTCCATTTACATCTACATACACAGTCTTACCCTTAAATGCCTTGGGTGGCTTCTGTGTATAAGTGTTAGCCTTATAAGGTTCAGGAGTGTTGGTGAATTTCTTTGGGGCATTTCTCCTGAAGTTACTAGACTTAGGTGCAGCTTGGTAAGACTTTTGAGGATAGGGGTTTGGATGGCCTATTCCTTTTGGCATGTAAGGTCCAGTCTTCCTGAAGTTTTTATACCTATCAGAGGGGTTGGGCCTTAATCCATTCAGTTGAGGTTGCCTCATTTGAGTTGGCCTTTTCTGATCAGATTTTGGACAACTCCACTGATGAGAATTCAGATAGGTTGAACTTCCATTGGTTCTACCCTTCTGAACCTCATTCCTCCTGTAAGCAATGTTCTTAACCTTTTCCTTAGGTATGGGTTTAAAGACATTGTTTACTTGAGTAGGTATATAAATTTCTTTACCCTTTTCCTTGATCAGTGGTTGGTTTACTTCTATTTCATTTTGTTGGGCCACTGATCTTACAAAAGTCATCTTAGAATTGCTTGTTGAGGCAATACTAAGACCAGGTGAGGGTTCAAATGGATTATAGCCTAATCCACCTTTTTGAGCAAATGGTCTTTGAAATCCTTGAATTTCTTCTATTGCTTTAGCAGATTTGTTCAAGGCAGACATCTTCATTTTTAAGCTCCCCATCACTCAATTTAAGAGTATCAAATTCACTTGAGAGATTATCAAATTTAGCTTGAAGGGTTCTAAGATCAAAATCCTTTTTCCTCAAGGCCAGTTCTTGTTCATCAATCAACTTTTGTTGTTCAGTGACTTTGAGAGACATTTCATCATGTTCTCTCACAGTCTGTTGATACAACTCAGTTGATTTAATGTCAAACTCTGGTTCAGGAAGGCTGGGAGTTTGAACTTTAGAATTCAATAGCTCATTTTCTCTCAGTGCCATATTGCATACCTCTTGTAGCCTGGTGAAATCCTCAAGTAACTTCCCAAAGTTGAGTTTCAAGTGGATTTCACTGGACTCATGTGTGTTATTAGAAGAATTGGAAGATGAACATACCTCTTCATTTTCAAATGCCATTTGACAGTCATCATCACTGTCACTGTTGGAGAACAGTCCATCATCAGAAGAGTAGACACTCTCTTCACTTGCTGATTCCCCAGCTACCATGGCCTTCCTGTTGTTCAGCCTCTTATCTCTTTTGCTCTGCCTTTCTTTTCTTTCTTTTGCACTTAGGTCAGGACAATCATACTGAAAGTGACCCTTTTTCTGGCAGTTGTAACACACATCTTCATCATCATTCTTCTTGCTTGAGGACTCCTTCCTCCTTGATGATGATGGTTCAGCTTTGCTGTACTTCTTTCTGTCAGCATATCTTTCTTCTTTCTTCTCACCAGAGACTTTGTCCTCTGATTTGTTGTCAGGAGAACTGAATCTCCTTTTGGTTCTGTTGTCTTGGTAGAACTTTTTGTATCTACCAAATCTGGAGTTGAGCCTCTCAAATCTCCTAGCCATGAGTGCCAGCTCCTCCTTCATTTCAGATTTTGAAACAGTTTGAGAAGATCTTTGAGTACTCTTCTTTTCTGTTTCAGCAGCTTTGAAAGCAACACCTTTGCTTGAGGAGGATGTCTCATCATGCACTTTCTTTCTGTTCAAATCAAACTCATATGCTTTGAGTTCAGAGAACACTTGCTGCATGGGCATGTTGTCAAGATTGCTGGTGTTTTGCATCATGACAGAGTATATGTCCCACTTGGATGTGAGACTTCTCAGAATCTTCAAAGCAACTTCTCTTTTGGCATAGAACTTGCCAAGAGAGTTTATCTCATTCATGATGTCAGTGAATCTGCCATCAAGATGATCAATAGTTTCATTGGGCTCCATAGAAAATTGTTCATATTTTTGGATAGCCACTTGAAGCTTGTTTTCTTTTATCTTTTGGGTACCTTCACACATAAGTGCTAAGGTGTCCCAAATCTCTTTTGCTGTTGTGCAGTGGTACACTCTTCCCATCACTGCATCTGGAATAGTCTGGTACAAGGTATTCATGGCAATGTAGTTCAGGTTGTGCCTTTTTCTTTCTTCAGCTGTAGAATCATCCTCATCCTTTGGTAGCAACTCCCTTGGATCTGCTTTCTGAGCATCAGTGAGTTTGGGATTTGCTTTGGTGAATGTGAAGGGCCCTCTGGTGATGACTTTGAGCATTTCATCATGTTGGCAAGCAAGATGTGCTCTCATTCTGATCTTCCAGAAATCATAATTCTCAATTGAGAACATTGGCAATTTGTGATGAGAAATATGATTCACTTGGTTTGGACCCATGTTGTTGATGGTGTTGACAACATCTCCTGGAACTGCATTGTTAGCTTTTTCTATAGAAATAGAATAAGATAAACACAAATAGGCTTTTCAGAAATTTGGATCAGTTCAGTGACCATAGAAAATAATGTGATTTTTGAAAATCAGTTGGATTTTCAGAAGCAGTGGTCTATGAACCCCTGCTCTGATACCACTTGTTGGTCCTTGGTGGAGTATGACACAAGTGTATGGGGGGGGGGAATGCATTTGTGTATGCAAATTCTTTTCTTTTCAAACAGTTTGGTCTTATCAGGAAGGTTGTCTCACAACAAGCCTGAGTGTGAACTTTGATAGATACTTGTCCTACTGATTACTATTAAGTGATCAGTTGGCTAAATATCTAAAAGAGTTGCTAAGTGCGGAATGTGGTTGGCCTTTTACTCAAAGAAATACTCCAAGTTGATTTCTGAAAAACACAGTGATCAGGGACTTTGTCCAAAACAGATTTTCTTAACTTACTGAGAATAGCTCTTTGAAATATGATTGAGTGCAGGTGCTATAATGAATGCAGTAAGTAAATGGCACACAATTTATAGTGGTTCAGAGACTCAAGCTCCTACATCCACTTTCCCTGATTGAACAGGATAATTCCTTAACAATGGAATTAACATGTTTTATAGTGCCAAGGTGCACTGATCAACAACACTCTCTTAGTGCTTTGATCCCTAGGATAATCTGAGTCCTCGTGCTCAATCTCTCTGAGTTAAGACTGTGTTTCACAATAACAGTCCTTAACTCCTCACTTCTACAACAAACACTCCTTCACTAAATGAGGTAATGGTTTGAGGTTTGGTTCCAACTAGTAGAGATATCCTTTACAATAAGAACAGTGTAAAGGCTTAGGATATCTCAATGCTAAGCTTTGGATGTTTACAAAGATTGGCTTAGCTATTTGAAGTGATCAGGAAACTTGGGATTCTAAAGAACAGCTTAGGTTTCCTTTGATTGCTTGATGATAGTTTGATAGCAAGTAGTTGGATGCTTGAATCATTTGATCACTTCTGTATTTATAGGCAAATTTGAACAACTAACCGTTGGAGGGATAGCAATTCAAACTTGTCTATTTGCAGCACCATTGAAACGGTTATGAAGCTTGGCATCCTTTTATCCACTGTGTAAAAGCTTCTTCAATGGTTGCTTGAATGAATGTGTTGACTTCTGAAAAATGCGGCTGAGATGACTTGTGTCAGATTCCAAATATGCACATTTCCCAAGGTTGATTTGTGGCAGACTCTACACTCAACCAACGGTCAGATGGGACAACTCCCCTGAACATTCCTGCTGCAAGTGACCACAGAAAATAATGTGATTTTTGAAAATTAGTTGGATTTTCAGAAGCAGTGGTCTATGAACCCCTGCTCTGATACCACTTGTTGGTCCTTGTTGGAGTATGACACAAGTGTACGGGGGGGGGGGGGGGGGGGAATGCATTTGTGTATGCAAATTCTTTTCTTTTCAAACAGTTTGGTCTTATCAGGAAGGTTGTCTCACAACAAGCCTGAGTGTGAACTTTGATAGATACTTGTCCTACTGATTACTATTAAGTGATCAGTTGGCTAAATATCTAAAAGAGTTGCTAAGTGCGGAATGTGGTTGGCCTTTTACTCAAAGAAATACTCCAAGTTGATTTCTGAAAAACACAGTGATCAGGGACTTTGTCCAAAACAGATTTTCTTAACTTACTGAGAATAGCTCTTTGAAATATGATTGAGTGCAGGTGCTATAATGAATGCAGTAAGTAAGTGGCACACAATTTATAGTGGTTCAGAGACTCAAGCTCCTACATCCACTTTCCCTGATTGAACAGGATAATTCCTTAACAATGGAATTAACATGTTTTATAGTGCCAAGGTGCACTGATCAACAACACTCTCTTAGTGCTTTGATCCCTAGGATAATCTGAGTCATAGTGCTCAATCTCTCTGAGTTAAGACTGTGTTTCACAATAACAGTCCTTAACTCCTCACTTCTACAACAAACACTCCTTCACTAAATGAGGTAATGGTTTGAGGTTTGGTTCCAACTAGTAGAGATATCCTTTACAATAAGAACAGTGTAAAGGCTTAGGATATCTCAATGCTAAGCTTTGGATGTTTACAAAGATTGGCTTAGCTATTTGAAGTGATCAGGAAACTTGGGATTCTAAAGAACAGCTTAGGTTTCCTTTGATTGCTTGATGATAGTTTGATAGCAAGTAGTTGGATGCTTGAATCATTTGATCACTTCTGTATTTATAGGCAAATTTGAACAACTAACCGTTGGAGGGATAGCAATTCAAACTTGTCTATTTGCAGCACCATTGAAACGGTTATGAAGCTTGGCATCCTTTTATCCACTGTGTAAAAGCTTCTTCAATGGTTGCTTGAATGAATGTGTTGACTTCTGAAAAATGCGGCTGAGATGACTTGTGTCAGATTCCAAATATGCACATTTCCCAAGGTTGATTTGTGGCAGACTCTACACTCAACCAACGGTCAGATGGGACAACTCCCCTGAACATTCCTGCTGCAAGTTAGAATGTTCCAACATTCATTCAATGCTTCAATCTTTAATGCTTCCAAGTCTTCAATGCTTAGTTCAGGTTTGATGGTAATAAATGCTTCAATAAATTTGCCTTCTGTGAGCCTAGCATTCAATGCTCTTGATCATTTGCACTTCAATTGATCTGATCATTTGCATTTATGAGCATTGCCTTAACACTCTTGATCTTTTCAGCCATGTTGTCCACTCAGTCAGCTTGTCCTGTAAACTCAGCAAGTTTGACCTAAGTACTTAACACTTATCAAGCTGCCTAACATTTCAGCTTTGGACAACTATCCTGAACTATGAATCTCACAACATTTCTGAGATTTTAGACTTAAGCATTTCTACTTACTCAAGTATCCTGAGACAACTAAACTGATCTCACTTGAGTGTATCTCAACTAATCAGAACATCATCAATCAGGGGTTTTGGTATCTAAAATTCAAACATTTTTAATTATTTTTTTAAATTTAATTATTATTTACTATTTGATAATATACCCCATCTTGTTAAGATTGAAGGAAAACTTTAAACTGAGAAAAATTAAAATGTATATTGAAGATTCAATTCACCACTTGTTGTGTGTGTGGTATTTATACAACTAATTTGTAACTTTCTATCTTCTAGAAGAGCCTGGACTGTTCCTATCTAACTAGCCATATTTTCTAATTAGCTAGCACATAATATATATAGACTTGTATTTACTAACTCTAACTTGTTCTGGACAACAATGGTCCTCCAGAAGAGCCAAGTCCAAGTATGTTGCAGAAAAAGTGAAAACGATGGGGAGCCAATGGAATTGAGATAGGAGAAAATAATAAACCAAGTTTTAGTGTTCCCTTCAAATATTTTAAGACCCGTTTACAAGCCTTCCAATGATTTGTCGTTGGTGAGCCAAGGAATTGAGATAGTTTGTTAACACTGAAAGATATGTCGGGACGGGTGATGGTTAGGTATTGAAGGGAGCCAACAATGCTACGATAGAGAGACGGGTCTGAGAAGGGGGCACTGTTTGTGAGAGATAGTTTGGAGGTCGGGCAGATTGGTGTGGGACAAGGTGTGTAATGTGAAAGGTCAGCTTTGGAGACTATATCTTTGATGTATTTGGATTGAGTGAGTGTGATGGTGGAAGGAGTGACAAGGGCCTCCAATCCCAGGAAATAGTTAACAATGCCAAGATGTTTTAGTGAAAACTTCGCATGTAGTTGAGCAATGAGTGTATCAACAGCTTGTGTATCATCTCCGGTGACAAGAATGTCATCCAGATACACCAAAACAATTAATAACTTGCTGTTTGTTGAGCTGAAGAACAGGCAAGTATCCGCAGTAGAGCGAGTTAAGCCAAAAGATAGCAAGAAACCCTTCAATTTATCATACCATGCTTTGGGTGCTTGCTTAAGGCCATATAATGCTTTAACAAGCTGACACGCGTAATTGGGTCGAGCTGGATCCTGAAATCCCTCAGGTTGTTTAATGAACACCTTTTCATTCAAATCAGCATTGAGAAACACATTGTTGATATCCACTTGTTGAATGTTCCAACGGCGTGTAATAGCAATAGAGAAAATAATTCGTACCGTAATAGGTTTTACCAGTGGACTGTAAGTGTGAAAGTAGTCCCCTCCAGCTGTTTATTGAAAGCCACGAGCCACTAAACGTGCCTTGTAACGCTCCACCGTTCCATCTTTCTTGTACTTAACTATGAACAACCACTTTGTTGTAATCACGTGCATGTCATCAACTTGTGGCACTAGTTTCCAAGTGCCTTTGGTGACCAAGGCATTGTACTCATCATCCATAGCCTTCTTCCAATGTGGAATATCAAGATCTTGGGACACAGTGTCCGGTTCCATGAGAGGAGACACCAAACTTGCAGCAAAAATCTTGGGCTTAGAATTTACAGTTTTAGATCGAGTGAGCATGCCATGAGTGTTGGGAGGGGGAGGATGAGTGACAGGGGAATTGATGTCAGAGAGGGTAGATGATGTAGGAGATATAGGTAGGAGCTGAATATGTATAGGTAAAGTTGGGGAGGAAGATGAAGGGTGATGTAGTTGGGGAAGTTGAGGTAGCGAAGTTGAGAGAGAAGACTGTGATATGTGGGTAGGATTCAAAATGGGAGTTTGGACAGTGGATTGAAATTGTGGAGATGATATAGCAGTAGAAGATGTGGATGGTGGAGAGAAAAGAGTGGGGTAAGGGAATTCAAGCTCATTGAACTCGACGGTGGGGGATGTGAAAACCCTACCCGAAGGATGTAGGCATAGATATCCTTTGTGATGTGGACTATATCCAATGAATATGCATTTGGAGGATATGAATTGAAGTTTAGAATTATTGTAGGGCCTGCGGAATGGGAAGCAAGTGCACCCAAAGACCCTAAGATGAGATATAGATGGAGTTTTGTGAAGTAACATCATGGAAGGAGACTTGTGATGAAGAACACCCGTGGGCAGTATGTTAATAAGGTGAACAACAGTGCAAAATGAATGCCACCAGAATTTCATGGGTAGTAAACTTCGTGCAAGCATCGCCAAGCCTAACTCAATCACATATTGATATTTGCGTTCCACCAACCCATTATGTTGATGAGTGTGTGGACATGAATGCCGCAAAATAATACCCTGAGTACGACACATATTTGAGAGCACCATAAACTCACCCCCATATCACACTGAATGGTTTTAACTTTAAAGTTAAGTTGTCTTTCCACCATAGTAATGAACTGAGAAACTGTAGCTGCAACTTCAGATTTTAGTTTCAAAGGAAAAATCCAAGAGTACCTTGTAAACTCATCTACAACCAACAAATAGTACTTATATCCATCCAAAGAAACCATCGAAGTAGGACCCCAAACATCCATATGTATTATTTCCAAAGGAGATCGAGTACAATGAGCAACAGATTTAAAAGAATTCTGATGCATCTTTCCCAAAACACAATCATCACACAGAAATCAATTGATCTCCTTACAAACAGAATATTAACACGGTGAAGTAATCTAGCAAGTGAGTCACTACAAGGATGCCCTAACCTGTAGTGCCACAATCTACTCACATCAGATTTATTGCTAGAAACAGAATCACAAGCAAATGCAGCAGGGGAGGAAGTCGAACTTTCCACTTTATTAATGTCCAGCTGGTACAGGCCATCTTTAAGAACCCCCTTCAGGAGAACCTTGTTTGTTATCACCTCCTTAACAAAACAAGAATTAATATGAAACTCAATGATAACATTATTATCCTTTAGAAACTGTGAGATGCTTAACAAGTTTTTCGTAATATCAGGCACATGTAGCACATTATTCAACACAACACGGTGAGAACTATGAATACAAGGAAGATGCATAGAACCAACATTTTCAATATGAGCAGTAGTACCATTTCCAACTGTAAGATGAGTGGTACCTTGATAAGGATTGCTCAATTGCAGATTCTCAAGTTGAGAAGTAACGTGGTGTGTGACACCACTATCCACAAACCATGCATTACCAGAGGTCGAAGCAGCTGAAGTAGAAGCTAAAGAGGATGGGAAGGAAATAGGATTAGTGTGATTGGAGTTGGAGTAGTTTACTGACCTGTGGTAATTGACAAGAGTGTAGGCATGAGGATTGGTGGTGGATGATGTCACTTGAGTATAATGAGCCTGTGGTGGAGGATGTGTTTGTGAATACATCGGAGGAGCAGATCGGCGTTGATTGAGTGACGGATCAAGGCCTTGAAATGAGGAATCAAATCTCTTGTAGCACTTTACAACAATATGATAATTCTTCCCACACAACTGGCAAACAATTCTCGGTTTACCACCAAAATAAGCACCACGACCCCTGCCTTGAGTGCGCACATCTCTATGAATTACATTAGCAACTGGAGTAGAAAGAGTATTACCAGAACGCACTGTAGTGAATTGTTGAAGAGTGTTGAAATGCTGGATTCGCATCTCATGCGTGTGAAGAATAGATTGAACTTCCGCAATACTCAGAAAACTGCCTCGTGTGGTCAAGCTAACAACCACAACATCAAATTCCTGGCTTAAGCCACCAAGTATATGTAGCACCAAATCTGCATCCGAAATTGGTTGACCGGCAGCCTGTAAACCATCTGATATCATTCGCATTTAGAGGAGATAATCGTCAATGGAGAGATCATTCTTCTTTAGTGTTTGCAGTTGTAGGTTGAGACTCATTGCTCGAGCAGCTGATTGTGACTGAAACAAATCATCGAACACCTGCCATACCTCACAAGCATGAGTGCATCTACTTACGTGCCCTAACATAGACTCAGAAATTGAGCTCAACATCTAGCTGAGAAGAAATTGATCACGTCGGTGCCACGACAGATCGGTAGTTGGAATCGCATCCAAAGGACATAGGAGAACATCCTCATAGGCATGAGCATTAACCGTCGCAAGAATTTGCGATTTCCAGAAAGTAAAGTTATTGCGATCTAGGCGAATACTGAGAACAATGAATCGAGGTAGAGAGTTTGTTTGAGTAGTCGATGAGGTAGTGGAGTCAGACATTCAGATGAGAAAAGAAGGGATTATATTTTTTTTAGTCCATTAAGTTACCACAATTTTGAATTTAGTCCATCAGATTTCCACTTTTTGAATTTAGTCCATTAAGTTTCGATTTATTTTGATTTTGGTCCAGTTACCTGCTATAGCAGGTTTAACAGGTCATTTTTTAAAACACACCCCAAATCTTAAATACACCACACTAAAATTTAAAAATCATTTTTTATTACTATACACACCCCCAAATATTTTCTATTTAATAAATTATCAAAAATAATTAAATTAAAAAAATAAGAATTCAAATTAATATGAAAAATATAAATAAAATCTATAAAAAATCGCCTAAATCTTAAAAAATTAAACAAAGCTAAAATAATTAATTTAATTAGTTTTGAAGATTTAATTGATTTTCTACCATTTTTAAATTTTATTTAGTCTTATTTTCGACGTTTTTTATATAAGTTAGAACACAAATAAAACATTAATAAAACAATAGAGTTTTAATTTTTTTTTAAAATATTTCTTTTATATTACATGAACCTACTAATACCCCCATAAATTTTATATACATTCCAAACGTTAAACACAAAAATTCAAAAATCAAATATAGTTAAATAAAATCATAAACATATTTAATAAATTGCTAAAAATAATTAAATTAAAAAAAAGTAAGAATTCAAATTAATATAAAAAATATAAATAAAACCTATAAAAAAATCACTAAAATCTTCAAAAATTAAAAAAAGCTAAAAACATGAATTAATTTAATGAGTTTTGAAGATTTAATTGATTTTTTTTTTCTATTTTTGAAGATTTGTAATAAATTTAAAAAAAAATCAACTAAAATTTTAAAATTATTAAATTAAATAAAAAAATCTTTAAAAGTATTAAAAAATCAACTAAAATTTTAAAACTAATTAAATTAATTAATTTTTTAGCTTTATTAAAATTTTGAAGATTTATGTATTTTTATAGGTTTTATTTATATTTTTAATATTAATTTAAATTCGAATTGCTTAATTTTAGGAATATTTGAATAATTGGAAGGATCATAAAAGGCATATTTTTTAAAAATGCAGATTTTTTAACTTTTTTTGTTTGGATAATTAACAATTAATTCGAATGGCTTAATTTTAGGAATATTTGAATAATTGGAAGGATCATAAAATGCATATTTTTTAATTTTATTTGTTTGAATAATTAACAATTAATTCAAATTGCTTAATTTTAGGAATTTTTTAATAATTGGAAGGTGCGTATAACTAGGAACTGCATTAATTCAAAATTATTAATTTCAAATTATTAATATTTATTAATTTCAAATTATTTAAATTGGTAAAGGACAACAATGTCTTATTAGGTGTCATTTTGACTCTAATAGATTTAAAAAAAAAAACCTATGCCCTATTAGATAAATCTCTTAGTGAAATGACCTTAACAATAATTTCCCCAAATTGAATCTGTTGTTAGTCAATCTATCTGTCATGACTAACGAAGGTAACATGTTTTGAGCGTGAAATTCATCATATTTTCCAAAATCCAACACTAGTTTTTCCCTTTCTTCAAAACCTTAATTTCTAAAATTTCTCATTGATTTCACTCCCTCTACCTTCCATTTCCGGGTAAGCCCGTAAAATGAAAAGTAAACCAAGAACAACTATGAAATGATAATAAATCAATTCATAATTGAGTTAAATGATTATTAACAACTTACTGACGAGTTACCCTCTTGTGTATCAGTTACATACATGTAACTTGTTTCTATTCAATATTTGAATTAATAATATACATATCTAATACTATACTGTATTTGAACTAATATTATATAGTATTTGCCATAAATCATTTAAAAAATTGTATTAAATAGAAACAAGTTACATATATGTAACTGGTACACACAAGTATTTGCCATTACTGATAATTCTTAGCTATCGTGGGTTGGTTGATGAATCATTCTAGAAGATGCATGAGAATTCCTTCTTATAATAACATAATATAGTTATACAAAAAAACTTAAATATTAAATTGAAATAAGAAATACATATGATAAATGTACATATTGGTAACTTTTGTTTATTTGCTTGATTATTGCTCAATAGTACTTCAATGCTTGCTGGAGTATTTTCCACATTGATTGATTGAGATTCTCCAATAGGTGTTTTTTTAGGCTCCACGAGGACCACGACTGCAAGTTCCACCTGCTTCATTCTTGCTTCTATGGTTTGTTTCAGTTAATGTTAGATTGACTAACAACAATTTTGATAGTGATTAAATGTGGGTAATCAAATTTGAAAAGAGATAAAATTTAATGATCAAAAGTGATATTTTTTCATACAATATCGTACATAAATGCTAGGCAGATTATTTAAAGTATAGTAAAAATGAAATTTGTTTATGATTACTAGTATTTCACCCGTGCGATGCACGGTTTAAGAGTTTAAGAATTTATTAATGTATAATTAATATTATATATGCTACTATTCAATATGAGTAAAATTGAGATTTGAAAAAAAATATTAATTAGGAAATAATTGTCTTATGAAGTATAATCTAAATGAAAAATGCATGTATATAAAATTAAATAAAACAAATGAAAATTACCGATTCTGAAATACTTCTGTGTATACAACACATTTTGTTGACCTATTATTCTTACCATTTTGGTCACAAATTAAAATTTTAAATCATTTTTGATTGATCACTCATGAAATTGTAACATATAATTAACAGTGACTAAAGACGGGTTTCTTCAACAAAATACTTCATCAAATAATAAAATAAATAGCTAAATGAACATAGCTTGATTTTCATGTTTCATAATGATAAAAACAATCCAATTTCATTAAGATAAACCCTATAACAATGATGGTCAAACCCAATAAATATTTTAATGATTACATAAAACATAACTTCAAAATATACAAATTTATACAGAAATTAAACAATTTAAAAAAAATATATAATAACTTCAAGATTAAATTCAAAAAGTAACGTTGCTCTAAAATATAATAAATTTAAAATTAGAATTGTAAAAAAAATACAATTCTCGTACATGTTTTTCTTGGCGCTTCAAAGAAGCTGTTGTCCACATTTATTTTATAAACTCGGGATCTGATTTCTGCCAATGTCAAGTTGGGTAATAAAGTCCGACCTGCTTTATACACTTTGTCATTTGAATTAGAAAAGTAAAATCATATTTTACCACAGAAATCAGATTAAGTACCAAAAATTCAATTATTTAGAAATCAGATTCAGTATTAGAAGTTCAAAACCATAAACATATATCATTATATTAACCTCATTTACTAAATGGGTTGAACTCTGTTTTCCAAATCATATGTACATGAACAAAAAAAAAAAAAAAATCATTCAGCAATCATCCAAAAGCATAATAAAATACACAGGAAATATAGCAGATAATTGAAAAAATCAAAATCACACAACATACTCAATCTATACTAATAATTCCAGAATTAGCAAGACATGAAGCTCTTCCAAAAAATAAAAAAAGCAAGATATGAAGTTGTATGGAGACAAATAATTACTTTACCTTAAGTACGCCCATTATATTAAGTTATGTAACATCAAATATGTTCTTGCCTCACTCCCCTCTTTGAACTCGTCCATTCGTTGGGTGATCCCTTGCTCTCACGTTCGAGTGTTTGCTCGTCGTTTAGGCCCGTGAGTGATATTTCTGCTCATTGCAGTCACCTCCGGGGTTCTTCGCACCTGGATAGTACCAGGACCCTTGTGCCCCGGCCCTTGAGCCGGTAAAGCTGCCCGCCCTATGACAACATAGTAAATATTGTTGTTAACTTGTTTACATGTCCAAATACTAAAATCATTATAAAGGGTGTGTGTTAATGTTGGTGCAATTGTAAATTTGTCAATTGTCATCACTATTATAATGAGCCCCAATAGAAAACTCAAATGACAACATTAAGAAATTGAAAATAAACTATCCCGTTGTTAAAAAAAAAAAAAATAAACAGTCCCGTTGTTAAAAAAAAATATCATTGCTTAAAAAAAAAAAAAACATAAAAGTTGGAGTTACATTTTTTAAAAATAAAATTAAGAGTTGCAACTTACTTGCATCAGATTTGAGAAAGAGTGAATAACTTATAAAATTAAAATATTATTCAAATAAACATTAAATTGTGTAATGAATTAGTACACTCTCTTTGTTTTAAAAAGATAGTTCACTTTTCTTTTTTACACAAAAACACGCAATCGTAGAGTGATTTATACCATTGAAATTGGATTTCAATAAATTAGTTAAATGTGGTCAAAAATTAAATTGAATAAATTAAACATTAAAATTGAACTTCAATAAATTAGTCAAATATTAGATCAAAAATTAAATTGAATAAATTGAATATAAAAATTATGTATTTATACATCCAATTGCATAAAAGAATTTATCTTACCCAATTGGTAAACATATTCATGTGTTTCTTCTAAACCCTATATTCGTACAGGAACCAGATACAGACCGATATAGATTGAGGACTGAGGGTGTTACGACCAAATTGATATGGGAAAGGTTTTCCCGCCAAATTGCAAGCCCCCGTGGTCATGTGGAAGATTTCAGATCTATAATTTGTACAATGTAGTTCTTATTTTTTATGAACTTTTTGCTGAAATCAACACATCCAAACTTTTATTATTAGAATTATAAATAAAATATATAAAGATACAATAATAGAATTTGACTTTTAACCAAATTGAGTGACTGAACATATGAAATTAAAAGAAAATCGACTTTTAAATAAAACTTATTTATACAAATAGCCTTCTCAAATACTCTAATCTGGAATATTGTATAACAATATATTTTTCATTTTTTCAAAGTCATCAAAAACCAAAAGATCAACACTAATGAATTGTGCAAAAGATTAATGAAAAACAACAAATTGTAAGTAATATTTAAAACAATGTATAAATAAATTAAAATTCATTGTTGTCGATTTGATTTTAAAGATTTTAGAATGACATGCTAGCAATTGTTATACATATCATGTAATTAAAATTTTCTTTTGAAATAGCTAGATTCAAAATGCCCAAATTAAGTAAATTAATTCTTATACCCTTGCTTTAGGCATATTCATTGTCAACTCTAGTGTCTAATCTATTTCGTTCGGCTTCTTGTTATGCCACCGCTCCAACTCAATAATAATAATAATGATGATACAAATTGAGACTTTAAGAAATTATTGCAAGTGACCTATTGATTTTATCCTATGTTTGTATGGCATATTAAATAAAAAAAAATGTTGAAAGATGAAATTGATTATATAGAAAATGTGACTATAAAAATGCATAAAATATTAAATTAAATCGATTAAAAATAAAATGAGAAAAGATGGACAAAAGATAAGATAGAAATGAGGAAATATTAGTTAGTTCTTTTTTGAAAGGGATTTTTTTTAAAAACTATATTTACAAGCCAGATTTTGTATCCAATGAATGTGCCGGTTCAAATTTAAAAAGTTATAAGACAACTAACATGATTTAGATGTATCTACAATTTACATAATACGTGATCAGAAAACTCCATTTTTTAAAAAAAAGCACTAAATAAACTATAATAAATCACTGCAGCATTCAAATTAATCCGCAAGGCCCAAGCTCTACTCACCTTCATCTGTGATTTACGTACAATCGTCTGTGTCTTTATCCCACCCAAATCGAACAACTCTTCAACCGCTATTAAAATATGATCATTAATGATGTATTCGCCATCAAAAAGTCGTGACCATATATTTTCAGCGGCGGATCCATACAAATGAAATTTTCAGCGCGCGGCCAGACCTAATTAAACAGTATAAAAATGTGAAAGTAGATGAAAACTGAAGAGAAGAAGAAGAAGAATAAAGAAAAATCTCAGTGGGGAGAAGATCTGAAAAACGCTATGAAAAGGTATTAGTCCAATATAAAAAGTGCATGTCTTGGCCGGAGGTTTAAGCCGAGTCAGGAAGGGAATGAGAACAAATGTTATTAGAGAAATGAAAACAAATGGAAATAAAATTGCTATAAAAAAATCTGTATTTTCTTTCAAATACTTCATATATGAATATGAAGAGACGCATAATGCATTAATAATTAATAATTAAAAAAAAAGGTCATCTCAATTCTAGCAGATTTGAATTTGAAAAGTTGTAGAGGAATGCTGTCTTTGTATCTTTTCTAGGCAGATACAGTAAATAATTACTACTGTTAAAATTAATGTGCATGCGCATTCTGCCTTAAAATAATAATAAAAAATCCCATTAAAAAAATTAAGTACTCATGTTAAGCTTTGAGCGGTGTAAAAAGTGGATTTCAAATACAGTAACAAAAAATGGATGGAAAAATAGAAATGACTATTTTTAGCATATTTATATATGGAGTATATGGATAAATGAATTGTTACTTAATTTGTAGGGCTTTTAATTTGGTTTAGAGACGGGAGACGGGATCCCCCAAAAGTTTCAAATTTTAATAAAATGATTTTTTTAGACTTTGGTCTACAATCAACGACAGTAAGCCTTTAATATAGAAAAATAATTTTTTTTAAATATAAATTTGTTGAAAAATCAATGAACGTTTTGGCTCGATAGATGTGTAGATATTGGGTTTATAACTATACAATTAAACATTGCAATACATGTATGCTTGTACTGTTCACGAAAAAAGAGAAAAAAGTAGTAGTGCGCATGTATGTAATCCATTTCCAGGAATAGAAAGATGGAATGAGCGGAAAAATGAAGTAATCTATTTTTGGCAGACTATCCTGTTATTATATATATATAGACTACTCCGTAGTATTTTTATTCGAGCGATGCTCGACCTATAAAATTTGATTATATTTATATATATAAATAATAATAATAATAAAACAGTCTCATACATAAAACTAATTATATTTACCATATTATATAATTCATGAATTTAATAATAAGATTCAATTATAATGGGTATATATATATGTGTGGATCTATTTTTTTATTTATATAAACTTATATGCATATTAATGTATATATGTTTATAAAAATATTTTATATATAATTTTTTAGTATAAAATGAATGGGCGAAATGTTGTTTTAAATATTTATATATTTAATTTAAATTAGGTAATATTAAAATAAACATAGTGTATACATTAAAATTAATTAAAAAATTAAACGGGTCGAGATGGAACGGATCCTGAGATAGGGCATACATGTTCCATTGCCATACCTAGCAATACTTTGATCTATTTCCTTGTTTGAAAAAATAACATTTGAATTTAAGGTAAAAAATGTTTGAGACTTTTTTTAAGGCCAAATAAATTGGATATGGTGATTTCAATTTATTATTGTGAAGAAAACAACCCTTTAAAATGAGACAATTAAATTAAAGTTGAATATGACAAAGTCAATTACAACTAATAAAAAAAAGGAATATAATTCACTAGCGTAAGACCCGCGTAAAAACGCGGAATTTAAATAAATTTATAATATATTTTAATTTATTAATTAAATAAATAATCTTCGAAATGGGTATAAATTGTTAAATTTGTTATTTTATTAAAATATAAAAAATAATTTTGCTAATTAATATAAATATATATAAACAATAATCAATAATATAATAAAATTTTATAATTTTATTGATAAAAGAAATAAGTATACAAAATTATAAATTACCAAATTTTTTCTTGTAAACAATATTTTTTGTAAGTTTACATATTTTTTTATTTGTTCTTAGACAAAAAAAAAATCCTATCAACTCTTGCTCTTGACTTTAAAAGTTGCAACATACAATTGTGCGCGTGTAAACACGGATTTTGAAAGATAAACATTTGCTGTGAAAAGGGACTGAAATTGACTTTTATTTATTGTCAATTATTTAATAAAATCATTCAAATATAAAAATATAATTCGTACCCGATAAATTCAACAATCAACTTTTTTTTTTAAAGTATATCATCTGACATTGTCTCGCATGTCTTTTGAAAAACCTAGTCTGAACAATTCATATTTGATGATATAAGTAGAATTGAAAATAAATTTATCAGATAATGAATTGATGCCCAAAAATGCCTCCATTATTGCATCAACATATCATTTAAGAGTCTCATTGCATAACAAACATCTTTGAATTTAGGGTATACTACATTTTCAATCGATCTAATCTTTTCGTGTGACTTTGAGCCCTTATGATGAGGTATTAAAAAATCTAAGTAAGGTTGTTCATCAGCTCCTAGTGGAACATAATTCAATCTTCCCAATGAAAATCTACTACCTTTTTTAGGAATCCACCTACAATCTTAATTATTTCAAACACGCCTAAAGAAAAATTTAATATACGTAAGATTATTTGCAGATTCATTTCCCCTATTGAATTGTATTCAGGCTAAAAACATCGAATGTTGTGTAGAAGATTTTTCTAGAACATTCTGGATGTATTCTAATAATAAAATGTTATATCGCGAAAGAAAAGTATAAAAACCAATAATATGTGTCCTCCATTTTTTTCCCCAAAGTATCAATCTTCAATCTAACCATTCTTGCATTTTTAGAAGTATTTATTGAAAATCCAGTTGAGAATTAAAACTCATATATATATATATATATATATAAAATTAAACGAATCATTAAATTAATGTTTATAAAATATTATTGAAAATTAATGTGTCAGCATCTTTAGTTAATTGAAGATAAAAAATACCTAAAAAATTAAAAAATATATAAATTTACATATATAAAGTTAAATAAAATATATGGTACCATGACTAATACTTACATATTACTTCATATTACACTATAAATTAATTAAAGGGATAGCAATTAATACATAATAAAATATCTTTTTTCTTTTTTATTCTTAATATACAGTAGCTTTTATTTACCAAATAAATGGAAGGAGGAAGTCAGATGGAGATGATTGTGCCTAATAAGATAGATTAATTTAAATAAACATTATTGTATAATAATTTAATAAAAACATCAAAACATGCCTATAATTTAGAAATGATACCTAACTTACTTCCACAAAATTTAAACTTACATTTATTAAAATAATTGAATAAATTAGAGGTAATTAATGTTGTACATTTAATATAAAAAATAGTAATATTAATAATTATCATAATTATAGAATTTCCAATCAATATATATATATATATATATAAAAGCCTACTCAAAATGAAAACTTTTCATAAACATTACTCTCTCCGTCTCAGGATTGTTTGCACCATTTTATAGACACGCAAACTAAGAAAAAATGTGTAATGAGTGGAGTGTTGATGGGTAATTTTGTAACTTTTATGAATAAAGTAAAGTGAATGATTGGATTGAGAGTAAAAGTAATGACATTTTGTGTAAATATGTGAATATTGTGAGGGTGAGGTTTATGAAAAAGTTTTCTTTTTGGGTAGTGCAAACAATTGTGGGACGGACGAATAAGGAAAGAATGCAAACAATTGTGGAACGAACAAGAAAAGAGTGCAAACAATTGTGGAACAAAGGGAGTAATTACTAGTAATTTACTTGATCAATTAACATAATTTAAGAGATTTAAAGGAACGGTTACAAAAATAAATATTATTACATAAAGACAAATTATTTTTTAAAAAATAATTGAGAATATCATAATCAATTATTATATCATTATTAATAATAAATTGTGGCATATATTTTTAAAGGCCAAATTATCAATTTTAACCCATACTTTTCATTTTTTATGAAATCTAGCACATATTTTTCTTTTTAAATAAATTATACCTATACCTTTTATTTTTCCTCAAATCTAGCACATATTTTTTTTTTAAACCAAATTATACTCATACTATTCATTTTTTTATCAAATTTAGCACATACTTTCTTACTCTTATCCAATTTATACACATACTTTTTATAAATATAATTAAATTAATTAATAAATAAATATACCTTACTTTATAAAAAAAATTCTAAAATTATATATAAATATTTTTTTAATATAGAAAATATAAAAAATTAAAAATTATTTAAAAAATCTCAAAGCATTACATATATATATAAACATACTTTTGGTGGATGGAGAGAGTACAATTTATTTCAATTACAATATTTTTTATACATATTTTGTAAATCTCTTTAATTCAATAGTTTTAGATAGTTTTAATTATCAATTATTTTTAAAATTTGTAGATTTTAAATTGAATTTTTTTAACATATTTAAGATATTTTTTTCTTTTTAATTATTAAATAATTTTTACATTTTTTTTATATTTTAAATTAACCTGATGAAATTTTAAAAACTTTCATAAATCTTCAAGTGAATTTGATGAAATCTTCAAAACCTTCATAAATTTTCGGGTGAATTTGATGAAATCTTCAAACCTTGACCAACAAAATAAAAATCAATAAATAAATTACACATCTACCAAAAAATACAAACTTGCATAATATATAATTGTACAACAATACATAAGAAAATAAAAATAAAAAAATCAATCCTAACGGAGTACATTAGAAACATTAAAAAAAAGAGAAAAGTGGAAAGAAACCCAGAAATATTATGTAAACATTCAATAAAATGTAACATTGAGGGGTTGAAATGAAAGAAAGGGATTGAGGTTTATATAGGAGTAAAAAATAAGGATTAAGGGTTAAGATTAAAACTTAAAATGAAGGGTTGAGATTAGAACATAAAACTAAAATGAATAAAAATTGAGAGATTTTGAAATTGAGAAATTTGGTGAAGAGAGAGGTTAAATAGATTAATGAGGTTGTGACATGTGTCACTAATAGGTTTGTAAATATATATATTAAGATTACAGTACTATTTATAAAATTGAAATAACAATTGCAGTGTCATAATTAACCATTTCTGAATAAGAGATAACAAAAGAAAATTTGAAAATTTAAAAATAAAAAAGTATACTAAATGCAAACTAATTAAATAACGTAAAAAAATAAAATAAAAAACCTAACAAAAACATAAAAAATCCAACAACTATAATATCCACTGCTCCCATTTTAGCAAATTTACTCTTACCCAAAAGTTTAAACATTATTATCGGCACTTGTGCCAAATTTAAAAAAAAAAAAAAAAAAAAAGTCAGCTACTTAACATTTTAAAGATACTCCGTAACAGGCGCTATTGTGACAGAACTGAAGAGGAAATGGGCGGGAAATTGATGATTACTTGTTGAGGAAGACTATTGTGTTTTTATATATATATAGATAAGCATAGTTGGAAGTTACTAGAGCTCCTCTGCAGTTGGAAGTTTTTTTTTCTTATTTTTTTATTTTGAAATACTGAACTGTGATGAAACTGTTATTTTTTACAGTTTTTTTTTTTCAAATTCTTCTTTTCTTCTTCCTTTTTCTTCTGAAATTGTTATCGGAAATTACACTTCTCACTTCTTCATTTTTCTAATTCTTCTCTTTTATTCTCAAGTAGTTATCTCTCCCTTCTTCTTCTCAAGTAGTTTTTTTTTTTCAATTTTCTTCCTTTTTTATGTTTTTTATTTTAATTATTCCCGCATATTATGCGGGTTGTGCACTAGTATATATATATAAAAGAGTTAATTCTAAATAAATACACCAACTTTACTCTCAATATCAATTTAATTACGATGATGTGGTTTGTCGGAGCTTGCCATGTCAGATTATATATATTCTTTTTTTTTTTTTTTATTTTCCACATCAAATAAAATTTTATATAAATAAAAATAAATTTTTACAAAAATAAAAATAAAACTTCCGCTTCTTGCGTCTTTCCCCTTCTCAAAATCAATAGACTTCTTCTTGTGCATCTTTGCCCCCATAGAAAATCTCGGGGGACCAATCCCACCGCCCACTTGCGGGGTTTCGAACCTGAGACCCCTATATATGGACATGACCCCTTAGAAATTGTTTGCACCTTAGGGGTTTGAGACCTAAAGAGGAGCATACTCCTAAGTCCCAAGCCTACATCACTAGGCCAACTCCTTGGAGTTGTATATATATATATATATATATATTTTTTTTTTTTTTTAACATACTAAAACTGTCTAATGTACAAAATATTTACAATTGTAGGCTATAATGGGCTTCACAGCCTCCTCTTCTACAACCAGATGCTTTTAAGAATGAATATAACAATATAGTTATAAGAAATATACAAATATTTAATAAAATAAGAAACTTACTCTCATATAATAGTGTCTAGGTTATACTCATGTCTTGGTTTGACATTTTTCTTCAAACATGACAAACATATAACATGACATTTTTTAAAATCACTATATGTGTGCAATGACCAAAAACACAATCTTACATGCAATTTCTCTGATTTTTTGAAGTCCTTTGCACGGGGACAACTTTTTTTTTTTGTTGTGGCCCACTACATTACATACAAAGCAAGTCATTTGTATCTCATGTCTTGCCAATTTTGTAGAATTTCTAGAATTTTTCTCAGACATCTCTTCCTCATCTTCCACATCCTTCTACCATAAGGGTTGAATGCTTGACCTGTAGTTTGAGAGTTTGAGGGTTAGAAGAGAAGAACTTGGAGTTTGAGAGGTGAGAAAGACGTAGAAGAAGAAGAACTGTATTGAGTTTGAGAAGTTGAGAAAGACGCAGAAAGGTAAGTTTTATTTTTATAAAATTTTATTTTTATTTATATAAAATTTAATTTGAAAAATAAAAAAATAAAAAAGAATATGAATAATCTGACATGATTAAATTGATAATGAAACTAAAGATGGTGTATTTATTTAGAATTAACCCTATATATAATAATATGCCATTGAATTTATAAATTATACACTGTATCGGTGAAAAATTAATTAAATTTGCTCCCAATAAGAGGAAATATTTGTTTTAGTCCTTTAAGTTTGAGTGATTCCAAAATAAATTCTTTAAGTTTTTAACTTTACAAAATACATCCTATATCTTACGAGCTATTAATTTTAGTTCTTTTTAAGTTTAAACTTAAAGGACTAAAATAAATTTTAAAAAGGACTAAAATTAATAGTTTGTAAGATATAAAATGTATTTTGTAAAGTTAAAAACTTAAAGAATTTATTTTGGAATCACTCAAACTTAAAGTTCTACAACAAATATTTCCTCTCCCAATAACTCATTAGACACTAGTGTATTACCAACTTAGCCCATCCATTGAAGTTAGGCGTCCAACCCATTATTAATTAAAAATATTATAAAATAATTTAAAGAAATATATATAATCTGTTTTCAGATTTAACCATTAACAACAGCAGAATCCTCCTTTTTCTCACGGGGACGCGGCGTAGTGATCTTCAAGTGGCCAAAAATTAACCGTAGATTTTGTATTTATTAACTGAGGTAAAAAAATAATTACCTTTTTATTTTATTTATTTTTTATTATAATTTTATTTTATTAAAATTTTAAGTTATTTAAATGAAATTGATGCTAAAAAAATTAGAAATTTATGACTTATTATATTTTACAATTGTGTGTAGAAGTTTTAAGTTTATATATATAATTGTATTCTTCATTTTGTATAATTGAATTAGAAAATTGATGCTAAAAAAATACTTGGAGTTTAGGGTTTGTTATATTTTACAATTGTGTGTATTGTGTATTCTCATTTTTGTTTATGTACAAATATATTTACTATTGGTCGTACCCCACTTTTAAAATTCTGAGTCTGGTCACTGTCTGTCAGGGCAACATTATTAAATGGTACGGCTTCAACACGCATAAGAAAACATGATACAGGTAATCTGGGTCCATATGAGAGACACATATTCATAATAATGAACGTAAATATCATAATTTTTTTAAAAAAAACATGACACAGGTAATGGATATTTAAGAATTAATATACAACGCAATTGTTATTTAATATTTTACTGGAACATATTATGGCATACCACAGTATAATTATATACAGTATATATAAAAGAAGAACATTTCTCTTCCGTATTGTCAAGCGTCACTCTTCTGATTTGACATGTGTCGTAATGAAGCATTTATACTTATTTACCCTTTGACACATGATGTAATGATGCAAAATTGAGACGTAGTACATTCCGTTGCAAATTTGCGACAAATTAAAAAACTATCCAAATTGTGATGACCTAAAATTTCATCGCAATTTTTGTCAACTTTGTCCGTTTGATAGTTTTGTAGTGATTGACGGACCCATGCAGGGGCCTGCAGAGACCCCATGACCTGAGAGGAGGCAGGCGGACCTATGTATATCATGGGGTGGCCATGGCCCCCCTCAACCTTTTTTTTTTTTTTAATATATATTATACTCGGTATGTAGTAATTATTAAATTAATTAATTAATTAATTTTGTTATAACTGTTCTCCACTTTTTAAGTAAATCAAATATTAGTATATATTTTTATTGATAAATTTTTATGTATAATGGAGTATATTTTTAATATATTCTCAATTATTCAATTGAATTTCGACCGTTAGAACCAAGTTAAAATTGCACCATATAATACAAATGTGTCTTATTTTAATTCCTTATATTTTATGATGTGAATTAGTGATTATAATTTATTTTTTACTAGTTAAGTTCTTTTTCTCGTGTTAACAAATTCACAACACAAGTAGCAAAAACACATTATAGAGTTTGAAATATTTATAGAGTTTAGATATTTAACAGGGACAAAAGATATAAATATACAATATTTAAATTTTATTAACGAACATATAAAATTGGGAAAAATTAATGTTCGAACATATAAAATTGGCCCCCCCTCAATACCAATCCTGGGTCCGCCCTTGTCAGGCATCATTTTCATGTCTTTAAACACCGGTGGGTCCGCCTCTCTCTCTCTCTCGGCAAGAAAATGGCAGAAAAAGTGATCCCATAGCCTGCACAAGGCCACATGATAAACTTATAGCCTCCAAGGGCCTTCTCGTTACTTTTTTTTTTTTTGACGGGGGCCTTCTCGTTACTTAATTTCATCATATAAAACACAAGTGTCACCAAATCTGCTAAAATTTCAGGCTGCACCTCAATCACCATACACACCTGCATCTCCGATGGCTCCTAAGATATCAACGAACCCGAAACAATCCTAAAAATAAATAAATTAGTTGATTTGTGTGTATGTATAGAATAGAGCCAAAATTAATGATGTTTTGTATAATATTGTGGATACTGTTAAAGTGAAGTTTATAAATGTGTTTTTTTTTTTTTTGTTAATTTTGGAACATCTCAACAAAGGAGATTGTTAAAAAAAAAAAAAAAAAAAAAAAGAGATTGTTAAAGTTGTTTTATTTTCATTTTAGAAAATGTAGCATTAAGTAAGAGATCGACTTTTTCTTTACAAATGTAGCATTAAGTAAGAGATCGACTTTTTCTTTATAAATGTAGCATTAAGTAAGGAATGAAGTTGATACTAGAATTATACTCCCTCCGGCCTATAATAAATTTGGTAGATACATGCATATAATAACTAAAGTTTTGAAGAATGATTTTAAAAACCTTTATGTATAAAGTAAATATATGAGTTGGCATATGTGTTTCAAAAACAATGAAATTTTGTGTAAAATTATGGATATTGTGAGTAAAGTTTTGCCCCATTTTAAGGATGTATGAAAGTTATTGTTTGACAAAAGAATACAAAGTTTGAACAAAGTTTGTGTATGATCAACTTTTAGAATAAAATTAGTACTTCCACCGTCCCAAGTTAGATGGGTTTTTTTATAGTATAGTCAAATAGTATAAAGTGACTATATAGTCAGCGCGTCGAAATGCGTCACGTGGCATCGTATGTGTCGTATGAACTTGCTACCTGTTATATAGATTTTAATTAATTAAATCATTTTTTAAATTCTATTTCATTATTTACTATATTATCCTTTTGTTATATTCTATAAAATTATTTATTTTTAAAACTAAAATTTACGAAAAACAACAAAATTACTATCCAACCCATTTTAATACAAATTTAATTGTTAATTCGAAAATGAATTAAACCTAAAAATAAACAATAAAATAAATTAACATCCTGAATTGAAGAAGCCGAGTTAAGGTTCTTCTCCCCCAAATCAAGACCTCGTGTTTTCTCCCCAAATCGCGACCTCAGATTATTCTCCTCCAAATAGCGACTTCAGACTCTTCTTCCCCAAATCGCATCTCAGAAATCTCCCCCAAATCTGTGCATTCTTCCAAGCGGCCACGATTGAGTGTTTTCTCCCCCAACTTTATGCTTTCTTCTCGACGCGATTCTTCCTTTGCGCAATGGCCGCCTATTCTCAGCCGCCACGATACTCACTCAACTCCGATTCACGCACTACGCCGCCCTTTCGGTTCTCCAATTGCTCGCGTACTACGCCGCCAGTCGTGACTCGCAAGAAAGGGGTATTCACGCAGCCGTACTACGTCACATTTCTGGCAGCCCTACTGTCCTCTCCCTCCATCGCAGCCATATCAATTTATAGGTAAGTCGAAAATTATGTATTTAGATTCGAGTGCCTCATATTTAGATTATGTATTTTATTTCAAATCTAATTTCATTGTTCTAATGTTTGTATTGTTTTATTTCGTTGTTGCTCTCAATTGAGTGTTTTAATCTCTTTTTTCCTGAATAAATTATGTAAATTGTTGTTTAATTTCGATGCATTACAAAGCTTCTCTAGTTTTGTAATAGTTTCCTGCAATTAGAGACTTATTGCTAATATCTTGGACTATAAAATTAATGATTATTCTTTTAAATGTTAGTTCAAGGCCAAAACCTTGCTATTGGTTTTGAGCGTTTTGAAAAATGACTTTTCTGTGGTTAGGATATGAATGTGAGATGTTATAACAAATGCTTAGGGAATATTTATCTATTATGAAGTTGAATCTTTTAGTATAGCGCTGCTAATCAATTCCAATGTTTTCTTTAATGTATTTTGCCACCAAAGATTAAATATTTTTGTTAGTTGCGACTTATTTTGTTAATCTCTCTGCCTCTATTTTTTTTTCTGTAATTGTTGAACTAATATCAAATTTGTGTATACTTACAAGAAATGGCATTGGAGTTTACTTACAACCGGAAGGTTGTGGGTCAAGCAAAGATTAGTTGTCCCAGCAAGTTATCCATGATTGAACCAACATGAGGCAAATGCATAATTGGATGAGGCAACTCTTTATCTCCAACTTCCCGGATCGAAATCCCAACGACCCTCCTCCTCAAGCTTGAAGAGATTCAATTTGATCTGTCCTTATATCTCTATCGTTTTCGCATAGTAATTTTAGTAGAACGGTTCATTTCATAATTACCTGTTTAGGATCTTGTATTGACAATTATCTGTTTTTGATCAAAATTGTCATTTGATGTTTTTATTGATTAGTATGTTTATGCATCATATGTTATGTATTATTTTTGGAGGTACGTTATTATGTGACTTGTTATCAGTGACGGAGCCAGAAACTAACCGATGGGGGGCCCAATTATGAATAATAAATTTCGCTTTTAATATCTATAATTTTTTTAAAACATATAATATATTTCTAATGAATCAAGTTAAGTTTTAATATATTTCAATAAAAGTTTCATTCATTCCGCTTATTGCCTACAAAATAATATTTATACAGTTTATATACGAGCATCTTTTAATTTTTATGTTTTAAATTGTTATATACTTCATTTGTTTCATATTGATTGACGCTATTAGTCTTAATTCTTGTTTTAAAAATTTATCATTTTTAGCTATTTTTACTACGTTTCTTCCTAAATTACTCATATGTAAATTCCTATAATTTTTATTTTAATACTTTTTTTCATCTTTCTTTCTTGATAATTGATGCAAGTTATTCCACTTTCTTATACTTTCATTCATTTTTTCCCTCAATCTTTCATGATAATGAAAGATAAATTTGTAAAAAAAAATGTTATTTAATTATACATAAAACAAGTACTTATAAAACGGAAAAAGTAATAATTGCACTACTAATATTTTACTAATACACTTAGAAATTGTTATATAACTATTAAATATGATTAATTATAATTATTTTTTCTTTTGTTTTTTATTATTTAATATTTTTTTAAAAATTATTAAAAAAAATTTGCAAAATGGGTGGGGGGCCCAGTGACCCCCCTGACCCCTCTCTCCCTCCGTCCCTGCTTGTTATTGAGTATGAGGCTTGGCTGACCGGCTTGTTGGTGGTCCAATTCATTAATTTGTGGGAAAGGACGATAGTTCTTTATATAATATGAGGATCAAATTATAGAGAAAATCTTAAATGCACAGTGTGCACCAAACTAAAATTGGTGCACACGCTTTTTTTTTAACCTCTTTCTTATTCTTTTCCTTTCTTTCTTTCTCTCTCCCTGCCTTTTTTTTACAGCCTTCTTCTTTCTTCTTTCTAGTTTCTTCTTCGTTCTCCTTTCTCCTTAATTGTATGAATTCTTAATTGTATGAATTCATCTTTATTCATTCAAATTTTATTAGAAATTCATCTTTATTAATATATAGAGAGTTGACATGTGCATTCATCTTTATTAATATATAGAGAGTTGACCTGTGCATTCATCTTTATTAATATATAGAGAGTTGACCTGTAACTATTTTTATCAACTACTTAATTGTATGAATTCATCTTTATTAATATATAGAGAGTTGACCTGTGCATTAGTGTGCACGTGCACACTGTGCACAGGAGACCAACTCCAAATTATAATGGTGATAGGTCAAAATAGAGATTATGATATAGATTCGTGTCTCTCAATATGGAAAATTATAAGATATGAAATTTTTTAAAGATGGCAAATTATAAGATATGAAAATTTTTAAAGATGGCAAATTATAAGATATGGAAATTTTTAAAGATGGAAATTTTTTAAGGATGGAATAGAGCTTAAGGAGTAATTTTTAAAGATGGAAATTTTAATTTTGTTGATGTAAAATATCATAAATAATTTATATATATATATAATTATTTGAAAAAATAAATATAATTTCAAAAATTTTGATTGTGCACGGTCCAACAGCCATGCACGGTTGCACGGTCGATACTCAGTCATCCGTGTAAATAGAAACATGTACTGAAAGAATTCTCAGTTGCACGGTTTGTCCAACAACCGTGCATAGTTGCACGGTCGATACTCAGTCACCCGGGTAAATAGAAACATGTACTGGAAGAATTCTCAGTTGCACGGTCCAACAACCGTGCACAGTTGCACGGTCGATACTCAGTAAACCGTGCAATCCAAAAAATGTGTTGTAGGTGCTCACTTTCACGGTCCAACAGCCATGCCTGGTTGCACGGTCGATATTGATGTTAAGTAAACCTTGAAAAAAAAAAGGCTATTTTCTTGTTCACGTGCTCGAGCCACAAATAGAGTAGTAATGCAGACACACAGGCATCTTTCTCATATTCGTATAAAATGCATATATATTTCATCTCAATTCAATATGATTATTGTTCACACTTAATTTTAGCATAAACGTATCTTATGACGTGGATTAAACAACACAAGAAATATTAAATTAATATTTAAATAAAAAACTAGCAATTCAATAAAATTCTTGAAATACATATGATCAATATTAATAAAAAAAATCTAACACTAATTGTTTTGGTAGGATCAACATTAATTAACGTTTTTAGAATTATCGTCTTTGTTGAGATCTTCATCATTCTCTCGATCAATGTTGCCCTTCTTATTTGGACATCTCCCAATTTTATGTCCTGGATGTCTGGTAAAGAAAAATTATTAAGTTATTGATATATAATGTTATTTCTCCGATCAGTGTGGCATTTTCGGCTTATAAATTCCTTTCGTCTTGCGTACCAAAATTGTATTGTCGTCTATGGGAGCATTTTTGAAATTGGCATACCCAAAATCCTCATCCGACCCCTCTTCTAAACTCATGTGCTCATCGTGTGATTCATCATCCACTTTGATATCTTCATATCCAACGTCTGGGAACATTGTGGAACGTTGTTGTGCATACAAACTGCAACAGAAACACATTAAAAGACATGTTATGCAACATCTTCCAATTTTACTACATTTTCCAATGTTATGCAACATCTTCATATTATATATTTCAATCACCTATTTTAATGTCATTTACGGCAACTAACAACATGTGCTTCTAACATAAAATCGAGGAATACTATGTGGTTATAAACATAAAATTCAATTTAAACACTATATTAAATATAAAATTCAAAACTTTACATGATGATTTAACTCTACATTATGTCCTTTTAGCTAGAGGATTCAAACAACGAATATGGTTAGGAATGTGCATTCAATAGCCACTTCCTTTGCTAAATTCTGTTTCAAATTTTCTTTGAAGCATTTTGTCAAACACTTGTTGAGCAGTTATGTTTCTATTTGATTTGAGGCAATTTAAAAAACAATTACTACTCAACAACTCAACCACAATTGTAACAATTTCACAATGTTAATTCAAATACTCATAACACATGACAGAAGTAAGAAAAAATATGAAGATATACATAAGCAACGTTCAGTGGTGGTAATTCACCTACCCCACAATAATATTAAACTTACAAATTAAGAAAACTAAGAGGGAAGGAGATGATCGTCGGCGGCAGCAGAGAAGCGGCGCGTCGGCGGCAGAAGGGCAGCTGCTCGTCGGCGGCGGAAGGGCAGTGGCTTGGGGCTGAAGTGGAGTGCGTGTTAAAACCTACGTAACATTTAGACAATCTCCTTAAAACATCACAATATTACAATAAATGCCACTACTTTATTACTATTTATAAAGTTGAAAAGTCTTTACTACCCCCACTTTATCTTACACAATACTAATAAACAATTCATTCATTAAAACTCGTGTCCAATTCATTTGTGCCTTCAAATATGGGACGGAGGGAGTATCAAACTGGTCGGTCATTAAATTGTACTCCCTCCGTCCCTAAAAAGTTTTTATACTTTTTTTTGTTTGTCCCCGAAAAGTTTGTATACCCCAAAATATAAATAATCACTACAATCCTCACCCTCACAATATACATATATTTACCTTTCATGTCATTACTTTTGGGACCCACCATACACTCAACCCACCTACTTTATATATAAAAATTTACAAAATTACCTCTCAAAACTCTCATCATTACACTTTTTTCTTAAATTATGTGCCCAAGATTCTTCACAAACTTTTGGACGGGATGATGGACTACAATTGTGGTTCACATGGTAGATAGGATGGGATGTGAGATGTGAACAACTTAAGTGCTCTCTAGCTCTCCCCTGTCTATCTCGAAAATGGGGAAAAAAGATGGAAATTGCGATGTTGTAATGATCCCATACCCTGCACAAGGCCACATAAACCCATCTTTAGCCTTTGCAAAGTATTTAGCCACCTCCAAGGGCCTACAAGTTACCTTCATCATAACGACAAGTATCTCCAAATCTGCTACAATTTCAGGCTGCACCTCAATCACCATTCGCACCATCTCCGATGGCTCCGAACACATCAACCGCCCCGAAACAGCACAAGGTTACTTCCGACGCCTCCAAACTGCCATTTCTGCCAACTTTGCAACATTCATGGATGATGAAAAATATTCTTCTTGTTGTGCACCTAAACTTATTATTTATGATTCGGTAATGCCATGGATTCTGGAGATTGCTCACGCCAGAGGGCTACTGGGAGCTCCCTTTTTCACTCAATCGGCTGCCGTTTCCGCAGTTTTCTATCATCTGAAACAGGGCTCCTTGTTAAGGTTTCCGTATGAAGAAGGCGCCGTCGTATCACTGCCGTCGTTGCCTGCACTTGAAACAACCGATCTGCCTGCCTTTCATGGGATCGGGGATTCCGAGAAGGATGTTCTGGATCCACTGGTTCATCAGTTTATGAATCTTGAGAAAGCAGATTGGATCTTTTTCAACACATTTCACAACCTGGAAAATGAGGTATGTACACTTTAATTTCACGTCCAAATTTAGTTGTGTGGATTAGGATGAGCAGATAATTCATTTACGACAATTAATTTTGGTACGAAATTGTTACAATTTAAAAAGAAAAATTGGGATTAGATATATTTATGACCATTTTAGAAAAGGTGAAAAGTTATATGATGACTAAAAATTATTATATCCCAAATATATACCAGTATCACATAAGATTATTGGTATATATATCTAAACTCGAACGCATGCTGAAATTTTGGTATGATATGTATTTTCATATATTAAAACGGTATTGTTGATGAAATTTTCGGTAAAAACCTTGTAAATTTGTAGAAAAAAAATTCATTTTAAGTCCTGTAACTTATGCCTAATCCCGTATATATTCTTTTAAGTTTTCACTTTTTCAATATACTTAGAAAATTGAAATTGCCCATATACTATATTTCATATATATTCCTTGTGGTCAGGTATTGGGGTGGATGGAAAACCACTGGCCAATCAAGACTATCGGACCTACATTCTTGCTACAGCAGTCGTCCGATAACGACAACACAATCAGCATTTACGAGCAGAAACATGATTATGCCGTTAGAGAATGGCTGGACTTGCGAGCAGCGGGGTCTGTCGTTTATGCATCACTTGGAAGCATAGCCTCTGTTGGTAAGGAGCAAATGGAGGAACTCGCATTTGGCCTAATAATGAGCGATTGCTACTTCTTGTGGGTAGTTAGGTCTTCCGAACTGGATAAGCTCCCTCATGATTTTTCTTCGGAAAAAGGACTAATTGTGGAATGGTGCCATCAGCCAGAAGTATTGGCTCATCGTGCATTGGCATGTTTCGTGAGTCATTGTGGATGGAATTCTACGCTTGAAGCACTAAGCTATGGTGTACCTATAGTAGCCATGGCGCAGTGGGTAGACCAGATCACACATTCTAAGTTGGTCGAGGATGTGTGGAGATTCGGGATCAGGGTTAAAGGTGCTGCAGGCGAAAACGGATCCATTATTAGTAGAGAAGAAATAGCAAGGTGCATCAAAGATGTTGTTGATGGAGATAAAGGGGTTGAGATCAAAGCAAACGCTTGCAAGTGGAAGGATTTGGCGAATGAGGCAGTGCAACAAGGTGGAACTTCTGCCAACAACATTCACGATTTGGTTTCAAAGCTCACCGCCTGATCGATCAACATTCTCCCATATTCTATCATTCACCAAATAAATGATTCAATAATTTACATGATGTAATGATATTTATGTGGGATAGAAGAGTGCAAACTTACGATGTAACATCACAATGAGGGTTGCCTGGGTAGAGTACAACTGGAAAATAAGCATGTAGTTTGCTCTGCTTTCGGTCTTCCAAAACAGCAGAAAACAGCAGTCTAAACATATAGATGAGAGGTAAATATATTTTTCATTGCATCAGAGTCTTTAAAGATGTGAACAACTCATGTGCTTAGATACACATGCAATAATATAAAAGACAACACTGCAGTGATATGAGACAACAACATTTTAATTAAAAGACAATGGTATCAGTAGATAAAGAGCTAGTTTATAATTATTGGCCATAATTGCTTGATCAGAAATCAACATCCATGTAATTCAGAACATAAGTAACACAAAATTTGATTAATCTAAGAACACCATAACCAACTACCAAATATCTAGCCGTAACATTATTTATTCTAAAGAAGTTTACTAGGCTGCATCAGAAACAACAGAGGCTAAACTTTCAACATAGATATCATATTCAAAGAAGGGAAAACTGTTATCTATGGGGAGATACCGAAACACATTATGTTTGCGATTGTAAATCTTGAATTTTGGATTAAAGAGTACTAAAACTTCTCCATTTGGAATTATGATGATTGGGGGGTCATCGTAACAAGGAAAAGTCGCCACTTTATCCCACGACTCTTTGACTAAGCCGTACTCCTTCATCATCCAAATATCTAAGCCCGGTTTTCTTGGACAAAAAACGAGCAAGAGAAGCCATTCGTTATGCACTCGTAGATACAAAATTTGATCAGGGTCTGAATTACTTGGTAGCTGAACCACTCCTTGCGCATGAGTATTTAAGTCGAACCAAGCAATCTCTCTTCGCCTTAACCAATTAAGCTTTCCACTAGCATACATGCCCGCACCATAATCATCAAACAAAGAAGCATCAATAACTTTCCACGAATCGTGTTGGAGTATCACTTTACATAATCGCATTTTGTTATTTTCACGCTTTATTTCCTTACTTAGTTGATACGACACCGTTTAGACGGTTTCTAGATTACCTCTAGTATAAATAAGTGAACACCTGAACTTTGTATGCGGTTATGATGATATATTAAAGAGTGAGCTCACATACTTTGTGTGTCTCTATGTTTCCACAATATACGATTCAATTTTAGTTTCCACATGGTATCAGAGCAGGTTTGATTCGTTAGGATTTATGAGATGCCGAAGCGTCGGAATACTCAATGGCCAGCTCTGGTGGCAAACTCTGGTCCTGGATCGGGATCTGGTGGTGGATTTGTGAGTGAGTCAGGATCGACCGGAAATGAGCGAGATCCATACTACTTACACGGAGCGGATCATCCGGGATTGATCTTGGTGCCGAATCCTCTAGTTGGTGGAGGTAATTTCTTACCATGGAAATCCTCGATGCTTTTAGCTTTAAGCGCTAAAAACAAAGTACAGTTTATTGATGGTACTATTGAAAGGCCGGAGTTAAACGATGAGTCTTATATTCTGTGGAAGAAGGCAAATTTCACTGTAACATCGTGGATTTTAAATTCACTATGCAAGGAATTGAACGAGACCTTCGTTCATTGTGATTCGGCGAAGAAATTGTGGGATGCGATTTGTTGTAGGTATGGTGAGAACAACGGTCCGTTAAAACACAAGATCAAGCGAGATATTTGCAATTTGAAACAAGGAAGTAATTCTGTTGTCGAATATTTCAATAAGCTTACTAAGCTTTGGGATGAGTTAGCTTGTGTTGCCCCTATGCTTTCATGCGATTGTGAAATTGGTAAACTCGTGGCAAAGGATCGGATGGACGACAAGGTTACACAATTTCTCATGGGACTCAATGAAAGCTACGATAATATCGCTAATCAGATAATGCTCATGGATCCTTGTCCTTCGGTGGATAAGGTGTTTTCAATGTTGTTAACAGCAGAGAGGCAAAGATCAGTGAATACATTGTACAATGACCGATCTGATGTGGCGGCTATGGCTATGAAATCATATGAGAAAGGGAATGGAAGATTTGGTGGAGGCTCTAACTGGAACAATACCAAGAGTAGAGGAGTTCGATTGAGTAAAGAAGAAAAGGCAAAGTTGCATTGTAGTCATTGTGATGGTACTGGACACGAGATGGCTACATGCTTCAAGTTACACGACACACCTGATTGGTATAAGGATTTAAAGGAAAAATCTCGTGGACATGCTAATGTAGCAGAATCTGGTGGAGATATACAAAGCAAAGGGAATGCGTCTGTCGACTTGGCTACTATTTGGCAACAATTACAGGAAGTAACAAGGTATATGCGCGAGAGGGAAAAGGTAGATACTCATACGGACTTTGCACAGTTCGCAAGCTTTGTAGGTAACAATCCTATTCTTCCTATACAATATGCATTAAGTTCTTTTGGAGATGAGCTTAAACATTCTTGGATTATCGACACTGGTGCTAGCAAACACATGTGTAATAATTCGCACTTGCTTAGAAACTTGAGGATATTGAACAGTAAAGTGGTTGTGTGTCTACCTGAAGGACAAACAGTAGAGGTTGGATATTGTGGTGATGTTCATTTAACAGATATTATATTAAAAGATGTGCTGTATATACCATCTTTTAAGTATAATCTACTTTCGGTGGCACAATTGTGTAGAGATTCTGGTATGAAATGTGTTTTTCAGACTTCATCTTGTGAATTTCAGGACCTTCAGACTGAGAAGGTGGTTGGTGTGGGAGAGCTGAAAGGAAGTCTTTACATTTTGCAGAATAAATCACATGTAGAAACTGTTTGTTCTGTTTCCTTGAATAATTGGCATAGGTGTTTAGGACATGCCTCTTCTAGTACCATGAAACACATATCTTTTGTTCAAAACTTGTATTCAGATGATGACTATAGACAGATATCTGATTGTGAGATATGTTTCAAGTCTAAGCACCACAGGTTGTCTTTTCCTCATAGTACTATCCACACTCATGAATGTTTTCAATTACTACATGTTGATGTTTGGGGCCCTTTTAAGGAGGATACTGTTACTCATACTCATTTCTTCCTTACTATTGTGGATGATTTTAGTCGTTGTACATGGGTGTTTATGATGCAACATAAATCTGAGGTTGCACGAATTTTAAGGAATTTTATTGTCATGATAGAACGACAATATGATAAGAAGGTGAAGGTGATACAGAGTGATAATGGATTAGAATTTCTATCAAAGGAGTTTCAAGAATTTTTATCGATTCAAGGGATCAAGCATGAGACGACTTGTGTCTACACACCGCAACAAAATGGTGTGGTAGAACGTAAACATAGACATCTTCTGGAAATTGCAAGAGCAGTCATGTTCCAGGCCAACATGCCATTGAAATTTTGGCCATTCTCAGTTCTTCTAGCGGCATTTCTGATTAATCGTCTACCATCTGCTTTGCTAAGATGGAAGACCCCTTATGAACTTTTATATGGCAAGCTTCCGGATTACAATCACTTGAGACCATTTGGTTGTTTGGCTTTCGCTGCCAATACTCAGAGTTTGAAGAGGAAATTTGAAACGCGGGCTCATAAATGCATATTTTTGGGATATGTTCCGGGTAAGAGAGGTTTTCATTTGTATGATCTTGAAACAAATGAATTTCTGGTTTCGCGAGATGTTCATTTTATTCCAGATGTGTTTCCGTTCCATGCTACACAAGATTCATCACCAGATACGATGCTTAATAATCCTAGTGATTCTGATATTCAACGAGCAACTGACTTGCCACCTGTAACCATGGAGTTTCCTCCCGCTTCGATTCCTGAAGTCCGACGAAGTACGAGAGTGTCCGTTCAGCCTTCGTGGCAGAAGGATTATATCTGCAATTTTGTTGTGGACACAAAAGCTCAAATTCCATATCCATTACAAGTTATTCCGCATATCCCTGCACCATTATTACCAGATTCCCACGCTGCCTTTCTTACTCAAATCAGTTGTGAAAAAGAACCAGTGCACTACACACAGGCATGTCAGTCAAAGGAATGGGTGGAGGCGATGAATACCGAGTTGAAGGCTCTTGAAGATAATCATACTTGGGAGCTAGTTTCTCTGCCTCACGGGAAACGAGCAATTGGTTGTAAGTGGGTCTATAAAATCAAGCGTAATCCGGATGGTAGTGTGGAGAGGTATAAAGCTAGATTGGTGGCTAAGGGTTTTAACCAAGTGGAGGGAGTAGATTACTTTGATTCCTTTTCCCCCGTAGCTAAGTTGGTAACGGTTCGAATGTTGATTTCAGTTGCTACGGTGCAGAGTTGGGAGTTACATCAACTTGACGTGAATAATGCATTTTTGCACGGGTATTTGAATGAGGAAGTGTTCATGAAGGTACCTCAAGGTTATCACAAAGCTACAGAGGGCCAGGTTTGTTTACTTAAGCGGAGTTTGTATGGCTTAAAGGAGGCCTCTCGTGAATGGAACAATGAGTTGTGTTCTACACTACATGAATTTGGTCTTGTACAGTCGAAGTTTGACCATTGTTTATATACTATGAATGTGAGCAGTGGGTTTGTAGCAATGGTTGTTTATGTGGATGATGTCTTAATTACTGGTTCTTCTCCTGTTTTAATTCAGCAATTGAAGACTTTCCTTGATGATAAATTCACTATCAAGGATCTACATTTAGCAAAGTTTTTCCTTGGGGTGGAGATCACTAGACACCCAACGGGTACTTCACTATGCCAAAGGAAATATATTCTTGACATGCTAGCTGATGTGGGAATGCAGGGATGCAAACCTGCCCCCACCCCTCTTCCTCACGGGATTTCGTTGTCTGCGGATGACGGTGTTCCCATTGATGCACCAGACCAATTTCGCCGTCTCGTTGGTCGTCTTTTGTATCTGAACATGACTCGTCCTGATGTGACTTATGTTGTTCAGCAGCTAAGTCAATTTATGCAATCCCCTCGTTCATCGCATTGGGAGGCTGCTTTGCATGTTCTCCGCTATTTGAAGGGTACTCCTAGCCTGGGTATCTTCTACTCTGCTTCAGGTTCTTTGGAGTTAACTGCATACTCCGATGCCGATTGGGCAACGTGCAAGGATACCCGTCGGTCTGTTACTGGTTACTGTGTTTTTCTAGGCCGTTCACTGATTGCCTGGAAGAGTAAGAAGCAAACCACGGTCTCTCGTTCATCTGCCGAAGCCGAGTACCGTGCGTTAGCTTCAACCGCTTGTGAATTACGATGGTTGAAGAATATTCTATCAGACTTTCAAATCCCTGTTCCATTGCCTATTACACTTCACTGTGATAACCGTGCTGCCCTTCATATCACAGCCAACCCAGTGTTCCATGAGCGCACTAAGCATTTAGAGATCGATTGCCACATTGTTCGAGATCTCTACAAGGATGGGTTTCTCCTTCCCATGTTTGTTCCTTCGAAGGGTAATGTTGCAGATTTCTTTACCAAGATCCTCACTGGCAGTTTCTTCACTTCATTCCTTTCCAAGTTGGGCATGTTCGACGCTTACCATGCTCCACCTTGAGGGGGGCTGTTGGAGTATCACTTTACATAATCGCATTTTGTTATTTTCACGCTTTATTTCCTTACTTAGTTGATACGACACCGTTTAGACGGTTTCTAGATTACCTCTAGTATAAATAAGTGAACATCTGAACTTTGTATGCGGTTATGATGATATATTAAAGAGTGAGCTCACATACTTTGTGTGTCTCTATGTTTCCACAATATACGATTCAATTTTAGTTTCCACAAATCGCTCTTTAAACTATAAACTTTACTAATGGTACGGAATGTATCTGAATCATTCTCAAAAAAAATCTTTAGTATTCCAAACACCTTGTAATCATCGTTCAATTCATCGTATCCGAACCCGTATTTTCCGTGGATGTGGTAGTCGAAATCAGGCAAAAATCTCGACTTTTTTGTGGTTGGATTCCACAAGATAAATCTTTGTCCATTTTGCATTGTAACAACCAACAAGATTAATGGTGTCCCTCCCATAATCGATTCCATCGACAGTATTATTATAATTAATTGAATCACCACCAGTATATGGCTCATTCAACAACCAAGGCAGAGAACATTGCCCAAATTCCCTAATTGTGTTAACAAAAATTCTATGGTGTGCAAAACTTGCGGAGGTAATTGAATTTTTGAGATGAGTTTTCATCAATCTTTTGCTCCCAATTAAACTACACCATGATTTCGCAACGCAACTGAATTTCAACAATGATTTAACTGGGACTCTTGACAATATTTCTTCAATCACTTCTTCAGGGAGTTACGGAGTCTCGTCCCCATTTTCCTCTTTAATTTTACGAGGGTTTTTGCTCTCCATTTTCTTGACGAATCAGAGAGATTTAGGTTTGATTCTTCAGTTATACGTCCTCCGTTCTACAAATAAGTGATGCTTTATAATTTTTACAAGTTTATCTTATAAGAGCAGCAGAATTAATGGGATTGAATAATTTTTATTGATCAGATTTGCGTATTCTTAGGGCATGTTTGATAGCAAAGACGGATTATCTAAGATTATGATGATAACTAAACTTTATAAATTTTAAAGCATAATAATCTAAGTTATCAAACAACAAATAAAAATGATATATAGTTAATCTAGATTTAATCTAAGCTATCAAACATGTCTTATAGTTTACAATATGATATCTCAACCAATTCTGTCTTACCTAAGTTAAGCTAGAAACAAGGATATATATTCAAATATACAACTTATCATCTAGAATCATCCTTAATATATCTAATGGAATAAAAATCTTAGACTTTTAGAATTATCCCTTATACCGTTACAACTTATCGCTATTTTAGTGTAGATCATTGATAAATTCAAAATCTCTATACCTCTTAGACTATTGAGTGCATGATTTTAAAACGTGATGATCATAGATTTATAATAACTAGGGATTAATTATTTCCACTAATTTAAAAATTAGAAGATTTGGTCTTCTTTGTATCCCTTTAATTTAGGGATGTTTGTATTGGGATTATGTAGGACGAGAATTTTGAGTAGGATAGAATGTAGTTTCATGTCAAATCAAAGAGTGGGTGAAGTTGTATTATAATATTATACAGAAATGTGTGTACATCGTATATATTACTTTCTGTACACATTATTAAATTCAATGCAAAATATACTCCGTATTATTTTACTCTAATAATAGGAATGAAAATCAAGGATTTGTATATCTTTTCAATTTCAGACCATTTTTTTAGGTTAAAATTGATTTTTTTTCTTCATTTAACTTAATACTTCCTACGTTCCAAGATAATGTTTATAGGTAGATGGACACGCATATTAAGAAAGTGTAATAATGAGTGGAGTTTTGAGATATAATTTTATAAAATTTTATGTATAAAGTAAAAAAATGAGCTGACTTTTGTGTATGTGTGGAAAAAAAAAAGTAATGACATTTGTGTAAAATTGAGTATATTGTAAGGGTTGAGTTTATAAAGGGTTTTCCATTTTAAGGGTGTGAAAGTTATTGTGGGTCGTTTCGAAAAGGAAAGTGTGAAAGTAATTGTGGGACGGGGGAATATAATTTTATTGAGAATTTTTATAAAAATAGTCATTTTTAGGGACACTTATACAATTAAGAACAAAAATTCTAATAATTTAAAATAAGGACAAAATTGAATGTAAATAACTCATTATGTCCTTATCTTTTTAATATAATTATTTAATTAATTTAAAATATAATACATTTCTTAACACACGCCTATTTAATATATCGTCCGTTTTCAATTTATGCAAAAATTGTGGGAATTGATTTAATTCGCTTGACTTTCCCTTTTCAATTCACAATTCGAATAATACAAAATCAATGTTAATTTTGGTCAATTTGAGAAGACGGATGTTAATGGTGAAGATGATGATTCAAGAAAAGATCTAATTTGCATTATTAATAGGTGGATTTGAAGAAATCAGAATCAACTATGGCGCCTCAACCTCAATCTCACCGATCCCCTTCTCCTTCGCAGCCCTCCGGGTAATTCCTTAATTTGAAGTATATGCAAACCAGAAGCACAATTGTGCACGCATTGTCAATTGTCCTTGTATAATTATGTATTACGCCCTTTACTCGTGTTTTTTCTCTTCTTTACTTGTACACTCATAGTATCACAGTCGAGAAGACTGATGTTAATGGTGAAGCGGATGATTCAAGAAAAGATCTAATTTGCATTAAATTCATTTTTCTGCATAATGATATTTGTATATGCACATAATTTACTTCTGCATTATTTATATACTCATGCAACTTTAGTATTTTTTTTTTCTAAAATTTTTCTGCAAATGTTTCTGCATAATCAAGTTAGAGATTTTTTTGAAAAAAATATCTAATTTGATTTGACGATTTTTGTGCAGATCTTCAAGTCTGACAATGAAATTGAATATCAGAGCTTTGGGAAAATGAAATTGAATATCAGATATTTTTGAAAGACTTGAATATCAGAGATTTGGGAAAGACTTAAATACCATATATTTGGGAAAATTCTAAATTGGGGATGTAGAATAATGAGCAGGTTTGAGAGAGATTTGAGAGATTTGCATTTCAAATTTTAAAATCGTTGACTAATTAATATATTAAAACCCAGTTTTAAATATTAAGGGTGAGATAGTACATTTAAGTTGAATTTTGACCTTAATTTGAAATTAATTTGAACCATGTTATTATTTAAAAAATCACTCTATGAAAAACCTTATTGATGAAAGACCTCAATTTTATTTTGCCAAATCATCAATTTTAGTTCATACTTTTCACTTTTAATCAAATCTAGCACTTACTTTTCTTTTTAATCAAATTATATCTATACTTTTCATTTTATCTCAAATTTAGGACATATTTTTTTCATAATCTATTTATACTCATACTTTTCACTTTTTTTAATCATATTTAGCACATATTTTTTTCTTTTATCCAATTTATACTCATATTATTTTATAAATATAGTCAACTTAATTAATTAATAAATATACCTTACTCTATAAAATAAAATAAAATCTAAAATTATATACTCCCTCCGTCCAATTTTATTATATCCACTTCTCCGAGCACGAGTTTTAAAGAATATTGATTAGTTTGTGTATAAAGTAGATAAGTTGAGGATATGATGGGATTTTGTGGGGTCCATTTATAAAGTCAATGACAATTTGAGTAAATAAGTGATGGTTGAAGGGTGGAGATAAAGTAGTGTGAATAGTAAAATTTTCAAATAAGGAATGAGAATAATAAAATTGGACAGCCCTAAAAGGAAAGTGGAAATTATAAAATTGGACGGAGGGAGTAATATTTTTGAAAAATAAAAAATTAAACGATTTATTTCAATTATTAAAAAATTCTTATATATTGTGTACGGAAATGATATATAGTCACTAGTGGACACTATTTCTGTGCCCACCGCCTATGTGGCATGCCCACCTCAATAAATTATTTCTTATTTATTGTTGATAAGCTTTTTCGTAAAATTGTTTATAATTAATGTGTGGGGCTTTTTGATAATCAATATGTGGCTAATACAATGTTTAGCTTATCAAACATTAATGAACATTTGCCTTGATTTTTCCCCGAATGTTCATTAACCTCTTTTGCTCATTCTTCTTTCTTTTTTATACCTCTTTTGCATGGATTGATTTGCATGCCTTTTCAGGTTGCTTTCCCCTTTTGCCATGTGTCCTCCAGCTCACTTTGACTAGAAGACCAAGCATTAATTGTTGCATTAAATGTGTTGATGTCATGTGTTGACTAATGATTGTTGTCTCTCAAATGAATTCCTTGTTGTCATACACTTGTTCTCCTCGCTAATATGTCATTGATCGGATATTGTTCTTCGCGGTACCAGGTTGCTCCTTTCTGAGCTCACATCTCTGTTCGGGAGTTGCCTAGATGGACTATTTTGGGGTGTTGATATTATGTTGGTGTTTCTTTATTGACAGATCGATTTTCAGCATAGCTGCTCGGGATAAGTGATTGATTTTAATGGTATAACATTCGGCCCCCTAAGGTCTCTTTCGAGGTCTATTGACTTTGAGAGCGATCTACTATCTCTGGTGTCCGACCTTAAAGACGAGCTATTACCTTTGATGTTTGTCTTTAAAAATGAGCTACTGTCCTTGATACTCGAGGGACAGTCTTAAAACTTATCGACCTTGGGAGCGAGCTTTCGTCCTTAATATTTAACTTTAGGACCGAGCTACTATTCCTTGGTATTTAATTGCTTCTTTACCGATTTTGAGCCTAATGGCGATTTTGAGATGACGGCTGATTTGTAATGATTTTGTCTAAAAATCTTGAAAAATCTAGGATTTTTATCAACTTTCGAGGCCATGTCTGACATAGGGTGTGGTGCAATGTTGGCATGTGAGACACGCGCGGAGGTGAAGAGTTGCGCGTGCGGCGCGTGGGTTTTACTTTCAAAACCATTTCCCATAATTTGCACTACATCCTTGGTTGTTTCTCATTTTTGGCCCACACTTTCTCGTTAATTACCCAATTTATCCCGCTTCCTTGGGGGAATTTAAAGTAATTTAACCCATTCTCTCTCGATTTCTTCTCTATTTTTGTATTTTCCTTCACCTTCTAGTTCATTTGCATTTTTTTCCTTCTTGTTTCCCTTTCACATTTTTTGACATGTATTCTGGGAGTAACTTCCATGAGGAGGAAAATGAGGGCTTTAGGGTATTGAGCCCTCATCCGTCTGTTGGGGCTGGTGACATTGTTGGAACGAGTGAGTTCATCTCCATCCCTGCTTTGCTTCCTCCTCTGGGTGCTAGTACTGTTCCCATTTCTATTCCTTATACTTCTTCTGAAAGGACCTCCGATGCCCAAGAAGTTACATCAAAGGCGTATTCCTTGTGTATCCAGAATCTTGGGATGATTAAGTACGCGTTGTTCATGTTGACATGGACATGGGTGATGATTCTGGTTTATATCGTAGCAGGGATGAGGGGGTAGTAATGTAGATGTTGATAAATGATTAGGTGTTGGAATGGGTGTAAATGTGCCTGAGTTTGTGGCGGAATTGAATGTCCTGTCTTCTAGTAAGGCTGAGAGGGCTAAGTTAGATGCTGAGTTAGATGCTGAAATTGATAATTATTTAGTCGGACGAACATATTTTTTCTTGGGAAATGTTATTCCTGAAGGTTGCCCTCACAACCCGGAATATGAGGCCTATATTAGGAATTTTCCCTTAGTTCTCCCTGAGCAAGTAGAGTTCCTAGAATTATTGTGCCTAACAACTTAGACCATTATCGTCGAGTATTTATGTTTCCTCAAGATGTCTTCTTTTGGGCGCCTCGTGCTGACGAGTGAGCTAATCAACCTCCTTGTGGTTGTATTGCGATCAATCTGACCTCAATGGATGTCGGTATCCATTTTCCGCTTCATCCCGCAATTAGTCATCTGCTCAATTGGATGAATGCGTCATTAACCCAGATTACTCCCAATGGGTGGAACAACATTATTTCCCTTTTAACGATGTTTGGTTTAGAAAGTAAGGGTTTTGGATGTGAGGGGATATTCTTGTCCCTAAAAGAAATATCGTATTTGTTGTATTTGGTTAAATGGTCGAAGGGAGATGGTTGGTATTACACGCCAAGGCTTGTTCAAATATGAAATTGGAGGAAGATGTTTCGAACAAGATTGATGGGTGGAAAGAGAAATGGTGGTTTGTTGGTGGTGATTAGAGGAGTTCTTCTAATGATCTGGGTGGTCCTGGTCGGATAGATATACCTACTGAATATAAAGATCGTTCAAGTAAGTTTCTGACTCTCCCTCTTGGACTTTGTTTATGCTGAGTAACTGTATTTTTCTTTTACAGGGATCCAGGTTCCTATCTTCGAACGTCTTCGCCCTGCTTTTCAGACCACTAACCTCTTAGTGTGGAATCGTCGGAGATTCCCTGACCGATCTGTGAAATCTCTCAACTGGGATAGTGAGCGTGAGCAAGCTGGTTTACGTACTCATCCTCATCATTTGGTTGCCTAGAATCCTGCAGGTGCATGTGCGTTTATCTTATGTTTTTTATATTATTTCCATTTGCGGATTATCCTTTCTATGTGCTTATACGGTTCTTTTCAGCTTTCCAAGTGACAGTTGCTATTGTTTCTCATTCTCCTTTCGAACTTGAACGCTTGAAGAATAAGAATCCAGTTGATAAGATCCGAGCTCTCCGTGAGCGTACTACTGTTGAGAAGAAATGCAAAGAAGTCCAGGGCGACAAGGGGAACGGAGGTCGCAAGTGAGTTTTTGAAACGATGGGTGCTTCACGCCCTCCTAAGAGAACCAATGCCCCAATTACTATTTGTGAGCCCATTACGGTTGTGTCACATGTTCCAACTCCTCTGCCCTCTACTTGCGGTTTAGCTGACATGCCCCTCCTTCCAATAGTAGACAGTCGATCCCTTCGAACTCCTCCGCGTCGGTCTAAAGGTGTGTAGAAAGCTGAGCGTCGTGACCCATACGATCGCACCTATCTGGGTTGGAACGCCGACCGTGTTGAAAGGTATTAAACCTTTTTAAATTTTCCTTATTTTCTTTGATTTTGACTTACTTATGATCTTTACGCGTTTTCCTAGGTTGGCGGGCAGTTCCTCTCATCGAGCTTCTATTGTCCGAGACAACCTTTCATCGCGCTCTGTTGTCCAAGAAGACTTTGATCGATTTCCTTTCTTCATTCGTCAAGCAATTGAGGATATCCCTCGGTCGCTAAACCTCGATATTGAGAATGATGTTCTCAATCAGGATGCTCTTGACAATATAAGGTCATTCTGATATTGGTGAGTCAGGGGGTGGTTCATGGTGCCCAAGGTTTTTCCTAGATATGTGGGACCCGCAAAGAGCTTAATTAGATGGCTAAGAATTTGGAGAAAGTGCAGTATCGGATAAACCGGGTAGATCATGAAAATGAGGAGTTGAAGAAGCAATTGGATGAGGCTCAAAAGAATCTTGACATTGCCATGAAGGAAGTGGATTCCGCTCATGCCACGATGGAGGAGAGATATCGGGCTCTTCAGGATGCTAAGCTTTTGGCCCAGTAGAAGAACGACGATCTCATTCGCGTGGGTACCCAGCTGGAGAAATAGGGGAATACGGTAATCGATCTTCCAGGCCAACTGGTTATCAGTCAGAATGAACTAAATGCTACCCGTCAGACTATTGCGAGCATGGGCGACGATGCTAGAGGTTTAGGAACTTTTACATATGTCTGCGCTTATGCTGATGGTATTAGAGCTATCCGAGTTGTTGATCCTTTCCCTCCTTTCGTCGATAGTCTGCGTCAGACTTTACTTGCTTATTTGCATGTGGATAAGCTGGTCGAGGGTACTCCACTTCCGATCAAAGACTTGGTAGATGATGGGCTCGACTTTAGCGAACTTATTAATCAAGGTTTCGAGGTGATTGATAACATTGATGCCAACTACGGAGGTCGTGGATGCTGAAAAATGTTGTAGATGATGCCGACCAGCTTGTAGATGATGCCGACCAGCCAGAAGGTGCGGATGAGATCGCTGGTGAGGGGGATGTCGTTGTAAGCGTCCTCTCCGAAGTGGAAACGTCCCCAACCCCAGATCTGAATCTCCCTCAAGTTGGTGACATTGTCATCCTTGAGTTGGTCAATAATCCGACCAATTTATGATCGACTTATTTCTGCTGGATCCTTTTGATTTGACATTTTGTATTGTTTCCTTGTTAAAGTCAATTTCTGAATATTCACTTGTGTTGGCCCTTAGATTGTGTAATGTTGCACTCTGCTGAATTATTGTATCTTTTGGATGCTTGGTCGCTGATGGCCTTCATATCTCTGATCGATCACCTCCCATTATCGGATATTCATTTGTTTATCTATCCATCTCTCATTTTCTTTCAGCTAATTATCCTGACATACGATTTTTTATGTTGAGGGGATCATTTTGTAGCCTGTTTCTTTTATTGACAACATTTAGTTATTTTTGCAGGTTGACGAGACAACATGTGCTTGTGAATCTGTCGGCCGAGCTTAACCATACAGAAGTTTCTTCCAATCAGCATTCCAGCCAGATGGTTTCTTGTGAGCCCACTTCGGAAACTACTGACAAAGTAATAAATCCTCGAGCTCCCATTTTAGGTCCAGATCTTGAACGAGCGAGCCGGTATTACTTATTCTCTCTTACTTGTTCAGTTTTGTGGTCTTTAATCCTTTTTTTTTATCTTTCCTGGATTTCTTGGTTTTTTAGGTATACGCGGGAACGTGATGTACGTACCAACCCTTGTGAGACTTCCTATATGCACGATCACCTCTTATCCAAGAAAGATTGCCTATGCATATCTCACGAGCTAGTCAGAATGTCGCCCGCTCTTGGTCGTTAGAAGATGAAGCTTTCGCCCGCGAATAAGCTATGATCGACAACATGCGTTCCTAAATTGCTCATGCTAGCCGTTCTCTGATATATGCAGAACGAGCTTATGAGTAATATTAGGAAGTCTGAGATTCCTTCTGTCGTATTCGCAATGAGCGAGATGAAGCCATTCGCGAGTTAGCCCATGTGCAATCCCGTGTTAAGCTATCAAATTCAAATTTAGATGTTGCTCTTCGCGAGAAAGCGACCTTGCTTCGTTCATTGGATGAACTCAAACTCCAACTATCCGATCATGACAAAACCATTGAGCGTCTCGAGGAAGAGAACACTCAACTAAAATTGGAAAATGCTAATGCCAAGGAACTATGTAACTTGACTTACATCATGGCATATGGAGATGCTGCTCGCTCCGCATATAAGAAAGGTGTGGATGAAGGTGTTCAACTAATATAAGACGAGCTTAGCAAGTATCTTCATGATGTTCCGCCTCCTACTAATTATCCTTTGCTTATCGCCGACCTTCGCTATATTGGTGCTGGATTTTCTTTTTTAGATCCTGCATGTAAGATCATGTATCCTCGCGAGGTGTTTGATCATTAGGATTTCTTTTGTTACCTTTTGTTAACTTTTGTTAGTCGTAGCTAATATCCCGACAGCTTGTAAATGCTTATTTTGGATTATATTTTCGGGATTTCTTTTTCTAAAGGGATATAAACGAAGCCTTTTTTTTAAAATGATTTTGTACGAGTATTTTTGCAAGACTCGTTCAAAAATATTAATGTTATCCTTTTTATCCGATATGGTGTTTTTAGTTGTTTTATTTGGATGCAACTTTCCCATATTGGTATTGTGATCTTTTTAGATCTTGAGATCTTGGTTGGTCCTTTTAGTCGTCTTATCCACTTGTGACTTCCCCAACGTGGATCCTTAAGATATCTTTGTTGGTACTTCTGGTCGTCTTATTTGCTTGCGACCTCCTAACTTGGATTTTTGTTGGTAACTTTGGTCGTCTTATTTATTTGCGACTTCCCCAACTTATTGTTAAAATTAATGGTCGTCTTATTTATTCGCGATCTTCTTAATTTGATCTGATAAACATAATATAAATAGATAAAATAACCGATTTATTCACAAAGGTCATGTTTGATACAAAATACATTGCAAAACATGTCGCCTTTCATAGCTCAGACTTTGCGATTTACTGGTAATATTTCTTCAGATTCTTCGCGTTCCAGGGATATCTGGTCAACTTGCCATCCAAATCTTCGAGGTCGTAGGACACATTTCCATGTGCCTTAACTACCCGATATGGGCCCCCCGAAGTTGGCCCGAATATCCCTATAGATGGTGGTGTTGCTCGTTGGAGGACCAAATCTCATTCTTTAAAGTTTCATGGTTTAACTCTACTATTGAAATATTTCTCTGACCTATGCTTGTAAACCACGTTTCTCATCTCTAGTGCCAATCTTGTTTCTTCGAGCAAGTCGAGGTTTAATTCGGGTGAAATTTACACACGTTAGATGCACATGTGAAGCTCATTTTGATGTTGATTTCATTGATTTATGGGGTGATTATAGTTGTTTTGGTCGAAAGAAGAGAAAGGTATTGTTTTGTCGATTTTGTAGGAAATACGATGGAATTTGGAGAAAAACACCAACCATACTTTACTGGATCAAAAAGAGGAGTGAACCATTGGATCCGGCTCGAAAAATGGAGTGAAATATAAAAAAGAATCGAGTCGATCGGAGGTCGTAAGCTCAAGATACGGAGGGATGAAGTTGGAGGACGAAAGTGAAGGAGTCAATACGAAGTATCGGCCGGGCCACATTCCCCGCTCGTCCGGGCGGCCAAATCCAGATTTTTGGCCATTTACGAAGGTTTGGCCCGGCCGGGCCACATTACCCGCCCGGTTGGGCGATAAAATGATAGATTTTTGGCCATTTACGAAGGTTTGGCCCGGCCGGGCCACATTACCCGCCCGGCCGGGCCACTCACCCCCTGTTTCTGCAACTTTTGTCTAACACTCCCACCCGGCCGGGCCAACCCATTTTCGGTGCCAAACTCATATTTTCTCCATTTTCAAGGGACTAACTTGCAATTCTTACACCAAAACCCTACCCCAACACTATAAATACCTCCATTCTTAAATTCAAAACCATCTTACCCCTTTCTCAAGAAGTTCTACACACAAATCACACACATTTGGAGGTTTTCATCATCTACTTCTTCAATTCTTCATCAAATCAAGCAAGGAGGCCACCATTAGCTTTGGAATTTGATTCCTCACCATACAATAGTCTAAACTTTCTTTTCTCTTCACTTTTTATTGCTTTTATCTTAGTTTTATTTGTAGTTGGATTATGTTGTTGATTGGCTAGAACACTTTTGGTTCTAGAGCCTTGTAAATACTTTTGATGAAGTTTATGAATTAATGTTTTGCTTATTTGGTGTTTGTGTGGCTTAATTCTATTTGGATGCTTGGTTTATATTGCAAAACATGTCATTAGTGTACAATAGTGACGTGTTGATCATAGTTAATTGAATTAGGTTGAGAAATCTAGTTTGATTGATTGATTTCAAGCATTTGACCTAATTTTATTGTGAGATTGAAAGATGATCAATGATTAGGAAGATGTGTGATGATCCTAGGAGCTTGATTGGGTTTTATGATGCAATTTAGGTAGAGATACTAAGTTGTGTGATATTTCCTTTGGATTATTTGGATTGAAGAAACTTTTAATTCATTATTATGTGATCAATCTTATAGACAAAGCATGAACACCACTTGAGTAGATAATTAATCATAGATGGACTCATTAGTATTGCATGTGCTTTAGGACCTACCTTCCCTTAATTGAGTTTTCATCCGTATTTTCTCTTGTTTTGTGATTTGCATGATATTTGATCGATCTCTACATTACTCTTTTATTGTTTATTCGTGACAATTGGTAGGAAATTCTAGGGTAATTCACCATTCACTTTATCAATCACGTGTATTTAGAATTCAATCGACAAACTTCACTTTTATACTACACCTCCTCGTGGGACCGACCTCGTACTTATCACGCTACGATAGACGCCGTATACTTGCGGTCGTGTATTTTAGTGTTGCATAATACATGAATCAAGTTTATGGCGCCGTTGCCGGGGAGGTTTTGTAGTTCTAGAGTGTAGGTCGATAGAGTTTTAGTTTAGACACTTTACTTGCTTTCCTTATTTGCAAAAATCCCAAAAATATTTGTGTTTGTTATCTTGATTTTACTTGCAATTCTCACTCTCGTTTGAAATTTTGATAGACATGGCTTATGATCATACGATCTAGGAGGAACCAACAAGAAGTGTTACCTTTAGACCCGGAGATCGAAGCCAATTGTCGAAGAAGGAACGCCAAAAGGAGAAGAATTGAGTTAGAAGCCATGAATAGAAGAGAGAATCCGATCGTGGAAGAGGTTGAGGAGGAAGTGGAGAATTAAGGGGTCGACGGAGTTGAAGGGCCAAATGGGAATGGAGGTAACCGACCTCAAAGAGTGTTAAGGGACAACTTTCACCGGGGAGTTGGATAAAATGTTGGTGTAGAAAGAGATGGAAGGCCAATGGAGAATGAGGAACATGGGCAACAAAGAGTCTTAAGAGATCATTTCCGTCCTATCCCAAGGTCGTATGGAGGAGCGGGTCGGGAACCCGTGGATGCACACAACTTCGAACTCAAGCCGGCATTGATAGTCATGGTCCAAAACAACCAATTTGGTGGGCTTTCTAAGGAGGATCCTAATCTCCACTTGTCTCAATTCCTCGAGATAAGTGGAACGGTTAAGATCAACCGTGTTCCTCAAGACTACATCCGTTTGCAACTTTTCCCCTTCTCACTCCGGGACCGAGCAAAGCAATGGTACATCTCTCTTGATTTGAGGACCATTGAAAATTGGGCCGACCTTGTTGATGCATTCCTAATGAAGTATTTCCCTCCGAGTAAGACTATCCAAATCCGAGGGGAGATATCTTCATTTAGGCAAGACGATGATGAGTCATTGGCCGAAGCATGGGAACGCTTCAAAGACCTCATTAGAAGTTGCCCACATCATGGGTTCTCACGAGACCAACTAATATGCTACTTTTACAACAGTATTGATCACCGTATGAGAGGGATGGTAGATGCTTCGGCCGGTGGAGGGTCATTGTTGGGGAAGACGACGGAAGAAGGTTATGTGCTCTTGGAAGAGATGGCGAAAAACGGAAATCAATGGCCTTCTGAGAGAAGACAAAACCGAAAGATTGCCTCAACTCAAGAATCGGAGGATTTTGCAACTTTATCCAACAAGATGGATAAATTGACTTCTCTAATGACGGCCAAGGCATTAGTGGGACCAAGTGATGATCAATACGAAGAAGCCCACTATATGAATAACCAAAGGGACCAGAACTTTAGAGAAAGGGGGTGGAATGAGAGGCAAAACCGTGAGAATCTTCCCAATCCGAACCAATATCACCCTAGTTTGAGGCAACATGAGAACTTCTCTTATGCCAATCCAAGGAATGCTATCCAACCACCACCAAATTTCAACGTGAGAGATGGGATGATCGTTGAACCTTCATCAAAGCCGTCATTGGAAGATATGTTTGGTGCATTCATGGGGGAAACCAAAAATTTCATGGGAGAGATAAAGAACTACATGGCAAAGACTTTTACTAGGACCATTGTGGGGTGGAGAGTATGCATTGATTATCGCATGTTGAATAATGCCACTAGGAAAGACCATTTTCCTTTGCCTTTTATTGATCAAATGTTGGATAGGATGGCGGGATACGAGTATTATTGCTTTCTTGATGATTACTCGGGATACAATCAAATTTTGATCGATCCTAAGGACCAAGAAAAATACAAATTTTGAACAAATAAGTTTGTGTATGATCAACTTTTAGAATAAAATTAGTACTCCCACCGTCCCAAGTTAGATTGTGCATTTGTAAAGATTGTGCATTTTCTTATTTGACAATAAAATACTTTTCCACTTTAAACCACACCCTTCAAACATCTCAAAATTACATAACATGTCATTACTTTATCATTCTACTTTATTACTCACAATATTTTACTCCATCCGTCCCTCAAAAGTTTTCATACTTTCCTTTTTTGTTTGTCCCCCAAAAGTTTGCATACTCCATAATAGAAATAATCATCACAATCATCACTTTTATAATATACACACATTTACCCTTTATGCCATTACGTACTTTCGGGACTCACCATACACTCAACCCACCTACTTTATTTACTATATATATAAAAGTTTATAAAATTACCCCTCAATACTCTTATCATTATTCAAAAGACTTTTATACCACTAGAAAAAACGCGCGGTTTACCGACGGAACTACCGACGGAATTGTGGTCGGTAGGCGTGGTTTTCGACGGAACTACCGACGGAATAATTCAGTCGGCTCTAGTCTCGTCGGCCCGGTTTACCGACGGAATTTTTTATTCCGTCGGTAGTCCCGACGGATTCCTGACGGAATAAATCAGTCGAGTCTCCCGACGGATCTCATTCCGTCGGTAGTCCGAATGACCTGTTTTGAAACCGGGTCTGATTTCTGTCGGTAATTCCATCGGTCGTCCGTCGGTACTACCGACGGACTTACCGACGAAAATTTATTTTAGCATTTTTTTTACAAAAATATATCCGTCGGCTTCTGTCGGGAATTCCATCGGTACCTTCCGACGGATCTGCCGACGGAACTCGATTTTATATTTTTTTAATTCGAAATTATATTCAGTCGGTATCCGTCGGGGATTCCGTCGATAAGTCAACTTGGGAAAAAAAATAACGGGCATGGATCGGACCCAACCCGACCCGGACAGGACCCGGCCCCGACCCGACCCGACCCGCGATCTGTTATTAAGGCCACCATTTTATTCTGGCCTTGCTAGGAATCGAACACGGGTGTGTGGGCGCCTAGTCAGGGGCACCTACCACTCGGACAGGTGTGTTACTTGTTCGTAATTGTAATATTAATTGTATATGTACTCATTTTCGGCCCATTTTTTTTTAAAATTCACAAAATTAATTTCTTTCATATATATCACATAATTAAATTTGTAATCTATAATTTATATTTTTATAATTTATATATTTTAAAATACTAAAATATTCATATTTTAACTAAAATACTACTCCCTCCGTCCCACAGGAATTTGCACACTTTCCATATATGGATGTCCCATACCAATTTGCACACTCCATAAAAGGAAATATCTTCACAACCCTCACCCTTGAAATATACTCATATTTACCCATATGCCATTACTTTTCCACACTCAATCTACTTTTTACTTTACTTTATTCATAAAAGTTTACAAAACTACCCCTCAAAACATCAATCATTACACCTTTTCTTACACATTTCTTAAAATGTGTGCCGGTCAAATGGTGCAAGTTCCTCCGGGACGGAGGGAGTAATATTTTTTAGTAAAAAAATCATTTTTTTGCTAATTATTTTTTAAAAAATTTCAAAAAATTAATTTCTTTTCACAATTTTTAGTTGTAACTTAATGATAAATAAATATTTTTAAATTGTACATCTAATAAAATAATTAGCTTACATTATATAATTTATTATTCATCTTCTTCCTCTTCATCTTCTTCATCTACATTTTCATTATTTGTCTCATCTTCCTCCTCTTCATCATCCTCCTCCTCCTCCTCTTCGTCCTCTTCATCATCCTCTTCATTTTCATCATCTTCCACATTTCCATTATCGTTTTCAATTTCGATCAATTGTGAATTTCCAGCCGTCAAGTCTACGTGGATATTCAAATCTCCCGTAAAGACTTCAGTTCTAGCCTCTATTTGTTCCGTTTGAAACGGAGAATCATCTTCATCACTCCTTTCCTTTGTAGGGACTTCTACCATTGATCTTGCCTTTACTTTGCAAACAGCGTGCCATTCAATTTTACTGCGTGATCGTACTGGATACTTGCAGTAGTATACCTGAGATACTTGATGGGCAAATACAAATGGATCATTCCCGCTATAGCTCCTTTTCGGATTAACATCCACGAGTTTGTACTCCGGATGAATCCTTGTTCCTGAAGGGCCTGAATCAAACCAATGACACTTGAACAACACTACAGTCTTTGCTGGATATCCCGGATATTCTACTTCAACGACTTCGTGCAACACCCCATAGTAGTCACTTGCATCTGCATTGTAGTTTGCACTGCTAATGCAAACACCACTGTTGGTAGTCGCTTTTCTTGATGCATACTCGGATGTATGAAATCTGTAGCCCTTCACAATATAACCGTTGTAAGTCTTTACACGACGTAGTGGTCCTTTACTGAGATCCCTTAAGAATCGATTCTCAAAATCGTTTGACCGTCCCTATACAGTTCAAATAATTAACATTAATTATATATGAATCATATTTATTTACGTAAAATTTAAAGAAATGGTACTCACACAACGTTGGAACCATCGGGCAAAATCACGTTGAAGACGAGCATCTATATCTGTATCTGAGATGTTTTGTTCTGTTCGTATTAGTTCTTGAGTATACATCCTAATTCACAACATCCAATCACAATTAATATTAAATTACATAAATGAAGTAGTGATAAAAATATGAAATACTTACTCAATGTAAGGCTGAACTTCATCACAATTCAATAACACATACGTTTGTGCTATTTCTGCCTCTCTGTTCGACTCCCACTCCCGTTCAGTGAATTTTTCTATTGGTCGTCCCTTAGACTTGAATATAGACAGCATTCCATCGACCTCTTCACCGATATTGTCTGTACCTCCACCACCGTAGTTACGTGGTTCACTTATCAACCGAGTGTTGACATGGTCTTCAAAATAATAAGAACAAAACATGTCAACCTCTTCATTCAAATATGCATTAACAATCGATGCTTCCACATTTGCCTTTTGTTTAGCATTGCGTTTCAAGTTGTGGAGATATCTGATTTATAATAAAAAAAATATATTTTAATTCAGTGAACATGCATGTAGTATAAAAAATGAAAAATGTAAGAGTTTACCTTTCAAATGGGTACATCCACCTGTACTGCACTGGACCACAAATTCTGGCTTCATACGCTAAATGAACGGGTAAGTGTTCCATGGAGTTGAAGAAGCTAGGTGGAAAAATTTGTTCCAACTTACACAAAATCACTGGAATGTCTTGCTCCAAACGAATCATATCATCGATCTTGATCGTTGAAGATGTTAAATCTCTAAAAAAAAAGACTTAATTCAGTGATAGCCCTCCACACATTGAGAGGAACAACGTCTCGGAACGCAATCGGTATCAAGCGCTGCATAAAAACATGACAATCGTGACTCTTCATCCCTGAAACCTTACCCCTGTTTATGTTTGCGCATCGACTCAAGTTTGACACGTAGTTGTCTGGAAAATTCAACTCGTGAATCCAACGACACAGTTGTTGTTTCTGTGGCTTGTCCAGTGTGTAGCAAGCCTTCAGATATTTACCTGTACTGGGATCCATGTTCAACTCTTCACGACGACAATAAATGTTCAGCTCTTCCCGGGACTTTGGAGTATCTTTCGTCTTGCCTTCTGTGTTCATCATTGTGTGGAACACATTATCAAACACATTCTTCTCAATGTGCATCACGTCCAAATTGTGTCGGATCAATAGTGAACTCCAGTATGGCAAATCCCAAAAAATACTCATTTTATTCCGTCCACCTGGGATGCGACCGTTGTGTTCAGCTGCATTTTCCTCAGTAGTTTTTTTCAAACCCGTCCACTGAATCTCATGTAACAACGTTTGTCCTGTACGGTAACATTATACTAGAAGAAATTAATAAAACATATACGTATAACATTATACTAGATCAAATGGATGTATAATTAACATACCGTTTCGAAGGGGCGGTCGATTGTTTGTAACTGTTCTGTTCTTCAAGAAGTTGTTCTTATTCCTTCTAAATGGATGATCTCGAGGTAAGAACTTTCGGTGATTATCGAACCATGTAACTTTCCTACTCTTCTCAAGAGTGAAAGCTTCAGAAAAATCCATACAATACGGACATGCTTGAAACCCAGCCGTTTTCCACCCAGACAACATAGAATATGCAGGAAAGTCGCTAATGGTCCACAATACAGCAGCACGCATCGTGAAATTCTGTTTTCTGAACACATCATACGTTTGGACACCACTTTCCCATAAAAAGATCAAGTCTTTTATAAGAGGCTGGAGATAAACGTCAAGTTTATCCTTTGGATTCGACGGACCTGACACCAATACAGTTAGAAACATTGTTTGAGGTTTCAAGCACATCCATGGAGGAAGATTATACGGAGTCAGAATCACCGGCCACAACGAATACTGCTTTCCAAAGCTCCCAAACGGTGCAAAACCATCAGTACACAAACCTAGCCTCACATTCCTCGGTTCAGAAGAAAAATTGGGATACACATTGTCAAGATGTTTCCAGGCCTCCGAGTCCGTCGAATGTCGCATCTCCCTAGACTCGGTCGAAGACGAATCTGTTGCATGCCACGTCATGTGTTGTGCTGTGGCAGTGGATTGATACAATCTCATTCAACGAGGAATGATTGGAAGATAATACATCTTCTTGTGTGCCACTTTCTTCTTCGACGACTTCGATTGACCAGCGGGCCCCTTCCGACGTGGCTCTTTGTAACGAGGATGACCACACATCCTACACATGTTCAGATTTTTATCTTCATCACCCCAATATAACATGCAACCGTTTACACAACAATCAATCTTCTCGACCGGCAATCCCATATTTTTCATCATTTGCTTGCTTTGATGATACGTTGTAGGCACCTTATTCTTAGGAGGGCAGATCTCACAGCATAATTGTGTCATTTGCTCATATGCCCTGTTAGAAAGCTTGTTCTCGGTCTTGATAGCCATAAGTCGGGCATTAAATGACAGTTGAGAGTGAGAATCACAACCCGAATACAAATCTTGATCGACAAATTTGAGCATTTCATAAAACCGAAGTGCTTCATCCGTCGGCTCCTCTTCTACATTTGAAAAATCGGCTTCCATTATCATTGTTTGATACATATTGGGTTCTCCCTCCCCAAGTTGTTCTTCCCCACCAAACAGTTGTTCCCCACCAAACTGTTGTTCCCCACCAAATTGTTGTTCATTACTCGTGCCGGCTTGATTACCATATATTTGTCTTTCATAGATACCAGCAGTGTAATAGTATAAAACTTGATCAAAGCTATAAGGCCAACGTCCTTCGCCGTGAAATGTCCAGTTATAATAATTAACAGTGAAATCATTCTTCAGAACATGTACCAAAACCTCATCAATCGACTTAAATATTTTATTCTGACATTTTTTGGCATTACACGGACACTTGATACAATCCCCATACATGTAATGTGGGTGGAGCTTTGCAAATTCAACAAATGACACAAGTTCATTGTAAAATTCACTATTCACATTTCCTAAAATGAACCTAGGAGTTTCATACATCCATCGACGATCCGGCAATTCCATCCGTTAAACATTTAACATAAAATTCTTACAAACATATAAAAAATGCACAACTAATTAAACTACAAAAAATATAATTAAAATACACAACTAAACTACAAATATATAAAATGCACAACTAATTAAACTACAACCATATAAAATGCACAACTAAACTACAAAATTTAACCAAGTAAAAAGGAAAAACGTACCGAAATTTGCTTGCTTTCATACAATTTCCACAATTTTTTTCGACTGAGTGAGGAAGGGGAAAAAACCTTCTGTAAATACTACGCGCTACCGACGGAATTTGAAATTCCGTCGGCTCGTACATTTTGAATTTACCGACGGATTTTGAAATTCCGTCGGTACATTTTGTCGGTAATGTACTGTTCCGACGGAATTTCCGTCGGCAGACTTTATTTCCGACGGAATTTTATTTCCGTCGGTAATTTTGGCGGAATAAAAAAAAATCAAAAAATACTTTACTTTATACCAAATCTAACGAAAAATTATGTATTATGTATAAACTAAAAACAATAACATTAAACTACAATCCATTGACAAACAAGCATCAACCGAAATAAATATGTGCAACAGAATAATAAATAGTTCGACAGAAAATTAAATAGTTTGACAGAATAATAAATAGTTCGACAGAAAATTAAAGTGTTCAAACATCAACCATTATAGTCAAAAAAACCCATGAACACCGCCACCGAAATTCAAGTCGACGTTGATGTCGTCGTCTGCGGCTGCATCTGGATCTGGAGCTGGATCATTGAAAGGCGGAGGGGGAAATGTATCAACCGGAGCATTGAAAGGCGGAGGGGGAAATGGACCAACCGGAGCATTGAAAGGCGGAGGGGGAACGCTCATCGCCTGTGCAAAGCATGTATCTATTTGATCAGCAGACATCCCCCACGATCGACCCATACTGTCAGTTAGCTGTCGGAAGTAGTGGTTCATCATGTGTACTACGTTCGGGTCCGGAACAGCAGTGGAGGATACAGAGGCCTGCGATGCACGCTGGGACGAACTGGACGACGCAGCTCTCACTGAGCGGCTCATCCGGCCAAGGCCAAGGACCCGTCCTCGATCAGCCGGGGCAACGTCCAGGTAAATCCGGTTAAGATCAGGCGGAGGGGGAGCGCTGGGCCCGACTTCAGCAGAAGCCTGTGTCGTCTCCTCTTCAATCCTCCGGTTCACATTCACCTACATAATTAAAAAAAATTAAATTAATACATAGTTCAATACATTTAATTAATTAAATATTAAAAAAACATCACAATTTAATTAAACTTACGTGAAGCTCGGTAGTGCGTCCATATGTGGACGTCTGCGAATCTCGATCAAACGAATGAAGAAGGTTCAACCGATCCACGTGTGTGGGTTCACGCCCAAGTTCCCGCTCCTATTTCGTACCAAATGAGCATATAAAAATTATTTCATATAATATAATATAAATAATTGAAATAAATTTAGTGAACACTTACTAGAGCAATTGAGTGCTCATACGCGGATCGCCCCCCCCCCCCCGATGCCTTGACATCCCACCTCCCCCATCACTTCTACGGTTGGCTCGAGCAGTTGCACACTTCCGCACGTACTCCGGGCTACTCCAATACGTGGTCAACGTGTTCCACACGTCGACTCCATTTTCGTCCGTACCCAACGTCTGCACCACGCCACGACTACGCCAAGCATTCCTCCAGGTGTACATTACCTCATTATACCTAGAATGACATGAAGATTCCCAGTGCGTGTGAATATCGTTGTCCGAAAAAAACTCCCTATGCCAATAAGCATGTTTCTGCACATATTCGATCAGCATATTTATCAAATAATATATATAATAAATTGTTTATTAATATTTAATTGAATGCACTCAAATACCTGGAATTCCTCCCATTATTCATCCTTTTTCGTCTGCGGCACCTTCAGCCAAGAGTAGGCATTCGCAGCAAACTTGCACTTAATAATCGAATCAGTGCAAATCTTCGATATCTCATTATCAGGAAGTAAGCTGTGACATTATATATTAAGAAACAAACACATTATAAATTAAAAAACGTACAAAAATTGATGCTATTAAATATTGTTAAACCTTAAAATTATTTAATTAATTACTTACTGTACATCATCAATCCATACTCTCAGTCTGGTTTCTCGGGCCCGCGTGGGATGTCGACGACTGAGATGACGGCGGCGAATGCTGTGGAACGGATGCCGACGACGTCATCATAGGAGGCTCAACAGGCCTAAGTGAGCCTTTCCTACGTCGAGATCCTGAGGCCCCACTAGCATCTTGACTCATCTATTTTAATAAATAAAATTTAAAAGTATAATAAATTAATCAATAATTAATATAGTAATGAAATCAATAATTTCCTAATTTAATTAATAACATTTTAGTAATTTAAGTCAATAATTTCCTAATTTAATCAATAACAAAATCACGTTATTAATGAAATCAATAATTTACAAAACTAATTAATAATGACTTAATTTAAACAATAACAATAATTACTATATTAATCAAACCGTACAACACCCCTACTTATAAGAATAATTACTAATTTAATCAACAATAATAACCTAGTTTAATTATCAAAACGAACTAACAAGAAAACTACACTATATATTTGAACTAACATACATTAATTAATTGCAATTAACCAATAAAAAACATATAATCCACGTACTAACATATATTTGAATTAATTATACATATATATTCATCAACTACGTACATGAAATTTTATAATAATTAACATGCAATTTATAATAATAACAGTTTTATAATAATTAACATGCAATTTATAATAATAACAGTTTTATAATAATTAACATGCAATTTATAATAATAACAGTTTTATAATAATTAACATGCAATAATTAATACAATAACTTAATTAAAATTAATTAAGAATTTATAAAACGTACCGTTTAAATTGAAGAAAATTGGAGTACATAATCGTTATGCCCTTTGTCGATCAATCCACGCACCACGCACAAGAAAATCCAATCCACGAACAGAGGAGAGAACAGGGAGAGGGAGACGAAAGCCAAAAAAAAATTTCCTCAAAGAGGAACTGCCTTCGGCAGTTCTTATAAAAAAAAAAAATTTGGCTACCGACGGATATTTCCGTCGGTAGCACGCGAATATTAATGCCACGCGTCTTTTCATTGGTATCCGAGGCGGTGGGTCAAAGCGGGTCGGCTACCGACGGATTTTTTCCGTCGGCAGTCGAAATTTGAACGACCGACGGAAAAAATCCGTCGGGAAGCAAGGCTAAACGACACCGTTTGGCCGCGGAACTGAATTCCGTCGGAAAGTCCGTCGGACGGTCCCGACGGATCTTGGATTCCGTCGGGAGTCAGTCGATTCGAAAATTCCGTTGGCGATCCGTCGGGGCGGCCGACGGAATGGATTCCGTCGGTAGCCTTCCGTCGGCAAACTCCGCGTTTTTTGTAGTGTACCCTCTACTTTATCCCTTTAATACTACTCCAAACAACTCTCACATTAAAGTACGCTCTAACTTGAGATGGAGGGAGCATCTGTTATGGAATTAATGGAGTAAATAAACTGTCTCTCTGTATATCATGTTGGAAGCTTTAAATGAAATTAAATTCTATCAAACTGGCCCCAGTCATTAAATTGTACAATTGTGGTTCACATGGGATGTTACTTGTTAGAGATGTGAACAACTTAAGTGCTCTCTAGCTCTCCCCTGTCTATCTCGAAAATGGGGAAAAAAGATGGAAATTGCGATGTTGTAATGATCCCATACCCTGCACAAGGCCACATAAACCCATCTTTAGCCTTTGCAAAGTATTTAGCCACCTCCAAGGGCCTACAAGTTACCTTCATCATAACGACAAGTATCTCCAAATCTGCTACAATTTCAGGCTGCACCTCAATCACCATTCGCACCATCTCCGATGGCTCCGAACACATCAACGACAACGACCCCGAAACAGTACAAGGCTACTTCGGACGCCTCCGAAGTGCCATTTCTGCCAACTTTGCAACATTCATGGATGATGAAAAATATTCTTCTTGTTGTGCACCTAAACTTATTATTTATGATTCGGTAATGCCATGGATTCTGGAGATTGTTCATGACCGTCGACTACTGGGGGCTCCGTTTTTCACTCAATCCTCTGCGGTTTCAGCCGTCTTCTATCATCTCAAACAGGGCACCTTATTGAGGTTTCCGTACGAAGCAGACGCCGTCGTATCACTGCCGTCGCTGCCTCCACTTGAAACAACCGATCTGCCTGCTTTTCCTGCCCTCGGAGGAGATTCCGAGAAAGTTATTTTGGATCATCTGGCTCATCAGTTGATGAATCTTGAGAAAGCAGATTGGATCTTTTTCAACACATTTCACAACCTGGAAAATGAGGTATATCACTTTAATTTCACGTCCAAATTTAGTTGTGTGGATTAGGATGAGCAGATAATTCATTTACGTTACAATTAAAAAGAAAAATTGGGATTAGATATATTCATGACCATTTTAGAAAAAGTTATATGATATGTATATCAGTATTATATCCCAAATATATACATAAGATTATTGGTATATATATCTAAACTCGGACGCATGCTGAAATTTTGGTATGATATGTATTTTCATATATTAAAACGGTATTGTTGATGAAATTTTCGGTAAAAACCTTGTAAATTTGTAAAAAAAAAAATTCATTTTAAGTCCTGTAACTTAGGCCTAAAAGTTTTCACTTTTTCAATTTACTTCATTTTCAATCCAATTTACAGAAAATTGAAAATGCCCATATATATATTCCTTGTGGTCAGGTATTGGGGTGGATGGAAAACCACTGGCCAATCAAGACTGTCGGACCTACATTCTTGCTACAGCAGTCGACCGATAACGACAACACAATCAGTATTTACGAGCCGAAACATGATGATGCCTGTAGAGAATGGCTAGACTTGCGAGCAGCGGGGTCTGTCGTTTATGCATCACTTGGAAGCGTAGCCTCTGTTGGTAAGGAACAAATGGAGGAACTGGCATTTGGCCTAATAATGAGCAACTGCTACTTCTTGTGGGTAGTTAGATCTTCTGAGGCGGATAAGCTCCCTCATGATTTTTCTTCGGAAAAAGGACTAATTGTTGAATGGTGCAATCAGCAAGAAGTATTGGCTCATCCTGCATTGGCATGTTTCATGAGTCACTGTGGATGGAATTCTACGATTGAAGCGTTAAGCTATGGCGTACCTATAGTCGCCATGGCACAATTTCTAGACCAGCTCCCGAATTCTAAGCTTGTCGAGGATGTGTGGAGAATCGGGGTTAGGGTTAAAGCAGGCAAAAATGGGGTGATTAGTAGAGAAGAAATAGCAATGTGCATCAAAGAGGTTGTTGATGGAGATAAAGGGGTGGAGCTGAAGGCAAATGCTTGCAAGTGGAAAGAGTTGGCGAATGAGGCAGTGCAAAAAGGTGGAACGTCTGCCAACAACATTGACGACTTTGTTTCCAAGCTCATGTCTTAACTTCTTTCATTCCCAGAATATGAAAATTGATGCAAATAAATGGTTCAATAATATACATATTTTGTGTTAAAATGGGAATTCGATGTATTTGTAATTGCTTATGAGATGTTTTTAATATACATGCTTTCTTCTACTATTAAAACGCATCCTCACACGAGTAGGCGAACACTCGTGAAGTGTACGTATGGATCTCACGTCCTGCTCAAACACAGAAAAGTATCTGCAAATAAACAAACTCATGGTTGTACAGATATGGGATTAGAATACCAATCAAAAGTGAAGATGGAACAGAGTGTTAAGTGAAAGATTTAATTGAAAATATTTAATAGCTCCTATAACTTACTAGTTGAAACCTTGTGATCAGGCATATGAAAAAATCACCAAATAATTTTTTTTTGAAAGGAAAAAGGTTGTTATATTAAAAGAGTACAAGAAGTACTCAGAGGAACATCAAGCTCAGTTGTTAGATATTACAGTGTGATGTTGAATTCTACACCAGCTCCAAACCCATAAAGTGAAATATTAAAAAATTGAATAAATCCTAATTTCTCCAACAGAGTTATTCTTCTTTTTGTTTCTATCTGTTTTCATTACCCTGTTGTGGTGGGGCTCTCTTTCCTGTGGTGAGACTTTTTTTGAATGGGTTTGATGGTTTGGTAGAATTATGGAATTTGGTTGAACTTTGTTTTTTTTTTTTTTTTTTTGTCTCCTGCTGCTTATTGATATGAGAATACCTTAATGTGGTGTTGTTGAGAATGAAGACTTGGACGTTCTTGTGGGGCAAAGTGGTGTACACCTGTTTTCCTCTTCCTCAAGATTGGATGGGGCAGCAACCGTGACAATCCTACTTCCCATGCATTGATTGTAGGTTTGAAAAAACTTGATAGTTTTGTAGTGATTGCAGGCGGACCCATGCAGCAGGGACACACCATGAGCCGAGAGGAGGAGGCGTCATTTTTCATATCTTTATGACTTTAAATAAAGTTGGGTCCGCCACTGAGTATCAACTGGTTAGTATTCCTACTTAATTCCCACTCGAGATATAATTTTGTCAAAAAATTATCTTGCAATTCACACCAATCTCTCTCTCTCTCTCTAGAGACAGGAAAATGGCACAAGAAATGGGGAAAAAAGATAGAAAGTGCGATGTTGTAGTGATACCACACCCTGCACAAGGCCACATAAACCCAGCCTTAGCCTTGGCCAAGTGTTTAGCCTCCAAGGGCCTACAAGTTACCTTCATCATAACGACAAGTATCTCCAAATCTGCTACAATTTCAGGCTGCACTTCAATCGCCATTCACACCATCTCCGATGGCTCCGAACACATCAACCGCCCCGAAACAGCACAAGGTTACTTCCTATAGAGAATGGCTAGACTTGCGACAAACGGGGTCTGGTCTGTTGTTTATGCATCACTCGGAAGCATAGCCTTTGTTTGTAAGAAGCAAATGGAGGAACTGGTATTTGGCCTAATAATGAGCAACTGCTACTTCTTGTGGGTAGTTAGGTCTTCTGAAGTACTGCATAAGCTCCCTCAAGGTTTCACTAATTCGGAAAAAGGACTAATTGTGGAATGGTGCCATCAGCAAGAAGTATTGGCTCATCGTGCATTGACATGTTTCGTGAGTCATTGTGGATGGAATTCTACGCTTGAGGCGTTGAGCTATGGCGTACCTATAGTAGCCATGGCGCAGTGGGTGGAGAGTTGGAATTAGGGTTAAAGGTGCTGCAGGCGAAAACGGATCGATTATTAGTAGAGAAGAAATAGCAATGTGCATCAAAGATGTTGTTGATGGAGATAAAGGGGTTGAGCTCAAAGCAAACGCTTGCAAGTGGAAGGATTTGGCGAATGAGGCAGTGCAACAAGGTGAACATCTGCCAACAACATTCTAAATAAATACACCACATTTAGTGTCAGTATCAATTTAATCACTTGATGATGTGGTTTGCTAGCTTGCCACGTCAGATAACACATATTCTTTTTTTTAAAGGTAAAAAGAATTAGTGAAGAAGAGAAGGAAAAACTAGGAGAAAAAAAGTCTCAACAAATACCTAATTCAATTTATATCTTTTAAGTTTTCATTCTTTCAATTTACGTCTTAGAGTGCCAAATTTACATCATTTTTTGGGGGAAAAAACAGAATAGGACAATCCACCCTAAGACTTTAAGATTAAAGACAAAAATTTTTGGTAAAACAATGAAGGACAAAACAGCCTTTAAAATCTCCATTATACCCTTAATTCCATATATTTCGAAAAGTCAATTGTTGTTTAAGATATTACCAGAATTTGGCTAAATTTCCATATTTGAATTCAATCAATTTGAATTCAAATGAATTCAAATCGAAAGGTCTCCTCTCTCATGCAGTCAAACAGTTTCCAAAGAATTTCTAAATTTCCAAAATTACGTAAAAAAAAATTCTGCGAATGAATTTCTAGAATGTTTTGAATTTCTGCATTTTTTGGTTTCAATTGAATTTGGGTATTTGGTTGAAATAGTTTTAGTAACTGCATTTTGAGAATCTGCAGTCATAGTTTTAGTAAAACACATTCATCTTCTTCGAATTTTTTGCTGCATATCCCGGATCTTTTTTTGTTTGATATATTCAGTTCTGAAATTGGTTTGGGATCGAAAATTGAAAACAATGGATTCATCACTAATAATGAAGATCAATTTCGATGGGCGGAGTAAACTCATTCAAGTTACAGAAGCCACAACATTTCAACATATTACAGATGTAATTAGAAGGAAGTGGCCTTCTATATGCCCAGGTAAATATTCATTTCTTTACTCAGTGGGGGAAATTAAGAATTGTTGTTTAGACGGTGATTCAGATTTTGATAGTATGAAAGATTACTGCATAATGACATCAGAAAAATTAGTGAATATATCTATTGAGATTGTTGAAGATGTTATTCAATCTGATGCTGTTGAATCCTTAACAGGAAATTCAATGTTAGGTTATGAGGGGAATGCAAATGTAGTTGATATTAATTCACAGGAATCATATTTAGATAGAAATCAAAACAATTTGTCTAATAAGGATTTTATTTTGAGTGATTCTCAAACTTCTGTGTCGAATGAATTTGTTGGATTGGGTAGTTTACCTCTATTCGATATATGCCCCTCTGAGAAGAAGAAGTCGTATTTGTCAGATCACTGGATGGATTTAATGAAAGTTGGAGCTACATTTTCTGGTGGTGCTCCTGAGTTTAGAGTAGAACTCATAAAGTACTGTACAAAACTTAATTTCAAGTTTACATACCTAAAAAACTGCACAAGGTATGTATATGCAGAATGTAGTGAGAAGGCAACTTTCAATTGTTCATGGTTTGTTAAAGCTAAACAGAGTGCCTTGAAAAATGGATTCGTTGTTCACAAAGCTAACCTAGTGCACATATGCGTAGGAAATCTATTAGATGGTGATAATGGTAGGTTTGGCCCTAAGATTATTAAAGACCTTGTAATTGAGAGTGTTAAATCCAATCCAAACATTAGAGGTAAGAATATTATAGATGGAATTAACGTGGATTACGGATTCTCTATTCCTTACTATAAAGCTTGGCGCGGTATAGAGGCTGCGAGGGATGACATTTTTGGAAGTTATGATGAATCTTACGATCAATTTCGGTGGTATGGTGAAGCTGTTAAACGTACAAATCCTGGAAGTGTAGTTGATTTAGAGATAGATAGTACTACTCACCATTTTGAAAGGATTTTCATTTCTTTCTATGCTTGTAAAGAAGGATTTAAACACTGTAGACCTATGTTGTTTATCGACGGTACATTCATGAAAGGGAGGGCAAAAGGAGTGTTACTTATTGCCACTGCTAAAGATGGAGATAATGGTATGTTTAACTCATTCTAATACTAAAATATATTGTTTTGTACGCTCATTGAATATTATTCATTTATTTATGTGGAAAATATGAAATGCATTTTATGTCAATGTAGGATTATTCCCTGTTGCATTTTCTGTGGTATCTGCTGAAAATAAAAGTGACTGGACATGGTTTTTGCACAAAATTAAGGACTGCATATTCCATCCGAAACAAATCATATTTATATCGGATAGGAACCCAGGTCTTATGTCAGCCTTTTATGATGTATGGGAAAATCCTCCACATTTCTACTGTTTATTCCATCTGATAATGAATCTAAAGGGCAGATACGGAGGGGGGTGGAATACGCAGCACAGAGAAAATATGGCAGACTTATTCAAGCAGTGTGCATACGCGCCCAATGTACGAATATTTGACGATAAGCTTAAGAAATTCAAAGAAGTTGGCGGACGAATTGCAGAAATCTGGCTTGAGGACTTGCCTTATTCACACTGGGCTGTTTCTCATTCACCTAACATCAAGAGATATGGTGAAATGACTTCAAATGCAGCTGAATCTTTCAATTCATGGATACGGGAGTCCAGGGGATTACCAATTACGCATATGATTGATTCAATAAGGTCAAAATTATCCAAGTGGTTTGTTGATAGGAGAATTGACAGTAGTAATTGGTCTGGTTTGTTGGTTCCTTCGAAGGAGGAACTATGGAACGAACGTGTAAATATTAGTGCATCGTGGAGGGTCAATGTATATCCCAATGGACAGTTTCAAGTAGCTTCAAAGACATCAGTCACTGTTGATTTGGAACAGAAATTCTGCTCATGTTTTCAATGGCAAGTTACTGGATTCCCATGTGCTCATGCGGTTGCTGTTATTAAGAGATATTGTTCTTCTATTAACAATGTTGTTGAAGAATGCTTCATGGTATCAAACTATAAACAATGCTACAAGGTTGATTTAAGGCCAGTTCCAGAAACTGAGAAGTATGAATGGAAGCCGACTATGGACAGTGAAAAAGTACTTCCACCGATTCTAAATAAACCTCCTGGTAGACTAAGATAAAAACGAATTACCTCGTATGGCGAGTTTCGTCGTGTAAAGCCTACAAACTGCTCTATATGTGGGAAGAAAGGTCGACATGATCCTTTAATGTGTGCTGCAGTATTTGGAAATGATGTGACAAATATTTACAAGTGAATTGAAGTTAGATTAGATTTAGTTTATTGATCAATAAACTATTGTCTTTGAATATTTCTTATTTCATGGTTATGAAATACTTATTTTGTAAGACTCTTCAGGATTTTATATAATTATTCCACTTTTTTTAAATTGAAGAAATTTTTATGTATAAAATCTTATTCCTCATTTGTATCCATAATCTAATGAATATTTATAGACATAAAAGTCTAAGACCCACTAAATAATAAACTATTGGATAGTTAAATGTTGTTTAAAAAGATTAAATGATCAAATAAATTATGTGTATCATATCTTTAATTGATCAAATCTAAGTTGGGTATCATATTGTTCGGTCCATCAAACATTAAAAAATAAAATAAAAATTTAAAATTTCTATGTATGCGCTGCATATTCGTGTAACATTTCAGTATCAGATCGAAACACATGGTTATTCTGATGTATGGATCTTAAATTTGTAAAATACTTTAAATGATGAGTTTTATATTTTGAATCTAATGGCCCAGATCAACAAGATGTTTCATAGATGGCAGATATCACTACAAGAAAAAAGCTGGATGACAACGCCTAATAGACAACGGTTTTGACAAAAATCGTTGTCTAAAGTTTAAAAAAGGTTGTTTAAAGTAAAACCGTTGTCTTTTCGTGCAAATATGCGCTGAAAGACAACGGTTTTGGTGCTCCGTTGTTGTTTTGCGTTGTAAATCAATTAAAAATTTTAAAAGTCCGCTGATAGACAACGTTTTTGGCACTGTTGTTGTTCCACGTTGTTTTTCTTTTCAAAAATGCTGAAATACAACGGTTTATGACTGTTGTCTTTCTAAGTTATAAAATATACTATTTTGCACTGAAAGACAACGGCTTATGATCGTTGTCTTTCCATGTTGTGAAATCAATGATGTTGGACTTATGACCGTTGTCTTTTCACGTTGTTTGAATAAACTTTTAAGCACTTTTCATTCATGTGTTAAAATTAGCGATTTTAATTTATGTAGTTTAACTAAATTTTAATGTTTTAAAAATTAAATTAAGAAAAAATGTATGTATATTGCTAAATGCAAATTAATATATTTTAATTAAAATTGTCAATTACAATATTAAATTAGAATAACAGCGACCGTCTCGCTATATATATAAAATATAAATTCAAATTATTTGTAATTATTTGACCATTTTCATTTTCTATATATATATATATATTAACTTATTGTCAAATACTACTCCATTAAATTAGAATAAATGTTTGAGTTTTATTATTTTCATTTTTTTTTAATTCATTCAGCACTACTTTTATATTGTATCAAATAACACTTTTAATTTCTATCACTTAAAGTGTAATCAATTGCTGCCCGTAATTTTTTTTTTCTCTCAATCTCAATGGACTAAACTCATAATTTAAAATCATCACTTAATTTAAAATAATCACTAGACGTATTTTTCTCTCTCCACGCAGCGTGCCCAAACTGCTGCTCCCACGTTACTCCACGCTGTCGCCGATCCCCTCCATCACCGTTTTCACCACCGTCGGTACTCCTCTATCGTGATGCCGCTCCACCGCTCTTCTTCCCGGATATCTCTTCGTCGCCCCTACTCTGCCACAAAGAGAAATTGAAACCTAGAAATCATCAAATCTCGCCTACACCCAGAAGTTGGAGCGCTGCTTGACGCGCGAGAATCAATCGTCGCCACCTACTCCTCATTTTTTCGTAGAGCCTTCATAATACGGCTTCTCGAGGTCATCTCTCTTTCTCTCTCTCTCTCTCTCTCTCAAATAATTGAAATAGGTTGATTGTGAACTATCTGTGATTGGATAATGATGCCATTAAATTTGCTCTTCATTTTGACTTCTTGAACATCAAATCTGGACTTCCAGTAATGATAAAATCTGAATTGAAAGTGATTATAGAATAACTTCGATTTATTAGTTTGTAATTATGTCTTGCTCATTGATTAATTGTTTATATTTATTATTGAGTGTGCCTTGAGAGCAAAGACTCTTAGTTATGCTGTCATGAGTAGTGTGTGATAGGGAGAAAATGAGTTATGCCTATTATATGTTTGAGATAATGCCTCAGAGATAAGAGGCTTCATGAATTATGATTTCATTTCGATTGAGGTTTTCTTATCATTTTAATGAAATAAGTGTATAATTGGAATATGAGCATGAGGACCGAACATTTATACTTGAGAGGTGACTTGATATTATGCTAGCAAAATTGTTATTTCCTTGATAAATGCTGAAAAAATCTTTATTATTCAAGATCAGATAAAAATTTTATATGGTGTTTGTGATCAATTTATTTCAATTTTCTAGTACTCCCATATAGTGTTAGGCCGTAATTTCTTGCTACCAATTTTAATATACCCATCCACTAACTAAATGTAGATCAAGTAGAAATAGTAGTGAGTTAAAGGAGGAAGAATATCAGATAAAAATCTTATATGCTCACTTTCTTTTCCTCTTATTTTCTTCTTTTAGGATTTCAAGATTCAAAACATAGTTGGTATTTGTGATGTAAATACTTGAAGGCCTCGTTTATGCTTATAGCGTCTTTTCAAGCGTGAGTGGTTCATTTTCCTTTAGTTCAATATGTTGAAAATTGTATGGTCTTTAATTGGATTCACGGGTATCATGTTTTCTTCTGATTTAGTTATGCGTGCTATTAAGTGAAAAGTTAGGTGATAAATTTATATAGGTAAACATAAAGTAATGCAGATCCACTTTGGACCTTGTTTTATCTAGTTCTCAAGTGGAAGTATAAGCATATGGAAGTTGGGTGTACTTTATCAACACCATCTTTGGAAATGGTGGTGATTGTTTTCCCTATTCTTGGTTTAATTTGATCAATTATATTTCATTTTTCTTCTACATTGTTTTGTTAGTTTTCATGTACTCATTGTTGTTTTGGTTTTTCAGGGTTTATGCCTCCATAGCTCTTACACTGATTACGGAGTCCATTAAAACTAGGAAAGCATGGAAATTTAATTGCAGCAATTGGATCAAAAGATGGAGTCCTTCATAAGAAAACTGCAAAAAATGCGTTCGTGCAATATATGTAATTTTTTTGTAAACTTTTATTTGATTGATAGTGTACTTGTGGATAAACGTTGATAATCAAAATTGTATGCATTATTTTGCCGATCAATTGCTTGATTGCGAATTTGATGTCAATTAATATTAAAATAATTTCAATTATATAGCAGTATTTTTTCTAATATAATTAGTATTTTGGAAAAACATGGAAAGACAATAGTTAAAAATCATTGTTAAAAAGAAACAAAAATTGTTAGAAAGTTAGAAAGACAATGGTTTTCCACCGTTGTCTATTCGCGCATCTCAAAAAAAATATATGCAAAGACAATGGTTTTCATTTGGAAAGACAACGGTTCTGAACTGTTGTAAAAAGTTGGAAAGACAACGGTGAAAAATGTTGTCTATCAGCACAATAAATAAAAATCATATGCAACGACAACGGTTTCCATTAGAAAAGACAACGGTTGAAACCCGTTGTAAAAAAGCTGGAAAGACAACTGTGGAAAACCGTTGTCTATCAGCACAATTCATAAAGATCACATGCAACGATAACGGTTTTCATTCGAACAGACAACGGTTTTCAACCGTTGTCATTTCCAGCTTTTTACAACGGCTGAAAACCGTTGTCTATCAGCATCCACCTACGACAACGGTGGCTACAACAACGGTTATTTGGTTGGAATGACAACAGTTTTTCACCGTTGTCTTTCAGCGTTTTTCTTGTAGTGTATGCACGAACATTATTGTTCCTGCCACGCATATATGTAAATGATGATGAGAGTGACAATGCATATTTCAGATTAACTCGCATATCCTTTGATATTAATGCATGTTTCAGATTAACTCGCATATCCTTTGATATTAATGCATGTTTCAGATTAACTCGCATATCCTTTGATATTAGTGCGTTTCCAATAACAATATATATTCATGAAAGTCAAAACGGATAAAATACATATTTATTAATAAAATAGGAAACAAAATAATGCACATACATATGCAAAAGCCCAAAAAGAAGTAGTTCATATTCAGTGCATATGTGTAATCACATAAGCATATACTACATGTGCAGTGCATATATGAAGGTATACTGCATATTCGGCCCAACTAGCAGTGCATTTTCAACTTGGAGTGCATTTGTATCATTGTAAATTTTAGTGCCTTTAAAAAATGTCAATATATATTTATGAAATTCAAAACAAATAACATACATATGGAATATCATAAAACACTAAGATAATTGCAAAAATAAATATATACACAACCATATGGAATATCATAAAACACTAAGATAAAAATTTTTACACAACATGGCTTAACAAGTTAGCAAACAAAAAGTGTTCAAAATCATAGACAAATAGTTAAAACAGTTAAGTGTTTAAGACACTAGTTTCTGAATGGCTTCACTAGACTGGGAGTGTACCAATACGAGCACCCAATATGTGGTTGATCGTCCATATACATCAACGGCTCGAATTCCTTCGTCATTACATCATAAATCTTGAATCTCCCAGACGGTTCTTCCCTGAACAATATTCCTTTTTTGGAGTTTTTGAAACATATTGGTACACGTTTATAATAATTAGGTAGTATCTCTTCCTTGAAAATTACAACTCTAGACCACGAACGACGACGCCTTGATTCATACGTCAGAATATGCATCTCAAAGAAATAACTACTTCCACCCTCATCTTCAGGACCAAGCTGAAATGCATAAATACCAATACTGGATTCGTCCAAAGCAATAATTGATAAAAACCACGATGACAATATAAACAACGGAGCTTCAAAATCACTGTATGTTAAACGATTAGGGTCGAAAGTGATAAACTCGTTCTCACCGTGACCTTTATATACTTTCCAATGGAACAGACCACCAACAAAACAGGCATTATCAACAGGGGGTTATTAAATGGAAAAGGTGGAATATTGATCCAACTGTTTGAGTTTCTTGAGTATAATTTAGGTTCTGAAAGTATTCCTTCTGGATCAAAAAATCTTGCAACTCGCATAATCATATAATCATCACTCTCAATGTTATAACCTAGACCATAAAACACCCAAGCTTCAGAATATCCATTAGGGATAACAGGGATATCATTTTCAATTAGAAATGACTCCATTGACAATGGATTCCTTAAGAAAATCTGTCATGAACATCACCAATTAAAATCAAACCATTATCACTTCCAAGTATTTCATATTCTTCATTATGCTCTGCAATCGATCTTCTTATTGGGGGAACCTCTGAAGGTACAAAAATGTAAATTATTGGAGGGTTAGCAACAGTTACCTTGTGAATCAGGCAAATCTCTTTCAAATGTTTCATTCTTTTGAGATGGGCTTCCACAAATGAACTGGAGGAGATAAATGCTCTCCATTCCGGCGAGACGCACCTGAATCGCCCTAATGCCTTTGCCGGAAGAAGGACAAGGATGTCCGCTGCAATTTCGGGTGGGATTGTTGAATTTTCAATCAAACGCCTCATTGTTCTTTTACAAATTAAATGAAGATAAAAATTTTCCCTAAATTTTTTCAAATGTGATGAATGCGAGAATCGAGTGTGAAAGATATGGTATAATTGATGCTCCATTGTCAACTTTCAAAAGTGAAAAACTGTTGCGCTTCCCCATGTACAGCAGTTAATTACATCATTTGTAGTGGGGTAATGCATTTAACCTCAGCTTACGCATTAATTATTAATATAATATTATATATTAATTAATATTAACTACAATTTGGCGGTTGTTTCATCATTTAAGTTTTGTGGATTTAATTTAAGGCAGAACACATCATATCAAAGAGCACGTCGTTTGGACTTCCCAATGTAGCAATTTTTACCGAAAATATATTAATTTAGTTTTGCTTATGCGTTAAGTTTCTTATTTTTTTTTTCTGAATTGTTTTTTATTATAGTAATATATTATTTAATAAATATGCTATACTAACTATTTCTATAATAATATAATTTAGAATAAAAAATATTATATTAAATGAAAATAATATAGTGCAAAAATTCAATAGTTAAACTAAATGCATATACATAGTATATGCCGTGCATAGTCGTATTTATGCAAAGCATATAATATTCACACGTACGTGAACATAACTTTGATTATTTATTACTTATTTGTGAGATAGATAATTTTAAATCTTTGTAAAATATTCAAATCAGATGTAGTTTCAGTTAAAATGATTAAAGTTTAAAATGTTAGGTAATTTCTTATTCAATTAGAATTGTTTCGTAAACTAACTAATGAAACGAATAGTTGCAATGCATTAAATGCTATTTAACAGGCCTCTTAAACAAAAAATGAACATAACCTCCATCAACATTTTTTCGAGTAGGAACCTCTCTAAACTGGAAAATTTACATCTTTCTTAAAAAGCCATCAAAAAAAAAATGAGTGAACCAATACCAGAAGACATTTCATTTCAAATACTTGAGCAACTTCTTCCCAAATCACTCATAAGATTCAAATGCGTTTCTCGCATATGGGAGAGGTTGATTTCTACAGATGAATTTGTTCAAAGGCACCTCCGTAGAATGAAAGAAGATAATAGATTCTCAGTGCTCAATCAAGTAAAGGAGGCAAATCCACCTATATGTTATGAATTGGTTCCTCTTGCAGATCCATCATATAGAAGGTTTGTTCGTTCTGAAGATGAAGATTATGAAATACTTGGTACATACGATGGGTTAGTATTTTTTTGCAACACTGATGATCAGTATTCTCTTGTCAATCCATCTTCAAATGAAACTTTTTTTATAAAAAATGACCCTATATCAATACCTCCTCAATTTCGTGAAGCATGGGTTTATTTTTGCATAGGTTTTGACATCGATTTAAATGATTTCAAGATAATGAGAATAGCTAGATTTTGGTCTTTACAAGGATATCATTTTGAGGTGAAGCTATATTCACATAATTCAGATTCTTGGTGTTTTGTTGAACGGTATCCGTATGATAGGCCTCCTATTGCAAATGGTTTTTTTGTTGGTGGTCGATTTCATTGGCAGGTTAAATTTGATGGTGGAGTATATAAAATTGTATCGTACGATGCAAATAAGTCTGTTTATGACCTAATAGATATTCCAAATTTTATACTCCCGACATGGTATGTGGATATTCGTGCTTTGGACGAGACTACTATTGTTGTTTATTCCAGCAAGCTTAGCCCAGAAGTGAACCTAGTGAATAGATACTTTCTTCAGATGCACATATTAACATATCAAAACCATCAATCTAAGTGGACAAGCTTGACGATATACAAAGAAGAAGTTTTACCTTTTATGTTCACTATCAACCCGATTTGCTATTTGAATTTTACGAAGACTTTGATTATGTTCAAAGAAGAGCCAAATGGTACATTTTGCTCTTATGATATAGAAAAGAGAGAATTCCAAGCGCTGGATTCCATGGATGCAGCCCCTGGGGTCGACCGTACATATAGTGTTTTGCATAGCCTTGTTTCTCCATTCCCCAAATATGTATAGTAATAAGTATTACAATATTTATTTTTGTAAGCTATATTGAAGTGAAATATATGTTGTAAATGTTATTTCTGAACAATCTCATATTTGGTATTCTTATTATGCGAAGCGTTGAAACCTATGAATGAAGTAAAAAAAAAATATATCATAATAGCTTCATTACCAAAACACTAATACAGAAAATCAACCAATGAAAATTGAAAGTGTTTACTGCAAGAATTAAATATCATAAAACATTTAATCTATCATAAGCATATCGCATTTGACATTAGACATTGACTTCATCCATAGATACCATAATACCCAAACTACAAAGATAAACAACGTGTATTTAAAATAGACAGCTGATAAATTTAGTGTTCCTTTTTTAGCCTTGTTGTCAACAATATTCCCCTCAACAATCAGAGCAGACAACATCTGTGCATTCTCAACCTTAAAATATGCAATCTCATCTTCTAGCTTCTTGATATTAATCAGCAGGTCGTTGGCTTGATTTCTCTCCTCGTTTAATTTCTTAATCAGTCCATGTATAATATGTTGTCCTCGTGCACACAATGGATCATCAATCCATCTAAAAAACTTGCAGAATCCAGATTTCTGAAAATTAATTTGCAGTAAAACTTAATATTTACATATATGCGTAAATTAAACCAGTTGAACATTGTTATAAAGAATACATATCATTAAATGGAACAACTAACCGGGTACGATTCGCAGCCATGAAATCTCCTACCAACATTCTGATTCTTCCAAGATGTGACGATTTTAGCATCGATTCCACAGTAGCATCTTAGCCGATGCACTGCATTCACATCCCAATTATCCTCACGATTCATATCGCTTCGAATTAATATTATATTAGATAGGTATTCGAATGTTAAAGATATAAAAGTAGGGCAAAATGGTTCCCTTTTGGGATATATAAAGCGTATGTATCTAAATAAATAGGGGAATTCGTTGAGTAATGGTGATTAACCCTAATTTTAGAAACGAAATAATAAAAAATATAATAATAATTTATTCAATTAATAAATACCAAATTTATAATTGGGAAATAATCAATTAAAATAAGTTTCTATAACGAAATTATTTTTCAACGTAATGCATATATAATATGAATACTAGTATACAATTCGTATTTAATTTATATATATATATATATATATATAGACATTATATACAATATATATAAATATGCATATCTAATGAATATAATTAAGGTAATAGTATGACTGAATATATACATATATAAATATGCATATCCTAATGAATATAATTAAGGTAATTGTATGACTGAATATATACATATGTTTTACTAAGAATAAAATCAAGACAATTCATAGATGAAATCGAGCAATGTCATTCCATTCATAAGTTATGAACTCAAAAAGTTGTCAACATCTACTAAACAAAAATAGCAAAACCAACTGAGTGACAGGTAGTTCAATTCGTAGGAGATGAGTACATTGTTTAAAATAAACACACATAACTAATTGTAAACGAACGGATTCAGAAATATCCCAACCATCCGAACACGCATAGCACTTGCAGCATCGGCATTGTAATCGCCTACCGGAGGTTCTTCACCCTTTACAAAGCATTCGAGTAATTTGCAAATTATAATCCCACAATCTAGTGAACCAGGTTGTAGGTCCCCAAAGTTGAGTTAATAACGAGTAAGCTAGTGAAAATGTCTAGAGGGGGGGTGAATAGACTTTTCAAAAATCTATCGAAATATCAGAATACAATATGCGGAATAACGAAATTAACAATGAGCCCAATCTAAGTTTATACTCAACTTCAAAATTCGAGAACTCTGTTCTATACTCAACTACTCTAGTACAGTTAAGTATGTAAACAATTAAACAGTTAAGCAATTAAAACAGTAAACAACACAAACAATTTATAGTGGTTCGACAACTTGTCTACGTCCACTCTCACAAACCCAGTTGTGATGTTTCCACTAAACTCTTCCAATCGAGTACAAAGTGTATTTTCCTGTGATTTTAAGTCCCAAGAAGAAGACTTAGATCTTCTAAGACTATACCACCAGATATGTCTATGATCTAACTAGAAATTTAACAAATATCTAGCACCTTGATAAAACAACAAAAACTAAAAACTTATTCAGTTGTAGTCTTCTAATTCTTCACTTCACTTCTGACTATCTTCCTGAACTTTAATAAACTCTGTGAGTAAGCTTCAGTATATCTTAAGTATGTAGCTTCAGTATGCGTAGTTGCAGTAGTCTTTAAATGATCAACACCTTGAAGTATTTATAGACTTCGATCTTCAAGAACTCAATTAGTTGTAACCAACTCTTCTTGAACACTAACTTCAACTGAATCTTCTTATCAATCCACGCGTTTCTTGTTACGAATTAGTTATTCCCATAACTAACTTCTTTATTTTTATCTTTACACGCGTTGTTGTAACTAACTTCAAGTTGACTTGTCTTGTGTAGTCTAGTAGATGCACTTGTCTTGTAGTCCACCAGTCTTGAGTAGTAGACTTCAACTCTTCTTCTTTAGTCTTCACGTGCGATCTTCAGTAGAAAACTATTCTAATCCTAACAAGACTATTACATTACATTAAGCTTGTAGCTTAGTCAACTTATAAACTATACAATCAATCTATCTATTACATTCAAAAATCATGAGCTCTATACAACAATTATCATAGCTCAATAACAATCTAATACATATATGAATAGCACATATGAAGTACTTATAAATCCGTACTTATCTTTTAATATAAAACAGTACTTGTCTTTCATGTGAACTCTACTGGTCTGTTCAAGATGACTTCAACTCAACTAGACTAGATTAGTCAACACTTAGAAAATATTCAAACTACTTTTGGCTTATCAAAACTTCATCTTTTAATCTTTTAATCATCATGTAGGACTTGTTCTAGGATTCATATCCCAACAATTTCCCCCTTTTTGATGAAGCCAAAACTACTTGAATCTTTTCTCAACAGTAGACTAGTTAAGTAGTTATCTTGTCTTAACATCAAATATTACTTATATTTTCATTCATTCAAAATAATACCAGTAGATATTACACATACTTCAAAAAATAAACACCTAAATATCAGAGCAAAAAAAACTTCATATCAACACATAAAATCAACTAATCTGAAATAGTACCTCCTTCAAGATTTGGAACATTGAACGCATCTAGGAGTCTTCTGTGAATAATATTGATATGATCTTCATCATCAATCTGCTCTTTCTCTAGTAGTTCTTCTTCAAACTTCTTGATTTGATTCATATCCACCCTTCTTCCAGAACTGGTCATAGGACATTTCCATCTCGGAAAACTAGGAACAAGAATGTTAAAGTTTGCACCAGCAGATATCCTTAATATCAAATGCCATAACATTTTGTGTTGTCCTTCCATGAACCTATCAAACACAGAATACAACTCATCTGGACCTTCTGAGTCTCCATATTTGCGAATAATCCAATGAGTCTTCACTTTCATCCATTCTTGACGATGTTCTTTGTCAATGAAGTAGTCAATGAACTTGTCTTCCATCAGATCTTCATCAGACTTTAGCTTCTGCAAGTTTTCAATATGATTTCCAATCTTTCTTTTGCTTGCATAGTGAGCTTCATCATTTGGATTAACAACCTTTTGCTTCTTCATGACTGTTTTCTCAGAAGTAGGTTCTTCTATAACAATAGACTTCCTTTTTGATACCTGTCTCATCTGAACTTCAGCTTCAGGAGATGCAATAGCCTTGCCCTTCTCCTTCTTCAACAACTCAACTGCTTCAGCCTTAGCTTCTTGCTTAGCTTGTTCAAGTTCTGCAGTTTTAACCAACCTGCCTTTGCCTCTCTTAGTCCTTCTAAGATCTTGCATAGCTTCAGCAGCATCTTTAGCCTCTGGTTCAGCACTAGACTTGTCTTTTCTATCTTCAGGAGTGACAACAACTCGACTCATCTTTTCCCCCTTTTTGGCTTCATCAAATGCCTTGAGAGAGAATAGAGAAGTGAACCGAGTCATCTCTTCCATCATAGCTTGCTTCATAAGGTGTGTAGCATTTTCAATTTGCCTTTGGTGAGAACCATCTTGACTCAGCTTATCAAGTTTGGTCGCCACCAACTCCAGCTTCTGAGTAGATAAGTTCAACTCATTCTTAAAATGGGTTGCAGTCAGACGTAGCTTTCGGTTCTCCTCAGTCATAGCACTTATAATCTCTTTTGCTTGTGCTAACTGATCAAAGGCTTCCTTTCTCTGAACATCAGCTACTTCGATTTTGGCTCTATATACTCTTTCCATCTTCCTGGATTCAGTAGCTAGTACACGAGCAAAATCAACTGAGCTCTTCTCCGAATATTCCACCTGGTTCTGGAGAAATCCTTCAATTTGATTGAACATCTCTTGTCTGAAATCGTTGTCCAATTAATTGACTTCATTTATGATCATCTCCTTTGAACTTGTCACAAGGACACTATTCTGTTCAATAAGAGTCTTCTTAAGATCAGTCTTGAGAAATTCATCGATAGACGACTTGATGACAGATTTCAATTCTTCCTTCAATTCATCTATTGAAGCAGCTGGGATAGCATTAGACGACTGAGCTTCGACCAACACTTCTTCCTTTTCAATCAGTTCATCCTCAGTGAACATGACTGCTTCAACAAATTCTTCATCTTCTTCACCTAAATCAAATGAAGTTATCTCTTCAGCTTCGTCAGCTTCATCAGTAGACATGTTGTCCAATTCCAAAATTGGTTCAGATGTCTGGATAGCAACTTCAGCAACATCTGGCTTAATCTCGTCTTCTACCAGATCTGTTTGAGTACCAGCGTCAAATGAGAACTCATCTTCCAGAACGCCATCAGGAATACTCAACAGCTTTTTAACCAGGTCAACCAAGGCTTTGCGAGGGAATAGTTCGGAGTGATCCTTAACTCCACTATTTTCTTTCTGTTCCATCTCCCAATCCATGAAATTGGAGATTCCGCCCATGCCTTGAATGACCTCGAAAAGATCATTTGTAGCAGATTTCTTCAGGGAAAACCAAGTGTAAATCCGCACTAACTTCTCAAACTGTTCCGAGGCAGTGTCAATGTCAAGAGTCGAGAGCTGCTTCTTCAAATTTCTGGATACTCGAGCACGAATTCTCTTCTCTCGCATACACATCGGATAATAAACTAAGGATTCAAATCTAACATCAGACGGGTTCTGAGTAGGTGGGGTCCCTAACTCAGCTGTTGCAGTGGCAACTGGCGTCTTGTCTGAAGTAGATGGGTTGGAGGGTTCAACATATTCTGTTGAAGGTAAAGAGGGAGTTTGGATGGTGGTTTCTGGGAGCTTTCATGTGGCTTGGTCAGGTGTGACAACTGTCGAAGTATCAGTTGTATCTATTATGGGAGTGTTTTGGGGTAGACTGGCTCTAAGCGGTAATGCCGCCAGTACTTGCGAGGTTGAGGGTTGAGGTCTAGGCCTAGATCGATGTGATCTAGCCTTGGTTCGAACAGCAGAATGAGAGAGAGGAGGAATTGACAAAGATTGAGAAGATGTACCAACCTGAAGACTCGACTCTTCTGGTTGAGTAGGCGAACCAACTCTTACGAGAGTGTACATCTCTGGAACTTGAGCACTTGGCTCCTTCTGTTGTTCCGACTCCTCTTCTGTCTGAGTCTTCTCTGAGTCAGTTGCACTGGACTCAGCTATAGCAGCCTTCTCCGATTCCTCATCATCGGACTCATCTTCTGAAGAGCTAGATGAGTTAGTATAGGGTAGAACTTGAGACTCATCTATTTGAACTCGCCTTGGGGCAGCTGGCCTTGCAGCGACTTGCTTCCTCAGGGCTTCCGCCTTTAGATAGAACTTGAGAGGATGGAAGGGCTTTCCTTGACTCCAGTCCGATTTGTTTGGCAACAACAAGGGGAGTAGAATACTCAGCTTGTTGCCGTACCCAACAACATTTGACACTACCCAACTACAAGAGTCGGTGTCAACTCGAACGCTCCTTTCAAAGTACATCATCCGATCAGCTATCAGCTTAAACCAATTGCCTTCCGTAATTCCATCATAAATTGCTGCCATCACCCTTGTCTTGGCTTGGGTGACCGCATCAAAAGAACCAGTGGCGCATAGAAGCATCTTGCTTGCTATGTCCAATAATGTGCGATATTTCTTCAGAAGTTCTGACTTCTTGACAGCAGGGGCCTTGCCATCAGGCTTGAGCCTCATCCTCTTTCCACAGAAGATGCTCATATATCTCATCTCTTGACCAGTGGCATAATTCTCCACATCAATCGTTCCGATGGGCAATCTCAAATGTCTGAAAAACACCTCACGAGAGATTTCAACACGACTTGTTCCGATAAAGGATTCAATCACATCTCCTTGTCTTGTGGCGTTGGCATAGAACAGTAAAATTTCTTCCTCCAAGACAACTTGTGGGAAAGCCTCCAGATAAGGCTTCAGACCACACCGAGAGCATTTGTCCAGAATTTCTTGATTATCAGCAGTGTGAACCCCTTTGAAGAACATCGAAGGTTCCACATGCACCTTGCCTTCAGTGATGTATCAACCAAGATCAAATCTTGCCTGCATGTTAGTTCTAACATCGAAAAGAGAAACAATCGACATATCTAGTGAATAGAGTAAGAACTTGGAAGGTTTTGATTTTGCAAGAAATTGAGAGCTATAGTAGGAGAGTTATGAAATTGTAAGTCAAGTTGTGTGAAAAGTGAGTTTTGTTAGAACAGAAATGAGATCTAACGGCCAAGATTGAAAGATCAGATCCAACGGCTGAGACCTTTGAAATTCGGTTACGGAATCGAGAATATTATGTGATTTGATATTGTAAGTTTTGAAATCCGGCTCTTCTTAGTTAGGACAGGGAGTGTACTCATCTGACCTAGTGTAGTGGAGTAAGAACTGGGTGTATACAGCTCATTAAAAATGGGAGTGTATAAATCCAATTCTAGGGTTTTCAAAATTTTAACATTATCTAATTACTATAATACCCTTAATCTGTTTGAATAGACACTTCATATTTCAATCAAGAGAAACACTTAGCTTGTCTGTTCGAGTCTATCCAAAACAGACGAGTAGACTTAAGCTTCACACGACGAGTTGGCTTAAGTACACAAGACGAGTTCCCCCTTCGCCTGTGCTTGTCTATTCTGAACGTCGAACGACTGTATGTACCTATCTCATCATTTTCAATGTGTAATCGTAGGTACAGGTAGAGTAAGATAAATAAGATGAATATCAATCTAAAGCAATGATCAAGGTTTTGAACAAGATGACCTTTAACAAACATAAGAGTCAACATAAGGATATTTAAGAAATCAAGGATTCCCCCTTAAATGTTTATTCCCTTAGTATTACCCTCAGCTTTACCAGCTTCCTCATCGGGTTGTTTGGTCATCTAGTCTATCCTTGTATACCTGTCTGTTGCGTGAGTAGTCGAGTGCTCTGGTCTAGTGATCTTGTCTCCTTTTCTTGATGTACCTGTCTGGTTAGTACATAGCTAGAGGCAAGTAGGGTCTAAATCAATTAGCCCTAGACTAATGCATAACTCACGAAATCGTGCCTCAGCTAATGGTTTTGTAAAAAGATCAGCTCTTTGAAAATCAGTATGAATCTTTTCCATGCGAATATCCTTCTTTTCTAGATGATCACGTATGAAATGATGCTTCACATCAACATGCTTACATCGTGTGTGTAAAACAGGATTTTGTGTAATGGCAATTGCACTATTACTATCACAGAAAATAGGAACATTTGATTCATGTATGTTGTAATCTCTAAGCTGTTGCATGAGCCAGGGTAGTTGACTACAACAGCTACCAGCAGCCATGTACTCGGCTTCGGTAGTTGAAGTTGCAACACTAGTCTGCTTTTTAGAAAACCAAGATATGAGTTTTGTGCCTAGAAATTGACAAGAACCAGAAGTAGATTTCCTATCTATTCTACAGCCTCCAAAGTCTGAGTCTGAATAGCCACTTAAGGATAGATCATCATTTGAGGGATACCATATACCACGATTGATGGTTCCTTTCAAATATTTCAAGATCCTTTTGGTGGTTTCCATGTGACTTTCTTTTGGATTGGCTTGGAATCGAGCACAAACACCAACAGAGAATGCAATGTCTGGTCTACTAGCAGTTAGGTACATTAGGGAACCAATTAAACCACGGTAATAGGATTGGTCAGCACATTTACCGTTCTCATCTGGATCCATTCTGTAAGTTGGTTGCATTGGTACGCCAGTAGACTTACAAGTTTTGATCCCATACTTGTCTAGAAGATTTCTAGTGTACTTCGCCTGATTTATGAAAATACCTTCTGGAGTTTGTTTTACTTGAAGACCAAGAAAGTAATTCATTTCACCCATCATAGACATCTCAAATTTACTTTGCATGAGTGTTGAAAAACTTTCACTCAGCTTCTTGTTAGGTGACCCAAAAATGATGTCATCTACGTAAATTTGGACGAGTAAAATGTCCTTCCCTTCTTGTCTTCTGAACAAGGTTCGATCGACCTTGCCCTTAGTAAAACCATTTTCCAATAGAAAGAGAGAGAGAGTGTCATACCATGCTCTTGGAGCTTGCTTTAATCCGTACAAGGCTTTCTTCAATCTGTACACCTGGTTGCCTTTGACTTCGAAACCTGGAGGTTGTTCAACATACACTTCTTCCGCAAGAATACCGTTAAGAAATGCACTTTTGACATCCATTTGATATACAGTAAACTTCATGTGAGCAGCATATGCAAGGAACAATCTAATGGCTTCTAGTCTAGCAACAGGAGCATATGTTTCATCATAGTCTATGCCTTCAGCTTGTGAATAGCCTTGGGCGACTAGTCTAGCCTTATTCCTAACGAATAAATCATTCTCATCTTTCTTATTCTTGAAGATCCATCGAGTGCCAACTACATTATGATGTTCCGGCCTATCGACAAGTTCCCAGACGTCGTTTCGAACAAACTGGTTCAACTCGTCTTGCATAGCGATGATCCAATTACTATCAGCCAATGCCTCTTTAACAGTGGTAGGCTCAATAGATGAGAGGAAACAACACCAGCAAAACATAGTTGGACTCGGCTGTTCTTGCGACTCAAAGAGTTGTCGTCTAGTCTTCACACCAATAGTAGAGTCACCAATGATATTTTCAGTATCATGCGCAGATTTCCATGTTTTTCTATTCTTAACAGGAATACTATCATCATCTATATCATGTACAGCATCATGCATGTCAACATCATTTGTATCATCAACAGATTTACCAGGAGTAGTAGAGTCAACTAGAGCAGGCATGTCAACTGGTCTAGAAGACTTACCTTGAGCACTTACCTTCTCCTTGCCATCAGAGTCGAGAGCTTTTAGGAATGGGTTGTAGGCTTGAACGGATTCATATATCTCTGAATCTTTGTCAGATTCGATCGATAGATCAGTTGCTTTCTCACCGATCTTGTCGGCAGACGAGTCCTGTTGAGATTCATCGAAAACCACATGTGGTGTTTCTTCCACACAAAGAGTTGAGTAGTTGAATACCCTAAATGCTTTGCTAGTCGAGGAGTATCCTAAGAATATCCCCTCGTCTGCTTTAGCATCGAAAGCATTCAACTTGCTCTTTCCATTGTTGTGAATGAAACACTTACAACCAAATATATGGAAATATGAAACTCTGGGTTTTCTACCTTTCCAAACCTCATAAGGTGTCTTGCCTAGAGCCTTGTTGATCGCGCTTCTGTTTTGTGAATGGCATGCAGTATTGATAGCTTCGGCCCAAAACTTTTAAGGAGTGTTGAACTCAGCTAACATGGTCCTACAGGCTTCTTTAAGTGTTCGATTCCTCCTTTCTGCTACACCGTTTTGTTGTGGTGTCCTAGCTGCACTAGTAAGATGCTGGATACCACATTTAGTACATAAATCTTTAATATAGCAGTTAATGAACTCAGTTCCCTTGTCACTACGAATCTTGACAATGGACTGGTTCTTCTCAACTTGTAACTTCTTCAACAGTTTAGGCAGAAGTGTTTGTGTATCACTCTTCTTGTGTAGAAAGACTACCCAAGTGAACTTAGAATAGTCGTCTACAACAACAAGTGTGTACCTTCTACCATTCAAGGTTGGAGGAGTTATTGGACCATGAAGATCCATATGTAGAAGTTCTAGGACTCTACTAGTTGAGAGAGTAGGAATTGACTTAAAAGAACCTTTAACCTGTTTACCCTGTTGACAGGCCGTGCATACATGTGACTTGTAGTAAACTTCATTGGGAATACCTTCAACAAGGTAATCTCTGGCTATCTTATTAAGAACCTTAAAGTTTAGATGACAAAGGCGTCTGTGCCAGAGCCACCCAAGCTCTTTAGGATTCTTAGTAAGTAGACAGGTGTCCCTCGGACAACTGTTCCAGTTCACTATGTACACACTTCCTTGTCTTACGCCGACTAGTAGGACTGTGTGCGTCCTTTTGTCAATGATTTCGCATTTGCGGCTCTTGAACTGCACCTTGTAACCACGATCACAAAACTGAGAAACAGAGAGTAAATTATATTTCAAACCTTCAACATATGAGACATCTTGGATCTCAACGTCTCCATTACGGATGTAACCAAATCCTTTAGTGACAGCAGTGGAGCTATCACCAAATATCACTTTTGGTCCTTCTTGCTCATGGTAGCTTGATAAGAGAGCCTTGGTACCAGTCATGTGGTGCGAACAACCACTGTCTATGTACCAGGTTTCTCCTACTGAGCCACCCTTCTTATACAAGTCAAGTCGGCCCTGCAATGAAGATATTCAATAATTTAGGTACCCATTTGTTTATTGGGGTCCTTGGGGGTTAGTCGTGTTCAGAGGAATCCAAGTATACATTGGAGTCTTGAACAAGTTCGATCTTTTAAGCTTTCGCCCATATTTGTTACAAAATAAGACCTTGTTGTCCTTAACTGGCCTATCAGTCGAGTTCGGGTCTACTCTTTGGAGATAGCCTTTCGACTTAATCTCTACTTGAGCAGGCACTGGTCTATGATAGTCAGAGTAGGGCTTGTAAGCATTAGGTCCATACGGTTTATAGACGCGTTTGGGTCTTTCCTCACTAATGATATCATATGATAAAGGTGGAGGATATAAAACAGCTTGTGTACGATATTTTGGAGCTACTTGTCTAGGTCTAGACGAGTAGAGCTGAGACTGCCTTATGAAAGGAGGTCTAGGCTCTTGTCGTCTAGTCTGTACCTGTCTAGTACTCGTCTCCTCAGGATACCAGTCCTCGTATCTAACCTGGTTGGGTCGTCCACGATTAGTGGTCCTTGGAAGATTAGTTCTAGGTTGAACAGGCTTGCTGTTACCATTCTTTTTACCTCCCTTGGTAATCGGAATGTTAACTCGAGCTTGTTTAGGTACAGTACCTTGAGATGGAGTACCAATGTCGTATAACATAGGTCCTTTCCCTTTATCATTTGGCAAAAGTCTTGCGTTAGTAGTAGTAGGGTTCTTAATGACTCGAGTAGACGAGCTAGATGACTCAGCACCTATACCTGTCTTGTCACCTGGGTCTCTATACCTATCTGACAATTCAAGGTTAATCTTTGAAGAGTTAACCAGGTCAGTAAGTTTGAGATCAAGTGTGACAATCTCGGTCTCTAAGAACTTATTACGTTCTTCAAGTCTATTGCACTTGCTCTTTAAAACATTAAATTCATTTCTCTCAGTTGCATGTGTCTTAAGTAGGTCTTGATATAACCTGTCTGTCAATGCACACTTTTCTTTGAGTTGTCTTAACTCTTCAGTCAAGCGTTTATTTAGGACTGTTATATTAGGATCTACTTTGGACTGAGCTTCCTTAAGATCAATGATTTCTTGTTTTAATGCAATGTTTTCATCACTGACTTCGATGAATGCTTGGTTAGCAAGTAGAAGGTCGTCTTCAATAGCACTAGTCGAGTGCTGAGGACTACTTCCTACTTCACTACTAGCAGTGTCACTTTCATCAGTTTCTGAATCATCACAAGATTGAAAAGATGTAGCAGATGATACCTCTTGGTCGATTTTAGCCATACAACATAGGCCATCATCTACTATGAATGCTTCGTCGTGGTCTCGATCAGTCGAGTGGCTAGATAAGGACGATGGCAGCTCGTCTGAATCCAAATCAGAGTCATCATTGGCCATCATTGCCTGCTTGCCACGGTTGTATCTTCTTTCCCTTCGAGCTTTACGTTCTTCTCGATCGTCAGTGCTCAGGTCTGGACATTCATATATGTAGTGACCTGGCTTTTCGCAGTTGTAACACAAGAGATCATTAGTAGCCTTTTTAATAGGAGATTTATCCCTACGTTTATCACGTCTATCAGAACGCTGAATCTTCCTATCGTCAGACTCTCTATCTCGCCTATTACCTTTCGAGACTTCGTCTCTCCTTTCGGATGAGTTTCGGTCTCGTCTAGTCTCAGACGAGTTCTTAGAAGTTGATCCTCTATGATCTCTATAGAACTTCTTATATCTACCGAAACGTTTATTTAGCCTATCAAACTTTCTAACCATGAGGTTCACCTGATCCTTCAGACTAAGATCAGTATCCAACTCATCTTTCGCAGAGGCAGACTTAGTCTTAGACTTAGACCTGTCTACCTTAGAGGACTTAGAAGAGCTAGACTTAAAGGCAACGTTCTTGGATACAGCATGTTCTCTATCACTACTGGCTAGTGGTTCATCTTCATCTAAATCAAACTCATGAGCCTTCAGAGTTTGAAACATAGTCTCTGCACTCCAAGCATCTATGTCTTGGGTATTCTTAACTATCATCTTTACCATTTTCCATCGAGAATCTAAGCTCTTAAGAATCCTAAGATTGATTTCACGAGGAGTATAAGTTTTACCAAGAACTTCAAGGTCATTCATGATTTTAGTGAAACGAGTATCCAGCTGGTCGATAGTTTCGCCAGCTTTCATCCGAAATGATTCAAATCTTTGGACAGCAGTGGATAATTTGCTCTCCTTGATCAGGGATGTCCCTTCACAAATGATAGCTAATCTGTCCCACATCTCTTTGGCAGTCTTACATTTTAACACTTTTCCTAGATACTCGTTAGGAAGGGTGTGTAAAATATAATTCTTCGCCAAACTATCCAAATTATTTTGACGCATTTCTTCTGAGGTTAGATCAGACCTTGGTTTCTTGACGAGGGTGCCAATTGGTTTGTCTTTGTCAAGGTTTGCAGTGTTTGGAACCATTGTCACGATCGGACCCTCGGTCACAACAGAGATCATTAGATCGTGCGTGGAGCTGAAGATAGCCTCCATTCGCAACTTCCAGTAGTCGTAGTCTTGAACCTGGAACTTGGGTAACTTGTTAGCGCTGATCTCAAGAGACATGATTTCAAGAAATAAGTGCTAAGTAGTTTTATGATCAAGAAGCAGATAGATCAGGAACAGGGAACAAGAAACAGATAGAACAAGTATAGATCAAGAACACGTAAGCAAGTACAATCACGGACCAAGACTTCACCCTTAGTCTTAAGTCGGTTATCAAGAAACAGCAGTTCGAAAACCACTGCTCTGATACCACTTGTAGGTCCCCAAAGTTGAGTTAATAACGAGTAAGCTAGTGAAAATGTCTAGAGGGGGGGGTGAATAGACTTTTCAAAAATCTATCGAAATATCAGAATACAATATGCGGAATAACGAAATTAACAATGAACCCAATCTAAGTTTATACTCAACTTCAAAATTCGAGAACTCTGTTCTATACTCAACTACTCTAGTACAGTTAAGTATGTAAACAATTAAACAGTTAAGCAATTAAAACAGTAAACAACACAAACAATTTATAGTGGTTCGACAACTTGTCTATGTCCACTCTCACAAACCCAGTTGTGATGTTTCCACTAAACTCTTTCAATCGAGTACAAAGTGTATTTTCCTGTGATTTTAAGTCCCAAGAAGAAGACTTAGATCTTCTAAGACTATACCACCAGATATGTCTATGATCTAACTAGAAATTTAACAAGTATCTAGCACCTTGATAAAACAACAAAAACTAAAAACTTATTCAGTTGTAGTCTTCTGATTCTTCACTTCACTTCTGACTATCTTCCTGAACTTTAATAAACTCTGTGAGTAAGCTTCAGTATATCTTCAGTATGTAGCTTCAGTATGCGTAGTTGCAGTAGTCTTTAAATGATCAACACCTTGAAGTATTTATAGACTTCGATCTTCAAGAACTCAGTTAGTTGTAACCAACTCTTCTTGAACACTAACTTCAACTGAATCTTCTTATCAATCCACGCATTTCTTGTGACGAATTAGTTATTCCCATAACTAACTTCTTTATTCTTATCTTTACACGCGTTGTTGTAACTAACTTCAAGTTGACTTGTCTTGTGTAGTCTAGTAGATGCACTTGTCTTGTAGTCCACCAGTCTTGAGTAGTAGACTTCAACTCTTCTTCTTTAGTCTTCACGTGCGATCTTCAGTAGAAAACTATTCTAATCCTAACAAGACTATTACATTACATTAAGCTTGTAGCTTAGTCAACTTATAAACTATACAATCAATCTATCTATTGCATTCAAAAATCATGAGCTCTATACAACAATTATCATAGCTCAATAACAATCTAATACATATATGAATAGCACATATGAAGTACTTATAAATCCGTACTTATCTTTTAATATAAAATAGTACTTGTCTTTCATGTGAACTCTACTGGTCTGTTCAAGATGACTTCAACTCAACTAGACTAGATTAGTCAACACTTAGAAAATATTCAAACTACTTTTGGCTTATCAAAACTTCATCTTTTAATCTTTTAATCATCATGTAGGACTTGTTCTAGGATTCATATCCCAACACAGGTACCTGCTGCATAATCTCCGATTGAATAGGATTTGAGAATTTAATCTTTAAAAACGGATGGTTAGGTGCTGATTTGATGAACACTGTTATCAACTTCGCCTCGACATACTTAACCTAGTAATTTAGATAAATGAATGAAATATTTATATTAATAACAGTTTGTATTGAACATATATAAATTTCTTATAATATTTAATTATAAGAATTGAACAACTTACAACATGCATAGCCTCTTTCAAGTATGGATCAGGAGATGTAAGCTTCCTTGGACGAAGGGAGTTATAGAACGTCCATTACCTACTCCTCATTTCCAATTTCAATAGTGTCCAGTGCCCTGTAACATTTGATCTCGTTCTTCTACCAACATCGGTTATGATAATAGGGAAGAGAAGTATATTCTTATCAAAACTTTGTTCAAGAACACTTTCAATCATACTTCCAAATATTTTTTGCTGGGAGATTTCGCGCCTTGAAATCATTGACTAAAAAACAAACATAAAATTATTATCTGAATCTCTAAAATGAGAAAATACTTGGATTATTTAAGTAGTTTATTACCCAACATGATGAGGTCAGTATAGTGACACCGTCAGAGGCAGGATATTGTTCCGATGCAGTTGATCGTATGCAATCAGACCATGCATCTATAACCTGTTTTACATACAACAAAAAATATGATAACCGACATATGCTGTCAGACGATCCATCGATTTTTATAAAACTGAACAATCATTTTACTGAATGATATAATGTTTATTAACCTGATTGTCAACTGTCATCTCATTTAGTAAGTTTATCAGCATTTGAACGGTGACATCAGTTAACGGACCATTCCCAACGTACACTGAATGGCTGAAAATGTATAAACATTATAAACAGATATATTATGCATAAACACACATTGAGAAAAATAAGACAAAATCTAAGTATGTAAGGCTGCATATAATTAAAGTTTCAATTTACCTAGCTCCATAATCATACAACTCGCTAAACAATTGATTCTTCAACCCTAACGGTGCATTCTTAACAGTTTGGACAGAAACATTGAACGGAGACTTTATCAACTTTTGACATGTGTTGTCTATTTTTTGGCCCTCCTCTATCAATTCTTCAGTGTCGCTTAACTCGTGCACCAAATCTAATTGCTGGGTCAGAACTTGCGGAGACATCAGAATAGGCTTCCTGTCATTTGCAAAGGTTCTCCCTTTGATTCGATCAACCATAGAACTAGGAGATCGAATAACCTTATTCCTTCTTCCTACTTTAACAGCTGGTCTTGGTGGACTCTCATAATTAATTTCCCGTTCGCATTCACTTCCAACCTGAACTTTACTAACCGAAGTTCTCGCCAATAATTCTGTAGCAATAACAGGTTCTACTGTAAGAACATTCTCTTCCTCAAACACACTACTAGACTTTTTACCCAACTCTTCTTTTTCAACTCTGTCTAGTTCTTCCATCATCAACTCATCTTCTGTTAGTTTGTTCAAAGGCTTGCTGAGCATTTGATTTTCTGCCTTTATCACTTCTATTTCAAACTCCAGTCCTAAAATCATCTGATTTTTTGCATTCTTATCCAGTGCATATGTAGCTCTTTCCTTCTCAAATTCTTCTTTGAGCTTCTTTATTTCAAGTTCCAGCTTCTCATTGCACTTTCTCAAATGAACAATATCATCCAAACTTTTGTCAACCTCATCTTGTACAACCTTATCAACTTCAATACTGACCCCTTTTTTAACCACACCAAATTCAGTATGATCTTCAACAAAAGATTTTTTCAGATCACTGCAAACCCTCATTACAGTTCTATCAACGTCCACATCGCCCGGTTCATTATTATTACCAAATCCTATATCAAAAGAAGGACCATCATCCATGCTTGTAGCCTTCAATTTTGAACTCGATCCAACATCAAAATTTACAGCTTGCTCTTTACCGGGAAAAACACGTTGCCTGTCTACAAACTCTGCATTTGCATTTACATCAGCAGTTGCGCATGACTGTCCACGAGCATTCGTAAAATCTCCAGGATTACTGTCAGCCCTTGCTATCCTATTTGATCTTTCATTATCTCTGAATGCATTCAGTGTATTGTACTGTTCTTCCTCCCAAGCAGTTTTTTTCAAACAATTGGTTGACAGTGTAAAATGCATATAACATTTTCAACAAATTCTCCATATTAATCATTTTCAATAATATTTGTGATAGAAAAATATGTAGAGTTAGTATTACCTTAGAATGTTTGTTCAGAATTCCCCTGTCTAGAACAACATTAAGAGCGTTTAAATCCCACTTCAAAAATCTCGGGAAAGCTCTGTCGTTCAACGGATCTATTAAGGAAGAGTGTTCACAAAGCCAAAACTGCATACAAAATTAAAATTAGTAACTGTAACTATATATCAATGTTGCATATAAATATACATGGAACAATATAATATAGAAGTAAATGCTTACAGGTAATAATGCAGCACAACCACCTGACTTCGTATCCTTACTTTTCTTAACATGATACTTCAGATATTGAACTACAAACATACTCCAATCGTACTTGCATACATCATAAAAATCCTCCAAATATAATGTCAAAAACTATGGTAAAGCACCACTCTTAACCGGACATAGAATACCACACATAACATAACAACTCAATAGTCTAGCCACATCCTGAAACGATTCTTTATCAGTGCGATGCTGCATTTCTTGAATCTTGTTCTTTATCAGTGGACGGTATAAAGATGGCAAAGGCTTTCTGTTCAAGAACCTCCCATCAAAGCATCTTCTAATCCAGGCAGGGTGACTATAATTATCAACTCGAAATGGCAACTTCTCGTGACCAGATGTTAATCCCAAGATTAACTCTGCATCACTTCTATTCAAATCCAATTCCTCTCCCCCAATCAAAAAACCACCAGAGACCTTGTCGTATTTTGAAACAATTTGTCTGATATCTTCCTCATACTTAGTACATTTAATAACCATATCCTCAGTTCCATTTTTTAAAATTGCTTCAATTAAGAACCAGAAAGGTGTCAGTTTCATAAATTCATAATGCATGTCTGAAAACCTGAAACACAGCATTTCCTTGAAGCATGTTCGCATATTTGATCGAAAACAGTACTCTTTCACAATCAGTAACTGATGATCATAAAAAATGTAGTTAATATAGTTATGCATAATTACCCCTTAAAATAAAATAAAATGGTCCAAGATACATCACTTACCTTTAATTATCTTCTTTTTTCTTATATTCAACTTAGTTTGTCTACGTTTGTTTCTGCTGCATTCTCCAATATCAGAATCTGAATTACGAATTTATCAAACCAAGTCATATTGTATTAAATAATAATTATGATATGGTATTAAATATAGATACAAATAAAAACTACAATACAAATTAAAACGATAATTATATTTACCTTCAGAGACAGACATTGTGTGTTCATCTATATCCACCTCCATCTCCGGTTCGCTCTCAAAATCTAACAATATATGAATTCATATTAATAGGTGTAAACCAATTTCATGTATGAATATAGTATTCATACAACAAATGTCATTACAAACATATAAACATAACCTGAATCATCCGATAATACTCTGCCTCGCATAACTTTTTGCTTTTTTCCTGATATTGAATAACAATGTTAAGTTAGTTACATCTGTATATTTCATAATAAAACAAACAAAAAAGCTATTGTATAAGAATGTTATACGATCCAACCTTTTCCCTTGTCATTTCTGACCTTAACGGTTACGTTTTTATTCCTTTTTCCTTCAAAAAACAGAAAACAACTAAAGAATCAGACACAGACTGCATATAATTATTATTTTAAACTAAAATTGCATAACAACCATATATAAATGAAATCTAATAATAAAGACTTACTTGCAGATGCTCTAACAGCTTTAATTGCTTTCTTCTTTTTTATATTTCTTCCACCTTCCTTAATTTGTATCCCACCTCTTTTACCTCTTGCCATCTTCATATATGTATACAGAAAAACATGCAGATGAAAACACATGTTAAAGATATATATTCAATAACAAGTAACTTATTTCCCTTTTCATATCTCCACAAGAATTCTGAATCTTAAAGTAAGTGCATATAAATGTGGAATCTTGTTTTAACAATTGTAACAACTTGTATTTGTCTATAACCCATAATTTTGAAAAAAATAGTACAAAATTCTGAAAATTTAAAATGCCCAAGACTACTTCTTCAATATACAAACATTAACTATCTTATTGTTCAAATTTAAATTGTATATGCGGATAGGCACTTCAATTTTCAATCTATTGTTTTTAATCAAAACAAATCATTACCAGAAAACAGTCAACATCGCTAATACGAGTTTCATATTTCGAACTATGCTCTATGAATATGCAAAACCCTAAGCAAATATCTACAGTACTACCCCTACAAAAACAGAGCATTTTCAAGAACAAAAATCATTTTATCAACACAACAGTATCTATAAAAAACATATAATCATCATAAAAACAACTGAAAATCGAAAAAAAACATGAATCACATATATTTAAAACATTGCGAAAACATATACACTATGAGATTTCGTTTTTTTATACCATTGATCATAAAATAACAGACATGCAGTAAAAAAAACCTGGAATAAAGATGGAAACGAACGCGATTTCGAGTTTCAACCCTTCGAAGCTTCGAACTAATCTCTGAATATCAAGCCACCGCGTGAATATGCACTCGAGTCAAGCTGAGAGGAATTTGGTAATATGTTTCTGGAAGAAAAGCAGCGCGAGATTCTAGGGAGAATTAATACCTTAATTGAATTTTAAATTGGTTGACTTCCCTAATATTGCTAAACTAAATTAATTGAATTCGAGTTTAAAGCCTAATTTGAAAACAGGGGCATATTGGTCTCAACCTAATTAATTTTGTCCTTGGTTGTTTTAGTATATATTTTTGTCTTTCTTTGTTTAAGACACTAAGTTATTGTCTTATATTGTATATAATCTCCATTTTTTGTCCAATTTACATCATTTTCGTCGAAAAATTAAAATTTCGGACAAATAGTTCAATTTACATCAATCAAATTTAAAAATAAAAAAAAACGATATTAAAAATTTCTAAAAATCTCATTAAAAATTACTCCTATAAAAAAATAAAAAATAAATCTAAAATTCAAAAAATCTAAAATTGTTTAAATAAAAAATTATAAAAATCTAATTAAATTTTCTAAAAATTATAATAATTACATTAAAAATCTGAAAATCTTTTAAAATTTTAAATAACTTTAAATCTTAAAAAATCTATTGATAAAAAATTAGAAATTAGAAATTTTAAAATGTGTAAAAAAAAATCTATATTGTCAGTCCTTTAAAAATTGTTTTACATTATATTTTATAAGTTCGTATAGAATAAAAAAATATGAAGGGACGGGGCCTTTTTTTAAAGTTCGATTCATGCCCAAATATTGCTAGGACCGGCCCTGGTTCCACCGTTGATCGACGCTCTAAGAGGGGGGGGGGGGGTTCTCTGAATCGCAGGATCACGTGCCGGTGCGCTCTTCAGTTTATCCCTTGATGATCAGAACAAAACCGCCATCGGAGTATTAGGCGCGTTGCTGCCGCTGCTCCACGCTCTGCGTTCTGAGTCGGGGGCGCTGGCGTTGTACCATCTTTCTATGGTGTACATACAATTTAGGCGTATAAAACATGAAGAGCTTTTCAAAAACTAGCTCTTGGAGAGCTGTTATGAAGGGTTTTTCAAGTGTGTCTATTTTTTTGGAGAGCTGTCATGAAAAAAGAGCTCTTCAAGCTTAAATGTGTAGTAGTGATCCGTGTTGCAATGCTCGTGTTAGAGCTAGTTTGAATTGCAAGCTACAGATCCAACTGAAATGGGATTCGATGTGATTAAAGATCGAGTCAAGTAATTGATTATATATATGTAAAAATGTACATTTAAATAAATAAATAATTATTATTATTATTATAATCCAATCATGTTTGAGAATCTAATTACTTTAATTTAATAATCTCCCTAGTGGCTTCTACTCTTTACCATTTTCTAAGATGTGGTGCAAATTGCATTATTAGCACTAATTGTGTTTTGTAATGATTTCAGATAAGCTCCTTCTCCTAATCGCCTAATTATTATAGGTTTAACACCTAGCCACATTTTTTCATGTTTATCCCGTTTGTTTGTTTGTTTGTTTTTGTTCTTTACAAACAAAAAATATAATACATCATGGAAAAACCACGTGTTTTACTAGGTGTGTCGATTCCACTTGAAAAAATGTACTCGGTCGCTCGAATTAGACTTCAACGTTAAAAAGTAAAAAAAAAAAAACGTCTAGTCGAAAATCGCTAGGCGGGCAGTAGACCGACACATCGTCTAGCACTAGGTGCCGCCTAGACGGGCCTAGAGGACTACGACTTTTGCAACTAATGATGTTTGGTCTTATCGTGTTTGAGATAACGATACGAAAATTTTGTGTGTCAACATATAATTATCGTATTCGTGTTGTGTACGTTCGTATTTGATCTTATAAATCTCTATCATATCGACACAATAACACAATTTGTCAGGTCTACGAAAAAGTAAGATATAAAGTGAGAGAATGAGATTTAGGTTGTTCAAAGGGCTCACACAATTGATGGAAGCAGACATCGAATTCTTTTATAGATCACATTTCATGCCGTTGTCCCCATGTAGACACTTGCTGATATATTTTCGAGTCAAACAAGTCCTTGAATTAGACAATAAGTACATCCTCCTGGACAAAGATAACCTACAAAAGTGGTACATATAAATTTTAATTCAATATTATCATTTTTTTTAATCATGTTACTACTAACTTATAAATGGGTTGGTCTGCTATGGACTCGAGTGCATGTTGTGCACCCTAGTCCATGTTGCACTTTTCAGTTTTACTGACTTACACTTTTTGGTAAATGGTGTTGCACTTTTCAATTATTAAACTGTATAATAATATTTTTAGTTATAGTGACTTACATTTTTTTAGTAATATTGTGTTGTACTTTTCAATTTAATAACTTATACTTTTCTTTAGACTAGGGTGCACAACATGCACTCAAATGCATACTAGACTTTACCCTTATAAATTAGGTTAGTAAATTGAAAAAAAAAAAATGCTAATAACTTGTTAATATATATAGGGAAATAATTTTTTTACGTCCCATAACTTTACAACTTTTTCAAAAACGTCCCAAAAAAGTTAAGTTTTCCAATTACGCCCCAAATTTTAGCTAACCTTTTCAATTACGTCCCAAAGTCGCCGGAAACATCAAAACGACGTCGTATTACGTCATGGTTACGACGTCGTTTTGATTTTCCGGCGACTTTGGGATGTAATTGAAAAAGTTAGCTAAAATTTGAGACGTAATTGGGAAACTTAACCTTTTTGGGACGTTTTTGAAAAAATAGAATAGTTATGGGACCTAAAAAAATATTTTATTGAAATTGTTTGATTAATTGATTGTATATGTTTATATACTTTTTTTTTTAAATTTATATACTTGATATTTATATATTTTTTTAAAATTTTCTTTGCAATGTAAATCTAAACAAATAAATTTACTTATATTTTATTATCGAAAAGGTATAAAATCGATATATATATATATATTATTTATATAAATAAATTATTAAGTATAGTTTTTGGATAATATTAAATAGTACGTTATCACATTTATTTATTTTATAATAATTTTAGTCTTTATTTCATTCAATTTTAGAACATAAAATTATTACATGATATTTTGTTAACATATTATATTTATGGTCATTAATATTAGCATAATTCCTTATGGTAATTATTAGTTATTAATATTTTTATGTTTTAAAGTTAAATCAATTCACAATTCTTAATTAATATGGATATATGAAATTTTATTATCTATTTATTTATTTTTTAATTAATTAATATTAATTTATCTTATACAATTAAAAAACATTAGCCTTTATTTTCAATTTTAGAATATAAAATTATACTGAACAGAATTACATGATATTTTGTTAAAATATTATATTTATGGTCATTAATATTAACATAATTCCTTATGATAATTATTAATTTTTATATTTAATTTTTTAAAGTTAAATCGATTCATAATTTTAAAGTTCAATCGATTCATAATTTTTAATTAATACGGAGTATATGAAATTTTATTATCAATCAATCTATTTATTTATTTATTATTCATTATTTTTAAAGTAGATGATTATAATTTTAATATTAGTGTACATTTTAATATATTATATGTGTATATAATAATTCAATGAAATATTATACGGAGTATATAATATTGTCATGTTTATTAGTGTTAAAATTTTATTAGTTCCATATTTTTTTAATTTTTTTAAAAACGTCCCCAAAAAGTTAAGTTTTTCAATTACGTCTCAAATTTTAGCTAACTTTTTCAATTACGTCCCAAAGTCGCCGGAAAATCAAAACGACGTCGTAACCATGACGTAATACGACGTCGTTTTGATGATTCCGGTGACTTTGGGACGTAATTGGAAAAGTTAGTTAAAATTTGGGACGTAATTGGAAAACTTAACTTTTTTGGGACATTTTTGAAAAAGTTGTAAAGTTATGGGACGCAAAAAAATTATTTCCCATATATACAAGTGAATTTCCTAATTTATGATACATCAAATCTTTCTAAAATATTTTATGAAACAGCGGTTTAACATTTGACATTCAAGATTGTAAATTAAGGTATGAAATTAATTTATTTTTTTGCTGAGAAAATAAGTAATAATTGCAGAAAACTTATTTGCTTTGTGGGAAAGCTTTCTGTTTTTCTAGATTTTTCCAAAAAAATAAAACGTTGGTGAATGGGCAAATGGAAGATTTGATTTACTTTAAAGATGTTTTCTGATTTTTAAGTGAGAGATTACATATTAAAAGTTTTAAGGGTTAATTCTAAATAAATACACCACCTTTAATCTCAATATCAATTTAATCACGACCTTTACAATTTTTTTTTTAAACTCCAATCTTTCATCGTGTTGCAATTAGATACACATTTTTTTTCTCCGGTCAACAATTGATGATGTGGCTTGCCGAAGCTCGCCACGTCATATTACACATATTTTTTTTATTTTCCACATAAAGATTACACTTTATAAAATTAAAAATATAAAATTTTATAAAAATAAAAATAAAATTCCACACGTCTCCTCTGCTTCTCAAACTAAATCAAATTTTCTTCTACCATTCTCAAACTAAATCAAGTTATTCTATTCTAATCATAAAAATTATAAAAAAAAAAATCATAGAAAAGCGAAAAAAAAAAACAAAAACTCACGCATCTAATCCATGACCATTGGTGATTTGGTGGTTTAGTTTTTCAGAAATTCTTAAACTATTTAATAATTTTGTTGTTTTGTTCAACTCGTTCGAGAACTATAATTTTTTTTTATGGACCTCAATTAATTATTGTATTTGGGTGTATGCTCAAGATAACCTTTGGTAGTTTTTTATTATTTTGTTCAACTAATTCGAGAACTACAATTTATATGTTTTATGAGAGAGGAAAATATTCTAAGAATTAATGTGTTTAACAGTAATGATTATTGCAACAAAAATTTTCTAACAAAAATGTTCTATCCCTTATGATGTTGATTTTTAGGATTTGAAAAGAAGAACTTGATTGATTGAGTTTGAGAAGTGAGAGAGATGTTGTTGAGTTTGAGAAGCAAAGAAGACGCCAAGTGTAATTTTTATGATTAGAAGAGAATAACTTGATTTAGTTTGAGAATGGTAGAAGAAAACCTGATTTAGTTTGAGAAGCGGAGGAGACGCATGAAATTTTATTTTTATTTTTATAAAATTTCATATTTTTAATTTTATAAAGTGTAATCTTTATGTGGAAAATAAAAAAAATATGTGTAATATGACGTGGCGAGCTCCGGCAAGCCACATCATCAATTGTTGACCGGAGAAAAAAAATGTGTATGTAGAATTAATCCAAGTTTTAAATTATCTTTTAAAATATATCAATAAGAATGATGGGGATGATGACGCAGAATGACACCTCACTAATCTAGTTCCATAAAAAAACCCGAAGGTTGGTTCTATATCATTAATACTATACTCCCTCCGTCCGCCTATAAGCTTCCCATTTTACCATTTTGGTCCGTCCGCCTATAAGCTTCTCATACCCTTTTTGGTATGTACTTTTTCTTACACATCACTTTATATCTTATTTTTTCTCTCTATCTCTCTCCTCTTTCAATCGCATCACTTGTACTATATCTATTATTTAATCACTTTTCTTAATCTATGTGCCAAAAAGTAACGTGTAACTTATAGGCGGACGGAGGGAGTACTATATTTGAATTAGTACATAAAATATGTGAACTCGAAACTCGAAAACATTAGAAGGTGTCATAATATAAACTAATACTATTATACTGTATATGAACTAATACGTACAATACTGCATATTAATGAAAATATCACTTTTAGTCACTCAAGTTTAACTCTTTTCAAATTTGGTCAACCACATTTAGTTACTATCAAAATTGGTCACTCAATTATTATTTTTTATCAAAATTGATGTTACTGTTAGTTAATCGTTATTGACAATGGGGAAAAAGTTTTGAGGGCTATTTTTTTTTTACATCATTTTCCCTAAACCATACTCCCTCCGTTTCATAAAGTTTGTCGCATTTCTTATTTTGTATAAAATTAAGGAACATATTTTTTTGACAAATTTACCCCTCGTTATTTTCTCCCCCTTTCTTCTCTTTTTCCTTTTATTTTTCCACCTTCCTTTTCCACAATTTCTTTGACCTTTCCAAAAAAAACGTAATTAATATATTTTCAAAAGAATATGGGCAATTTAGGGAGATCATTGGTAAAATTAGAAAAAGCGACAAATTTTTTGAAACAAATTTAAAGTACAAATGCGACAAACTTTTTGGATCGGAGGGAGTATATCCCAATTTTTTTTTTTTCAATTTCCACCGATAACAATTTCTATAAGAACCGGGAGTTAATGTCTACAAAGAACAAGAATGCTTTTGTACCCCGTAAGCAAAAGGTTGATCCATGTCTACAAAAAAACAAGAATGTTTTTGCACCCCGTAAGCAATAAGTAATAAGTAAAAAGGTTGATTCAGCATTTGAGAGTCTATTTTCTGATGCAAATGACATATTTTGTGTACAACACTTTGTAATATAAAAAAGATGATTTTTCAGGACTTGCAGTTAAGAAGGCATTGTGCTCAGCAGCTAGCATCTTCTATAAAACATGTTGAGGGTAGACAAGAATTATCAGTAAATTGCTAATAATCATTTAACTCAATTATGAATTAATTTATCAAATTATTTGTTGTTGGTTGGTTTACTTTTCATTTTATAGGTTGTGCAATTATCAAGGGCTACACCCTTTATTGTCAAATCTAATTACTTACATAAAAAAAAAAGTGACAGTGTTTCATCAAAAGACCAAACAAGAAAAATAACAAAGAAAAAGCTGGTGAGATTAGTCAAATTATGATGGTCATCTACTATTTGATATACTCAGTTTTTATAATTATGATTTGTAACAAAAGGAAGTTACAAAAGAAAACAATACATGTTTATTGTGTTTAGTATAAACACACTACTTTATATTACCCTTTACAACAGTAGTTCTATGGTTTATAATTATTGTATTCAATGTAGTTGAAAATTATTCAGACTATATGTCCTTTTGTACTCTGTTTTTCAGATTTGATTTTTTGAACAATATTCAAATGACTGGTTTTCATATTCAATTAGTGTAATAATTGGAGATAGAAACTTATTTCAAATTAGTTAATTATTAGAATTCATTTCCCTATTTATAATTATTCGATCATGATCATCTATGAACATTTGTGGTGAAAATTAATGGTAAAGAATTCTCTAAAATTATCAATTCATATTAAGAATATTTCAGAACTAAATTCAATTCAGAAGAAATTGTGAAAAAAATTGGGGTTCAGGGTTTAGAAATTTTTATGAGTAGAAATTGAAAAAGAAATTGGGTCTAGAAATTTTTATGAGTAGAAATTGAAAAAGAAATTGGGGTCTAGGATTTATGAATTAAAAGAGGGGGAAATGGTGTAAAAAAGAATTAGTCTTAAAACTCTTTCTCCGTTTACTAACAGCAACATCAATTTTGATAAAAAAGAAGGTTAATTCTAAATAAATACACCACATTTAGTATTAGCATCAATTTAACCACGACCTTTACGATTATTGTAAAAAAAACCCAACCTTTCATCGTGTTCCAATTAGATATACATTTTTTTTTTGGGTCAACAATTGATGATGTGGTTTGTCGGAGCTTTGCCACGTCAGATTACACATATTCTTTTTTCTTTATTTTTTTTCCATGTCAAATTACACTTTATAAAAATAAAAATAAAACTTTATAAAAAATAAAAATAAAATTAAAATAAAACTCCCCTCTCCGTCTTCTCCTCACTTCAAACTCAATCAAGTTCTTCTATTCTTACCCTAAAAATCATCCTAAATCAATCCCCTAAAAATCATCCTAAAGAAACCACACATTTAATCAATGACCATAATAAATTTTCTGGTGGTTTATTTTTTCAACAATTCTTCAACTATTGAATTATTTTGTTATTTTGTTCAACTAGTTTAAGGACTACAATTTATATGTTTTATGGGAGAGGAAAATATTATTAAGAAATATTCTAGTAATTAATGTGTTTAACACTAATGATTACTGCAACAAAAATATTCTAGAAAATATTATGAAAAAAATATATTTAGCATACTAAAAGTCAGAGTTAGACTGTCTAATGTAGTCTAATGTAAAAAACATTTACAATTGTAGGCTATAAGTATGCAAGTCACTTCCACTGCCACTCCTTCCACCTCTTATTCTACCCCTCACTGAACTGTCGCGGCTTCACCACCTCCTCTTCTGGTCTGCAACCAGATGCTTGGAAGAATGAATATAACAATATAGTTATGAGAAATATACAAATACTCCCTCCATCCGCCTATAAGTTTTTCATTTTACCGTTTTGGTCCATTCGCCTATAAGTTTCCCATACCTTTTTTTTGTAAGTACTTTTTCTTAAACTTCACTTTATATCTTACTTTTTATATCTATCTCTCTCCTCTCTCAATCACATCACTTGTACTATATCTATTATTTAATCACTTTTCTTAATCTTTGTGCTAAAAAGTAACGTGAAGCTTATAAGCGGACGGAGAGAGTATTTAATAAAATAAGAAACTTACCTCATATAGTGTCAAAGGCTTCGCAAATCAATACATTCATGTCTTGGTTTGCCCATTTTTCTTAAAACATGAGTCACATGACAAACATATAACATGATATTTTTTTTGGAAGGAATAACATGACATTTTAAATGTGTGTGCCAAAAAAAATATCAGTATAAATGATCATAAACACAATCTTACATGCAATTTCTCTAGTCTTTTGAAGTCCTTTGGCCCATTACATTATATACAGAGCAACTCATTTGTATTCCATGTCTGGTCAATTTTATAGAATTTCTAAGATTTTCCTCAAGACCTCTCTTCCTCATCTTCCACACCATTCTACCACTCAAGGGTTGAATGTCATTCTGATATGCTTGACCTATTATAGTACCTGTTAGGATTAATGCAATATTGGATGTCATTTGTTTTCTATCTATGAAAAGAGTTGTTATTGTTCTGATCTTGGAGTTCAACAAAGTTGGGTTAAGGTGTAACACAACTGATAAGGTTTAGTGGTCTGATTAGGAGTCAACTAATCTGATAAGAGTTTGGACAACTCTGCTGATCCAAATCGTCTAAAGTCAGTCCAGGAGGGTTGAGGCCAAGTCTGATGAAGCCAACTCAGCTGATCCCAACTCAGCTGAGTCAAGTCGACTGAAATCTAGTTTTCAGAGTTAGTTAATTATATTATTTATGTTAGTTAGTTAGTTGGTTACTGGCAGTTATCCAATGCATTGTACATCTAGTGCATAGGTTGTGGGTTACTGAAACTGAGAGTTTTGAGAGATCAAGCTTAGTGAATACTTGTAATCTGTAACTTTCATTTGAGATTAGTGAAGAGAGCCTTCTATCCTCCGTGGACGTAGATCATTTGATCGAACCACGTAAATCCCGTGTTCTTTCTTTGAGTTCTTTATTCGTTTTTGTTGGTCCTGAAAGGAGTATATAACAAGTGTATGGGGGGGGGGGGGAGGGAATACACTTGTATGCAAATCTTTTGCAAACTTAACCAAGTATGACTTCAGCAAGATTGTCCTAGACAACTCTGCTGAGGATGTATAACTTCTTAAAGATAACCAAGCTACTAAGTACTATTGAGTACTTAGTTGAATGACTATCTAAGTTAGTTATAAGTGCAGAATTAGTGGTTGGCCCTTTAGTTTAGACTCCTTTTAAATTCTGAAATCACTTAGTCAAACAGTCCAGTTTTCAGGGATCTTGTCCAAATAAGCTTTGCACAGTCTTTGAGTATATGTCCTTTGAAAGATCAGTTTTATGTGCAGTGTTGAATGTATGAAAGTACTTGAAAGAAAATCAACACAAGAGTTTATAGTGGTTCAGAGACTCAACCTCCTACATCCACTTTCCCTGATTTAACAGGATAATTCCTTCACTCTTGGAATTAACTTGTTTTATAGTACCAAGGTGCACTTGATCAATAACACCACTCCTTGGTGAATTGATCCCTAGGATGTATAGAGTCCTAGTACCCTTTCTCAACTCAGAACTGAACTGTTCTTCTCTCAACAGGTAGTTCCTTCCACTTCTACTACTACAACCTTCTCACTTTCTCACTTGAAAGGTATAAGGGTTGAAGTAAGGTTCCAACTAGTGAGATATCCTTTACAGTGAAGATCAGTGTATAAGGATATGATATCTCTCTAAGCTTTTGTATGGATATACAATTGAGGTTCAGCTTAGATGAAGTGTATGAAGACTAAGATAGTCTCTTTGAAAGCTTGAAAGCACTTGTGATGCTTTCAAATGGTCTTCACACTTCTGTATTTATAGACAAATTTGAGGATTTACCCGTTGGAGAGGCAGTCTCAAATGTCCATAAATGTCTTCCTTTAGCTTCTTCAAACTGGAAGACAGATTCTTGATAGTGACATGTCCTCATTTGGGAAATAAACGGCTGTAAACACTTAGTCTTCATTTTGCAGCACTCTTCCCAAAGTCTGACTTCAAGATTCACTTGATCAAGCATGGACATGGCGTCTGATGATTAATCCTTGGATAAGGACAACACTCCTTATCACTTGGACAACTCTGCTTATCACTATCAGTGGACTTTGCTTATCAGCAAGGTTGGTTTGCTCTCTTCAGATGACTTGGCTCTTTCCCTTTGCATGACTTCATAGAATGGTTCATTGATCATTCATAGTTTGGATAGGTAGATTTGACCTCTTCAGCATAGTTAGCCTTTGAACTTCAGAAGACTTGTTCTGGTTCAATTGTGCTGAGACAACTTTGCTGGACAACTCTTCTGAACTTTGACAGTAAGGCAATAGACTTGATCTTTAGGATCTATTCCACTTAGATGGTCTTCAGAAGGTTGTTCCATTCTGGTTATACTTGATCAGCATACTTGTCCTTCAGCAGACTTGGGGTCAATCCAAAACTGAGCCTTGAGGGGACTTTGATCTTGATATACTTTAAAACATTTGTTCCCCCTCAACTTATGCATCTCATGATCTAAGAGCTGCCTAACATATCAGCTTCTCAACTAGCCTTATGCTATATGTTCTAACATTCTTAGAACATAATCATCTTTGACTTAGGAATGTCTCAGGGGGTTTTGGTATTAAATCAAAACACTTCTCATTTTATTCCCAACAATTTTCTCCTTTTTGATGATGCCAAAACCTATACATTTTATGCAAAGGTGACTTGTCTACACTAATTACATTTTTCTCTTTAGTAAGTTGACTGAGGTCAAGTTCCCTGAAAGAAAATGTGTTAGTGTATTTTCTGATTTCATTTGCATATAGGTTGACACATCAGACAAGTTGAGATTCATGTAGCAAATATTTCTTGATTCAGAATATGTTCAACTATCATTCAATATTAAGATCATTACAGGCATGTTGATAGTTGAAACAACCATATCAGAGCATGAAACAAGGAAACATTACATCAGAGCATAAAGTAAAATAGAATATAATTTCAGGGCATTGAACTTTGAGTATCAGAGCCAAAAACACATATCAGCATTCTTGAGCAATTTCAGCATAGATGACCAATTTCAAACAGATCAGCAACCAAGATAAGTTTTCATACATTTCAGCACAGAAAGGTCAGAAAAACTTAGCCATTTAGAGATCATCCTCCTTAGGTGGCACCATCCCATATTGTGCCCACACTCTCTTCTTTAGCTCCATGGCCTCTTGGTTGGTTCCCTTAGGTCCAAGCACCATTCTGTTCAGCTTGAGGATCTCTAGGAACTCTTTGAGAATCTTTGACTGGTCAATCCATCCAACTTAGGAGGCATGTAAATGATTGGCTTAGGGGCAATGAATTCAACTCTTGCAAGATCAGCAACTGCAAGAAGTTGCTGATATAGCTCCCTGTAATACTCAATCATGAGCTCAGTAAAAGTGGAGTTAGCATCCTTTCCATTCCACCTGTCAATGACATAAAAGTCATAGACAAACTCCCTTTTTGCCTCTTTCCATTTATCATTCAGCTGAATTGGCACCCATTTATCCAGGTGTGGATATTTGGTGTCCATGGGAATCAGTAGCTGTGGCTTCATCTTGCTATATGTAGCTCTTCTTCTTCTAGGTTTCTGAAAATCAGCTCTTCTCTTGTCTCTTGCTCTATTTGCTTCTTCCATCAAGTCCATCTTCTCTTGAGCCCTCACCATGGCTAACTTCTGCTGTGTTTCAGGATCTTTGCCATATACTTCTTGAAACAACTTTGATGGATCATTGATCATCACTGTTGTCTTCTTCTTAGGATCAGGTCCAAAGCCTTCAGCAAATAGTACTTCAACATCTTTGGGACCTTCAGCAACTTTGACAGTTTCAGAAGACGTCACAACTTCAGCAGATTTGGTCACTTCAGCAGATTTGACCTTTTCAGCACTCTTGGCCTTCTTGGAAGTAGGCTCATCTTCTTCAATTCTGAACTCAGGGGGGAGATCAAGACTGTTGGGGAAGAAAGTGAATGTCTCAGCCTTTCTTTTATTTCCCTTGGCCTTCTTGATCTATCCTCTAGTTTGGACACCTTCAGCATCTTTGTCCAAACCAGAAACTTCTCCTCCTGGTCTTTGCTGTAATCTGACTCTTTCTTCCTGTGTTGATGCCATTGAATTCTTCAAGGCAATGGTTAACTGCTCTTCTTCATCCAAATCATCCAAATTCAGTACTGCTTGCTTCTTTCCTTTATCTTCAGCAACTTTGTCCTTGCCCTTGTCTGAACTACCAATAATCAAGGCACCTTTTGCCCCTGCTCTTTCCCTTTCCCCCTTTTTGGAAGCATCAAAACATCGAGGTTTGAGCTCACTCATAGTAGATGCCATCAAGGATTGGGCTTGGTTCAGGGACTTCATCTCCTCAAGCAAGTACACATTCTCATCATGAATGTTTTGCATCCTGTCACTGCTGAGGCTTAAGAAAGCCAAGACATGTTTCATCTTTTGCTCCACAACCTCTTCCATGGTTGTCTTGAGGGATGCATCAAGTTGTGCCTTTAGAAGTTCAGTGAGGTTAGCAACTACACTTTCAGCAATCTTGGCCATGACATCTTGGGAAAATTTTTCAGAGGCAGCTTTCACCATTGCTAGCCTCATGGCCTCAGCTCTTTTCTTCTGCAAGGCAGTCTTCTTCCCAAGAGCTTGCTTAACCACCAATTTTAAAGCTTTAACATTCCTGTTGTGGTTACTTCTCAGCAAGGTTTGCTCTTTCTTGACCTCTTTGGAGACTGAATCCATGCTTGCTTTTGCTTTCATGACTTCAGTGGAGGTGGTTTGCAAACCAGTCTCAACTCCACTGATTCTTGCCTCAATAGTGGGAAGAACAATTTCCTCTGATCCAGTAAGCCTCATTTCAACAGCTTCTAAGGTTCTACCTTGCTCATCCAAGGCTCCTGAAGTTTCAGCATGAGCAGTTTGGACTTGATGAGCAATAGAATCCAACTTAGCTGACTGCTCTCCAAGAATGGCTTGAGCAGAGCTGGAATCAACATGGATTGGTGCATCGGTTAGAAGTTCATCTGCAAAGATTTGGTCAATAGAAATACCTGCAAAATCAGAGAAATCAAAGGGATTAGAGAATAAGCACTTATCACCCTTAGTATTTTTTGCATAAGACTCTGATACATCAGCAGTCTTCTCCTCATTTTCAACTATTTCTTTTCTCCCTTCAATATTAATGTCCTCACACAAAGGATCAGGCCTCCTTTCATCAAGGGATTCTTGAAGTTCAGATTTGACTTCAAGAATAACCTGTCCTTTCTCACTTATACCACCCTCATATGTTGGTACACTCACTATCTTAGTGATTACTACCTCTCTATCATCCACAAATCCCTCTTTTTTTTTCTCTACATTCTCCTTTTCAACTCCTTCTCCTAGACCTGCAACATCTCCACCTTCAACAAGGTTCAAAAATGGCAGTTGTGGGGAGATCACAGTGCTTTTATCAACAGCCACTAAGTCATCCTGAATGATTAAGGGCTGATCAGTGTTCAACTCTTCTGACACTGAATAGGCCTTAATCAAACCAGCCTCTAAAGTAGGAGCCTCAACATCTTTAGGCTGTGCCTTGGGTTCAGAAGAACCTTCATTGGCAGATGTATCTTTGGCTGTGTCACCAGCTTTGGTCAACACCTCTGAGAATACAGAGCCTTTTCTATGATAGGTTAAGAGAGGGGTTGAAGGCAATTGGGATTCAGGAGGGTTGGGATTGGTTTCAGGAGGGTTGGGATTTGAGGGATTTGAGGGATCATCAGGAGAATCATCACCATTTGAGCTGCTATCAGGGTGCCTAATGCCCTTAGCAAGTCTCTCTTTCTCTTCAGAAATCTTGACATCTACCAACTTTGCAAACACATCCTCATCAATGAGGAATCTTGTCTTTAGAACTCCAGCAAAGTGTAGTAGTCTACTTTCCTCTACTTGCCACCAATTTGCACCCTTGTCTTGGATGACTTGAGAAATCTCCATAATTGTTTTGTCCATGACATCCACCAACATTCTCAAGTCATGGAACATCTTCTCAATTCTAGGAAATTCAGCAAGTTGTGGGTACAAGTTGTCCACAGTAGCCCTTGCTCTACCCCTGAGCATACTTTCATAAGTATACTCCTCCTCATCTCCACTTGAGTGGGGACTTTGGGTTATAGGGGAGTTGGCTCTGGTTTCAGGCAATGTGGCTTCAGGGAGGTTAAATTCAGGAGGGTTGGCTTCAGAAGGGTTGGGTTCAGTAGAAGGTACTCCAGTTGCTTTTGAGAGCAATGGATCTGAAGTGGCTTTGCTCAGGGGAGTTGGCTCATGAAGTACAACTTCTAGAAATTTTGAGTAATTTAGCATGGATGAGTCAAGGGGAGATTGTAATCTTGTCTCATCTATAGCAAGATCAGCTAGCACATCAATTCCACTTCTTTGTGCACTCCCTTCTGGAGAATATCTCTTTGTAAGATTAAGAGGGGTAATAGGTTGGTTTGTGGGGGTAACATGTGTTTCAGGGGAGTTGGGCTCAGGATTTTGGGTTTCAGGAAGGTTGGGCTCTTTAGGTTGACCTTCAGGGATCTTGGACTCAGGGGTTCCAGAACCAGAAGAGTTGGTCCTGGACTTGGATTTAGTCCTACTTTCAGCCCTACTCTCCTTCAATGCAAGTTGGAGAGTCCTATCCTCCTGAAGCTCCAATATCTTCTCAGTAGGCTTGGCCCTTCTCTTGCTAGCTAGGGGTGTGCAAAGTATGGTTCAGACCGACCGAACCGAACGAACCAAACCAGACCATTAAATATGGTTCGGTTTTTGGTTTACGGTTCGATTTACGGTTTTTAGAATTGATTTTTCTTTAGTATGGTTTGGTTTACGGTTTTCACTAATGAAAAACCGTAAAAAACCGAATTAAACCGAACTTAATTTATATATATATATAAATATATACTCCCTCCGTGACGCTATAAACTTCCCCTTTCTTTTGGGTGTTTTGATTAAGAAATATGATAAAATAATAGATAAAGTATAAGTGATGTGATGGTGAGAGAGAAAATAATAGATGGGTATTAGATGAATTATGATAAAATAATAGATAAAGTAGAAGTGATGTGATTGGGAGAGAGAAAATAATATGCCAAAAATGGAATGGGAAACTTATAGTGGGACATCCATAAAAGGAAAGTGAGAAACTTATAGTGGGACGGAGGGAGTATTATATATAAAATTATATAAAAAAAATACTCCATCCGTCCCGCTATAAGTTTCCCATTTTTTTTTTTTGATTAAGATATATGATTAAATAATAGATATAGTACAAGTGATGTGATGGTGAGAGAGAAAATAATAGATAAGTGTGAGATAAAGTATGATAAAATATAAATGATGTGATTGTGAAAGAGAAAATCATATGCCAAAAATGAAAAAAAAAAATGAAATGGGAAACTTATTGTGGGACATCCATAAAAAATGAGCAAAACTACGGTTCGGTCAAAACCGACCGAACCGTCCGAAATATTATGGTTTCAAACCGAACGGTTTTTATAAATACGGTTTGGTTTATGGTTTTGAAAAAAAAGAATGGTTTATAGTTTGGTTTACGATTTACGGGCGGTTTGGTTAACCAAACCGAACCATGCACACCCCTATTGCTAGCCCTACTGCTCCCACTTCCCTCCAATTCTTTCTCAGGGACAGCTTCCCTGGGCCTCTTATCACCTTTCCTTTTCTCCCTTGTCTCATTATACTTTTGCCTTACCTCTTCTGAATGATCAAAAGGCACTTGCACTCCTTCTTTGGCAACTTCCTCAACTTCAGTTGATGCTCCCGAAGCTTCTTCTGAAGGAATTTGAGACACCTTTCTTATTTTGACCACCCTTGCCTTAGTCCTCTTCTTCATCTTTGGCTTTTCCTCAACCTTCACTTCAGCAGGGTTGGCCATCAACATCCTTCTTTGCTCAGTCTTCTTGCTAAGCTTTCTGAACATTATCTTCTGAGCTGGGAGGGGCTTTGCAAATGTTTGCATTTGAGAATAGTGGGTAAACCTTTCAATCAACAAGCTTGCCCTGGTGCAATACTTCAATTTCCCTTCCAATACAACCTTGTTGTGAACTTTTACCTTAAACTTGGCCTTTTCTTTCATCATCTCAGACAAGATGAAAGTCCTCCAATTAAATTTGATGCCTTTATCACTGACATCAATTACTGCAGCCATAATCCTTATTCTTGGAAAACTGACTTGCTCCAGACTTCCAGTGTTGCTAAGCAGACTCTTTGTAATTACCTCAAAGAGGTTGAGAAATTTTGGTTTAAGAGTTCTTTTGTGTTGGGTTGAAGAGATGGGACCTGGAACCAATAGCCATTCTTGGGCTATTTCTTCTTCATGATCAGCTCCATAGAATTCTGGATTCCTTCCCTCAGAAGGCAATCCAAAGGCTCCTTCAAGGTCTTCTTCAGAGAATTTCACCCTGTGAAATCTCTCTTCCTCATCACCTTCAGATACATATGACAGTCTTGTAGCAACCTCACCATCCTCAGGCTTGCCTCTCCACTTGAGGAAAGCAAAGAACTCAGCCATATAGCTTTCAAGACAAGAGCTTGGTCTTCCCTCCATAAACTTCTTGAGACCAGCTCTTCTCAGCCATCTAAGTGTTGGAGTGATTTCAGGGTCTCCACTCTCAAATGAGACTATAGGCTCAAATGTGAGATTGTTTTTGTTGCTGAGATAGCCAAAATCAAGGTCAAGAGCCTTGTTGGAGAAATCAATGATCATCTCAGGTCTAGCTTTGGGAGCCATTGATGATTCAGAAATAAATTTTGAGAAAGTTTGAGAGTGTTTGAAGAAGATGAAAGCTAGGGTTTCAAAAGAGTTTGAAAGCGTAGGGGAGAAGTGAGCTTGTGGGGTTCTTAAGACTTGTGAATATTTTAAAAAGAATTTATGTCAATGAGTAGGTGAGTCTTAAGAGATTTCAACGGTTAGCAAAAATGGAAATCAAAATTGGACGGCCAAGATTGATTTCAGGGGAGTTGGCCAATCTTGATCCAATGGTCAATAACCAATGTAACAGTGAAAAACTGTTTTTATTCAAATGTGGGAAGTATTTAATATTGGTTAATGGTTGGGGAGTTTTTCGAGATAGATCATGGCTTGAAATGTTTAATGCAAACAAGAGTTAAATCTTGGCATTTAATGCATGGAAAGTGACCTTTTGAGTGGGAGACAAAATAAATCATATAAAGGTGATATCTGTAAAAGGAATGGGACAGATATCAAAATAGGCAATGATTGCCCAAAATAGGTGCTTATCAAACCAAAGTTTGGTTTGATAGTCAGGACAACTTATCTGACCCCACATGGTCAAGTGTCCTAAAGAGATGTGGACAAGTGTCCTGAATATCAATGGACAAGTGTCCTGAATATTTGAGGTCATCTCTTCTGAGTTTCAGTAGACTTGACCAAGTCTGCTGAACACCACTTTTAGTTCCCACTTCACTCATTAACTCCAAAAGATTTACTTGTCCAACTTCCCTGGATCAAGTAATCCCAATTCTGCCGATAGTTCCAAGAACCTTGCCTCTGCAAGTGGCTTTGTCAATATATCAACTTTTTGATGGTCTGTGTGGATTTTGACCAACTTGATGTCCTTCTTCTCCACATGATCTCTGATGAAGTGATGTTTGATATCCACATGTTTGCATCTAGTGTGCAAAACTGGATTCTGTGATATTGCAATGGCACTATTGTTGTCACAGAAAATAGGTACTTCAGCAGAGTTGACATTGTAGTCTCTTAGTTTTTGTCTCAACCAAAGGATTTGAGCACAACAACTTCCAGCTGCAACATATTCAGCTTCAGTGGTGGAAGTAGCCACTGTGTTCTGCTTCTTAGAGAACCAAGATATGAGCTTATTTCCCAAGACTTGACAAGTCCCTGAGGTGGACTTTCTGTCAATTCTGCACCCTCCATAATCAGCATCTGAGTAGCCAGTAAGCTCAATGTTGTCATCAGCAGGGTACCAAAGGCCTAGATTTTCAGTGCCTTTGAGATACCTCAAGATCCTCTTTGCAACCTCAAGATGGCTTTTCTTAGGATTGGCTTGAAACCTTGCACAAACACCTACTGCAAAGGTGATGTCAGGTCTGCTGGCAGTGAGATATAGAAGTGAACCAATGATTCCTCTATACTCAGTAGAGTTGGTTGGGACACCACTCTCATCAGGATCCATCTTCCAATTGGTGTTCATTGGGATCCTTACTGGCTTGCTAGTAGTACACCCAAATTTCTTGATCATCTCTCTGGTGTACTTAGCTTGGTTGATGAAGATTCCTTCTTTTGATTGCTTGACTTGAAGTCCCAAGAAGAAGTTCATCAACCCCATCATTGACATCTCAAACTTGCTTTGCATGAGCTTTGAGAACTTTTCACAAAGCTTCTCATTGGGGGATCCAAAAATTATGTCATCAACATAAATTTGGACAAGCAAGATGTCCTCTCCTTCAGAGATTCTGAAGAGAGTTCTGTCCACAATTCCGTTGATAAATCCATGATCCAAGAGGAATTGTGACAGTGTATCATACCAAGCTCTAGGGGCTTGCTTGAGTCCATAAAGAGCTTTCTTCAATCTGTAGACTTGGTTTCCAACCTCAAAACCAGGTGGTTGCTCCACATAGACTTCTTCTTTCAAGACTCCATTCAGAAAGGCACTCTTGACATTCATTTGGTACACTTTGAACCTTTTGTGGGCTGCATAGGCTAGAAAGAGTCTTATTGCTTCTAGCCTTGCCACAGGTGCAAATGTCTCATCATAGTCAATGCCTTCAGATTGGCAATAGCCCTTTGCCACTAGTCTTACTTTGTTTCTGACAATCACATCATTTCCATTCTTCTTGTTCTTGAACACCCACTTTGTTCCAATAACATCTTGATGTGAAGGTCTATCCACCAGCTCCCATACATCATTTCTGGTGAATTGGTTCAGCTCTTCATGCATTGCTGTGATCCAATTGGCATCTTGAAGTGCTTCCTCAATGTCACTTGGTTCTTGTTCTGATAAGAAACAACAAAATAGAGCACTTTCACCATGAAATCTCCTAGTTTTGACTCTTATACTTGGGTCACCAAGTATCAGATTAGTAGGATGGTCTGTCAACCAAGTCCTTCTTTTTCTGATCTCTTCAGTAGAGTTGTCCTCTACTGAAGTTGAGTCATTTTGATCATAGAATTCAGGAAAGTTTAATGCAGGATCTAATTCAGGATCATAATTAGGGCTGTTGTCCTCAATGTCAGGGATATTGGCATTTTCAACATTATTGATTCCCCCTTGATTATTTAATCCATTAACTACCTCAGCAGGGACTGCTTCTTCATTGGTAGTTGTTACCTGAGTGTGAACTGGGATTGGGTCATTCAGTTCACCATTTCCTTCAGTGGGGATTGTCTCAGGTAGATTGTCTTCAGGGTTGTTGTCCAGGTTTATGATCTCAGGGAGGTTGGATTGGACAACATCTATGAAGGTAGTATCTTTGTCTCTAAGACTCAGTCTGGTTGTCCTTTGTGTGATATCCTCTGTCTCTAAGTCCTTGTTCCTCAACTCATGAGTAGATTCATCAAACACAACATGAGGTGTTTCCTCCACAATAAGGGTTTTCTTGTTGTAGACTCTGAAATCTCTACTGATTTGAGAATATCCAAGGAATACTCCCTCATCAGCTTTGCTATCAAAAGCTTTCAACTGTTCTTTCCCATTGTTGTGAATGAAACACTTACAACCAAATATGTGGAAGTAAGATACTTTAGGTAATCTTCCTTTCCAGAGTTCATAGGGGGTTTTTCCTTACCCCTTAGTTATCAAACATCTATTATGAGTATGGCATGCAGTGTTTATAGCTTTAGCCCAAAACCTTTTAGGTAGATTAGAATCAGCAATTAAGGTTCTAGCGGCTTCTTTTAATGTTCTATTTCTTCTTTCTGTAAATCCATTCTGCTGAGGAGTTCTAGCTGCTGAGGTTTCATGAGCTATCCCATTTAGTGTGCAATACTCATTGATGTAAGACTTTATGAACTCAGTGTCTTTATCAGATCTTATCTTGATAATGCTAAGGCTTTTCTCATTTGACAATCTCTTTAGAAGTTCAGGGAGTTTGACTTGAGTTTCCTTCTTATTAAGGAGAAATACTACCCATGTGAACCTAGAGAAGTCATCAACTACTACCAATGTGTATTTTCTACCATTTATGCTTGCAGGGGTAATTGGTCCAAATAAGTCCATATGTAAAAGTTCAAGTACTCTTTCAGTAGAAATGACTGGTTTTCCCTTAAATGAGGCTTTAATCTGTTTTCCTTCTTGACATGGTTTACACACATGTTATTTAATGAAAACCTCATTAGGTAGTCCTCTTACTAATGTATTTCTGGCAAGTTTGTTCATTGACTTAAAGTTCAGGTGGTTTAGCCTTTTATGCCATAACCAACTTTGTTCACTAGAGCTCTTGGCAATGAAACATGCAGCATCAGTAGACTTGTCCCAGTCAGCAAAATACACATTTCCTTTCCTAGTACCAGTCAGTAGAGTTTGTTGAGTATTATCTTTGATTAAGCATTTTTCACTTGAGAACTCAACACTAAAACCTTTATCACAGAACTGACTTATACTTAGGAGGTTATATTTGAGACCAGCCACATAAGACACATTGGATACCTTGATGTTACCAATCATCAAGTTTCCATAACCTTTTGTTGTAGCTTGTGAACTGTCTCCAAATGTGACATTTGGACCTTCTTTTTCAATGAAATTTGTGAGGAGGTCTTTGTTTCCAGTCATGTGCCTTGAGCATCCACTGTCAAGGTACCATGCTGACTTTTTGCTCATACTCCTCTTCTTGTGGCCCAATGGTACCTACAATTAGATAGGTTTAGGTACCCTTTGAGTTTTGGGTCCTGAGAGGTTAGCTGTACCTTTAGGAACCCAAACTTCCCTAATAACCCTGATTGATTCAAGGTGGCTAAGTTGTTTTCCTCTAGCATCAACATACACTGTCTTTCCCTTAAATGCCTTTGGGAAAGTGTGTGTGAAAGTGTTGACTCTGTAAGTTTCAGGAGAGTTGTCAAACCTCCTAAACTTATGAGTTCTTTGTGCTACTTGAGGGAATCTTTGAGGAAAGGCATTTTTATGACCATTACCCTTTGGCATGAAGAGTTTTGGTTGTCTCATTTTATTCTGCCTTTGAGGATAGTTGTCCTTAGATCTGTTCAGCTGAGGCTTCCTCAGAGTAGTTGGCATAGGCTGATCATACCTTGGATAACTCCTCTGAACATTGTTCAGGAGAGTCGCCCTTCCATTAGGTCTACTCTGCTGACCAACATTCCTCTTATACTCAGGGACTTTGGCCTTTCCCTTAGGTATGGGCCTAGTTTCCTGAAGTACTTGAGTGGACAATTCATGCATTTTGCCCTTTCCTTTGTCTAGTGGCTGAATTGTTTCATTTTCAGCTTGTTGATCCACTGACTTGACAAAGATTCTCTTTGTGTTACTTGTAGAAGCAACACTAAGACAAGGTGAAGATTCAAATGGATCAAAACCTAATCCACTTCTTTGAGCCATAGGTCTTTGATAACTCTGAATTTCCTCTATTGCCCTAGAGGATTTCTTCAGAGCAGACATCTTTATTTTCAGGCTCTCTTCACTTGATTTAAGAATATCATACTCATATGAGAGGTTTTCAAATTTTACTTGAAGAATTTTAAGTTCAAAATCTTTTCTCTTCTGAGATAGTAGTTGATCATCAATCTCCTTTTGTTGGTCAACTATCCTGAGATTTGATTCCTCAAGCTCTCTCAAGACTTGTTGATACAACTCAGTAGACTTGATATCAACCAATGTCTCAGCAGGTTTTGAAAGTTCAATTGAAAGCCTTTCATTTTCTCTCACACAATTGTCATGAAATTCTTGTAGCCTAGTGAAATCTTCCATCAACTTCCCAAAGGCAAGTTTCAGGTTGACTTCACTAGCATTCTGTGATAAAAATGATGGTGAGCTAGAAGTAGAGGATACCTCATCATCCTCAATGGCCATGTTGCACACATCATCATCATCATCACTGTTTGAGAATAGTCCATCAGAGGAGTTGAAGCTTTCAGCATAGTCAGACTCATCACCAGCCATCATGGCTTTCCTATTGGTGAATTTTCTGTCTCTCTTTGCTTGTCTTTCTCTTCTTTCTTTAGAGCTGAGTTCAGGGCAGTCATACTGGAAGTGCCCTTTTTTCTTGCAATAGTAGCACAGGTCTTCATCATCATCCTTCTTAGGCTCATCTCTCCTTTTAGATGATGAAGGTTCAGCTCTACTGGACCTTCTCCTATCAGAGTACTTGTCCTCTGATCTTTTCTCTTCAGGCTTCTTGACTTCAGCCTGAGCTTCAGGAGAGTTGTACCTTCTCCTGAATTTGTTGTCTTGGTAGAATTTCTTGTATCTACCAAACCTTGAGTTGAATTTGTCAAACCTCCTGGCCATGAGGGCCAATTCTTCCTTCATTTCAGCCTTAGAGACTGTCTTGGATGATTTAGGAGTGTTCTGCACTTTTGGTTCAGCAGCCTTGGCTTTGAATGCCACTCCTTTGGTTGGTAAGGAAGATTCCTCAACTGGCTTCCTTCTATTGAGGTCAAACTCATAGGCTTTAAGTTCTGAGAAGATTTGTTGCATGGGCATGGTGGAGAGATCCTTGGTGTTCTGCATCATTACAGCATAAACATCCCACTTTTGAGTGGGACTTCTCAATATCTTCAGACCAACTTCTCTCTTGGTGTACACTTTGCCCAAGGAGTTGATTTCATTCATCACATCAGTGAATATACCAGGAAACTTGTCAATGGACTCATCAGACTCCATTGTGAATTGTTCAAACTTCTGCACAGCCACTTGGAGCTTGTTCTCCTTGATCTTTTCAGTACCCTCACACATTTCTGCAAGAGTATCCCAAATTTCTTTGGCAGTTGTGCAGTGATAGACCCTTCCCATGATTGCATCTGGAATTGTTTGGTAGAGGGTGTTCATAGCAAGATAATTCAGATTATCTTTCCTCTTCTCCTCTGAGGTGAAGTCATCTTCATCTTTGGGGATCACATCCCTTGTGTCTGCTCTTTGAGCATCAGTAATCCTGGGATTTACTTGAGTGAATACAAAGGGTCCTCTTGTGATCACTCTTAACATATCAGTGTGAAGAGATGCAAGATGAGCTCTCATCCTGATTTTCCAGAAATCATAATTGTCAATAGAGAACATGGGCAATTTGTGATGAGATATATGATTGACAGGATTGGTAGCCATATTGTCCAGCCCTTGAACAGCAGGAGGTGGAACAGCAGGAGGTGGAACAGCAACATTAATGTTCTGATCCTGATTCTGCTGCTGGTTCTGATTGTTGTTGTTGTTTCCTCTTGCCATTCCTTCATGTTGGGATATAAATTCACCCTAAGCCCCACTTGATGTTAGAATAGTTTTGATGGCCAAAACACTTAGAGTTTATAAACGTAATAGGATCAGCTGACTTGTATAGAAACAGCTTAGACTAGTCTTGTGTGCTCAACTGTATTGATATCAACTGATCAGCACAGCCCTGGCTTACATGCCTATCCTCAAGATGAGAAGAGTAGAAGACATGAAGACTAGAAGATCCTTGGAGACCAGATAAGTTAAGGTGCTTGTATACCTAATTATCTGATGGAGTCCTAGATTGAAGATGGCCTAAAGCAGCACAAAGAATTGCCAGATCAAAAGAGTGTCACTCGACTGATATCAGAAGACAGAAGACCTAAGGCCAGAAGAGTAGTCAGAAGACTAGTAGTAACAGATCAGAAGACTATGTCCTCTTCCAGGACTCGGCTGATTCCAAAGTCATCTTACAATTCAAACGAAGACCTACCTTATTTAGAAGATTGACATGATCCCAGGATTGAAGCAATCAAGCGGCTGGAATCAAGGAATCAAGCCATTATGGAAAGATTGCCCCAACGGCTAGTTGCAAGCAATCACCATTATAAATACAAGAGGATGAGAAATCACAAACAAGAAGTAACAACGAGAGAATTCAACAAGCTAAGAAAGCAATCAAGCAAAAAGGCATACTGTTCTAAGAATTCTCCAAGAGCCAGAAACCATCAGAATATTTGTAGCTCTTAAGTGATCTCTATCCAACCCATAAGAACCTGAAACCTGTTCATATTGTATACTCATTGTTTTAGGCATAGTGGTTAAGCAATCTATAAGCTTGAACCATTAGTTGGATACCCTTCAAAAACCCCAAACCCTCACCGAAAGGTTAAAGTTTTTGAACCCCTCAAAGTGCAAGTGCTTACAATCACTTGTGGAGACCGTAGCACTTAGGACGGCTCAGATCTCAAAGTCCTATCCTTGGGACTATAAAGGACAAGACCCTTGTAATTTTTGGGAAATTAAAGGGATTAAACATCACGTTGAGACGTGAGAGTGGACGTAGGAACGTATATCCGAACCACTATAAACCTGGTATCATTTTATATTCTGCACTTTACATTACTGTCTTTCATACATTATTATATAGTGCATACTGTGTTTTCAACGTTATTCAACTTAGGCCACAATCTTTCAAACCAGCATCAGCTGAGGTTTTCATTTAGTAAACAAGTTAACATTTTCAAAAGAAACTAAAAGAACGAGTCTAAACAAGGCCTACCATAATTCCGCATATAATCCCTTCATTCAGATCACTATAGTCATCTGGACCAGCAGACTTGCAGCTCAGTTGACATAGCAATCAGAAGGGGTTCCCATCTCTCTTGAAAAAGTTTTAAAGTCTATTCACCCCTCCCCTCTAGACTTTAATCCCATTCACTACTCGTTCAGGGACCAACAAGTGGTATCAGAGCAATGGTTCTAATGGACTACTGTCTCTAGATTATCAGAAGACTTGAGGGAGTCTTTCTGTAGTCCTCTTGAACAGATCTATTTTTTTTTTAAAACTTGTTTTTGAAAACTCATACAGCATGAGTGCTAATATGCGAAAGTTGCCTAAATTTTCAGTTGAGGATTATGATTACTGGAAGATCAGGATGAGGAAGAATCTCACATCAGTCCACTACAAGATGTGGTCTGTAATCACAGAAGGCCCAATCACCATTATGACAGTCAACACTACAAATGGTGATCCAGAAGTCCCTGTTGGAGAACTTGTTCCTAAGCCCATGAAGGACCTCACTCCAGAAGAGATGAAGCAGTCAAACCTTGACAACATTGCTCAAGACTACATCATGCAAACTCTCCCAAATGTGTACATTGCAAAGGTAATCCACTGTGAGTCATCCAGAGAAATGTGGGAGGCATTGGCACTCCTCTGTGAAGGAACTGAGCTGATCAAGGAAAGCAAATTGTCAACATCAGTCAAGAAGTTTGAGCACCTCAAGATGCAGCCAGAAGAAACTATTGACCAGCTGGACAATAGATATACAAAGATCATAAATGAGATTGAATCTCTAGGCAAGAAGTATACAAATAGAGAGAAAAACTTAAAGATCTTGGACTCTTTACCCAAGAGATGGAAACTCAAGAAGACCATCATCAAAGATACCCAAGATATCAAGAAGTGGTCTACTCAAACTCTATTTCAGAACCTAAAAGCTCATGAATATGACCTTGACAGAGAAGAAAACTCAGGAAGTGATGAGCCAACTGCAGCCCCATCTGCCACCAAGACTGTAGCCTTCAAGGCAGCCAATACAAAAGCTGCAAGTACCTCATCTAGCAAGACCTCACTGAAAACAGAAGACTTTGAAGGATCAGACATGAGTCTGAAAGAACAAATGGCTCTTATGATCAAGAGATTCGAAAGGATGAACACTCTCAACAGCAAATATAGAAAATTCTATAGAAACTTCAAAGATAAAAGAGCCAGTTCACCCTCCAGAAGTTCCAGAGAAAGAACACCAGAAAGACATCCTAGAAAGGATGTGGAGTCATCTAACAGCCGAGGATCCAGAAGAAGAGATGCCACTCCTCCAAGGAAAGGCAACTCAAATCAGAGATCTGGATCATGCTTCAATTGTGTCAAACCAGGACATTATGTCTATGAATGCCCTGAGCTGGATTTGGATGACAAAGAAGAAAGAAGGCCAAAAAGAAACTTAGACAAGAAAGCTATGGTGACTGAAGAATCTGAATATCATAGTGATGAACTTCCCACATCACCAGACTGTCAAATCTTCTCAGATGATTCAGATGATCTAGCTATGATGGCCATAGGTGAAAATGAGGTAAATTCCTATACTACTACTTTCCATTCACCTATTTTTTCACAAACAGATGAGATAAACTCATCTGAAGGCGAATCAGAAGACACCTATTATCAATCTTTAAGAAAGGTAAAAGGTGATCTGGATATTGCCACTAGAGCTTTTATAGAGGTGGAAGAGGAGAATAAGGATCTAAGAAAAGAAATTGCTAAGTTGAAAAAGACTAAGTTTGATAACACCCCTGAGTTGGTCACAATGAATGAAAGATTGACCAGAGAAGTGGAACTTCTCAAGGAAGAAAATACCACAATAACTCAGTTGTATGAGGGGATGTTAGAAACTCAAGCTTTAGAAACTAAGGAATTTCGTTCATTACAATCCAAGTTCGATGACCTCTTCCAAGCACACAAGCTCTTAGAAAAGGAGAAGGAATGCCTAAATCAAAAGATATCAGAGTTCAATAAAGCTTCTACTACTATTGAAAGTATCTCTGAATATTATAGATCAAATGGCAATAAGATGGGTTTTGGGTATGAACTTAATCCATCAACATCCTCTCCAGCTGGGGGTAGTACACCTAATCAGTGTCCTACTCGATCACATGAAAAGGGTGAGTGCTCTAAGCATAATGAACCTAATATGAACCAAAAGACATCTGTACCAGCTAAGGCTAACTATCCCAAAACCAAAAAGGGTAAAGGACAAGCTAACCCCAAGCCTGTACAGAGGAACAACAAACAGCCTAGACCATCTCGTTTGAGACAGTCTCAGCTGTATGCTGCTCCAGCCAAGAAGAAGAAGTCTTCTTCCAACAAATCTATTCTCTTTGCACCCCCTATCTCTTATGATATTGTGAGAACAGAAGAGTATGGTCCATATAATCGTGTGCATCGTCCAGCTAATGCACCCAGACCGAATGTAACTAGTCAAAAGATCATGTATGTACACTCCTATAAAGGGAAACCATTTGACTACTACTTAGTTGACACAAACAACAAATCAGACCAGTCCAAGGTGTTAACTGGTAAGATTTGGTTCTGTGATGCCCGAGGGAAACAACTCAAGTGCTCAAGGTTGTTCAAACGACCAATGTATATGTGGGTTCCCAAGGGTAGTACTAACACCCAAGGACCCAAGACAAAATGGGTACCTAAGACTTAACTTTTCTTGCAGGAAAGGAGGGACCTATACAGAAGAGGAGGTCTAGCAGGAGAAACTTTGTATATAGATAGTGGATGCTCAACTCACATGACAGGAACCAAAGCCCTGCTGACCAACTACATAGAGAAGAAAGGTCCAAAAGTCTTCTTTGGTGATAACGCGCACGGTAACACAAAAGGATATGGCACCCTTAAAAATGGTGACATTGAGGTACATGATGTATCATATGTAGAGGGTTTAAAGTTTAATTTATTATCTGTTTCTCATTTTTGTGACACTGGTTACTCAGTTAAATTCTCTAAAGATGAGTGTCTCATAAGTGATAAAAGAACAAAATAAAACCTTCTAACAGGATCTAGAAAGGGAAGTATGTATCTTGCAAATTGGAACAACTGTCCTAAGGATACATGCCTGCTTGTGAAGAGCCCTAAAGATGTCAGCTGGCTATGGCACAAACGCCTTAGTCATCTGAACTTTAAGACTATGAACAAGTTAGCAAGGGAATCCTTAGTTGATGGTCTGCCTAATGAACTCTACTGTAAAGATCAGGTATGTGATGCATGTCAACAAGGAAAGCAAACAAAGGTCTCCTTCAAGACCAAGAAGACAGCATCAACTAGCAGAGTTCTTGAATTGCTTCACATGGATCTCTTTGGACCTATCACTCCAACCACTCTAACAGGGAGAAAGTACACTCTTATTGTTGTAGATGACTATTCCAAGTTTACTTGGGTTATCTTCTTATACAAGAAGAGTGAAACACAGCAGAAACTCCCTGAACTATTGAAGAGGATCCAAGTAGAGAAAGGAGAACCAATTGTGAAAATTAGAAGTGACAAAGGCACTGAATTTATTAACTCTTATATTATTGCCTATTGTACTTCTAATGGTATTCAGCATGAGACAAGTGCAGCAAGAACACCACAACAGAATGGTGTAGCTGAGAGAAGAGTCAGAACTCTCAAAGAAGCTGAAAGAACACTCCTTGCTGAATTCTCCACTCCTAAGAAGCTATGGGCAGAAGCCATCAACACAGCTTGTCACACTCAAAACAGGTCAGGTATTCACAAAATTCATGAGACAACCCCATATGAACTGTGGAAAGGAAGAAAACCTAGAGTATCTTACTTTCATATATTTGGTTGTAAGTGTTTCATTCACAACAATGGGAAGAGTAAGTTGAATGCCTTTGATGCCAAAGCAGATGAAGGGATATTCTTAGGATATTCCTCTACTAGCAAAGCATTTAGAGTACTCAACAAACGAACCCTTCTTGTGGAAGAAACACCTCATGTTGTTTTTGATGAATCTTGTGAAAAGAGTGCAGTATAAACAAACTCAGCTGCAGATCAGATGAGACAGCTAGTGATCTCAAACTCAAGCAGTGCAAGCTGACCAGAATCAAGATGCACTAATCCCAAATGCAAGGGGGAATGATCTCTTTGAAACACAAGATAGAGATGATGATCGACCAAATCAAGTCAACCCCCCTGATGGCACTAGAACAGATGAGAATCCAAGCTCATCTAATGTAGATACTCCTGTGAGGCATACATGGAGAAATAATCATCCATCAAACCTCATCTTAGGAGGAGCAGACTCAGGTGTCAAGACCAGAAGACAACTGAATCAGAACTCCCAATCATCTATGTTCTGCTGGTGTGCCTTCCTGTCCAACATTGAACCAGCTGACATAGAAGAAGCAATGACAGATAGCAATTGGATCACTGTTATGCAAGAAGAACTAAACCAATTCGAAAGAAATGAAGTTTGGGAATTGGTAGATCGTCCTGAAAACCACAATGTAGTAGGAACAAAGTGGGTATTCAAGAACAAAAAGGACGAAAATGATGTGATAACTAGAAATAAAGCAAGGCTAGTTGCAAAAGGATACTCTCAATCTAAAGGGATTGACTATGATGAAACCTTTGCTCCAGTAGCCAGATTAGAAGCAATTCGATTGTTTCTAGCTTATGCATCATATATGGGCTTCAAGGTATATAAAATGGATGTCAAAAGTGCTTTTCTAAATGGTATTCTGGTAGAAGAAGTATATGTAGAGCAGCCTCCAGGATTTGAAAAAGGTGATCAAGTATATCGACTGAAGAAGGCTCTCTATGGTCTAAAGCAAGCCCCTAGAGCTTGGTACGACACATTGTCACAATTCCTACTTGACAATGGATATACAAAAGGCAAAGTTGATAGAACTCTTTTCAGAATACAAGAAGGAGAAGACATTCTAATGGTGCAAATATATGTGGATGATATTATATTTGGATCACCCAATAAAGAGATGTGCAAAAAGTTCTCTGAACTTATGCAAGGAAAGTTTGAAATGAGCATGATGGGTGAGATGAATTACTTCCTAGGACTTCAAGTCAAGCAGAGTCCAGAAGGGATCTTCATCAACCAGTCCAAATATACCAAAACCCTATTAGAAAGATTCAAAGCTCTACAAAGCAAGACTGCAAGGATTCCAATGATGACATCTTTTAAAATGGAACCAGATGAGTCTGGAAAGGCAGTTGATCAAGCTGAATATAGATCACTGATTGGATCTCTACTATACCTTACAGCTAGCAGACTAGACATAACATTTGCTGTAGGAGTATGTGCTAGGTTTCAAGCAAACCTAAAGCAAAGTCATCTAGAAGCAGCAAGGAAGATTCTCAAGTACCTAAAAGGAACAGTCAATCTAGGACTATGGTACCCTGCTGATGACAATCTAGACTTGAGTGGCTATTCTGACTCAGACTATGGAGGATGTAGAATTGATAGGAAATCCACATCTGGAACCTGTCAATTCCTAGGCAACAAGTTGATATCATGGTTCTCTAAGAAGCAAACTTCAGTTGCAACCTCCACCACTGAAGTAGAATATATGGCAGCTGGAAGTTGTTGTAGTCAGCTGCTCTGGCTAGTTCAACAACTCAAGGACTACAATGTAGAGGCAAGAGAAGTCCCTATATATTGTGATAGCAGCAGTGCCATTGCCATCACTCAAAATCCAGTCCTCCACACAAGGTGCAAGCATGTCGACATTCGACACCACTTCATAAGAGACCACCTTGAAAAGAAGGACATCAAGATGGAGAAAATTCACACAGATATCCAAAGAGCAGACATCTTGACTAAGCCCCTAACTGAAGAACGATTCAAGACCCTATGCTACAGCTTAGGACTCCTGGATCCAAGCACATGAAGAAGGAAAGATCAGCTGAAGACTTCAGCTGATCCAAGGGCAGCAAACTAGGAGGATCAGATGAGGTGAATAGACACCCTCATCTTCAGGTAAGTTCATTCCCGATGAAGACAAATAAAGCTGAGGAAAAACTTAGAGTCATTTAATCAAGGGGGAATCAATGATACCTTAAGAATCCTTGATGAAATACTCTACAATCTGCATTGCATACTATATATATATTCAGAAGACATGAACAAAGTTAATTGGGATCCATGCTTGAGCAATGTATATCTATGTATAATAATAAACTATTCTTCATAAAATACTTTATTTATATACATACATACAGTATACTATTGAGTTATACTTGGTTGGATTAATACACCATCCTCACCGACTCAGCAGTATGCATGCACTGTACGGATTCCAAATAACTCTTGCTCAAAATTTATAAATTCTGCATTCCATAAGATAGAGTCTGAATCTCTTTAAATATGAACCCTTAGATGAAGAATCAGTGTATAAGGATAGGATATCTCTCTAAGCTTTTGTTTGGATATACAATTGAGGTTCAGCTTAGATGAAGTGTATGAAGACTAAGATAGTCTCTTTGAAAGCTTGAAAGCACTTGTGAGCTTGTAGGATAGTTGGGGCTCAGTTGGATAGTGGATGCTTTCAAATGGTCTTCACACTTCTGTATTTATAGACAAAATTGAGGATTTGCCCGTTAGAGAGGCAGTCTCAAATGTCCATAAATGTCTTCCTTTAGCTTCTTCAAACTGGAAGACAAATTCTTGATAGTGACATGTCCTCATTTGGGAAATAAACGGCTGTAAACACTTTGTCTTCATTCTGCAGCACTCTTCCCAAAGCCTGACTTCAAGATTCACTTGATCAAGCATGGGCATGGCTTCTGATGATTAATCCTTGGATAAGGACAACACTGACTTTTGGCTCTTTCCCTTTGCATGACTTCATAGAATGGTTCATTGATCATTCATAGTTTGGATAGGTGGATTTGACCTCTTCAGCATAGTTGGCCTTTGAACTTCAGAAGACTTGTTCTGGTTCAATTGTGCTGAGACAACTTTGCTGGACAACTCTTCTGAACTTTGACAGTCAGGCAATAGACTTGATCTTTAGGATCTATTCCACTTAGATGGTCTTCAGAAGGTTGTTCCATTCTGGTTATACTTGATCAGCATACTTGTCCTTCAGCAGACTTGGGGTCAATCCAAAACTGAGCCTTGAGGGGACTTGATCTTGATATACTTTAAAACATTTGTTCCCCCTCAACTTGTGCATCTCATGATCTAAGAGCTGCATAACATATTAACTTCTCAACTAGCCTTATGCTATATGTTCTAACATTCTTAGAACATAATCATCTTTGACTTAGGCATGTCTCAGGGGTTTTTGGTATTAAATCAAAACACTTCTCATTTTATTCCCAACAGTTTTCAATTTTTTGCATTTCTTGTTGTCTTGATTTATCATTTGTGAGGAGTTGCTTTGTGGATACAATTCCATAACAGAATATGTACATGTGAGAAAGACGTAGAAGAAGAACTGTATTGAATTTGAGAAGTTGAGAAAGACGTAGAAGAAGCGGAAGATTTATTTTTATTTTTATAAATTTTTATTTTTATTTATATAAAATGTAATCTGATGTGGAAAATAAAAAAATAAAAAAGAATATGTACATGTGCGTGGCAAGCTCCGGTAAACCACATCATCAATTGTTGGCCGAAGAAAAAAATGTGTATCTAATTGCAAGATGAAAGGTTGAATTTTTTTACAAGGGTTGGTCTTCTATGGACTCGAGTGCATGTTGTGCACCCTAGTCCATGTTGCACTTTTCAGTTTTACTGACTTACACTTTTTGGTAAATGGTGTTGCACTTTTCAATTATTAAACTGTATAATAATATTTTTAGTTATAGTGACTTACACTTTTTAGTAATATTGTGTTGTACTTTTCAGTTTAATAACTTACACTTTTCTTTAGACTAGGGTGCACAACATGCACTCGAGTGCATACTAGACTTTACCTTTTTACAATAATCGTAAAGGTCGTGATTAAATTTATATTGAGACTAAATGTTGTGTATTTATTTAGAATTAATCCAAAAAAGATTATTTGAGTAACCAATTTTGATAGTGACTAAATGTGGGTGACCAAATCTGAAAAAAGGTAAATTTGAGTGACCAAAAATGATATTTTCCCACATATTAACTAATAATATACCATAATACTTATCAAACGTTATCATAACACTTATAAACTAAATATTATATTCATAAAAAACTAAAATAAAGTGATTAAAAAATGAAAAGTTAGAATGAAAAAAATAATTAAACAATGTAAAACGAAGTAAAATTTGCAAGGAATGAAGAAATTTTTTGAAATGATAAGGTGAAAATTATACACCAATTAATTAAAGTAAAATAGTACCAATAGAATTGAAAACTTATAGAGAGATGAAAGTTTTATTTTAAAAAAAATATATATTATTATACTATTTAATACTTAAAAAAATAATTAATATTATTTTTAAAATTTTCTTATTAGACTTTAAAATTTTAGAATAACTATTTGCGGCATAAAAAGAAAGTACGTGAAAGAAAAATAAATTTAAAAAATAATACCCCCTCCATTCATGAAATGTAGTCTCATTTGCCTTATATTTTTTGTCCAACAAATGTAGTCCCATACACTTTATGAAAACTATCACCCTTAAATCACCACTTAATTACTCAAATTGCCATCAACTTTATTCATAAACAATTACTCCCCCCGTCCCGTGATTATTTGCACACTTTCCTTAACGGGACGTCCCAACATTATTTGCACACTCCAAAAAAGGAAATAATCCACATATTTGTTACCAATAATACCCCTCCTTTATTTTACTTGGGCCCACAACTTAACTCAATTTATAACTTTAGTCAAATCTCCACCCACTTTAGTCAATAAATTACCAATAATACTCTTCCTTTATTTTACTTTACACATCACTATACTCTATTTTCTTAAACTCCGTGATGGTCAAATCGTGCAAAAAATGCTAGGACGGAGGGAGTACTTTATTCACAATGGACCCCACAATACCTTTACTTTATCTATTTTATCTACTTTTGTTGGTCCTGAAAGGAGTATATAACAAGTGTATGGGGGGGGGGGATACACTTGTTTGCAATTCTTTTCAACTTTTGATCAAACCAGAGCTCAGCAATGTTGTCTTGGACAACTCTGCTGAAGATGATTAACTCTTCTAAGATAATCAAGATACTAAGTACTATTGAGTACTTAGTTGAATAACTATCTAAAGGAGTTATATGTGCGGAATAGTGGTTGGCCCTTTTTGTTTAGACTCCTTTAGTTTCTGAAATCACTTAATCAATTCAATACAGTCCAGTTTCAGGGAACTTGTCCAAATAAGTTTTGCACAGTCTTTGAGTATGTATCCTTTGAAAGATCAGTTTTGTGTGCAGTGTTGAATGTATGAAAGTACTTGAAAGCAAATCAACACAAGAGTTTATAGTGGTTCAGAGACTCAAGCTCCTACATCCACTTTCCCTGATTTAACAGGATAATTCCTTCACTTTGGAATTAACTTGTTTTATAGTGCCAAGGTGCACTTGATCAATAACACCACTCCTTGGTGAATTGATCCCTAGGATGTCTAGAGTCCTAGTACCCTCTTCTCAACTCAGAACTGAACTGTTCTTCTCTCAACAGTCAGCTCCTACCACTTCTACTACTACTACCACAACCTTCTCACTTTCTCACTTGAAAGGGGTAAGGATTGAAGTAAGGTTCCAACTAATGAGATATCCTTTACAATGGAGATCAGTGTATAAGAATAGGATATCTCTCTAAGCTTGTGTATGGATATACAATAGGTTCAGCTTAGAAGAAGTGTATGAAGACTAAGATAGTCTTTGTAGGCTAGAAAGCACTCTTGCTTGTAAGATCTTGAGATTTGTTGGATTCAGTTGAGGTGCTTTCAAATGGTCTTCACACTTCTGTATTTATAGACAAATGAAGGATTTGCCCGTTGGAGAGGCAGCCTCAAATGTCCATAAATGTCTTCTTTCAGTTCTTCAACTTAGAAGACAGAATCTTGATAGTGACATGTCCTCATTTGGGAAATAAACGGCTGTTTAAGCTTTGTCTTCATTCTGCAGCACTCTTCCCAATATCTGACTTTAAGATTCTCTTGTTAGGACTTGGACATGGCTTCCGAAGGTTGTTCCAATGATAGGACAACATTCCTCATCAACTGGACAACTCTTCTTATCACTATCAGCAGTCTTGCTTATCAGCAAGGTTGGCTTGCTCTTCTTCAGATGACTTGGCTTTTACCCTTTGCTTCACTTGAAAGTGATCTTAGCATGATTCATTGATGATCTTTAGGGTATGATTGTCTCTACTTCTTCAGCATAGTTGACCTCAAGCTTTCAGAGCACTTGGTCTTGCTTAATTGTGCTGAGACAATACTCCTGGACAACTCTCCTGATCAGCATATTTGGCCTTCCTAAGGCTTAGTGGTTGTTCCAGAGTTTGAGCCTTGAGGGGACTTGTTCTTGATAAACTTCAAAGCATAGGTTCCCCCTCAAATTGTGCATCTATTCAACTAAGAGCTGCCTAACATATCAGCTTCTCATCTAGCCCTTATTCTATATGTTCTAACATCTCTAGAACATATTCAACTTGACTTAGGCATTTCTCAGGGGGTTTTGGTATTGAATCAAAACATATCTCATTTTATTCCCAACAATTTCCCCCTTTTTGATGATGCCAAAACCTATACAACTTATGCAAACGTGACTTAGCTACACCTATTACATTTATCTTCAGAAGACATGACTAAGGTCAATTATCCTGAAAAGCAATGTGTTAGTGTACTCACTGTTCATGTTGCACATAGGTTTCAAATATAGGCATGGAGATATTTCTGCAATAATGTATCTTGATTCAAAGATTGTTCAACTATCATTTATATAGAAATCATTACAAGCATGTTGATAGTTGAAGATAACTTATCAGAGCATGAACTCAAGACATCATTACAAAAGTTTCAGAGCATATATTAAACATAAGATCTAGAGTATCAGAGCATGTCAACTAAACACTTAAAAGTACTTAGATCTTCAAGTTTCAGAGCATCTTCTAGTATCAGAGCAAACACCAAAACACTTAACAGTATTTGGATCAGAGCAATAACATCAGTTATTAGAGCACATGCTTAGATCAGAGCAACCAATGCATATCAGAGCACTTAGATTATCATTGCACACCACATCAGCAATCTTGACTAAAATTCAGCACAGTTGATTAATCAGAAAGGTCAGAAGACTTAGCCAGTTTAGAGATCATCCTCAGGAGGTGGCACCATCCCATACTGTGCCCACACTCTCCTCTTCAGTGCCATGGCTTCTTGGTTTGTTCCCTTAGGTCCAAGAACCATCTTGTTTAGCTTGAGGATTTCAGTAAATTCTTTCAGGATTCTTGCCTGGTCAATCCACCCTTCAAGCTTTGGAGGCATGTATATGATTGGCTTGGGAGCTGTGAGTTCAATCCTTGCAATATCAGCAGCTGCAAGTAGTTGTTGATAAAGCTCTCTGTAATACTCTATCATGAACTCAGCAAAAGTGGAGTTGGCATCTCTTCCATTCCATCTGTCAATGACATATTGATTATAGACAAACTCCTTTTTGGCTTCCTCCCATGAGTCATTCAGCTGAATTGGCACCCATTTATCCAAGTGAGGATATTTGGTGTCCATTGGGATCAGTAGTTGTGGCTTCATCTTGTTGTAAGTTGCTCTCTTTCTTCTTGGCTTCTGGAAGTCTGCTATTCTTTTATCTCTTGCTCTTTGTGCTTCATCCATCAAATCCATCTTTTCTTGGGCCCTCATCATGGCCAGTTTCTGTTGAGTTTCAGGGTCTTTGCCATACCCTTCATGAAACAGCTTTGATGGATCATGAGCTAGGACAGTTGTCTTCTTCTTAGGTTCTGGTCCAAATCCTTCAGCAAATAGTTCTTCAACATCTTCAGTGGACTTGGGACCTTCAGCACTTCAGGAAGATTCAGAAGACTTGTCCTTTTCATCAATCTTGGACACTTCAGCATTCTTGTCTTCTTCAGCAGCTTTGGCCTTCTTTGAGATAGGCTCATCATCATCAATTCTGAATTCAGGTGGTAGATCAAGGTTGTTGGGAAAATCAGTGAATGTCTCAGCTTGTCTTTTCTTTCCTTTTGCCCTCTTGATCTTTCCTCTAGTTTGGACACCTTCAGCATCTTTGTCCAAACCAGACACCTCACCACCTGGTCTCTGCTGTAGCCTTACTCTTTCCTCTTGAGCTGAGGCCATTGAGTTCTTCAAGGCAAGTGCTAACTGCTCCTCTTCATCCAATTCTTCTAAGTTCAGCACTGCTGGCTCTTTCCCTTTTTCTGCAGTAACTTTGTCTTTTCCCTTGACTAGGCTTCCAATTACCAAGGCACCTTTTGCTCTTGATCTTTCCCTTTCCCCCTTTTTGGCAGCATCAAAACATTCAGGCCTTAGTTCACTCATTGTTGATGCCATCAAGGACTGGGTTTGGGTAAGAGACTTCATCTCCTCCAACAAGTATACATTCTCATCATGTATGTTCTGCATTCTGTCACTGCTCAAGCTTAGAAAGGCTAGAACAGGCTTCATCTTTTGTTGGACAACCTCCTCCATGGTTGCTTTCAGAGATGCATCTAATTGGGCTTTAAGGAGCTCAGTGAGGTTGGCCACTGCACCTTCAGCAATGTTGGCCAACACTTCTTGGGAAAACTTTTCTGAGGCTGCTTTCACCATTGCTAGCCTTTGCTCTTCAGCTCTTTTCCTTTGCAGAGCTGTCTTTCTTCCAAGAGCTTGCTTAACCACTGATCTTAAGGTTTTCACATTCCTATTGTGGTTATTTCTTAGCAAGGTTTTCTCTTTCTTGACATCCTTTGATACTGACTTCATGGTATTCTTTGCTTTGATGACTTTAGTGGAGATGGTTTGCAAACCAGTCTCAACTCCACTGATCCTAGCTTCCAATGTGGGTAGAACCACATCTTCTGAGCCAGTTAGCCTCATCTCAACAGATGCTAAAGTTCTTCCATGCTCATCTAAAGCTCCAGAGGTTTCTGCATGAGCTATTTGGACTTGATGAGCCAAAGAGTCCAACTTCTCTGATTGCATCCCAAGCAAAGCTTGTGCTGATCCACTATCAACTTGGATGGGAGCATCTGTCAAGAGATCATCTGCAAAGATTTGTTCAAAACTTATACCTGCAATGTCAGACAAATCAAATGAGTCAGTAAAAATACACTTATCTCCCTCAATTTCTTTTTCATAAGACTCTGATACATCAGCAGTCTTCTTCTCATTTTCAACTATTTCTTTTCTCCCTTCATTGATAATTTCCTCACTTAAAGGAACAGGCCTCCTCTCATCAAGGGATTCCTGAAGTTCAGATTTGACTTCAAGAATAGCCTGCCCTTCCTCACTTATATCACCCTCATTTGGTGGTACACTCAATATCCTAGTGATCACTACATCTCTCTCAACTACTACTCCCTCTGGTTTTTCCACTATCATCTCCTTTTCAACTCCATCACCTAGACCTGCAACATCTCCACCTTCAGTAAGGTTCAAAGATGGCAGTTGTGGGGAGATCACAGTGCTTATATCAACAGCCACTGAGTCATCCTGAATGATTAAGGGCTGATCAGTGTCCAACTCATCTGACACTGAATAGGCCTTAATCAAACCAGACTCTATTATAGGAACCTCAACATCTTTAGGTTGTGCCTTGGGTTCAGAAGAACCTTCATTGGCAGACGTGTCTTTGGTTGTGTTACCATCCTTGGTCAACACCTCTGAAGATACAGAGCCTTTCCTATGATAGGTTCTAGGAGGGTTTGAAAGTCTGTCTGCTACAGAAGACTTGGGTTGAGTAGATTCAGGGAGGTTGGCTTGAGGGGTTTCAGGAGGGTTGGGGTTTGAAGGATTTGAAGGATCATCAGGGGAATCATCATCATTTGAGCTGCTATCAGGGTGTTTGATGCCCTTAACTTTTCTCTCTTTCTCCTCAATGATCTTATCATCTACCAACTTTGCAAAAACTTCCTCATCAGTGAGGAATCTTGTTTTCATCACACCAGCAAAGTGTAGCAATCTGCTCTCCTCCACTTGCCACCAGTTTGCACCTTTATCTTGGATAACTTGTGAGATCTCCATAATAGTCTTGTCTTTCACATCAACAAGCATCCTCAAATCATGGAATGTCTTCTGAATTCTTGGAAATTCAGCAAGCTGTGGATACAAACTGTCCACAGTAGCCTTGGCTCCTCCTCTGAGCAGACTTTCATAAGTATACTCCTCCTCATCTCCACTAGAATGGGGACTTTGGGTTATAGGGAAGTTGGCTCTGGGTTCTCCTAAAGTGGCTTCAGGAGGGTTGAGTTCAGGGATATTGGCTTCAGAAGGGTTGGGTGCAATTGAAGGTACTTCAGTTGCTTTTGAGAGCAATGGATCTGAAGGGGCTTTGCTCAAGGGGGTTGGTTCAAAGAGTGCAGCTTCTAAAAGTTTTGAGTAGTTAAGCATAGATGAGTCAAGGGGAGAATGCAATCTTGTCTCATCTACTTCTATATCTGCTAGCACGTCTATCCCACTTCTTTGCACACTCCCTTCTGGAGAATATCTCTTTGTAAGGTTTATGAGGGTGATAGGTTGGTTGGTTGGGGTTATGTGGGTTTCAGGGGAGTTGGGCTCAGGATTCTGAATTTCAGGGATGTTGGCCTCTATTGGTTGACCTTCAGGGACCTTGGATTCTGGAGTTCCAGAACCAAATGAGTTGGTCCTTGACCTGGATTTGGTCCTGCTTTCAGCTCTGCTCTCTCTTAGAGCAAGTTGGAGAGATCTTTCTTCCTGAAGCTCCAACACTTTCTCAGTAGGCTTGGCCCTTCTCTTGCTGGCCCTACTGCTCCCACTTCCTTCACCATCCTTCTCAGGGACAACTTCCCTGATCCTCTTATCACCTCTAGACTTTTGTCTAGTCTCATTATACTTCTGTCTCAACTCCTCTGAATGATCAGAAGGCACACTTACTCCCTCTTCAGCAACTTCTTCAATCTCAGTTGAAGCTCCTGAGTTCTCCTCTGAGGGGATTTGAGACATTTTCCTTGTCTTCACCACTCTGGCCTTTGTCATCAGCAGGGTACCAAAGGCCTAGATTCTCAGTGCCTTTGAGATACCTTAAAATCCTCTTTGCAGCCTCAAGATGGCTTTTCTTAGGATTTGCCTGGAACCTTGCACAAACACCTACTGCAAAGATGATGTCAGGTCTGCTGGTAGTGAGATAGAGGAGTGATCCAATGATTCCTCTATACTCAGTGGAGTTGGTTGGAACACCACTTTCATCAGGATCCATCTTCCAATTTGTGTTCATTGGGATCCTTACTGGCTTGCTAGTAGCACACCCAAATTTCTTGATCATTTCTCTGGTGTACTTAGCTTGGTTGATGAAGATCCCTTCTTTTGATTGCTTGACTTGAAGTCCCAAAAAGAAGTTCATCAACCCCATCATGGACATTTCAAACTTGCTTTGCATTAGCTTGGAGAACTTCTCACATAGCTTCTCATTGGGGGATCCAAATATTATGTCATCCACATAAATTTGGACAAGCAAGATGTCCTCTCCTTCAGTGATTCTGAAGAGTGTTCTATCCACAGTTCCCTTGATGAATCCATGATCAGAGAGAAACTGTGATAGTGTATCATACCAAGCCCTAGGGGCTTGCTTGAGTCCATATAGAGCTTTCTTCAGTCTGTAAACTTGGTCTCCAACCTCAAAACCTGGTGGTTGCTCCACATAGACTTCTTCTTTCAAGACTCCATTCAGAAAGGCATTCTTGACATCCATTTGGTAAACTTTGAACCTCTTGTGGGCTGCATAGGCTAGAAAGAGCCTTATTGCTTCTAGCCTTGCCACGGGTGCAAAGGTCTCATCATAGTCAATGCCTTCATGTTGGCAATAACCCTTTACCACTAGTCTTGCTTTGTTTCTGACAATTACATCATTCTCATTCTTCTTGTTCTTGAACACCACTTTGTTCCAATAACATCTTGATGTGAAGGTCTATCCACCAGCTCCCAAACCTCATTTCTGGTGAATTGGTTCAGTTCTTCCTGCATGGCTGTGATCCAGTTGGCATCTTGAAGTGCTTCTTCAATGTCACTTGGTTCTTGCTCTGACAAGAAACAACAGAAAAGAGCACTTTCACCATGAAATCTCCTTGTTTTGACTCCAACACTTGGATCACCAAGTATTAGATCAGTAGGATGGTCAGACAACCAAGTCCTTCTTTTTCTGATCTCTTTAGTAGAGTTGTCCTCTACTGAAGTTGAGTCATTTTGATCATAAAATTCAGGATAATTAAATGCAGGATCTAACTCAGGATCATAATCAGGGGTGTTGTCCTCAATGTCAAGGACATTGGTATTTTCAATATTTTGAGTTCCCCCTTGATTATTTGACCCATTAACTACCTCAGCAGGAACTGCTTCTTCATTGGTAGTTGTTACCTAGATGTGAACTGGGATTGGATCATTCAGTTCACCATTTCCTTCAGTGGGGTTTGCCTCAGGAAGGTTGCCTTCAGGATTGTTGTCCAAAGTGAAGTTTTCAGGTAGGTTGGCTTGGACAACATCTATGAATTTAGTGTCTTTGTCTTTTAGGCTCAGTCTGGTTGTCCTCTGTGTGATTTCCTCTGGTTCTGAGTTCTCATTCCTGAACTCATGAATAGATTCATCAAACACAACATGAGGTGTTTCCTCCACAATAAGTGTTTTCTTGTTGTAGACTCTGAAAGCTCTACTGATTTGAGAATATCCAAGGAATACTCCCTCATCAGCTTTGCTATCAAAGGCTTTTAACTGTTCTTTCCCATTATTGTGAACAAAACACTTGCAACCAAAGATGTGAAAGTATGACACTTTAGGTTGTCTTCCTTTCCAGAGTTCATAGGGGGTTTTGCCTTGCCCCTTAGTGATCAAACATCTATTTTGAGTATGGCATGCAGTGTTTATAGCTTCAGCCCAAAACCTCTTAGGTAAATTTGAGTCAGCAATTAAGGTTCTAGCAGCTTCTTTTAAAGTTCTATTCCTTCTTTCTGCAACTCCATTTTGTTGAGGAGTTCTAGCTGCTGAGGTTTCATGAGCTATTCCATTAGATATGCAATACTCATTGATGTATGAGTTTATGAACTCAGTGCCTTTATCAGATCTTATCTTGATAATGCTAAGGCTTTTCTCATTTGACAGTCTCTTTAAAAGTTCAGGCAGTTTGACTTGTGTTTCCTTCTTATTAAGAAGAAATACTACCCATGTGAACCTAGAGAAGTCATCTACTACAACCAATATGTATTTTCTACCATTTATGCTTGCAGGGGTAATTGGTCCAAATAGGTCCATATGTAGAAGTTCAAGTACCCTTTCAGTAGAGATGACTGGTTTTCCTTTGAATGAGGCTTTAATCTGTTTTCCTTCTTGGCATGGTTTGCAAACATGCTCTTTAATGAAGACCTCATTAGGTAGTCCTTTAACTAATGCATTTCTAGTAATTTTGTTCATTGTTTTGAAGTTCAAGTGGTTTAATCTTTTATGCCATAGCCAACTTTGTTCACTAGAACTCTTAGCAATGAAGCATGCAACATCAGTAGACTTGTCCCAGTCTGCAAAATACACATTCCCTTTCCTAGTTTCAGTCAATAGTGTTTGTTGAGCCTTATCTTTGATTAAGCATTTTTCACTAGAAAACTCAACATTGAAATATTTATCACAGAATTGACTGATACTTAGGAGATTATACTTGAGACCAGCCACATAAGACACATTTGATACTTTGATGTTACCAATCTTCAAAGTACCATAACCTTTTGTTGTTTCTTGTGAGTTGTCTCCAAAAGTGACATTTGGGCCTTCTTTTTCAATAAAATCAGTGAGGAGTTCCTTGTTTCCAGTCATGTGCCTTGAACATCCACTGTCAAGGTACCATGCTGATTTTTTGCTCATGCTCCTCTTCTTGTGGCCCATTGGTACCTGCAATTAAATTGGTTTAGGTACCCTTTGAGTTTTGGGTCCTGAGAGGTTAGCTGTACCTTTAGGAACCCAAACTTGCCTAATAACCCTGATTGATTCAAGGTGGCTAAGTTGTTTTCCTCTAGAATCTACATACACTGTCTTTCCCTTAAATGCCTTAGGGAAAGTATGTGTGAATGTGTTAACTTTGTAAGTTTCAGGAGAGTTGTCAAATCTCCTGAACTTATGAGTTCTTTGTGCTACTTGAGGGAATCTTTGAGGAAAGGCTTTCTTATGACCATTACCCTTTGGCATGAAGGGTTTTGGTTGTCTCATTTTATTTTTCCTTTGAGGATAGTTGTCCTTAGGTCTAGTCAGCTGAGGCTTTCTCAGAAGAGTTGGCCTAGGCTGATTATACCTTGGATAACTCCTCTGAACATTGTTCAGGAGAGTTGCCCTTCCATTGGGTCTACTCTGCTGACCAACATTCCTCTTATGATCAGGAGCTTTGGCCATTTCCTTAGGTTTTGGCCTAGTCTCCTGAGCCACTTGAGTAGGCAAATCATCCATTTTGCCCTTTCCTTTGTTCAGTGGCTGTTTGCTTTCATTTTCAGTTGGTGCCACTGACTTAACAAAGATTCTCTTAGTGTTACTTGTAGAAGCAACACTAAGACAAGGTGAAGATTCAAATGGATCAAAACCTAATCCACTTCTTTGAGCCATAGGTCTTTGATAACTCTGAATTTCCTCTATTGCTCTAGAGGATTTCTTCAGAGCAGACATCTTTAGTTTCAGACTCTCTTCACTTAATTTAAGAATATCATATTCATGTGAGAGGTTTTCAAACTTGGCATTTAGAATTTTCAGTTCAAAATCTTTTCTCTTCTGATAGAGTAGTTGATCATCAATCTCCTTTTGTTGGTCAACTATCCTGAGATTTGCTTCCTCAAGCTCTCTCAAGACTTGTTGATACAACTCAGTAGATTTGACATTAACAACTACCTCAGAGGTTTTGGCAAGCTCAATAGCCAATCTTTCATTTTCTCTCACACAGTTATCATGAAATTCTTGTAACATAGTGAAATCTTCCATCAACTTTCCAAGGGAAAGCTTCAAGTTGACCTCACTATTGTTTTGTGAGATGAATGATGGTGAACTAGAAGTAGAGGATACCTCATCATCCTCAAGGGCCATGTTGCAAACATCATCATCATCATCATCATCACTGTTGGAGAACAGTCCATTTGAAGAGTTGAAGCTTTCAGCACTATCAGATTCTTCACCAGCCATCATGGCCTTTCTATTGGTGAATTTTCTGTCTCTTTTAGCTTGTCTTTCTCTTCTCTCCTTAGAGCTCAATTCAGGGCAGTCATACTGGAAGTGCCCTTTCTTCTTGCAATTATAGCACAGGTCTTCATCATCATCTTTCTTTGGCTCTTCTCTTCTTTTTGATGATGAAGGTTCAGCTCTACTGGACCTTCTCCTATCAGAGTACTTGTCCTCTGATCTTTTCTCTTCAGGCTTCTTGACTTCAGCCTGAGCTTCAGGAGAGTTGTACCTTCTCCTGAATTTGTTGTCTTGGTAGAATTTCTTGTATCTACCAAACCTTGAATTTAGCTTTTCAAACCTCCTAGCCATCAAGGCTAGTTCCTCCTTCATTTCAGTCTTGGAGACTGACTTTGATGATCTTGGAGTGGACTGGATTTCTGGTTCAGCAGTTTTGGCTTTGAATGCCACTCCTTTTGTGGGATTTGAAGGTTCCTCAACAGGCTTTCTTCTGTTGAGATCGAACTCATAAGCTTTGAGTTCAGAGAAGATTTGTTGCATGGGCATGGTAGAGAGATCCTTGGTGTTTTGAATCATAACAGCATATACATCCCACTTTTGAGTGAGACTTCTCAAGATCTTCAATCCAACCTCTCTTTTGGAATATACTTTGCCCAATGAGTTGATCTCATTCATCACAACAGTGAATCTACCAGCAAATTTGTCAATGGATTCCTCAGACTCCATTGTGAATTGTTCAAACTTTTGCACTGCCACTTGGAGATTGTTCTCCTTGATCTTGTCAGTACCCTCACACATTTCTGCAAGAGTATCCCAAATTTCTTTGGCAGTTGTGCAGTGATAGACTCTTCCCATGATTGCATCTGGAATTGTTTGATAGAGGGTATTCATTGCAAGATAATTTAAATTATCTTTCCTCTTTTCATCAACAGTGAAGTCATCTTCATCTTTGGGAATCAATTCCCTTATATCTGCTCTTTGAGCCTCTGTGACTCTGGGATTGACAAAGGTGAACACAAAAGGACCTCTTGTGATCACTCTCAACATATCAGTATGTAGAGATGCAAGATGAGCCCTCATTCTGATTTTCCAGAAATCATAATTGTCTATTGAGAACATGGGCAATTTGTGATGAGAGATGTGGTTGACTGGGTTTGTGGCCATGTTGTCCAATCCTTGGACAGCAGGAGGTGGAACAGCAGCATTGTTGTTGGCCATATCTCAAGAACAAACAGTTAGTCAACAATTGATAGGATTTCAGATAGATCAGTTCAGTGACCACACCAAATATGTATTTTTGAAAACCAAGGTGGCTTTTCAGAAGCAGTGGTCTTTGAACCCCTGCTCTGATACCACTTGTTGGTCCTGAAAGGAGTATATAACAAGTGTATGGGGGGGGGGAATACACTTGTTTGCAATTCTTTTCAACTTTTGATCAAACCAGAGCTCAGCAAGGTTGTCTTGGACAACTCTGCTGAAGATGATTAACTCTTCTAAGATAATCAAGCTACTAAGTACTATTGAGTACTTAGTTGAATAACTATCTAAAGGAGTTATATGTGCGGAATAGTGGTTGGCCCTTTTTGTTTAGACTCCTTTAGTTTCTGAAATCACTTAATCAATTCAATACAGTCCAGTTTCAGGGAACTTGTCCAAATAGGTTTTGCACAGTTTTTGAGTATGTATCCTTTGAAAGATCAGTTTTGTGTGCAGTGTTGAATGTATGAAAGTACTTGAAAGCAAATCAACACAAGAGTTTATAGTGGTTCAGAGACTCAAGCTCCTACATCCACTTTCCCTGATTTAACAGGATAATTCCTTCACTTTGGAATTAACTTGTTTTATAGTGCCAAGGTGCACTTGATCAATAGCACCACTCCTTGGTGAATTGATCCCTAGGATGTCTAGAGTCCTAGTACCCTCTTCTCAACTCAGAACAGAAATGTTCTTCTCTCAACAGTCAGCTCCTACCACTTCTACTACTACTACAACAACCTTCTCACTTTCTCACTTGAAAGGGGTAAGGATTGAAGTAAGGTTCCAACTAATGAGATATCCTTTACAATGGAGATCAGTGTATAAAAATAGGATATCTCTCTAAGCTTGTGTATGGATATACAATAGGTTCAGCTTAGAAGAAGTGTATGAAGACTAAGATAGTCTTTGTAGGCTAGAAAGCATTCTTGCTTGTAAGATCTTGAGATTTGTTGGATTCAGTTGAGGTGCTTTCAAATGGTCTTCACACTTCTGTATTTATAGACAAATGAAGGATTTGCCCGTTGGAGAGGCAGCCTCAAATGTCCATAAATGTCTTCTTTCAGTTCTTCAATTTAGAAGACAGAATCTTGATAGTGACATGTCCTCATTTCGGAAATAAACGGCTGTTTAAGCTTTATCTTCATTCTGCAGCACTCTTCCCAATATCTGACTTTAAGATTCTCTTGTTAGGACTTGGACATGGCTTCTGAAGGTTGTTCCAATGATAGGACAACATTCCTCATCAACTGGACAACTCTTCTTATCACTATCAGCAGTCTTGCTTATTAGCAAGGTTGGCTTGCTCTTCTTCAAATGACTTGGCTTTTACCCTTTGCTTCACTTGAAAGTGATCTTAGCATGATTCATTGATGATCTTTAGGGTATGATTGTCTCTACTTCTTCAGCATAGTTGACCTCAAGCTTTCAGAGCACTTGGTCTTGCTTAATTGTGCTGAGACAATACTCCTGGACAACTCTCCTGATCAGCATATTTGGCCTTCCTAAGGCTTAGTGGTTGTTCCAGAGTTTGAGCCTTGAGGGGACTTGTTCTTGATAAACTTCAAAGCATAGGTTCCCCCTCAAATTGTGCATCTATTCAACTAAGAGCTGCCTAACATATCAGTTTCTCATCTAGCCCTTATTCTATATGTTCTAACATCTCTAGAACATATTCAACTTGACTTAGGCATGTCTCAGGGGGTTTTGGTATTGAATCAAAACATATCTCATTTTATTCCCAACAACTTTTTCCTTAAAACTTGTGTTCCACCCCAATGAGACTACATTTGGTGGATGGAGGAAGTATTAAAAAGAGAAATATAAATATCAATTTGGAGTAAAATAAAAAAATATTTTTTTAAAAAATTAATGGAGTATTATTTTCTAATGAAAAAATAAAAAAAAAAATTAATTGAAGTAAAATAAAGGCCCATGAAAAAATCTATGTAATAAATTGATATAGTAAATGAGTCATGTGTTATTTGTAATAGGTTATTGGATTGAATATAGTAAATGTGTCATGTATTATTTGTAATGGGTTATTGGCTTGAATATAGTAAATGAGTCATGTGTAATTTGTAATGAGTTATTGGATCCAGTTACATACATGTAACTGATACACAAGAGTGCAATCCTATATTTTTAGAGTGGGTATAATGTCAACATTACCCCTAATTAATGAATATACAAATTATTGTAATGTTTAAGAGAAAATAGAGTGTTTCAATTTCCAAATCACTTGAATAAAAGTATATTTGAAAGTTTATAGATAAAATACTAAATTGTATACAAAATAAATGATATAATATTGCGTTTCCAAAAAAAAAAAAAAATGATGTAATATTGTTTTGTGTGAAAAAATGAAATGAGGTTATCAATTTAGAATGGAATGAGTATAAGTTATTATGATTGAATAAGAATAATATGCAAATAATTCCCTATAAATTCAACTTACATAGTTTGTCTTTATTGAGTTTTTAAATTTGATAACACAAAATAATGAAATGTACTACTCAACCATTATTTTGGACATTATAGTAATATTACAATTTCAAAACCTGTTTTACGATTGAACCGCTTAAAATCGTACAAAACGGGTTAAACCCGTGAAAATCGACTAAAATCATTTTACTTTTGTATTGTTAGTTATAAAGGTGTTTAATTTAATATGAATCTTATAAGTGATTTAATATGAATCTTATAAGTGAGTATACTTTTTTTAACGATTTGATCGTTAGTCCAACTGATCCAACTGGTTACACCGTGAGCAAGTGTCCAGTTTAGGGGTGTACACCAGATCGGGATCAGTTTGGATCGGAACCGAAATCTACCCAGATGGGTGGAACGGAGACCAGACCTAATCAATCCGGTCCAAATCGGATCGAACGGTAAATTTCGGTCCAGTTCGAGTTTGGACAGTTTCAGATCAGATTTTTTTTCCCTTTTGGTATTCCTTAGTGTATTTGTAGGAGAATATGTGGGAAGTAAAGTCACATTTTTGTAGAAGATCTAGATATTTCTTCTTATTTACCTTTACAATAAATTCTTTTTCTATGCCCTTGAGAAATAGTTATATATATTAACAATAGTACTTAAAAACTTAATGTATCTCAAAATTAATATGAAACCAATATATGTTCATAGAAATTAATACATATTTATACTTTAATTTACTCTAACTTTGATCGAACAAATCAACATATAAAAAAATTCAATTCGTCTAAATAATCAATACTTCATTGAAAAGCATAATTAAACCAAACAAACAATATATAGATATGTTCATTAACGATTAATTAACTTACTAACTATCACAAATCAACTTTGAAATTTCGAGGTTCAGAAAAAACCATATAACTAACACAAATCAACTTTAAAATCGGTAGCAGAGTCAAAAACAACAATATATCAATTAAACCTTAAAAATAGTATATGTCAAATAATTCAAGGAGAACCCATATATATTAGCTGCAGCATCTAGTGAGATCATCCCAATACACCTGTGAATAAGGAGAAAATAATCAAACTCATCTAAAAACACTTGGGCATACCTAATCTCACGTTTTCTAAAAATTTTAATACTTTGCACTAAATATAAAATCTATTATTCAATTACAACAACTGTTTGTAGGTACAAAAATAACAATTAAACCAAACAATGAGTATATAGATACGCTCATTAACAATTATGAGTAATTAACCTACTAACTATCCCCAAATCAACTTTGAAATCAGCATTTGAGTGTCTGAAACAACTTTAAAATCAGTAGCTCAATTAAATCTTAAAAATAGTAGCAGCACACGCCTAGTGAACACATGTGAATATTTTTTTTTATAGAAGAAGAACTAGCACCCTAACTGCACAAGGCCAGGAGACAGGAGGAGAAATAATCAAGCTCATCTAAAAATACTTGGACATACCTAATCACGATTTCTTAAAATTTTAGTTAATTGCAGCAAATATAAAAATCTATTATTCAATTACAACAAATGCTTGTAGGTACAAAATAAATATAAAAATCTATTATTCAATTACAACAAATGCTTGTAGGTACAAAAATAAAATTGAGTAATAACATGAGAAATTACCAGGGGAATGAGTAGAAGCAATCAAGTATCAATTTCAATTCCTTCAACATCACGACGAACCCAATTGAATTCATCAATATCACCGTTCACCGAAGGATTACAAATAACACTTTGCAAGTACGTTTCAGTATCAACACAAGATTCCATGTCGTAATGAGCCTGTGCAACAGTAGAGACGACAACACTCCAATCTGTCTGAACAAGATCTTGTACATAGAAAACTAGTTTAGCTTGGGACGCTAAAATGAATGGCTCATTGTGACGTCTTACATTTGAAAAATTAGCCAATGTAAAACCTTCATCATTTTGTTTCAACCATGTTCCTTTCGACACCCAGTCACAGTCAAACAATACCACTCTACTCCCACCATCATAATCTAGCTCAAGAATATTGTTTAAAATTCCATAATAATCTAAATCACTCAAGATAGGATTTTGGTCCCTTGTACTTGAAAAGCTTGAAGTGGTAGCCAGGACACTTACCCCACTGTTTTGTGTCTTTCTTCCACTCTCCAAACTCTAGTGTGAAATGTAAAGCCATTCACTACAAACTTATTGTATGTCAATCCAATAAAATTTGGGCCACGAAAAAGTAAGGTTAAGTCTTTCAATTTTATAGTTTCCTCGGGCAACTTTTCAACTTGTTTAAATAGTAAATGCAAAGATATTGAATGTATTTACTAAACATTATATAAATGATTTTAATATGATATACAAATATAACTTACGCATATGGCGAACCAACTGGCAAAATTTTCACTATGAATACGTTCAATTTGATGGCGCGCTACACGGGTATGTGTTTGTGTCACATCCCAATTTTAGGGCCTAGATGAAAACGCCATATTTTTACTTTTTGAAGGCCAATTAAATAAAATACTGTCTTATCTTGATTCTCAAAAGGCATATATAGATAAATTTATTAATTTAAAAAAATATTTGCAGCGGAAGTAAATATTAAAATAATGACAATTTTGAAAATCTAAGACCAATCACTCGAAAATAAATTAATTTACTTTAAAGGTAAATATAATTTTTAATACAATCAAAAGATGTGACTTTTTATTAAACGAAATACTTTAAATAACATACGATCGATCTAATTAAATCACAGTTTTAAAATAATAATTACTTTCTTGACACGCATCCACCGTCCCTCCACCGCCACTCCTTTAATCTCATTTAATCTGAAAAAATGTTAATATGATTGGGGTGAGCAAAACAACTAGCTCAGTGGGATTCCCTTTGTCACAGTTAAATATCAATGCAAAAATAACCATCAACTCACAAACATGCGTAAATAAGTCTTCCGTAATATAAGTCTTCCATAACATAAGTCTTCCATATATTGACCAATTAAATTGGCCAATCTGTATACGGTGGAGTTGCCCCCAAGGATCTTACCATCCCGGACCGTCGTCCCCGCTAGCTATAACGACCTTTCCGTCGAAATAACCCATAATATCGTAAACATAGGTTCATGTAGCTAAGCAACAATTAAATTCACAAATAACATTTAAAGGTGACAAAATGAATACGTAAGTAAGAAAATCCCACCTCGATTTTATGTCGTGGATGCAATGAAAACAATTTTAATCTTTGATGTTGTAGTCGTTTTCCATGAATAGAGAGTAGAAGAAATAAATATAGGATTTTTGTGTGAAAATATTTTATACGTGCTTTTACTTTGTAAATATGGCCTCTATTTATAGGGGAGAAAAATAGATTTTCTTGTGAGAAAAGTTAGGACCCTATGAAATCTAAAATCTGGAGATTTGATTAATAATTAAGTATATAATTTATAATAATAATAATATGAAAAAGTAACGTGATTTAATTTTGGGTTTTGAAATTAATATCCAATTTTTATATAGGATAGAACCATTCTTCCGAATTTTTAGGATAGATTTGAAAATTTAATTTAATGTAACTAACTAGAAATATATGGAAAGTATACCTATAATTAAAGATATATTAATATTGAGAATTTAAAACAATTAATTAAAATGTTATTTCACATATATATCTATTACGTGTGTATATACTAATATTATATATATATATATATATGTTTTGTTTTATATAAATCTTAATAATATAGAAATGAATGATTTCTTTTTAAAATCATATAATTTATTTAAAATAATATTTATAATATAATTAATTCACATACATTAAATAAGAACAATTTACCAATTTTCAACATCACGTCAAATCTCTTTAATCGAAAGAAACCTAAAATTTAAATACATTCTTAAAATAACTAACTTGAAAATTTTGGGGTGTTACAGTTTGTTCAACCATGATACGATGCTTCCTAAATACGTTAGAACAATTAAATTTTACAAATTCTGAAAAACTCAATGTTTTGATGATCGAAAAAAAAAAAACTTACTCAATGTAGGGTATGAGATCATCACCATTAAACAACACATACTGGTGTGCTTTCTTCAATGTTTCAACTTCAAAATTCGTAGGGGTTCCTTTTCCAAGAGGATTACCTTTCTGTTTAAATACATTTAAATCAGATGTGGTACTCCTCTCTATTTCTATATCTTCATTTACTGTTGTTTGGTTAAACTTTGATTCCACATAATCTACTAGGGTATAAATAGCAAAAATATAAGCATTATGTTAGCAAGAAGACTCCAAGAATGTTTAAGAATGAAGAAGAAGAATAGTAACAAGATAATCGGATTTCTCCACCCAAGCCTAAGCCGAAAGATTCAATATTATTCAACATCCCTTCTAAACATAAGGACAAGCTATTTATAGAATATTCCCTCAGTAAAGTAAAGAACATAATGGCTACTAACTACTAACAAAACCTAACTACTAACTGATAACAGCCACTATACCAACCAAAGCCCCCAACTGGCCTTTCCTTCTTTTATTCGTAACAATTCCACCCCCTTTGAAAATCGCCTTGTCCCCAAGGCGGTCAAGAGAGACTCGAACAACCTCTTCCCCGTAAGTAGGTTGCACTATCAGAGGTGGAAACTCTACCCGATCAGTCTTCAGTTCATTGTAAACAACTTAATATTGGGGAAACCTTTCCCTAGGACCCCTTAAAGCTTCTAGCCATGCATCGAACAACACTTGGAACCTCCCCCTCACGTTTAAACCACACTTTTTCTGTATTTTAGGGTTTTTATTCCCCAGTCTCTTCTTGAGTATCTTCCTATCATTCTTTGTTTTCCCGTACGTCGAGGATCCGCTGCGACGATATGGCCTGGATATAAGAACCACTCGGTCTCCCCCTTTGAACAAGACTTCTCGACCATGCTTCTTTGTTGCTTCCGGCAGCCGTTGGTGGGTCCGTTTGAGGGGAAAGCAGAGGTTGTGGAGAATTGTGCCCCGTGCCTGTGATTCATTAGCGTTTTCCTTAACTTGGATTTCCGGAGTCGTGAGAACTGGTGGAGCACGAGGAGGAACAGCCGGTGATGCCGACGAGTCATCGTGGCAACTACCCTTTTCTTTAACCAATCTTGAAAGAGTTTGTTGGATGGAGAAAAATTGTTCGGCCCTTGCAATCTACGCGGAGGGGTTATCGCCGGAGAACATGGGAGGATCGAACTTAAATGTGGGACGGAATCCGGCGGTAGGGAGAATGGTCTGGATTTCGGGAGCGGGTGGCGCTGGGGCGGTAGAGGACGAACCCTCCTGTGCAGGGCCTTTTTCTTTGATCAGTTGGGAAAGTGTCAACTGGATAGCCGTCAAGGTAGCGTCGGTGGAATCGTGACGTTTGTTGATTACCGTCAAGGTAGCATCGACGGCGCCATGACGTTTGTTGGACTGCTGAATACTCTGACTAAGCTTTCCTACCAACGTTTCCAATGTATCTATACGAGTCTCGTTTCGTGTTCCCATCATCGAAACGGCAGGTCGAGACCAATTGTTAGTAAGAAGAGTCCAAGAATGTTAAAGAATGAAGAAGAAGAATAGTAACAAGATAATCGGTTTTCTCCGCCCAAGCCTAAGTCGAAAGATTCAATATTATTCAACATCCCTTTTAAACATAAGTACAAGCTATTTATAGACTATTCCCTCAGTAAAGTAAAGAACATAACTGCTACTAACTGCTACTAACTACTAACAGAACCTAACTACTAACTGATAACAACCATTATACCAGCCAAAGCCCCCAACTAGCTGGCCTTTCCTTCTTTTATTCGTAACACATTCTTCCACTAAATAACTTTGAGCGATTGAACCCTCAGGTTTACTTCTATTTCGCACGTACGACTTCAGTGTACCTAAGTACCCATTTTTTCCAAAAAAAAAATAAGGTAGACAAAAAAGATAAGTTGTTATCAAAAGTCAAACAATTTTATCTTGATTTTGAACTGGAAAAAAAAATGATAACAAACTTTCTACAAATATAAATTGAACATTTTTTAAAAATAAATACCTTTCTATTGGATACATCCAACGGTAGTAAACTGGCCCAACTAGCTTTACTTCTGTAGCTAAATGTATAGTCAGATGAACCATAACATAAAAAAAAGACGGTGTGGGTATATCCTCTCTAACTCACAAAGTACCATAGCAATATCCTTTTCCAAACGAATTGCAACTGCTGTATGAATTTCTTTAGAACATAGTTCTCTAAAATATTTACTCAATCTCAACAAAGGAGACCTCACAGATTTAGAAAGTGTTTTTCTTAATGCTATTGGTAACAATTGTTGCATCATAATGTGATAGTCGTTTAGGTGGCTTCACTTGAACACAGCGTGAAATATTTGAGGCATAACCATTTTGAACTTTAACTTGACTAAGAACCTCACAAAATAAGGTTTTTTCTGTCCTACTCATCATAAAAGGGGCTGGAGGCAAGTATACCTTTCCGGACTCCTTTTCAATGGATGAAGCTCAAGTCTAATCCCTAATTCTTTTAAGTCAAGTCGTGATTTATGATTATCTTTCGACTTACCATCCATAGCCAAAAAGGTACCACAAATGCTCTCGCAAACATTTTTCTCTATATGCATAACATCAAGATTATGGCGCACAACATTGTCTTTCCAGTATGGTAGTTCAAAGAAAATATTTTTCTTCTTCCAATTGAAAGACAACTTTGGATTATTTTTAACTGATCTTCCAAATCTAATCGAGAAGTTTTTAAGTTCATTCATCACCATATCACCCGTTAATCGGGGTGGGGCTCGCCCATGTTCTACTGAGCAATTAAAGTGTCTTCCATTCTTTCGAAATGTATGTTGCGTATTTAAAAACCTTCGATGACGCATATAACAATGTTTTCCATCATTACGCAACCTCTTTGAATGTGTATGTTTGTGAAAAACAGGGCAAGCAAATTCACCTTTCGTACTCCATCCCGACAAAGTTGCATATCCTGGAAAGTCACTTATTGTCCATAATAATGATGCATGCAGCTGAAAATTTTGCTTAGTTGATGCATCATATGTTTCAACTTCTACTTCCCACAAATCCTTTAAATCAGCAATAAGAGGTTGTAAGTAAATGTCAATATTGTTCCCAGGAGCTAATAGGCCAGGAATTAATAATGACAACATAAAGTACGGTTGTTTCATGCACATCCATGGTGGGAGGTTATATGGAATAAGTATCACGGGCCATGTGCTATGAGACACGCTCATATTTTTTAATGGATTAAACCCGTGTGAAGCTAGCCCCAACCGAACATTACACGGTTCCTTAGCATATTCGGGATGCAAATTGTCAAAAGCAGCCATGTTGGGGAATCAGAGGGATGTCTCATACGCCCATCTTTCGTGCGATATTCAAAATGCCATCTCATATGGCAAGCTGTCTTAGTAGACATAAATAATCTTTGCAATTGACGCTTGATCGGAAAATACCATAATACCTTTCGTGCTATCTTTCTTTTCTCACCCGTATCCTTGGAAGATGTTTTCCACCTAAGTTCCTTACATGTCTCACAAAAAATTCTTCTCTCGTTCACCCGCCAATATAAAGTGCAGTCATTTGGACAAGCATCAATTTTTTCATAACCAAGTTCTAAATCATTTATCAACTTATTGGCTTCACGATAAGATTTAGGTAAGTCAACCATGACTTCTGGGAATGCTTCTGCTAATAACTTCAAAATCATATAAAAAAATTGTATTAGTCATCCTTCTAAGACATTTTAGATGCAACAAACGAATTATGAATGAAAGTTTGGAGAACTTTTCACATCCTTCATATAAGTTATGCTTTTTAGCATCAATCGACTCATAAATTTTTCAGCCTCCCCACGACGAATTTCTACATCCCCTAGAAAATCATTTCCATCTTGCATATCAACATGCTCTTGTGGTTCCTCAGAAGCATCATTAAGTAAACTTTCGATGTCATCAGCATGTCTCGAAGTCCCTGGAATATTACGTTGTGGTTCAAACGAAGATGAAGAATCCCCAGAAAGCTCTCCATGACCTATCCATTGAGTGTATCTAGGAATAAACCCATCAACTGTCAAGTGTTCAAATGCATCTTTTCTGCTTGCAAACACACCAATTTTGCCATGCTTACATGGACACAATATCTTTCCATCTATAGATACAAAATATTTGAATAGGTTAATATTTAGTTTCTACAACATTCTTACTTTAACTTTAAACATGTACATTAATTGATAGAGGCTTAGATAGATAATAATAATAATTGAACATGAAAATATTATCATACTAAACACAACAAACAAAACAAATTTAACTTAAAACTTGTCTTTAAAACACTATTTATTATGTTATGTTTTGGTGGATATTTTTGTTAGAACTGAGGACAAGGGACGGGGACATGGCACTCTTGTGCTGGCAAAAGTCTACAAGCTATATCCAAGCTACAACTTTTTATATTTTTTACACAATTTACTAGCTACATTATGAAAAGAGTAGAATATATTGTGCTCAGCCTTGGTCTTGGTGACTGTTGACATTTGTTATAATCAATCCAAATCTTGACAAATCTGTACTTCCCAAAACCACCGAAAATAAAAAGTCAGCCTATTGCATCAATTTATGCAACCCAGTCGTGAGAAAATAAAACAAAGCAAGCAGCTGATTGTTTATTCATAGCCCATATTGAAGGAATGTGTCATGAGCTTGAGATGAGTCACTCTCCTCCCACACTTTAGTTTAATTTTAATTACTTTTTTTTTTTTTAAATGAGCTCTTCTATTTCCACTACAAAAAATTGGCCAAAAGGCAACGGCGATTAGCAAGGGCAGGCTGCCGTTGCCAATTGGCAACGGCTTTGGTAACAGGCAGAAAAAAGGCGACGGGGGCGGGTTGCCTTAAGGCAACGGATAAGGCAACGAGAGTGGGCCCCGTTGCAAAAAGGTAACGGCTTATAACACCCGTTGCGAAAAGACGACGGCAGTGGGCCCCGTTGCCATTTGGCAACGGGCCCCCTCGCTAAATGGCAACGGTGGGCCCGTTGCCTTCCACGTCGCCCTAATTTAGTTTTAATCGCCGTAACACCCCTCTCTTCCAGAACAGCGCCGCTCCCTCCTCCTTTCTACCATACCTTCGTTTTTTACACCTCCAAACACAAAATTTTGCACAGTTTGCGGATCGATCTCGGTTTTTTGCCATTTGTGTTCTACACTTCGACGGGAGCATTTCTACGGTAATTTTTTTTCATTTTAATTGGTTAAATTTGAAGTTATATGTATATCTATAGTTTTAGTATATATATGTATATATATGCATATATGTTGTATGTATATATAAAATTGTTAGAATTGTTAATTTTTATGTGTAAGTTTTCCTTGTACTAAAAAACAAGTGTAATACAAAAGAAAACAAATGGAGGAAAACAACAATAGAGAAAAAGAAATCAAAGAGAAACCGAAAACACCGGGCTCAGCGCCTAGACTCAAGTGGAACGTCACACGATGCAAGGGAACAACCTCGAGGCCTTCCTATCTCACCGAATTCTCACTTTTGGTAGCTCTTTCTCTTTTCTCGCTCATACAAGAATTATATTGTAAACCACACTTTTCACCAAAGGACCAATGCCTTTTATATAGTGAAGACCACCCACGATTTCCGGCCATTAGTCATAATTCCCAATGAAGGGAAAGGAAAGTAAATCGTGAGATTGATACAAATTACCGTGATTAAGAGAAAGTCTGCCTAAAGTGTGAGATTTGGTAAGAAAGGAAAAGTAGGGTTTTTCTCATATGGGCCAAAGCCATATATTGTGGGCCAAGAAACCATTCCACTAAAATAGTGGGGCTAGACAAAGGCCCAACATTTCTCCACCTCTTTGGTCCATTCCCCTTTAAAGCATCATCATCCACTTATATTGAATCTAGGACTTATTCATCATCGCCCGTTAAACCTGCACAAGCAACAAACATGTTAGTAGTATGAGTCCAGTCAGACCTGCACATACAACACACTAGTTAGCACAGATTTAAAGTCAAGCACTTTCAAACACACAATCGAGATTATAAGAAGTGCTAAGAAAATACAATCTCGATCCCCAAGCAACATAAAACTCATGCTATCAATCAATCGAATCAAAATTCAATAGTTTCATGCAAGTCTTAAATTTGTCCAAGTTTAAACATTTAGTTCCCATGTCAGCAGGATTCTTTTCAGTAGGAATCTTCACTAAATCAATTATGCCTTTTTCAATGATATCTCGAATAAAATGAAATCTAACATCAATATGTTTAGTCCTATCATGAAACACAGGATTTTTGCATAATTGAATGGCAGATTGACTATCAGAGTAAACAACTACTTTTCCCTTAAGTACACCAATTTCCCTTAAGTGATAGCAACATACTCAGACTCAGTTGTGGATTGAGCAACGACATGCTGTAATTGAGACTTCCAACTTATACACGAACCACACAAGGTAAAAACATAAGAAGTAGTTGATTTTCTATTATCTCTATCATTAGCATAATTCAAATCCACATAACCAACTAAATTCACATCATTAACAGCTTTGGAAAATTTAAGACCAACGTTACATGTACCTTTCAAATACCTGAGAAGCCATTTCATGGCCTCCCAATGAGTTTTACCTGGATTTGACATGTATCGGCTCAAACAACTTATAGCATAAGCAATATCAGGTCTAGTAGAGACCATTAAGTACATAACAGAGCCAACAACATTAGAGTAAGGTACATTTTCCATAGCATTAATTTCAGAATCAGTCTTGGGGGACTGATCCTTACTTAGCACAAAATGAGCAGCTTGGGGCACATTAACCGATTTAGCAGTAGACATAGAAAATTTTTCTAAAATCTTTTCCACATATGAAGCTTGGTTTAACAACAAAGTATGTCGTTTTCTATCTCTATCAATATGCATGCCTAAAATTTTCCTTGCATCTCCAAGATCTTTCATATCAAAGTTATCACCAAGACATTTTTGCACATGCTCAATAGCTTTTACACTAGGACTTATCAAAAGCATATCATCAACATAAATGAACAAGTAAAATGGAACATTAACATCATCTTTAAAGTATAGGCAATGATCATACGCACTTCTTTTAAACTTCAAAGAGATCATGCAAGCATCAAACTTTTTGTTCCATTGTATAGGAGATTGTTTCAAACCATATAAGGATTTTTTAAGCAAGCAAACATGATTAGAATGTTTAGTATCAACAAAACCCTCAGGTTGCTTCATATAAATCGGTTTATCCAAATCACCATGCAAAAAAACAGTTTTAACATCCATTTGTTTCAATTCCCAATTGAAATGGGCAACCAAAGCAAGCATAATTCGCACAATTGTAAATTTCACCACAGGAGCAAATATTTCAGTATAATCTACCCCCTCTTTTTGAGTAAATCCTTTAGCCACAAGCCTAGCTTTGTATCTAACATCATTAAGTTCATTCTTAACCTTAAACAACCACTTGCAATCAACAACAGAGCAATTAATAGGTTTAGGCACAAGAATCCAAGTGTGATTAACATGCAAAGACTCCATTTCTTCTTTCATAGCATTAATCCACTTTTTAGAATGATCAGATTTTAAAGCTTCCTTGTAGGTTTTAGGTTCATTATCATTTAACTCAAAAACATGAAAAGCATGAGTATCCAAATAATAATAATCAAATCTAAGGGGTCTCTTAACAGTCCTTCTAGGCCTATCATTAGCTCCACCTTGCAAATTATCATCATTCACATTCTCAAGATTATCAGATATATCATCAAACTCATTTTCAGCATTTTCATTATCAACATGAACATCATCAATTTCAAGTTTAGGAATATCATGCTCCACCTCGCTAGAAGTGTCATTAAACTCATGTAAAGGCAATGAAGCAGGTAAACAAGGAAAATCATGCTCATTAAAAGTAACATCTCGACTTACAATAATCTTGTAACCATGCTCATCAATAGACCACAATCTATAACCTTTCACACCATCAGGATAACCAAGAAAAACACACTTTTTTGCACGAGGTTCAAGTTTATCAAGTTTTTGATGAACAAAAGCAGCACAACCAAACACTCTTAAGTTAGAATAATCAATTTTCTTACCATAGAAAACATGCTCAGGACATTTACCATTTAAAGGCACAGATGGAGATCTATTAATTAAATATGCAGCAGTACAAACAGCTTCACCCCAAAACTTTTTAGAAAGACCCGAAGTAGCAAGCATGCTTCTAACTCTCTCCATTAAAGTACGATTCATTCTTTCCACCACACCATTTTGTTGGGGATTATAAGGAACCGTCTTATGCCTTTTAATACCGAATTTTGTACAAAAATCATTCATTTGAGCATTACAAAATTCCAAGCCATTATCAGTCCTAAGCACTTTGATTTTCTTACCAGTTTGATTTTCAATAAGGGTTTTCCATTCACTGAATTTAGAAAACACATCAGATTTGTTTTTCATCAAAAACACCCAAACTTTTCTAGAGAAATCATCGATAATGGACAAAAAATAGATGTTACCACTTTGAGTGGGTTCACTAGCAGGCCCCCATACATCAGCATGTAAATATTCAAGCACATCTTTGCAAGTGGAATTATTGGGGGAGGGAGAAACAGGAAATTTCACTTTATGTTGTTTGCCAAGTACACATGCATCACAGAAAGGAATACTAGAAATTTTATCATCACCAAAAAAACCATCTTTTTGCAAAATTTCCATACCTTTATTACTCATGTGTCCCAACCTGTTATGCCATAAATAATTTTTGTCACCCTTGGACACATTCACAGCATTTAAAAACTCAGATTGAGCAGAACAAACATACAAATTATTTCTTTTCTCAGCTTTGAAAATCACCAAAGTTCCTTTAACAATTTTCATAAAACCCTTACCCCATTTACCTTCCAAACCATCATCTTCCAATGCAGCACATGACATAAGATTATTGCAAAGAGCAGGCACATATCTAACATTTTTCAAAGTATAAGTAACACCAGAAGAAAAACTCAAAGTCACATTACCAATACCCATAACATCACATTTTTTGTCATTCGCCATGGAAACAAAACCATTTTGAACCTTATTAAAAGTGGTAAACAACTCCTTAAACGGAGACATGTGATAAGTTAGTACAACCAGAATCAATGAGCCATTCATGCTTTTTCATATCAAAAGAATGCACAGAGTTCACACTAGGTTCAATAATCATATAAACATCACCATAATTCTCTTGACTAACAGCCATATTAGCATGCTCATTCTTATCCTGTTTTTCTTGAATTTTCTTAGGGCAATCTTTAATAAAATGACCAGATTCATGACAGTGGAAACATTTTCTAGCCTTAGTCCTAGACTTAGATCGACCTCTCTCACCATCATTTTTATCATGTTTCTTAGGCTGATTTTTCGTCTTAGTTCTACCTCTCACATGCATGACCTCACCCTTCACACTACCATGTTGTTTCAAATCCTGTTCTTTGCTTTTTAAGCCATTCACAACAATATCCAAAGTAACATCATCTCTACCATATTTAATAGCAGATTTCACATCATTGTAAGAATCAGGTATAGCATTCAAAAGAACAATAGCAGTGTAATCATCAATGTGTTTGTCACCTGTTTGCTTTATATCTTGTATAAGTTTAGTGAAATTGTCAAGATTCTCATCTATATCCTTGTTCATGTCAAGTTTATAACGAAAAAACTTTTCCAACAAAAACACTTTACTAGGTAAAGATGTTTCATAGTATAATTCAGACAGTTTATCCCATAACTCACGAGCACTTTTGAGATGTTTAACTTTACGAATCACACAATCAGACAAGTTCAATATAATGGCACTCATAGCAAGTTCGTTCATTTCAGCCTTCTTATCATCAGTGTCAGTGGTAGCATATGAATGATCAATGGCTTTTACAACTCTATTTTGAATTAAAACACTTTTCATTTTATGCTGCCAAATAGCGAAATCAGACTTACCATTGAAAGGAACCAACGTGATATTCATCGTAGTAGTAGCCATTAAGAGAAAACACAAGTAACCAAGCAAACAGAAATCACAAATATCGAGCAAGAATCCTATATTCTAACAGCACGTAATCCCAAACCTATCCGCGACCAGCGGTCTAATTTTACGAAAAAATTAAAAGAAGGGATAAGCCAATATACCTGAGCGATTGAATAATGGATCCAATATTTGTCTTGGGTGGAATAATAATAAATTAAAATTTTTCCACAAGAAACACTCAATCAAGGTCAATAGAGAAAATAGGGTATAAGATCAAAAAATTATTCTCTGCAGAACACGGATTAGTGAACCTCAAAAGCAGAAAATAAAACACATATATTATATATATAATATATAACAGCTTTATAAGTATATTATATAATATAAATATAAAAGCAAAGTTATAATATATAGTATAGGACAGTAGCTATATAATATATATATATATATAACAGTAGGTATATGATATAATATATATATGTATAACTAATACAGCAGCGGAAATTAGCAAGTATAAAAGGAAAAAATCAAACCCTTCGACTCTGTCGGCAATTAGTAACACCTTTCAACAGAGTCTTCTCCACCGTACAGCAGCGGATCAGCGACGGGGATTAGCAGCGGCGGCAGTTCGTGGCGGCGGCGATTTTTCCGGCGTCTCCCAGATCGGACAGCTCTTGATGCCACTGTAAGTTTTCCTTGTACTAAAAAACAAGTGTAATACAAAAGAAAACAAATGGAGGAAAACAACAATAGAGAAAAAGAAATTAAAGAGAAACCGAAAACACCGGGCTCAGCGCCTAGACTCAAGTGGAATGTCACACGATGCATGGGAACAACCTCGAGGCCTTCCTATCTCACCGAATTCTCACTCTTGGTAGCTCTTTCTCTTTTCTCACTCATACAAGAATTGTATTGTAAACCACACTTTTCACCAAAGGACCAATGTCCTTTATATAGTGAAGACCACCCACGATTTCCGGCCATTAACCATAATTCCCAATGAAGGGAAAGGAAAGTAAATCGTGAGATTGATACAAATTACCGTGATTAAGAGAAAGTCTGCCTAAAGTGTGAGATTTGGTAAGAAAGGAAAAGTAGGGTTTTTCTCATATGGGCCAAAGCCATATATTGTGGGCCAAGAAACCATTCCACTAAAATAGTGGGGCTAGACAAAGGCCCAACATTATGCATGCATGTGTTAATTGTTATAATTTAATTGTTAATTATATTGTGTTATGCATGTATTTATATGTATGTTTTAATTAAGTTATATGAATTTATTTGTTAATTAGGGTGTTAGAATTATATTGTGTTATGTCTATATATGAATTTATTTGTTAATTAGGGTGTTAGAATAATTATTAGAATATATTTAGAATTATATTAATTAATTTTAATAGAGTTGGAGGAATGAGACGTTGGTTGTTTGTGTGTTGTAGACGTTGATTGACATGAATTATTCAAGTCGTAGTTGGATGTATAGTCCAAGATTAGTGAATGGGATTATGAACCCCGGATTTGTTAGTGGAGTAAATGGATTTATTGAAGCTGCCACTAGTAATCCGAATTCGATTTGGGAAGAAAAAATTAGGTGTCCTTATTCGAAAGCTAGATGTCGAAATCAAACTTATAGAGATCCTAATGAAGTGAAATCGCATTTATATCGAAATGGTTTTACACTGAATTATTATAATTGGATTTATCACGGGCCGGGAAGAGAGTTGGGGTCCACATCCATTTCAAAACACTAACGAATTTGCGTCAACTTCAAACGACGTTGACCCAGCGGGACCTAGTTCGTACCACACTATGGTAGAAGAGTTAATGGGTGGCCCAAACATTGATTTTGGAATAGACGTGGAAGAGGAGGCACTTAATGAAGAACCCCCTAACGAGAATGCAACACAGTTTTACGGCATGCTTCGTGCAGCGGACCAAGACTTGTATCCTGGTTGTGAATCTCATTCGCAGTTGTCATTCAATTCCAGATTGTTGAACATTAAAACGGAAAATAGATTGTCTGAAAGGGGATACAATCAGGTCGTTGAGTTGATTCGTGAGATTTGTCCTCCCGAAAATAAGGTTCCCAAGAAATTTAACGACACCAAACATTTGATGAGTGGGATGGGTCTTCCGGTAGAAAGAATTTATTGTTGTGTACATAATTGCATGTAATTTTGGGGTGCAGACAGCGAACTTGATTTTTGTAAGATTTGTGGTCGATCACGGTATAAGCCTAGTAGGGTTGATGCAGATGGTCGGTTGAAAAAGAAACGCCCGGTTAAGGAGATGTTCTACTTTCCGATAATTCCTCGTTTGCAAAGATTGTACATGTCCAAGGACACTGCGAAGGATATGACATGGCATGCCTCGTGCTTTTCTAATGACTCTGGTGTTATGCGTCACCCGACAGACTCGCTGGCTTGGAAGCATTTGGACCGTTCGTATCCTGATTTTGCATCTGAAATTAGGAATGTGAGGTTGGGTTTGAGCACAGACGGTTTTGCACCTTTTGCAATGACGGGAAAACAATATTCGTCATAGCCAGTTATACTTACTCCGTACAATCTACCCCCGTGGTTATGCATGAAGGATCAATTCATGTTTCTTTCGATTCTCGTGCCCGGGCCTAAAAGTCCGAAGGACAAACTTGATGTGTTTTTGCAACCACTGATAGCTGATTTGAGATTTTTATGGGAAAATGGGGTGCAAACTTACGATGTTGCTAGAAAGCAAATTTTTTTTTTATGCGAGCTGCACTTATCTGGACCATTAGTGACTTCCCAGCATACTCAATGTTGTCTGGTTGGAGTACAGCCGGAAGGCTTGCTTGTCCATATTGTGGAGAGTACACTAATGCATTCTATTTGAATAAAAGTCGAAAGCAGTCGTGGTTCGACAACCACAGAAAGTTCTTACCACTGAATCACACGTGGCGAACGAATAAAACTGCATTCATGGCCGGAGTAGTAGTCACAGATGATCCACCACCTATTCGAACGGGTGCAAGTCTCCTATACGAAATTGATCATCATGGGATATAGAAAGGTTACAGAGGATGGTGCTGAGGCTCACAACAAAAAAATTTCTGGAGGGTGGAAGTGGAAAAGCATTTTCTAGGAGTTGCCGTATTGGAGTACCTTGTTGATACGACACAATTTAGACGTGATGCATATTGAGAAAAATGTGTTTGATAACGTATTCAACACGGTGATGAATGTGGAGGGGAAAACAAAGGACACGTCTAAATCAAGAGATGAGCTGAATGATTATTGTCGTCGTCCCTCTCTCAAGAAATGTCCACGTACATCAAAGTATCCTAAGGCTTCTTTTTCGCTTGATAAGAAGCAAAAGGATGTTATTTGTAAGTGGATAAGTAAGTTGAAGTTTCCAGATGGATATGTGTCTAACATGTCCTGTTGCATTGACTGGTCGAAATTGAAATTGTATGGGATGAAGAGTCGTGATTGTCACGTGTTTATGCAGAGACTACTACCGATTGCTTTTTACAAAATTCTGCCGCTCAATGTGTGGAAAGCAATCACTGAGCTTAGTCTCTTTTTTAAGTAGTTGACTTCTACAACCATCACAGTTGACAACATGACTCGACTGGAAATAGATATCCCAGTCATCTTGTGCAAGTTGGAACGTATCTTTCCACCTAGCTTCTTCAACTCTATGGAACATTTACCTGTGCACCTTTCATATGAAGCAAAAGTGTGTGGTCCAGTTCAATACAGATGAATGTATCCATTCGAGAGGTAATTTAATTAATTTCTCATACGATTCTTCAAATTATATGAACTTACGATTCTTAAAATTTAATCAGGTATCTTCGCACCTTGAAATTAAGCGTGGGTAACAAGGCATGTGTTGAAGCTTCGATTACAAATGCATATTTAACTAGAGAGGCGTCAATGTTTTATTCTCACTATTTCGAGGACCATGTTACGACAAGGATACACAATGTACCTCGTAATTACGATGGTCGGGACGAAGTACACGAGTATGTCGAGGGCACTTTTTCCATATTTAAGGCGCCTGGCAAACGATTAGCCGATTAGGAAAGCCTAAGAAAAGATGGATTTTAGACGAGGAGAAAAAAGTTGCTCATACGTACGTATTGTTGAATTGTGATGAGGTGCAGCCATATGTTCAGTAAGTCTATCTGACCAAAATGTTTGTCAATCAAATACTTAGTGTTGACATGTCTTATTAATCTTATATCGATCATACGTAGGCTATTCATGCAACAACTTCAATTTCTTCAACCAAATCTCTCGGCCGCTGAATCAGATTTAAGACTACCAGATGGATTTGCGTCGTGGTTTGAAGAAATTGTAAGTTATCTTAAAATAACGATCTGTGTAAAGTGTTAAGTTATAGAAATTCTCACATTAATTCGGCTTATATATATATATATATATATATATATATAGGTGAAGATAAATCGCGTCGAGAACAGGTTTTTATACGATCTTTCGGTCGGTCCGTCTGGTCAAGTTCTTACGTACGCAAGGTATTACGTGAACGGGTACAAATTTCACACCATGGCTTATGGTGCATCTAGAGCAACATCAAACAGTGGGGTTTGTATCAAGGGAAAAAACTATGACGCGGATGAGGAAGATTTCTATGGGAAACTCGATGGGTGGGATGGATCAGGTGGGTCAGATGGGTGGGGCACCGAGGCCACCGAGGCCGTCGGGGGCGTCGCACAACGTTCATGATCGTAGCCAGGTTGAGGATCGGGATGATACTGAGGATGATGGTGGTGATGATGATGAGGAGTGATACATTTTTATATTACTTTGTTATGTGTGATGTTATTATATTACATTGACGTTGAGGATTAATTTTTATTTTAATGTTGTGTGTGATGTTATTTTAATTGACGTGTACATGTTAATTATGATTATAATTAATGTTGTTTTTGATGTTATTTTAATTGAAAATGAACTAGAGAATAATTTTATAATAGATGAAAATATTTTTAATTAAATGGATAAGTGAATTGATATTTTTAAATGGATAAGTGAAAATAATTATATATATTTAATGTTGTGAATTGAAAATTAGAATGAATTTAAATGATGTGATTAGAATAAATTTAAATGTATAAGTGAAAATAATTATATTCAATGTTGTATGTAATTATAATGTTGTAAAATTTAAAATTAGAATGAATTTAAATGTTGTAAATTGAGAATTATAATAAATTTAAATAGTGTGAATTGATACCGTAATTAAATTATTTAATTTGAAAAACATAATTTAGTTAATTTGAAAAACATAATTTAGAAATAATTATGATATGCTTTGATAAATAATTTAATAAGCAAACATAAAAGTTAGAATGGATTGAATTAAAGAATTAAAAACTAAAATTAAATTGAATATATATTAATTGCATTCATAACATGTCGACTAAAGCTCATAGCCTAAACGGCACACAGGGGGTGCCCAAAAGCCTTCGAGATCGGGAGGTCCCGAGTTCGAACCCCGCAAATAGCAGAATTCGCGACGCAAAAGCGACGGCAAAAAGGCAACGACAGTGAGCCCGTTGCGAAAAGGCAACGGCAGTGGGCCATATCCTATTTGTTCCAACAAAAAACAGAAAACTGAGAATTGAATTTATATACGATTCGTTCCAACAAAAAACACACAAAAAATGGAAATATTTAATTGACAAAAAGGCTCTCAACAAACTACACTGGACTATCCATACCCGTAACCATCTGTAACACATAAACCCATTTCAAATATTTGCGAGATTTAAACTCAAACTGGAGTATAACTCACCATCGTTCTTTCTCTTTAACTCTGCGGAAATCCGAAATCCTCTTCAAAATTTAAATCTCGGCATTTTGATTTCGGAAGGATGGTTACGGGCCCCCCACCAAATTTTTTTTTATATATATACTCCATTTGTTCTGTAATTATTTGTACATTTTTTTTTATTGTAATTATTTGTACATTTTTTTTTATTGGGACGTCAAATGATTATTTGTACACTTTTAATATGGAAACACCCAACAAAATTAATATCCTTCCAACATCATTTTATTTTTAAAATTGTCATTCATTTTTTACATACATTTTATTTTACACCTCACCAAATCACCCAAAATATTCATACTTTATTCACCAACCACTAAATCCACTTTTCTTAAAAATTGTGCCGATCAAATCGTGCAAATAATAGAATATTGGAACACATTAATGTATTAATTAAAAGACATTTACAATCGAAGAAATAAAATGTTTTTTGAATTTAATATTTTAGCAATTTTTAAATTGTTTCGATTAATTTTGAATCGAACTACCAAATTAAAACTTCAAAACAAAATGAAAGTTAGCTTGTTCAATTTAATTTAATGTAATGTATTAACAATTTTATCATGTAAAGTTTTGATGAGTATAATAAGTACATAGTATTATTTTATTTTTAAAGTAATGTTAATCGGCCCCCCCTATCGAGATTTCCTGGCTCCGTCACTGGTTACGGGAATGGAATGCAGCACATGTACCTTAATATGGCGACTCGGCTTGATTCTCCAACAACAATAGTCGTGATATTATTGAGCGTGATATACTCGCACAGTATGCTTGCAACATCTAGGCTTTCCAGAACCACCTACCTCCTTCACGCCACAATCTGAACGGGTGGCACCTCACTGTGTGTAAATCGGGTTGATTAGGTTTTTGAGAGAATAGGAGAAGGAGATGATTTGAAAAAAGGGAGAGATGTATTTCAGTGTACAAAATTATGGGATGTTAAATTTGGAATAATATTTTATTATTTGAAATATTTGGCACTTGTAAATTAACGGTATAATAGAGTTTTTAATTCAATTTTGAATCTAATAGAAATTGTTTAAATTTGTTGTTCCTATTTGTAGAATGGACTATGGACTATAGTAATGACTCTAATAAGAAAAATTATCTTATATTAATTATTTGAGAAGTATAATAATAATTGAATGATTTGAGTAAAAAATGATTTAAAATTATACGAGAGTGCAAATAAAACAATATAAATAAATTTACGTTAAACATATAATTAATTTTGGACTTCTATGCACATGTGAATTTAGAATTTTTTATCTACAAGTTCATGTTAAAAAAGTATATATACAAAAGTCTATAATTGAGTCATAAAAGTGTTAATTATACAACTCAATAATTTTATTCATCCATATCATGAATAGTGATGTAAGTGAGTCGAGTCAACTCGTGAGCTACTCGTGCTCGACTCGGAAAAAGATCGAAATCGACTCGAAGTTAATCGAGTCGAGTTTCGAGCTACTCGAGTAGCTATCGAGTTCGAGCTCATAAATACTCGGCTCGAAAGACTCGCGAGCCTAATCGAACTTGAACAATATTTACTATTTTTCCATTAATATATAATTTATATTTATATACAGATAATCGAGCCCGAGTCGAGTCGAACTCGAGTTTATTTTAAAAAAATATATGTTTTATTATTAATTTTGAATATTATATAGGTACTAAGTCGAGCCGAGCTTGAGTTTATCGACTCGAGCTCAATCATGAAATTTTAGGCTCGGTCGAGTTAAGTTTAAAATTTATTCGGTTGAGTGCGAGTTTAAAATTTATTATGAGGTAAGAGAAAAATAGAAAATGGTGTTAGGTGTGATTTTCAAGAAAGTAATATATTGATAAGATGTATTAGTAGGATATATAGATATTTTTAGGGGTGGATGTGGTTGGATGGTGAAATTCGGATGTTAAATCCCGAACTAGAACAAGACGGGGGACGTTACGTCCCACGTCTGAACGAGTGAGTCCCATAACAACCATACCCTTCAGAATCTCCATAGAATCTTCGGAATTAAAGATTGATCACCTTCCGTCTCGTTAGTGCAAAACTTTCCAGGCGAGCACCGACCGGGGTAAAGAACGGGATCCTGTTACACAACAGTGTTACATCTTCTGTTACATAGCTTAGATGAATGTCATGTGTCTTAATCTCTAATTTAGTTAATAACTAATTTAGTTTAGGTTAATTATGATCAAAATAAAATCTCTTTATTCTCCCTCAAATCTAACTAAATCTTTCAAAATTTAAATTAAAAAAAAGATATGTAATATTTTTTTTTTTACAATTATAGAAAAATTGTTTTAATAATTTTATTCATTAAAATCTTAAACTATATCGAAAAGATTTTACAACCAGATTATTTAAATATAATTAAATATTTTTAAGTGATTTAATAATTTTTTACATTTTATTTAAATACAATTACATCAATACAAAACAAAAAATATAAAAGCATTTAAAAATATATAATTTAATATTTTTTAAAATTTTGTTGAAATATAATTAAATTCAAAACTGGATTTTCCATTAATTTTTTTTATATTCAGTTTAACATTTATGTTAAACAAAAGTGTTGAATAAATATAATTAAATCCAAAATTAATTTATTTAAAGATTTTTCGATCAATTTATATTAAATATAAAAAAAAATGATTATAGAACTTTTATTCAATTTTTTAAAACTTTTATTCCATTTTTGAAAAAAAATATTTTTCAGTTTTATATTTAATTATATTTTTCTAGAATTTTTCATTTTTATATTTAATTATATTCTTCAGTTTTATATTTCACACAAAATTATTTAAGAAATTCATATTGATTTTATATTCAGTTTTGTATTTAATTTTGTTGTTTCATATTTTGTATTCATAATTTTTATCACAATAATTTTCAAATTGTTGTTTCATAATATCTCAATGTTACTTTAAAAAAAAAAGTCATATTTTAAAAATGTTTTTCAAATTTTATATTTAGACGGAGTGTTGATCAATTTTAGCTTCATAAAATTAAATTCAATTAAATTTCTTTTTTTCTATTTACATAAAAAAGTTTTAAAAAATAAATTTTGTGAGATTTAGTTAGATTTGGAAAGTGAATATGGGAATTTTATTTTGGCTTTAATTAATCTAAATTAGTTACTCTGTATTAACTAAATTAGTAATGAAGACACATGGCATTCATCTAAGCTATATAACAGAAGATGAAACATTATTGTGTAACAGGAGATCCTGTCCGCCGAGGTAATATTTTATTGAAATAACGAGAATGTGAATTTCAATTTGGTTAACGCCCATAAAAATTAATATTATACCCTACCCACTAAAATTTAAAAATTAATTTTTATTACTAAACAAACCCTGCCAATTTTTTTCCAATTTACCCTTCAACCTTCCAAACAAATACAAATTAAATAAAATTTTATAAAATAATTAAATTAAAAACATATTCAAATTTAAAAAAAAAACTAAAATAGGAAAAAAAATCAACTCAATCTTAAATAAAAAAAATCTTACTTTATTAATTATTTATTTTTTTGACATTTTATAAAAAAAAATTGATTTAATTGATTTTTTGACGATTATTTTTTTATTTTATTTAATTTTCTCGGTATTTTTTTTCAAAAAAATTAATTGATTTAATTAAATTCTTTATTTTTAAAGATTTAGTTGGTTTTTTTAAAATACTTTTAATTTTTAATTAATAATTTTTGATAATGTTTGGTTAATTAATATGTATGTACGATTTTGATCTCGTATCTATACACTTACAATTATACTCATAGATCTCTCTCTGTATATACACAGTTCTCACGTACGTAACCATATATCTCATGCAGATATATACAGTATCAATTAATACAGATGATAGATCTCTCTATATACGTAACCATATATCTCATGCAGATATATACTCCATCAAATACGGCAGAAAATTGAGTATATATATAAGTCTTCGTATTCCTATCGCGCGAGTCATTCCGAGTCATTCATAAGTCTTCCGATCGAGTCCATGGCTTCAACCGGGTTTTCTCCAGAGGGTCTTCGTATCCTTGTCGTGGGTGCTGACAATTCTACGTTGAACCAACTTCGATCCATGTTTAGGGAAAACGAAAACCATTACAAAGGTACTTCATCCAATTCATCTTTCTTTGATATATCGAGCCTAATTCATATATATTTTTCTCCAATTTTACGTACTCTTATTCATTCTCACAATTATTATATTTCCTAGTATTTTTTATTGGGTCGACTAATTATTTTAAAAATTAAAAGTATATATGTTATCACTAATGAAGGTATTATTGATATAAAATTATAATGTAAAAAGTTAAAACGACGTGTATTAAAAAAAATAAACAAAAAGTATTGAATGATTCTGAAAGACGGGATTAATTTTTTTGTATATACGTGTAATTAACTATTGATCGAATATTTGTGAGTTATAGAAAAGACGTGTATATATATATATGTGTGTGTATTTGTGCGCGCGCGTGCGAGTATTCAATTTTGGTTAATATAGTTTTCTTGGATTGTACGAGTTCAAAATTTAAATATTAAATTGAACATTAGTCTGTTTTTGTGTTGATTGAGCATTGTCTAACATTGAAATAAAGAACCGGCGCCTTCTTTTTTAAATTAATTAAATATCACCTCATGAATTATCTTAATATTACACTCCACCATATATCATTACTTTCATAAAAAAAAAATATAATGATAATTGTTTGACGTGAGTTTCTGCAGTAATGGTGTGTAATTCAAAAGAAG